>CM060977.1:159783051-161063051 GCA_030765065.1 Deroplatys truncata | reverse complement strand
CTCAAAACATGTATTTCCGGTGAAATCTCGGTATCGAATTTTTGGGTGGAATGCAATACTTCCCCTACTTACTATACGTAGTAGAGAAAGTAAAAATGAATAACGAATTTGAGAAAAAGTATAAGTATTGGAAAATTTAAGGGAATAACAAGCAATATCTCGCAAACGGTTCACTCAACAAAAGAAATGTATATGACATAAATTGTGTATTTTAACGCGATCTACATTGTTCGTGTAGTAAAATTTTGTCTATCTCTTATGGTTTACCAGTTATGAAAAAGTCGTTCATAATGAAGAATACGTTTGGAGACATTCCCAGAAAATTCGAGGTATACATTTTATTTGTCATGACAATATCTTAAACATAAGATATTTTAATCAAAATCGTTAGAGCCGTTTTTGAGAAAATTAAAATTTTCGAAAAATGCTCCATATAAAGGGTAGTCTGGGGTGGGGGGATTTTCTTGAAAACCTTCGTGTCGCATCTCTGAAAGATACTGAACCTAAATACCAAGTTTGGTGTTTATCCGACTCTTCGTTTTTTAGTTATGCTGTTCACAGACACACAGACACACAGACACACAGACACACAGACAGACACACAGACAGACACACACACGGACATGTTTGCAAAAATGCTTTTTTTGGATTCAGTGAGTCTCAAAACATGTATTTCCGGTGAAATCTCGGTATGGAAATTTTGGGTGGAATACAATACTTCCCCTACTTACTATACGTAGTAGAGAAAGTAAAATGCTTTTTTTGGATTCAGTGGGTCTCAAAACATGTATTTCCAGTGAAATCTCGGTATCGAATTTTTGAGTGGAATACAACACTTCCCCTACTTCCCCACTATACGTAGTAGAGAAAGTAATATAAACCACTGCGCATTGTATCGGTTTCCAGGCAGATTAAATTTTTGTGTAGATTCCGATCAAGTTTGAATATGTCGGCAACTTTGCTTCAAACTATTATCGTCTAGCTGTTTGTGAGATGTTCTGTGCGTACACAGATGGCTAGATGGACAAATCGAAGGTAATAGGTGCGTCGCAGCACATTTAAAATAGCAAGATACTTTTCAGAATTACCTGCAATATTCTCATTAAGCGTTTCGATTTTATCGGCAGATTTAAAATTATCTACGTCATCCATATGTTTAACTAAAGAAAACGTAAACTGGAAAGGATTTAATTAGAATATTTCATGATTGAAAAAAGTATATTAATATCATAAGTAATAAGCTACTTCAACATCATACAAATGTTGAACCTAACCTCTAAGCAGAGCTAAGGTCAGCAACTGCAATCAGATTGGTTTCACCGCCTACTGAAAAACTTAACTGAAATATAACTTTTGGAGAGGATCGTGACGTTGTTAAACAGGTTATGTTGCCAAGAACACGTTGTGACTTTTTCGTTAAATATTGATTTGTACAGACGAACGCAAGAAAAGTCGGCCACGAAACTGTAATTGGTAATGCTAGACGTTTCCTTCGGTATTATGTATCCACCAATGTTAAATCGCTAAACTCATGACCCACTATCTCACAAACTGTTTAATATATCAGACAAAACTTTTTAGGATGTATGCCTTCTTAGTTCTACTTTTATAGCATAAGTTTTCTTGTTAAGGAAGATAGAATTGTTTTCTTAGTTATATTATTTTTATAAAGTTATCTTCAAAGCAAAACTGGCGAAAACAAACTCACATATATTTGCAAAGAAAGAATGCACTTCACTTAAGTACACAGAAGCTGTCATACGTAAAACTAATATCAATTTTGGAGCAAAATTTCCCCTATATGGTGTGCATTATACTCCAAAGTGTTTAAGAGTTATGATTTTTTTCTTTGGAGTCGTGTAGAAATCATTGTACAAAGTAGAATTTGGAGTACATTTTTAAAAAATCGGTTGTGCTACACTCACATGACTTTCTCTACTCTTGTACAAACTATTTTTACAAACGCTTATTCTCCATATGATTCATGTTAATCAGATGTTAATCCTATTGCTAATTTTCTTGTAGATGCAAGGGGAATTGGTAGGCTTTAAACGATAGTCAAATTCTCTTTACATTACCAGTACAAAAAAAATGAATAACAATTCCCATTTCAGAAAACGTATAAAGTATTGGAAATTTTAAGGGAATAACAAGCAATACCTAGGAAATGGTTCACTCAACAAAAAAAGGTATATGACATAAATTGTGTATTTTAACGCGATCTACATTTTTTGTGTAGTAAAATTTTGTCTATCTCTTATGGTTTACCAGTTATGCAAAAGTCGTTCACAATGAAGAATACTTTTGGAGACATTCCCAGAAAATTCAAGATATACATTTCATTTGTCATGAAAATATCTTAAACATATATTTTAATCAAAATCGTTAGAGCCATTTTTGAGAAAATTAAAATTTTCGAAAAATGTTCCATGTAAAGGGTAATTTGGGGTGGGGGGATTTTCTTGAAAACCTTCGTGTCGCATCTCTGGAAGATACTGAACCTAATTACCAAGTTTGCTGTTTATTCGACTGTTCGTTTCTGAGTTATGCTGTTCACACACACACACACACACACACACGGACATGCTTCCAAAAATGCTTTTTTGGATTCAGGGGGTCTCAAAACATATATTTCCGGTGAAATCTCGGTATCGAATTTTGGGGTGGAATTCAATACTTCCCCTACTTTCTATACGTAGTAGAGAAAGTAAAAATATTTAAAATATAAATATTGTGTCCACAATGATAAAATGTCTATCAGATTAAAGATAGGCAATTTCGCCATTTAATAAATTCTCTTAAAGTGGAACAGTCTGGAGTAGACTAAAACTTAGAGAGATTTAATTACTCAATTTCAATTTCCGCGTCCTACTATTTTAGAGGAAAAAAACGAAATAAACAAGAAATTTCAAATAATTATGGATGTCTCATTGGTATTAATTTATAATTCTACTAGCTTTTCTTTTATAACATTTCCAGAATTTGATCTACAGGTTGATCCATTCATCCACCCACCCACACACCCGTCCGTCCGACCATCGTTTGTCCGTCCGTCTCTCTATCTATCTCCCGTGTTTGGTTGTAGCTCTGCTCAAAGAGTCTTCAGTAAGTTGTATCTTTTAAAATTATTAGGTATACTTCAGAATTCTTATTTCTCTTAGCTTCTCCTAGGTTTGTGTTTTTGCATGCCTTATTTCCGCTGTTTGTTTAACTCATTATCGCAACTGATAGTTGCTTTTAAACAGCAGAACTTCTATTTGAATGTTTCAGTGGTGATTTTCTCCAGTAGTCTAATTAAATCTCACTCAAGTTCTGACTTTTTGTATAAACATTTAACTGTTACTTCCTCAATCTTAAATTTATCCATAAAATCTAAACGTCTAATTATTTTACAATGGACTACTTAACGAATATAGCAATACATAACATAAACAATCACTATTATTATGAAATAAAACAATACAAGCTAAATGCAACCTATAAACAGAGCTAAGACCAGCCGTGTAACTAGATCATTTTTAGGAAATATTTACAAAACAAAGGCTAAGGGAGTTATAACAGTATAGCAATAAATTGGCAGTTACAAAGAGCTTGAAATTCAATGTATCCTTCCACTTTACAGGTCGGAATAAGTATGCCTTAATAACATTATAACAGTCCGTAATAATGCGAGTAGCATAAGTGGTGTTCACATTGTTGGTAAAGGCAGAGCGAGAAGTAAAATATATGAAGAGAAGAAACTATATGATATTAAGGCTGTTTCCTGAATAGAAAGCCAACGTTAACATTTTCTGTGCAATTGTATTTAGTTTTATATAAGTACATTGTTGAATTTCACACGTGGGCATGGAGTGGCATGTTTATTTGCTTGGTTACTAGATTTGACGATCAGGTAGAGTAATTTCATAGAAAATTAATAATTTAGAACCACGTGGATAATATTTGTTTCATCATTAGAAACGCCCTTCAAAATACTGTGGGACAAAATCAAAAGAATAGCTGAAAAATATATAATCAATTCAGTGTCACAGCCGTTAGAAACCAAAATACTGTAACTTTTATAAATGAAAATCAACACACAGCTGATGCACTTGCAAATAATTGAAGTTTTATTTTTCGATTATCACTGAGGCTACAATAACACAAACAAGCCTCTCTGATAACAGCCGCTATCTAAACGATGAACACCACCTTCGTGAATTACGAAACGAGCTAGACAAATGTGGAAAATCCAACCCCGGTCCATATTCCATACTTTATGAATTTATCAAGCAGCTTCCATCCATTGCATTAAATTACCTTCTGACAATCTATAATTTCATATGGACTTCAAAATTATTTCCTGACAAATGGGTAATGCTATCGTAATCCCAATACTGAAACCAGAAAAGACAAGTTCATTACAGTAAGTTATCGACCATTTGCTCTAACAAACACTATGTGTAAACTGCTAGAAAAGATAACTGATAACAGATTACGATGGTAGCTTTAAAACATCAAATTCTTTAACAGCGTACAAAGTGGATTTAGGGAAGCACACTTAACTTCAACCAACCTCATATGTCTAAAATATGAAAATCAGAATGCTTTTATCAACAAAAATTATATGCAGTAGTTAGTCTAGATATTGAAAAAGCATAAGACACGGTACGAAAAGATTATATTTATTAACTTTGTAAAGAGATATGTTTCAGAAAATATTACTACAGTTCTTAACAAACTTTCTTCAAGATCGACAAATTCAAGTCAGAATAAATAGGTTCTATCAAGAAATTCACAGTAAAAATTGAGTAACTCAGGGATCACTTATCAACATAACATTGATTCTAATAGCCATAAATAACATTGTTTCAAACATATCACCACTGTTATAGCATGTATTTTTGCAGATGATCTTGTTTTATCTTGTAAAGGAAAAAAAAATTGATACAATTCATCAACTGCTCCAAGATTAAAAAATCTGATGGGTTACACTCACATGACTTTCTCTACTCTTGTACAAACTATTTTTACAAACGCTTATTCTCCATATGCTCAATGTTAATCGAGATATCGAGATGTTAATCTTATTGCTAATTTTCTTGTAGATGCAAGGGGAATTGGTAGGCTTTAAGCTATAGTAAAATATTTTAAAGAGCTGGTTGCTATGTGTAGTATTCCATTCTCTTTGCATCACCAATGAATTTGAGAAAAAGTATAAGTATTGGAAAATTTAAGGGAATAACAAGCAATATTTCGAAAACGGTTCATTCAAATAAACAATGTATATGACATAAATTGTGTATTTTAACGCGATCTACATTTTTTGTGTAGTAAAATTTTGTCTATCTCTTATGGTCTACCAGTTATGCAAAAGTTGTTCACAATGAAGAATACTTTTGGAGACATTCTCAGAAAATTCGAGATATACATTTCATTTGTCATGAAAATATCTTAAACATATGATGTTTTAACCCAAATCGCTAGAGCCATTTTTGAGAAAATTAAAATTTTCGAAAAATGTTCCATGTAAAGGGTAATTGGGTTGGGCGGATTTTCTTGAAAACCTTCGTGACGCATTTCGGGAAGATACTAAACCTAAATACCAAGTTTGGTGTTTATCCGACTGTTCGTTTCTGAGTTATGCTGTTCACAGACACACACACGGACAAACAGACAGACACACACGCGGATATGTTTCTAAAAATGTTTTGTTCGATTCAGGGGGTCTCAAAACATGTATTTACGGTGAAATCTCGGTATCGAATTTTTGGGTGAAATACAATACTTCCCCTACTTACTATATGTAGTTGAGAAAGTAAAAAAATCTGATGTGTTACACTCACATGACTTTCTCTACTCTTGTACAATCTAATTTTACAAACGCTTATTCTCCATATGGTTCATGTTAATCGAGATATCGAGATGTCAATCTTATTGGTAATTTTCTTGTAGATGCAAGGGAAATATGGTAGCTTTTAAGCGATAGTCAAATATTTTAACGCTGGTTGCTATGTGGCGCATTCCATTCTCTTTGCATGTCCAGGACATAAAAAAAATGAATAACGAATGTGAGAAAAAGTATAAGTATTGGAAAATTTAAGGGAATAACAAGCAATATCTCGAAAACGGTTCACTCAACAAAAGAAATGTATATGACATAAGTTGTGTATTTTAACGCGATCTACATTTTTGTGTAGTTAAATTTTGTCTATCTCTTATGGTTTACCAGTTATGCAAAAGTCGTTCACAATGAAGAATACTTTTGGAGACATTCCCAGAAAATTCGAGATATACATTTCATTTCTCATGACATTATCTTAAACATATGATATTTTCATCAAAATCGTTAGAGCCATTTTTGAGAAAATTAAAATTTTCGAAAAATCTTCCTTGTAAAGGGTAGTCTGGGGTGGGGGGATTTTCTTGAAAACCTTCGTGTCGCATCTCTGGAAGATACTGAACCTAAATACCAAGTTTGGTGCTTATCCGACTGTTCGTTTTTGAGTTATGCTGTTCACAGACACACACACACACAGACACACAGACACACACACAGACACACACACGGACATGTTTCCAAAAATGCTTTTTTTGGATTCAGGAGGTCTCAAAACATGTATTTCCGGTGAAATCTCGGTATCGAATTTTTGGGTGGAATGCAATACTTCCCCTACTTACTATACGTAGTAGAGAAAGTAAAAATACATAATTTCGAAAAGTTTGCAGCAATACTTGCCTGGAGTGGTTCAAATTTAACGATTTTTCACACTTCGTTCTTTAAGAGTCAAACGGGAAGGAGATTGGAAAGATCGTATCTCAAATGGAAGAATTGGCCGTGAACTTCTAACGCAAAAGCTACTCTTATGAATATGTTAACTACAATGTGGGTTGAAAGTGCTTGGGATTTCGATTCGACCGCCTCCGTAGTCTGGGCATGAACGTGTATGTCTCATGAGCCGGAGGTCTCAGGTCGAGTCTCGGTAAAAATCAACTTGCTTGGATACTGTTTTCTTCGCAATTTTACAGTATTGTGAAAAGACGAAGGTGGCAGGCTGCGGGCTAATTATTCTTTTCGTTCATCCACAACCGTTCGCTTACTTCAATTGTTGTGGTGGCATTAAACACGAGAAAGACAAATAAAGCTGTTCAGCTGTCTGGAGATATCTGAAACACGCGGTCAATTAAGAAAACTTTTAGATTTTATGCGACAGGAAAAGCGCGATTCATAGGATTAAATTTTAGTACAGTGCGTTTCTTTAAATCTGCAATTCCATTTTGAACCCTAATTTCGAAACTTTGCAGTCTGTTTTAGTTTCCAATTGTGTAGTTCTATTAGCTTTCCTATGTGGATTTTACTATTTTTAGGAGTATTATATTTATAAAAAAGAACATAGAAAGCTGTGATCTAATCATAGCGGCGGTTCTATGAAATGTGCATAGATACTATAAATTACTATTGCTATTACTACTACTGTTAATAATAATAATAATAATAATAATAATAATAATAATAATAATAATAATAATAATAATAATAATAATAATAATAATAATAATAATATACATAGATTTCACCGTAAATACATGTTTTGAGATCCCCTGAATCGAACAAAACATTTTTAGAAACATATCCGCGTGTGTGTCTGTCTGTTTGTCCGTGTGTGTGTCTGTGAACAGCATAACTCAGAAACGAACAGTCGGATAAACACCAAACTTGGTATTTAGGTTCAATATCTTCCAGAAATGCGACACGAAGGTTTTCAAGAAAATCCGCCTACCCCAGATTACCCTTTACATCGAACATTTTTCGAAACTTTTAATTTTCTCAAAAATGGCTCTAACGATTTTAATTAAAATATCATATGTTTAAGACATTTTCATGACAAATAAAATGTATATCTTGAATTTTTTGGGAATGTCTCCAAAGGTATTCTTCATTGTGAACGACTTTTGCATAACTGGTATATCATAAGAGATAGACAAAATTTTACTACACAAAAAATGTAGATCGTGTTAAAATACACAATTTATGTCATATACATTTTTGTTGTTGAGTGAACCATTTTCGAGATATTGCTTGTTATTCCCTTAAATTTAAATTTTTATTTTCTAAAATGGGAATTCGTTATTCCGTTTTCTTTTTTGTCTTGTATATGCAAAGAGTATTAATCTGTGGCAAAGGGAATGGTGCTGCACCTAGCAACCAGCTATTAAGAGATATGTATGTGCTTAAAGGCTACTGTTTTTCTATATTTCCCTTGTAAATATATTTTACCCTTACATCTACAAGAAACTTAGCAATAAGATAGACTCTGCAAACGTTTATCTCGATTAACATAAAGCATATGGAGAATAAGCGTTTGTAAAAATAGTTTGTACAAGAGTAGAGAAAGTCATGTGAGTGTAACACATAAGATTTTTAAAGAATGTGTGGCTACGTTTTTCATGGCTTTGAAATACCATACTATTTGCATGACCAAGAGATAAAAACTAATAAAGTTTCCCATTTGATTAAAGTATAAGTATTTGAAAATTCAAACCAACAACAAGGAATGTTTTAGAAATCTGAATATGATATAAATTATGTGCTTTAATGAACATTTTTTGTGCAGTAAGATTTGATCTATCTCTTACGGTTTACCAATTACACAAAAGTCATTTTGGATGAAGAGGACTTCGCAAACAACATACATTTCATTTTTCAATTAAATATTTTAAACGTGGGCAATTCATTCAAAATTGTTAGCTATTTTTGAAAAAATAACATTTTTACTTGTAAAATATAGTTTGGAGTGGGGAGATTTTCATTAACATTTTCGTGTCGCATCCTTGGAAGATGCTACCCTTATGGCATTCAACGACTTCTTCGTTTATGAATTATGCTATTCACTGACACACACATGCGCGCGCCGCACGTTTTTTTATATAAAAAAAGCTCTTTTTTGTTTTGTTTCTTCATGGGATGTAAAAACTTGTGTTTATGGTAAAATCTCGATATAGAATTTTGGATTGAATGCAATACCTTTTCTACTTACTGAATGTAAGTAGTAGATAACATAATAAGGTGAAAATTCACCGAAATACATGTTTGGAGGTCCCCAATTGAAATTGAGTTTTATTTATGGAGACTCTTTAACTGTTCTGGTTCTTAGAATCCCATTCTATATTGAGTTTGAAAGGTCTAAAAGTTTGCTCAGAGGCTTGAAGTACTTTTACATGCTGTAAATCTACGACACGGACCGCCGGATGTCTTTCCCCTCCGAAGGAAACCACGCTAAGGATTTTTACTTCCGAAAAAAATCATCGTCCCCCGCCAGATTTGAACCCGCAACCTCGAGAACCAGTTGTGCCCCCAAATTGCAAAAGTAAGTATACCTAGAAAACAAAATCCCTGTGTCAAACTATCTAAATGGGTACTGATCCCCTTGCATGGGTCGAATAATTCCACCTCCATGTGTGCAGTCGAAACCAGGTTTCATTCCGGGTCGAAAACTGAAGCCCCGCACTCCAATGTATTACGTACGGTTTTTTACCTTCTCTACTACGTATAGTCAGTAGGGGAAGTATTGTATTCCACCCAAAAATTCGATACCGAGATTTCACCGGAAGTACATATTTTGAGACCCCCTGAATCCAAAAAAAGCATTTTTGGAAACATGTCCGTGTGTGTGTCTGTGAACAGCATAACTCAGAAACGAACAGTCGGATAAACACCAAACTTGGTATTTAGGTTCAGTATCTTCCAGAGATACGACACGAAGGTTTTCAAGAAAATCCCCCCACTCCAGATTACTCTTTACATGGAACATTTTTCGAAAATTTTAATTCTCTCAAAAATAGCTCTAACGATTTTGATTAAAATATGATATGTTTAAGATATTTTCATGACAAATAAACTATATATCTCGAATTTTCTGGGAATGTACGTATTAAAAAGTGTAAGTATTTAATAAAAACATCTCACAGCTCTCTCTCTCTCTCTCTCTCTCTCTCTCTCTCTATATCGGTGAAGTGTTGTTTAAATCGTGTCAAGCATTAATAAAAGGAGTGAACTAAAATTATAATCTGTGTAAGCCTACATTCTTGTCGCATCACAACCCTAGATATCCATGTCTCTAAAATAAATACTGACGCAGCCGAGGCAAACATAAATATAAAATACTTAAAGAAACAGTTTAATTACAAAGTTAATATATATATTTTTTAAACTTGGTGCAAAGGTCACCTGAAAGTACATTTGGGGCGAAGGCTACCGGAAAGTATACGTGCGGTTGCAACTACTACAAGTTCGGCTCCCAACCGTTGAAATATAATACAACTCCTTCAATGCAAACTACTTCAAATTTACGACAAAAGCGTGATGCAAATAACTTCAGTTTATTTTTTTTATGTTGAGGTGGAATAGCCATAGGTAGGGAGTGCATGCAGAGGCATAGGTAAATTTAAAAGAATTAAATGCTTCCTTTCGGCCTCAGGATCAGTTTAGAGTAAGTTTAAACATAAAATCGTCCCACAAAAATGGCATCTTTGTCTTATTATAGAGACTTAACGATTAAATGGAGTAATTCCTAGTCAGAAGTCGCTTTTCCGTACGATCGAATCCCGCCTTCAGAAGCATCTCTCTTACAGTTAGTGTTTATGACGTTCAAGATGGCGTCGTCTGGGAGTGAGAACATTGCAAAGACAACATTTGGTTGTTTTTTTTTTTTGTTTGTTTCTTGGAGCTGAAACGAGGTGAAGGAGAAAACCGGGAAGATGTCGTTACAACTGCAAGTCCCGATATGGGAAATGGTCGACCGTCTGTTAAGTTGCTGTATAAGGCCAGGACAACTGGAACTCCATTTGAATAACACTTTCAATCAAAGCTTCAGAGGGAGAAAGGGACGTACTGCAGGTAGTTACATTTCTCGTCGCTAAAAAATACGCATAACTATTAGAGAAATCTACAGAGAAAGTTATTTTTTCAGGCTTTCTTTCAGTTCTGTATGTGATGCTGCCAGATACTACAACATTAATTACACTATGCAACTCACTGCCTGAAGAGACAAGATCATTTCAGAGCGTTTCAGGTTTATTTTCTTAAATAAAGAAGAGAATAGTAATACCTGAAGCTGTAAATACACCACTAAATGTAAAACAAACATATGCATATTCTGGCTTTTTACTTTCTCTACTATGTATAGTAAGTAGGGGAAGTATTGCATTCCACTCAGAAATTCGATACCGGATTTCACCAAGTGACATGTTTTGAGGCCTCCTGAATCAAAAAAAAGTATTTTTGGAAACATGTCCGTGTGTGTGTGTGTGAACAGCATAACTCAGAAATGAACAGTCGGATAAACACCAAACTTGGTATTTAGGTTCAGTATCTTTCAGAGAAGCGACACGAAGGTTTTGAAGAAAATCCCGCCACCCCAGATTACCCTTTACATGGAACATTTTTTAAAAATTTTAATTTTCTCAAAAATGATTTAAATATCATATATTTAATATACTTTTATGACAAATAAAATGTATATCTTGAGTTTTCTGGGAAAGTCTCCAAAAGTATTCTTCATTGTGAATGACTTTTGCATAACTGGTAAACCATAAGAGATAGACAACATTTTACTATACAAAAAATGTAGATCATGTTAAAATACATAATTTAAGTCATATGCATTTTTGTTGTTGAGTGAACCATTTTCGAGATATTGCTTGTTATGCTTGTTATGAGAAAATCAAACTTTTCAAAAAATGTTCCATGTAAAAGGTAGTTGAGGTGGGGGATTTTCTTGAAAATCTTCATATCGCATCCTTGGAAAATACTAAACTCAAATTCTAAGTTTGGTGTTTATCCAACTTTTCGTTTTTGAGTTATGCTGTTCACAGACAGACACACACTCGCAGACACACACACATACACAAGGAGACATGTTTTCAAAACTTTATTTGGATACAAGGCACCTCAAAACATGTATTTCCGTTGAAATAACGATATCGAAGCTTCCCCTGATTACTATACGTAGTAGAGGCAGTAAAAATAGAGGTGTGTAAAACTTGTTCATTTCAGATCCAAGTAAACCAGTATCAGAATGAGATAAAATGTGCCAGTCTCATGAAAACTTTTAAAGACAAACAAGCAGAAGAAGAAGGAAATCAAATCCCTGAATTTTACACGTTCATGGCACAAATCAGTGGTTGGGATAGGTTCAGTTCATATAGCCCCTTTATTTACAAGTTACTTTCTAGTGAATGTGTCTCATACAATCACTGAGATACATAACAAAAATGTTAACGTGATAGAATGCAGTGTTGTTGCCCAATAGGAAGAAAATCTGATGCGTAAAGTTCACATGACTTCCCTGCCCTATAACATTCTTAGTGGGTATACAAATTATTCTTACGAAATTCTCCTATCTACTTCATTTTAATCGAGATAAACCTATCCGGAAACAGCTACATTACAAATTTCGTTATAGATACAAGGAGAACAGCGATAGTCAAATGTTTAAAGGCTGGTTCACAGCCGCCCGAGAACGGGAATGCATATCGATCACAAAGTGAAAGTCGATTTTGCGCATTGGAATTTCATTTGTTTTTAACTGACCAATGATATTTTTTCACCTACTTCCAATTTAGCCAAGCCGACGTCAAAATTCGATAGAGTAAACATTATCTAAATGCATATCCATTGCATTTCTGATCCCTCTACTTATGCCAAGCTTTCATTCCTTTATTTAATGACGTACATTAAAATTGTTTACGGTTCTTTTTTCATTTCCACCGGTTTTAACTGTTCTTTGTAGCTTTTGCCAGTGTTCTTTAGGTAATACCCAGTTTTGAGTTGCATATAAACAAACTACAAATGATCCCTTCACCAGAGGAACCAACGCTGATTAGATTTGCGGGTGTCGGGATGAGGTTAGGAAGCACTTTTATTACTAATTCCTTCCAGTTTCATGTTTCCAGCTTGCGACTATAGAGAGCACTAGCGGCTGTTTTATGTTACGACCGCCTAGAATAATCTCTAGACTGAAGAGTCTAATATGCACAATAGGGATCTAATATGCCGTACCCGGGAACGAGAATGAGAAATTTAAAAGTTGGGCAACCCTTCTCGTTCTCGTTCTGTGTACCGTTCTCGTTGGTTGTGAACCAGCCTTAAGAACTAGACGCTATATGCTGGCCTTAAAAATCTGTACTCTTTGCATGATATCCAGAGAAATAGCTGAAAATCGACAGGATTTAAAATGAATGGCTAAGTATTGAACAATTTCAACCATTAGTAACGGAAATCTGGGAAACGGCTGTTGTCACAAAAAATGTATTGGAAATAAATTGTATGTGTTAAAGAGATTTACTTTTCTTGTGTAGCACGTTTCTTCTACCGCTTAACGTTTATAAATTATACAAAATTTCTTCCAAATGAAGAGGACTTCATAGGCTATTCCCAGAAAATTAAATATATACATTGTATTTGTCATGAAAATATCTTAAATATATAGTTTTTTAATCAAAATCGTTAGAGATATGTTTTAAAAAATAAAATTTTTTGAAAAACCTTCCATTTAAAGGGTAGTTTCAGGTGGGGAGATTTTCTTGAACGTACCAAGCTTGGTATTTATACACATACACACACACACCGTTTTCTAAAAATGCTATCTTTTTTAATTCAAGTATTTTTGAGTCATGTAAATTTGCAATGTAATACTGATCATGCTAGTACTGAAAACTCGTAAAAGGATATAAATATACTAACAATGGTACAATGTGACACAAAAATCCTTTGGCAGTTATCGAGATAAATTTCATCTCTTGTTCAGACTTCTGAATTAATAAAAGGAAACGATGATATTAACATTGAAACTATGGAAATATAATAGGAGATAAAATAGGACAATTTACTTAGAGATAGGAAAGTATTGATTAATTTGAATAACATAAAGCTTAATCTGAGCTATAAGTCTCCATTAGCTATAAATTCTCTGCACATGAAAGATTTTGAGTCTCCTTCCGCGGTTCCAGAGGAGCGCTAGTAGTTCTATAATGCTTTATTAACTATTCAACATTTACGTAGATTTGATACAAAAATGGTGAAATCAATGCAAAACATGGAACATGAATTGTATATGTCATGTTTTGGTGCTTTATCAATACAACTAACTGTGCATTCCGAAGCCTGATGTCATAGCTTTGTAATTTTATAGCTGGTTTCTGATGTTTTTACGTGTTAGCAATAACACATTTGAAGTTTGATAAACCTCGAAAATAAAAAGGCAAAATAACATGTCTACTAACATATCACTGTTTTTCCCTGAAAGAGCAACTTTAAAATTGCTCTTCTGTAAATTAAATAGTACATTATGACACAAGGGGTAAAAGTAGGATTTTATTTTGGGAATAGGTCTATGGGCTTCGTTTCTCAAATCCTACAAGCAAAACAAAACCAGTTTAACACATGTGGCATATTCTAATTTTTTACTTTCTCTACTACGTATAGTAAGTAGGGAAGCATTGCATTCCACCCAAAAATTCGATACCGAGATTTCACCGGAAACATGTCCGTGTGTGTGTGTGTGTGTGTGTGTGTGTGTGTGTGTGTGTGTGTGTCTGTGAACAACATAACTCAGAAAAGAACAGTCGGATAAACATCAAACTTGGTATTTAGGTTCAGTATCTTCCAGGGATGGGACACGAAGGTTTTCAAGAAAATTCCCTCACCCCAGATTACCCTTTACATGGAACATTTTTCGAAAACTTTAATTTTCTCAAAAATGGCTCTAACGATTTTGATTAAAATATCATATGTTTAAGATATTTTCATGACAAATGAAATGTATATCTCAAATACACGTATGTCTCCAAAAGTATTCTTAATTGTGAACGACTTTTGCATAACTGGTAAACCATAAGAGATAGACAAAATTTTACTACACAAAAAATGTAGATCGCATTAAAATACACAAATTAGGTCACATAAATTTTTTTTCGTTGAGTGAACCATTTCCGAGATATTGCTTGTTATTCCCTTAAATTTTACAATACTTATACTTTTTCTCAAATGGAAACTCGTTATTCATTTTTTATGTCCTGGTAATGCAAAGAGAATGGAATACTCCACATAGCAACCAGCTCTTAAAACATTTGACTATCGCTTAAAGCCTACCAATTCCCCTTGCATCTACAAGAAAATTAGCAATAAGATTAACATCTCGATTAATATGAAGCATATGGAGAATAAGCATTTGTAAGAATAGTTTGTGCAAGAGTAGAGAAAGTAATGTGAGTGTAACACATCAGATGTTTTAGATAGTGCTCCAATTTGTAAAATATTAATAACATTATACTGAATCCTGAAACTAACAGAGGTTACGTTTAGGACGGCCCTTGAAACAAGAGAAATAACGTTAAAAAAAGCAAGATGTCAGATGTTTTGTTGATTCGCTCGCAGTAATTTTCGATGAAATTACTTTTACTGTGTTTTGCCTTACACCAGGCAATGAAGCGATTGAATACCTTATTATATTGCTTTTTGGCAAATATTGAGCCAATCGTGACTCTTCTTTCACCGAGTGGCAGTTTTGCAGAAATAGCCGTACTACAATTTTTGGCCCCTGCTTATTATTACGCCGGCAGCCTGCTTTACACCAGAAGTCGGCTGCACCAGGTTTCTACAGCGCTCGCTAGGTTGTGTCCTCTCCACCAGTATAGGTAGCGCTTATGTTGGTGGCACGTCATCATCACCTGGTCTTCGCACTCCGAGCGATGCATCAAGAGAAAAAAGAGTTTGACAGTTCTCGACGACCAGCGAAGGACTTTTATTGAGCTTCGTGTCTGGGAGCGGCCGTCTCTACACTTTTCGGCCTTGTCTAAATTATCTATATCATGTACTTTTGGCGTAAATAAAATTCTAAGTTCTTGTAGTGTGTGGAGCAGCATTTAATATCTCATGGAAGTAAGTTTATATCATATTATCGCGTAATAAATTTCATTTCAAAATGACAAATGTTGTGAGAGAAGGACAAATTCAAATGCAATCTGCTTCAATTGTAACATATCTTTGTTTCTACATTTGAGTGTTAATATATTCCGTACCTGCATGGATTGTTACTTTTATTTAAATCCTTATTCAATTCCTTTAAGCTTTGGTAGTACAAAACAATTATTACGCTCAAGAGAATGCTTTATTTCCGATGCATTCTATAATGGCCCCGGCATTTTACTTTTCTAGTTTTTTTTTTTTAAAGTAATTGTGACTTCTATGCATCGACTACTTAATCGGTCTTGCAAGAACTAGTGCTATTCTTTCTGCTGCTTCTGTAATTTCACTTCCATTTTTGTTTCTTCTGAATTCATAATTTCCGCCATTTAACCTTTATATAGGTTTCATAAATGAGAAAGATTTTAGATCAAACAAAGCTGCCAGTATAACGATATATATAACGAAATTAATCACGTAAATACATAATGAAAAGTAAAACATAATAAACCAAGTCGAGTTATTAAACATATGCAAACAAAAAGGGTAATTGCCATGTGATTGGACTTGAAACCAAAGTTGGTCACGTTGAAGATTATCTCACTAGTGCGATACTCGAAAGCTTTTAGCTCTTGTGCACTGTGTTAGAAGTTCTACTTTTACGCCTTGCTGCCTAAAAACGTATGTAACGGCGAACGGGATGGCTCTGTGGTAACGTATGAAGCTCGCATTCTGGGGATTCTGGGTTCTAATCCCGTCGGGCCGGCCACATTGCCCATGGACTTTTTCGTGGTTACCCCGGGTCGGTAGTCGATTGCTGGGGTGATTCCGCTTCTACCACGAATTTTCTGTCTTATCATTTCCATTTATCTGTTTCGGGTTGTGGGAGTAGACGGTGAAATATGTGCTATGGAAGGATTTCTCCCTAGAGCTTGGCGGTACTGCTGGGATCCCCTTCACTCCTGGGAGTATCTCGTCTATTCCAGGGACCCTTAAGGCTGGTTTCCTAGCGGCACACTTATTATGTCGCGCGAAGCTTAAAATGCCGACAAAACGCATCACGATATCTAGATTAACATGAAACGTACGGAGAATAAGCGTTTGTAAAAATAGTTTGTACAGGAGTAGAGAAAGTCATGTGAGTGTAACACATCAGAGTTTTTCCGCTACAGTCGTCCCTTTGTTAACTGACAGAGCCAACTTTTTAAATTCCTCAGCTTTGTCTGTAATAATTTTGCGCATACGAAGTGAGACTGAATCGTGGGTAAATGCTCAAACTACAGGAAGTATTTGGGCACCATATCAGCCACTTGTATTTTTTTACTTTTTCTACTACGTATAGTAAGTAGGGGAAGTATTGTATTCCACCCAAAAATTCGATACCGAGATTTCACCGGAAATATATGTTTTGAAGCACCTCTAAACCACAAAAAAGCATTTTTAGAAAAAGGCCCGTGTGAGGGTGTGTGTGTGTGTGTGTGTGTGGTGTGTGTGTGTGTGTGTGAACAGTACAACTCAAAAAGAAAAGTCAAATAAACACCACACTTAGTATTTAGGTTCAGTACCTTCCAAAGATGCGACATGAAGACTTTCAAGAAAATCACCCCACCCTAACTTCCCTTTACATGGAACATTTTTCGAAAATTTTGATTTTTTAAACAATGGCTCTGACGATTTTTATTAAAATATCACATATGAAAGATATTTACATGGAAAATAAAATATATATCTAGAATTTTCTGGGAATAGCCCCTGAAGTCCTCTTTATTCGGAAGGAATTTTGCATAATCTTATATAACTGGTAAACTTTAAGTGATAGACAAAAATATACTACACAAAGGAATGTAGATCTCTTTAAAACACACAATTTACTTACAATAAGCTTTTCTGTGGCATAAGCCGATTCTAAGATAACCGTTATTAAAGGTTCCAATTGTTCAATACTTGCCATTCTTTTAAAGTCCGTTCGATTTTCAGTTGTTTCTCGTGATATCATGGAAACAGTATGGAATTTTAAGGCCAGCATATAGCGTACAGCTCTTAAACATTTGACTACCGGTGCTCTCTGTATATAAAACGAAATGTGTAATGTAGCTATTTGTGTAAATGTTTATTTGGATTAAAATGTAGAAGATAGAAAAATAAGCTTTGGAAAGAATAGTTTGTATACCCACTAATAAAGATAGAGGATAGAGAAGCTCATGTGAATGTATCACATCCGATATCTATGTCTTGAGTAATTGCTATTATTTTCCTCCCAATACATGATTTATGTTTCATTACACTACCAATGTACACTAAGTAATCAAAAGTATCCGGACACCCCACAAACATAGTTTTTCATCTTAGATGCATTGTGCTGCCACCTACTGCCTGGTACTCACTATCCGCGACCTCAGTAGTCATTAGACATCATGAAACACCAGAATGGGACATTCCGTGGAACTCACGGACTTCAAACGTGGTCAGGTGATTGGGTGTCACTTGTGTCAGAAGTCTGTACGCGAGATTTCCACACTCCTAAACATCCCTAGGTCCACTGTTTCTGATGTGATAGTGAAATGGTAACGTGAAGGGACATGTACAGCACAAAAGTGTGCAGGCCGACTTCGTCTGTTGACTGAGAGATCGCCGACATTTGAAGAGGGTCGTAAAAAGTAATAGGCAGACATCTATCCAGACCATCACACAGGAATTCCAAACTGCATCAGGATCCACTCCAAGTACTATGTCAGTTAGGCGTGAGGTAAGAAACCTTGGATTCCATGGTCGAGCGGCTGCTCATAAGTCACACATCACGCAGGAAAATGCCAAAAGACGCCTCGCTTGGTGTAAGGAGCGTCAACATTACACGATTGAACAGCGGCAAAACGTTGTGTGTAGTGACGAATCACAGTACACAATGTGGCGATCCGATGACAGGGTGTGGGTATGGCGAATGCCCGGTGAACGTCATCTGCCAGCGTGTATAGTGCCAACAGTGAAATTCGGAGGTGGTGGTGTTATGGTGTGGTCGTGTTTTTCCTGGTGCGGGTTTGTACCCCTTGTTTTGCGTGGCACGATCACAGCGCAGACCTACATTGATGGTTTAAGCACCTTCTTGCTTCCCACTGTTGAAGAGCAATTCGGGGATGGCAATTGCATCTTTCAACACGATCGAGCACCTGTTCATACTGCACGTGCTGTGGCGGAGTGGTTACACGACAATAACATCCCTGTAATGGACTGGGATGCACAGAGTCCTGACTTGAATCCTATAGAACACCTTTGGAATGTTTTGGAACGCCGACTTCGTGCCAGGCCTCACCGACCTACATCGATACCTCTCCTCAGTTCCGCATTCCGTGAAGAATGGGCTGCCATTCCCCAAGAAACCTTCCAGCACCTGATTGAAAGTATGCCTGCGAGAGTGAACGCTGTCATCAAGGCTGAGGGTAGGCCAACACCATATTGACTTCCAGCATTACCAATGGAGGGCGCCACAAACTTGTACGTCATTTCAGCCAGGTGTCTGGATACTTTTGATCACGTAGTGTATTTGAATCCTTCGTGAAAAGATATGCAACAAAGGACACTTGCAGGCAGACTGGTATGTAAAATAGAATTAATTTATCAGCTATCTATTAAATAAGATAAGCTGAATTATCTATGTCCAAACGCACGGAATACTGTAGCAAAGCATGACTACATTAGCAGGATATCAGAAAAGCTTGTTTACAATGTTTTACAATGAGTTAGAACAAATATATTTCTTATATGATAAAACTTTGGTAAATGTACCATTTTTCCGCAAGTATCGTTCGACTTATGTGGTTTACAGAACTTTTTACAATGATTGAGGGATGATACAGGACGTAAAACAACAAAGTATTTGTTCACCTACTGTAACAAAAACTTCTCCGACTTTTTATTTAGACGATTCATGTTTGTGTTATTACCAACTGGTTTTCGGACTCCAGACCTGAATTCATGCGGGATGTGAACATATGTTGTTTGGAGACGTTGTTCAGACCGCTTTTCATTTTATTGAATACACATAAAAGATGCCAGGCATGTTAAAGCTGCAAAAATTAGACAAACCTTTTTTGACACCCGGTCAAAGGTAACGGGATCAAGTTTCTACCACTACACAACCCTACACTACACTACACTACACTACACTAATAATAGCGACACTATTATAGCCGTTCATTGAAAATTATGTAAATCTTAACCATGCTCATATACATAAAAAAAGATAAAAGGGGAAAACATCGGATGTAATATATTCACATGACTTTCTCTCTCCTCTATCGTTTATTAGTGGGTATATTTAACTAGTCTTAATATAACTTATTTTTCTATCTAATGCATTTTAATCCAAATAAACCTTTGCAGAAATAACTACATTACACATTTCGGTATAGATACAAAGAGAACAGCGATAGTGAAATGTTTAAGAACTGGACGCCATATGCTGGCCTTAAAATTGTTTCCTTGACACCGCGAGAAACAACTGAATGCTGAAAGGACTTTAAAGAATGACCAAGTAACGAACAATTCGAACCTTTAATAACGGATATTTCAGAAACAGCTTATGCCATAAAAAGAAAAAATAATGTCATTTGAAATAAATTCCGTGTTTTACAGGGAAAGAAAAAAAAAGACTAAGCATAGAGTATTTTATGTGCCTAAGCTGTGGTTAAGATTCAGAAACAGTAGCAGTTTATGGAAATGTTTATGCATTTGTTTAACTTTTACTTTCTCTACTACGTATAGTAAGTAGGGGAAGTACTGCATTCTACTAAAAAATTCGATACCGAGATTTCATCGGAAATATATGTTTTGAGGCCTTCTGAATCCAAAAAAAGCATATTTGGAAACATGTCCGTGTGTGCATGTCTGTCTGTGAACAGCGTAACTCAAAAACGAGAAGTCGGATAATCACCAAACTTGGTATTTAGGTTCAATATGCTCCAGGGATGCGACACTTAAGTTTTAAAGAAAATCCCCCGCCCCAAACCACCCCTTACATGAGATACTTTTCAAAAATTTTTATTTTTTCACAAACGGCTCTAACGATTTTGATTGAAGTATCATATGTTTAAGACATTTTTATGGAAAATAAAATATATATCTTGAATTTTCTGGGGATGTCCCCAAAAGTCCTCTTCATTCTGAACGACTTTTGCATAACTGGTAAACTTCAAGAGGTAGACAAAATTTTACTATATAAAAATGTGGATCTCGTTAAAACACACAATATATGTCATAAACATTTGTTTTGTAAAGTGAACCATTTTCGAGATATGCCTTGTTATTTCTTTGAATTTTCCAATACTTACACCTTTTCTCAACTGAGAATTCGTTGTTTTTTATGTTCTTGACATGCAAAGAGCATTACATTTTACACATAGCGACCAGTTCTAAAAAAATCTGATGTTACACTCACATGACTTTCTCTACTCTTGTACAAGCTATTTTTACAAAGGCTTATTCTCCATCTATTTCATGTTAATCGAGATATCGAGATGTTAATCTTATTCTAATTTTCTTGTAGATGCAATGGGAATTGCTAGCCTTTAAGCGATAGTCAAATATTTTAAGAGCTGGTTGCTAAGTGGAGTATTCGTATTCCATTCTCTTTGTATTACCAGGACAAAAAAAATGAATAAGGAATTTGAAAAAAGTATAACTATTGGAAAATTTAAGGGAATAACAAGCAATATCTCGAAAATGGTTCATCCAACAAAAAAAATGTATATGACATAAATTGTGTATTTTAACGCGATCTACATTTTTGTGTAGTAAACGTTTGTCTATCTCTTATGGTTTACCAGTTATGCAAAAGTCGTTCGCAATGAAGAACACTTTTGGAGACATTTCCAGAAAATTCGAGATATAGGTTTCATTTGTCATGAAAATATCTTATATATATGATATTTTAATCAAAATCGTTATAGCCATTTTTGAGAAAATTAAAATTTTAGAAAAATGTTCCAGGTAAAGTGTAATCTGGGGTGGGGGGATTTTCTTGAAAACTTTCCTGTCGCATCTCAGGAAGACACTGAACCTAAATGCCAAGTTTGGTGTTTATCCGACTGTTCGTTTCTGAGTTATACTGTTCCCAGACAGACACACAGACACACACACGGATATGTTTCCAAAAATGCTTTATATGCATTCAGTGCACCTCAAAACATGTATTTTCGGTGATATCTCAGTATCGAATTTTTGGGTGGAATGCAATACTTCCCCTACTTACTGTACGTAGTAGAGAAAGTAAAAATGAGAACTGTTAACAACCCATCACCAGGGATACAATTTCTAACTATGGAGAAATGGGAGAAATATTTTAGAGAACCATTGAGTGAAAAAAGAAGAGGAATGGGCTTAAATATAGAGTCGATTTTGGAGGAGGAGGTTCAGCAGGCATTAAGGAAGGCAAAAATGGTAAAGCAAGCAGGCCTGGGGGGAATTTAATAGAACTATGGAAATGTGGACCACCTATTACAAAGATTTATTTGCAAAATATTTAACCAAAATCTTGGAGGGAAATGAAATACCTCAAGATAGGACTACATCATATATGCAAGAAAGGGGACAGAAAGAACCCATATAATTATAGGGGCATTAGTGTTATGTCCTCTATAAGTATAATTTTTAGTGGTATTCTAAAGGAAAGATTGGAAACAGCAATGAAGGAAGAATATTAGAAGCTCAGGCAGACTTTATGCGAGTAGGTCCTATATGGATCATATTTTTACTATAAAGCATGTTCTAAAGGCCAAGTGACTCACCTTATTTTTATTGACCATGAGAAAGCTTAAGCCTCAGCAGCAATAAATAAGATGTGGTAAGTTAGAGAATATATTGGTTTTGCAATTTCATTAATATTAGTAGTTAAAATGCATACAACAAGAGCCGAGCTATAATGAAATTGGGAAAGAAGTTGTTCACCCACGTGAAAGAGTTTGAGGCAATTATGTGGTATGTTCCCAACCCTCTTTAAGATATATCTGCAACACATTTTAGAGCGATAGAATTACCCTTGTAGAGGTATTGGGGTACCAGTTGGACAAAGTACAATACACTCTCTTTTGTTTACAGATGACCAGGTGCTACTCAGTGTTGCGAGGACGCGAAATACGAAGTGTGATCAAAACGTTCCCGGAATGACGTCATAAATACTACACAACAGTTTGTTTTGTCTAATCTGTACTGCCAGCTTCGAAGTAGTCTCCTAGGGAGATGATACACTTATCCCAGCGCTTCTGCCACTGCTGGAAGCACCTCTGGAGGTCCTCTTCTTTCAACATGTTCAGAGCCTTCTGCGATTCGTGAGGGATGACATCAATGTCCTCAAAACGGTGTCCTCACAGCCGCATTTTAAATCGCGGGAAAAGAAAAAAGTCCGCTGGTGCCAAATCTGGAGAATAGGCGGGATGGGAAACAGTGTTCATCCTATTTTTATCCAAAAATTAGCGAACAGAAAGGGCTTTGTGCGCGGGCGCGTTGTCATGATGCAGGAACCAGCCACCACTCCTCCAAAATACTTTGAACACTTCCAAAGGAGAGTCCTAATGAGTCAGAAAGTTCTCTTATTGTAATGCACCTATCATTTAAGACCATTTCCCTCACCTGATTGATATTTTCATCAGTTTTGCTGGAACAGTGTCGCCCAGAACGATCTGCATCTTTAACTGATGTCACCCACTTTTAAATATCGAAAACCACTGCAATGCTGGAGTTTTGCACATAACTTCCTCCCCATAAGGTATTCTTAAATTTCATAGGTTTTATGTTACAGTTTTACCGACTTTAAAGCAAACTTTGATGTCCGTTGTTTGTTCTTCGTAATCTGACATTTTTGCTACGCGAAAAAATCGCAGCACCGCAAAACACGTGTTCACTTCAGAGCGTCTACCTGGTCACTGGATGGTCACAGGAAGTCACGCGACTTCTCATTTTTATCGGGAAGGAAGGCTGCATGTACAGTCTGGGTAGGAATTAAAGAAATCTCAGCTTCAGCATTGCTGTGAAGCCATTCCGGAAATGTTTTGATCACACCACGTATATTATGAAGAAGCTGATGAAAGCCTTCGATACAAGAGGCCTTCGGGTCAACATGGATAAAACTGAATACATGGTTGTTGGAGGTAGGGGAACAGACACTAAAATAGCTTGGGAACAATTAAACCTGTCCGTGAATTTAAATATTTGGTATCCATTGTGCATGAAAATGTAAGATGACAAACGGATGTAGACTGTAGAATACAGCAAGTTAGGAGGGCGATCAAGATGCTGAGTGGAATTTTATGGAGTAGAACTATTTCTAGGTAGATGAAGAACAGAATTCTTCTAAGTCTAATTGAATTAATATTATCATATAGAACAGAGATACGGGCACTTGTTGAAAGTCAGAAAGGTAGGATCTACTCTACGTGATCAAAGGTATCCGGACACCTGGCTGAAAATGACGTACAACTTCGTGGCACCCTCCATCGGTAATGCAGGAAGTCAATATAGTGTTGGCCCACCCTTAGCCTTGATCACAGCGTTCACTCTCGCAGGCATACTTTCAATCAGGTGCTGGAAGATTTCTTGAGGAATGGCAGCCCATTCTTCACGGAATGCGGAACTGAGGAGAGGTATCGACGAAGGTCGCTGAGACCTGGCACGAAGTCGACGTTCCAAAACATCCCAAAGGTGTTCTATAGGATTCAAGTCAGGACTCTGTGCAGGCCAGTCTACTACAGGGATGTTATTGTCGTGTAACCACTCCGCCACAGCCCGTGCAGTATGAACAGGTGCTCGATCGTGTTGAAAGATGCAATCGCCATCACCGAATTGCTCTTCAACAATGGGAAGCAAGAAGGTGCTTAAAATATCAATGTAGGTCTGCGCTGTGGTCATGCCACGCAAAACAACAAGGGGTGCAAAAGGCCCTCCAGGAAAAACACGACCACACCATAACACCACCACCTCCGAATTTCACTGTTGGCACTAACACGCTGGCAGATGACGTTCACCGGGCATTCGCTATACCCACACCCTGCTATCGGATCGCCACATTGTGTACCGTTATTCGTCACTCCACACAACGATTTGCCACTGTTCAATCGTGTAATGTTGACGCTCCTTACACCAAGCGAGGCGTCGTTCGGCATTTTCCTGCGTGATGTGTGGCTTATGAGCAGCCGCTCGACCATGGAATCCAAGGTTTCTCACCTCACGCCTAACTGTCATAGTACTTGGAGTGGATCCTGATGTAGTTTGGAATTCCTGTGTGATAATCTGGATAAATGTCTGCCTATTACTCTTTACGACCCTCCTCAAATGTGGGCGTTCTCTGTCAGTCAACAGACGAGGTCGGCCTGTACGCTTTTGTACTGTACATGTCCCTTCACGTTTCCACTTCACTATCACATCAGAAACAGTGGACCTAGGGATGTTTAGGAGTGTGGAAATCTCGCGTACAGACTTCTGACACAAGTGACACCCAATCAACTGACCACCTTCGAAGTCCTTGAGTTCCATGGAGAGTCCCATTCTGCTGTTTCACGATGTCTAATAACTACTGAGGTCGCGGATAATGAGTACCAGGTAGTAGGTGGCAGCACAACCCACCTAAGATGAAAAACGTATGTTTGTGAGGGTGTCCGAATACTTTTGATCACATGGTGTAAGTGGTAGAAAGGGGATAAGAAGAGCAGTGAGAGTGTCTAGATTGGAAAGGAACGGAAAAAAGGGCCAAAGAAAGAGAGAAGGCAAGAAAAGTGATGGGAGTCCGTGATAGGTTAGAGCAAATAATCCTTCAAGGGTTTGGACACGCGAGAAGGATGAAAGAAGAAAGATGGCCAAGGACTATCCTGGAGTGGAAAACGCAAGGAAGAAGGAAACGTACACGACCAAGGAAAACGTGGAAAGGTGGAGTAAACCAAATGATGAGGAAGTGACGTATGCAGGTTGGATGATTGGAAAGATCGAGAGAGATGACAGGAGGGAATTAAGGGCAACCGCTGAAAAGTGGAGAAGTCCACAAAAGCAAAAAAGCAAGCTTAGTAGTTTTCTTGTATAAACGCATGTAACGAATTTTGTATTGTATGCTAATTCCATAATTTGTCCTGTTTGACATTCTCTAATTGGTAGCAACATTTTTATCTTAATAAATTGATAATGTCATAGCTTATATATCCCCTATTGTTATGCTGATGATAATAATAAGCTTCATTTGCTTCCCTTTTTACGTAACTATATTTTGTTCTGAAAACTTATCTTTTAAAGATTTTCTATCCAGAGACAAACAAATACTAGAAATTCTTCTTTGTTCTGCAAACTTAAAAGCATAAACAAGTGTATATTTTACATGAAAGTCAAACAATTAAAAGTAACCAATATTTCTATGCGCTGTATTATTTCATGTCTTAAGTTCTGATTTGTTTCTGCTAAGTTCACAGATTTTGGCCACTTAGGTAGGTAAATGTAATTGCTGAGAGTGAAGCACCAAACCAGGTTTTGCACGTTTTCATTTAGACACTTGAGTCTATAAAGTTGCACTCATTCAGCCACAGGAAACGAAGTCAAGGTCCATCAAGAACTATAGTCCAACAACTCTTTGGCGACACGTGCGAGGCAATAACATGAAGTCTGGACTCCTTTAATTGCTTATCTAGCATAAACTTAAACGCAACAACTTTCAATAATGCAAAAATTACAAATTTAAAAGTGTCGTAAAAGTATAGAAGGTTTATCTCAAAGTTCTAGACATACTTCGATACTACTGTCGAGTATCGAGGTCCCATTCCTGATTTCATTCTTAATGAGCACCATCGTATAAAAAGGCTTTAAAATGGGTGCCCCAAAATTTGTCTGAAGCACAGAAGCTCCACAGGGTGGAATGGTGCCAAGAACTGTTGCAAAAATTTAACTGTAAAACGTTCTCGCCGTGTTTAAGATATTGTTACGGGAGACGAAGCATGAATGAATCAGTTCGATCCAGAAAAAATCTGATGTGTACACTCACATGACTTTCTCTACTCTTGTACAAACTATTCTTAATGTTAATCGAGATATCGAGATGTTAATCTTATGGCGTTTTCTTGAGGTTGCAAGGGGAATTGCTAGGCTTTAAGCGATAGTCAAATATTTTAAGAGCTGGTTGCTATGTAGAGTATTCCGTTCTCTTTGCATTACCAGAACAAAAAAAATGAATAACGAATTTGAGAAAAAGTATAAGTATTGGAAAATTTAAGGAAATAACAAGCAATATCTCGAAAATGGTTCACCCAACAAAAACAATGTATACGACATAAATTGTGTATTTTAACGCGATCTACATTTTTTGTGTAGTAAAATTTTGTCTATCTCTTATGGTTTACCAGTTATGCAAAAGTCGTTCACAATGAAGAATACTTTTGGAGACATTCCCAGAACATTCGAGATATACATTTCATTTGTCATGAAAACATCTTAAACATATGATATTTTAATCAAAATCGTTAGGGCCATTTTTGAGAAAATTAAAGTTTTCGAAAAAATGTTGCATGTAAAGGGTAATCTGGTTTGGGGGGATTTTCTTGAAACCCTTCGTGTCGCATCTCTGGAAGATATTGAACCTAAATACCAAGTTTTGTGTTTATCCGATTGTTCGTGTCTGAGTTATGCTGTTCACAGACACACAGACACACACACACACACACACACACGGACATGTTTCCAAAAATGCTTTTTTTTGGATTCAGGAGGCATCAGAAGATGTATTTCCGGTGAAATCTCGGTATCAAATTTTTGGGTGGAATGCAATACTTCCCCTACTTACTATACGTAGTAGAGAAAGTAAAAACTACTCGTCTTCCATTTGGGTCGAATTAACTGTCAAATTCAAGTGATCAAGGAAAGCGGGTAAGAAACTGTTTCCACATGTGGAAACGTGGCAGCGATAATTGTGCTCGAGAATAAGAACTGTTACTGCAAAATGGTACACAAAATTTTGCCTCCCGAAAGTGTTTCAGAAAGTCCAAGAATGGTGCTCAAAGACATTTTATTGCACCACAGCAATACATCAGCTCACACAACGCTAATGGGGTTTCTGCAAGGAACTGAGGCAAAACTCGTCCATCCCTAATGTGAAGAACCGACTTCGAGGTCGTCGATTTTCTACTCCCGAAGAAGCAGTTGCAGCGTTCGAGGGAAACTGCCGGAAACTCAGTGGCGTACCATGTAGGATATAGGATTTAATTATCGGAGGGGGCACACCTCGCCACTGCGACCAACTAGATATATTCTGGCTACACCCCCCCCCGGAAGGCAGGGATGAAGTGAAGGAGCCACAGGAGGCCACAGTCCCGAAGGTAGACAGGATCCCAGAGACGCACGGAAATCCCTATCATTTCCAGTTCGAAACACCCGCACTCGACCAGTAGATGCGGAGTCCCGCGAGGCAGGCTAATGCCCCCTGTCGTTGTTCTGGAGAAATCTTTCCAAAGCGCAGCAACCATGCTATCTGGCCATCACTAGATGCACTACGGAAACTGAGTGGCGTGAATACTTCCAGAAGTGGTACCTAAGGATGGAACGCTGCATACAATACTTGGGGGAATACTTTGAGAAACTGGGATAAACAAAACGTTTCTATAAGCATTTATCTTTTGTTGTCTCGTTGTTTAACCAGAGTCGCTATTCACTTGTTTCCTGTGATGTCATGGTAAGAGTATGGAATTTCAAAGCCATAACGAGCTATTGATCCGGCTTCGATTATCTCTCTTATACCTAAACGAAATGTGCAATATACTATATCTGTAAATGTTACCTTGATTATCGTGAAGCAGATAGCAAAGTAAGCTTCCATAAGAATATTCTGGTAGAAGCTATATTAAAATAAATGATAGTGGTTTGAGAAAAACATATGAATGTAACACATCAGGTTTTTTTAAGGTCTATTGTTGTCCAGGCGATTTCGGGAAAATCACCTTACACGGTGCTAAACATGTATTATGTAGACATTTTGAGATTCTATTATAATTTTGCCCAACCTTTCAGAATGATTTATTTCAATTGTTTCCATGTTCACATCAAGGTTACTCGGTTCTGAACATAGCTGTCCTAAGTGATTTTAGCAATACATAAATTCGAGTGTTAAATGTCAATTGGTTTTGCGGCACAAAAATTCCGTTGCACTATTTAATTACGGATTTCTGGTGACATAACCTCAAAAGGAAGAAATTTTAGGAGGTTTGCATAAAATCTACCCCTAATTTTGTACCGACTTGAAGTAAATGTGAAATTCTTCGCAAACTATTCTGCAAACTCTAAAGAACAAACTTCTTCTCCGCACATTCAGCGCTTTGTTTAAATTTGTCAACTTTTACAGGCTCCCCAAACAAAATTAGGCTTAATTAGGCTTAATTTTGTACCGAATTCGACAAAATCTTGAAGGTATCAACAGAAGTGTTAAAAATAAAATAATTAATATGAAAAATAAAACGATATATTTCGTCGCTTACTCCCGTTTCACTTATTTGCTATAGAAGCATAGAAGGATGTATTTTTCATTTCAAAAGTGGCAGCAGAGCCAGTCAGGAATTTTTGTTTAGAACTATCCCTTTCTTCTGTTGCTCCAAAGAACACTCAAAACTGAAGGGGAAAATAGTAATATGATGCATTGATTAAACTATCTTTTCCCTGTAAAGCTGCTTCTCAAACTATGTGCTTCGAGAAACAATTTCATTTCACATCCTTCTTTCATTCATTCATTCATTATTTACCCTCCTCTTATGTAGGACTTACACCCCCAGGACTTACAAGCGGGTGCCTGGGGTCAGAGGCCCGTCGAGGAGCAGACACTCATGGATCAGATAGAGCATCCAGGATGGGTGATCAGCCCGATGCCTGGTATGGGATGAATGAAGTAGATGAAACGAAATGTTGGTGAAATGGATGAAAGGAAAGGTGATGATGGAGCAGTTGGTGGAATGAATGGCGGGGGAAACCGGAGAACCCGGAGAAAACCCGCCCAGACGCCGCTTCGTCCACCACGAATCCCACATGCAGGTCCCTGGGATTGAACCCGGGCCGCCTCGGTGGGAGGCGAGCGGTCTAACCACTCGGCCACGGCGCCGCCCATCCTTCTTTCAAGACCGTGAAAAAATAAATTACAAGGCAGTGGTTAACCTGTTTTGAACCTAAAATATATTATATGAATAAAATGAACCTGTCAACTCAAAATCAAAGTGAACGAAATCTTATGAGATATGAAGATTATAAAACTAACGTCAATGTAACAATATGTCTAATTAATATTGTCTAGTAATGTACAGTGAGACTGAAGATGAAAATAGATATAAAATATATGTACTTTTTGAATAATTATACAAATATAACAAGCTTCAATATACTTTCTAATCTATGTAATAAGAAAACATGGGTGATGGGAGAAGTAGCATTGGACGTTTTGTGCAAGACATTTAAACTTAAGGTACTCGTCCACGATTCAACTTAAATGGCTTGCAACTTCGAACTGCGCAAGAAAAGTGGAGCTTCGCCGTGTAAACTGCCAAGCAAGTAGAAAAATTGCATGCGCAACTTCTAAGTTCGGAAGTTGCTTCGTGTACGCAACGAAAAAAAGAAAGTTGCGCCATCTGAAAGTGGCTTGAACAGTTTAGAGAATGTTTGTGGCGTATTCCGTGCAACTTTGTTACGTCGTCTGCTGTGATAGTAAATAGATGTTTAAGAGGTAGGTACAAGGATCATAATTTGTTATACAAATACAGAATTAAGATAAATACGTTCATTTTATTCTCTTAACAATACGAACAATTTACTGTAGCACGGTGACAATTTATTTCTTCATAGGTAGCAATGGTTCATAACAATAAATGGACGAGGGAAATGAAAAGAACCCAGTTCACCAACGAGAGGAACAAAATGAAGGCAGGGAAATCTGCAAGTGGTGCAAAAGACAAGTTATAAAACAAAATGGGAATTTTATGATGCACTGCAGTTTATGTTTTACCACACCAGCACTAACAATGATGTGGTAGATGAGTAGATTCTTTGGTAAGTACCAACACACTCACTTTAAATGTAGCGATATTGCCCAGGAACCTCTCCTTCACGGCAAAATACTCCTTGAATTCCTCTCACGTTTTTTGCTGCAGTATGAGGATTTATACTTACAGTTCTTTGCAACAGCACAAAGGCATAGTTCTCGTTGTGTCAAGTATTTGAAAGAAATACCGATAGCTGTCGCCTGAAATAATCACATTGATTATATAGTTATAAATAATGGCAGCGAATGTGGTATATGTGCCTATATTCAACTCGGTAATGTTGCTGCTCCATTATTTTAAAACGATACCTGTGGCTAGAGATCTCAGTGTCAGCTGAGGCAGTATTTTTAACACTTGAATAATTTCAATTAAATTATATAATATGTAAATTCAATAACAGTCCGCCTTAAAGCAATATATGTATGTAATAATTTGTAAAAATGTATGTAACAGTCATTGCAAATGCTTATATTATTGTAAACATGTTCAATAGTGTTATGTGAATGCATCACGTAATTTAATAATGTAAGAGCTGTGAGAATAAGTTTAACGTTGCTAACAATGAGGTAACCTTGAGGCAATAATGAGTTTGATAGTTTGAATGCTTCTAGTCCTGATTAGGGCAGCAATAACGTAAGTTTTGTGACAGTTTAAAAATAGCCAATCAACAGCCAGAAAAAGCTTTAGTAAAATGCAGGTATTCTATTGGACTAAGATTAGCCAATCACAGACTTAAAATACAGAAGCTTACGGGTTTGGACGGTTGAAATATGTTCAGTTGCCTGCAGACCTTAGTAGTGACCGGATGGAAGATGTGTTCGCTAAAGAAATATTACGTATTCGTGTGAAACGAAAATTATGTATGCGCGTTAACAAAGTGCAAGTATTAAATTAAAGAGTCTCACAGCTCTTAATGTCAGTGTACTGCTATATAATTTGTGTCAAGAATTAATAAAAAAAAGTGAATTTAAACTTAGAATCTGTGGAAGCCTACATTCTTGTCGCACCACGCCCTGATTAAGAGAAACGTGTCTCTAAAGTAATACTGACGCAGCCGAGGCAAACATAAACATAAATACTATCTACAGAAGCAGTTTAATGACAAAGTTAATATAATATTTTTAAACTTGGAGTTTAACAACAAAACTACATCTTCAAATCAGCTTTACATACGTAGCAGCATATTACGTAACAAACAATCTTCTTAAAAATTGACGTCCATACCTGGAGATAAATACATAAATAAACTCCAATAAAATAACTACTACAAGTTGGTTCCCATACGTGGCGCATAACTACTTCAAATTGGCTTACCAAAGCGTGGTGCAAATAAACTCCAGGAACAATATCTTCTTCACAGTACAAGACGTTCTGTTGGTGATTTTGATATTATCGGGTCTCGCTTTTTGCATTACAGTGCTACTCGTCTAAGCAGATAATTAAAATAACCGCTGATATGCGTAGGAAATTGCTATAGAAATGTTTATCTTCCTCATAGAGCTCTTGCAGCTAGTTGCTTACAACTCAACAATATTCGCGACTTAGAATCCACTCTCTTACCCAACATTTTCTTGCCGTGCTTTACGTTTTGTCTACGTGGACAAAATAAAATAAGAGACAAACATGCTGCGGAGCAAATCATCATTATCGCCACACCAAGAACACAGCCGACTAGAAAGTGGCACGCATAAAAATTTCCGCGACAAATATACACTACGTGATCAAAAGTATCCGGACACCTGGCTAAAAATGACGTACAAGTTCGTGGCGCCCTCCATCGGTAATGCTGGAAGTCAATATGGTGCTGGCCCACCCTTAACCTTGATGACAGCGTTCACTCTCGCAGGTATACTTTCAATCACGTGCTGGAAGGTTTCTTGGGGAATGGCAGCCCATTCTTCACGGAGTGTGGAACTGAGGAGAGGTATCGATGTAGGTCGGTGAGGCCTGGCACGAAGTCGGCGTTCCAAAACATCCCAAAGGCGTTCCATAGGATTCAAGTCAGGACTCTGTGCAGGCCAGTCCACTACAGGGATGTTATTGTTGTGTAACCACCCCACCACAGCCCGTGCAGTATGCACAGGTGCTCGATCGTGTTGAAAGATGCAATCGCCATCCCCGAATTTCTCTTCAACAGTGGGAAGCAAGAAGGTGCTTAAAATATCAATGTAGGTCTGCGCTGTGATCGTGCGACGCAAAACAACAAGGGGTGTAAGCCCCCTCCAGGAAAAACACGACCACACCATAACACCACCACCTCCGAATTTCACTGTTGGCACTATACACGCTGGCAGATGACGTTCACCGGGCATTCGCATTACCCACACCCTCCCATCGGATCGCCACATTGTGTACCGTGATTCGTCACTCCACACAACGTTTCGTCACTGTACAATCGTGTGATGTTGACGCTCCTTACACCAAGCGAGGCGTCGTTTGGCATTTTCCTGCGTGATGTGTGGCTAATGAGCAGCCGCTCGACCATGGAATCCAAGGTTTCTCACCTCACGCCTGTCATAGTACTTGGAGTGGATCCTAATGCAGTTTGGAATTCCTGTGTGATGGTCTGGATAGATATCTGCCTATTACTCTTTGCGACCCTCTTCAAATGTCGGCGGTCTCTGTCAGTCAACAGACGAGGTCGGCCTGTACACTTTTGTGCTATACATGTCCCTTCACATTTCCACTTCACTATCACATCAGAAACAGTGGATCTAGGGATGTTTAGGAGTGTGGAAATCTCACGTACAGACTTCTGACACAAGTGATACCCAATCACCTGACCACGTTTGAAGTCCGTGAGTTCCACGGAGCGTCCCATTCTGCTGTTTCACGATGTCTAATGAGGTCGCGAATAATGACTACCAGACAGTAGGTGGCAGCACAATGCACCTAAGATGAAAAACGTATGTTTTTGGGGTGTCCGGATACTTTTGATCACATAGTGTAGCATCGTGTAAACGCTCGTGCAACATTTCTGTGGAACATGCCACTTTTCTAGTGGCACAACACGAAATCCTCAACTAATGATAAGTTTAAACTGGACATCTTTTCTCCATCAAATCCGCTACAGTTTGCACCGCCACAAAAGTAGAAACCTCAATATTCTTCAGAGAGTTTGGTTTATTAACCTGTTTGCATTGTCCAAGTTATGGTATTTGAAACAAGTCTACCCCTTCCAACAGCGATATCCCAACGCATCGAGTTAGCAGTGTCCTATTATTTGTGGAGTGAGCATATGTACAAGGTGGCGAAGTCTCAACTCTGGTTTCCCATCACTAGTGGGGGTCTCGGACTAATGGCAGTATCTGAAAAGTGTTCAGCGTTGTTGATTAAAACTTTGTTCGATCTGGGAGTACTAAAGGACAATAGACAACTTCAGTCCAGTTGTGGGAATCTAATGCATCATACCATTTTTTGCCGAACGTAATATGCATTACCTCTTAACCTCAGAGTTACTTCTCTGGGGGTCCATCTCCTACTACCAAGCAGCTGCATCGGCATCTTCTATTGAGACGCTCCTCTACTCCGACTACAGAGGAGAAATATCCCAACATACAGTGGAAGAATATCTGGAGGGTTTTTCGATACACCGAGATTTCAACGGACTGGAAGGCCTCCGCCTACGAGACCCTAAATGCCATAATACCCACAGCAGAAAAGCAATACCGACATAACATTTTCAATTCACCATATTGTACCCCTTGCCACAATATTAATACCCTTCATCAACGGTTCACAACCTGTTTACCCGACACCTGGAAATGGATCAAACATAAAACTCGCTGCATTACTATGGCAGAGAACCCCAATGTCATTCATAGGGCTATATTACAGCTCGATATCCAGATTCAACGTCATGTGTTTCCCCAAATATGGCCTGTCATGGAGTATCTCCATTACATGCTGCAGGCTCCCAATCCAAGTGTACGAGGTCTCGAGACGTTTCTGACAGACCACCGGACCCGACTAAAACGGAAAAAACGAGACACACTGTTGTTAATCGGCCCCAACTTAGATGTCCTCTCCGTTTAAGAAGGGGCATTTGTAAAGAGGAGTTTTAATTTTTAAATGTAGATTCTTTGCGATTAAGTGTTCCTAATAAAGTCGGAAAAAAACAGGAAACGGTGAAAGTGTAGTGCAGTGAACTTCAGAAACTTTGAATCAGTGCTTTGACACACGTACTCAATGGAAAATCACCTATCAACCAACAAAACGTTCAGAAGAGAAAATTAACAATGCAAGAAGCATGGTGTTGTTAAAATAATATAAGAATTATTGTACTTACTTTGTGAGATAAGTGTTATCAATTCTTTTTACTTTCTCTACTACGTATAGTAAGTAGGGGAAGTATTGTATTCCACCCAAAAATTCGATACCGAGATTTCACCGGAAATATATGTTTTGAGACCCCCTGAATCCAAAAAATCATTTTTGGAAACATGTCCGTGTGTGTATCTGTGTGACTGTGTGTGTGCCTGTGAACAGCATAACTCAGAAACGAGCGGGCGGATAAACACCAAACTTGGTATTTAGGTTCAGTATCTTCCAGAGATGCGACACGAAGGTTTTCAAGAAAATCGCCCCACCCAGACTACCCTTTACATGGAACCTTTTTCGAAATTTTTAATTTTCTCAAAAATGGCTCTAACGATTTTGATTAAAATATCATATGTTTAAGATATTTTCATGAGAAATGAAATGTATATCTCGAATTTTCTGGGAATGTCTCCAAAAGTATTCTTCATTGTGAACGACTTTTGCATAACTAGTAAACCATAAGAGATAGACAAAATTTTACTTCACAAAAAATGTAGATCGCGTTAGAATACACAATTTATGTCATGTACATTTTTTGTTGTTGAGTGAACCATTTTCGAGATATTGCTTATTATTCCCTTAAATTTTCCAATACTTATACTTTTTCTCAAATTCTTTATTCATTTTTTGTCCTGGTAATGCAAAGAGAATGGAATACTCCACATAGCAACCAGCTCTTAAAATATTGACTATCGCTTAAAGCCTACCAATTCCCCTTGCATCTACAAGAAAATTAGCAATAAGATTAACATCTCGATATCTAGATTAACATGAAGCATATGGAGAATAAGCGATTGTAAAAATAGTTTCTACAAGAGTAGAGAAAGTCATGTGAGTGTAACACACCAGATTTTTATTCCGGTGGAATTCTCATCACTCACTACACTTGTGATGAAAATCTTTCCACTCGTTAAAAATCCTACTTCAGATACAAATTGCGTAAATAAATATTTTCAGTCGTTTAGAAAACATACACGCATTAATGCATTTTTCTTAAAGCATAAACCACCCAATGCTTTTTATTAATTGTACGAAAATCATTCAGAAAAAGGGAACTTCACATACTATTGCCATATAATTCAAAATATAGTTTTATTGTCATGAAAGTAGCTTTAACATATAGTCTGTTAAAATCGTTAGAGCCATTTTAAGAAATAAAAAGTTTCGAAAAATGTTAAAATCCTCATGTCGTATTCTGGAAGGTGCTAAATTTAAATGCCAAGTTAAGTGATTAACATTTGGTTTTTGAGTTATGTTGTTAGACACACACACTCAGGCCTTTTTCTAAAAAGCACTTTTATAGGTTTCAGGGGGCCTCAAAACATGCATTTACGGTGAAATCTCAACATAAATTTTTTTGAGAATACAATAATTCCTCTAGTTATAAAAGTAAAAATGAGCTCCATATAACCGGTCAAAAATAACATAAGTATCTCCAAGAGTATTTATTATTTTGGCATGATCGTAAACTGTCTTATTCGCAGAAAGTCGTGATTCTTCGTCACAGAATACGATGCTCCCCTCCCCCATCCCTCCCTTCATTCAGCCATGCACTCGAGAATTCCTAACTTACTATTAACAATTCATTTGATTTAATGTAGATTCGTATTATAACTGTTCACTTAACTCGCCTTAAAGGAATTCACATCTATAACTGTAGTGACCGTGCAGTATCAGTTGCTACAGTGCAGATGATTATTACTTATGTTATAAAATAACATCTCGGGTAATTGCCTTTTGCATACGCATCGCAAGAGCTCAATAGTAATAACATTTCTGACTCGCCGGAAGATTTATTCTGCGCGTTGCCCTCTATTGGAACCAGGAATCACTAAATCACTTACAGTTCTAAGATCTCATATAGTTGTAAACGTACTCTTGAGGCAGTATTTTTAACACTTAAAGATTTCAATCTAATTATATAATATGTAAATTCAATAACAGCCTGCCTTGAAGCAATATGTGTATGTAATAATTTGTAAAATGTATGTAACAGTCATTGCATATGCTTATATTATTGTATCCATGTGTAATAATTTCATGTGAATATATTACATAATTTAATAATGTAAGAGCTGTGAGAAATAGGTCATAATTTGCTAACAATGAGGTAACAATGAGGTAACCTTGAGGCAATAATGAATTAGAAAGTTTAAATACTACTTGTGATTCTTGGAAGCAATAATGTAATTTTAGTGACAGTTTATAAAAATAGCCAATTAACAACCAGGAAAAGCTTTAGTTAAATGAAAGTATTCTATTGGATTAGGAATAACCAATCAGAGACTTGAAATACAGAAATTTACAAGTTTAGGCGGTTGAAATCAATTCAGTTGCCTGCAGACAGTGTTCCTAACCGGACGCGAGACACATCCTCTAGAGATTTAATACGTATTCGTGTGAGACGAAAAATAAGTGTGCGTGTTAAAAAGTACAAGTAATCAATAAAAGAATCACACAGCTCTCTATATCAGTGGACTGTTATTAAATCGTGTCAAGCATTAATAAAAAGGGAGTGGAGTAAAATTATAAGCTGTGTAAGCCTACATTCTTAAGTCGCACCACAACCCTGTCAAGACATTCATGTCTCTAAAATAAATACTGACGCAGCCGAGGCAAACATAAATATATAATATTCAGGAAGCAGTAAAAATACATTTGGGACAAAGGCTACCGGAAACTGTTTACTATACCTGCGGTTGCAACTAATACAAGTTCGGTTCCCCAACAGTTGAAATATAATACAACTCCTACAACAATATAACATCTTCACCCTCTACGACCAGAGAAAAATACTCGAACAACCTCTTATCGCAACATTGGGGTACATTTATTTTGGAACTGGTTAACTGGATCTATGGTTATTTTTTGAAACGGTTCCATTTTCGAAACTGTTCCAAAATAACGCCTGTGTTATTTATTCCTACCTCTAGTAGGTTTTGGCCGAGCGAGATGGCTCGCATTCGGAAGGTCCCGGGTTCAATTCCCGTTGGGCCGGCCGCTCTGACCATGAGTTTTTTGGTGGTTTCCCCAGGTCGGTAGGCAGATACTGGGATGGTTCTCCTTATGCCACAAATTTCCTATCATCCCTTCCATTATTTCCTTTCATCTGTTTCATCCCATCCTTTAGGGTTGTAGGACCAGGTGACGGCGTGACGGTGGAATTTGCGGTGTCTCCCTAAAAATTAACTTTTTTTTTATTTATGGACGCTCTTTAACTACTACGGTCCTTAGCGTCTCGTTCTATATTGGGCATGAAAGACCGGTAATTTTGCTCAGAGGCATCTTTACCAGGTTTGAGGTTATTTTAGGTGCGGTAAATCTACGACACGGGACCACCGGCGTTACTTCCCTTCCAAAGGAAGCCATGCTATGGATTTTTACCCCCAAACAATCCATCACCCTCTGCCGGATTTGAACCCGAACCCGGGAACTAGAGGCTAGCATGGTAACCACTACACCACGGCTGTCTCCCTGGATGCCGGCTGGCTTGGCGAAGGTCTTTTCCAGGGAGTGGCTCGTTTCATTCTGGGACCCCCAGTTTGAAGAAGCCTAAGACAGATCGCCAACGTCAGGATGGGTGTCTGCTGGAATCATTAGGGATCCATACCTTATACTCCGGATCAGGTCTTCCATTTATCCCTTTCTCTCAAGGGTCACGTTGGAAGGGCAAAGATCCTACTATGGGCCCACATGTGGTGCTTTGCTCCAGTGACTCGAGGCCCCTCCGTCTGGTTAATCCTAATACTAATTCAGGCGTATTGCAGGACAAGAGCAAGGCAGTTTCAGATCGAAACACCAATGCCACGCAGGTTCACATTGGGTACTCTATGTACATATTTATTTCCATATTGCTATAAAAAATTCTTACAATTTTTAATACATTACTTGCTATTATTTCTTTCTTTGGTCCATCATACATCATACACCGTGGTTATTTATGCGTGGTGGGTCATAAAAAATTCATATTGCTTTAGTTTTCTAAACCATTACTCTCCCCATATATTCTCCTATTCTTTTTATAGCCCTCCCCTTTTGTATTTTCATTATCCTAACTTTTAATGCTTCTTTATTAACATTCTCCCATTCTTTAGGTAAAAACCGATCTCTCTACAACTTATTTTCTTCACATTCAATTATATAATGCAAATAATTATCTGCCCCTCCACAAATAGGACACCTATTCAAAAACACTCCCTTCCTATCTCCCCTTAGCCTATATGCACTTAAACTAGACCAGGCCCTCCCTTCTCTCACTAACCTATTACCTACATCCACATACTTCTCCCTTCCCCAGTCCACCTTTAATTGTCTATATAGTTCCAAACTTTTCTTTCCTTCAGATTTTGAAATAATTCTTGTTTCTCTATATATTCTACTCTGTTCCTCACTTCTTTCCAGAAACCTTTAACTAACCCCTCCTCCTCCTCTCATAAGTTACCCATTTCTATTTCCTGTAAAATTCTCCTTATTCCTTGAGTCCAGTTCATCCCATCACTGGATTTTTCTTGTATTATTAAACATTGCCTCAATATATTATGCTCGTCCAATCTATGCCAATATTTAAGTATCCTTTCTACTATCATGCCCTTGCTACCTACTCTTCCCAACTCCAACATTGCTGCTACATTAGGTGATGAAATAGATAAACCTAACATACATTTAAAGAATGATCTATGTACTTTATCAATCCTCTCCCATTCTTTGTCACTTCCCCAAATCTCTGATCCATAGTCCATTTTTGCTTTAACTACAGCTTTGTAAACCCTTTCCAGCAATTTAATTTGCATATCTGGTATTTTCTTTAAGCATATTCTTATAGCAGTCATTGCTAATATTCCCTTAACTAAAGCACTTATCTTGTGATCATTCCATCTCCCATTACTACTTATTCTCACTCCCAAATAATCAAACTTGTTTACTATTTGCAACTCTTCCCCTTCCTTCCTACTATTCTAACTCACGCGATGCTTTTGTGGTCCTAAAGACATTAAATAGCTAAGCAAAACAACAAAAATGTTTTTGTCAGGTTGTCGGGTCTCAGGATTCGAACCAACAACCCCTCGAACACGAGTCATAAGTGCTACAGCCTAACCTACCTCGCTCGGTACTACCGTACAATTACTACAAACATTGAAGATATTCATCATACAATTTAAAATGAAGAATCTGTACGCTAGCTTTGAGAGGGTGTTGATCCCGAGTGCCGATGGTCGGGTTACATAGATAATATAAATATGTAACCTGATGAAATAGATCACAGCTACCGATGCTGTGTCCTTGTGCCAATTTGTTAATAGGGTGTGAAATGATTGTAGTGCACGTGGGTAGGCACGCTCACGGTTCATATCATCTTTCAGTTTCAGGACGATGCTGCGTTAAGACGGGCGGTGTCGCGTTTCCATCCACATTCCTGCGTCGACATGACAGTGTGGTCAGTAACATGGTTCGTTACTGATCACTTCAAGACATGACCATAGAAGCCGCTGCAAAACCCATATCCTAAATGTCGCAGGCTTTTGCTGAAATCCCTCATTTCGCTAAGATTGAGGCAGTATTTTTAACACTTGAATTATATAATATATAATTTCAATAACAGCCCGCCTTGAAACAATATGTATGTAATAATTTGTAAAAATGTATGTAACAGTCATTCCATATGCTTATTTTTATTGTAAACATGTTCAATAATGTTATGTGAATACATTATGTAATTTAATAATGCAAGAGCTGTGAGAATAATAAGTTTAAAGTTGCTAACAATGAGGTTAACAAGGAGGTAACCTTGAGGCAATAATGAGTTTGAGAGTTTGAATACTACTAGTCATGAGTAGGGCAGCAACAACGTAAATCTTGTGACAGTTTTTGAAATAGCCAATCAACAGCCAGAAAAAGCTTTAATTAAATGCAGGTATTCTATTGGACTAGAATTAGCCAATCAGAGACTTGAAGTACAGAAGCTTACGGGATTTGAACGGTTGAAATGTGTTTAGTTGCTGACAGACCTTGGTAGTGATCGGATGGAAGACGTGTTCTCTAAAGAAATGTTACGTATTCGTGTGAATCATAAATATGTTTACGCGTTAACAAAGTGCAAGTTTTAAATTAAAGAATCTCACAGCTCTTAATATCAGTGTAGTGCTATTTAATTAGTGCCAAGGATTAATAAAAAGAAGTGAATTAAGACTTAAAATCTGTGTAAGCCTACATTCTTGTCGTACCACGCCCTGATTAAGAGAAACATGTCTCTAAACTAAGACTGACGCAGCCGAGGCAAACACAAACATAAATAATATCTATAGAACCAGTTTAATAACAAAGTTAAAATATTTTTGACGCAGTATTTTATATCACAACACTGTGAATGCCAGAGTGATTGTAGTGTAAATTAGCATTATTGTATGACAATGATTTGAGATGTTTGTTAATTATAAGCATTGTTAGGAAATAAGTTTACACGACCTCACTGAAACTGACAATAGGAGCGGATAACAATGAGCGAGGGGTGAGTTGTTTATTAATTAGAAGAGACAAATAAATGACGTCTGATTAGCGCGCTTTTCCTTAAAAATGGAGGGAATATCTTCCCTAGAGCACATGTGTTCGTAATTTTGATAGGATGTAAAAATAGACGCTAATGTTGGCGCGTTTTATTAACCAATAGTAGCTCTGTTATAATGTTTAGGCATATCGGGGTGAGGGAGTATAAATTCCGTGCCAGAGACGGGTAACGCTCAGTCCAACAGAATCATTCACTAGTTACACGTTGCTCAGTTTAAGAGAATCATTCACGAGTTACACGTCACACAGTTCAACAGAATCATCTACGGGTTACACGTCGCGCAATTCTACAAAATCTCTCGTGTCGTAAAGCTAGTTACAAAAATGTGAAATACTCAAATTAATAATGTGCGGCAAATAAGTGATTATAGTTACATTCGAAAATATAACAGTTTCAGTCGGGGGTGTATCAAGAGTAATTATGTCAAATTAATAAAGTGTGGCGGCAATAAAAGTGTAAAAACATATTCTTTTATCAGTATTATCTTTTAGTAACAACTCCTTTCCGTTTACACACCCTGTTTAAGAGATTTGCTCGACTGGGTAATAATAGCTAGCCGGAGGACAAAGAACCCAAAATTCAAACTAGTAATACAATAACAGGCGCTCAGCAAATAAGATAACACGAACGATAACGCGACATTTTCAACTTGGAGCGTAACAACATAAATACATCTTCAAAAATCGGCTTCACAAACGCAGTAGCATGTTACGTAACAAACAATCTTCTTCAAATTGACGTTCATACATGGAGCTGATTAAATAAATAAACTCCAAGACAATAACTTCTTCAAGTTGGTTTCCAAAGCGTGTGGCTAACAACAACAGTAAAACTTCAACAACAATTTACTTCAAATTGCTTCCCAAAGCGTGGTACATATGTAAGCAAAACACCTACCTCAAGTTACTTACTTGTTTGTTCCATGCAACAAAAATTCGATCCGGTACCACTTCCTGAGAGAATCGTTTCTAACATTCAGTTCCATTTGAATCCGCGTTTCCAAACAGTATTTAATACGGAATGTTTACTCAAATCGATTTCTAATTCCCCATGGAAACGTGGTAACTATGCAGATCATGCTAGCGTATGTTGAAATAATAAAATTGAGTTCTATTTATGGATGCTCTGTAACTGCCCTTAACGTCCCATTCTACAGGATGATTTATGAAGAACTGACACATTTATTTCTTTAATTGTTTCAAAACGAGTTATGTTAGCGACAACTTATTATACCTGAAATAACGGGGTGCATAGGTGCTTCATGAATAACATGTGGATTTTCGCTGGCCCAATAGCGTGAGATATTAAATGGAACCAGCTTCATCTGTGAACAATGTGATGGATAATATGACAGGATTTTGCACAATGAACACCTGAAACCAACGACAATAATTCAGTCGTCTATCGTTATCTGCTTCCTGTAACTGATGGACAACCGTAAACCTATACGGCTTTAGGCCTGCACTTTTCACAGCTCTCTGACACATTGAGTAGCTGTAGCCTGACTCCTGCGACAAACGTCTTAATGATTTTTGGGTGACTGACTCTTACGTCAACAACAACCGTGGGAAGCCTAGATGAATGAGTTTTGCCTTTTTCACTCGCCAGAGATCCAGTTGTTTCCAATTTGTTTACCAGTCCCAGTATTGTGTTTCTTTGGGGAGGATTCCGAACACCAAGTTCTGTCTGGTGTGCCCTTTAAGTGGCTGTAATTGAATTCGTAATCCAGTATTGCTTTACAAGGAAGAGTCGTTCATTTAATGTGTACTCCATTTTCACGTTGCCTGGAGCAAAATCTCAAAAACAGTTGCCGACAATAAAACTAACAATTACGAATAAAACATGAACATCTGCGCATCTAGTAACACATAGTCGAAACTCCAGAACATTCTGCTTAATTTGGTGCTAAAATTGGGGCACTGAGTGAATTTCGAACAGAAAAATTAAAGAAAGAAATATGTCAGTTCCTCATAAATCACCTTGTATATTGGGCGTGAAGGACCGGTAATTTTGCTCAGCCCTCACTATCAGGCTTGAAGTTGTTTTACGTGCCGTAAATCTACGACATGGGACCACTGGTTTTACTTCCCTTCCGAAGTAAGCCATGCTAAGGATCTTTACGCCCGAAAAAATCCATCGGCCTCCGCCGAGTTTGAACTCGCGACCTCGGGAACTAGAGGTAGTAACACTACACCACAGAAGACCACGCGCGTATGTTGAAAACGTGCGAAAGTACACTTTCTACCGCGATTTTTTATGAAATAACAGGGCTTAGTGTAACTCAAACCTAACGTCTAACGTAACTTAACCTAACCTTTTGTTATCTATCTACCGCTTTCAGAGGCCCCGTAGGATGGCATAAAAGACGAAGTTATATTATACGCCGACTTATAGGGCCTTATCTGCTTAGTATCTTCGCGAAATGACGTATTTTAGTAAAAGCCTACGACACACACATAACATGTCATAATAACATTTGAAACATTTATTCACCTTTCACTTCTCCAATTCAAACAAAAAAATCCGATGTGTTACACTCATATAACTTTCTCTACTCTTGTACAAACTATTTTTACAAATGCTTATTCTCCATATGCTTCATGATAAACGAGATATCAAGATGTCAATCTTATTGCTAATTTTCTTGTAGATGCAACGGGAATATGGTAGGTTTTGAGCGATAGTCAAATATTTTAAGCGCTGGTTGCTATGTGGCGCATTCCATTCTCTTTGGATGTCCAGGACATAAAAAAATGAATAACGAATTTGAGAAAAAGTATAAGTATTGGAAAATTTAAGGGAATAACAAGCAATATCTCGAAAACGGTTCACTCAACAAAAAAAATGTATATGACATAAATTATGTATTTTAACGCGATCTACATTTCGTGTGTAGTAAAGGTTTGTCTATCCCTTATGGTTTACCAGTTATGCAAAAGTCGTTCACAATGAAGAATACTTTTGGAGTCATTCTCAGAAAATTCGAGATATACATTTCATTTGTCATGAAAATATCTTAAACATATGATATGTTAATCAAAATCGTTAGAGCCGATTTGAGAAAATTAAAATGTTCGAAAAATGTTCCATGTAAAGGGTAATTTGGGGTGGGGGGATTTTCTTGAAAACCTTCGTGTCGCATCTCTGGAAGAGACTGAACCTAAATATCAAGTGTGGTGTTTATCCGACTGTTCGTTTATGAGTTATGCTGTTCACAAACAGACAGAAAGACACGCACACACAGACACACACACACGGGCATGTTTCCAAAAATGCATTTTTTAGATTCAGGGGTCTCAAAACATACATTTCCGGTGAAATCTCGGGATCGAATTTTGGGTGGAATACAAGACTTCCCTATTTACTGTACGTAGTAGAGAAAATAAAAATGCCTTATTTGGATTCAGGGGTTCTCAAAACATGTATTTTCGGTGAAATCTTATTATTGAATTTTTGGAGGAATGCAATACCTTTTCTACCTACTATGTACGTATGTAGCTACTTACAATGAATAGAGGAATGTGCTCTCAACGAAAAGAAATTCTGCATTGCATAACCCTTAGATCATACCGCTTTATTGCACTTCAAAACCATTCCATCAGTTAACATAACAGATTTTAATGGTATATAAAGTTCACTCACAACTTTTGACAGTCCAATTTCTTATTCTCAGTTTAATTTCGGCCGTTTAGCTCGGCCGCACACATATGGTTGCCTAACTATGGCAAAGAAACTATAGTGTTATCAGTGGCGTACAGATAGAATTTATAAGGACATTCATTATTATTATTTATTTATTTTGTTGTGAATAAGATCATGTAGGACCATGCAAAGTGCTTATAGACGTTTCTTTGTATTCCTTGTCGCGGTTACTTCGTGTTATCTTATTTGCTGAGCGCCTTTTATTGTTTTACTATTTTTAATTTTGGGTTCTTTGTCCTCCGGCTAGCTATTATTACCCAGTCGAGCAAATCTCTTAAACAGGGTGTGTAAATGGAAAGGAGTTGTTACTAAAAGATAACACTGATAAAAGAATTTGTTTTTACACTTTTATTGACATCACAATTTATTCATATCACATAATTACTCTTGATACACGCCCGACTGAAACTGTTATATTTTCGAATGTAACTATAATCACTTATTTGCCACTTATTATTAATTCTAGTATTTCACATCTTTTAACTAACTTTACGACGCGAGAGATTCTATAGAATTGCGCGACGTGTAACCCTTGAATGATTCTGTTGAACTAGGCGACGTGTAACGCGTGAATGATTCTGTTGAACTGGGCGACGTGTAACTTGTGAATGTTTTTGTAGAACTGCGCGTTACCCGTCTCTGGCACGGAATTTATACTCCCTCACACCGATATGCGTAAACATTATAACAGAGATGCTATTGGTTAATAAAGCGCGCCAACATTAGCGTCTATTTTTATATCCAATCGAAATTACGAACACATATGCTCTAGGGAAAATATTCCCTCCATTTCTAAAGAAAGGCACGCTACTCTGACGTCATTTGTTTGTCTCTTCTAATTAATAAACAACTCACCCCCCTCATTGTTACCCGCTCCTATTGTCAGTTTCAGTGAGGCCGTGTAGACTTATTTCCTAGCAATGCTTATAATTAACAAACATCTCAAATCATTGTCATACAATAATGTTAATTTACACTACAATCACTCTGGCATTCACAGTGTTGTGATATAAAATACTGTGTCATCCTTTGAATCCATAGTTCTGTCCTCCTTTGACTGTGGGCTTTCTTTCTCTCGTCTGTCCATGTTGTTCCATTAGCTTTTAACGGTTTGTCCTATTGGTCAAGTTGTCACTTATGCACTTTGATTCCAAAAATATCTCTGTTTAGGATATCTTCTTGTGTAATTCCTGCCATTTTAAATCACTTTTACTTAACCAATCCACTTCATATAGTCTTATTATTATTATTATTATTATTATTATTATTATTATTTGTATTATTATTACTATTTAGATTCTGATGGAATTTCACCTTTTAGCTGTTACAACATAAGCAATGCTAACGTGGGCAGTAATCCTTATCATGGGTCCCACATTATGAAAATACATATTAGTCCATTGTTATGTTATGTCAATTTCTATCTTGTGCCATTTTCTTCCCTTCTGCAAGTTTGAATTACGTCTATAGTATCAGAATGGCATATTCAAGACGGCGCGGGTTGGGCGTCATCGGAGTATGCCATTGGCGAATAAAGTCGCCAATAGTGAGGCGGCGGCAGCACTACAACGGAGGAAATCAGAACTATTCACCTTCTCCTAGCTTGGGTGACTTGGCACGAGTAATAAGACGAGGAGACTCTGACAGACACGCCTACCGGTAGCACGCAAATACGAAATGTGAGTCAAGGTGATCTATTTTTTTGGACTATTCAAAATTTTCTAATCAACAGCTTTGGTGAGTAACCTTCCAAAATTAATTAACTTGAAGCGCCAGGTAGGCTGGGCGAAGCAGACAGGAAGAGATGGCTGTAACGTTCTCCTATATGAAATAAATTTTTTTACGTTGGGGGAAAGCAAGATCCAAACGCTGCCTGTACAGTGATTATCTATAATGTAAATTGTAACAGAGTCAATATATATTGTATTACGTTTAATCATGTAATATTTGCCGCAAGGTAGAATGGTAAATAACTCCATTTTTCGAATAAATAGATAAAGTCGTGTAATAATATACCAAGTACTATGTTACACAAGAAGCTAGTCACAATTACCAAGCAATTACTATGTGACAGAAACATCTATATTATTGGAAAAAAGTTAAAATGGGAGAAATAAAATAGGAAAAGAGGTATTCTCGTTTTTTGTTGCAAGTTGTTCCTACCTATACCAAGTAGGGGAATTCCTTATACTGAGTATCCTTCAGCTTTTTGCATACATATATAACTGGGTTATGGCTTAGGTAGTAATAAATAAAACTAACAATCTTTAGGGCATTTTTACTTTCTCTACTACATATAGTAAGTAGGGGAAGTATTGTATTCCACCCACAAATTCGATACCGAGATTTCACCGGAAATACATGTTTTGAGACCCCTGAATCCAAAAAAAGCATTTTTGGAAACATGTCCTTGTGTGTGGCTGTGTGTGTGTGTGTCTGTCTGTCTGTGAACAGCATAACTCAGAAACGAACAGTCGGATAAACACCAAACTTGGTATTTACGTTCAGTATCTACCAGAGATGCGACACAAAGGTTTTCAAGAAAATCCCCCCACCCCAGACTACCCTTTACATGGAACATTTTTCGAAAATTTTAATTTTCTCAAAAATGTCTCTAACGATTTTGATTAAAATATCACATGTTTAAGATATTTTCATGACAAATGAAGTGCATATCTCGAATTTTCTGGGAATGTCTCCAAAAGTGTTCTTCATTGTGAACGACTTTTGCATAACTGGTAAACCATAAGAGATAGACAAAATTTTACTACACAAAAAATGTAGATCACGTTAAAATGCACAATTTATGTCATATACATTTTTTATGTCGAGTTAACCATTTTCGAGATATTGCTTGTTATTCCCTTAAATTTTCCAATACTTTTTCTCAAATGGGAATTCGTTATTCATTTTTTATGTGCTGGACATGCAAAGAGAATGGAATGCTCCACATAGCAACCAGCTCTTAAAATATTTGACTAACGCTTAAAGCCTACCAATTCCCCTTGCATCTACAAGAAAATTAGCAATAAGATTAACATCTCGATTAACATGAAGCATATGGAGAATAAGCATCTGTAAAAATAGTTTGTACAAGAGTAGAGAAAGTCATGCGTATGTATCACGTCAGATTTTTTACATTCTTTACTCGGATTATTGGGAAAAACTATCACACTCCTATTTATTGGTCAATCTGGAAAGAGTTGCTTGCGCGTGGAGGAGTATATGTATAATTACAGTTATGAGTTCATGTCCCAAAATGCGGATGGGACAAGTCAGTTTTCCAACTCGCGCATTATAATCAATGCTTGCAGTCAGTTGCTATTGCCCTTATCTTTATGTCGTGCCATAGGCCGTGAAGTCCTCCTTGTTTGCAATGAATTTTGTATAATGTGAGAACTGTAAACAGTTGTTTTGTAGGACCTATTTCAAAATTAATTTTCCATTCAGATTCTTCAAAGAAGAACGTGGAATAAATACATTTTATTTTCTCTACCACATACATAGTACGTAGAGAAGGTATTGCATTCCACCCAAAAATTCGATACCGAGATTTCGCATGTTTTAAGGCCCCCTGAATGAAAAAAGCATTTTTAGAAAAATGTTCATGTGTGTGCCTGTGAACAGCATAAATAAAAAGATCTGATGTGATACTTCACATGATCTTCTCTACCCCCTAACATTTGTTTGTGAGTATACTATTCTTACTAAAGCTTATTTTTCTATCTACTTAATTAATCTAAGAAATATTATAATAGCTCATTACACATTTCGTTATACATACAGAGAGAATAGCGATAGTCAAATGTTTAAGATCTGGATGCTATACGTGGACTTAAAATTCCATACTGTTTCCATGCAATCGCGAGAAACAACTGAATGTTGACAAGACAGAGAAAATGACCAAGTAATGAACAATTTGAAACTTTAATAACGGATATCTCTGAAATGGCTTATGCCACAAAACCAAATTTAAGAAATTGTGTGTTTTAGAGAGATCTACATTTCTTGCATAGTTCGTTTTGGTCTATTGCTTATAGCGATATTTCTGCCGATTAAGAACACATAAAAAGGAACTCCATAGTAATTATATTTTAATAACTATTAATAATTAATTAATATTCAATTTAATAAATTTTCATAACTTTACAGCCATAGGATTAAAAATTGTATCAATCCAAAGCTCTTCATAAGCTGTAAATATATTTTAAGTTTCCATAACATTGTAAAATAAATAAAGGCGTAATTGCACGAGAAAAACTGCAAGATATAGGCAACAATAAGAGCAGCTTTGTTTTAGACTGTTCATTATGCTTTCCGAGCGTGGGGCCATTAAAATTGAAACCTCCTTTTGTACTTTGTGGGTATGAGGCAAGTTTTAAAGTAAACAGACACTATTGGCAACGGACATTTCCTACAGTTAAGCTTTAACTTTTCAACCAAGGCAAACCAATAAGCGTAGAGAATAAGTGCGAGAACCAATAGAAACATAGAAAGACGCAGTGAGATGTACATAATTTGAAGGAGAGCAGTCGTTGAGATATGTGAATGCGAGCGTGGTTTTGGGACAGTCTGCCATGATTCTCCGGTAACACGCATCACGTTGAGTCAAAAAGAAAAGAAAAGGATAAAAGTTCCAAAATTTACGAAATGCCGTACCACAATGCAATCATAAAGTAATGCGTGTGGAATAATTATACAGCGTGTAAGATTGACGTTGAAATTATTTTATCCAAGATAATAAATAACTTAACACGCCGCAAGTAATGAATTCAAGTTTGCGGGAATCAAAAGAACGGTGATAGAGCGCCGTAAATGATAAATAATTAGCTGGAGCAAAACGTTAGTGGACCAAAGGGTGAAAAGATTCTTATATAAGAACCGTACGGGGTAGAAAAAGAACAAGAATCTTGCAGGTTTTCTGGCAGAAATACGCGTTTTAGTGAGGAAGTGAAGACGTTTTCTTCAAGAATAATATCCTAGTGTCACCTCTCCCGCAATCCTACCCTGACAATAACAGTAGGGAATTTCAGACCGATTCGCCGACAGTTGACCCTGAGATGCGACGTCCATAAGTGCTTCCTGACTGATATCGGCGATCTCGAGTCCTGAAGATATCGCCTACAACGACGCAGAGACGAGAACGACGGCGAGGTAAGAGTAACACAACAAAGTAGCGCACAAAACGCTACACGCTTAACGTTTACCAGTTATATAAGATTATACAAAATTTCTTCCGAATGAAGTGGACTCCACAGGTTGTTCCCAGGAAATTCTAGATACAAATTTTATTTTTCATGTAGTTATATTTAATATAAAGTATTTTTACTGAACCTAAATATCAATTTTGGTATTTATCCAACTTTTCGTTTTTGAGTTATGCTGTCCACAGTTACTAATAGTGAATTTTAGAAGGTTTTGCGTCTTTTATATTTCTGAGATTTTAACAGAGATTTGTATTTGCTTTAGCTTGTTTGATATATACTTTAAAATAGGAATAATTTATATTTCTTGTAATAAAAATTCCAATTTATACGCCACAATTCCTAAGAAATAAATATTTATACCTATAGGAATTGCTAATGTTTTGTTACACTTTTAGTTAAGATATTTCCAAAATAATTTAGTTGAGGCAGTATTTTTAACACTTAAATAATTTCAGTCTAATTATATAATATGTAAATTCAATAATAGCCCGCCTTGAAGCAATATGTGTATGTAATAATTTGTAAAATGTATGTAACAGTCATTGCATATGCTTGTATTATTGTATCCATGTGTAATAATGTTATGTGAATGTATTACGTAATTTAATAATGTAGGAGCTGTGAGAATAATAGGTTGAAAGTTGCTAACAATGAGGTAACCTTGAGGAATAATGGATTTGAAAGTTTAACAATACTACTTGTGATTCTTGGAAGCAATAATGTAATTTTAGTGACAGTTTATAAAAAATAGCCAATCAACAACCAGAAAAAGCTTTAGTTAAATGAAGGTATTCTATTGGATTAGGAATAGCCAATCAGAGACTTGAAACACAGAAATTTACAAGCTTAGGCGGTTGAAATCAATTCAGTTGCCTGCAGACAGTGTTTGTAACCGGATGCGAGATGCGTCCTCTAGAGATTTAATACGTATTCGTGCGAGACGAAAACAATAAGTTTACATGTTAAAAAGTACAAGTAATTAATAAAAGAATCTCACAGCTCTATATCAGTGAAGTGTTATTTAAATCGTATCAAGTGTTAATAAAAGGAGTGAAGTAAAATTATAATTTGTGTAAGCCTACAATATAACAAATAAACAATTACTTCAAATTGGCGCCCAAAATGTGGGCAAATAACGTAAAGATACTATTCTACTTCATGGTACATCTTGCTAGCGTAAATTCAAGGATTTGTGACCCGAAGATCAAATCAGGCAAATTACCATACATGAAAATGTATGATAATTACTTTGGCAACAATAACCTTGTTGATTTCTTTAGAAACAACACACAAATTAGCGCTCTCAAATTTAGGCATGGCGAAAATGTCTTCGTTCCCCGAGTTAAAAGAGTCTACATTTTTTCATTTAGCAGCGTATAAAATAGTATAATGGGAAATTAGGCAGACTGTCTACCAGAGGGGAAGAGTGGAAGATGTCCAAAACTCGTGAAACACTTTTCTGATCTTTGTCTAGATCAAAGAAGTGTTAAAATACTGGCAGCAGCTGCTTTTCATATTCTCTGCACATGTGAAAAACATTTATTAAATTGTTTCAAGAACCGTGCAGCGTGCAATTCCAGCTGGAACCAATTGAGTGCAAGTGGGTGCCAATTTAGTGAACCAATGGATGGGATGATGACACAAACGTGCTACAAATATTAAATTTACCTGAAGTACAGTATTCGATGTAAAATGGGCAGATGCATTCTGTATGGAAATCGGGACACAATGTTATTACAAGTTGGGGTGAAGGCCGAAAAGGTTACCAGAAAATGATTAATTTATGTCACCCCAACATGCACATGGGGCACAACTCGCTGACAACAAAAACACCGGGACCTTGGAGTGTAATTTTAAGGGGAAGGCCTGGGTTTTTATATTACATTGACAGATTACGTAACACATATTACCTGGGGTTTATTCACAAAAACGTTTGGCTTCTCTACATAATTAACAAAGGAAACAGGGTGAAGGGAGATGCTACAGACCGCAGACCGGCCACTGGTTCCAACGACTTCTTACTCTCGAGTGACGCTATCTTGCCCCCACCAACCGTGCCTAGCCAAAGCCAGACAGGGCTGGCGTCATACCAGGCAATTTCAAACAGATCTCTTTTCCTTTGGCGTGGTTCGCGCCAAAAGGAAAGACCGTCAAACCGAAATACAGTAGACCCTCGCTAATTCGAAATCGAATAAACCGAAAACTCGGTTAATCCGTAGTAGCTGCTCGGTCCCTGCATGGAAGAATCTACCGGTTAAACCGAATTTCGGATAATTCGTACTACGAACTAAAATTTGGTCCCTTCATTACATATTCCATAGGTTTTTCTTCGTTTAAACCGAATATGTATGTTGTGCTGTGCAAAACGGTATTATCCATTAAGCATTTCACATAATTTTTCTCATTACTTACTCTAATTTCTCAACAATGGTCCGAGTGATTACTTGCTGCTTATGTATCACTTCCACAGCATATGATACAAAGGCGGGTAAGAGGGGGTTATTCAGCAGTAGGCACATGACGCGCGACTCGCAACAATCCAGAGAGCTGTTTGTCTCTGCTTGTGAACAGTGAATGCCCCCCCCTCTTTCGCTCCATCACTCCCTATGCCGCCGAAAGAGAAACGTGCTCATAATGTTCTCACGCTGAAACAAAAACATAGTAAACTTTACATATGGTCGATAGTAGAGAGAAGACCAAAACACAGGTTGCAGAACATTTTCAGATTCCGAAGTGTACTCTCTCATTGATTATAAGATCAAAACAGAAAATAGAGGCAAGTCTGTTAAGCTATTCATTTAGTGGCAATAGGAAGCGCATGAGACCAGTGAAAGATGAAGAGTTGGAGAATTCACTGTTAAAATGGTTCCAACACATGCGTTATCAGCAAATTCCACTGTCCGGTCCCATGCTTCAAAAAAAAAAAAAAAAGGCTCGGAAAATCCCCAAGAAAGAACGAATTTCTGAGTTAGTGTCTCTGAGGGATGGCTATGGCGTTATCAGAAGAGGCATAAAATCAGTGCTGTCAGTGTCTGTGGGGAGGCACATAGAGTACACGAGGAAGATGAGTTTCTAAGCTCTCTCATCATCATGTTTAATATGAGTGAAGCAGCTGTTTTCTATAACTTGATGCCTGAAAAAACACTACGTGTCAAGGGTGGAAAATGCCATGGAGGAAAACACAGCAAGGAGAGACTGATGGTGGTGTTGTGTTGTAATTCAGATAGTTCTGAGAAGCTCAAACTGTTAGTGATTGAAAAATATAAAAATCCACGTTGTTTTAAAAATGTCAACCTATTCAATCTGGCAAGTCAGTACAAGAACCACATTAAAGCTTGAATGACCAAATCTCTTGAAGATTCAACAACAAATGACTGCGAGAAAGAGGAACATTTTGCTAACTTTGGATCACTGCTTCGGCACATTAGTTCGATGACCTGGAACTTCCGAACATAGAAGTTGTCTTCTTACTAGCTAACACCACGAGCTGTCTGCAACGTTTGGATCAAGGAATAATCGCCTCAATGAAGTGTAATTACAGGCGCCGACTATTAAGGCTGCCACCAGTACAATGAACTACAAGAAACAGCTCCACATTAGAATGTACTGCAAGCTATTCGCAGCATATCTGCTGCTTGGGATGAAGTTACAACAGACACCATAACTAACTGTTTTAAGAAGGCCTGGACAGCAACTGATAACGCCGTTGAAACTGAACAGGAGAGCGATGATCCACATCTGAACTTATAATGTGGTTACAATTGGGATTCTGATAATGCTCTTCTACACGCTTACACACGGTTGGTGCCCTCTTGTACCGTCATTATGGAAGAATGAACGTAGTGGACAACAACATTTGTGCTGGTGAAGAACCTATCATCTGCTGCTGATGCAGAAGAGAATGATAATTCTTTACTGTCATCTTCTGAGGAGGAACATGAAGATATGACACGCATGCTGAAGTTGCAGCTGCAATTTCTGTTCTCGAGAGATTTGCTGCCACTTCTGATGTCTCTATGGCATTTCAGGCTACCCTGGTTGTGGTATCTTCAGTGTGTGCCTTAATATTACGCCCAACGGTCCGCCAAACAACGATCCGCAAATGATATTTTTTTTTTCAAATTATAGAACTAAAATGTGTAATGGATAAGGGTTATAACTAAAACATGTGTTCCGATTAAACCTTAGTGTTAAAAGAACGGTATATTTTAAGCGTTTCTTAAGATTATTGTTTGTTGTATTATAGACTCACAAATTCAATGAGCACAATATTGTTCCAAAGAGTATTGTTTTAAAAAATATTACGACAAGCATTTGACTGTATGCTTTCTCAATTAAACAAATGCCAGATATACCATATACAGGAGTTATTTCTACTTTTACTTAGAGATCATAAAAATGGAACACCCTCATTCGTTGATACGCATAACAAGAGAGAAAGTGAACTCAACAGTCGTATTTTACCATTTCAGAAAATACGGGGCTATTTTTTACAAAACCTCCTTAATTCAAACCGAATTGGCTATTTTTCAGTCCCTTGTAATTCGGTTAAACAAGGGTTTACTGTATAACTAAGGAGACCCAATAATGCTACGTCTGGTAGTTACAATACAGCACAACAGTGTGTCTGGTAATGACAATAAACTTAATATGCCACAATATCTAAACAAATCTGATGTGCAACATTCACACGCCTTTGTCTGCCCATTGTAAATTCACATAGTATATTCTTTATATAGTTCACTATTTATTAAAAAGTCCCGTTTGGGACCTTGTAACCCCTATCGAGTCTGTCCCTCGGGGTGGATGAGGGATCCCTTAAGGTATGACGGAGTAGAATAAGGAACTAATAAGGACCCGTGGACCAACAAGGAGCCCAGTTCCTAGAGGATTTAACATGCTGGGACACCCTTTCTCCAGGGGTTTTAATTATGAAGGGTCCCTGCTCGGGGTTGAGGGTGAAGATAGACAAAAGAGGTTCGATAGCTTAGTGAAGACAGCTTCCCTAGGGGAGAAAACCTCAATTAAAAATCTTGCAAGTCTGGAAGCAGTAAGGTGGCAATGCACTACCAGACTGTCCTTGCATAGGGATGCGACTATATGAAGCAAAATTTTGGTAGTAAAAAGCTTCATAAAAATGAGCCGAATGGACAACAATTAAGCACCTTTTGAAGCCGCAACAGGCAGCTCTGCCTTTTTCCTGGAGTGCAGCAGAAGAAGATTAACATGTGATTCTCCCATGCACTTTACGTTATTGACGATAAATGTTTACCTAGAAATGTTCTCAAATTAAAGGGTATTTCCAAAGGTCCTTCATAAATACCACATTACATAAAAGCATTGACATGTATATTTCTGAAACGGCTAATGCCACAAAGAAATTAAGAACCTTTTGCAGGCTATTTACAAAGTTTTCGGGTTATTTAATTTATAAATATCCTAAGTATATGATATTTTAATAGAAATCATTTTAGGGAGTACAAAGAAACAAACACATTTTTTCATGTCAAGGTCCATTTGAAGGTAGAGGATTTTCTTGTAAATCTGCAACTGATATCTTTAAGAATTCATTTTTACTTTCTCTACTACGTATAGTAAGTAGGGGAAGTATTGTATAACACCCAAAAACTCGATACCGAGATTTCACCGCATATATATGTTTTGAGACCTCCTAAATCCAAAAAAAGCATTTTTTGGAAACATGTCCTTGTGTGTGTCTGTGTGTCTGTCTGTGAACAGCATAACTCAGAAACGAACAGTCGGATAAACACCAAACTTGGTATTTAGGTTCAGTATCTTCCAGAGATGCGATACGAAGGTTTTCAAGAAAATTCCCCCACACCAGATTATCCTTTACATGGAACATTTTTCGAAAATTTTAATTTTCTCAAAAATGTCTAACGATTTTGATTCAAATATCATATGTTTAAGATATTTTCATGACAAATAAAATGTGTATCTTGAATTTTCTGAGAATGTCTCCAAAAGTATTCTTCATTGTGAACGACTTTTGCATAACTTGTAAACCATAAGAGATAGACAAAATTTTACTACACAAAAATGTAGATCGCGTTAAAATACACAATTTATGTCATATACATTTGTTTTGTTGAGTGAACCATTTTTGAGATATTGCTTGTTATTCCCTTAAATTTTTCAATACTTATTTTCTCAAATGGGAATTTGTTATTCATTTTTTGTCTTAGATAAGCAAAGAGTATTAATCTATGGCAAAGGGAATGGTGCTGCACCTAGCAACCAGCTATTAAGAGATATGTATGTGCTTAAAGGCTACTGTATTTCCAAATTGCCCTTGTAAATATATATTCCCCTTACATCTACAAGAAAATTAGCAATAAGATAGAGTCTGCAAATGTTTATCTCGATTAACATGAAGCATATGGATAATAAGCGTTTGTAAAAATAGTTTGTACAAGAGTAGAGAAAGACATGTGAGTGTAACACATCAGATTTTTCAGTTATGCTGTTCACGCGGAACATACTAACGAACACGCGGACCTTTCCCAAAAATTGGTCTCCTCTAAACGTGTATTCCCGGTGAAATCTCGATATTGAAGTTTCGTTGGAAAACAACTTTTCTTTAAATAGTTAACGTACAGGAGTGGTACAGCGGGACTCACCTGGTGAAGCAGGGTGTTTGAGATTCCTAGATAAGAGAAACGAAACAAATCTAAATCAGGCTGGGAATTGAACAGGATCGTTTAATTTTATGCTAAGCAGACTTTATTATTATTATTATTATTATTATTATTATTATGCAGATTTATTCTACTTCACAGGTCCTCGTCCTGTTTCCACATCAAGAGATACAGTATCTCCTACTGGATGTGGTCGGCTAACATTTCTTTTTCCCTTAAGTTGGTAATGGAGTAGCATGTATGGCAATCTGTTGGCTGGCATTTTTCAATATGACGTCAACGACATATTGGCGGTGAGGGAAACCCGAAGGTGTGTTAGGCGTGCACCTGCCCTAACTAGGGCTTAACCACGTAGTAGCGGGATATGGGCGTTACAGGATGGCGGTTGAGATTTTTGTAGGGGGAGAGAAAGGAGGTAACAAATTTTGTTCCTCAACGATTGCCAGTCATGGTACAACGGCCCTTGTGCACCGCTGGTGTTAGTAATTTTGAAGTCCAAGCTACTCTTGAAGGGATTGTATAGGAGCTCAGCCTTAGCTACTGGTGGAGGTGCCCCGCATGCCATGCCGGAGACGCCTCAAGCGGCGTGTTCTGTGTTATAATCCCCAAGAGACCGAACGAGGGCGCTCTGATAGTATGGCAATTGGTCGTAAAATTTTGCGGCCCGGCGCCTAATTTCATCCTCCACGTAGGGAAAGAGATGAGGCTTCGTGAAGCAGTCTCACGGGAAAGGAGCGGTATTAAGAATAGATAGCCCGAAGGCCCCTGTTCTGCACCCGTTGCAGAAGCAGCAGACTGGAGTCTGCGGCCATGCCCCAGATCTCGCAGGCATAGAGCAGGATGGGGATTATGAGCGCTCGAAAAAGGTGTAACTTAAGAGGGACAGGCATCCCCGACCTCAGCTTAGGGTACAATGAAGCCGTAACCCCAGAGGCCCGATGCGCGAGGTCCCTGATGTGCCCCTCAAAAGTTAGGCCCTTATCTAACTTAACTCCCAAGTAGGTGATGGCATTTGTCCTGAGGTAGTTGAATGAAGGGAGGATTGCGGGAAAGCGGCGCTTGGTGAAGAGAATGGCGTGGCTTTTTGCCTGGTTTATGGATAATCGCCAATGCATGCACCACTCTTGGAGGAGGCGGAGGTGTCTCTGAATGGGGTAGAAGGCTCTGCGTGGGTATTTAATTATACAATACAGGCACACGTCGTCAGCATACTGGGCCATGTCGACTTGCTATTCTGTAGTAGGTCGGGCACATACACATTGAAGAGTGTGGGGGATAACACAGAACCTTCGGGGACTCCGCCTCGTATTGGCCTTAGTGTAGATTTGTGTCCCGCAACTGAAACTGTAAAAGTGTGATGTTTTAGGTATGTGTGTAAAAGGTGTATGATGTGTGTAGGGAGCTCCAGTTGGATGAGCTTCAGCAGAAGACCCGCATGCCTTCTCGACATCCAGAGAAATTGCGGCGGTGTAAGCCCTGTCCTGGAAATCCAGGACAGCGCCCTGCACCACGCGCAGCAACTGTTGGGGGGTCGAGTGCCCCGGACGGAAGCCGAACTGATGTTGAGGGATGGCTTGAATGTCTCTCAAAGTGGGAGACAAGCGGGCAAGTATGGTCCTCTCGAAGACTTTCGAGAGTACAGAGAGGAGGCTTCTGGATCTGTAGTTGGCAGGATGTACGGATCTTTCCCCGGCTTCAAAATGCAAATCACCCGAGGCTCCCTCCACTCGCGTGGAAAGTGGCGTAGGTCGAAGCACATATTCTTTCAATATGATTAAGGCAATTAAATTTTAATTTTCTCAGGTTGTAGATGTGTTCTGTTTTTATCTCTTCATTGTGCTTTTATCTGACAACTTATAAGCTGCTAACGTAGGTATTTATTTCAGCTGTTTCTATTTTTACATTCTTCGGAAATACTCGTTTTGAGGCATAACTCAAAAACGAAAAGTCGGATAAATACCAAACTTGGTGTTTAGGTTCAGTATCTTTCAAAGATGCGACCCGAAGATCCAGGCTAACCTTTACATGGAACATTTTTAGAAAATTTTCTCAAAAATGGCTCTAACGATTTTGATTAAAAATCATATGTGTAATGTATTTTTATGGCACATATCGTGAATTTTCTGGGGACGTCCCCAAAAGCCCTCTTTTTTGAATGCCTTATGCATAACTGCAAAACCGTAAAAGATAGACAAAATATTACTACACAAAAAATGTAGATATATTTCAAACACACAATTTATGTCATATACATTTTTTGTCCGAGTGAACCATTTCCGAGATATTTCTTGTTATTTGTTTCAATTTTCCAGTACTTATACACTTTTTCTCAAGTGAGAATTCGTTATTCGTTTTTTAATGTCCTGGACATGCAAAGAGAATGAAATACTGCACATAGCAACCAGCTCTTAAAGGATTTGATACTATCGCTTAAAGCCTACCAATTCCCCTTGCATCTACAAGAAAATTAGCAATAAGATGTTTATGAGATGTTCTGAAAATTTATCTCGAATTTGAAGTAGATGAAGAATAAGCATTTTTAAAATTTGGTTTGTACAAGAGTAGAGAAAGTCATGTGAGTGTAACATCAGATTTTTACTTTTTCTACCATATATAATAGGTAGAGAAGGTATTTGCATTCCGCCCAAAATTCTATATCGAAATGAGCGCGCATGTGTGTGTGTGTGTGTGTCTATGAACACCATAACTCAGAAAACGAAATGCTGGATAAATATCAAACTTAGTATTCGGACTCAGTACCTTTCAAAGATGCGACACGAAGATTTCCAGGAAAATAACCCCACCCAAACTACTCTTTACATGGAACAGGTTTCGAATTTTTTGATTTTCTGAAATATCACTCTAACGATTTTGATTAAAATACCATTTATTAAAAACATTTAATGACAAATAAAATGTATATCTTGAATTTTTTGAAAATAGCCTGTGAAGTGCTCTTCATTCGAAAGAAAGTTATATAACCTTGCATAACTGGTAAACGTTAGACAAAAATGTACTGCACAAGAATGTAGAACTCTTTAAAACGCACAATTTATTTCAAATACATGTTTTGTGCCATCAACCACTTCCGCGGTTTCCGTTATTAATATTCGAATTGCTCAATGCTTAGCCATTATTTTCAAGTCCTGTCGATTTTCAGTTGTTTCTAGCGATATCATGGAAAGAGTATGGAGTTTTAAGACCAGCGTGTAGTGTCCGGTTCTAAAACATTTGAATATCGTTATTCCCTTTGTATCCGTAACGAAATGTGTAGATAATGCAGCATTTCTGTAAAGGTTTACCTCGATTAAAATGAAGTAGATTGGAAAATAAACGTTGTAAGAATAATTTCTATAACCACTAAAGTCATGTGAATGTAATACATCCGTTTTTCTTTTATCTGCTCGTTGATTATTCAGTTTTTTCGTTATTGTTGGTATTGGCATAGTTTTATAGGATTTTAGCTATGTGCGCTTTAAAGTTTTGTTTTTCAGTGTTATTCTTATTGTCCCACACATGTTATAGAATCTACTTAGTTTTATGTTATGACCATTCTTCTGACTGTAAGATACATTAAACCCTAAAAAATATAATTATTTATCTATCTACTAGTTTATTACTAATAATTATTTTACACATTTTGTGATTTGTCCCCACCAATACTATTACTTTAGTTTTATTGATTGAAATTTCATATTACAGCTACTTGCTGTTTCCTTTAATTTTAGGACTACAGTTTGTAATGACATTATTTCCTAAGTGCAATGGTATTCCTAAACATCAAACGATCATCTGTGAATAACATTCTTTCAATACTGCGTCAGTTATTTTAAAATCCTTAGTTAAATGTTCTTGCCATTACCCGATTAGTTCGTCAATGTACAGGGAAAGCCAAAAATCTACGAACCGGCTGCACGGTGTTTTTCCTGTCCGCATCCTCGGTACTCGTTGCCGCCGCTATCATAGAAAGGCACGGATGAAACCATACAACATTTTTAAAACTATTTTTAAAGGCTTTACTTACCAACTTTATGAAAGGAGATGCTGAAACTGGCCACCATCGCTGTCCATACATTTTTGGCACCTCTGTGGGAAACTCCATCACTGGCCGTAGTTCACGTTGAGAAATGCTGGCAATTTCCTGGCGGATATTTTGTTTTAATTCTTCCAGTGTGTGTGGGTTGGTCTTGTATACTTTATGTTTTAAGTTACCCCAGAGATAGAAATCGCAGGGGGTTAGGTCGGGGGAACGAGTAGGCCACAAATCTCTACTAATAATTCTGTCCTCAAACACACTTTCAATTGTTCTCATCGAAATATTTGCTGTATGAGCTGTTGCGGAGTCTTGTTGAAAAAAGGCAAAATCACGCGCTCTGTCTGTTAATTCTCTAAAAACGGGGCAAAATTGTATTCACGTATGCACGGGCTTCAACTATTGACTCGAAAAAAACGACGGTGGCCAGTTTCAGCATCTCCTTTCATAAAGTTGATAAGTAAAGCCTATAAAAGTAGTTTTAAAAATGTTGTATGGTTACATCCGCGGTTTTCTATGTTAGCGGCAGGCGGCAACGAGCGCCGAGGATACGGACAGGAAAACCACCACGCAGCCGGTTCGTAGTTTTTTGGCTCTTTCTGTAAAAGCAATGCAAGGGGTAATGAGCAGCCTGCTTGACTCCTTGGTTTGTTTTCCAGTTCCATTTATACTCCGCTTTTAACTACATTGCTCTTATCCGAAGCCTTTCCTGTAGAACTTACTCGTATTGCCTATTGGCAATGGTGTCAACTCGTATTCTATTGTCGTTGAGTTTCTTTGACTTTTGGAGGTTTTATCATTAGATCATACACTCATTCACACTTCCAGACCTTGGGCAGGATAGGAAATAATTTTGGTTAGAGAAAAACTCCCACTCCTCCCCAGCCGGCACCCTTCACACAGCAGGCAGGTGCTCTACCAACTCAGCTACGGAGCCAGCACGACTCCTTGATTTATTCTCATTGATGTATCGCTCGTTTCATCTATTGCTCTGATCTTAACATTATTCACAGAAGTATACGTTTTGAATTACACTTATTAAGAGTTCCTGGAATCCTCTTTTACACATAATTTTGCAAAATGTCTTTCATCTTATTGTATTGAAGCTTTTTTATAATATATGAATATAATATAAGTTGGGAGGATAAATTTTTACTTATCTACTTTTTACCTTTATTAAGCTGAGAAATCATTCAATTCCACTGCAATTTCGATAGCAAGATTTCACCGAATATAGGTTTTCAAACCCCTTGAATGAATGAATGAATGAATGAATGAATGAATGAATGAATAAATAAATAAATAAATAAAAAGCACTTTTACTTTCTGTACTTCTTACGTATAGTAAAGTATTGTACTTCACTCAAAAATTCGATGCCAAAATTTCACCAGAAATACACGTTTCGAGACTCCACAAATTCCCTCCCAAAACAAAAGCATTTTTAGAAAGAGGTCTCTCTCTCTCTCTCTCTCTCTCTCTCTGTGTGTGTGTGTGTGTGTGTCTGCGAACAGCATAACTCAAAAACTAAAAGTAGCTTAAATACCTAACTTGGTATTTAAGTTCAGCATCTTCCAAGAATGCGACACGAAGATTTTCAAGAAAATTCCATCAAACTACTTTTTACATGCAAAATTTTTGGAACATTTTAATTTTCTAAAAAATGGCTCTAACGATTTTGATTAAGATACCATATCCTTAAAATCATTTTTATGACAAATGAAATGTATATCTTGAATTTTCTGGGAATAGTCTCTGATGGCCTCTTAATTTTGAATGACTTTTGTTATAATTGTTAAACCGTAAGAGATGGATAAAATCTTACCACAGAAAAAAAATATAGATCTCGTTGATATCATAGAATTTTTTGTGGAGTTAACGATTTCCGAAATATTGCCTGTTATTTCCTTAAATTTTCCAATACCTATACTTTTTCTCAAATGGGAATTCGTTATTCATTGTTTTTGTCCTGGATATGCAAAGAGAATGGAATACTCCACATAGCAACCAGCTCTTAAAATATTTGACTATCGCTTAAAGCCTACCATATTCCCCTTGCATCTACAAGAAAATTAGCAATGAGATTAACATCTCGATTAACATGAAGCATATGGAGAATAAGCGTTTGTAAAAATAGTTTGTACAACTATAGAGAAAGTCATGTGAGTGTAACACATCAGATTTTTAAAGAAGTACGCTTGTTGTTGCAAACGTAGACAGAGGGCAGGAACATAGATTCACTGATGAATCATTCCTATGTTTATGTTGCAATGTAACAGGACATAGTTTCTTAAATAGTGCCTAAATAAAGCGTACACGGTACGAGTAACAACGGGTAATAATTTTTGTATAGCACGCCACTGTATGGCAAGTTGTTCAGAGGTTGGGGCAACGTTTTGCTTCCAAATTTGGCCATGTGAGATGTAGGCCAATGGAATACAAACACTCGCACATACATGCATGCACTCTCTCCGGGAGCCTGGACTCCCAGTTGGATTTTGCTCTTACTGTGTTTCCTTATAGGCAGTTCACACCTTTGTAAAAAAGAGAACTGAAAAACTGTTATGAGAATCCTGCTTATCGTCCTGGCTGATGCAGTTGTGCTCCGTGCACAAAGTTATAGATTCGATCCCAGTCCAGGACAATGGTATTTAACTGTGCTTAAATGCGGGAGAAAATTGCAGTACATCGGCGACGTTGATAGCAGCTAAGCGCAGTCAAATAAACATATATAATAACAAATCTGATGTGTTACACTCACACGACTTTTTCTACTCTTGTACAAAATATTTTTACAAACGCTTATTCTCCATATGCTTGGCGCACGTGTTTGAATTGCCATTTCTTGATGAAGATGTAATTCAAAACTGTAACTTATATCTATTTTAAACATGTTTGGCCTAGCTTTAATATCTAGCTGCTTGACAATGTTATCATTTTAAACAAAGAACAAAGATAACACTTTTAACCACACCAAACTGTGTTAAACAAAGCTTTACCCATCCACAGAATTTATGGAACTAACATATCCCCATTTCTCACAGATTTCTACCTGCTATGATTTTGTAGGAAATCACAGCAGCCTTCTGATTTACCTTATACAGGGTGTCTGAGTAAATTTTCAAATAGATCCTATTCAGTAAATATAGTAGCAGTAGCTTCTTTGGTCATATAAACTTGAATTCATTCATTACCATTGTAAACTACACCAATTAGAATTCAACATAAGCGCCAGCATTGTAAATACACTTTTGTAAACGTCTTAGTACATGATCCAATGTTTTTCTTTAAAAAAATAAGAAGGACTGCATTCAAAGCCTCAGTATTCTGTTCTCAAGATCATCAAGACTTCTTGGCCGAGTCTTGTTATCCTCTTCTTTGGCCCAGCATGCCTCCGCCAAAAGCGAGGTGTAAGGTCTGGGCTTCTGGCAGGCCAATCTGTTGGTAGCACCTGGATCAACTACATTCTAATAATAGCAGTTATGCCTACTTACAAAACCACCCATACGGAAAATTGCCCCATCGGAACATAAGATCTTATCATACAGATTATTGTAATCCTCTCTCCATTGAAACATGATTTCTGAAAATTTCATATGGTGGTCGCGGTCCTCGTAAGCAATTTTCACCCGCTCTTCGACGCTAAATACCGAAGGCATTTTCAGTGATCTGCAACATAAATGGTAAAGAATAAGATTTCATTTTGTATTTATTATATTTACACATATTATATTATAATTTCCTTATATATCGTCAGGTTTGAAATAGGTATTGACTTAACAGGTACACTATAAAAAAGTCTCATGTGTTAAACTCACTTGGCTTCCTTAACCACTCATCTACAAACTATTCTAATAATAGCGTATTCTTCTTTCTAATACTTGTTAATCAAAATTAACGTTTGCAGAAAGTTTTATTATACACTATTAGAAATATCCGGCGTTGCCTCTCGTCTACGTACTATCGGAAAGCAGAGGAGAAAGTAAAAAGTTTTTTTTCCATCCCTTTTAGCTGCCTGTTTGACTAATGTTTGTGTGTGTCTGTGAACAGCATAACTCAGAAACGAACAGTCGGATAAACACAAAACTTGGTATTTAGGTTCAGTATCTTCCAGAGATGCGACACCAAGGTTTTCAAGAAAATTCCCCCACCCCAGATTACCCTTTACATGGATCATTTTTGGAAAATTTTAATTTTCTCAAAAATGGCTATAACGATTTTGATTAAAATATCATATGTTTAAGATATTTTCATGACAAATGAATTGTATATCTCGAATTTGCTGGGAATGTCTCCAAAAGTATTCTTTTATGAACGACTTTTGCATAACTGGTGAACTTTACCACACAAAAAATTTAGATCGGATTAAAATACACAATTTATGTCAAACAAATTTTTGTTGTTGAGTGAACCATTTTTGAGATATTACTTGTTATTCCCTTAAATTTTCCAATACTTATACTTTTTCTCAAATGGGAATTCGTTATTCTTTTCTTTTTTTGTCCTGGTAATACAAAGAGAATGGAATAGTGCACATAGCAACCAGACTTAAAATATTTGACTATCGCTTAAAGCCTACCCATTCCCCTTGCATCTACAAGAAAATTAGCAATAAGATTAACATCTCGATATCTCGATTAACATGAAGCATATGGAGAATAAGCGTTTGTAAAAATAGTTTGTACAAGATTAGAGAAAGTCATGTGAGTGTAACACATCAGATTTTTCTTATTGGGGTAACTATATAATACTGTATAAATAGATAAATTTACTCAACTATTATACAAAAGCACAAAGAATAACAAACTTAACCGCTGTATCTCTCTTCTTCTCTCGTATAGGCACTATGGAGTAACTGTGGAATCTTAAAGTTCATCTCATATCATAAAGGATTTAGCTTTTTCTCTTAGGAGAGGATGTTCTTAAAATTGATAATTCAGCATTTTGGATATGGGTATTTGCTTTTTTTTCCCCCTGATGACCGGATTCGGCACTGCTCCAGTGAGGATATCGTATCTACGCCCTCACAAGGGGGCGCCCCCAGGAGAGGGAGGAGGAGATGAGAGGAGACACCCATCGGCGAGAATGAGGAGTGACGGCATAGCAATAACAGGGTCCTTACAGTTTCCAGATTGAGACACCCGACAGTCTAACAGCAGACCGGGGACCCCGGCCCACACAGAGGGACCAACACCCCGCTGCAAAGGGTCTGTCCGTTTACCCCGGCAACCACCCGAAAGCCCAGGGACGGAGAAAGCTTCATAGAGAGCATTCCTTTTCCCTGCCACGCCGCACCGAAATGCCATTGCCGACATTTCCAATCCTGAAACAGTCCGAACGGGGTGAAGAATGAATTAAATGAGGAATGGAACAAAATGTAGAGACAAAATTCGAGGGCTAAAAGAAACCACTCTAGTTTCGGCTGACAACCCGGGAAAACTCCCCATGGGTCAGCGTGGGCGGTCGCCGGGAATTGAACCTGGGACCTTCCGAATGCAAGTCGCACGCTTTACTACGGCGCTTCCTCGCTCGGTGGATATTTGCTTTAGATCCTGGCTAAACTTGAACGTTTCTCAAAAAAATCTGATGAGTTACACTCACATGACTTTTTCTACTCTTGTACAATCTATTTTTACTAACGCTTATTCTCCGTATGCTTCATGTTAATCGAGATATGGAGATGTTAATCTTATTGCTAATTTCCTTGTAGATGCAAGGGGAATTGGTAGATTTTAAGCGATAGTCAAATATTTTAAGGCTGGTTGCTATGTGCAGTATTCCATTATCTTTGCATTACCAGGACAAAAAAAATTAATAACGGGTTTGAGAAAAGTTATAAGTATTGGGAAATTTAAGGGAATAACAAGCAATATCTCGAAAATGGTTCATTCAACAAAAAAATGTATATGACATAAATTTTGTATTTTAACGCGATCTACATTTTTTGTGTAGTAAAATTTTGTCTATCTCTTATGGTTTGCCAGTTATGCAGAAGTCGTTCACAATGAAGAATACTTTTGGAGACATTCCCAGAAAATTGGAGATATACATTTCTTTTGTCATAAAATATCTTAAATATATAATATTTTCATCAAAATCGTTAGAGCCATTTTTGAGAAAATTAAAATTTACGAAAAATGTTCCATGTAAAGGGTAATCTGGGGTGGGGGGATTTCCTTGAAAATCTTCGTGTCGCATCTCTGGAAGATACTGAACCTAAATACCAAGTTTGGTGTTTATCCGACTGTTCGTTTCTGAGTTATGCTGTTCACAGACACACAGACACACACACACACACACACACGGACATGTTTCCAAAAATGTTTCTTTTGGATTCAGGGAGTCTCAAAACATGTATTTCCAGTGAAATCTCGGTATCGAATGTTTGGGTCGAATACAATACTTCCCCTACTTACTATACGTAGTAGAGAAAGTAAAAACTTGGAGAAAATAGAAAACAAAAGCCTAAAAATATCATATAGTATACGAAAAAGATACGAAGAAAGAAAACACGATAAAAACCGAAGATTGGAAAAATCAAGTTACACTGCTCTTTGGATAATTCGTATTCCACACACTAGAGCGACGTTTTCGCTGGAGGAGTGTTTTATTGTCCATAGACTTATACAAGTTTCAGACATTGTCAAGGAATCTACATTTACAATTTTCACCTATTGTATAGTACATAGTATTTACACTTTCAGATTTCTGTGCAATATATTTCTATTTACATAATAATCTAAAGTTCGTCTAACCTATATAAACATTTATGTGTTAGGTATGTTTTAAGTTCGCTTTTAAATCTCTTTCCTTTGTGTAATTTAACAGTCATTGGTAGTTTATTGTATAAAGTCAGTCCTTTGATTAACGGATCCTTACACGTAGATTTGAGGTTAACTTGATCTCTGTGATAATTGTCCTTACCTCTAGTATCATGGCTATAAAGCATACTGTTACATAACCCATTAGTTTCTTTCTCTATTGCAATAACTATTACCTTATACAGATCTAATCCTACCACAGTAAGAAGTTGATTTTCTCTGAAAACATTTCTACACGAGTCTGTGTTTGTTACACCATATATACATCGTAAACATTTGTTCTGTAAGACTAAAACCCTATTCATGTTAGAAATACTGGCGCTTCTCCATAATTCTATACCATAATGTGTTATGCTTATCCTCGATTTTGTTCTTCAGTTTGCTTATCGTCTAAAGAGTTTTCAGTTCATTCGTGCTATATCACCGTACAATCAAGCCACCCTTAAGACATAAAGGGAATGGCTGCGGATGTCATAAAACGCAACTATTTTTATTTAATTTGTATTACCACCAGAAGCGTAATATAAATGTAATAGAATCCAGGGCAGTGTCCGAAATACGTGTTTATAGACTCTTATTCCAAACAATTGCTGCGTAGTGTGCTGCTTTAAGCCCTCGCTTGTTATGCGGAGACCGGTGTTTAACTTCACACCGGACATCACAATTTTAATCCAGCTTATTAAGCCTTTAATGCGTTATTGGCAACTCGACTAAAGGTTTATTTTAAATTTATCGCCAGGAACTGAAACTTCTTAAAACCTCTCAGACCCATCGGCATGCGCATGGAAATACCACGTTTGCCTAAGATATCTTCACAAATTAAGACATTTCAAAAGCTACAATTAAAAGCAAATAAAACTTAGGAGGTCTTACAAATTTACAGAACATCCTTCTCATTTGGGAAGGCTTACACAATGCAAACTGCGCGGTAATGTATGTAATGAAACAGCATATCGGCATGTTGACGAGAGAACATGTCAACATCCACGAATGCTGACATGAAAATAGTTTGTATTTAAATTATAAAAAATCTGATGTGATACACTCATATGACCTTCTCTACCTCTATAATTTATTAGTGAGTATGCAAACTATTTTTACTCAAGCTTATTTTTCTATATACTACATTTTAATCCAAATAAACCTTTGCAGAAATAGCAACATTATACATTTCGTTACAGATTCAAAGAGAACAGCGATAGTCAAATGTTTAAGAACTGGACGCTATACGCTGACCTTAAACATCCATACTTTTCCATGCAATCGCGAGAAACAACTGAATGCTGAAAGGGTTTTAAAGAATGACCAAGTAATGAACAGCTCGAAACTGGCTGGCACCTGCCTGTTGTACTCGGGGTCCCGGGTTCGACTGCCGCCTGGGGGATGGGAATTTTTCTCTAGCCAAGGTTATTCCTTATCCTCCCCAGAGTCTACAAGTATGAACGAGAGTGTGAATGTGTGTATGATATACTAATTAAAAACCAAAGTGCAAGAAACCCAACGATAAGAGTTACGCGAGTTAACACCATTGCCAATAGGCAATAAGTTCCAAAGAAAAGGCCTCAGATAAAACCAATGCAGTTAAAGGCAAATGGAACTAAAGAAATTCGAACCTTTAATAATGGATATCTCAGAAACGGTTTATGCCACAAAAAGCTTATTTGAAGAAAATTGTATGTTTTAAAGAGATCTACATTTTTTGTATAGTACGCTTTCATCCATCACTAACATTTAGCAGTTGTACAAGATTATACAAAATTTCTTCCAACTGAAGTGGTCTTCACAGGCTGTTCTCAGAAAATTCAAGATATACCTTTTATTTGTAATGTAAATATATTTAATATATTGCATTTTAACAAATATCGTTAAAGACAGTTCTTAGAAATTCAAGATTTTATAAAAATGTTGATTTTTCATTATTTTTATAACATGAATCACTTTACATGACTTATATGTAAAGGGTAGTTGGGATGAGAGATTTTCTTGAAAATTTTCGTGTCCCATCCTTGGAAAATACTAAACTCAAATACCAAGTTTGGTATTTATCCGACTTTTCGTTTTTAAGTAATGCTGTTCACAAACACACACACACGGACCTTTTTCTAAAAATGCTTTTTTGGGGATTCAGGTGTCTCAAAACATGTATTTCCGGTGAAATTTCGGTATTTAATAGAGAAAGTAAAAATTAAAGAGAAGTTTATATGGGGATCCTACTAAAACTGTACGATTTTTAGGACTCTTTCCTAAAATTCCTACTAAATATCTGAACGGAAGATATAATACAACATATACTGTCTTTGCGTTTGATGATTAGCATACTAGTCTTTAAATCCACAGGTGCAGTGTTTGATTCTCGGCTGGAGAGTGGGAATTTTTCTTCAGCCAGGATTACTCCCCATCCTTCCGCGGGTCTCGAAGTATGAATGGGTGTGTGAATGTAATGCTTATGCAAATACCCAAAAGTAATACAAACTGAAGTATTATCACAACAGTGAAGGAGTAACTTCATTGTCGATGATCAACTGTATCAGAGATAAAGCCGCCGACATGACTTGAGATGTTAAACGTAACATATAAATGAGACATAAAAAGAAGTAGAATGAAAAAGAAAAAAGAATGTTGAGAACGCATCTGAAGTACTCGTACAACGCCAAGTGATCGAGTGAGATTGTTCCGCATTCGGGAGGTCCTGGGTTTGATTCCCGCCGAGCCGGCCAATCTGACCATGGGTTTCTTTCGTGGTTTCCCGGATTGGTAGGCGAATGCTGAGGTGATTCTCCTTTGTCATGAATTTCCTGTCCTGTCCATCATTTCCTACTCATCATTTGTTTTCATCTGTTTCACCTCATTTTTTTCAGAGTTTGAAACGTGTGCTTCTTTCCCAAGAGGAAGTGGATTAAAGTGGGAATGATGGCAGATTACTACTTGACAATATTTTACATAAATTAATTAATAAAACGAATTTCTTTCATTTAATAAGTTTACACTTCTATTAAATACATGATTGCAATTTCAGAAACCCTTATTCTTACACAATTCCTTTCAATTCTTTACGGCTTCAATTCATTGAAATAAATTACAATTATTACATACTTGCTTTCTGCTCTCACATTTACCTATATATTTAAAGTTTACAACACCAATAAGTCAATATTTCGCACGATCAATCATTTCCAGTTAATAACTACTAAAGATAATTTTGAATAAGTTAAACCGAAAAGGAATTTCGAAATACTATCCGCAATGCTTTCTCTCTAAACGTTGCCCTGCTGTTTTCCTCGTGAAATTCATCACCGTCGAAGAAAGACTAACTTCACTTTCGTCCACTGCACGGTGAGCAGAGCTGGGACTGAATCAGCGCCTGCACAGTCGACGGCCACATTCGCCGACGTACTACGTGAATCAAATTAACTGTGCCCTCTCTTCTTGGTCTTGACGTCTCCTTTGCAAAGCATCACCCTACTCATTTCACTATTTTTCACGGAGACGTCAACCTTCCTTTAGTGGAGCCCGTAGTCGCCTGGAGTAGATTTCTCCGGGGGAGAGTCAATTTGGCACAAGTTGTAGGACCAGGCGACGGCGACAAAACGGTGGAATTTGCACTATGGGAAGATTTCTACCTCGCGCTTGGCGAGACTACTTGGATCCGCTTTCTTCCTAGCAGTTGTCTCGTCTACACCCGGGAACCCCAGGTTGTGGGGGCTAATGCAGGACTAGCTGTCGTCAGGATTAGTGTCATGTTATCGTTAGGGATCCTATACTTGCTAGCATACATCTTCGTCTGATCTGGTCGCCCTTCAGATCTCCCCTAGATCACTTCCTCCCTCACGTTGGAAGCACAGAGGGCCCACTATGGCTTTAGTGCGGTACTGTGCTCCAGCTACTGGAGATCCCTTCCTAAAAAGCTATGTGTATATTTACATCTTAGTAGGTCTTCTTTCGTTAAATATATGATTCGAGGCTGCTTTAAACTACTTAAAATTTCAATATCAATTTAGTCTGTAACTCTGCGCACTAAAAATATGCAATAAATGCCACCATTTTACTAACTTATTTAGTTTAATTTCTGATGCACTTAAGATTATTATTCAATTTAAAATATAAAACCTTGCACTCAAAATACCCCTTTTATTGATCAATAATAATTCTGTATAGGCTAGTGAGTTTAGCTCTTGTATGTCCTTTAGTGTAGTGAAAACTGTTCATTGATATCATTTAAAGTATAAAAGATATTTATGGTGATAGTTGTAAATACCTCATCCTGCATAAACATTTATAAAAAGCATAATAAGAACCTAAATAAATATATAACCTTTTAAATATATAAAATCTTATCAAGGAAGATTTATTTGTATTATACGTATAAATTAACATCTTATTTATATAGTACAAAACACAGGTTTTTAAATCTAAAACATGGAAAAAAATTTATTTAAAAATTAAAACTTGTATAGTGGTTTAATTTTAAACTCCTTCGTATTTCGGAATTAGTGTCTTCTTCAGTACCGATCTAAATTTGTTTTGTTGTTTTCATTCTCTCCTCCTCTCATTCCTCTTTCTGCTTTTTCTTCGCTGATCTACGCTATCATTTTGTACAATACCTGTTCATGAGGTTAGAATATACATTGAGATCCTTATTGCCGGGCACGACCAACATTTCGTAACACACTTGATCAATACTTTTCTGTTTCAAGAATTTCGCATTTCGATAAAACAGCTAAGGTAATATTCCTAGTGTAGTGTAACAGACCAGTTATGGAAGCAGTGTACCTATTCGGATAAGTTGGCAAGCAGTGTTTGCATTAAAATTACAAATGTGAGAAATATGGTTTGTTACGTTATTTTTACCACGCTTTGGGCTTCAATTTGAGAAATTGTTTGTATTGAAGGAGTTGTATTATATTTCAACTGTTGGGGAGCCGAACTTGTAGTAATTGCAACCGCACGTATAGTAAACAGTTTCCAGTAGCCTTCGCCCCAAATGTACTTTCAGGTGGCCTTTGCCCCAAGTTTAAAAAAAATATTAACTTTGTAATTTGACTGTTTCTTTAAATATTATATATTTATGTTTGCCTCGGCTGCGTCAGTATTATTGTTAGAGACACGTTTCTCTTAGCAGGGTTGTGGTGCAACAAGAATGTAGGCTTATAATTTTACTTCACTCCTTTTATTAATGCTTGACACGATTTAATTAACACTTCACTGATATAAAGAGCTGTGAGATTCTTTTATGAATTACTTGCAATTTTTAACACGTAAACTATTTTTCGTCTCACACGAATACGTATTACACTTCTCGAGTACGGGTCTCGCGTCCGGTTAGGAACACTGTCTACAGGCAACTGAATTGATTTAAACCGCCTAAACTTGTAAATTTCTGTATTTAAAGTCTCTGATTGGCTATTCCTAATCCAATAGAATATCTTCATTTAACTAAAGCTTTTTCTGGTTGTTGATTGGCTATTTTTAAACTGTCTCAAAATTTACACTATTGTTGCTCTAATAATGACTAGTAGCATTTAAACTTTCAAATTCATTATTGCCTCAAGGTTACCTCATTGTTACCTCATTGTTAGCAACTTTTAACCTATTATTCTCACAGCTCCTACATTATTAAATGACGTAATACATTCATATAACATTATTGAACATGTACACAATAATATAACCATATGCAATGACTGTTACATACATTTTACAAATTATTACATACGCATATTGCTTCAAGGCGGGCTGTTATTGAATTTACATATTATATAATTAGACTGAAATTATTTAAGTGTTAAAAATACTGCCTCAAATGGATAAAACTGTTTTGGGAAAGAGTCTAAACAGTTTGGATATACAGAAACGGCAAACGTTTTCACAATAAATGAATAAGGTGTTTCCAGAAAACATTCCCTCACAATGCTTTTGTTTACGTATGTACAATGGATAAATAATTCTATTAAGTGTTGATTTTTAGACATATTAAACTGTGTTAAGTTTGAGCTTGCGCGGAGATGTAAGCACATGTGAATACATAACTCGGTGTATATTTAAGCCAGTCTTGTTTATCTGATGAATAAATCAGTGTCTGCTGTGGTTTCACATCACTTCCGTTACTGTATCATTTTCATTGAAGATGGGCAATGAACTACCGATCAACAGACGTCCTTGTTACAGCACCAGGAGGGCAGTTCTTGTGTTGCAACTCAAGCACAACCTTTGACCCGCTTCTCTTGCTGCGCCTGCCTATCATTTTCTTTGCCTCATAGGTTGTGTAAACACGACTGTTGCTATTATTATGATACAGAAGTTGCAATAATGAAAGAGCGAATTTTATGTTTACGCAAGACAACGCCCTACCACATTTCAGTATCACATTGAAAAGCTGAACACGTTTTTCAGATCCACGTCATTTTCTGGGTCATCGAGCATTAATAATAATACGAGGGCAGTCCCAGAAGTACCCGACCTGATGTATAGATAGTGTTTATTGTTTCAAACACATGACTATGTTAGAAAGTAAAACCTTATAAAGCTTAAATCTGAAGTTTGATGATGCTACGTCGTTTAGTAATTGTTTGACAGCCATTAATAGCGAACGCTCTCAAGGAATTTGTAAACATGGATAAAACTGGTCATCGTTATTGGATACAATACATTCATTTGAAAGGTCTTAGTCCAAGACACTAATATTAAAACTGAGCTAGATTCTACTCTGGGGGAGTCTACTGCTTTGTTTACAACAATAAAATATTCGGTGGCAGAGTTTAAGCGAGGCCGTACGAGCTGCCAAGACGAACATCGCAGTGGTCGACCAAATGAGGTGACCACGCCAGAAACTGTGAAGAAAATCCACAAAATGGTATTGGATCACCATCAACTGGAAGTGCGCGAGCTAGCAGACATCGTAGGCATTTCAAAAGGTGCTGTACATTGCACACTAACTGAAAATTTAGACACGAGTAAGCTATGCGTACGATGAGAGCCGCGCTTACTCACAATGGAACAAAAGCAGCATCGTGAAGATGTTTCAGTCGAGTGTTTGGCGATGTTTCGCTGCAATAAAGCCGGGTTTATGTGTCGATTCATAACCATGGATGAAACACCTGAGACGAAGGAACAGCCAATACAGTGGATTGAAAGGGAAAAGTCGGCTCCAGAGAAGGTAAGACAGTTCCATTTGCAGGCAAGGTCATGGCGTCAGTATTTTGGAATGTGTGTGGAATGATTTTCATTGATTATCTTCAGAAATGAAAAGCAATCAATGGCGAGTATTATGTAAACTTATTGTAGCTTTTGAATGATGAAATCAAGCAAAAATGACCGCATTTAGTGGAAAAGAAAGCTTTGTTTCATCAAGACAATGCACCAGTTCACACATACATTATCGCCATGGCCAAAATCAATGAGTTTAAAGTTCGAATTGCTTCCTCATGCACCCTAATCGCCCGACTTAGCCCCCCTGATTATTTTCTATTTCCAAAGTTGAGGAAATGGCTTGGTGGCAAAAGATTTGCCAACAATGAAGAGGTGGAGTCTGCAGTTGGTGGTTATTTTGCAGAACCCGGTGGTTCTCACTATAAACAGGGTATCGAACAACGCTGGGAAAAGTGTATCGAGCTGAAAGAAGACTATGTAGAGAAATAATATGTTTTTTTCCAATATTGTTGTGTTTTCTTTGTTAGCTCGGGTACTTCTGGGATAGCCCTTGTGATAATAAAGTTATAATGATAATTATTATAACTAAAATCGCTCACAAAGCAAATAATGGAATTCTACGAAAATAGAAGTAAAGCATAAGCAGAGACTATAAGATAAATAGGTAGAGTAAAAAATAGGTAGGATTTACGCAAAAAGATATCCTAAACAGAGATATCTTTAGAATCAAAGTGCATAAGTGGCAAGTTGACCAACAGGACAAACTGAAGAAACAATCTGGAACAACATGGACAGACGAGAGAAAGAAAGCCAACAGCCAAAGAATGACAGAATTGTAGATTCAAAGGAAAAGAAAGAAAAGCATCTAAGTACTTTGCACATTCCTACAAGGGTTCGTTGCAATGAATAATAATAATCATAATAGATACCGTTTAAACGAATAGTATACTATCATCGCTAGGAGCTAAGCAAATGTACCCGTTATGTTTCTGTGCAAGACTTTTTTGGAGCTAGCTTTCTCGGGGCAGGACAGAAAAGAGTGCTTGTACTTCTGCAGTGTTGTCAACTAAAGAGACCAAAAGTGGACAGAAGTAGTAAAACTATTTGAGTTAAGTTTATTTAATAACACTATGAACCACCAAGGCCATGTAGCGTTGCGTGTGCTAGAATCTTGACAAATTTTGTATTTCAGGAGTTTTATTAAATGACCATAAAACTGCTGGCATGAGGATGTCGAATTTAAGCACATTTCAACGTCCTAGTTCTAAATCGGGATAAATTTGCAACCTTGGACCTAGAAAGCCAGCACTTATGCAAATGAGTCACTCAAACTAGTAAAGAGCCCAATATGGATATTCATGCATATAAATGAAGCTAAAAGAAAAAGTGAAAATAAAAAGAAGCAACTTTAAATAAGCACTCTCTTCTAATACTACTAGGTACTATTGCAGCAACGCGAGAAAAAAATTCTGATGTGTAACACTCACATGACTTTCTCTACTCTTGTACAAACTATTTTTACAAACACTTATTCTCCGTATGCTTCATGTTAATCGAGATATCGAGATGTTAATCTTATTGCTAATTTTCTTGTAGATGCAAGGGGAATATGGTAGGTTTTAAGCGATAGTCAAATCTTTTAAGAGCTGGTTGCTATGTACCGCATTTCATTCTCTTTGCATGTCCAGGACATAAAAAAATGAATAACGAATTTGAGAAAAAGTATAAGCATTGGAAAATTTAAGGGAATAACAAGCAATATCTCGAAAATAGCTCACTCATCAAAAAAAATGTGTATGACATAAATGGTGTATTTTAACCCGGTCTACATTTTTTGTGCAGTAACATTTTGTGTATCTCTTATGGTTTACCAGTTATGCAAAAGTCGTTCACAATGAAGAATACTTTTGGAGACATCCCTAGAAAATACGGGATATATATTTCATTTGTCATAAAAATATCTTAAATATATGATATTTTAATCAAAATCTAGTCATTTTTGAGAAAATTAAAATTTTCGAAAAATGTTCCATGTAAAGGGTAATCTGGGGTGGGGGGATTTTCTTGAAAACCTTCGTGTCGCATCTCTGGAAGATACCGAACCTAAATACCAAGTTTGGTGTTTATCCGACTGTTCGTTTCTGAGTTATGCTGTTCACAGACACACACACGGACGTTTCCAAAAATGTTTTTTTTTGGATTCAGGTGGTCTCAAAACATGTATTTCCGGTGAAATCTCGGTATCAAATTTTTGGGTGGAATACAATACTTTCCATACTTACTATACGTAGTAGAGAAAGTAAAAATTAATATTTTCTTTAAAAAGTCACTGACTTATCAGTCCGCTCTCGCACACATTAAGGTTACAGCGGTACTTGAATCTGGGGCTCAATTAACAAAGGCGGTTGAGTCCGTGACCTCATGGTCATGAACCATAGGTTTCAACGACGATAATAGCGGCATTAAATTCTGCTCTGACACCTATTAACGCCAAAAAGTAGGTACATCAACAATAGGGAAAGTTTTGTTGCTTTTACTGGTAGTTGTTGAAGTTGTGACATTCTCTCCTATGTGGGCGTGTACCTTCATTAACAATGTTTTAAACTGTATGGCACCAGGTCCACAGTAGCACCACGTGCAACATTAAGTGCGAGAGCAAGTGATAACACTTAATAATTCTAGACCCGCACCATGTGTCGATATGGGAGATAAATGCCTGCCGCGGCGGCTCGCCTCTAATACGTGTTCATTAATTCAGAACACAAATTTGTCGCTCACCATTACCTTGCTACAGGTTCAACTGACCTACTCTAAGCGGTGTTCATAGCTCGCTATCGATATATTCAATCGACAGTTCTCGGAATAGCAAATGTTACCGTTTTTATGACTCCCTCCAGATTAACCATATATGTACTAGGCAGCGTACCTTCTCGCAAAAAGAAGGTAAGAAAAGGAAGTGAAAAAATTCTGATGTGTTACACTCACAAGACTTTCTCTACTTTTGTACAAACTATATTTAGAAACGCTTATTCTCCATCTACTTCATGTTAATCGAGATAAACATTTGCAGACTTTATCTTATTGCTAATTTTCTTGTAGGTGCAAGGGGAATATGGTAGGCTTTAAGCGATAGTCAAATATTTTAAGAGCTGGTTGCTATGTGGAACATTACGTTCTCTTTGTATGTCCAGGACATAAAAAATAAAGCATTTTTGGAAACATGTCCGTGTGTATGTCTTGTCTGTCTGTGAACAGCATAACTCAAAAACGAAAAGTCGGATAAACACCAAGGTATTTAGGTTCAATATGTTTCAGGGATGCGACATGAAAGTTTCCAAGAAAATACCCCCACCCCAAACCACCCCTTACATGGAGCATTTTTCGAAAATTTTAATTTTCTCAAAAACGACTCTAACGATTTTGATTAAAGTATCATATGTTTAAGACATATTATGGAAAATAAAATGTATATCTTGAATTTTCTGGGGATGTCCCCAAAAGTACTCTTCATTTTGAACGACTTTTGCATAACTGGTAAACCGCAAGAGATAGACAACATTTTACTACATAGAAAATGTAGATCCCGTTAAAACGCACAATATGTGTCATAAAGTGTACCATTTTCGAGATATTCCTTGTTATATTTTTGAATTTTCCAATACACTTTTTCTCAAATGAGAATTCGTTGTTCCTTTTTATGTTCTTGACATACAAAGAGAATTACATTTTACACATAGCGACCAATTCTAAAAATATTTGACTATCGCTTAAGGCCTACTATGTTCCCCTTGTTTTGTATTTACAAGGGCAATATAGAAATACAGCAGCTTTTAAGCACAGACATATCTCTTAATAGCTGGTTGCTATGTGCAGCACCATTCCCTTTGCCACAGACTAATACTCTTTGCATATCCAAGACAAAAAAATGAATAACGAATTCCCGTTTGAGAAAATAAGTATTGAAAAATTTAAGGGAATAACAAGCTATATCTCGAAAATGGTTCACTCAACAACAAAATGTATGTGACATAACTTGCGTATTTTAAGGCAATCTACATTTTTTGTATAGTAAAATTTTGTCTAGCAAAAGTCGTTCACATTAAAGAATGCTTTTGAAGACATTCCCAGAAAATTCAAGATATACATTTCATTTACCGTAAAAGAATCTTAAACATATGACACGTTAATCCAAATCGTTAGAGCCATTTTTAGAAAATTAAAATTTTCGAAAAATGTTGCACGTAAAGGGTAATCTGGGGTGGGGGAATTTTCTTGAAAACCTTCGTGTCGCAACTCAGGAAGATACTGAACCTAAATACCAAGTTTGGTGTTTATCCGACTGTTCGTTTATGAGTTATGCTGTTCACGGACACACACACGGACATGTTTCCAAAAATACTTTATTTGGATTCAGGCGGTCTCAAAACATCTACTTCCGGTGAAATCTCGGTATCGAATTTTTGGGTGGAATACAATACTTCTTCCTACTTACTATACGTAGTAGAGAAAGTAAAAAGTACAATCTGAATAAAGCAATATCTCTGAAAGTAACTAGTTGGCTCATAATATGGAAGACTTGCTTTCAGTTTCCTGAAAAAGTAAGACCCAAACTATGCAAATAATTTTCAGGTAAAGGAAAAGGACACTTTGTTAGGAAATCAAATTGATAGCGTAAACGTTATGCTACAAAACATAACGAATAATAAATCCCTCGTGATCACACATTTAGGAGTCAGTTTGCTTGCACCGAGCGAGATGGCTCAGGCGGTAATGTCTGTGGCTCGCATTCGGGAGGTCCCGGGTTCAAATCCCGTGGGCCGACCAATGTGACTGAGGCTTTTTCGTGGTTTTCCTCAGCCAATAAGGTAAATACCGAATTAGATATTTAATATCACGACCTAAAGTTCCACCTCAAGTCCAAAATAATAGAAAAATATGAAAATAGGTAGTAATAGCGAATGCTATGCCATCTATCCACAGATAATAAACGCAGGAAGACTGGACGGCACCCTAATGTCATCTGCACGGCACGAAGCAAAAGATCTAGTTGCTGTGCACTAGGGTCTCTGTCAAAAGTGGTTAAAGTGATGAGACCTAGAAGACTAACTGTCCGCCTTTCCATATGAGAGCGGCAGTTAGACCGAACGGCACCCTAATGCAACCTGCACGGCACGAAGCAAAAGATCTAGTTGCTGTGCACTAGGGTCTCTGTGGACACGTGACGAAGCGAGTGGCTACAGGGATGAGACCTAGAAGGCTGTCCGCCTTTCTAAATGAAGGCGGCAGTTAGACCGGACGGCACCGTAATGCCATCTACACGGCACGAAGGAAAAGATCTAGTTGCTATGCACTGGGGTCTCTGTGGACACGTGACGAAGCGAGTGGCTACAGGGATGAGACCTAGAAGGCTGTCCGCCTTTCTAAATGAAGGCGGCAGTTAGACCGGACGGCACCGTAATGCCATCTACACGGCACGAAGGAAAAGATCTAGTTGCTATGCACTGGGGTCTCTGTGGACACCTGACGAAGCGAGTGGCTACAGGGATGAGACCTAGAAGGCTGTCCGCCTTTCTAAATGAAGGCGGCAGTTAGACCGGACGGGACCGTAATGCCATCTACACGGCACGAAGGAAAAGATCTAGTTGCTATGCACTAGGGTCTCTGTGGACACGTGACGAAGCGAGTGGCTACGGGGATGAGACCTAGAGGGCTAACTGTCCGCCACATCTCGATCTAAGAGTTATCCACTAACAGATCCTCGCGATATGACCCTGTAGTTAAAGCAACGTAAAATAAATAGAGTAACAAAGAAATTTTAAGACATTGAGATGAAAGCTTTATTGAGCCATTGCCATGCTAACTTGGCCTATTTCAACCCATGAAAATATACGTTAAATTGAGTTGCATGAAGTAATCCTGTGGTCGCTGTATGAATCAACGCAAAAGTCGGCTTTATTGCAGCGAAGCCTCGCAAACGCTCAACTGAAACATCCTCACGACGTTCCTTTTGTGCCATTGTGAGTAAATGCGGCACCCATCTTGCGCACAGCTTTCTCATGTCTAAATTTTCAGTTAGTGTGCGATGTACAGCACTTTTTGAAATGTCTACGATGTCTGCTAGCTCGCGCACTTTCAGTCGACGGTCATCCAATACCATTTTGTGTATTTTCTTCACAATTTCTGGCTTGGTCACCTCATTTGGTCGACCACTGCGATGTTCGACTTGGCAGCTCGTACGGCCTCGCTTAAACTCTGTCACCCAATATTTTACTGTTGTAAACAAAGGAGCAGACTCCCCCAGAATAGAATCTAGCTCAGCTTTAATATTAGTTGGACTAAGACCTTTCAAGTGAACGTATTGTATCACATAACGATGACCAGTTTTATTCATGTTTACAAATGCGCTGAGAGGCTTTACTATCAATGGTTGCCAAACAATTACTAAACAACGTACGAGTAGCATCGTCAAACTTCAAACCTAATGTCTATAAGGTTTTCTACCAGTCATTTGTTTGAAACAATAACCACTCTGTATACGTCAGGTCGAGTAGTTCTGGGATGCCCTCGTATGTATATGTAAATGGTTATACCCATTTTACATAGAATTAGAATAACAAGCTGCCTGGAGTGGAAGTAATTTTAGTCTGTTTATACCATTATCTGTTTTTAAGCTATGCTATTTAGTTTGATAGACCATTTACTAAAATTTTCATTCTCTCTCTCTCTCTCTCTCTCTCTCTCTCTCCACCTTTCTTCTAGGAGGTAGAATTTCGTAAAAGAGAAACATGAAGTGTTTGTGCTGCGCATACATAGCTAAAGTAGCACTTTCAGTTTAACACAAAATACGTTAAATTTAAAATAAGATTTTTAAAGCAGTGATTCCCAACACACATTGGTGTGTCGCGAAAGTTTTGAACTGAAAAATACATTTTATGTCATCCAAAATGTCTCTTTACGACGCATCATTTCTTTGTCTGCCTTGTACATAGCAGGTAGAGAAGGTATTGCATTTTACCCAAAACTTTGACGCCGAAATTTCACCGGAAATACATGTTTTGGGGCCCTGAATAAAAAAAACGTTTTTAGAAAAAGATCCGCGGCTGTGTCTGTAAAAAGCATAATTCAGAAACAAAGGCCGGGTGAATACCAAAGTTGGTATTAGTTTCAGTACTTTCCAAAGATGCAACACAAAGATTTCCACGAAAGTCCCCACGCCAAACTACCCTTTTCATGGACCGAGCGCGATGACTCAACCGGTTACGTCTGCAGCCCGCATTCGGTAGTCCCGGGATCGATCCGCGCCGACCGCTCACTCTGGCCCATGGGTTTTTCGTGGTTTCCCCGGGTTGCCAGGCGAATGCTAGGGTGATTCATCTTCTACCAAGACTCTCCTTCCTCTCATTTCCCATACCCATCATCTTCCTTGTAATCTGTTTCAGCGTTGTGGGATCAGGCGACGGTGTTCGACGGGTTGCGGCTGCTCGGTGGCATGCGCTCTGTAAAGGTTTAGTTAGGTCTCTCCTCAGCTTGGGGCTCCGCTCCAGGGGACCTGAAGGTTGATGGCTTGGGCAGGGGTCGTGCGACGTCGCATGCGTTCTATCTGGAAACGTTAGGGACCCTGTCCATGCTTGCCCCTCGTCATCGGGATCTGGTCGCGCTTCGGGTCTCTCCCTCATCCCTCCCGCCCAGGAGTCACGTTGGAAGCACAATGGGCCGACTGGCCTGTGTGCGGTGCTCTGCCCCGGTTCCGGGGGCCCCCTCCGTAATACGTACCTTTACCTTTACCCTTCTCATGGAACAACTTTCGAATTTTTTTATTTTCTAAACAATGGCTGTACGATTTTGATTAAAATACATATTTTAAAATTCACAAACAGGTTGGCACATATACCACTGGAGGAATAGAATACCAGAAAGAATACCAACACATTATCCACATAGCCACCATGAATGGATACCAGAAAAAAACAATAGATAAGAAGATAAAAAAGTTTGAAAGACAGAAATACATCCAACAAACGACTACTTTACTCAGACAACAAAAACCACAAGCATATAGGAAATTCACTTATCACCCTTGGACACATCGCAAATTTCAAAGGATTTTCAAGAAATACAACATCACCCTGTCTCCACAGAATAACCACAATATACAGAAACTACTGTGCAACAGAGCAAAAGATCCTATTCCCAATGATAAATCAGCTGGTATATATCAAATAGTTTGTAATGACTGTAACCTGGTATACATAGGTAGAACCAAAAGAAATCTTGAAATAAGACTTAAAGAGCATATGAGATGCATTTACCAAAAGCAGCCAGATAAATCAGCAGTAGCACATCACTTCTGGTCTTCAAACCATCATATCACTCCAAACATAAAACTCTTAAAACCGATCAACAGCAGCAATGAATTGGACATCTGGGTAAAAATACATATCGTCAAACACAGGAATCACTTAATGAATTTCGAACTGCCGCCACCCAGCAGCCTTTGGAGGTTTATCAGCCCGGCACCAGAGAACACCACTAGCCCCACACATTCCCTGGACAGTGACCGGCAAAATCAGTTGAAAACATGCTGATAATGGAAGCAAACCGTCTCCCGAAACGCGTTCAAGTAACAACATTTTAGCGAACTCTCTTTATTTTAAATTATGACACATCACTGTTACTAGCTTCTAAATCTTCAAAATGAATTAAAAATACCATATATTAAAGATATTTACATGACAAATATAATACATATCTTGGATTTTCTGGGAACAGCCTCTGAAGTCCTCTTCATTGGGATAGACTTTTGAACAATCTTTTACAACTAGCAAACGTTAAGCGATAGACGAAAACGTAGTTACACAAAAAGTGGATCTCTTTAAAACACACAATTTATTTCAAATAGCTTTTTTTGTGGCATCAACCATTTCCGAGATATCCGTTATTAATGGTTCCAATTATTCAACACTAGCCTATCTTTTAAAGCCTGTAGATTTTCAGTTGCTTCTCGTGATGTTCTGGACAGGGTATGGAATTTTAAGGTCAGTATATAGCGTCCAGTTTTGAAACACATGACTATCGCTGTTCCCTTTGTATCTATGTATAAGAAATACGTAGGTAATGTAGCTATTTCGGGAAAGGAATATGAAGTAGATAGGAAAATAGACTTTTGTAAGAATAATTGATATTCCCAATAATACGCGATAGCGGGTACAGAGTCACGTAAGTGAGTTTGGTACTTCTGGTGAGATCAGCATTCAAAATGCCACCAACCTGTCAACGAGAAAAATGATTTTCTAGATTTGTCAAGCGATTCTACTATGAAAACAAAAGTTCTAGATAATTCAGTGCAGTCTTTTTGAATGCTTGCGCAATGTCAGCATACCACGGTTGCAAAGATAGCCATAAACATTTTGCTGCCGTTTCCAACTCATACTTGTGTGAATCAGCATTTTCTTCCATGAAAATGTGAAATTTAAACAAAGGAACAGACTTAATTGTTTTTACACGCAAGCCATGTGTGTAAGACAAGGTTGGAAAGATAGAATCAGACGAATTTTTCAGTCATTGAATTTTTCAATCGTCTGATTCTACCTTTCCCATCTTGTCCTACAAACATGTGTGGAAGAAGAACTAATTCATTAATTGACCTGATAGAGGCTAAACTATGAAGTCCGGGACTTAAAGTACTTGTGGAATTGTAAGTTGCCATTGAGGTATGTCATCTCCAAACAATTTCAGGGCTCCTTGTGGTTTATCGGGAAAATGCGAGCCAGCTGAACAATTACTGTCCTACGGGCAGTTGCTACGGTAGCTACGGACGGAAACCGAGAGATCTGTGGTTCAAATCCCGGCTATGGCATTGAACTTTTCAGTCGTCTGATTCTACCTTTCCGCAGGAACAGACTCCTGTATCTTAAAGATGATTGTGTCGGCCTGTCAACCATAAGGCCACGTATAGTCAAAATCTGTGCAACCCACCACACAGATTTTTCACATTAATTTGAAATAGATAAGTTTTCAAAACAGATATTAAAAATATTTTATTTGACGTCCAAATACACTGCCGTTTGTGAAAATTGCAACACCGAGAAAGAATTTCCCGAATAATTCCAAACTTGGTGGAAGTGTAGAAGAGTGTGCAAGCAATAAGTGATCAGGTTTGCAGAGAGATGGGGTACACGTAGGCCGAGCAAAGCTCTCTCGTGTCGGTCCGACAAGGTCAGCGTTGCGCCCAGTGTAGTTAGTGCAGAGCTGTCAAACAAGGTGGAAACAATGGGTTAATGCCAGTATGCCTCGTCGACGTAAAAGGGACCCTATCGGCATGTGAGTGAATTCGAACGGGGCAAAATGATCGGTATCCGGGAAGCGGGTTTGTCCTAAATTTCGGGGCATGCTGCTACGACAGTGATGCGTGTGTGGAAGCAGTGGATAGATGAAGGTCGTACGCAGCGAAGAGCGGGTACTGAACCACAGAACTTGACCACAGCAGGGGATGACCTTCATCTTGTCCGCATGGACATTACGGACCGTACAGCTTCATCCACAGTGTTGGCTCGACGCTGAAGCACTGCAACAGGCGTGAACCTGTCTGCATCAACGGTTTGTAGCCGTCTGCTGCAGGTTGGACTGGTTGCATGCATGTCATCACGTCGGCTTCCGTCGTCCAGAAACCACAAGCTCCTCCGACTGCAATGGGCACGTGAACACCGTCACTGGGGTGCTAAGTGGGAAAATGTAGTCTTTTCGGACGAGTCTCGCTTCAACGTGTCCTACAGTGAAGGCCACATACGTGTCCGCGGTACCGTGGTGAGTTCAACTTGGAGGGCTGCATTGTTGAGCGGCATAGCGGACAAACACCAGGTGTGATGGCTTGGGCGCCATTGGTTACAACAACTAATCACGCTTCCTACGAATTGAGGGCACTTTGAATAGCAACCGGTACCTAACGGTGGTTGTAGAGCCTGAGATACTCCCCTGCTTCAGGCATCTCCACAGGCCATTTTCAACACGACAATTCCCGGCGAGGAATGTACAAGCCTTCTTCGAAGAGCGACGGGTACCATTGTTTACCTGGCCTGCACTTTCGCCTGATATGTCGCTCATCGAACGTGTTTGGGATATGGTTGGTCGTCACCTGGTGCGTCACGGTCCTCCAGTAACCAGTGTCACGGATTTGTGGGCTCGAATACAAACTGCGTGGAGAGAAATCCCTCAGGAACTTATTCAGAACCTTTTTGATTCAACGCCACGGCGTATAGCCGCTCTAATTGCAGCGCATGGAGGCCACACCAAATACTGAATATTAGGGCTCAAAGGCATGTTGAAATGTTTATCATTTGTTACTTGTCATGTACCTAACCTGTAGTATTAAATTCATTGAATTCATGCGTTTCCTTCTTGGTGCTGCAATTTTCACAAACGGCAGTGTATATAGGTTGGAATGTTTGACACACTTTGCTTTCTTTAATGCTGCTCAAGTTACTGCTTATTTTTCAGAATTTTCGATTGCATGTGAACATCGGCCTATCTACAACACTGGATGTCCGAGACGACATAGAAAGTATTATTATTATAAGTGTGTCGCGATATCATGGGCGTTCAGTAGAGCGTATCGTCAGTCAAAAAAGTTTGGAACCAGTGGTTTAAACTATACGTAACAAAAGCTCTTATTACAATATATATTTAGAATAAGAGTTTAAATACAAAAAAATATGATGCGTTACACTCACATGACTTTCTCTACTCTTGTACACACTATTTTTACAAACGCTTATTCTCCATCTACTTCATGTTAATCGAGATAAACATTTGCAGAGTCTATCTTATTGCTAATTTTCTTGTAGATGTAAGGGGAATATATATTTACAAGGGCAATATAGAAATACAGTAGCCTTTAAGCACATACATATCTCTTAATAGCTGGTTGCTAGGTGCAGCACCATCCCTTTGCCACAGATTAATACTCTTTGCATATCCAAGACAACAAAAAATGAATAACGAATTCCTATTTGAGAAAATAAGTATTGAAAAATTTAAGGAAATAACAAGCAATATCTCGAAAATGGTCCACTCAACAAAAACATTTATATGACATAAATTGTGTATTTTAACGCGATCCACATTTTGTGTGTAGTAAAATTTTGTGTATCTCTTATGGTTTACCAGTTATGCAAAAGTTGTTCACAATGAAGAATACTTTTGGAGACATTCCCAGAAAATTCAAGATATACGTTTTATTTGTCATGAAAATATCTTAAACATATGATATTTTAATCAAAATCGTTAGAGCCATTTTTGAGAAAATTAAAATTTTCGAAAAATGTTCCATGTAAAGGGTAATCTGGGATGGGGGGGATTTTCTTGAAAACCTTCGTGTCGCATCTCTGGAAGATACTGAACCTAAATGCCAAGATTGGTGTTTATCCGACTGTTCGTTTCTGAGTTATGCTGTTCACAGACACACACGGACATGTTTCCAAAAATGCTTTTTTAGATTCAGGGGAATTCAAAACATGTATTTCCGGTGAAATCTCGGTATCGAATTTTTGGGTGGAATACAATACTTCCCCTACTTACTCTACGTAGTAGAGAAAGTAAAAATATATGCTCCATGTTTGAATGTTCTCTTAAAAACAACGTACAAATGACCCTTCTAACATATGCAGTAGATCGTGCCATAGCACCTTCTATGTATGGAAAAGTATTTGATACTTGAATAACAACCCATCACTCATACTGAATATGTTTATGACTAGCTGTCTTACTCGATTGCAGGGTTAGCTTTTTAAACTGGATTCACGATTTAGTTAGGTTCATTTATCTCACCGCGTTATTTATGAAATTACTGTACAATGATCCAGAGGATTTTTATGGTGAGTCTCCCCTTTAACCGTTATAATTTTAGTTTCGAACAGCCCGCGCTATTCCTTATTACAGATGAAACATCCCCTAATATTCACGCCAACAAATGTGAAACACGTGGATCTTCTGACTTCCTTAACCTCACCCGGCAGTCTTCCAAGTTCTGCATGCTGCATAGCCTATACTTGCCCTTTGACAGTGGAACAATCATCGGCCGGAATGGTGAGTAATTTGTTAGAGTTGTTTTAAACTTTTGTACCTCCTATTTGGTTCCGTAGTTATTTAGTGATAAAAACGCTACACAGTTCTTATATAATACGAAACTCGTAACATATTGTAACTTTGTCCAGTTTTTGTCACTACAAGTTCTCACTGTCACTTCGTTAATGTGATCTAGTTCAACTATTCACTGTCACTTCACTTAGCTTTCATTGTTACTTTACTTTAGAGGTGGCGAAAACATGCTTCGAGAGTTATTTTGACCGGCAGGAGCCGTTCCCTTTCTGCAACCGTCCCTTTGTTTTTCACGTGCAGTGCGTGTTGCATATTGGGTGACTCGCGGAAGGAAGTCGTTTTCGCCACCCTTGCTTTACTTTGTTCCTGACAGCAGCGTAATGAAATACGCGCGACGTAGCCTCCTTTTTCCGGATGGTTCACTCACTGGGGAGTCTAACACAAGAGTTCTCCAATATCACGCGGAAGTAGCTCACTGTTTCGTCGCACTCGCTAATTCGCTCACTAACTAACTTGCGAGACCGCTCCCTTATATAGCTGTTGGAAATTTTCACAAAGTTCCAGAACATTCGAGAAAGGGAAACACCCAGAAGATACTGCTTATCTGAGATAGCGCTTCCGATGTTTACGTTGGCGAGAGCGCCACTTATGTTTGTTTATCTCCGACTGCCCGGCACCAATCTCTGATAACCTCGGGTCATAGCCAATATGCGATACAACGAAATAGAAATGAAGCTGGTAAATATGAAGATTCCGCATTACAAGGCCACCAAATTAACCTCTTTGGAAAAGAGCCAAGCTCTACGATCGTTGAGAAGAATAATTTTCTCAGTTATTACTTATAAAATATCGGTTCAATAATTTCTAATGTTAGCAATTTTCTCTCTTTATACACTTATTTAGAATACCCTACTAACGAGCTTTATTATAACATAAATACAAAGGAAATAAAGCAAAACTTATTTATATTAGGGTTATTAAAATACTGTTATTGCATACATATGGTAGTGATTTGATTCTCTTTTGTTGTGCTGTGGCTTCTATTTTCTTATCTACTAAATGTGGCCATTTGCATTATACATTATTTGGACTGAAATACCAGCATATTTGTCTTATGTTAGACGTATTTTCTGTGGAGCATTAACTGCCTTCTTCTCAATGGCAAACTCAAAGTATTCTTCGCAAGCACATTCTTTTATAACTCCAATATTTTCATATTCTAGCATACAGACTTTGTAAATCCTTTTTAGTGTTTTAGTAATTTATGGTTATTTACTAGTAATTTATATGTTTTAGCCCATGTCGGTCAGAAAAATATAGCTTCTCAGAGATGAAAGAATTATCAAAATCGGTTGAGTGGTTTCTGAGATTATTCTACATACACTATGTGATCAAAAGTATCCGTAAACCTGGCTGAAAATGACGTACAAGTTTGTGGAGCCCTCAATCAGTAATGCCGGAAGTCAATATGGTGTTGGCCCACCCTTAGCCTTGATCACAGCGTTCGCTCTCGCAAGCATACTTTCAATCAGGTGCTGGAAGGTTTCTTCGGTAATGGCAGACCATTCTTCACAGAGTGTGGAACTGAGGAGAGGTCGGTGAGGCCTGGCACGAAGTCGGCGTTCCAAAACATCCCAAAGGTGTTCTATAGGATTCAAGTCAGGACTCTGTGCAGGCCAGTCCATTACAGGGATGTTATTATTGTGTAACTACTCCGCCACAGCCCGTGCAGTATGAATAGGTGCTCGATCATGTTGAAAGATGCAATCGCCATCTCCGAATTGCTCTTCAACAGTGGGAAGCAAGAAGGTGCTTAAAATATTAGTGTAGGTTTGCGCTGTGATTGTGCCACGCAAACAACGGGTGCAAGCCCCCTCCAGGAAAAACACGACCACATCATAACACCACCACCTCCGAATTTCACTGTTGGCACTGAACACGTCTGCAGATGACGTTAACCGGGCATTCGCCATACCCACACCCTGCCATCGGATCGCCACATTGTGTACTCCACAGAACGTATATCTTAAGCATATATCTTGGATTTTATCGGAATGTCCCCAAAAATCCTCTACATTCTGAATAGCTTTTCTATAACTGGTAAACCATAAGAGATAAATAAAATTTTACCACACAAAAAATGTAGATCTCGTTGAAACACTCAATTTATGTCATATACATTTTTCTGTCCAATGAACCATTTCCGAGATAATGCTTGTTATTCCCTTAAATTTTCCAATACTCATACTTTTTCTCAAATGGAAATTCGTTATTCGTATTTTTTTGTCCTGGTAATGCAAAGAGAATGGAATACTCCACATAGCAACCAGCTCTTAAAATATTTGACTATCACTGAAAGCCTACCAATTCCCCTTGCACCTACAAGAAAATTAGCAATAGGATTAACATCTCGAGTAACATGAAGTAGATGGAGAATGGATTGTACAGGAGTATAGAAAGTCATTTGAGTGCAACACATCTATCCATATTATGAAACTTAGTCGCATCGTATACCTGTAAGCTATGACCATGACCTCAGTTTGATTTGCGTAAACGTAAAGGAATAGACGAAAGGGAAGATCAAGTATTTTCCTGCACTGTATTATCTTGCGTCTTAAGTTCTGGTACGTTTCTCCTGGATTCGCACATTTTGGTCGCCGGAGTAGGTAAATGTAATGGCTGAGAGTGAGTCACCAAGCCAGGCTATTGCAGAAACATGATTTAGTCCGTCAGCTTAATCAGCTTCATTCATAAGTCAATTAACGCTGCACGTTATATAAATGCCCCATTATTTTGCATGTTTTCATTTAGACACAGTAGCCTATGGAATGTTGCATTGATTTATCCACAGGAAACGCAGTCAAGGTCTATCAAAAACTCTTTAAGGACAGGTGCGAGGCAATAACGTGAAGTCTTGATTCCTTTCATTCCCTATCTAGCATAAAGTTAAACGCAACAATTTTTAATACTACAAAACTTAAAAATCTGCTGTGTTACACTCACACGACCTTCTCTACTGTTGTACAAACTATTTCTACAAACGCTTATTCTCCATATGCTTTATGTTAATCGAGATATCGAGATGTTAATCTTATTGCTAATTTTCTTGTAGATGCAAGGGGAATTGGTAGGTTTTAAGCGATAGTCAAATATTTTAAGAGCTGGTTGCTATGTGTAGTATTCCATTCTCTTTGCATTACCAGGACAAAGAAAATGAATAACGAATTCCCATTTGAGAAAAAGTGTAAGTATTGGAAAATTTAAAGGAATAACAAGCAATATCTCGAAAATAGTTCACTTAACAACAAAAATGTATATGACATAAATTGTGTATTTTAATGCCGTCTACATTTTTGTGCAGTAAAATTTTGTCTGTCTCTTATGGTTTACCAGTTACGCAAAAGTCGTTCACAATGAAGAATACTTTTGGAGACATTCCCAGAAAATTCAAGATATACATTTCATTTGTTCATGAAAATATCTTAAACTTATGATATTTTAATCAAAATCGTTAGAGCCATTTTTGAGAAAACTAAAATTTTCGAAAAATGTTCCAAGTAAAGGGTAATCTGGGGTGGGGGGATTTTCTTGAAAACCTTCGTGTCGCATCTCTGGAAGATATTGATCCTAAATACCAAGTTTGGTGTTTATCCGACTGTTCGTTTCTGAGTTATGCTGTTCACAGACGGACACACAGACAGACAGACACACGGATATGTTTCCAAAATTGCTTTTTTTGGATTCAGGGGGTCTCAAAACATATATTTACGGTGAAATCTCGGTATCGAATTTTTTGGTGGAATACGATACTTCCCCTACTTACTGTATGTAGTAGAGAAAGTAAAAATTTAAAAGTATCGAAAAAGTATTAGACATACTTCGATACTACCGAGTATCGAGATATCGATGGTTATGAGGTCCTATCCGTAGTATAGATATCAACAAACTTTTCTTGACAGGTTTCCATGAAATCATTTTAGCAACTGCATTATGCAACAGCTGACAGCGCACCTCAAGGTTCCTGCTCATGCATATAGGAGTGTTTGGCACCGTAGTTTTGGGTTTTCCCTACACGCTGCTACTTGGTTTCAACTGTCGCGCCTAGTGACAGACAATATATCTTTCTCGTAGCTATCATCCGAATGTGTTAGAATATCCAAGAGCTTAATGATTTGGAAAGTGAAGAACGTTTTTTTTTTTGCTTTGTTTTGTTTTTGTTTGTAAAACAGCTGTTTTGGAAAATCAACCATTTAAATAGATCGCCATATAGCGACGTTACGATAAACCAAATGCCATAAAGCTTCCTAGAACATAAACAATTCCAGTTAGGTTCGACACAGAGTCGCAATTTCCAAAGTAAATGCTCAGCAACAAAATACGAGACAAAGATAATTTACCCACATTGAAACATATTCAGAAAGATGTCAAAAACAAAAGTAACCAAAACGTCTACGCATATTATTTTAGACAAAACTTTCGCTGACAACAGTGATTGAGATAATAAGGTGTTAATGACACTGGCCATTACTAAACATTAATATAAATTTGTTTAATGTTGCAAAATAAGTATGTTAAGTGTAAATATTCACTTTTATTTATGAATATTTGAATGACGATATATTTCAACGTCGATCGGTACCTCCACAATGTGCATTTTCTGTTAGCATTTTCCTTTTCAAAAAAATATCGGATGTGTTACATTCACATAACTTTCTCTACCACAATCGTTTATTTTTATATAGCTTCTACAAACTACTCTTACGTGAGGCAGTGTTTTTAACACTTAAATGATTTCAGTCAAATTATATAATATGTAAACTCAATAACAGCCCGCCTTAAAGCAATATGTGTATGTAACAATATATAAAAAGTGTATATTACAGTCATTGTATATGTTTATATTATGTACATGTTCAATAATGTTATGTGAATGTATTACGTAATCTAATAATGTAGGAGCTGTGAGAATAATAGGTTAAAAATTACTAACAATGAGGTAACCTTGAGGCAATAATGAATTTGAAAGTTTAACAATACTACTTGTGATCCTTGGAAGCAATAATGTAATTTTAGTGACAGTTTATAAAATAGCCAATCAACAACCAGAAAAAGCTTTAGTTAAATAAAGGTATTCTATTGGACTAGGATTAGCCAATCAGAAACTGAAATATAGCAAAATTTACAAATTTAGAGTTCAGTTGCTTGCAAACAGTGTTTGTATCCAGACGCGAAATGCGTCCTCGGGAAATTTAATACGTATTCGTGTGAGACGAAAATAGTTTTACGTGTTAAAAAAGTGCAAGTAATTAATAAAATAATCTCACAGCTCTCTCTATATCAATGAAGTGTTATTTAAATCGTGTCAAGAATTAATAAAAAAAGAGTGAATTAAACATTATAATCTGTGTAAGCTTACATTCTTCAGCCGCACCACACTCTATTAAGAAATTCATGTCTCTAAAAATAAATACCGAGGCAGCCAAGACAAACATAAATACATTATTTAAAGAAACAGTAAAAATACAGAGTTAATATTTTTAAAATTTGGGGCAAAGGCCACAGGAAACTACATTTAGGGCGAAGGCTACCGGGTACCATACGTGCGGTTGCAACTACTTCAAGTGTTCGACTCCCCAACAGTTGAAATATAATGCAACTCCTTCAATACAACCTTCTTCAAATTTGGCTCCCAAAGCGTGGGGCAAATAATAACAATACAACAAAATACCTTCTTCATACGAAAGCTTATTTTTATATCTCTTTCATATAAATCAAGATAAACCTTTGCAAAAATCGTTTCACTACATATTTCGTTGTAAGTACAAGGGGAACAGAGCAAGCCGAATCAATAGTCAGATGTTTAAAGACGTGGCGCTATATGCTGGCCTTAAATATCATTACCTACTCTTTCTATGACGTAGTTTTTCACATTTAGCATGAGATTTTCCATATTGGAGAAAAATGCCAATAGATGGATGGCATTGTTAAACAGCTGACTAGCGATTGCTCGGTCCGTGATCGACTTTATCGAAGTGACGTGAGCAACAGAAAGTCAAGGAAAAGGAGAGAAGTATAATCTTAATGAAAATGTGGTATTGCTAAAGTTGAGAAATAACGAAAAAACTGTGTGACTGTGCAGTAAGGTTAAGTTAAAATGGCCATGCCAAAATGCTGTAAATGCATATAAAGTGTTAAGTCAGACTGGAGTGGAGTGTGTGATAAGTAAAGGGTCTTTCAACAAGAGTGTCCTATCTTTAACATGTGATAGCTGCCGTTGTTATTGAGTTACAGCTGTCATTTTTTTCGTGTGGTTACAGTTGTTATTGACAAATAGCCATGGAACGTTACAGCATTCAGCAACGGGTAGAAATTGTGAAAATGTATTATCAAAATGGATCATGTGTTCGCCAAACCTACCGTGTATTGCGTGAAGTTACGGTGTGCATAATCGTCCCTGCGAGAGAACGATTCGGCGTTTGATCGATAAATTTGAAAGAAGTGGTTCTGTTAGCGATCAAAGAACGCCTGTACGTAATCGACGTAAGCGCTCCAACGAAAACATAGGCACCGTTCGTGAGAGTGTACGCGAGAACGGAAACAAATCAATTGCTCGTCGAGCGCAAGAATTGGGGCTTTCGCCGGCCACAACTTGGCGAATTCTGCATCTGAACTTGAAGTTTCACGCTTACAAAATGGTGTTAACTCAAGAACTAAAGCCCAACGACCATCGGTTGCGCCGTGTATTCGCTGATTGGGCTATGGAGCAATTGGAAGCTGACCCGGATTTTTGTCGAAAAATCATCTTCAGCAACGAAGCCCACTTCTGGATAGATGGAGTGTTAACAAAAAAAATTGCCGCTATTGGAGCAATCACAATCCAATGCAGATTCAAGAACGATCACTTCATCCCCAAAAGGTTACTGTGTGGTGTAGATTTTGGTATGGTGGAATCATTGGTCCATATTTTTTCCAAGATGAAGATGGAGAAGCTCTAACTGTCAATGGAGAAATATACCGGGCTCTTATAAGGGGCTATTTCTGGCCTCAATTGGATGATATGGATCTCAGAAACATCTGATTCCAGCAAGATGGTGCCACATGTCATACTTCTCTCGAAACAATCGATCTTTTGAAGGAGAAGTTCAGAGGTTTCATCATTTCCCATGGTGGTGATGTTAACTGGTCCCCGAGGTCATGTGATTTAACGCCGTTGGATTACTTCTTGTGGTGTTATGTTAAATCTCGAGTTTATGCCAACAAGCCAGAAACAGTAAATGATCTTATGAATAACATCACGCGTGTTATTCGTGAAGTTGGACCTAATTTTCGTTCTTCTGTCATTGAAAATTGGGTCATCCGTATACGTGCAACCCGACGAAGTCGCGGCGGTCACTTAACTGATGTTCTCTTCCACACGTAATGACATTAATTATGTTCCAAAAGAAATAAACCTCTATCATTTATAGAACGTGTTTTATTTAAGTTCAAAGATAGGACACTCTTGTTGAAAGACCCTATATTTACTTTAATATATGGAGACCTCCATGCTTAATGTGTATAAAACCATATTCTAATGATGTTTTAGTGACGATTTTGATGCAAAGCTTAGTTTTGGAAATAAATTAAACAGAGTTTAAAATGCAACATCAACCCCACTTGCTCGTTGCACCTGATTACACAATTCGCATTTGCTCCCATTTACCTCCCACTAAACTAAACCTCTTACACCACATTCTCATCCTGATTTTTACAGCTTAACTTTGGTTTCCTAAAGCCATTTTAGTATCATTTAGAGGAGACATAGATTGTCGTTTTGTCAGTGACATCTGCCGTTTCGTCATGTGCATTTCTATGTTTCTTTATGGGTCTCGTTTAGGGTAAGTTACTCGGATAAGGTTTCTTCCGGGGTTTTCCCTTATCCTGAAAAAACGAATGTCGGGTAACTGTAAGCTCTATAGACCCCGGGCTTATTTGAGCATCATTTCACCCGTTCATTCAACGTCCGATATGACCTAACCGGTTAAAGGGCGCTAAAAAGGACAGAAGATGCGAACGCAATTGTAAAACGAAAGGATATCGATAATAATTTTGATTCCATGCCGACCATTTCAAGTAAAAAAAATCTGATGTGTTATACTCACATGACTTTCTCTACTCTTGTACAAACTATTTTTACAAACGCTTATTCTCCATATGCATCATGTTAATCGAGATGTTAATCTTATTGCTAATTTTCTTGTAGGTGCAAGGAAATTGAAATTGAGTTTTATTTATGGACGCTCTTTAACGTTTTCAAGAAAATCCCCCCACCCCAGATTACCCTTTACATGGAACATTTTTCAAAATTTTTAATTTTCTCAAAAATGGCTCTAACGATTTTGAATAAAATACCATAAGTTTCAGATATTTTTAAGGCAAATGAATTGTATATCTCGAATTTTCTGGGAATGTCTCCAAAAATATTCTTCATTGTGAACGACATTTGCATAACTGGTAAACCATAAGAGATAGACAAAATTTTACTACACAAAAAATGTAGATCGCATTAAAATACACAATTTATGTCATATACATTTTTTTGTTGAGTGAACCATTTTCGAGATATTGCTTGTTATTTCCCAATACTTTTTCTCAAATGGGAATTCGTTATTCATTTTTTTTATGTCCTGGACATGCAAAGAGAATGGAATGCGCCACATAGCAACCAGGTCTTAAAATATTTGACTATCGCTTAAAGCCTGTCATATTCCCCTTGCATCTACAAGAAAATTAGCAATTAGATATCATGTTTATCTCGATTAACATGAAGTAGATGGAGAATAATCGTTTGTATAAATAATTTGTACAAGAGTAGAGAAAGCCATGTGAGCGCAACACATCAGATTTTTTTGTATTATATACCTCCAATGGTCATAACAATATTGACAGAAATGTTATCAGTACACATTTAGTTGCACTGCATAAAGGAGGTTGTGACGCGACAGTCAAATGTTTTTACACGTCTGCCTTGATTGCTAGATACTCTTTTCTTCAGCTCAGGAAAAACAAAAGAACCATAGCAGTACAGTCCAAGCATTGAAGTTTTGGAAGATTCAGAGGAACAACGATAACTGTCTTATAAACGGTTAATGCCACAAAATGTTTGACATAAATGCTATACAGCGTATTTCATAAATAGAGCTAGGACAACTATTCACACCCTACCTATTATACGTGACGTCGTACTGAATACATGGACCCAGGGCTGTATAGTTGGCAATCAGTAGTTCGCTTGCGTTACTGGTGTGGTGGAGCACTGTGCTTATATTCTTCTACCCTTGACGCTTCTGTTTACACTTCTAGGTTACCTATTTCATCCCCTTCCCCTCGCCGCACTGTCGGTACAAAGTCGTTGCGTGCAAACATTGTAAGCCAAAGGATAAATACTCTGTTCTGTGCATAAGCAAGGAATAATGGAAATAAAATTAAAATTAATTCATTTTTTTTTAAAAATCCTCGGCAAATTAAATTCAATATTTTGAAAGGAAAATTTTACAAAAAAGAAAAGCAATTTTCAACCATTATTTTGCAGGTGTGACGTCATTGACAAAAATTGTAAATGACAACATATTTTTTTTTCTGAAAGGTATCTTATTTAGTTTTATTTGAAATGTCCGATCATTTTTATAAAGTTAATTAATTGTGGTTTTATTTGCATTATTCTTTACTAATGAAAGATTGTATTTTATTAAGGATTTTTTGCAGTAAGTTTTTGCCTTTTTATTACGGTTTCTCGTTTATATGAAAATCAACGACAATGAAATTAAAACACAACTAAAAGCTATAAAATTGTATCTGTTACTTACTTTTGCTATACCTGCGTTTGGAACGATAATAAAAGATCCAGAATTTAAATGCTACAGGTTTTTAACACAACTTTTGTATTAATGATTGCCCATGATTTATGGTCATTGGATTTAGATATTCTTGTACGTAAAAAATAAAGAAAAATATACCTAAAATAAAATTAAATGGTCATCTCAATGTTCACGAATAAAGGCAATGAAAGAGGCTGATATAATTTACTAATATTCAAATAAAAATTGCGAGAAAAACTGTATTTATAAACTTTCGTTATAAAGTGAAACTCAAGATTGTTTTCAATTTTTTAAATTGGTGCTCAGCTAAAACCTTCAATTTGAGGAAACAAAGTATTATATAACCCAGGTCTTAAGTAGGACCTAAAGTAACGCTTCGAATCCAGCAGCGAAATACCGGATTCCATTCGGCTGTCCTGGCCGCCGTCCCTTCGGGAGGAATTATGAGTAGGAGGACGCACGGGCCTCCAGTAACTTGAGCACAGCCCGCAAGCAGGGCATAGGGGACATTTTTTGCTTCCCTGGGAGGATGAATAGGAGACCCGAAGGGCGACAAGATTCTGACGACGATGTGCGCTATAAAGGACGGGGTTCCTAACGATTCCAAAATCCTGACACCGCCTAGTTCTGCCTAAGCCACTCGCAACCCGGGGTAGACGAGACAGCTTCCAGAAAGGGAATCTCAGCAGTCCCACCAAACGCCAGGAAGAAATCTTCGCAAATTCCACCGCCCTGTCGCAACATTCAAACCGCCGTCGCCTGGTCCTACAACCCTAAAACAGATGAGGTGAAACAGACGAAAGGAGATGACGGGGATAGGAAATGACGGACAGAAAATTTGTGGTAGAAGATGAATCGCACAATCATTCGCCTACAGAACGGGGAAAACACACACAAAAAACCCATGGTCAGAATGGCCGGCCCGACGGGAATCGAACCCTGAAGGTGGCGCCACGGTAACCACGGTAACGTGTGCGACTCGCATTCGGGAGGTCCCGGGTCAAACTCCCGAGACCGACCAAACTGATCAAAGTTTTTTTTTAAAGGTTTTCTTCGGTCGATAGGCGAATGTTGGGTTGGATAATTTGATCTGCAAACTCTCCTGTCATCCACTTCAGCACTACATTTTATTTCCTTCTTCTTCAGCATCATGTCAGGCATTGGGCTGATTACCCATCCTGGATATGGTATGATCCAAAAGTTTGTTAGCTCCTCGACAGGTTCCTGACCCAAACAATTGCCTTGTAAATCCTACAAAGAGAAGAATAATCCGTTGAGGAAGAAGATAACACTTGGAATTTCTTTTTTGGGTGTATGCTTTTGGACATTTTTACTCTGGAAAATGTTTCTTTTTCGGACATTTCGTTTGAACAATTCTTTATTTTTTATAGTGGTTCATAACACTTCCATTCCATTTCGCCTTGGACTTTGGACTTTCACGGCTTTGGCTGGAGTTTCAGCGGTAACGTAGCGCTGGCCTGCATGGTTTTTACGAGGCTCTATATGGTGCCCAAAGGGCATAGTGCAGCAGATCTGAAGACAGGTCTTATGCGCCGAAAGAAAAACATCTCCTATAGAGGTAGCGCCGAGCTGCGAACCTGCTTGGCGCTGGATTACATTTTCCACTGAGTGAGTGAGTTGGGCCACAGAGAAATACAAGCTTCAGTGCGCCCTCAACTCACCCTTTCCGCCTCCAGGAAGAAGCACAACAGATTTTCTGTCCCTTCCTCATCCTAAATGCGGGATAACATCCCTTAGTTGCCAAAACATGCCAACTTTGATTAAGTGCAGCGAAAGACAGTTTTCTGCCATGGCATTTGAATAAAGCAGAAAAAAGGAAAACGAAGCACGAAATTCTCAGAGAAGATAACGGACAAAACCAAAGGGCACTCAGGTATACTCTTGGGTGCTTTTCTAAACTATTTTATTTTGGGGTACCAAAAACCACAAAGGTGCGTGTGCGGTGAAAACAATATTAGATGCTTTGGGCAAATGCAATACTCCTCAGGTGTGCGATACAGGCAATTTAACTCCAGTATTTAACTCTATTTTTACTTTCTCTACTAGGTATAGTAAAGTAGGAAAAGTATTTCATCCCACCCAAAAATTCGATACCGAGATTTCACCGGAAATACATGTTTTGAGGCCTCCTGAATCCAAAAAGAGTATTTTTGGAAACATGTCCGTGTGTGTCTCTGTGAACAGCATAACTCAGAAACGAACTGTCGAATAAACTCCAAGCTTGGTATTTAGGTTCAGTATCTTCCAGAGATGCGACACGAAGGTTTTCAAGAAAATCCCCCATCTCAGATTACCCTTTACATGGAACATTTTTAAAAAATTTTAATTTTCTCAAGAATGGCTCTAACGATTTTGATTAAAATATCATATATGACAAATAAAATGTATATTTTGAATTTTCTGGTGATGTCTCCAAAAGTACTCTTCGTTGTGAACGAATTTTGCATAACTGGTAAACCATAAGAGATAGACAAAATTTACTACTACTATCGCGTTAAAATACAGTTTATGTCATATACATTTTTTTTGTTGAGTGAACCATTTTCGAGATATTGCTTGTTATTCCCTTAAATTTTCCAATACTTTTCTAAAATGGGAATTTGTTATTCATTTTTTTTATGTCCTGGACATACAAAGAGAATGGAATGCGCCACATAGCAACCAGCTCTTAAAATATTTGACTATCGCTTAAATACTACCAATTCCCCTTGCATCTACAAGAAAATTAGCAATAAGATTAACATCTCGATTAACATGAAGCATATGGAGAATAAGCGTTTGTAAAAATAATTTGTACAAGAGTAGAGAAAGTCATGTGAGTGTAACACATCAGATATTTTTCTGTTATTTTGAGAGGAAACAAAACGAGTTTACAAATAACCTTTTAACATACCAAGAAAACAACACGACAAAAAAAGAAGGTTAAAGAAAACAGGTAAAGCACTGAATAATCTTCCTAATTTGGAAAGCAAAGACAATAAAAAAGGTTTTCCAAGCAACGTTTTACCTCCACTTTCCTTTAGATACTTTTCCAGGAAGACGAAGAGAACATATACCAAAGGACATGCGTGCGACATTTCACGAAATCTCCTTGTCCAGCAGATGATGACGTAACTTGCCACGGCATATGTGCTGCCCGCAGTTCAGTTTCCATATCAGGAATGGTGTTGCGCACTGCAACTGATGTCTGAATGTGACATCACGACCCGCTACAAACTAACTAGGACATATCGGTGATATCATTGCTTTCTCACTATACACAGATAGCATCCTCAGCATCAGAAATGGGTAGAAAATTGTGTCAATAAAACCATCTCTGAGAAACCTTAAATACGCATGAGCCCAAAAACTAATCTCTTAGGTATTCTTAAAAAAATCAATAGGCGAACATTTATGAAATGTCTTAAAAACCCCATGGTTTACACTTAAATAATCTGATGTGTTATACTCACATGACTTTCTCTACTCTTGTACAAACTATTTTTACAAACGCTTATTCTCCATATGCTTCATGTTAATCGAGATGTTAATCTTATTGCTAATTTTCTTGTAGATGCAAGGGGAATTGGTAGGCTTTAAGCGATAGTCAAATATTTTAAGAGCTGGTTGCTATGTGGAGTATTCCATTCTCTTTGCATTGCCAGGACAAAAAAAGTGAATAATGAATTCCCATTTGAGAAAAAGTATAAGTATTGGAAAATATAAGGGAATAACAAGCAATATATCGAAAATGGTTTCACTCACTCAACCAAAAAAATGTATATGACATAAATTGTGTATTTTAACGCGATCTACATTTTTTGTGTAGTAAAATTTTGTCTATCTCTTATGGTTGACCAGTTATGCAAAAGTCGTTCACAATGAAGAATACTTTTGGAGACATTCCCAGAAAATTCGAGATATACATTTCATTTGTCATAAAAATAACTTAAACATATGATGTTTTAATCAAAATATTTAGAGCCATTTTTGAGAAAATTAAAATTTCGAAAAATGTTCCATGTAAACGGTAATCTGGGGTGGGGGATTTTCTTGAAAACCTTCGTGTCGCATCTCTGGAAGATACTGAACCTAAATACCAAGTTTGGTGTTTATCGCACTGTTCGTTTCTGACGTATACTGTTCACAGACACACACACGGACATATTTCAAAAAATGCTCTTTTTTGGATTCAGGGGGTCTCAAAACATATATTTCCGGTGATATCTCGGTATCGAATTTTTGTGTGGAATGCCATATTTCCCCTACTTACCATACGTAGAAGAGAAAGTAAAAAGTGGGTCGCTATAATCTGGCTTTGAAATTCCAATCTTTGAATCAATAGAGAAACAAATTAATAGCGACTTAGGGCTTCAAACAAATATAAGGTATTTTAAAATGAAAACCACTTACAACGAACAATTTGGAAATAATGTAAGAAGAATGAATTTGACATAAATTGTGTATTTTACATTATTTGTGGAAAGCTTTTGTGAATCTCTTACGGGTCAACAGTTTGACAAAAGCACATAAAATTCATTCAGAACGAAGGTTACTTTACAGTTTATGCGCAGGAAATTTAAGATATACGTTTTATTTTTCATTAAATATCTTAAATATATGGTAATTTAATCAAAAACGTTAGAACGATTTTTGAGAAAATAAAAAAATTTGAAATACGTTCCATTTAAAGTGTAGTTTGAAATTGAGATTTTTGTTTAAATATTCGTATCGCATGTTTGGAAGATACTGAACTAAATTTGGTATTTATCGGGCATTTCGTTTTTGAGTTATGCTGTTCACATACACACATACACGGACTTTCTTCTAAAAATGCTTTTTTGCGTTTAGGGTCCTCAATACATATATTTCCGATGAAATCTTGACATCGGGTTTTTTGGGCGGAATACACTACTTCTTGTACCTAATACAAGTAGGTGGCAGAGAGAGTAAAAATTGACTCTAAGTAAAGCAAGTCTAATTTGTTTTATACCCTGAAACACTTCTGTAATCCTACTTCTGTGCATAGAAAACGCTTTCAAACATAAGCAAGTTTTAGCATATATTTCCTAGTTTGGCTTCAGTAGGAACCCAAACTTAGTTAATTGAATATAGGCAAGCTACTCAACTCCTTAACAGGTGCTTAAAGACTTTTATTTATATTTTTTATTTCTTAAATTGTTTCATTTTACGGTCATCAATAAACAGTCATATCGACCGCTTTGACTTGACAAATAATGCTGGTGTACATAACATTCATTTTATACAATCCTACCATTACATATAAACGGTTGTTACCGTCTTCAATAGCGAGCTTAATTGGGTCATTATGGCATAGGTACAAATAACAGCAATAGTATAATACCAGTATTCCAATTTTCTGTGGGTTATAGAGAGAAGATAAAACCATCTTGTGATGTTTGTTTCTCTGAAGATGCAAATACATTATTAAATACTGAACAATTAAGATCTGAAGTTATAATTACTTACCATGCTGTGCTGATAATAGGCCACATCACAGCTCGAAACACTTCACTTCTCTCCCACGAAGAGAAGTGCATGCCTTCCTTATCGGCCTAACACGCCAGGTAATAAAAATCTGATGTTTTACACTCACATGACTTTCTCTACTCTTGTACAAACTATTTTTACAAACGCTTATTCTCCATCTACTTCATGTTAATCGAGATAAACATTTGCAGAGTCTATCTTATTGCTAATTTTCTTGTAGATGTAAGGGGAATATATATTTACAAGGACAATATAGAAATACAGTAGCCTTTAAGCATATACATATCTCTTAATAGCTGGTTGTTAATTGCAGCACCATTCTCTTTGCCACAGATTAATACTCTTTGCATATACAAGACAAAAAATGAATAACGAATTCCCATTTAAGAAAATAAGTATTGAAAAATTTAAGAGAATAACAAGCAATATCTCGAAAATGGTTCACTCAACAAAAAAAAATGTATATGACATAAATTGTGTATTTTAACGCGATCTACATTTTTGTTTAGTAAAATTTTCTCTATCTCTTATGGTTTACCGGTTATGCAAAAGTCGTTCACAATGAAGAACACTTTTGGAGACATTCCCAGAAAATTCAAGATATACGTTTTATTTGTCATGAAAATATCTTAAACATATGATATTTTAATCAAAATCGTTAGAGCCGTTTTTGAGAAAATTAAAATTTTCGAAAAATCTTCCATGTAAAGGGTACTCTGTGGTGGGGGGATTTTGTTGAAAACCTTCGTGTCGCATCCCTGGAAGATATTGAACCTAAATATCAAGTTTGGTGTTTATCCGACTGTTCGTTTCTGAGTTATGCTGTCCACAGACAGACACACAGACAGACACACAGACACACACTGACATGTTTCCAAAAATGCTTTTTTTTGATTCAGGGGTTCTCAAAACATGTATTTCCGGTGAAATCTCGGTATCGAATTTTTGGGTGGAATACAATACTTCCCCTACTTACTATACGTAGTAGAGAAAGTAAAAATGGATTGCAGGATGAGAAACCAACGTCTCATATGTACCATATGAAGAAGTTCTCACTTATGTCAGGCCCATACCGAAGTATTTCATGATTTATTTCCTACAATTTATGATGTTAATATTGCAGAAAATTTTGTACTCAACACGTGGATAATCTTAATATGACACTCTGTAAAACTGCTCGTACAATGACAGTGAATACGACAAACATTCACTCGCATAACCATCAAGATTATTCACTTGTTGCATAATTGGCATTTATTATTCTTTAAAGGTTGGTTTTTATTATCTACATTGAAATACACTCACATTCAATTTTTTATACTGTAGAAATTAGCAAAAAATGTTAACTAAAAACAAATTCCCTGTTTGCTGGAAACAGAATCTCAATTTTCGAGCTAAAACACATACAACTAGGCCCAGAAGCATTCTAATTCAGTTCGTTATACCTTGGCAGCACGTAGCTGTCATAGTAATGTATTTTCCTCCAGCAACAGGTTACGCTGAGATACGTATGCCTACCATCACCTGTCCTACTGCCACTGTAACTATTGTTGTTGGGATTAGCCGCATTATAAAGTGGGTGAGACTTTTATACGCCTTTTTTGTGGTGTTAATAACCTCATATAGATACTTCCTACCTTTAGAGGTTCATTTTCTATGCATGTCTGCATTTATAAAGGTCACGGCACATAAAACAGTGTCCTTAGCCATGTTTAATGCACCTTTTCTTTTTCACATGGTGTTGAAGAAGAATCGGGAGCATTATTTCCAATTGTGTCAGTTTTCACACATGCTTGGAGTAAAATATTAACTTCAATTTCTGTATGGAATGTTATAAAGGGCATTAAGAATTACCTAATTATTATTTTCTCTACTACGTATAGTAAGTAGGGAAAGTATTGTATTCCACTCAAAAATTTGATACCGAGATTTAACCGGAAATAAATGTTTTTAGACCCCCTGAATAAAAAAAAAAAGGATTTTTGGAAACATGTCCGGTGTGTGTGAGTCTGTGAACAGCATAACTCAGAAACGAACAGTCGGATAAACACCAAACTTGGTATTTAGGTTCAGTATCTTCCAGAGATACGACACGAAGGTTTTCAAGAAAATCCCCCCATCCCAGAATACCCTTTACATGGAACATTTTTCGAAAATTTTAATTTTCTCAAGAATGGCTCTAACAATTTTGATTAAAATATCATATGTTTAAGATATTTTCATGACAAATGAAATGTATATCTCGAATTTTCTGGGAATGTCACCAAAAGTATTCTTCATTGTCAACGACTTTTGCATAACTGGTAAACCATAAGAGATAGACAAAATTTTAATACACAAAAAATGTATATCGCGCTAAAATAGACAATTTATGTCATATACATTTTTTGTTGAGTGAACCATTTTCGAGATATTGCTTGTTAGTCCCTTAAATTTACCAATACTTTTTCTCAAATGGGAATTAGTTTTTCATTTTTTACTTTCTCTACTACGTATAGTAAGTAGGGGAAGTATTGTATTCCACCCAAAATTTCGACACCGAGATTTCACCGGAAATACATGTTTTGAGACCCGCTGAATCCAAAAAAAGTATTTTTGGAAACATGTCCGTGTGTGTGTCTGTGTGTCTGTCTGTGTGTCTGTCTGTGTGTGTGTCTGTGAACAGCATAACTCAGAAACGAACAGTCGGATAAACACCAAACTTGGTATTTGGGTTCAGTATCTTCCAAGGATGCGACACGAAGGTTTTCAAGAAAATCCCCCCACCTCAGAGTACCCTTTACATGGAAGATTTTTCGAAAATTTTAATTTTCTCAAAAATGGCTCTAACGATTTTGATTAAAATATCATATGTTTAAGATATTTTTATGACAAATAAAATATATATGTTGAATTTTCTGGGAATGTCTCCAAAAGTATTCTTCATTGTGAACGATTTTTGCATAAATAGTAAACCATAGACAAAATTTTACTACACAAAAAATATAAATCGCGTTAAAATACACAATTTATGTCATATACATTTTTGTTGCTGAGTGAACCATTTTCGAGATATTGCTTGTTATTCCCTTAAATTTTTTGCAATACTTATACTTTTTCTCAAATGGGAATTCATTATTCATTTTGTTTGTCCGGGTAATACAAAGAGAATGGAATACTGCACATAGCAACCAGCTATTAAAATATTTGACTATCGCTTAAAGCCTACCAATTCCCCTTGCATGTACAAGAAAATTAGCAATAAGATTAACATCTCGATTAACATGAAGCATATGAACAATAAGCGTTTGTAAAAATAGTTTGTACAAGAGTAGAGAAAGTCATGTGAGTGTAACACATCAGATTTTTAAATAAAATATTTGAGAAATTTTAAAACAATGGTTTTAGTACCATTTTGGTTCCGAAATCATATCTAACGTAAACAAATTTAAATAACTTCTTTAACTGGTTACCCTCTTTGTTGTAGAACTTACACCCCCAAAAACTTACAAGCCAATGCCTGTAGAGGAGTAGCCTATCGTGTGCTGATGTGTAAAAGGTTTAGACTACAAATCATTGTGTGTGTGTTTGAGTGTGAGTGTGCATATGTATATGTGTTTAAAATACACGATAAAGCAATCTGATGTGTTCAATTCACTTGACTTTCTTTTTTCTTTTTAAAATGCCTCTCTAAAAGATGGGCCCCACGTCCGTCCATCCCGATGGCGATCGTTCGATTATACATAGCCGTACAACAATGCTTCCTCCCTGATGCAGTCACGGTCTAACATGCAGGGAGTGTTAACTGTTAGAACGTAAGTTAGTCGGGTCCCACATAAGCAGCCCGGTTAGTCCTGCAATGTGGTTTGCTGGCTCAAGTAATGAGATCACGGGTTGCAGCCATGAGTAGTTCCTCTTCTACAAACTATTCTTACAAAGTATTTTTATTCTATCTACTTCTTATAAATCCAGATAAGCCTTTATTACACATTTCGTTTATAGAATATTATAGGTAGAACGATAGTTAGATTTTTAAAGAGCGTATCGCTATGTGATGGTTTTGAACTTCCATTGTGAACAGATGGTTTTGTTAGCAATTAATAAACAGTAAGGAATCACAAAATGCTAACAATATTTTGGGCCAATCACTGCCCTTTATCAGGAGTTAAAATAGACACAAATCGCTGCACTTTGTCTTATTTGAAACTCTAACTTGACCAAACAGCTATCGTGGTCAACGTGGGACGCCATGTTTTTGGTAAAATGGATATAAAATAGGTATTTATATAAATTTGGGTATGTAACGGATCCCTGCGAAATGCCAACGAGTAGAGAAAACAGTGTGACTATTCCAGATAAGATCATTTCACCTCCAACAATAACGCATACCTCTCTCTTTCTCTCTCTCTCTGAAATGGTGATTATCAATGCTCATGCTTTATGTTCTAACAATAAGTTTAGCTTTTTTTAGCGTATAGTGAATATTATGTGAACATATCCTCTGGAGTTCCCATATTTTTCATTTTTCTATCACCTACTATAGTATGTAGAGGAAGTACTACTGTAATTACCCAACAATTAGAAGTTGTGATTTCACCGGAAGTATTTGCTTGTGGCACATTTAATGAAAAACAAGATCATGTTTTGAAAAATGTCTAGGTGTATGTGTGTGAATAACTTTAACGAAAAGTCGGATAAACTGCACACTTGATACTTAAGTTCAGCAAATTCCAAAGATGTAACACTAAGATTCCCTCCCCTGAAACTACGGTTTATATGGAAAAGTTTTCCTTGTTTTTTATTCTTCTCAAAAGCTGCTAAAACCATTTTGATTCAAATGCCGTACTTTTAAGTTATTTACATGACAAATAAAATAGATATCTCGAATTTTTCGCAAGGGGTGTGTGAAGTCATCTTCATTCTGAATGACCTTTGTACACTTTTGTAACTGGTAAATCTTAAGGATAGACAAAAGCTTACTGCATAACGAAATGCGGATCTCGTTAAAACACATAAATTCATCTGGAATACATTTTTATGGCATTAACCATTTCCGATATATTCGTTGTTATTAATTTGATACCATTTTAAAGCGCTAAAGCCGTAATTCTTTTATTTGCCGTAGTCATGCAAAGAATGGAATTTCAAAGCCAGCATTAGCAAAGTTGAGAGAAACTAAATAATTCAGGTTGATGCGTAACTACCAGTAAATAAGGTTATGAAATCTTTGAAATACAGCCTTGAAACTTATGAAAACCGCAGCATGTGAAATGGTGTCGCTCACAACAGTGCGAGACGAGAGAATATTTTTGAAACCTGCTTTAAAATACATATAGTATAAATTTAAGCGTGTGTATGAATGATATATAGGTTCTATATTTTCTGAATTTCCAACTTAATATGCTCTCTAATAAAATTCAAGACATCAAGAATTGACCTTTTGCTGGGTGAAAGGAGGCTTTATTATGTGTCCTACCACTCTCCATATTTACAGTTTCAGTTTTACGGATACCCTTAACTGCCATTTGGTCAACTTTTAAAAAAATTCAAAAAAATTATTTTTATGACCAAAAAATACTTTGAACATTTGCTTCAATTAAGGCTCTCAGAACTTTTAATGTTTCAGCACGTGACTATTTAAATGCCCGTGAGCACTTGACCTAATGGACTGTATCTACTTCCAGTGCCTTTTACTCGACTTTGCTACTTTCTCTACTACGTATAGTAAGTAGGGGAAGTATTGTATTCCACCCAAAAATTCGATACCGAGATTTCACCGGAAATATGTTTTGAGACCCCCTGTATCCAAAAAAGCACTTTTGGAAACATGTCTGTGTGGGTGTCTGTGAACAAATAACTCAGAAACGAACAGTCGGATAAACACCAAACTTGGTATTTAGGTTCAGTATCTTCCAGAGATGCGATACGAAGGTTTTCAAGAAACTCCCCCCACCCCAGACAACCCTTTACATGGAACATTTTTCGAAAAGTTTAATTTTCTCAAAAATGGCTCTAACGATTTTGATTAAAATATCATATATTTAAGATACTTTCATGACAAATAAAATGTATATCTCGAATTTTCTGGGAATGTCTCCAAACGTATTCCTTGTGAACGACTTTTGCATAACTGGTAAACCATAAGAGATAGACAAAATTTTACTACAAAGAAAATGTAGACCACGTTAAAATATACAACTTATGTCATATACATTTCTTTTGTTGAGTGAACCATTCTTGAGATATTGCTTGTTATTCCCTTAAAATTTCCAATACTTATACTTTTTCTCAAATGGGAATTCGTTATTCATTTTTTTTTGTCCTGGTAACGCAAAGAGAATGGAATACTGCACATATCAACCAGCTCTTAAAATATTTGACTATCGCTTAAAGCCTACCAATTCCCCTTGCATCTACAAGAAACTTAGCAATAAGATTAACATCTCGATATCTCGATTAACATGAAGCATATGCAGAATAGGCGTTTGTAAAAATAGTTTGTACAAGAGTAGAGAAAGTCATGTGAGTGTAACAGTAGTAGGGAATTGACAGTTCTGGATCACTTAATATGCATGGAATGCAATTAATATGCTAATTAGCCCCGCCCCCTCCCTCCCCCCCCCACCCCCGGCTCCTTGGTAGTTTTAGTTGCAGCTGCGGTCGTAAATCATGTTGAGTACAATGGAGGCTTGACAGTTAAGCAATTAAGGCTGTCAATCAACTGTCAAAACGAACAAAGGGGTCATAAATTTAAGGTTCTGTAACAAAGGCGAGATGTTTTTCCTACCCATTCCACATCCGGCCACTTCTGCACCTGGTCAGTTACCCACTCCACTCCTATTGTGTGTCGAACACGTGGCATACTCGTTCCACTAGCTTTTAACAAAAGAACAATGCTTAACCTTCAGCTGTCAAAATGAACAAAGCCCATGATGAATTAGGGTTGTAACAAAGCCTGACCCTTTCCATTGTGTAAGAGATTCTATTGTGTGTGCCTTTCTATTGTCCTTGGCAAGCATTCTTTAGAAAGACCACCTGCAGCGTTCCCATCCCAATAACAAAGCCTGACCCTTTCCATTGTGTAAGAGATTCTATTGTCCTTGGCAAGGCTAGTTTAGAAAGACACCTGCAGCGTTCCCATTGTTTGGCCACCTGCTAGTTTAACAAAAGAATTCGAGGGTTGCTTTATACTCGTCCTGTCCTTGTTTGTGTGAAAGAGAGAGAAAATTGTTTACCAACTCTGCGTGACGTCATACTTTAGAAAGACACCTGCTCCATAACAAAGCCTGACCCTTTCCATTGTGTAAGAGATTCTATTGTGTGTGCCTTTCTATTGTTCTTGGCAAGGCTAGTTTAGAAAGACACCTGCAGCGTTCCCATTGTTTGGCCACCTGCTAGTTTAACAAAAGAATTCGAGGGTTGCTTTATACTCGTCCTGTCCTTGTTTGTGTGAAAGAGAGAGAAACTTGTTTACCAACTCTGCGTGACGTCAGGTCGGCCATCATGATTTTGCCTGAGGGAGTTCTCCCCGATGTTTTACGACCTCCTACGAATATATCCGAGCATAGTTAACAAGCATTCTGTTTCAGCCAACGACTCCGAAAAAGCGTCTAATATACATTTCATTACGTGCATTAAACCTCTGAGTGATATCCATAGATCGGTGTTCGATTCTTACTGTAATCAAAAGTTTATTGCTAATGAGAAATTAATGATTGATATTATTATATCATTACCCTAATTAATAAAAAGGCGTTCAGAGAATTCTAGCTCGAGTCTTACCAAGTGAAACTCTAACGCGTAATAACTATTAAACTATGCAAGGTCAGATTAAAAAAATGTATTTATCAATTATAATTTAATTTTTTATATATCATTACCCTAATTAATGAAAGGGTGTTCAGAGGGTTCTAGTTCGAATCTTACCCAACGAAACTCTAATGCTTAATAAATATTAAACTATGCAAGGTCAGATTAAAATGCATTTAACAAATATAACTTAATTTTTATATATCATTACAATAATTAATAAAAGGGTGTGCAGTGGGATCTAGATCGAATTTCTAATGCTTAATAAATATTAAACTATGTGAGTATTGCGCGGCCAGATTAAAACGTGTTTAACGAATATAATTTAATTAATGAAACGGTGTTCAGGGGGATCCTAGATCGAATCTGCGAAACTCTAATGCTTAATAAATATTAAACTATGCACGACCAGATTAAAATGTGTTTAACAAATATAATTTAATATACACGACATTACAATGTTTAACGATCTGTATTCTTAGGAACCAGAGGTCCATAGTTCGAATCCAACCCTGTGAAACGCTATAATAACTATTAAGTTATTGAAGCAGCGGGCGGTCGGATTAAAACTGCATTTAACTATAATTATTTATATTAAACCCTGATGCATACTTAGATATCTCGATGCCTAGACAACATTCTTTCTTCTTCTCCTCTCTTTTTCTTTCTATCTATCTCTTTCTTTCTCCACGACTTGTACACATTCAGGCGTTCACATATACACGAGCTCTTGTACACACATCAGCAAACATACACTGGTGCACGCATGCAAGCACATACACACACGCACATGTAAGTACACACACGCAAGCACATACACACACGCATATACATACACCAGCACATACACACACACACATGCACATACATACAACAGTACACACACACATATATACACCAGTACACACACGCATTCACGCACCTCATGCGTATACATACATACACCAGTGCTCTTACACTCACCCATTCACGCACCTCATGCGTATACACATACATACAACAGTGCTCTTACACTCACACATACATATACATGGACAAACACACACACGTGCAAGCACATATGCCTGTTCACTTACACCCAACAGCACCAACCCACACACGCACACACCAACTCACGTGCATGTCCTGAATGAAAAGAGACAAAATGATGCAATAAAAACTAATTATAGCTCGGGATGCAAGGCTCCATTTACGATTGCTCGAAACCGGTCTTCTAATAACTCCAAAACTAATTAAAATAAAGACAGTAAATAAACTTTATTACTTTTATGCCATTAGCTCCTTTCTTGTGCATGTATATTAGAGTCCAGGTGTCATGGGTTCGATCCTTAACTTTAAATCTCAATTATCTCAGAAACTAGCAGGGATTAAGGTGCGGACCAAAGCACGATTTTTAGTTCCTACGATGAACAATTAATGCTTTATATAATTTCCAATCAGTGTCCCTAGCTCGAATCCCGATCTTTCAGTGACTTCCTTAATTTTCCACTGTGTTCTAGAATATATCACTTAGATCAATGTTGCAACTGCATACAGGTCTTTTAAACACATCAAACTAATATTATAAATAATTTTGTTTCTGGCGTTCTGAGTTCGAATACCGATTCAATGAAGTTTACTTATAAATTTAATAACAGTAAATAATTAAGACAAAGGTACCAAATAAACCTATTACGTTTATGTCATCAGATAATATCTTGCGGGTGTATATTAGGGTACCTGACGTCCAGGGTTCGATCCTTAAAATTAAATCTCAATTATCGCAGAAACTAGCAGAGATAGAGCTGTAGACGAAAACATGTTTGATAGCTCATACAATGAACAATTAATGCTGTATATAATTTTCAATCAGTTCCCCTAGTTCGAGCCCCGATCTTTCAATGACTTCACTGATTTTCCTCTGTACTCTAGAATACATCACTTAGATTGATACTTTAACTGCATGCAGCTGTGTGAGAGAGAGTGAGAGAGGGAGAGAGAGAGAGCGAGAGAGGGAGAGGAAGTGAAACAAGCAGGGATAGAAGTGCTGAGGGCCTCTGCGCATGCGTAGCAAGAGATGATGCCATTGGCTGCAATAATCACGTGACGTGTAAGCATCACAGCCATGATGACGTGCAGGCATCGCCTGGAGGGGGTTTAGATCCCTATATAAACAGACATCTGTCCCATGTTAGAACTGTTGTGTACTTATTAACTTTGCATTCAAGTTTTAAAGAGCTTTAAAAGCAACGTGAGCTACAGGCCGTCTACACATTCAGCACATATCAAAACGGGGCAATGCAAGGTGAGTTTTAAATAACTATACAAAATCACTGTTGGCTTTTACAATACATTTAATTTTATTTAAACGTTACAGTACATGAAAGACGATTCGTTACAAAGAGCATCATATTTTCTAATCTGTGCTTTACATTCACTGGATTTCACTGCATACTCTTCTTCAGTTCACATGATTTTCGCCACACATTCTTCTTACATAAACATTCATACGACTTTCCCCTCATTCTTTGTTTCACTATACACTCACATGATTTCCTCTACTCATTCTTTATTCCACCTACAGGTTCATGCTCTGTTAACATTCACATGACTTTCTCTTCACATTCTTTGCTTCCATTAAACATTCACATGATTTTCGCCACACCTTCTTCTTACATAAACATTCATACGACTTTACCCTCATTCTTTGTTTCACTATACACTCACATGATTTCCTCTACTCATTCTTTGTTCCCCTGCAGGTTCATGCTTTGTTAACATTCACACGACGTTCTCAGCTCATTTCTCTATTGACATTCACATGATCTTCTCAACACATTCTTACTTAAACATTCATACGATTTTCCCCCTCATTCTTTGTTTCACTATACATTCGCACACGATTTCCTCTACTCATTCTTTGGTTCTCTGCTGGCTCATCTTCAATGAACATTCACATGATTTTCTGTATTTATTCTTTATTTCTCTACACCTTCATAGACTTACTTACAAAACATACACACCCTAGTTCTTCAACTTGAATAATGTAGTGAAAATAATAATTCATGGCAATGTCTGTTACAGATTGTTTAGCTGATAGACTTAACAAGATGGTGGAAGAGCGTAGTTTCCTACCGACTCGTCGAGTTCAAGATCTCGAAATAGGTCTTAACTATGAGATAAAGTCCTTAAAGAGAGTTCAAACAAGATATGGTACCAGGATCGTATCTTCGCTGGAGGATTGTCAAGTGTTCTTGCCAGAGCGCTATAATTCGTTAACCGATCAAGAGATTGCAGAAATACCTGGGAGCGTATACCTACAGTATAATGGCATGGCAGAGACGGGGAAATTTAAGACATGTAAATTGTCTTTTTTACACGCAAAGAAGGTGCGTAGAAGTGTCAAACTTAAGTATTGAATGTTCTCCCATTTCACAATGAAAAATTCATAAATAAAACAACTGACTCATTGATATTACATATAAAGATACAAAAGATGCATATTATAGAATTTTATAAAAAATTAACGAAATTACAATATCACATGCTTTGAGTTTAATTATATCTAGCGCATTGAAATAACTATAAATATCCGAATGTTTATACAAATCTTTGTGCTTCTTTTTACATGTGCCATATGCTTCATTTTACATGTATCATAACAAAAAATGTAATTCTTTCCAGGTTGCCTTTACTTGACCAAGATAGTTTTCTAAGACTTTCATGGTGCAATGTTTCAGGGTGTGCAATAAGAGGAAGAAGAAGAAGAGGAATAGCCTGCTGCCATGCAAAGGATGCTGACGCTATTGGAGGGTAGAATACCTACAAGAAACATTTCGGCAAGAAACGGGTGCTGAGACATCTACATCACCGAAACACATTAAGACAGGATCCTTATATAACATTACAGAGTATACAATGAAAAAATAGGGTCAATTTTGTATACAATTCAATGCATGGCTGAGAGTTAGCTCGTACTAGTCTCCCTATATTCACTGAAATTAAGCATTGTGAGCAATAATTTAAGCGACTGTGAAAATACTTTAAGTAATGGTGAAATTTGTATCCTAAAAGACTTGAGCCCTGTATACATTAACAGCATTAAGACTGTTTGCCACGCTGGAATACAAATTATGAAAATAAAAAGACTTTCATTTAAATAATAAGGAAATTTGCATAACCTGCTGTTACAAGTGTAATGACATATACAGAAACAATGAGTCGGATGAGAAAGTGATGGAAATGTAAGATAAATAATAACAATAAAAGAATTAAGGTATGCTTTTACATAGTGTTTTTATTCATTAAAAATCCTTGCATTCCTAATGAAAAATAAATCATTACAATGATTAGTTTAAGTTATGTCACAATGATCAAAAAGAGAACCGTCTTTAGATGCATTACTCGATCTTAAGTCAGAGCACCAAAAAAAAGACAAATCACGGCTTCTCCATTTTAGATGCGGTGACACTATTCAGGTAAATTCCTGTAACACAGCAGGTTGAGTATGCAGATCTGTGGTCCTAAATGGGAGATACAGCGCCTTGTCCGACTTGACAATCTTGAGATCTCAGCATCAGAAAGTCGAATCACAAGCCTTCTCCACTCGTTGAGCACAGGTTTAACAACAGCATTCTCTTCACCCTGAGACGATGTAAAGTATATAAATGTTCAACTTGACAAGGGATTCTAAACTCGTTGTTAGAGTCCAGAACTGATGTATTATATGGTGAAAACACATGTTCCTCTTCTTAGTGATCTTGTCGTCGAATCTCGGTGTCATTGAGGTGTCCATGATTATAGGATTCTGAAGCCCAATAACTGCAGGAACTGCTGATTGCGTGATGTTAACCTGATGGGCATCAAGGGCAGAGCATGATGTGTGCGTTGAATCATTCCATTATTATATCCTCGACGTCGTTGACTTCTTCTAAAAACTATAGGCATTATGCTTATATCCTTGTTTCTAAAGGCAATGATATTGCTGTTAGGCTCCCCTGTTTGCTCTATGAAGCGGATCTTTATGAACAACAGGTAAAATTTGATTTGAAGGTTCCTGTGAAATACGTTATCCTGCCGTAACAGATGGGAAAACTGGTAGATGGAGTGTCCACTTTTACTATCGAGGAAGGAGACTGATGCAATACTGCGCTAAATTCGTATGATGCTCAACTTAAATATATTCACTAGGAAATCAGATTCAGACAGCTGATTAGATGGAATAACTTTGTCACTGAAGGGCCACAGAACGTTCCTATAGAACAATCACTGGAAAAAATCAAGAGTGAAAGGAGTGAAATGACATTTTTATTATTATTATTATTATTATTATTATTATTATTCACTGATCTAATAAAGAGGACATTCGCATCCTAGTATGAGGAATCTTTAAACGTCGGGCATACAAGTCAAGGTCTATGTTACTCAATGTTTTTTCCGGGACAAGTATAGTCCTCTGCCAGAGTTTTTTGAATTCCCTTTCAGGCTCTGTCTCCTCTTCGTTTCTGTGTTTCTTCCCTTATTCTTCTTCACTCGAAAACTTCTCCCTCTTGCTTCAATTTCTCTGTTACGTCTCATCATTTCAGCAAGTTGTTTATCTGCAGCTTTTTCGTATTTACAGCTGAGGCAATTTGGGCCGCACCTCCAGCAGCAGCGTCTAGAGCTGCAATAATTGGTATGAAAGGTAGAAATCCTCCTCGTTTCTTCTTCATGGTTACTGTACCTGGAGCTACCTTTCCCTTCATAATTGCTGTTACTAGTCACGCTCCAACTTTTTCACCTAATGTAACATCAGATTGCACGCTTTTCCAAGTCGTTTCAGTCAGATCTTGGCAGCAATGTTTCTCGAAGCAGAGACCTTATGCTGAGCGTTGGCAATGCCGCTAAGATTACACGAATCGTCTAACGGAATGATTCCAGGGTCTCCTCTCTTTAATTTTTCTCTAGCTTTACCACAGTTCCTCAGCCTATGTAACCAGGTAATTGTACTTCAATGATTGCAGGCTAGTGAGAGAGTTAAATAAACCGAAACCTCTTGCGGGCTTAACCACCTTAGCTGTCACGTTATACTAATCGATTTTTATTCAGGATAGTTCTTTTATACTTTCTCATTAGCGTATATACATTATGAGTGATTTATTTTACTTTAGCTGTCAAGCTAGAGAGGACGAAACAAGAATGCTCACAGCCTATTCATATGTTAGACTTTGAAACCGACTTTAGATGTGAACTTAGTGGAAAACTGTTTCATGTCAACGTTATATACGTTCCCATCATGTAACCCATTCAGGGAAAAGGTGACCAGCAAAGGGAAAAATGTTACCAGCAAAGGGAAAAAAGGTGACCAGCAATGGGAAAAAACGTGACCAGCAAAGGGAAAAAGGTGACCAGCAAAGGGAAAAAGGTGACCAGCAAAGGGAAAAAGGTGACCAGCAAAGGGAAAAAGGTGACCAGGAAAGGGAAAAACGTGACCAGCAAAGGGAAAAAGGTGACCAGCAAAAGGGAAAAAGGTGACCAGCAAAGGGAAAAAGGTGACCAGCAAAGGGAAAAAGGTGACCAGCAAAGGGAAAAAGGTGACCAGCAAAGGGAAAAAGGTGACCAGGAAAGGGAAAAAGGTGACCAGCAAAGGGATAAAGGTGACCAGCAAAGGGAAAAAGGTGACCAGCAAAGGGAAAAACGTGACCAGCAAAAGGGAAAAAGGTGACCAGCAAAGGGAAAAAGGTGACCAGCAAAAGGGAAAAAGGTGACCAGCAAAGGGAAAAAGGTGACCAGGAAAGGGAAAAAGGTGACCATCAAAGGGAAAAAGGTGACCAGGAAAGGGAAAAAGGTGACCAGCAAAGGGAAAAAGGTGACCAGGAAAGGGAAAAAGGTGACCAGCAAAGGGAAAAATGTGACCAGCAAAGGGAAAGAGGTGACCAGCAAAGGGAAAGAGGTGACCAGCAAAGGGAAAAAGGTGACCAGCAAAGGGAAAAAGGTGACCAGCAAAGGGAAAAAGGTGACTAGGAATGGGAAAAAGGTGACCAGGAAAGGGAAAAAGGTGACCAGGAAAGGGGAAGAGGTGACCAGGAAAGGGAAAAAGGTGACCAGCAAAGGGAAAAAGGTGACCAGCAAAGGGAAAAAGGTGACCAGCAAAGGGAAAAAGGTGACCAGCAAAGGGAAAAAGGTGACCAGGAAAGGGAAAAAGGTGACCAGGAAAGGGAAAAAGGTGACCAGCAAAGGGAAAAAGGTGACCAGCAAAGGGAAAAAGGTGACCAGCAAAGGGAAAAAGGTGACCAGGAAAGGGAAAAAGGTGACCAGAAAAGGGAAAAAGGTGACCAGGAAAGGGAAAAAGGTGACCAGGAAAGGGAAAAAGGTGACCAGCAAAGGGAAAAAGGTGACCAGGAAAGGGAAAAAGGTGACCAGGAAAGGGAAAAAGTTGACCAGGAAAGGGAAAAAGGTGACCAGCAAAGGGAAAAAGGTGACCAGCAAAGGGAAAAAGGTGACCAGCAAAGGGAAAAAGGTGACTAGCAAAGGGAAAAAGGTGACCAGGAAAGGGAAAAAGGTGACCAGGAAAGGGAAAAAGGTGACCAGGAAAGGGAAAAAGGTGACCAGGAAAGGGATAAAGGTGACCATCAAAGGGAAAAAGGTGACCAGGAAAGGGAAAAAGGTGACCAGCAAAGGGAAAAAGGTGACCAGCAAAGGGAAAAAGGTGACCAGCAAAGGGAAAAAGGTGACCAGCAAAGGGAAAAAGGTGACCAGCAAAGGGAAAAAGGTGACCAGCAAAGGGAAAAAGGTGACCAGGAAAGGGAAAAAGGTGACCAGCAAAGGGAAAAAGGTGACCAGGAAAGGGAAAAAGGTGACCAACAAAGGGAAAAAGGAGACCAGGAAAGGGAAAAAGGTGACCAGCAAAGGGAAAAAGGTGACCAGGAAAGGGAAAAAGGTGACCAGGAAAGGGAAAAAGGTGACCAGGAAAGGGAAAAAGGTGACCAGCAAGGGAAAAAGGTGACCAGGAAAGGGAAAAAGGTGACCAGTAAAGGGAAGAAGGTGACCAGGAAAGGGAAAAAGGTGACCAGGAAAGGGAAAAAGGTGACCAGGAAAGGGAAAAAGGTGACCAGGAAAGGGAAAAAGGTGACCAGGAAAGGGAAAAAGGTGACCAGGAAAGGGAAAAAGGTGACCAGCGAAGGGAAAAAGGTGACCAGGAAAGGGAAAAAGGTGACCAGCAAAGGGATAAAGGTGACCAGGAAAGGGAAAAAGGTGAACAGGAAAGGGAAAAAGGTGACCAGGAAAGGGAAAAAGGTGACCAGCAAAGGGAAAAAGGACACCAGGAAAGGGAAAAAGGTGACCAGCAAAGGGAAAAAAAGGTGACCTGAAAAGGGAAAATGACCAGTATCTCCCTTAACTCTCGCATTTTCTGTGCTAACTATCAGGAAAACTTGTACTCTTACCTCTATGAATCCGTTTCTAGCTACTTGAATCTGCGTGTGCTTAATGAGATAGTTATAATTAACGGAATTACAACTATTATGCGGAAATGCTTCAATATTTTGCTTAGTCTAATTCGGACATGGCTGTTTATATGCATCAAAACCTGAGTACATATATAAATACATAAATGTTAAAAAATAACTCAGTCTCGTGTTATCGTATACGAATTCAACATCTACATTATACATTGACTAGTTTATATATACTGCTTGAGCATGAACACTCACAAAGACGGACAATTACAGTCAATTTACGAGAATTGACTGTAATTCAAGGGGGGAGTAATCGCTTTGTTAAGTGCTGCATATGTAATCGAACTTTAAAAAACAGGACAATTTCAAGGCTTAAGCAACATAGGAGACGATGCTGTAAAGCAATGGCCAGCTGTGCATTGACTACAACACCCAAACGAGATCCTGAAATCTTCTCAAGTCCCGAAGAGCGGGATTCAAGATGTACCGTGCTTGGAGCCAGTTCAAGCGACCCTGTAATAACATCAAGAGCTACCACTAATGAAGCAATGAGAGCGGTTTCTTTGAATGAGCAAGCTCTGAATAAACACACCAATGAAAGCAAGCATACTAGTGACAACTCACCTAGATTAGAAGATATATCCAAAGCGAATACAGAGGAGATGCTATGCCGCTACACCGATCCTAATGATTTGGTAAACATGCTAAGGGTACTCATGACGCTTCACACACCTGATAAAAATGACTTTTCCGATGCGATTAACGACATTATTCAGGATTTAAAGCTGGGTGGTTTTATAGCGTGATTAGCATTTGCAAAACCATGAAAGAGTTAGAAAGATTCCTCATATTAGGATGCGAATGTCTTCTTTATTAAATCAGTGAATAATAATAATAATAATAATAATAATAATAATAATAATAATAATAATAAAAATGTCATTTCACTCCTTTGACTCTTGATTTTTTCCAGTGATTGTTCTATAGGAACGTTCTGTGGCCCTTCAGTGACAAAGTTATTCCATCTAATCAGCTGTCTGAATCTGATTTCCTAGTGAATATATTTAAGTTGAGCATCATACGAATTTAGCGCAGTATTGCATCAGTCTCCTTCCTCTATAGTAAAAGTGGACACTCCATCTACCAGTTTTCCCGTCTGTTACGGTTGGATAACGTATTTCACAGGAACCTTCAAATCAAATTTTACCTGTTGTTCATAAAGATCCGCTTCATAGAGCAAACAGGGGAGCCTAACAGCAATAGCATTGCCTTTAGAAACAAGGATATAAGCATAATGCCTATAGTTTTTAGAAGTCAACGACGTCGAGGATATAATAATGGATTGATTCGACGCACACATCATGCTCTGCCCTTGACGCCCATCAGGTTAACATCGCGCAATCAGCAGTTCCTACAGTTTTTGGGCTTCAGAATCCTATAATCATGGGCATCTTCAATGCTACCGAGATTCGACGACAAGATCACTAAGAAGAGGAACATGTGTTTTCACCATATAATACATCAGCTCTGGACTCTAACAACGAGTTTAGAATCCCTTGTCAAGTTGAACATTTATATACTCTACATCGTCTCAGGGTGAAGAGAATGCTGTTGTTAAACCTGTACTCATCGAGTGGAGAAGGCTTGTGATTCGACTTTCTGATGGTGAGATCTCAAGACTGTTAAGCTGGATAAGACTCTGTTTCACCCATTTAGGACCACAGATCTGCATACTCAACCTGCTGTGTTACAGGAATTTACCTGAATAGTGACACCACATCTAAAATGGAGAAGCCGTGATTTGTCATTTTTTGGTGCTCTGACTTAAGATCGAGTAATGCATCTAAAGACGGTTCTCTTTTTGATCATTGTAACATAACTTAAACTAATCATTGTAATGATTTATTTTTCATTAGGAATGCAAGGATTTTTAATGAATAAAAACACTATGTAAAAGCATACCTTAATTCTTTTATTGTTATTATTTATCTTACATTTCCATCACTTTCTCGCCCGACTCTTTGTTTCTGTATATGTCATTACACTTGTAATAGCAGGTTATGCAAATTTCCTTATTATTTAAATGAAAGTCTTTTTATTTTCATAATTTGTATTCCAGCGTGGCAAACAGTCTTAATGCTGTTAATGTATACAGGGCTCAAGTCTTTTAGGAAACAAATTTCACCATTACTTAAAGTATTTTCACAGTCACTTAAATTATTGCTCACAATGCTTAATTTCAGTGAATATAGGGAGACTAGTTCGAGCTAACTCTCAGCTATGCATTGAATTGTATACAAAATTGACCGTAGTTTTTCATTGTATACCCTGTAATGTTATATAAGGATCCTGTCTTAATGTGTTTCGGTGATGTAGATGTCTCAGCACCCGTTTCTTGCCGAAATGTTTCTTGTAGGTATTCTACCCTCCAATAGCGTCAGCATCCTTTGCATGGCAGCAGGCTATTCCTCTTCTTCTTCCTCTTATTGCACACCCTGAAACATTGCACAATGAAAGTCTTAGAAAACTATCTTGGTCAAGTAAAGGCAACCTGGAAAGAATTACATTTTTTGTTATGATACATGTAAAATGAAGCATATGGCACATGTAAAAGAAGCACAAAGATTTGTATAAACATTCGGATATTTATAGTTATTTCAATGCGCTAGATATAATTAAACTCAAAGCATGTGATATTGTAATTTCGTTAATTTTTTATAAAATTCTATAATATGCATCTTTTGTATCTTTATATGTAATATCAATGAGTCAGTTGTTTTATTTATGAATTTTTCATTGTGAAATGGGAGAACATTCAATACTTAAGTTTGACACTTCTACGCACCTTCTTTGCGTGTAAAAAAGACAATTTACATGTCTTAAATTTCCCCGTCTCTGCCATGCCATTATACTGTAGGTATACGCTCCCAGGTATTTCTGCAATCTCTTGATCGGTTAACGAATTATAGCGCTCTGGCAAGAACACTTGACAATCCTCCAGCGAAGATACGATCCTGGTACCATATCTTGTTTGAACTCTCTTTAAGGACTTTATCTCATAGTTAAGACCTATTTCGAGATCTTGAACTCGACGAGTCGGTAGGAAACTACGCTCTTCCACCATCTTGTTAAGTCTATCAGCTAAACAATCTGTAACAGACATTGCCATGAATTATTATTTTCACTACATTATTCAAGTTGAAGAACTAGGGTGTGTATGTTTTGTAAGTAAGTCTATGAAGGTGTAGAGAAATAAAGAATAAATACAGAAAATCATGTGAATGTTCATTGAAGATGAGCCAGCAGAGAACCAAAGAATGAGTAGAGGAAATCGTGTGCGAATGTATAGTGAAACAAAGAATGAGGGGGAAAATCGTATGAATGTTTAAGTAAGAATGTGTTGAGAAGATCATGTGAATGTCAATAGAGAAATGAGCTGAGAACGTCGTGTGAATGTTAACAAAGCATGAACCTGCAGGGGAACAAAGAATGAGTAGAGGAAATCATGTGAGTGTATAGTGAAACAAAGAATGAGGGTAAAGTCGTATGAATGTTTATGTAAGAAGAAGGTGTGGCGAAAATCATGTGAATGTTTAATGGAAGCAAAGAATGTGAAGAGAAAGTCATGTGAATGTTAACAGAGCATGAACCTGTAGGTGGAATAAAGAATGAGTAGAGGAAAACATGTGAGTGTATAGTGAAACAAAGAATGAGGGGAAAGTCGTATGAATGTTTATGTAAGAAGAATGTGTGGCGAAAATCATGTGAACTGAAGAAGAGTATGCAGTGAAATCCATGTGAATGTAAAGCACAGATTAGAAAATATGATGCTCTTTGTAACGAATCGTCTTTCATGTACTGTAACGTTTAAATAAAATTAAATGTATTGTAAAAGCCAACAGTGATTTTGTATAGTTATTTAAAACTCACCTTGCATTGCCCCGTTTTGATATGTGCTGAATGTGTAGACGGCCTGTAGCTCACGTTGCTTTTAAAGCTCTTTAAAACTTGAATGTAAAGTTAATAAGTACACAACAGTTCTAACATGGGACAGATGTCTGTTTATATAGGGATCTAAACCCCCTCCAGGCGATGCCTGCACGTCATCATGGCTGTGATGCTTACACGTCACGTGATTATTGCAGCCAATGGCATCATCTCTTGCTACGCATGCGCAGAGGCCCTCAGCACTTCTATCCCTGCTTGTTTCACTTCCTCTCCCTCTCTCGCTCTCTCTCTCTCCCTCTCTCACTCTCTCTCACACAGCTGCATGCAGTTAAAGTATCAATCTAAGTGATGTATTCTAGAGTACAGAGGAAAATCAGTGAAGTCATTGAAAGATCGGGGCTCGAACTAGGGGCAACTGATTGAAAATTATATACAGCATTAATTGTTCATTGTATGAGCTATCAAACATGCTTTCGTCTACAGCTCTATCTCTGCTAGTTTCTGCGATAATTGAGATTTAAACTTAGGGATCGAACCCTGGACGTCAGGTACCCTAATATACACCCGCAAGATATTATCTGATGACATAAACGTAATAGGTTTATTTGGTACCTTTGTCTTAATTATTTACTGTTATTAAATTTATAAGTAAACTTCATTGAATCGGTATTCGAACTCAGAACGCCAGAAACAAAATTATTTATAATATTAGTTTGATGTGTTTAAAAGACCTGTATGCAGTTGCAACATTGATCTAAGTGATATATTCTAGAACACAGTGGAAAATTAAGGAAGTCACTGAAAGATCGGGATTCGAGTTAGAGACACTGATTGGAAATTATATAAAGCATTAATTGTTCATCGTAGGAACTAAAAATCGTGCTTTGGTCCGCACCTTAATCCCTGCTAGTTTCTGAGATAATTGAGATTTAAAGTTAAGGATCGAACCCATGACACCTGGACTCTAATATACATGCACAAGAAAGGAGCTAATGGCATAAAAGTAATAAAGTTTATTTACTGTCTTTATTTTAATTAGTTTTGGAGTTATTAGAAGACCGGTTTCGAGCAATCGTAAATGGAGCCTTGCATCCCGAGCTACAATTAGTTTTTATTGCATCATTTTGTCTCTTTTCATTCAGGACATGCACGTGAGTTGGTGTGTGCGTGTGTGGGTTGGTGCTGTTGGGTGTAAGTGAACAGGCATATGTGCTTGCACGTGTGTGTGTTTGTCCATGTATATGTATGTGTGAGTGTAAGAGCACTGTTGTATGTGTGTGTATACGCATGAGGTGCGTGAATGTGTGAGTGTAAGAGCACTGGTGTATGTATGTATACGCATGAGGTGCGTGAATGCGTGTGTGTACTGGTGTATATATGTGTGTGTGTGTACTGTTGTATGTATGTGCATGTGTGTGTGTATGTGCTGGTGTATGTATATGCGTGTGTGTATGTGCTTGCGTGTGTGTACTTACATGTGCGTGTGTGTATGTGCTTGCATGCGTGCACCAGTGTATGTTTGCTGATGTGTGTACAAGAGCTCGTGTATATGTGAACGCCTGAATGTGTACAAGTCGTGGAGAAAGAAAGAGATAGATAGAAAGAAAAAGAGAGGAGAAGAAGAAAGAATGTTGTCTAGGCATCGAGATATCTAAGTATGCATCAGGGTTTAATATAAATAATTATAGTTAAATGCAATTTTAATCCGACCGCCCGCTGCTTCAATAACTTAATAGTTATTATAGCGTTTCACAGGGTTGGATTCGAACTATGGACCTCTGGTTCCTAAGAATACAGATCGTTAAACATTGTAATGTCGTGTATATTAAATTATATTTGTTAAACACATTTTAATCTGGTCGTGCATAGTTTAATATTTATTAAGCATTAGAGTTTCGCAGATTCGATCTAGGATCCCCCTGAACACCGTTTCATTAATTAAATTATATTCGTTAAACACGTTTTAATCTGGCCGCGCAATACTCACATAGTTTAATATTTATTAAGCATTAGAGATTCGATCTAGAACCCACTGAACACCCTTTTATTAATTATTGTAATGATATATAAAAATTAAGTTATATTTGTTAAATGCATTTTAATCTGACCTTGCATAGTTTAATATTTATTAAGCATTAGAGTTTCGTTGGGTAAGATTCGAACTAGAACCCTCTGAACACCCTTTCATTAATTAGGGTAATGATATATAAAAAATTAAATTATAATTGAAAAATACATTTTTTTAATCTGACCTTGCATAGTTTAATAGTTATTACGCGTTAGAGTTTCACTTGGTAAGACCCGAGCTAGAATTCTCTGAACGCCTTTTTATTAATTAGGGTAATGATATAATAATATCAATCATTAATTTCTCATTAGCAATAAACTTTTGATTACAGTAAGAATCGAACACCGATCTATGGATATCACTCAGAGGTTTAATGCACGTAATGAAATGTATATTAGACGCTTTTTCGGAGTCGTTGGCTGAAACAGAATGCTTGTTAACTATGCTCGGATATATTCGTAGGAGGTCGTAAAACATCGGGGAGAACTCCCTCAGGCAAAATCATGATGGCCGACCTGACGTCACGCAGAGTTGGTAAACAAGTTTCTCTCTCTTTCACACAAACAAGGACAGGACGAGTATAAAGCAACCCTCGAATTCTTTTGTTAAACTAGCAGGTGGCCAAACAATGGGAACGCTGCAGGTGTCTTTCTAAACTAGCCTTGCCAAGAACAATAGAAAGGCACACACAATAGAATCTCTTACACAATGGAAAGGGTCAGGCTTTGTTATGGAGCAGGTGTCTTTCTAAAGTATGACGTCACGCAGAGTTGGTAAACAAGTTTCTCTCTCTTTCACACAAACAAGGACAGGACGAGTATAAAGCAACCCTCGAATTCTTTTGTTAAACTAGCAGGTGGCCAAACAATGGGAACGCTGCAGGTGTCTTTCTAAACTAGCCTTGCCAAGGACAATAGAATCTCTTACACAATGGAAAGGGTCAGGCTTTGTTATTGGGATGGGAACGCTGCAGGTGGTCTTTCTAAAGAATGCTTGCCAAGGACAATAGAAAGGCACACACAATAGAATCTCTTACACAATGGAAAGGGTCAGGCTTTGTTACAACCCTAATTCATCATGGGCTTTGTTCATTTTGACAGCTGAAGGTTAAGCATTGTTCTTTTGTTAAAAGCTAGTGGAACGAGTATGCCACGTGTTCGACACACAATAGGAGTGGAGTGGGTAACTGACCAGGTGCAGAAGTGGCCGGATGTGGAATGGGTAGGAAAAACATCTCGCCTTTGTTACAGAACCTTAAATTTATGACCCCTTTGTTCGTTTTGACAGTTGATTGACAGCCTTAATTGCTTAACTGTCAAGCCTCCATTGTACGCAACATGATTTACGACCGCAGCTGCAACTAAAACTACCAAGGAGCCGGGGGTGGGGGGGGAGGGAGGGGGCGGGGCTAATTAGCATATTAATTGCATTCCATGCATATTAAGTGATCCAGAACTGTCAATTCCCTACTACTTGTAACACATCAGATTTTTTTCTTACTTTTGCGTATTAAAACGTTCCATACGTTGTAGTTTGTAACCAATCTTCTTTAAATTATTAACATAACTACGAGAGAATTAATTTTAAAAGCTAACATATGGATTTTGTTACGCTTTTAAAACGCAAAAGAATTAATTAAATAATTAATTCAACCACTGAAGATGAATTGTTGCAAACGTTATATTTAAAGGTTTAAAAAAGAATGAAAGAACTTCTTTACGCCAGTTTTGCATACGTATTAGTATTTAAATAATGTGATACTATTGTTATTTTTTCAAAAATTACGATTTCCGCTACGTGTGTTAACACCTGATTAATTATTAGAATAAAAGTAAAATGAAATGCTTTTTACTTTCTCCACTACATATAGTAAGTAGGGAAAGTACTGCATTTCACCCAAAAATTCGATACCGAGATTTCACCGGAAATACATGTTTTGAGGCCCCCGGAATAAAAAAACACTTTTAGAAAAAGGTCTCTGTGTGTGTGTGTGTGTCCGTGTGCCTGTGTGTCTGTGTATCAAACTTGGTATTTAGGTTCAGTATCTTTCAAAGATACGACACGAAGATTTTCAAGAAAATCTCCCACCCCAGATTACCATTTGCATGGAATATTTTTAGAAAATTTTGAATTTCTCAAAAAATAGCACTAATCATTTTGATTAAAATATCGTATATTTAAGACACTTTCATGACAAATTAACCGTATGTCTTGAATTTTATGGAAATTTTCCCAAAATCCTCTTGATTCTGAATAACTTCTCCATAACTGGTAAACCGTAAGAGATAGACAAAATTTTACTGTACAAAAAATGTAGGTCTCATTGAAACACACAATTTATGTTCTATACATTTTTTTGTGGAGTGAACCATTTTCGAGATATTCCTTGTTATTTGTTTGAATTCTCCATTACTTATAGTTTTTCTCAAATGGGAATTCGTTATGCATTTTGTTTATGTCCTGGACATACAAAGAGAATGGAATGCTCCACATAGCAACCAGCTGTTAAAATATTTGACTATCGCTTAAATACTACCAATTCCCCTTGCATCTACAAGAAAATTAGTAATAACTTTCTGCAATTGTTTATCTCGATTAACATGAAGCAGATGGAGAATAAGCGCTTGTAACGGAGTAGAGAAAGTCATTTGAGTGTAACGCATCAACTTTTTTTCTCAAAAACTATTAAAGATATCTGAATCAAAACACACTTATAATTGTGGTTCAGAACCATGTGACAAATTTTTTAAAACATTGAGATAAAAACTGCAAGATTTGACATTTACACCAACGGAAATCATTTAGAAACAGTTACTCCTATCCTCCGTTTTCTTATCAGTAAATAGAAGCTAGGATTAGAACGTTTCCGCCCTCCCCAAGATGGTTGTAAACGCTTTAGTAGTCTCTTGGAGTAATAGGATGAATTTTACTACGCTATTTGAGGTGGGCTCAACTCTTATGCTTTATTAAGCATCTAGGTATGCAAATACGTTTAGCCACAAGCATGCGTTGTGCGTGCCTTATATAGCTAAGAAGCGGTTTTGCGGACGATCCAGTGGATGCAGCGATGCAACATAACATGTGGGCAGATGTGACGTAAACCATGTAGGAGACCAGGTGGGTGACAACTTTTCTTTAATTTCCCAAACATTTCATAATACAATTTCATTTTAAGAGATGATGTCAGTAATATGAGGAAATTATATTATTCATCGAGCGTATTCTATTACTAAAACTGTTCGCAGTTGTTTAAAGACGTAAATCGTAAAATCCTCACCTCTTGTGCCATTAAAACACTTTTTTCCGCCTTCTTTGACTCTACCCACGATTTTGGGAATAAAATTACGTCTCACTGATCTGGCATCTTCCATATTTTGCAGCAGTGGTACGAATGATGTTTCTTAGATAATGATTTTATGTTCATTGGATTTTTTAATTCTCACTTTCTTACTATTGTTGTACCATTCATATAATAACAATAGTCACGGGTTATTCCTTGAAATAAGAGTTACAATTATTTTTATTATAGAAATTACTCCTGTGGGTAATTTATTTTCTATTTATAGTTTGTTTTTAAATTGGAGTTATATGTTTATTTTCAGTATTCAAAGTCAACAACACTAGTAAACAAATGTGACTACTGTGACTGGTTCATTACCCTCCAACAGCAGGCATCATTCTCATATCAACCCTATTGTCTGGTTTCATTTCCATCGATATTCCTTGGTGTTAACAAGAATACATTTTAATGGCGTCTTCAAACCTGTGCATCGCAGCTAGACCTGTTTTCCTGGATTTGGTTAGCACTGAAAAACTATCTCACATCTTAAATTTTCTGCGAATAGCCCGTCAAGTCCTCTTCTTGTGAAGTAATTTTATATAACTGGTAAACCGTATGAAGTAAACAAAAACCTAACACACAAAATATTATGTGTTAAACTCACATGACTTTCTCTACTCTTGTACAAATTATTTTTACAAACGCTTATTCTCCATATACTTCATGTTGATCGAGATATCGAGATGTTAATCTTATTGCTAATTCTCTTGTAGGTACAAGGGGAATTGCTAGACATTTAGCGATAGTCAAATATTTTAAGAGCTGGTTGCTATGTGGAGTATTCCATTCTCTTTGCATTACCAGGACAAAAAAAATGAATAACGAATTCCCATTTGAGAAAAAGTATAACTATTGGAAATTTTAAGGGAATAACAAGCAATATCTCAAAAATGGTTCACTCAACAAAAAAATGCATATGACATAAATGGTGTATTTTAACGCAATCTACATTTTTTGTGTAGCAAAATTTTGTCTATCTCTTATGGTTTACCAGTTATGCAAAAGTCATTAACAATAAAGAATACTTTTGGAGACATTCACAGAAAATTCGAGATATACATTTCATTTGCCATAAAAGTATCATAAATATATGATATTTTAATCAAAATCGTTAGAGCCATTTTTGAGGAAATTAAAATTTTCTAAAAATGTTCCTTGTAAAGGGTAATCTGGGGTGGGGGGAATTTTCTTGAAAACCTTTGTGTCGCATCTCTGGAAGATACTGAACCTAAACACCAAGTTTGGTGTTTATCCAGACACATTGACACACACACGGAAATGTTTCCAAAAATACTTTTTTTGGATTCAGGAGGCCTCGAAACAAGTATTTCCGGTGAAATCTCGGTATCGAATTTTTGGGTGGAATACAATACTACCCCTACTTACTATACGTAGTAGAGAAAGTAAAAATGTAGATCTCGTTAAAACGCACAAGTTAAGTGAAATCCAGTCTTTGTAACATTAACCATTTCTAAGGAACTCTATATTATTCATTTGAATTCTAAAAGTACTTTATACCTTTTTTAACTGCTAAGTCGCTATTCGATATTTACTTTCTCTACTACTTGCTATAGTAAGAAGAAGTATATCATTCCACCCAATAATTTTACATCGAGATTCCACTGGAAATACTCTTTTTGAGGCTCCTGAAAAAAAGAAGTACTTTTTACTTTCTCTACCACGTATATAGTAGGTAGAGAAGGTGTTGTATTCCACTCAAAAACTCGGCACCGAGATTTCACCGGAAATACATGTTTTGAGGCCTTCCGAATAAAAAAGAATTTTTTTAGAAAAGGGTCTGTGTGTGTGTGTGTGTGTGAGCAGCATAACTCAAAAACGAAAAGTCGGGAAAACACCAAACTCGGTATTTAGATCCAGTATCCTCCAAAGATACTCCCCCACTCTGAACTACCCCCCCTTTACGTCGAACATTTTTCGAACATTTTAATTTTCCAAAAATGTATCAAATGATGTTTATTAAAGCATCATATATTAAAGATATTTAAATGACACATAAAATGTATACCTTGAATTTTCTGGGAATAGGCTGTGAAGTCCTCTTCATTCGGAAGGAATTTTGTATAATCTTGTATAACTTGTAAACGTTAAGTGACAGACGAAAACATATTACACAAAAAAGTAGATCTCTTTAAAAAAATACATAATTTATTTCAAATAACTTTTTTGTGGCATCAGCCATTTCCGAAATATCCTTTATTAATTATTCGAGCTGATCAAAACTATCATTATTTTATAGATCTGTCGATTTTCAATTGTTTTCGTGATCATGGAAAGAGTACGGAATTTTAAGGTCAGTGTATAGCGTCGAGTTCTAAAACATTTGACTATCGCGGTGCCTTTTTATCTATAACGAAATGTGCAAGGTAGCTATTTCTGCAAACGTTTATATGGATTAAAACGAATCAGATAAAAGAAGTTTTAGTAAGAACAGCTTGTATGCCCACTAATAAATGATTTAGGCTAGAATAAGTCATGTGAATGTATCGCATAAGATTTTTTTAGAAAAAAATCTGATGTGTTACATTCACATGACTTTCTCTACTCTTGTACAAACTATTTTTACAAACGCGTATTCTCCATATGCTTCATGTTAATCCAGATGTTAATCTTATTGCTAATTTTCTTGTAGATGCAAGGGGAATTGGTAGGCTTTAAGCGATAGTCAAATATTTTAAGAGCTGGTTGCTATGTGGAATATTCCATTCTCTTTGCATTACCAGGACAAAAAAATGAATAACGAATTCCCATTTGAGAAAATGTATAATTATTGGAAAGTGTAAGGGAATAACAAGCAATATCTAAAATGGTTCAATCAACAAAAAAATGCATATGACATAATTGTGTACTTTAACGCGATCTACATTTTTTGTATAGCAAAATTTTGTCTATCTCTTATGGTTTACCAGTTATGCAAAAGTCGTTCACAATGAAGAATACTTTTGGAGACATTCACAGAAAATTCCAGATATACATTTTATTTGTCATGAAAGTGTCTTAAATATATGATATTTTAATCAAAATCGTTGGAGCCATTTTTGAGAAAATTAAAATTTTCAAAAAATGTTCCATGTAAAGGGTAATCTGGGGTGGGAGAATTTTCTTGAAAACCTTCGTGTCGCATCTCTAGAAGATACTGAACCTAAACACCAAGTTTGGTGTTTATCCAGACACATTGACACACACGGACATGTTTCCAAAAAAGTATTTACTTTTGCACAACTGGTAAACCATAAGAGATAGACAAAATTTTACTGCACGAAAAATGTAGATCGCGTTAAAATACACAATTAATGTCATATATTTTTTTTGCTGAGTGAACCATTTTCAAGATATTGCTTGTTATTCCCTTAAATTTTTCAATACTTATTTTCTCAAATGGGAATTCGTTATTCATGTTTTTGTCTTGGATATGCAAAGAGTGTTAATCTGTGGGAAAGGGAATGGTGCTGCACCTAGCAACCAGCTATTAAGGGATATGTATGTGCTTAAAGGCTACTGTATTTCTATATTGCCCTTGTAAATATATATTCCCCTTACATCTACAAGAAAATTAGCAATAAGATAGAGTCTGCAAATGTTTATCTCGATTAACATGAAATAGATGGAGAATAAGCGTTTGTAAAAATAGTTTGCACAAGAGTAGAGAAAGTTATATGAGTGTAACACATCAGATTTTTCAATGCTTATTTTCTCAAATGGGAATTCGTTATTTATTTTTTGTCTTGGATATGCAAAGAGTATTAATCTGTGGCAAAGGGAATGGTGCTGCACCTAGCAACCAGCTATTAAGAGATATGTGTGTGCTTAAAGGCTACTGCATTTCTATATTGCCCTTGTAAATATATATTCCCCTTACATCTACAAGAAAATTAGCAATAAGATTGAGTCTGCAAATGTTTATCTCGATTAACATGAAATAGATGGAGTAAAAATAGTTTATACAAGAGTAGAGAAAGTCATGTGAGTGTAACACATCAGATATTTTTATGTCCTGGACATGCAAAGGGTATGGAATGCGCCACATAGCAACCAGCTCTTAAAAGATTTGACTATCGCTTAAAACCTACTATATTCACCTTGCATCTACAAGAAAATTAGCAATAAGATTGACATCTCGATATCTCGATTAACATGAAGCATATGGAGAATAAGCGTTTGTAAAAATAGTTTGTACAAGAGTAGAGAAAGTCATGTGAGTGTAACACATCAGATTTTTATTTATTTTGGGAGCATATGCTATTATAAGATAAATGTTATGGTAATATAATTATAATATTCGAAGTATCTTCTATTATCAAGTATCCTGGTAAGCATTTCACTCTACTGTAAAGGCTGGTTCACAACAGCCCGGTAACGAGAACGGGAATGCATATCGATCACAAAGTGAAAGTCGATTTTGCACGATGGAATTTCATTTGTTTTTAACTGATCAATGATATTTTTTCCCCTCCTTCCAATTTAGCCAAGTCAACGTCAAAATTCAATAGAGTAAACATTATGTAAATGCATATCCATTACATTTCCGATCCCTCTAGTTGTGCCAAGCTTTCATTCCTTTATTTAATGGTATACATTAAAGTTGTTTATTGTTCTTTTTTCATTTCCACCGGTTTTAACTATTCTTTGTAGCTTTTGTCATTGTTTTTTAGGTAATAGCCAATTTTGAGTTGCATATAAACGAACTAAAAATTACCCTTTCGCCAGAGGAACCAACGCTCATTGGATTTGAGGGTTTCGGGATGAGGTTAGGAAGCACATTTACTACTAATTTCTTCCAGTTTCGTGTTTCCAGCTTGCGACTATAGAGAGCACTAGCGGCCGTTTCATGTCACGGCCACCTAGAATAGTCTCTAAAGTGAAGAGTGTAATATGCACAATATGGATCTAATATGCCGTGCCCGGGAACGAGAACGAGAAATTTGGGCAACTCTTCTTTCCCATTCCCGGTGCCCGGGAAGGCTTCCCGTCGGTTGTGAACACTTCTATTTGAATACATGTATTTCAACTTTCTCGTTCTCGTTCTGGTTACCGTTCTCGTTGGTTGTGAAGCAGTCTTAACTGACTCATAAAAACCTATGAACATTTAGAGGGCATGAGGCTGCTTAAGCAATAGCAAATGCTACGTTAAACTTGTATATTTGAATATAGATACGGCTGTTTGCTGTGCAGAGTTCAATTTCAGGTAAAGATTTGAGAAAGAAAGCAAAATTCATTATTATAAGCAAATATATGTAGTGATAAAAACTCTCATTACCGAGGTTGGGGAACAGACGACAAACAATTTAAAACGGGTTGTTTTTCGTTTTATGCAAGGTGAGTTTGTTTATTGCCATAACCGTAGTATAGCAAGGTTAGTTCACATTCAAATCAATATTACAAAATGCACTATATATACATTATATATACATATATATTGTATTCGACTGTTGGAGAGCCGAACTTGAAGTAGTTGCAACCCCACGTATGATACACGGTTTGCGGTAGCCTTCGCCCCACGTTTCAAAATATTAACTTTGTAATTTAACTGTTTCTTTAAATATTATATATTTATGTTTGTCTCGGCTGCGTCAGTATTATTGTTAGAGACATGAATTTCTTTACAAGGAGTGGTGCGGCTAAGAATGTAGGCTTACACAAATTATAATTTTTACCTCACTCCTGTTTATTAATCCTTGACACGATTTAAATAACACTTCACTGATATAGAGAGCTGTGAGATTATTTTATTAATTACATGTACTTTTTAACACGTAAACTATTTTCGTCTCACACGAATACGTATTAAACTTCTCGAGGACGCGTCTCACGTCCGGTTAGGAACGCTGTCTGCTAGCTGAATTTCTGAATTTTTAAATTTTGCTCCATTTCGGTTTCTGATTGGCTAATCCTACTCCAATAGAATACTTTTATTTAACTTAAGCTTTTTTCTGGTTGTTGATTGGCTATTTTATAAACTGTCTCAAAAATTACATTATTGTTTCCAAGAATTACAAGTAGCATTATTAAACTTTCTAATTCATTATTGCCTCAAGGTTACCTCATTGTTACCTCATTGCTAGTAACTTTTAACCTATTACTCTCACAGCTCCTACATTATTAAATTACGTAATACATTCACATAACATTATTGAACATGAACATAATATAAACATTAATACAATGACTGTTACATGCATTTTATATATTATTTATACACATATTGCTTTAAGGCGGGCTGTTATTATATTTTATACTATACAATTTGACTGAAATCATTTAAATGTTAAAAATACTGCCTCAAGTTTATAAGCCGTGTATCAAAACTAGTTATCGTCTTATATTTACGTTTACTTATACAGATATACTTCATAATACCTTTAAGTTAGTCCTAGCGTATGAGACAAGGCAGGGCGATCCTGCACTTAGTTGGTCTTCATTGAAAATGCTTATAAAAACAAAAGGAAAGTGAATAAATTACCTTAAGAGTGAGTTTAGAAGTAGATGTGATCTCTCCAATAGCTGGGGCCCATCTGCCCGCCTCTTTTGGGTGTTTTACTTTTATAGGAAAAATGCGTTGTGAACCCAACAAACGTAGCCATTTTTTCGCTAAAACACATGCAAAATGGGAATTGCCAACCTAAATAGAAAGTGAAATCCGCTAAATAAGCGATGTGTTGTTACTACTACTAACCAAGGAACTTCTGTGAACGTGAATCTTTCGAGTTTTAGACGCGCAGTTCCCTCGGCTACGCCCTATCGTCGCTACACTCCTCTCCTTCTAAAAAACATCCCTCGGCTACACCTTAAGGTTGAGGGCCCTCAATCCCTCGGCTACGCCTTGAGACTGGGTATGTTACCGGTTTTGGCGGCATTATTTATTCATATGTTGCCAGCATTGCGTTAGAGCTAGCGTATGACATAGTGACATATGTAGGACATATAAGACATCACTTCCATCGCTGTTAAAGGTCATCTAAGAGCTGAAAACTGTTTCATAGTATACCTAAATATCCTGGGACTCTAAAAACAGTCGGATGACTTCATCCAGCACTCATAGTTGTGACTTTCCAATCCATAATTATTCCTTTCTTTTTGCTTATAAGCATTTTATTTATTGGTTTTCTAACATTGCCATGAACATTTAAAGAGTTTCAAAATCCTGTATTGCTTCATGAAAACATAACCTAGAAGCAGATTTATTAATTAAGCTTACTGTGTAAAATCCTAACCCCAAAATTCAGTTGCTTAAGAAGTTAGGTTACTTATAACAAAACTGTTTCGTAGAAAAATAGTGTAAAAATCCCAGTCTGATTTGAATCTGCATCCGGCACCTTATAATTATGATTTTAGAATCTGTGAATATTTTGTTTTTGCCTGATTTACCGATAATAGACTTGGATATTTCATTTTATTTATTGTTTTGCTAATTTAATTTACAGCTATGCTTTTGTGTGCGTTGCTTCAACTCATTTTTCATTTCTTGAAGGACTTTATATTTCTTTAACATTTCTGCTGAACTTGATGTGCAACAGAGGATAATTTCTGAGAGTTCTGATGGGACAGAACCAAATGCAACAAAATCTACTGCTCTGATTCAGAATGCCAAACAACACAACATCACACAATCAATGAAGCTAGTATATGGTCAAAGAGTGTAGATAAAACGAGTAAATAGTTACCTACATTTAAGTGAACAAGATGGTTGTAGGGATGAATATGTACTGGCGTGAGGTAGTAGGTTTTTATTCTTATGAAAACAAATATGTTCTCATTGAGCTGGGTATATAATTACAGAAAAACTTTATACTCACGAGTACTATATTTGTTCGTAGTAAATCATAATTAATGAATCTTTACACATAATTTGAGGCAGTATTTTTAATACTTAAATGATTTCAATCAAATTATATAATACGTAAATTCAATAATAGCCCGCCTTGAAGCAATATGTGCATGTAATAATTTGTAGAATGTATGTAACAGTCATTGCATATGCTTATATTATTGTATACATGTTCAATAATTATATATGTATGTATTACGTAATTTAATAATGTAGGAGCTATGAGAATAATAAGTAAGAATGTTTAATAATGCTACTAGTCATTATTGGAACAACAATAATATAATTTTAGTGACAGTTCATAAAAATAGCCAATCAACAACCAGAAAAAGCTTTAGTTAAATGAAGGTATCCTATTGGATTAGGATGAGCCAATCAGAAACTGAAAAGAAGAAACATTTACAAATTCAGAAGTCAGTTGCCTGCGGACAGTGTTTGTAACTGGATGCGTGATGTGTCCTCGAGAAACATAATACGTATTCGTGTGAGACAAAATAAGTTTATGTGTTAAAAAGTACAAGTAATTAATAAAAGAATCTCACAGCTTTCTATATCAGTGAAGTGTTATTTAAAATCGTATCAAGGATTAATAAAAGAAGTGAAGTAAAAGTATAATCTGTGTAAGCCTACATTCTTGTCGCATCACAACCCTGCCAAGATATCCATGTCTCTAAAATAAATACTGACGCAGCCGAGGCAAACATAAATAAAATATTTAAAGAAACAGTTAAATTACAAAGTTAATATATATATATATATATATTTGTAAACTTAGGGCAAATTCCACCTGAAAGTACTTTTGAAGCGAAAGCTACCGGAAACTGTTTACCATACGTGCGGTTGCAAACAAACTACTACAAGTTTGGCTCCCCAAAAGTTGAAATATAATACAACTCCTTCAGTACAACCTGCTTCAAATTGACGCCCAAAGCGTGGTGCTAATAAATAACATAACAAAACATACTTTCAAATTGGCATCCATACGTGGAGCTAATAAAACAACTTCTTCAAGTTTTACTGAGAATGCGAAGTATATATATTACCTATGGTAATCTTGTTTACAATATAGTCAATATGAGTACTCCAATCTAAGTCCGCTTCAAAATGAATGCCAGAAACTAAGTACCTATAGAACAAGGTGATCATAATAAGATTATTAAAAGCAAATCGTAAATCAACAGCTTTTTGACATTGATACTGAGTGCATTGATGCTAAAGCATTCATTTATATTGATTGATAATTCGTTAACTTTAATATCTAAAGAAATGTCATTTTGAAAATTAATTGCAGTTGCTAGGTTGTCGGAAGACAAATACTTAATCGAAGATTTACTGTCAAAACTGACTGAGACATTATTAATATAAATAATAAATAAAAGCGGTCCAATACAGACTCTTGTGCGACAGCATGTCAAACAGGCCTATAATGAGAAAATTTACATTGTAATTAACCGCTAGACATCTTCCTTTTAGACAATATTCTAAAACCTTATATCATTACGCTTAAAACCATAAAACTCTACCTTGTTAAGAAGAATGTAATGAGATATGTCTTAGTAAAATCGTAGAAACGCTCATGAAGTTGTATTCCATTTTTAATTCAAAAAACACTGCTGAATAAATTTTGCAACAGCTTCGGTGGTACTTTGTGCTAATCTAAAACAAACATTTATGCTCAAAGTAATTGGTAATTGATTTGTTTAGTAATTTTTCAAATACCTTAGATGTAATGTCCTAGATGGTCTTAGGAATTATGCTTATTGGTCTATAACTCGAATAATCAAGTTCGTTTCCCTTTTTATGTACGGGGAATAACTTCACTGTATTTGGTTTTCAGGAAAGACAATTATTCAATACAGTAGTTATGTTGTGTCAAGGGTTCACAGGTTATGCAACATACTCTCTGCATAAGCTCGTAAGAAACAAAAGAGTGGTAATTTAACAGTTTATAACATATTGCTTCAAATACTGGACCATTTAATGAACATAAAATAATTCGGAAATTATTAATCTCATACAAATTTCTGTTGAAAATACATACTTTAACAAGACCTGTATTTCCCTGTAGTAAGATTTTGCCTTCCCCCAGTTACATATAATTCATTGAGGTTGAAGGCGACTTCACAAGCTATTTACACACAATTCAAACATTTCGGAAAAATAAAAATAAAATGAAAATTGTTCCATTAAAAACTTGTTAGGGATGGGAGAATTCCGTGAAAATCCTTGCTTTGCGCTCCTTAAAACATGTCAGATTGAGATACATAGTTATCCTACTTCTCATTCTAAACGCTTTTTATCATTTAGGGGGCCTCAAAAAGTAATGCAAAATCTAACGTTTAGACGATAAGGGTACAGAAAGTAACACATAGCGCAAAACAAGGGAAGGTGTAAACATATAAGAACAAGTAGATATTTAAAAAATCTGATGTGTTACATTCACATGACTTTCTCTACTCTTGTACAAACTATTTTACAAACTCTTATTCTCCATCTATTTCATATTAATCGAGATAAACATTTGCAGAAACGATCTTTTGACATGCAAAGAGAATTACATTTTACACATAGCGACTAGTTCTAAAAATATTTGACTATCACTTAAGGCGTACTATGTTTCCCTTGTTTTGTATTTGCAAGGGCAATATAGAAATACAGTAGCCTTTAAGCATCGACATATTTCTTAATAGCTGGTTGCTAGGTGCAGCACCATTCTCTTTGCCACAGATTAACTCTCTTTGCACATCCAAGACAAAAAAATGAATAACGAATTCCCATTTGAGAAAATAAGTATTGAAAAATTTAAGGGAATAACAAGCAATATCTCGAAAATGGTTCACTCAACAAAAAAAATGTATATGACATAAATTGTGTATTTTAACACGATCTACATTTTTTGTGTAGTAAACGTCTATCTCTTATGGTTTATCAGTTATGCAAAAGTCGTTCACAATGAATACCTTTGGAGACATTCCCAGGAAATTCAAGATATACATTTTATTTGTCATGAAAATATCTTAAACATATGATATTTTAATCAAAATCGTTGGGGCCATTTTTGAGAAAATTAAAATTTTCGAAAAATGTTTCATGTGAAGGGTAATCTGGGGTGGAGGAATTTTCTTGAAAACCTTCGTGTCGCATCTCTGGAAGATACTGAACCTAAATACCAAGTTTGGTGTTTATCCGACTGTTCGTTTCTGAGTTATGCTGTTCACAGACAGACAGACACACACACACACACACACACACACACACACATACATACACACACGGGCATGTTTCCAAAAATGCTTTTTTTGGATTCAGATGGTCTCAAAACATGTATTTCCGGTGAAATCTCGAATTTTTGGGTGGAATACAATACTTCCCCTACTTACTATACGTAGTAGAGAAAGTAAAAACAGTTGAACGTATAAAAAAGCTTTTTTGCAAGTTTAGTGATGTATTTCTTGTTTTATTTATTGTCTTATTATCTCAAGCATTCGCTACATCAATCAAAACCTTTACAGTCATTTATGAGAGGGTCAAAACTATGGAACATTTCTGGAGCAATAAGGGTAACTGAGATGGGCCGAATTGTGAATCCATTACAGCTCTATCTTAGCGGACGGGCACAAAAGAAAAACATAGAAAAAAGTCTATACACTGATTTCATAAATTCATGACTTATTCATAGATTTATTAATGGCCATAACACTTAACAAATCATTATTTCCTGGTTAATAAATATAAGAATTGTATAAGGAGAAAATCAACTCTGCCTAAATCTGCTGACGAATCTCCTTCCAATACAATAGGAAGACTCGGCCCTGTAACCTTTTGAAGCTAGTAATTACTGTTTAATTGCAATAAAAAATGTTTGCTAAGCTCTCAAGGTCAAACACAGATAAGTGATTTTCTGTGCGCTTTTCTCTTTTTCTTTCTTTCTCCTTACAGCAGGAAATCATGACATGATAATTATTTTCATTGGATTAAAGGCTTACGTCACTTCCGCTATAAACCTCGAGCCTTAACATAAATCCTTTAGAATAAACAAACTCAGTATTTGTAAACTGTCTATAAATACAGAATGTTCTCGAATCACCGTCCACTTTGTTTGAATAGGCAACTGAAAATGGCATCAGGGATGGTGAAATATCACTACTGTTTTATCATTACATTACGTAGGATTACTTGCTTCTGATTCAGTTCAGATTATTTAAAATATGTATTGCTAACACTGTCTGCCAACCAAAAACACATGAAGATGGTCACATGACTCGTCCACATAGCTCTACCTTTCAGAATTATCAGTTTGTTATTATTTATTCATTTCTAAATCTCCATGACGATCATTTTACATATATTATAAGATCTACATTACCAAATCTACGTACATTTATTTCTCATCAGCTAATGTATTTTAAATTAGAATAATTTCTTTAATTGGTGCTTTAAGCGAGATATCTTGTGTTTTAAATCTTAATTGTCATAGTTATACACAGTCCAGTGGATAGGCTCATTTCTTTAGTTTCTCAAAAGTGAAGAATGATTGCTAACTGAGCTGTGTTGATTATATTATGTATTTAGCGTCACTAAATCTGAAAACCTATCCCATTAGTATATTTTAAGAAGAAATATGGTAATTCTTTTTGGAGTAAGTTAATAAAGCTTAATTTTATGTTCAAATATAATTTAAGTTTTAAAGCAATTTAAGAGATTTTATCATAACATATACTCTATTTAAATAAGTAAGTGAAACATTCTCTCTAATCTCAGGTCTTTTTGGCAAAATGGATGTTTCATTTTTACTGGATACACTGAAAGTATTGATAGTTTTAAGAAATTCTACTTTTATCATTTATTTCACTTCTATAAAGTATATATCGAAGTTCGGGATGAAAGTCACTTGTTTAAAAAGCAGGTCGATAAAGGTTAGCCTTGATATTGCGTATTCTTTGATTGCTCTTAGGAGAAACCGAAGGACGGACATTAAACAGTTGAAAGTGTACTAATTAAAATGTAAAAATCTAACAAACAACAGGAGTGTCTCAGAAATGTTTAACGACAAGAAAATTACATATATTTCGTATTTTAAGAAGCTTTAAATTTTTCCCAAGTGAGCTGTCTCTTTCTTGGTTTTCGTAGTTAGAGAAAACTCACGAGAATAAAGGGGTCTTACAGATTGTTTTCAGAAAATATCAGACATAAATTTTATTTACTATGCCAACACCTAGTACTTTAATAAAGGCCATTAGGGGCAGTTTTGAAAATATAGAAATAAGAAAAGCTATTTCATATTAAGAATTATTTATGGAGAGAGGAATTCCTTGAGAATCTTCACGTCTTAACCTTAAAATGAACTTGGATTAATTACGAGATGCTATATTTACCCCAATTATCGTTTCTGAATTATGCTAATCACAGACTGAACACATACGCAGGCGTGCGTGGATCTTTGTATAAAACTTTTTTTTTCGAGGGACATCTGATCATGCAGTGAAATCTGAATATCAAATATTTGTCGAAGGCAATTGTTCCTCTAACATGGATAGATGGCAAGAGAATATAATAAACAAGGAAGAAGGAACAGGAGGGTAAGCGAAAGCGAACTATTGTAAATTAAATTAAAGTCAGGCTGTATGGTGTTACTATTTATTACATATTTTCTGGAAAATTGTTTAAACAACACAACATAATATTTCAACAATACCACATATTTTATTGCTTGAGAGTATGTATCCTTTTAGGACATTTACAGAAAATCCCCCCTCACAAACTGAATAAATTAGCATCCAGGAAGGCTAACTATACAGTTTATTTGCACAAAGGGGTTCTTGTCCACTAATATGAAACCTTTATTAAGTTGCAAAAAAACAGTTTGGACAATTTTGGTATGGAATGATTGTGTTATATTGTTTGTACGCATAAATACTTTAAAAGTAACATTCAGTAGTTGCAAAATTCTTCTTCCTGTTTTGCAGAGAGGCACCACGCTTTTTGTGCCAACAATGGAAAAACTTTTGCTGCGAAATGTGCAAGTTTGTCCGGTGGTGTTGTTGGTCTTTTCATTATGTTTTCATTATTTGTTTATTAAATATTAATTATGTTATATATGTTTTAATTAATGTTTTCACTATTACTGGGATTTTGAAACCCGTGCTGACGTTTCAATAGTGATTTTATATCTGACCATTTATCTGAAAACCTCACATAAAACAAACGCATGTTAATCAGCAAGGGAGAAACGGGTAAACCGTCTCCATTCGGAGAGAAAACCCATATTGAGCCACAACTAAAATTAAAAGAAGAGGGATTGGAAGTAAACGAAACAAAATATAAAATACATAAACAAACAATACGCCTAAACTGTTAAGAGAGATTGCTGTTTAAACAAGCCGCTTTAATACATGAATAAATTCAAGAAATCTTAACAGCTAGCCGAGGATGAAAATTACTTCAATTTAATACTCTAGCATTGATTTTTAACTACGTCAAATCAGTACTTTCAATTACTAAATCGACGTCCGCAAACTATGGTTTTTTTAAGTAGCACGGTAAGGCATGCATCAGTTCAGGATATGCCTGCCACCAAACAAACAAAAATTGCTCAGTACATAGCAGCCTTCAAAATTATCCAAACAGAAAGATTCCTTTATTCGGGATTTATCGAAATCTAAATGCACCCAAAGAGAGTCTGGCCATGTACGAGGGCAGTCCCAGAAGTACCCGACCTTGGGTTGTTGTTACAAACAAATAACTATGGTGGAATGTACCACCCTTATAAAGCTTAAGTTTGAAGTTTGAGGAAGCTAGTTGTTTAGTAATTGTTTGGCAGCCTTAATAGTGAACTCTCTCAGCGAATTTGGAAACATGGATAAAACTGGCCATCGTTATGTGATACAATACTTTCATTTGAAAGGTCTTAGTCCAACTAATATTAAAGCTGAGCTAGATTCTACTCTGGGGGAGTCTGTTCCTTCGTTTACAATAGTAAAATATTGGGTGGCAGAGTTTAAGAGAGGTCGTACGAGCTGCCAAGACGAACATCGCTGTGGTCGACCAAATGAGGTGACCACGGCAGAAATTGTGAAGAAAATCGGTATTGGGTGACCGTCGACTGAAAGTGAGCGAGCTGGCAGACATCGTAGGCATTTAAAAAGTGCTTTACATCGCACACTAACTGAAAATTCAGACATGAGAAAGCTGTGCGCGAGATGGATGCTGCGTTTACTCACAATGGAACAAAAGCACCGCGAGTGTTTGGCGATGTTTCGCTGCAATAAAACCTAGTTTTTGCGTCGATTCATAACCACAGATGAAACATGGGTCCATCACTTCACACCTGAGACAAAGGAACAGTCAAAACAGTGGATTGAAAGGGGGGAATCGACTCCAAGGAAAGCGAAGACAGTTCCATCTGCAGGCAAAGTCATGGCGTCAGGTTTTTGGCAGGTTATTTTTAGAACTGGTCACTGTGTGTAAAATGTAATTCTCTTTGCATGTCAAGAACATAATAAAGAACAACGAACTCTCAGTTGAGAAAAAGTAATGCAAAATTCAAAGAAACAACAAGGAATATCTCGAAAATGGTTCACTGTACAAAAACAATGTTTATGTCATATATTGTGTGTTTTAAGAGATCTACGTGTTTTATGTAGTAAAAGTTTGTCAATCTCTTGCGCTTTACCAGTTATACAAAAGTCGATCAGAATGAAGAGGACTTTTGGGGACATCCCCAGAAAATTCAAGATATACATTTTATTGACCATAAAAATGCCTTAAACATATGATACTTTAAATCAATATCGCTAAAGCCGTTTTTGAGAAAATAAAATGTTTGAATAATGTTCCATGTAAGGGGTGATCTGGGGTGGGGGGATTTTCTTGAAAACTTTCATGTCGCATCACTGTAACATACTGAATCTAAATACCAAGTTTGGTGTTTATCCGACTTTTCGTTTTTGAGTTATGCTGTTCACAAACAGACAGGCACACGCACAGACATACACAAGGACATGCTTCCATTTTTTTTTAATGTCTTGAACATGCAAAGAGAATGCAATGCTCCACATAGCAACCAGCTCTTAAAAGATTTGACTATCACTTAAAGCCTACCATATTCCCCTTGCATCTACAAGATAATTAGCAATAAAATAGAGTCTGCAAATGTTTATCTCGATTAACATGAAGTAGATGGAGAATAAGCGTTTGTAAAAATAGTTTGTACAAGAGTAGAGAAAGTCGTGTGAGTGTAACACATCAGATTTTATTTAGATATTGTTTTCACTGTTGTACATCACCAAGCAGTTACTCAACATGAAATCTAGACAAAAATCATTTGTGGATAGCGTCACGTAGAGAGAAAAGACATTTTCATATTATTAAATATAAAGGAGACGTGAATTTTTATTGGGTAGAGAAAGTCGTGTTACTATACCGTATCAGGTTTTTCTGAATGTCATTGGCTTTGAGAACAACAAAATCTGCTTTCCTGTGTTACTTTTATAGCAAAAGAACGTTTCCTTTGATAATAAGGACGTTATTAAGTCTTAGAGCGTTGCCTGTGGCAGACATCTTGTAGCGCACGTAGTATATCCCTAATATTGTGCTTTGTGTGTCAGCTATTGCGCAGTAAAACACACAATAAACGGAAATGAATTTCACACAAAAGAACGTTTATTGTATCAATGTCTCGAAGTACCCCGTGGGCGTCAGGGAACGTAATGGGGACAACTTGCATAATCCACTTTAAGGGTGGGGGATACCTCAGAAGTGAGATAATCTACCAAACGAAGCAACAGAAAATATGACTGACAATGAAAAAGAACCTGTGCATGACAGTAAAGAATGTAGTTTGGGACCACTTTTGCCGACCTTCTCCCGAATTGAGGGAAGCAGGCTAATAAAATAGGTCGACCTAATAAGGTGCGGGACCTTGAGGCTGATGCCTAGCTTTGGCTACGTGCTGCAACATCTCATTACGTTAATTGCATCCGACTGCAGCACACTGCTACTGACTTCCTGATCAAGGCTTTCTGTAGAAATTGGGAATCATTGATTCTGCCCTTAATAAGTCAATTGTAGTGTAACTTTCTCGGAAAAGCACAGCGAGGTAGGCACCCAAATCGTCATGCTTCGCTTTTCCCCGTATTATCGTGCAATTAGGTTGGCGAGCTTCTGCGTTTCTCACCTGTGTGCGTCTCGCATTCGGAAGATCCCGGGTTCAATCCCCGGCGACTGCCCACTCTGGTCCATGGCTTTTTTATGGTTTCCCCGGTCGGCAGACGAATGCTGGGGTGGTTGCTTTCCTACCATAATTTTCCTGTCTCTCATCTCCATTGCCATCTGTTTCAGGGTTGTAGGACCAAGCGACGGTGTTCGGAGGGTTGCGGCTGGGCGGTGGAAGTGCACTTTGTGGAGGTTTCTACCCTGACGTTGTTGCGGGACAGTTAGGATCCACCTCCGAGTGAGCCCCACCGGGGGGGGGGACGAACGGGAGTCTGGAGACTTTTGGGTGGGCCCCGGTGGCATAGGATGCGTTCGATCTGGAAACGTTAGGGACCCCGTCCATCCTGCGCCCGTCTTCATCCGGATTTGGTCGCCCTTTGGGTATCTCCCCGTCTCAGGGGTCACGCTAGAAACAACAAGGGCCGTTGCAGCCTCTTTGCGGTGTTCAACCCCGGTTGCAAGGGCCTCTCCATTCGTACGTCCCTTTACCATACAGTACTTAATAGAACTGCCTTCAAAATATCACCGTTTCACTGTTTGGGACTATTGAATCTGCTTTTTTTTGGTCAAATTCTCGTTACAATAATTCCCTTAAACGTTTACGAAGCTCGTTTACTCCTCACCTTTCAACGGAGCGAGATGGCTCCCGATAACCTGTGCGGTTCGCATTCGGGACATCCCGGGTTTCATTCCGTCGGGTCGGTCACTATGAAGACTTTTTTCGTGGGTTACCTAGGTCGGCAGGCAAATGCTGGAGTGGTTCCTCTTCTACCATAAATTTCCTTTCATATGTTTCAGGTTGTAGGACCAGGCGACGGCAGTTTGCGGTTTGCGGCGGGGCGGTGGAATTTGCGCTGTGTAAAGATTTCTCTGCGGGCTTGGCTGCCGGCTGGGGCACCCCCAGGCTGAAGATGGCAAAGACCGGATCGCCGGAGTCAGGACTAGCGTCATTCAGGAATTGTTGAGGATCCCAACCTTGCTAGCATGCTACCGGATCTGGTAGCCCTTCGGTTTCCCCTTCATCCTTTCCTCCCAGAGGTCATGTTGGAAGCACAGAAGTTATGTTATGGCCTACGTGCGGTGCTCTGCTACAGGGACTGGAGGCTCCTCCGTCTAATCTCAATTTTCGCCTTCATCTCTAACACTCGAGCTAGGATTTGCTGTAGAAATTAGTTCTGTACTAATGTGGCAACTGGATATAATTTTAATATATATATATATATTATGCTAACCGTTGACGCTCTTCTCATACACTACATGATCAAATGTGTCCGGACACCTGGCTGAAAATGACATACAAGTTCCTGGCGCCCTCCATCGGTAATGCTGGAAGTCAATATGGTGTTGGCCCACCCTTAGCCTTGATGACAGCGTTCACTCTCGCAGGCATACTTTCAATCAGGTGCTGGAAGGTTTCTTGGGGAATGGCAGCCCATTCTTCACGGAGTGCGGAACCCAGGAGAGGTATCGATGTAGGTCGGTGAGGCCTGGCACGAAGTCGGCGTTCCAAAACATCCCAAAGGTGTTCTATAGGATTCAAGTCAGGACTCTGTGCAGGTCAGTCCATTACAGGGATGTTATTGTCGTATAACCACTCCGCCACAGCCCGTGCAGTATGAACAAGTGCTCGATCGTGTTGAAAGATGCAATCGCCATCCCCGAATGGCTCTTCAACAGTGGGAAGCAAGAAGGTGCTTAAAATATCAATGTAAGTCTGCGCTGTGATCGTGCTACGCAAAACAACAAGGGGTGCAAGCCCCCTCCAGGAAAAAGACGACCACAACATAACACCACCACCTCCGAATTTCACTGTTGACACTACACATGCTGGCAGATGACGTTCACCGGGCATTCGGCATACCCACACCTTGCCATCGGATCGCCACATTGCGTACCGTGATTCGTCACTCCACACGACGTTTTGCCACTGTTCAATCGTGTAACGTTGACGCTTCTTACACCAAGCGAGGCGTCGTTTGGCATTTTCCTGCGTGATGTGTGGCTGATGAGCAGCCGCTCCACCATGAAATCCAAGGTTTCTCACCTCACGCCTAACTGCCATAGTACTTGGAGTGGATCCTGATGCAGTTTGGAATTCCTGTGTGATGGTATGGATAGATGTCTGCCTATTACTCTTTAGGACTCTCTTTAAATGTCGGCGATCTGTGTCAGTCAACAGACGAGGTCGACCTGTACGCTTTTGTGCTGTACATGTCCCTTCATGTTTCCACTTCACTATCACATCAGAAACAGTGGACCTAGGGATGTTTAGGAGTGTGGAAATCCCGCGTACAGACTTCTGACACAAGTGACACCGAATCACCTGACCACGTTCAAAGTCCGTGAGTTCCACGGAGTGTCCCATTCTGCTGTTTCACGATGTCTAATGACTACTGAGGTCGCGGATAATGAGTACCAGGCACCTACGATGAAAAACGTATGTTTGTGGGGGGTGTCCGGATACTTTTGATCACATAGTGTATTTCATTATTGCTGTCTATTGTAATTTGCAAATTGGTGGAAGAACAGCTACTGTTTTCGAGGTATAACTTTCGCACTTTTTGAGGTACATTTTTAGGACTGGCTTACAGATCGACAGAAGAGAACGTTATATCTCTCTCCGTGCATTTCATGTAAGAAAATTATATAAATATGTACTATATTTTTATTGTAAATCTGGAAAAGATAAATACTTAAGTGTGTAATGAAAACTTCTGGTACTATTATAATAAATGTCCAGCACTAACCAAGCATTAGCAAAGCATATTACCACGTTAAAAAATAGGATTTTTTTATGGCAGAAACACTATGCACGGATCCCTTAAATGCCAACATCACTGCTCATTTCCTTCAGTATCACTGCTTTGCACATTAACACCGATCAAGACAAGATCATGAGGTAATTTTCTTTATATTTAAAAAGGGATTCTGTATATGTGTTTCTTCTTTGATGGCTTGATTCCAGACTTTAGAAAAGTTGGTCTCCAATGATAGGTAAATGTTTCACTGATTCAAACGCAAATTCTTGAGTAATTTTTGGCGAAATAAAAAATAACAAGCACGTTTCCATGTAAAAACTATTTACAGAAATTCCTTGAAAATCTTCGCGTTGCATCTTTAAAAGGATTAAGCTTTATACTCATTCGATTCCTCATTTTTAAGTGATTCTGATCACAGAGAGACAGATAGAAACAATACTGACTCTCACACACACACACACAAACACACACACACACACACCTTTTTCTCGATACCTACAGAATTTTTGGGCCAAATGGCGGGGAAAGGAAAAATGCTGCCAAGGCTTCCGCAAGAGGTGGACAGAGGGCAACTGGTCCCCTCAAATGCAGCTTTTAAGAATAATTTTCACTTTAAGAGCTAAAAAGGCTATTAACATTTTAAAATAAAACAAGTTAAGCTAATATAACTGATTATTTAATTTATTAAAGCAATCTTTAAAAATAATGATGCGAACACTCACACAACCTTCTCTACAAATGACAAATTCACACACATCTGTAATAAAAATGACTCTATCCTCGTTACATTATTCACGATACGTTATTCTAAACAATAAATGTTCAGTTACAATCACATAAAACTGGGGAAACACCATACAAATGTAGCCTAGTAAACGGGACAGGCTCTTGCAATGGAAAGCCAAAGGAAGAATCACAAACTTTCATGATGTAGGTACTTGGGATAATGGAAACATGCCTCCTAGAATATATCGAAAAGGCTAACACTACGAAAAATAAAAAGTAAAATGACCGATACAAATTGTGTACTTGTATAAGCTCTCATTTTTTTGTAATATGTTTTTGTCTGCATCTTGATTTTCCAGGTATACATATAGAATTATATAAAATTCAGTCCTTAAGAAGAGGACTTCACAGAGTATTCACAGAAAATTCAAAATAAACATTTTATTAAACTATCTTAAACATGTGTTATCTTAATAAAAATCGCTAGAGGCAGTTTAGAAAAAATGTGATGTGTTATACTCACATGACGTTCTCTACTCTTGTACAAACTATTGTTACAAACGCTTATTCTTCACATGTTAATCGAGATGTTAATGTTATTGCTCATTTTCTTGTAGATGCAAGGGGAATTGCTAAGCTTTAAGCGATAGTCAAATATTTTAAGAGCTGGTTGCTATGTGGAGTATTCCATTCTCTTTGCATTACCAGCACAAAAAAATGAATAACGAATTCCCATTTGAGAAAGGTATAAGTATTGGAAAATTTAAGGGAATAACAAGCAATATCTCGAAAATGGTTCACTCAATAAAAAAAAATAATTATATGACATAAATTGTGTATTTTAACGCGATCTACATTTTTTGTGTAGTAAAATGTTGACAATGAAGAATACTTTTGGAGACATTTCCAGAAAATTCGAGATATACATTTCATTTGTCATGAAAATATCTTAAACATATGATATTTTAATCAAAATCGTTACAGACACTTTTGAGAAAATGAAAATTTTCGAAAAATTTTCCATGTAAAACATAATGTAATAGATAATTTTAAAAGATAAAATATGTAAAAGATAAAGTATTTTTGGAAACATGTCCGTGTGTGTGTGTGTGTGTCTTTGAACAGCATAAGTCAGAAACGAACAGTCGGATAAACACCAAACTTGGTATTTAGGTTCAGTATCTTCCAGAGATGGGACACGAAGGTTTTCAATAAAATCCCTCCACCCCAGATTACCCTTTACATGGAACATTTTAATTTTCTCAAAAATGGCTCTAACGTTTTTGATTAAAATATCATATATTTAAGATACTTTCATGACAAACAAAATGTATATCTCGAATTTTCTTGGAATGTCTCCAAAAGTATTCTTCATTGTGAACGACTCTTGCATAACTGATAAACCATAAGAGATAGGCAAAATTTTACTACACAAAAAATGTAGATCCCGTTAAAGTACACAATTTATGTTCATATACATTTTTTGTTGAGTGAACCATTTTCGAGATATTGCTTGTTAAATTTTCCAATACTTATACTTTTTCTCAAATGGGAATTCGTTATTCATTTTTTGTCCTGGTAATGCAAAGAGAATGGAATGCGCCACATAGCTACCAGCTCTTAAAATATTTGACTATCGCTTAAAGCCTACCAATTCCCCTTGCATCTACAAGAAAATTAGCAATAAGATTAACATCTCGATTAACATGAAGCAGATGGAGAATAAGCTTTTGTAAAAATAGTTTGTACAAGAGCAGAGAAAGTCATGTGAGTGTAACACATAAGATTTTTTTCCTAACAGATCTGAGGGAGCAATTTGTTGTTAGACGGTCTAGCTCAGGTATTAATGCTGAAGGAGTAGATTTTCATTTAAATGGGATACTAAAACCTACTCAGCTAATGGCACTAAACTGAAGATTCAGCTGAATATAGTGGCTGAAGTTAGTGACACACTCATTAACATTTGTGTGTCATTCAAAGTTTTAGATATTAAGAAATACTTATGTCGTTTTAACTTACGTGATTCTTTAAAATACAAACTTGTGCATGAAACTTCGCAACATGATTTCAAAGTTATTGTCTACCGTAGATAGCATCAGCCATTTTGGTAAGTATGTAAATAATATGTTATTTTCTGTGTTGAATAATTTATAAAATCAAATGACATTGGGATTAAAATGAAATTGTGCTTTTACGGTTCCATTGCCTTTCAGTGGAAGTGAGTAGTAATTTCTTATGTTAGACTGGTGTGTGTAGAGAGGGAGAGAGGAGAGGGAGAAGGGGGGTGGTATAGGAACACCTTGGTATAGGACAGCTACGGTCTATGACGACAAACTTTGAAGTCACGTAATGAACTTTCATTAGATACTCGTACTGATAAATACAAATAAACACAATACGGGTGTGGTAATCATTTCCACTCTATAATACTTAATGTTTCTTCCAAAAGCGCAAAAATAGCTGCTACTACGGCATTTCCAAAGTTATAAGCTTTGCTTAGGTATTCTGGAAAAATGATCCGTCAGCAAGGGCCAGTGCACCACACTTTTATGCGTATCAGAGAGACAAACAACAATCAGCTGTAGTAAAAGCGCAGTCATTAGCGTGCTTGGCTGTCAATCTGCTGGTGTTGGATTCCAGAACCGCACAAACGGTTAAAGATATACAGGATGAGACTGAGACTGTTGAGACTGTACAATATCTCCAAAATTAAGCGTTGTCTTTAATAAAAGTTGCTTGATATTATGGCGGAAAGTAAATGCCAGTATTCGTGTTTTATTTGGAGGACGTTGTGATGGTAATTTTAGAGTCACTTTAATTTGACCCTAATTGCAGGTTCCCATTAAAAAAAATTAAATTGACTCTAAAATAAATAACACAACGTCCTCCAAATAAAACACGATTAATGGCATTTACATTCCCCCATAATATCAAGCAACTTTTATTAAATACATTTCATTCTACAACGGTTAGTTTTGGAGATATTGTACAGTTTCAACTTATATGGTCCACCCTGTATATATATATATATATGTGTGTGTGTGTGAGTGTGTGTGTGTGTGTGTGTGTGTGTGTGTGTGTGTGTGTGTGTGTGTGTGTGTGAAGCGCCAGGGGGGAACGCTTTCAGTCCATCCATCAAAAAGTTTCAGAAGCTATAAACAAAGTTTCTCTTTAAAAATAGTTTTAATTACACTGTTAGATTCCTGATTTTAATATACATCATGTTACATATATTCGAGGGTAATCCAGAAAGTCCCAGACGTTTTTATATAAACAATTAACGAAATGCAAATATCAGCTTTTATTATCTACATTTTAAAGGTACACTCTTAAGCTATTTTTCTACATAATCGCCATTCAAATTGAGGCATTTATCATACCGTGGCACAAGTTTTTCAATACCCTCTCTGTAGAAATCTGCCGCCTGCCACTTCAACCACTGATTTACACCGGCATGCAGTTTAGTGTCAGTATCAAAGCGTTGTGTACCGAGCCATTTCTTCATTGCTGGGAAGAGGTGGTAGACGCTCGGCGTCAAATCCGGGCTGTATGGTGGATGGTCAAATACCTCCCATCCAAGAGTATTCGGGAACGATTGACCGTGTGTGGGCGTGCATTGTCGTGAAGAAACAACACCTTCGTGCTAAGTTTTCCCCGACGCTTATTTTGTATGGCACGCCTTAACTTTCTTAGTGTTTCACAATACCTCTCTGAGGTTATTGTTGTTCCACGTTGCAGAAACTCAACGAGATGTACTCCCTTAGAGTCCCAAAACACAGAGCCATGACCTTTCTTGCTGACAGTGTTTGCAAACACTTTCTTGGTTTCTTGGGAGAATGTGTGTGTCCCCATTCCATCGACTGCTGTTTTGTTTCACAATTGACATGCTTCACCCAAGTCTCGTCCCCGGTTACGATACGATCGAGTAAATCGTTACCGTATTTGTTGAAATCTTGGAGGAAGCTCAGTGCTGCAGCCAGTCTCTGTTTTTTATGGCCTTCCGTTAGGATTTACGGAACCCACCTAGCACAAAATTGGTCTAACCAAGCTTCTCCACCACAATTTGATGCACCAAACTCCGTGAAATTTGCGGAAATGTTCCGAAAATTCTGTAATCGTGAAACGACGATTTTCACGAATTTTGTCATTGATTTGCATTGACAGTTCATCAGTCATAAGCTAGGCTTACCACTACGATCCTCGTCGTGAACATTGGTACGGCCATTTTTAAAATCAATGCACCATTGCCTGACTCGGCTTTCACTCATTATTCACTGTCCGTAAACATCACAAAGTTGACGATAAATTTCAATTGTTTTGTTCTTTTTAGCCAACCGCACTTCACAAGTGGCGGGATTTTCTATCGCAGCGCACATTTTAACAACTCACAGAGAGCACAGTAAGGAAGGCACAGTCCTCACGCTACCACAGCTGGATGTGTACTGAATGTAGGAACGTTCTGACACCAAGATGGCGGCTCTAGCCCTACTCATCGCCACGATAGGCCAAAACGTCTGGTACTTTCTGGACTGCCCTCGTAGAACTAAACACAAACTACGATCTGTATAAGCAATAATAAAAATGGGTGTGAAAAAAGTTTTCTTGGCCTCCACCTTGTCGTTTGAGTAGCATTTTGAAATAAAGCCCAAAGTTGTAGTTTATAAGTTACAGTGCATAAAATGTGTATAATGTTGACATTTTATTATCATTATTGTTGTTATGAAATTAGATAAAAGTAGTAGCATTGATTGTGCAGAAAAATAATCACCTTTAATCATCACTGTCGTTGATGAAGCCCAAAAACATCACATGCTCCTCGTTGCTCTCACATCAAACTGTTGTAAAACCTCTGGCTGTAATGAGAAACCTTGTTAACGATTGCATATCCTTGTATTTCATACGAGAGATTGGGATTGTCGCCTCGTACAAAACCTTCAGTTCGTCGATAGGTACGTTCTTCTCTTGTTGATGTTTTATAGTAAGTACGGGAAGTGTTGTATTCCACCCAAAAATTCAATACCGAGATTTCACCGGAAATACATGTTTTGACGTTCCCTGAATCCAAAAAAGTATTATTGGAAACATGTCCGTGTGTGTGTCTGTGAACAGCATAACTCAGAAACGAACAGTCGGATAAACACCAAACTTGGTATTTAGGTTCAGTATCTTCCAGAGATGCAACACGAAGGTTTTCAAGAAAATCCCCCCACCCCAGATTACCCTTTACATGGGACATTTTTCGAAAATTTTAATTTTCTCAAAAATTGCTCTAACGTTTTTGATTAAAATATCATCTGTTTAAGATATTGTCATGAGAAATGAAATGTATATCTAGAATTTTCTGGGAATGTCTCCAAAAGTATTCTTCATTGTGAACGACTTTTGCATAACTGATAAACCATAAGAGATAGACAAAATTTTACTACACAAAAAATGTAGATCGTGTTAAAATACACAATTTATGTCATATACATTTTTGTTGTTGTGTGAACCATTTTAGAGATATTGCTTGTTATTCCCTTAAATTTTCAATACTTTTACTTTTTCTCAAATTCGTTATTCATTACTTTCTCTACTACGTACAGTAAGTAGGGGAAGTATTGCATTCCACCCAAAAATTCGATACCGAGATTTCACCGGAAATACATGTTTTGAGACCTCCTGAATCCAAAAAAAGCATTTTTGGAAACATGTCCGTGTGTGTGTCTGTGTGTGTGTGTGTCTGTGAACAGCATAACTCAAAAACGAACACTCGGATAAACACCAAACTTGGTATTTAGGTTCAGTATCTTCCAGAGATGCGACACGAAGGTTTTCAAGAAAATCCCCCCACCCCAGACTACCCTTTACATGGAACATTTTTCGAAAATTTTAATTTTCTCAAAAATGGCTTTAACGATTTTGATTATAAATATCATATGTTTAAGATAATGTCATGAGAAATGAAATGTATATCTCGAATTTTCTGGAAATGTCTCCAAAAGTATTCTTCATTGTGAACGACTTTTGCATAACTGGTAAACCATAAGCGATAGACAAAATTTTACTACACAAAAAATGTAGATCGCAATAAAATACACAACTTATGTCATATACATTTCTTTTGTTGAGTGAACCGTTTTCGAGATATTGCTTGTTATTTCCTTAAATTTTCCAATACTTATACTTCTTCTCAAATTCGTTATTCATTTTTTTATGTCCTGGACATGCAAAGAGAATGGAATTCGCCACATAGCAACCAGCGTTAAAATATTTGACTATCGCTTAAAAGCTACCATGTTTCCCTTGCATCTACAAGAAAATTACCAATAAGGTTGACATCTCGATATCTCGATTAACATGAAGCATATGGAGAATAGGCGTTTGTAAAAATAGATTGTACAAGAGTAGAGAAAGTCATGTGAGTGTAACACATCAGATTTTTTTTTATGCCCTAGACATGCAAAGAGAATGGAATGCGCCACATAGCAACCAACGCTTAAAAGATTTGACTATCGCTTAAAACCTACCATATTTCCCTTGCATCTACAAGAAAATTAGCAATAAGATTAACATCTCGATTAAGATGAAGCATATGGAAAATAAGCGTTTGTAAGAATAGTTTTTACAAGAGTAGAGAAAGTCATGTGAGCGTAACACATCAGATATTTTTTGGATTCAGGGGGTCTCAAAACATATATTTCCGGTGAAATCTCGGTATCGAATTTTTGGGTGGAATACAATACTACCCTACTTATTATACGTAGTCGAGAAAGTAAAAATGTATGTAACAGTCATTGTATTATGTTTATATTATTATATACATGTTTAATAATGTTATGTGAATGTAGGAATTTAACAATGTAGGAGCTGTGAGAATAGAAGCTGAAAGTTGTTAACAATGAGGTAACAATGAGGTAACCTTGAAGCAATAATGAATTGGAAATTTTAATAATGCTGCTGGTAATTCTTGGAACAATAATGTAATATTTAAAACAGTTTATAAATAGCCAATCAACAACTAGAAAAAGCTTAAGTTAAATAAAAGTATTCTATTGGAGTATGATTAGTCAGTCGGAGACTTGAAATAGAGAAATTTACAATTTTAAGCGGTAGACGGCAGATGCTAGAAGGCAACGTTCCTGAGCAGTTCGTTCGCTCGGTACGTGTTCAGTGTGAGACATATAAAATTCATTACGGCGTGAATAATATAAAGTTTACGTGTTAAAAAGTAAAATTAAGAAACTTTTCACAGCTCTACAGTAGGATATATCTGTGAAGTATTATTTGATCGTGTGACAGATTAATAAAACGAAGTTAAATACCATTATAAGTTGAGTAAGCCTTCATTCTTTAGCCACACCACCCCCTGCTAAGAGATACGTGTTTCTACAAATTACTACTGACGTAGTCGAGGCAAACATAACTATGTAATATTTAAAGAAACATTAAAATGCAAAGTTGATTTCTTTAAACGTTGGGGCGAAGGCCACTGGAAAGTTTGTCTCGTACGTGGTTGCAACTACTTCAAGTTTTGGCTCCCCAATAGTGGAACTACAATACAACTTCTTCAAATTGGCGTCCAAAGCGTGGTGCAAATAACGTAAAGATAATTACTAATTCACACTTCTCTGTAACCCCTGAAAGTTTTTCGGTTGAGTTCTATAACATTCTGTACATCGATGGTTTTTTGTTAAAAGATCTTATCCGCAAAATAACAAATTTTTCAGGTCAGACAAAAAACTCTTTATCCCAGTCCGTCTGTAATATCAATTTGAAATTGGGAATTAAGTATTTATAGGAACAGCAAATAGATTCACGCTGTATCATACACAAAATATGCACAGTTTCATTAAAATGGTTCTTTATGTTTTGTTGACAAGATACGTCTTCCTATTACATTCTCTGTTACGTATAGTAAGTAGGGGAAGTATTGTATTCCACCCAAAAATTCGATACGAGATTTCACCGGAAATACATGTTTTGAGACCCCCTGAATCCAATTTTTTTGTTGGAAACATGTCTGTGTGTGTGTCTGTGAACAGCATAACTCAGAAACGAACAGTCGGATAAACACCAAACTTGGTATTTAGGTTCAGTATCTTCCAGAGATGCGACAAGAAGGTTTTCAATAAAATTCCCCCACCCCAGATTACCCTTTACATGGGACATTTTTCGAAAAGTTTAATTTTCTCAAAAATGGTTCTAACGATTTTGATTAAAATGGCATATGTTTAAGATATTTTCATGACAAATGAAATGTATATCTCAAACTTTCTGGAATTGTCTCCAAAAGTATTCTTCATTGTGAACGACTTTTGCATAACTGGTAAACCATAAGAGATAGACAAAATTTTACTGCACAAAAAATGTAGATCGCGTTAAAATACACAATTTATGTCATATACATTTTTTTGTGTGTGAACCATTTTCGAGATATTGCTTGTTATTTCCTTAAATTTTCCAATACTTATACTTTTTCTCAAATTCGTTATTCATTTTTATTTGTCCTGGTAATGCAAAAAGAATGGAATACTCCACATAGCAACCAGCTCTTAAAATATTTGACTATCGCTTAAAGCCTAGCAATTCCCCTTGCATCTACAAGAAAATTAGTAATAAGATTAACATCTCGATATCTCGATTAACATGAAGCATATGGAGAATAAGCGTTTGTAAAAATAGTTTGTACAAGAGTAGAGAAAGTCATGTGAGTATAACACATCAGATTGTTTTTATCTTATCATGCAAGAGACACCCATTGGTCATAACAAAACAAATTAATTGTTGTAAAGTTTTTATCACTGTTCATAATTCCGTTGTTAAATAGTATTACACCATAATTATTATCCACCATAATATAATTATTACAAAATCGTATTGGAATAAAGTAAAAATTGGATTATCTTATCTCCCATTGCTAAAAATAGGAACCGAAAGAAATATCTTAGTAACCATCAGTTTCGTCTTAAGATCCAGAATTGTTTATCTTATGAGCCGCTTGGGAACACAAAATACTATAAGTTGGAATTGGGCAAGTGTTAAGATCATTTGTTAGTCACTAAAATAATATTTTAAACGATTAAGATAAAATGTAAAGCGTGTTTTCTCTATAACTGATCGCTTATGATGTTTTGCCAGGGTCACATACGAAGTTTTGCTAGGATGTGCGTCTAGGTTTTCCGTATTGATTACGATAAAAAACGCAGTTCTCAAAAAATGGCGGTTAAGAATCTTATCAATTTTCCTCTCTTCCAACATTAAAATGCGGTTCATACAGGCCACAAGAGCACGTGAACACCCTAATTTTTGACACCTTGCGGATTTATTGGTAATTTTTTCTTTGAATGCTATTACACGTAACAAAGATACGGTAATTTAAATCCTATGGCGTTTAAATCTACTGCGCTTCTCCTTTAAAGTCGTGAGACATGGCAAAAGTCACGAGCACATCTTGACGTGCACGTTTTAGGAGCCTTTGCGCATGCGCAACTGATATGACGTAATTACCTTATGGATGAAATACATACGGTTCTGCACGCTTGAAGAATGCACTGGCGCTTACCATCCATCTCATAGCAACAATTCTACTCAAAGCGACTAGGTTGTAGCACACTACTGCAGTTTTCGTTTGTGCGAGAGTGCAAAGGCGGGAAGTTGGAAACACCCAATCCGGCTAGATTGTAGCATATTGAACAGTTATTACACCAATTCACCCACTGTACAGCGAAATTATATCTGATGTGAGTATATGTTATACTTATACGGATAGAAAAGTCTATTATATACGAGGGCAGTCCCAGAAGTACCCGACCTGACGTATATATAGCCGTTGTTTCAAACAAATGACTATGGTAGAAAGTACCAGCATTATAAAACTTAAGTCTGAAGTTTGACGATGCTACGTTGTTTAGTAATTATTTGGCAGCCATCAATAATGAACGCTCTCAGCGAATTTGTAAACATGGATAAAACTGGCCATCGTTATGTGATACATTACTCTCATTTGAAAGGTCTTAGTCCAACTAATATTAAAGCTGAGCTAGATTCTACTCTGGGGGAGTCTGCTCCTTCGTTTACAATAGTAAAATATTGGGTGGCAGAGTTTAAGCGAGGCCGTACGAGCTGCCAAGACGAACATCACAGTGGTCGACCAAATGAGGTGACCACGCCAGAAATTGTGAAGGAAATACACAAAATGGTATTGGATGACCGTCGACTGAAAGTGTGCGAGCTAGCAGACATCGTAGGCATTTCAAAAAGTGCTGTATATTGCATACTTACTGCAAATTTGGACATGAGAATGCTGTGCACAAGATGAATACCGTATTTACTCGCAATGGAACAAAAACAGCGTCATGAAGATGTTTTGCTGCAGTAAAACCGATTTTTTTGCGTCGATTCATAACCATGGATGAAATATAGGTCCATCATTTCACACTTGAGACGAAGGAACAGTCTAAACTGTGGACTGAAAGGGGAGAATCAGCTCCAAAGAAGGCAAAGACAGTTCCATCTGCAGGCAAGGTCATGGCGTCAGTTTTTTTTTTTTTTTTTTTTTTGGAATGCGCGTGGGATAATTTTCATTATTATCTTCAAAAAGAAAAAGCTATCATTGGTGAGTATTATCGAACTTATTGCAGCTTTTGAATGATGAAATCAAACAAAAACGGCCGCATTTAGCGAAAAAGAAAGTTTTCTTTCAAGACAATGCGCCAGTCCACACATCCATTATCACCATAGCCAAAATCAATGAGTTAAAGTTCGAATTGCTTCCTATATACCCTATTCACCAGATTTAGCCCCCCTCTGATTATTTTTTATTTCCAAAGTTCAAGAAATGGCTTGGTGGCAAAAGATTTGCCAACAATGAAGAGGTGGAGTCTGCAGTTAATGGCTATTTTGCAGAACTCGACGGTTCTCACTATAAGCAGGACATCGAAGCGATTGAACATCACTGGGAAAAACGTATCGAGCTGAAAGGAGACTATGTGGATGTTTTTCCCCAAATTATTGTGTTTTCTTTGCTAGATGGGGTACTTCCGGGACAGCCCTCATATCTTTGGATGAGTTATAGTATATCATGTTATGATGCTAAAGACTTCAATTTTAGAGTGATAGAGACATTTGCTCGACTGAAAAACAGACGCATAGATTTTGTTTGTATATAGCGTCAGCCATGATGCTGTATAGTTTCCCCTATTTAACGTGTATCTGCCTATAGTGCAGTGTAACGTGTATTTATATTGACTATTTAATTCATGCCGCAAATGGGAGATAATGACTACGTTTGAAGGAATGTTGCTTTTGAACCAATCACGGCCATATTTCTATTCAATGTTTATCGAAATATCTTTTTCTCACCTCCTCCTGTTTTTAACACTCTGAAGAGGTTGAGTATCATTTTGCAGTGACTCAGCTACCAGCAATCACTGCTGCTACGTTTAAATATAAAAATGGCAGAAACGAGATTCGGTAACCTTCAAATGAAGATAATAGACGAGATTATTAATTAGACATGCTAATTCCAGCGTAGCGATAAGGAAGAACTTAATTTGTAATCCTTCAGGGGTATTGTCATCACATAAATTAATCCTTGTTTCATACTCTTCAGACTTTAAAACCACTGTACTAATCTGTCTTTTTTCCGGTAAGTTTTGGAGCAGTTTTCTTTTCGCGTACCTTGTACCTCTCGCCTCTTGAAACTCCTGGATCGAATTCATGTAATATTCCTTAAAGTGAACTCCTGTAGCATTTTAGCTACAGTTCCACATTGTTTTTATAGCATCAATATGAGAAAATCAAGGAAGAAGAGTACAAGAGTACTATAAAATTAACGAGATAATTGTTTTTAAATAATGTTCATAATAAACCAACGAAATCAAACAAGTTAACATTTATCAAGACTTTTCTGTAACGAAAGTCATAACCTATAATATTGATAATATAGGTTGTATTTGTTTCATATTATCTCTATTAGGAGCATTCTTATAATCATACTTGGTGTTACAAACAGTCACTCTCAAGTGCTGAAGTACAATTGTTCGCTTAAATTAGACTATTTGCAAAATTAAAGTTTGCATTACCACTTATTGCCACCTCTCTCTCTCTCTCTCTCTTGCAACCAATTATTGACACAAAGTAAATAGTCGTAGGCATATGTTCCTATGAGCTTCAAATTATGGATGTATATTCAGATACACATTCAATTTCAGCCTTTATAAGTTTGAGAACAATGGTTCTTTGAAATTAATACTAACGCTACGGACCCGAGGATCTGTGCATCGTAACCATTCGGATTTCTTCGGAAACCCGAAGCCATAGGACGGCGTAGGTTTGTAGCGTCAAGTTACAATCATAGATAAAAGAAGAGCGAATTCCTACTGCAAATTCCGCACGCCTGATGACAGAAAATAATACCTATATGATCAAGTTGTACTTATCAAACAAACAAACCGTGACCATACGATTCTAACTGGTTTTCGAAAACACGCAATTTATATTGCAAATAAATATAAGTACTTTATGATTTTATTATTATCATGATTTTTGGGTAAACCACTTCATTTTAATCCTAAAATAGTCTTTGTTAGCAACTGCCACTCGTGTTTTCAAATCCTCCGTGACTCGAGAATTTATCGATGATTTGGAAACTGCTCGTGACAGTGTTGCAGATTAACTTTTGCGTGGACTATATAGGGCAGGACATTCTATAAGACGAAATTATGCCGTTTTCCCGCTTCAGAAAATGAGACTTGGTGAGTGCTAATAAATTAGTAACATTAATATTTGCCTGACGAAGGAATACAAAGGGAGAGTACTGAAAGCTTACACATTACTTCGTTGTCCTAAACTGTGCTTAATTATGGCAAAACAATAAAACTCCACAAAGCAATCCTTTCCTTCGTCAAACAAGTTATGCATTATTATTATTATTATTATTATTATTATTATTAATACACTAGTCTGCATGATATCGGATGACTGAAAGCTAATAAGTGATTCTGACTCACTTTTTATGCTGATTTCAGAACTGCTTTTAGTTTTTTTCTTTCACTTACAGTTTTTTCACAATTTCACTTCAAAAATATACAGATATAAAGATATTGCTTCCGCCACTAAACATAAAATTGGGCTTGATGAAGCAATTTGTAAGGGCTCTACGACAGGATGGACCCTCCTTCAAGTACCTTTCCAAGAAATTTCCCTTCATTACGCAAGACAAATTAAAGGCCGGAATTTTTGTTGGTCCTCAAATAAATAAATTGATGAAGAATGAAGATTTTGAGAGGACAATGAATGAGAGAGAAATAGAAGCTTGGACCGCCTTCCGATCAGTTACTGAAAACTTCTTAGGCAATAACAAAGATCCTAATTACAAGGCCATTGTCGAAACGATGTTGGAAAATTTCAAGAAGATGGGTTATAACATGAGTGTAAAGGTGCAGTTTCTGCATTCCCATATCGACTACTTTCTAGAAAATCTAGGACATTATAGTGAAGAGTAGGGTGAACGTTTTCACCAAGATATTAAGGAAATGGGGAGGAGGTACCAGGGGAGATGGAATGAAACTATGATGGCCGACTACTGTTGGATGTTGAGGAGGGGCAGTCATCTTCAAGGATCTGCAAGGAAGTCAAAGAAGAGAAAGTTTGAAAAAAATTAGGGGAGTTCTTGAGAGTATTCTTAAAATGTTTCTTGAATAAAAATTTACCTTGTGTGAAATGGTATTTGAATACTTTTCTAAGCTCATTAATAAAATTGTGAAAACATTACTTATTTTGTGTAAAGACTGAGTGATAGAAAAAAACGGAAGTTATTTCTGGAATCAGCATAAAAACTTGATTCAAGAACACCTACTTTTATGAAATCATCTGACGAAAAGTTTGAAAATGCAGACTAGTGTTGTTGTTGTTGTTATTGTTATTGTTATTATTATTATTATTATTATTATTATTGGGAGCAGCTGTGTTGTATCAATCCGTTCATAAGCATAACTATTATGCAGTATATGCTATTTTACATTTTCAGGGCTGTCTGAATCTAACATTTTGTGAACACCCAAAATGTATACTCATGAGCCGCCACTGCACAGAACCATTTACTTCTTTTAGCAAGTGGAGTCCAAACCTCTGTTGCCAGTAAAGCAAAAGAGTTACCACTATGCTAGTATATGCTGCAGGTGAAGTTATAATGCATCTGTAGTTCTGTGGTACTCAGCGCTCTCTAGTTTGAGATCATCGTCGGAAGTCATAACCAGTTCCAAATGACGTGTATGTTTGGGTAGGGAGGGCAAGACTACCAGAGGTCGTGACATACAGGTCGTGCCAATTTTCACGTCTATTTAAAGAGCCTTGTGTTTATATTACCGACCTCGGAGGTGCAATTGGTAAAATAGCTGATGATTGGCATCGGTGAATTCGAGAGAACAAGCAATGAGCAATCAAACTAACCTGCCAAAACTTTTCGTGTTGATATTTTGTTTATTTTAGGTCAGACAGAAATTAAGTTCCACAAAAGTCTTCCTAGTTTTTAAAAATTAATCCTTTTTTGGAATTAAGCGTGTGGAAGAACAATCATTTTTACTTTCTCTACTACGTATAGTAAGTAGGGGAAGTATTGTATTCCACCCAAACATTCGATACGGAGATTTCACCGGAAATACATGCTTTTGAGATCCCCTGAATCCAAAAAAAGCATTTTTGGAAACATGTCCGTGTATGTGTGTGTCTGTCTGTGAACATCATAACTCAGAAACGAACAGTCGGATAAACACCAAACTTGGTATTTAGGTTCAGTATCTTCCAGAGATGCGACAAGAAGGTTTTCAAGAAAATACCCCCACCACAGAGTACCCTTTACATGGAACATTTTTCGAAAACTTTAATTTTCTCAAACATGGCTCTAACGATTTTGATTAAAATATCATATGTTTAAGATATTTTCATGACCAATAAAATGTATATCATGAATTTTCTGGGAATGTCTCCAAAAGTATTCTTCATTGTGAACGACTTTTGGTAAACTGGTAAACCATAAGAGATACACAAAATTGTACTACACAAAAGATGTAGATCGCGTTAAAATACACAACTTAAGTCATATACATTTTTGTTGTTGAGTGAACCATTTTCGAGATATTGCTTGTTATTCCCTTAAATTTTTCAATACTTATTTTCTCAAATGGGAATTCGTTATTCATTTTTTTGTCTTGGATATGCAAAGAGTATTAATCTGTGGGAAAGGGAATAGTGCTGCACCTAGCAACCAGCTATTAAGAGATATGTATGTGCTTAAAGGTATTTCGATACTGCCCTTGTAAATATATATTCCCCTTACATCTACAAGAAAATTAGCAATAAGATAGAGTCTGCAAATGTTTATCTCGATTAACATGAGGTAAATGGAGAATAAGTGTTTGTAAAAATAGTTTGTACAAGAGTAGAGAAAGTCATGTGAGTGTAACACATCAGATTTTTTATTTTGAAAGAGCTTAATCATTTTTAACAACTCACGTCAGTAGGTTATTTAAGACAGACCTGGCGCAGCTTTTTGCGTTTATATGGGAAAAGATAGGGAAAACGAGGGTAGATGCTAGGCTAGGAGAGCATCCAAGGAGGAAAAATGCGTTTATATGGGGGAGATAGGGATTACGAGGAGAGTTGTCAGGCTAGACAGGGGTTGAAAGGGCAGAATGCACGTTTTATACTGAAGAGATAGGGATTACAAGGTTAGATGTCGACTACACAGGGTTTGAAAGGTCGGAATATATGCTTTATAAGGGAAAGGATAGGGAAAACGAGGAGAGATGCTAGGTTGAGAGAGTCTTCATAGAGGAAAATGAGTTTATATGGGGGAGATAGGGAAAACGAGGGTAGATGCTAGGATAGACAGAGGTTGAAGTAGGAGGAATGTGCTTTATATGAGAGTGGCAGGGAATACGAGGTGAAGTGCTAGGCTAGTCAGAGGTCGAGTAGAGTATACAATTATATACGAAAAATAGGGAGTAGATGATAATGCTAGACAGGTACTGAAGAAGGGGGAGTACGCGTTTATATGAGGGAGATAGGGAATACGGGGAGAAATGCTAGGGAAGACAGGGACTGAAGGTATGTAGGGTGTTTTCCAGAAGGGAAGAGTAAGAATTTCAGAGGTATTTAGAGCACAAGCACAATATAATTATTTTAGAACACACTTAGAAGCTTTTTAGGTACATGCTTAGCTAACTTTGCAGGTATTCTGATGATGTTTTTAATGCGGTGGAACAGGCATTTGACATCCTCTTACTGGCTTAAAATATTTTTAGACATAGAAACAGATACGTGTTTTAGGGTATTGGGGTAAGCATTTTAGCCAGTGTACTAGGAATTGTGGAGCATTTTAGGATTCATTTAGAGACATTTTAGGCACAGGTACAGGTATTTTTTTGATATGAACAAGGCTTTCAGGACATTCTGGTATGAGGCAGGGAATTTTAGGTGTTTCAGCAGCATTTTGGGAACTGGAGCAGGTAGATTCAGGGTATTTATATAGGTTTCAGAATATTTCGAGGTGTTTTATGATGTTATTAAGGTATTTTGACAATTTTAAAGACGTTTTCAAAGCTCGTGCTAGGAGTGTTTGTGGCTCTTTAAAGGTATTTTAGGTTATGGATGTGGCATAGGCACAGACCATTAAGAGCTCCTGAAGGGCTTTTGGAAAGTGTAATGGCTGTTTTATTGGCTTTTGGAAAGTGCAGTGGCTGTTTTATCGGATTTTGGAAAGTGTAGTGACTGTTTTATCGGCTTTTGGAAAGAGTAGTGGCTGTTTTATCGGCTTTTGGATAAGTGTAGAGGCTATTTTGTCGGCTTTTGGATAAGTGTAGTGACTGTTTTATTGGCTTTTGGTAAATGTAGTGGCTGTTTTATGGACTTTTGGAAAGTGCAGTGACTATTTTTATGCCATTAGAGTTCCTGGTGGGCTTTTTAGAAAGTGTAATGGTTATTTTCATGCTATTGACACATGGTTTTCAGGCATTCTCTCTTGTTTATAGAGTTTTTCTCTTGTATTACACAAGTCTTATGATCTATAACCATTTCTAACGTTTTTACAGTCATATAGGATCCTTTTATGGTCTTCTCAATATTCTAATGCTAACATGTAAGAAACTATGTAGATATGTCTTTTATAACCCAACCTTAAGCTCTGATAGTGATATTATTGTTTTTATTCAGCTTTTCTGTTTTTGTATGGTTAATTGTTGGCTAGGTGTATCGTCTTTACCAGTTAATTGATGCTTTATTAGATAAGGATTGTAAGGGTAGGTGCCTCTCCCCTTTTATCTAGGCTTGAGACTAGCACTAGGATTTGCTCCTAATGGCAGGGTTACCGCCTCCCTTCCACATTCTTATTTTCATTTATTCTTAGGTGTCTGCTAGATGTATACACAGTACATGGTAAACTTCCACTTTTTAAAGTTGTAGACTCACGAGAAACTTATCATCTAAGGATTACATTCTCTTAGGCACTGCTTGTAATGCTGTAATGGCCATATGCATATGTCGTTATTCCATCCTCAGCAACGACTCTTTTATCGTCGTATGGAGTCAATGCAATTTTATTCACTTGCACTGTGGTAACAGTATGCTTTCGTGACAGGATCAGATTCATGGGCGTCCTTATTATTTCTCTGGCTTTAAGACAGTCTGTATAACTGTCGAATGTGATGTGCTGCTTAATAACGCCACGTTTTGTACCTTTAATCTTTTTTATGATTGAGCCGTGGATATCTAGCGCATACATCTTAGGTCGCAGTCCGACAAAGCGTTGGATGATTTTACCATTAGCCTCATCTTTAAATTTTCCAAGCACTTTCTTGTTTAGAGCTGAATAGTATATATGGTTTGTAGGAGAATCAGCCGTATCCAGATGCTCAAGAAAACGTAGCTTGTCCTTGTACACATCTTCAGTTGTAACTTGATGGATGAATGAATCAGTGTCCATATACATCAGCTTCAGGTTTTCAACTCCATAATGCGGTAACAACACATCATAATGAAAGTGGTACATTAATGTCTTGGAGATGTCCAACACACTCATTCCAATGTATATAGGCTTGTTGAAGACGATCTGTCGGGAGGCCATATGCACAGCAGCTAGATTGGTAGCATATATTGTTCGATCGATAAACGTAGGCTTTGCAATTAACTTTTCCAGAGTCTTCTCGTTTGCCACCAACCGTATATCCACACGATTACGAAGGTTCTCCATTGTTTTTCCAAACATAGCATTGTTGAACAGTTTGTAGAGATCCTTCTCAAAATCATTTGCAGCCTTTTGTCGTAGTCTGTTGTTAAATTCCACATACGGTTTTAACCACTGTGACTGTCGGAATTGTAGCACACGATGGATTTTTGTTAGTCGTAGTCTATGACTAAGAGCTTGCTTCAAAGTCATGTAATGCCCTACATACTTCTTTCGTGATCCAAGGTGAGGAATTAACTTCTTTGTAGTAGACTCCTTTGGTTTCAAACACTCAGGCAGGAATGGTAAATCATTATGCAGATCATGGAGTTCAGCAGGATACTCGATGTCAACTTCTAATATGTATCCATGAGGATCATCTTCTTCTAGTCTTTGTAAGTTTATTTCTTCAGGTGAAACCCACTGAAATCCACCAAAAGGAAGGGCGTGACACATTGCCCAGCCATATTGGTTATTAGCGTCCTCGTATGTGATGAACTGGGTTGGTCTCGACGGATCAAACTTGTCCATGTAAGTGTTATTAGCCTCTGCATACCTATGTGAAACTTGGCATAAACCTCCTCTTATGCCGGATTCTACCATGAGTAGTTGGTCATAATCTTGCAACAGTTCCAGCTCGATTCCAGTATACAGTAACATGGCGTCCCATGTAAGTCCTGGAGAGGTGAAATAATGTGCTGGATCAACTTTGTGCGTTTTGAGAGTTTGTTCTCTGAATGTCTCAAAGACATCAGCTAGAAGAAGAACATCCGAGATTAAGTAGAGGTTACTGTATTCACCCAGGTTTCTCACATTGAACAGTCTCCATACATTTCTAGCATGTTTGTAGTCAGCATCACTAATTTCTTCTTCATTCAGTTTATTATAGAAGCAATTCTTAGGAGGCAGGCAGGTTTCGTTCAAGACGTCCCATGAAGTGACGTAATCATAGGGAAATACACCCTTACGTGTCATCAACTTCATCTTGTCTTCTCCGAAGTACTTCAATGTTTCAGGGTACGATGTTAGATTTTTTACCAGCTTATCCAAGCTTGTACTCAGGAACCGAAAACTATCTACAAACCGAAGCTTTATATCTCCTACATACTTGGAGAATGAGATATAGCTTTCTTCAGAGCTAGGAATTACCTCCACACGTTCACTTGTACATCCCAACTCCTTAACAATGAAGTGTGAGTCATACCCACTGAGGTTGTGCATGAAGACTGGAATATATGTAGGCGTTTTACAGGCTAAATTGCATTCATTATGAAGACTTCCCCGATATTCACCACTGATGTGATCATGGTCGCGTACTTTATAGTTCACTTCTGTAAAGGTTTTTCCACACAAGTAGCATACTGTAGAGGCGATGAAATCCTTTTGCTGTTGATCCGTAAGTTTCAGAGGCTTGGTAGATTTGTATATATTATCAATCTCCTTTGCAAGGGATGTTAGATATTCCATAAACTTCTGAGCAGCATCATAACCACGATATACATAGGGTTGCTTAGGAAGACCAGTTTCGAGGTGTTCAACGCTGGTTGATGGTTTAACGTAAACACAGAAGCTCATTGCTGTATGCTCTTGATAATGGGTTGTATAAGAAGTTTCAGGACTGGGTATGCATGTATGACATGGAGCGAGAATGCTTTCAAAGTCTGCATAGATGACGTAAGGTAGTTTCAACATCCTTTCAAAAATTTTAAACTGTACAATTGATTTCTCCTTTGTAGGCATAACTACCCTTGCAACACCATGCTGATTACAGATGGATGCATGTTCTTGCAGTTTTTCCAGTCCACTTCGTCCATATCGATCGTCAAAATGTGTAAAGCACCGCTTACAGGTATATATCACTCCATCATGCTTAGTTTTCTGACGTCGAACGAGCTTCTCAAAATTCTTGATATATACATAGTGATGTTTTCCACTACTGTCACTCAATAGTAGGAGGTCACGGTGGTCAGGCAGTTCAGTGTCAGCAACCTTTATCGGATACACTTCATGCTTCTCATCCAGACCGAAAACGTTGATAGACATCCTATTAAGCTTCTCAAATTTAGGTATTTGAGAAAGTGGAGTAGGATAGGAAACGCAGCTGAAGTCGTACTTATCTTGAAGCTGTTTGTATTTACTCACACGCTGTGCATCCTTCTCGATGAATTTGGCTAGTACAGAATATATGAAGCATAGCTCATCAGTTAAATTCTGGATGTTAATGCAGGCTTTCCTTGCTTCAATAGATGGCGGTAGTGCTATGTAGCTGCTTCCTCGTAAGGGGTTGTACTTGTTAATACGAAGTCGAATTCCTTCTACAGCAAGCAGAGCCCAGTTGCTGCCCTTAAGTTGTGACTCCTCCATTTCAGTAACCAACTTCTTCATTTTCGTTTCCAGTATAGAGTCCAGATCCGTTTCTAAGAAAGCAGCTTGATTCCGTGTTTTAAATGTTTTGTCACAGGTTTCTCCGATACTGTTTACAAATCGGCACTCAACCAGCAGATTAATCTTCACACTCTTGTGAATACCAAGCTCTTTATGCACTGCCTGGATTATTCGTTGTTTAGCCTCATGCAGGTACATATTCAGGTCCTTAGATGAATCGCATCGTATAAAATACGATTTCAATCGTCCTTCGAACGCTGTCTCGTATTCTTTCATGTCACGGTCCTCCATTGTGGATAATATGAGATGTTTGGTAGGCTCCAATCTGCTTTTCTTCTGAGGACTGCTTATTTCACATACGTCTTCGTGCCGCTGCCCCTTATAACCATCATTAAAGGTTACATTACAATGTTTACATTTGAAGAGTCTCTTACAGGTCATCTGATGTCTTCTCTTGTCATAACTTCGGAGGAATTCCTTTCTACATTTACTACAAGCGTATCCAGTAGCGCTTGGAATAATATTCTTATACGCTGAGTTATTCATCTTTATTCTTGATGCAATAACGTATTAATCCTTCTTCAAGGGAAATGTAGGCCTCCTCACCTTGATAACACTTTAGAAAACTGATTATTCTTGGAGAGAACACGATGTTAACACCGCAAGACTAATTAGCGCAATGAAGTCCAGTATCCGCGGTCACCCTATTTATAGAGGGAGCACGAAACTTTTAGATCAATTATATACTGAATTTTAATAATAAAACGATGATTAAGCGTCTAAACTCTTATATCTCAATACGTTACACAGGTATTCGGGCGTTTCCGTAGGTGTTCGAACATGTTCGTGTGTTTGGAGAGGTGCTCGAATGTGTTGTGTATGTATGAGTATGTGAGAGTGGGTTTTGAACTGTCTCTATGTGTGTATGTGTGTGTTTTGAACTGTCTCTATGTGTGTGTATGTGTGTGTATGTCTGTGTGTGTATGTCTGTGCGTGTCTGTGTGTATGTCTGTGTGTGTCTGTGTGTGTGTGTTTTGAACTGTCTCGGGGTGTGTACGTCTGTGTGTGTATGTCTGTGTGTGTCTGTGTGTATATGTCTGTGTGTGTATGTCTGTGTGTCTGTGTGTGTGTATGTCTGTGTGTGTCTGTGTGTGTGTTTTGAACTGTCTCGGGGTGTGTATGTCTGTGTGTGTGTCTGTGTGTGTATGTCTTTGTGTGTATGTATGTGTGTGTGTCTGTGTGTGTATGTCTGTGCGTGTCTGTGTGTGTCTGTGTGTGTGTGTTGATCAAGAAGAAGAAAGGAATAAAGTAGAAAGGAAGAAGGAAAGAGAAAGAAGAAAAACAGAAAGAAAAAAGAAGAAAGGAAATTAAGAATTTTAATTCAGACCTGAGGATACTTAAGTATACTTATAAATATATGGGTTAAATACTTTTTATTCCAGCCGTATATGTCTCCTAGTTTAATATTTATGAACCATTAAATTTTTTATAACATTCGAACAAGGACCACAGGCTACCTAAGTACGTATCACGGTTTAACACAGATAATGAATTATATCTAATAAATACATTTTTGATCCACCCTACAACTCCCTTAGTTTAATAGCTATTGATGATTAAATATTTTGCTACTCGAATTCAAGTATCTAAGATAATAGTAAAAATTAATCCTTAAATAGCTTGATTACAATTATTTTCTAATGATACCTGAAAAGTCTTTCAGTAAGCCTCTTAGTGCTATAAACTTATTGTGATTTTACCATATTTGTCTAAGTCTTTTAACTCATTAAGAATTAAACATTTAGGTTTCACCGATCCGAGGTCGGATATGAACTTCGGACTCCTAAATAGTTGTTCAGAGGATCTATCCAATGCTATCAATTTAATGTAATTTGTTCCACGAGTCTAGCTGTCCTACTTCAGGAATAATGAAACATCAAAGTTTAAAACTCTGCTGGGATTCGATCTCCATCCCTAGAGATATCTTTCCGTAAGTAATCAATAATACAGGACTATGTGAATCATTGTTGATGCTAAAAGGGCATAAAGTCAGTAGTTGGTATTTGGGGTTTCTGCATCAATTAATGGTTATTTAATTGGTTCAATTGGTTTTAATTGGGTTTAATTGGTCTTACGGGCAAAGGGGACTTAAAGTACATGGGGCTTCTGCATCAATTAATGGTTATTTGATTGATTCAATTGGTCTTTCAATCAAAGGGGAACTATAGTGCATGAGTCTTCAGCATCAAATTGGGTTTAATTGGTCTTTCGTGCAAGACCCGACCTAAATGCCATGAGAGTTCAACATCAAATTTATGGTTACTGGCGAGTTGACAGTTTGTCATTCCCGGCCACGTGGAGGGCTTTAGAGCAAGACCCGACCTAAACGCCATCAGCTCATATACATTACATAAAAATACCAGATTCAGTTTTTGTGGCGAACGCTCCTAACAACTGTAAATGTTTAAAAAATCGAAAGGTTTGATTTTCACCATCCTACCGGGACTTGATGATTTGTATAGGTCGATAACACGCTAGTGTTATCCGCTAAAATACAACAGGAGAGTTCTGAAAGGCATCGTAGAATGGCTAGTATACGGTGTTCGCTAACTAAAGCACACCTCTTTATTACAATGAGAAATTTCGCAAATTAGAATCACAAGCGATGAAAAAATATTGGAATATTTAGCTTTTAAGGTTAACAAGCGTCGCTCTGTACTTAAATACCCTGATAAGAATGCTAAACCTTCTGTTAGCGGCATACAAGGATAAGAAATTCTATATACCAATTTTTGGAGCACACTATAGCCCGCACGTTATTCCGGCGAGGGGACATTCCCTTCTCGCAAGCCCCCTCCTGTATCCAATTTAACGACTATTGTGTCCGAGTTTCACCCTAGCGGTTTCTCCAAATCTGTCTTGTTAAAAGGCCTTGCTTGCCTTTTTCTGAAACGTTCTAAAAACGTCGATATTTACCAAGCAAATATCTTAATAACTAGGAGGATTTACAAATAAATATCGCTACCAAGAATTGATACTTCGCATACAAATACCAACTACTGACTTTATCCCCTTTTAGCATCAACATTGATTCACATAGTCCTGTATTATTGATTACTTACGGAAAGATATCTCTAGGGATGGAGATCGAATCCCAGCAGAGTTTTAAACTTTGATGTTTCATTATTCCTGAAGTAGGACAGCTAGACTCGTGAAACAAATTACATTAAATTGATAGCATTGGATAGATCCTCTGAACAACTATTTAGGAGTCCGAAGTTCATATCCGACCTCGGATCGGTGAAACCTAAATGTTTAATTCTTAATGAGTTAAAAGACTTAGACAAATATGGTAAAATCACAATACGTTTATAGCACTAAGAGGCTTAGTGAAAGACTTTTCAGGTATCATTAGAAAATAATTGTAATCAAGCTATTTAAGGATTAATTTTTTACTATTATCAGATACTTGAATTCGAGTAGCAAAATATTTAATCATCAATAGCTATTAAACTAAGGGAGTTGTAGGGTGGATCAAAAATGTATTTATTAGATATAATTCATTATCTGTGTTAAACCGTCATACGTACTTAGGTAGCCTGTGGTCCTTGTTCGAATGTTATAAAAAATTTAATGGTTCATAAATATTAAACTAGGAGACATATACGGCTGGAATAAAAAGTATTTAACCCATATATTTATAAGTATACTTAAGTATCCTCAGGTCTGAATTAAAATTCTTAATTTCCTTCCTTCTTTTTTCTTTATGTTTTTCTTCTTTCTCTTTCCTTCTTCCTTTCTACTTTATTCCTTTCTTCTTCTTGATCAACACACACAGACATACACACACAGACTCAGGCACACACACAGACATACACACACAAAGACATACACACACAGACACACACAGACATACACACCCCGAGACAGTTCAAAACACACACAGACATACACACACAGACATACACACACAGACACACATACAGACATACACACACAGACTCACACACACAGACATACACACACAGACATACACACAGACACACACAGACACGCACAGACATACACACAGACACACACACATACATACACACAAAGACATACACACACAGACACACACACAGACATACACACACACACAGACATACACACCCCGAGACAGTTCAAAACACACACAGACACACACAGACATACACACACAGACATAAACACAGACATATACACACAGACACACACACAGACATACACACACAGACGTACACACCTCGAGACAGTTCAAAACACACACACAGACACACACACAGACATACACACAGACACGCACAGACATACACACATAGACATACACACATACACATACATAGAGACAGTTCAAAACACACACATACACACATAGAGACAGTTCAAAACCCACTCTCACATACTCATACATACACAACGCATTCGAGCACCTCTCCAAACACACGAACATGTTCGAACACCTACGGAAACGCCCGAATACCTGCGTAACGTATTGAGATATAAGAGTTTAGACGCTTAATCATCGTTTTATTATTAAAATTCAGTATATAATTGATCTAAAAGTTTCGTGCTCCCTCTATAGATAGGGTGACCGCGGACACTGGACTTCATTGCGCTAATTAGTCTTGCGGTGTTAACATCGTGTTCTCTCCAAGAATAATCAGCTTTCTAAAGTGTTATCAAGGTGAGGAGGCCTACATTTCCCTTGAAGAAGGATTAATACGTTATTGCATCAAGAATAAAGATGAATAACTCAGCGTATAAGAATATTATTCCAAGCGCTACTGGATACGCTTGTAGTAAATGTAGAAAGGAATTCCTCCGAAGTTATGACAAGAGAAGACATCAGATGACCTGTAAGAGACTCTTCAAATGTAAACATTGTAATGTAACCTTTAATGATGGTTATAAGGGGCAGCGGCACGAAGACGTATGTGAAATAAGCAGTCCTCAGAAGAAAAGCAGATTGGAGCCTACCAAACATCACATATTATCCACAATGGAGGACTGTGACATGAAAGAATACGAGACAGCGTTCGAAGGACGATTGAAATCGTATTTTATACGATGCGATTCATCTAAGGACCTGAATATGTACCTGCATGAGGCTAAACAACGAATAATCCAGGCAGTGCATAAAGAGCTTGGTATTCACAAGAGTGTGAAGATTAATCTGCTGGTTGAGTGCCGATTTGTAAACAGTATCGGAGAAACCTGTGACAAAACATTTAAAACACGGAATCAAGCTGCTTTCTTAGAAACGGATCTGGACTCTATGCTGGAAACGAAAATGAAGAAGTTGGTTACTGAAATGGAGGAGTCACAACTTAAGGGTAGCAACTGGGCTCTGCTTGCTGTAGAAGGAATTCGACTTCGTATTAACAAGTACAACCCCTTACGAGGAAGCAGCTACATAGCACTACCGCCATCTATTGAAGCAAGGAAAGCCTGCATTAACATCCAGAATTTAACTGATGAGCTATGCTTCATATATTCTGTACTAGCCAAATTCATCGAGAAGGATGCACAGCGTGTGAGTAAATACAAACAGCTTCAAGATAAGTACGACTTCAGCTGCGTTTCCTATCCTACTCCACTTTCTCAAATACCTAAATTTGAGAAGCTTAATAGGATGTCTATCAACGTTTTCGGTCTGGATGAGAAGCATGAAGTGTATCCGATAAAGGTTGCTGACACTGAACTGCCTGACCACCGTGACCTCCTACTATTGAGTGACAGTAGTGGAAAACATCACTATGTATATATCAAGAATTTTGAGAAGCTCGTTCGACGTCAGAAAACTAAGCATGATGGAGTGATATATACCTGTAAGCGGTGCTTTACACATTTTGACGATCGATATGGACGAAGTGGACTGAAAAAACTGCAAGAACATGCATCCATCTGTAATCAGCATGGTGTTGCAAGGGTAGTTATGCCTACAAAGGAGAAATCAATTGTACAGTTTAAAATTTTTGAAAGGATGTTGAAACTACCTTACGTCATCTATGCAGACTTTGAAAGCATTCTCGCTCCATGTCATACATGCATACCCAGTCCTGAAACTTCTTATACAACCCATTATCAAGAGCATACAGCAATGAGCTTCTGTGTTTACGTTAAACCATCAACCAGCGTTGAACACCTCGAAACTGGTCTTCCTAAGCAACCCTATGTATATCGTGGTTATGATGCTGCTCAGAAGTTTATGGAATATCTAACATCCCTTGCAAAGGAGATTGATAATATATACAAATCTACCAAGCCTCTGAAACTTACGGATCAACAGCAAAAGGATTTCATCGCCTCTACAGTATGCTACTTGTGTGGAAAAACCTTTACAGAAGTGAACTATAAAGTACGCGACCATGATCACATCAGTGGTGAATATCGGGGAAGTCTTCATAATGAATGCAATTTAGCCTGTAAAACGCCTACATATATTCCAGTCTTCATGCACAACCTCAGTGGGTATGACTCACACTTCATTGTTAAGGAGTTGGGATGTACAAGTGAACGTGTGGAGGTAATTCCTAGCTCTGAAGAAAGCTATATCTCATTCTCCAAGTATGTAGGAGATATAAAGCTTCGGTTTGTAGATAGTTTTCGGTTCCTGAGTACAAGCTTGGATAAGCTGGTAAAAAATCTAACATCGTACCCTGAAACATTGAAGTACTTCGGAGAAGACAAGATGAAGTTGATGACACGTAAGGGTGTATTTCCCTATGATTACGTCACTTCATGGGACGTCTTGAACGAAACCTGCCTGCCTCCTAAGAATTGCTTCTATAATAAACTGAATGAAGAAGAAATTAGTGATGCTGACTACAAACATGCTAGAAATGTATGGAGACTGTTCAATGTGAGAAACCTGGGTGAATACAGTAACCTCTACTTAATCTCGGATGTTCTTCTTCTAGCTGATGTCTTTGAGACATTCAGAGAACAAACTCTCAAAACGCACAAAGTTGATCCAGCACATTATTTCACCTCTCCAGGACTTACATGGGACGCCATGTTACTGTATACTGGAATCGAGCTGGAACTGTTGCAAGATTATGACCAACTACTCATGGTAGAATCCGGCATAAGAGGAGGTTTATGCCAAGTTTCACATAGGTATGCAGAGGCTAATAACACTTACATGGACAAGTTTGATCCGTCGAGACCAACCCAGTTCATCACATACGAGGACGCTAATAACCAATATGGCTGGGCAATGTGTCACGCCCTTCCTTTTGGTGGATTTCAGTGGGTTTCACCTGAAGAAATAAACTTACAAAGACTAGAAGAAGATGATCCTCATGGATACATATTAGAAGTTGACATCGAGTATCCTGCTGAACTCCATGATCTGCATAATGATTTACCATTCCTGCCTGAGTGTTTGAAACCAAAGGAGTCTACTACAAAGAAGTTAATTCCTCACCTTGGATCACGAAAGAAGTATGTAGGGCATTACATGACTTTGAAGCAAGCTCTTAGTCATAGACTACGACTAACAAAAATCCATCGTGTGCTACAATTCCGACAGTCACAGTGGTTAAAACCGTATGTGGAATTTAACAACAGACTACGACAAAAGGCTGCAAATGATTTTGAGAAGGATCTCTACAAACTGTTCAACAATGCTATGTTTGGAAAAACAATGGAGAACCTTCGTAATCGTGTGGATATACGGTTGGTGGCAAACGAGAAGACTCTGGAAAAGTTAATTGCAAAGCCTACGTTTATCGATCGAACAATATATGCTACCAATCTAGCTGCTGTGCATATGGCCTCCCGACAGATCGTCTTCAACAAGCCTATATACATTGGAATGAGTGTGTTGGACATCTCCAAGACATTAATGTACCACTTTCATTATGATGTGTTGTTACCGCATTATGGAGTTGAAAACCTGAAGCTGATGTATATGGACACTGATTCATTCATCCATCAAGTTACAACTGAAGATGTGTACAAGGACAAGCTACGTTTTCTTGAGCATCTGGATACGGCTGATTCTCCTACAAACCATATATACTATTCAGCTCTAAACAAGAAAGTGCTTGGAAAATTTAAAGATGAGGCTAATGGTAAAATCATCCAACGCTTTGTCGGACTGCGACCTAAGATGTATGCGCTAGATATCCACGGCTCAATCATAAAAAAGATTAAAGGTACAAAACGTGGCGTTATTAAGCAGCACATCACATTCGACAGTTATACAGACTGTCTTAAAGCCAGAGAAATAATAAGGACGCCCATGAATCTGATCCTGTCACGAAAGCATACTGTTACCACAGTGCAAGTGAATAAAATTGCATTGACTCCATACGACGATAAAAGAGTCGTTGCTGAGGATGGAATAACGACATATGCATATGGCCATTACAGCATTACAAGCAGTGCCTAAGAGAATGTAATCCTTAGATGATAAGTTTCTCGTGAGTCTACAACTTTAAAAAGTGGAAGTTTACCATGTACTGTGTATACATCTAGCAGACACCTAGGAATAAATGAAAATAAGAATGTGGAAGGGAGGCGGTAACCCTGCCATTAGGAGCAAATCCTAGTGCTAGTCTCAAGCCTAGATAAAAGGGGAGAGGCACCTACCCTTACAATCCTTATCTAATAAAGCATCAATTAACTGGTAAAGACGATACACCTAGCCAACAATTAACCATACAAAAACAGAAAAGCTGAATAAAAACAATAATATCACTATCAGAGCTTAAGGTTGGGTTATAAAAGACATATCTACATAGTTTCTTACATGTTAGCATTAGAATATTGAGAAGACCATAAAAGGATCCTATATGACTGTAAAAACGTTAGAAATGGTTATAGATCATAAGACTTGTGTAATACAAGAGAAAAACTCTATAAACAAGAGAGAATGCCTGAAAACCATGTGTCAATAGCATGAAAATAACCATTACACTTTCTAAAAAGCCCACCAGGAACTCTAATGGCATAAAAATAGTCACTGCACTTTCCAAAAGTCCATAAAACAGCCACTACATTTACCAAAAGCCAATAAAACAGTCACTACACTTATCCAAAAGCCGACAAAATAGCCTCTACACTTATCCAAAAGCCGATAAAACAGCCACTACTCTTTCCAAAAGCCGATAAAACAGTCACTACACTTTCCAAAATCCGATAAAACAGCCACTGCACTTTCCAAAAGCCAATAAAACAGCCATTACACTTTCCAAAAGCCCTTCAGGAGCTCTTAATGGTCTGTGCCTATGCCACATCCATAACCTAAAATACCTTTAAAGAGCCACAAACACTCCTAGCACGAGCTTTGAAAACGCCTTTAAAATTGTCAAAATACCTTAATAACATCATAAAACACCTCGAAATATTCTGAAACCTATATAAATACCCTGAATCTACCTGCTCCAGTTCCCAAAATGCTGCTGAAACACCTAAAATTCCCTGCCTCATACCAGAATGTCCTGAAAGCCTTGTTCATATCAAAAAAATACCTGTACCTGTGCCTAAAATGTCTCTAAATGAATCCTAAAATGCTCCACAATTCCTAGTACACTGGCTAAAATGCTTACCCCAATACCCTAAAACACGTATCTGTTTCTATGTCTAAAAATATTTTAAGCCAGTAAGAGGATGTCAAATGCCTGTTCCACCGCATTAAAAACATCATCAGAATACCTGCAAAGTTAGCTAAGCATGTACCTAAAAAGCTTCTAAGTGTGTTCTAAAATAATTATATTGTGCTTGTGCTCTAAATACCTCTGAAATTCTTACTCTTCCCTTCTGGAAAACACCCTACATACCTTCAGTCCCTGTCTTCCCTAGCATTTCTCCCCGTATTCCCTATCTCCCTCATATAAACGCGTACTCCCCCTTCTTCAGTACCTGTCTAGCATTATCATCTACTCCCTATTTTTCGTATATAATTGTATACTCTACTCGACCTCTGACTAGCCTAGCACTTCACCTCGTATTCCCTGCCACTCTCATATAAAGCACATTCCTCCTACTTCAACCTCTGTCTATCCTAGCATCTACCCTCGTTTTCCCTATCTCCCCCATATAAACTCATTTTCCTCTATGAAGACTCTCTCAACCTAGCATCTCTCCTCGTTTTCCCTATCCTTTCCCTTATAAAGCATATATTCCGACCTTTCAAACCCTGTGTAGTCGACATCTAACCTTGTAATCCCTATCTCTTCAGTATAAAACGTGCATTCTGCCCTTTCAACCCCTGTCTAGCCTGACAACTCTCCTCGTAATCCCTATCTCCCCCATATAAACGCATTTTTCCTCCTTGGATGCTCTCCTAGCCTAGCATCTACCCTCGTTTTCCCTATCTTTTCCCATATAAACGCAAAAAACTGCGCCAGGTCTGTCCTAAATAACCTACTCACGTCTGCTGGGATGATGAATGAAATGAGTGGATGCTCAAATATGCTCGTTGTCCCTGAGCTGATAGTTATCTGAAATTTGTCTTACAAGGACAAGAGAAAATTCAGAGAAACCTTATGGAGTCATACTACCCCTACCGAGATTCGATCTCAGCCCGTGCTGTTTGGAAGGCAGTCATGCTATCGTGCACCATGGAGGTGCGTATCTCTGTTCTGATTCTATCTTAGGTTTCTCTAGACACTAACCCGTGTAAAGCACCTTCTTATCATTTGAATTACTTTAGCATTCTTTATGTTCAACATATCCCATGTGATTCGATGTTTTGAGAACTTCTTCCATTTCAATTCCAGCTCCATTGTCTGTTATGAAAAATCTGATGTGTTACACTCACATGACTTTCTCTACTCTTGCACAAACTATTTTTACAAACGCTTATTCTCCATATTCTTCGTGTTAATCGAGATGTTAATCTTATTGCTAATTTTCTTGTAGATGCAAGGGGAATATCGTAGGCTTTAAGCGATCGTCAAATATTTTAAGAGCTGGTTGCTATGTGGAGTATTCCATTCTCTTTGCATTAACAGGACAAAAAAAATGAATAACGAATTCCATTTGAGAAAAAGTATAAGTATTGGAAAATTTAAGGGAATAACAAGCAATATCACGAAAATGGTTTCACTCAAAAAAAAAAATGTGACATAAATGGTGTATTTTAACGCGATCTACATTTTTTGTGTAGTAAATTTTTGTCTATCTCTTATTGTTTACCAGTTATGCAAAAGTCGTTCACAATGAAGAGTGCTTTTGGAGACATTCCCAGAAAATTCGAGATATACATTTTATTTGTCATGAAAGTATCTTAAATATATGGTATTTTAATTAAAATCCTTAGAGCTATTTTTGAGAAAATAAAAATTTTCGAGAAATGTTCCATGTAAAGGGTAATCTGGGGTGGGGGGATTTTCTTGAAAACATTTGTGTCGCATCTCCGGAAGATACTAAACCTAAATACTAAGTTTGGTGTTTATCCGACTGTTCGTTTCTGAATTATGCTATTCACAGACAGACACACATGGACATGTTTCCAAAAATGATTTTTTTTGGATTCAGGGGGCCTCAAAACATGTATTTCCGATGAAATCTCGGTATCGAATTTTTGGGTGGAATACAATATTTCCCCTACTTACTACACGTAGTAGAGAAACTAAAAAAAACTGATAAAGCTATATCAAATTATACACAAGCAATACTGTTATATTAAAATTGTATCTATAACAAGAATAATTATAGTAATAATAATGATGATGATAATTACTTCTAATTGCGTAGCACGGGAGAATTATTGAATTTCAAATGTTTTCTCTTTGGTTTCCTTAGCCTTCTGAGACATACAATATAAGTGCGATAAGTGTTACCTCTTAGAACTGCAGTTTCATAAAATGTGGGTGCTATTCATAATAAGGAACTAAAAATTCCTAATCGACGGATGTTGCCTTTCGACGACAATTTTATAATTTGGGAAAGGTCTCAAACTGTAGCGTTTTGTGCGCTACTTTGTTGTGTTACTTTTACCTCTGCGTCGTTGTAGGTGAAGTCTTCAGGACTCGAGATCGCCGATATCAGTCAGGAAGCACTTATCGACGTCGCATCTCAGGGTCAACTGTCGGCGAGTCGGTCTGAAATTCCCTACTGTTATTGTCAGGGTAGGATTGCGGGAGGGTGACACTAGGATATTATTCTTGAAGAAAACGTTTTCACTACCTCATTAAAACGCGTATTCCTGCCAGAAAACCTGCAAGATTCTTGTTCTTTTTCTACTCCATACGATTCTTATATTAGAATATTTTCACCCTTTGGTCCACTAACGTTTTACTCCGGCTAATTATTTATTATTTAAGGCGCTCTATCACCGTTCTTTTGATTCCCGCGAACTTGAATTCATTACTTGCGGCGTGTTAAGTTATTTGTTATCTTGGATAAAATAATTTCAACGACAATCTAACACTCTTATGTAATTATTCCTCACGCATTACTTTATGATTGCACTGTGGTGCGACACTTCGTAAATTTCGGAACTTTTATTCTTTTCTTTTTTCTGACTCAACGTGATGCGTGTTTCCTTACCGGAGAATCATGGCAGACTGCTCAAGACCACGCTCGCATTCATATATCTCAACGGCTGTTCACTTCCAAATTTTATACATCTCACTGCGTCTTCCTATGTTTTCATTGGCTCTCGCACTTATTCTCTACGTTTATTGGTTCCCTGGTTGAAAATTTAAAGCTTAACTGTAAGAAATGTCCGTTACCTCATAGGGTCTGTTTACTTTAAAACTTGCCTGATACCCACGAAGTACAAAAGAAGGCTTCGATTTTTATGGCCCCACGCTCGGAAAACATAATGGACAGTCTAAGACGAAGCTACTCTTATTCTTGTCTAAATCTTGCAGCTTTTCTTATGCAATTACGCCTTTATTTATTTAACAACATTTTTAAAACTTAAAACATATTTACAGCTTATGAAGGGCTTTCGATTGATACAATTTTTAATCCTATGGCTTTAAAATTATGGAAATTTATCAAATTGAATGTTAATTATTAATAATTCCTAAAATATAATTATTATAGAGTTCCTTTTTATGTATTCTTAATCGGCGGAAATATCGCTACAAAGCCTACAACTACCGTTAAGAGTTTAACATGTAGGCCGAATAGTTTTCAGATAGGATTAATAGCAGGATCTGATCTTTCACTTTGGCCCCTTACTTACTGAATATCACAATAGTATCAATATTTTCAGATTAGTGTCCAAAAACCCCTCCCTGCTATATCGACAATCAAAGAAATAAGACCAATTGAACGATATTACGAATCCAAACCTAAAATACCATAATAATATATTGATTTTATTCCCAGAGGAAGACAATTCAGATGCAGTCATGACCGTCAAAAAATCCCTGGAGGATAACAAAGAAGTTTACAATGCCCGGATGTTAATAGGGCATTTAACCGAGCATGGTGGCCTGGAAAATGTTATCCTAAGAGCGATAAAATGCCCCAGGAATCCTTTTAGCCCGGCAAGTAACTACTTTAGCCCAAGGGATTGAGTCAGGGATGGGCACAGGGCCCCTGCAGCAGTCTTGGTTTTTGGATCATGTTCTACAATTCACTTTTAAATCTGGAATATACAGACTAAAGTAAAGTAAACAGATTTCGCCGATATCTCATCATTTTAACTAAAGAAGAAAGCATAGCAGAACCACAATATGAAGTAGAAAACTCGGCAAAAAACAACAAAGTCCAATTCAACAAACAAAAATTGGAGGATTTACTAGTAGCAAGAAGAACCACCAAGAAAAACGAAACTATCAGAATCTGCAACATGAATTATCGGGTACTGGAACAAGTAAGCAGCATTAGATTACTAGATTATCCTAAATAACAAATTCCGGTTTACACTGCATTTTGAGTATACCACACAAAAATGTACGACGTTAAAACACAAACTAACAAAATGTGCAAAGTTTCATTGAAGTCTGGGACTAAAAGCTCTAATATACACAAAGGAACAACAATCGTGGTATTAGTGTAAGGAGCATCAATTTAGGAGGGGTTAACGTGTCTCCTCACATTCGAGAGGTTCCGAGTTCCAGTCTCGGTTAGGATGAGTTAACTGGATAAAGTTTTTCCGGGGCTTTCCCTTATCCTGAAAAGACGAATGTTGGTAAATTTAACCTTGAGCATCACTTTATCCATTTCATATCGTCCGATATGACTCGGTTTAAGGACGCTAATCTGACAAAAAGAAAAGGAAAGACAATTAAGGGGCTTTGGAAATACCAAAAAGTCCAAGATTGATAAACATAAAAGTATATGGAACATACAGGATGAGTGTATAATTGCTGGCAGTAATGCAATACGAATCATAATAAAAGAAAAGGTTAATGCATATACGAGGGCAGTCCCAGAAGTACCCGACCTGAGGTACAGACAGTGGTTGTTGTGGTCACCTCATTTGGTGGACCACTGCGATGTTAGTCTTGGCAGCTCATACGGCCTCGCTTAAACTCTGCCACCCAATATTTTACTGTTGTAAATGAAGGAGCAGACTCCCCAGAGTAGAATCTAGCTCAACTTTAATATTAGTTGAAATAAGATTTTTCAAATGAAAGTATTGTATCACATAAAGATGGCCAGTTTTATCCATGTTTACAAATTCGTTGAGAGAGTTCACAATTAATGGCTGCCAAACAATTACTAAACAATGTAGCATTGTTAAACTTAAGCTTTATAAGGGTGGTACTTTCTACCACAGTCATTTGTTTGAAAAAACCACTATCTATACATCAGGTCGGGTACTTCTGGGACTGCCCTCGTAATTACCCTGAACTTATATACCAAGTTTGGTATTTGAGCTTCTCTCTCTCTCACTGCGTGGACCTTTCTAAAAATGCTTTTTTTTTTTTTTTTTAATTCTTGGGGTCCTAAAACATGTATTTCCAGTGAAATCTCTATATAAAATTTTTGGATGGAATGCAAATCCTTCTCTACCTGCTATGTATGTGGTAGAGAAAGTAAGAATGAGATAGTACTCACCATAAATTCAGCTGAGGAGATTCCAGATGGACTTGTACTAGTCATCACATTTCCTGTACACTGTTTCCTCGGCTGATCATGAAGTTAAAACAAGAAGACAGTCAGCAGTAGCATTTCTCTTTTGGAATGAAAATTGTAACCTACTATTCATATTGGTAACCTACTCCTACGGAAGCAGAAAGACATAAATTTTGAAATCCTGCCAGCTGAAATCTTAGTGAAGAATTTCATTATTCCACCACCAGAGAGAAGGTTGCAGTCAACTACAACCAGCAAAGGCAGTTGGATTCCTGAGGCTGAAAATGGAAGCAACCAGCTCCCAAAACTAGTCCTTCATAAATGTAGTTGTAAGTGATGTGATACAAATCGACTCCACAAGTATACAAATATTAATTGTATTTGATAATTAAAATACAGATTGGAATTAATGATACTGAATAATTATCATTACATTATCTTAGCACATGATTGTTGTCATTTAGTTGTACTTGATTAGGAATAAGTGTTGACGAGATTTACCAACATATACATTTAGTATGAGTGACTGATGTGAAGTGAAGAAAATTATCACTTTCTTAAGATACCTGTTTACGTGGTCGAAGTGTATGGAGTAACAAAATCAATATGTCTTGTTATAGTGACTATTTTTATATGAAGAATGCCTTGATAATGCGTATAATTTTAAATTAAGCATTATTTAAGTTACATGCACTTTATAATTAAGATGCCAACACATATAAGCAATTCACAAAATAACTAATTAATAACATGAGTATTAATATAAAGTGATAAAAAATTATATGCACCACATACAAGAAAATTAAATTGTGTACGTCACAAATCATTCATAACTACATCATATGGGTATATACGAGGTGTGATCAAAAAGTTTCTGAAATGATGTCATAAATAGTACACAACAGTTTGTTTTGTCTAATCCGCTCTGTCACCTCGAAGTAGTCTCCTTGGGAGTTGATACACTTGTCCCAGCGCTTCTGCCACTGCTGGAAGCACCTCTGGAAGTCCTCGTCTTTCAACATGTTCAGAGCCTTCTGCGATTCGCGATGGATGACATCAATGTCCTCAAAATGGTGTCCTCGGAGCCGCATTTTAAGTCGCAGAAAAAGAAAAAAAGTCTGCTGGTGCCAAAACTGGAGAATAGGTGGGATAGGGAACAGTATTCATCCTATTTTTATCCAAAAGTTGGCGAACAGAAAGGGCTTTGTGCGCGGGCGCATTGTCATGATGCAGGAACATGTCCAAATTGTCTTTCAAAATGCTTTGAACACTTCCAAAGGAGAGTCCTAATGAGTCAGAAAGTTCTCTTATTGTAATGCGCCTATCATTTAAGACCATTTTCCTCACCCGATTGATATTTTCATCAGTTTTACTGGAACAGGGTCGCCTCGAATGATCTGCATCTTTAACTGATTCACACCACTTTTACATTTCGAAAACCAATCAAATGCTTGAGTTTTGCCCACAACTTCCTCCCAATAAGCTGTTCTTAACATTTCATAGGCTTCTGTTGCAGTTTTACCGAGTTTAAAGCAAAATTTGATGTTTGTTCTTTGTTCTTCGTAATCTGACATTTTTGCTACACAGAAAAATCACAGCACATGCAGAACACGTGTTAACTTCAGAGCACCTACCTCATCACTGCATGGTCACAGGAAGTCACGTGACCTCTCACTTTTATGGGGAGGAACGCTGCATGTACAGTCTGGGTAAGAATTAAAGAAATCTCAGCATCAGCATTGTTGTGAAGCCATTCCGGAAACTTTTTGATCACACCTCATAATTCTGCCACAATAAGCAGCCATCAAGGAATTCACTTTATAACTGCTTGAATGCATTTGTTACCAATGACTCATTGAGGGTTGACAGTTTGCAGCCTCTCTCTGTTACTATTATAAAACTGTTTGCTATGTCTTCAGTTTGTTGTGTAGTTCTACCTTGTCAGAATGGGAGAGACAGAGAGCGAGAGAGACAGTGTGTGTGAGTGCGTGCGTGTGTCTATATATAGATATTGCATATTTCCGTTTTCTCGAGTTTCAAAGTAGCATCTTGACATTTATCATGCACTCATTTAATGGAGTGCTCAGTCATCACAGGTTTCCCAATAAATTAAATTTGTGCCCTACACTTCACAGGATTAGGACATCACCAATTAGGACTTTAGATATCCAACATATTAAGTTATATATCTTGCTGAAGCTGCACAATTATGTGTAAAATTGAAAACAAACCCAAGTAAACATCAATGCTTTCAACAACTACCTAGAGAATGCAAGCTAAAAGCACAGATTACAGACAAATCTTTTATAGAGAAAAATTATAATTACCTAAATTTATCAGAAAAATGCACTCCTCATCCTCCTAGAACTAATCCAATGGATTTTAAAGATAGTAACAAACAAAGAGCTGACAAAACAACTAAATAAACAAGAAGACTCTGCAGAAGTATGCTGAATTGCTACACTTGAACATCTAATAATCAATTACCGGAAACAGAGTGGCTTAGAATTTATACAGATGGTTCTGCAAATAAAGTGTGAAATAATGTGGGAGGTGGTATATACTGTAAATACTTTTCACATTATTTTACATTGCCTAGACAATCCACAAATTTTGATGGTGAAGTTGCTACAATACAACGAGCATTAGAACAGATATACTACAGGACTGATATAAAAGAAAATAAAGTAGTTGTTCTCACAGACTCAGTTTCTGCCACTCAAGCAATAGAACGATATGATAGTTGAAGTGGTTTACTTGTTAATGTTTGTATATGTGTGTTTACTTCACGTGGTGAAGCCATTTTGTGATGTGATTCTTTGTTAGGTTTGTAGCTCCATCTGGTGTTAGCAATTTGCGGCAGTATTAGTGTTTGCTTGAAAGAATGCTACTGTTATTTTATTTAATTTTTGGTTCTCTATCCTCCAGCTAGCTATGATCCTTTTGGTCGAGCACTTCTCTTTATACAGGTTGTGTAAACGGAAAGGAGTCTTTTATCCAAAGATAACACTGATGAAAGAATTTGTTTTACACTTTTTTATTGTCAAACACATTCACTATCACAATTTACACATTGACACTCGCCAAACTGAAACTGTTATAACAACTTATTTACTGATCATTCTTAATTCACGTACTTCAACTTTTTGTATCATTAACTTTACAATACTTGAGATTTTTCATAACTCTGATACGCGTAACTTGCGAATCGATAGCCGACGTGTACTCTGCTGAACTGACGGACTGAAGGCGACAAATATTTTCGACGAACTGATAGGGGTCTATCTCTAACCTAGCCCTTTTTATACTCCTACACCCCGATATGCCTAAAGATTATAACTGAGCTGCAATTGGCTAATAAAACGCGCCAACATTAGCGTCTATTTTTATATCCAATGAAAATTATGAATACATATGCTCTAGGTATAATGTTCCAGCAATTTCTACAGAAAAACGCGCCAACATTACGTAACTTCCTTGTCTCTAATAATGATAAACAGCTCACCCCCTCGCTGCATTATTGCACGCTATTATTGTCAGTTTCAGTAAGGCCGTATAAACTTACTTCTCAACAATAATTACAATCAACAAACATCTCAAATCAATGTCACATAAAAATGCATATTCATAATATAATCATTCTTTACATTTAAATAATTTGTGATACAAATTACTGCATCATAGTCCAGATGAATCTTATAATATTAAGGATGTGAGATCTTCTTATAGATTACTTCAAACAAAATTTCAACAGATAATATTACTGTGGATACCAGCACATGTGGAAGTGAATAGTAACGAGACTGTAGACTTTCTGGCCAAAAAGGATGCAGTGTTATACTCAAAACCTATTAAGTGGACTAGATATGAAACTAAAAGATCTGATGTGTTACACTCACATGACTTTCTCTACTCTTGTACAAACTATTTCTCCATCTACTTCATGTTAATCGAGATAAACATTTGCACAGTCTATCTTATTGCTAATTTTCTTGTACATGTAAGGGGAATATATATTTACAAGGGCAATATAGAAATACAGTAGCCTTTAAGCATATACATATCTCTTAATAGCTGGTTGCTAGGTGCAGCACCATTCCCTTTCCCACAGATTAATACTCTTTGCATATCAAAGACAAAAAAATGAATAATGAATTTCCATTTAAGAAAATAAGTATTGAAAAATTTAAGAGAATAACAAGCAATATCTTGAAAATGGTTCACTCAACAAAAAAAAATGTATATGACATGAATTGTGTATTTTAACCCGATGTACATTTTTTGTGTAGTAAAATTTTCTCTATCTCTTATGGTTTACCGGTTATGCAAAAGTCGTTCACAATGAAGAACACTTTTGGAGACATTCCCAGAAAATTCAAGATATACATTTATTTGTCATGAAAATATCTTAAACATATGATATTTTAATCAAAATCGTTAGAGCCATTTTGAGAAAATTAAAATTTTCGAAAAATCTTCCATGTAAAGGGTATCCTGGGGTGGGGGGGTTTTCTTGAAAACCTTCGTGTCACATCCCTGGAAGATACTGAACCTAAATACCAAGTTTGGTGTTTATCCAACTGTTCGTTTATGAGTTATGCTGTTCACAGACACACAGACGGACATGTTTCCAAAAATTGTTTTTTTTGATTCAGATGATCTCAAAACATGTATTTCCGGTGAAATCTCGGTATCGAACTTTTGAGTGGAATACAATACTTCCCCTACTTAGTATACGTAGTAGAGAAATTAAAAATGTCAAAATTAATAGAACAAAAATAGCAACATAATATTCAAAAGGAAATTACTAATAAAAATTACTCCAACATAAAAGAATTAATACAAAAAATAAAAAATGTTCCAAGGAAAGAAGCTCTTGCTCATTTCAGATTAGCCAGTAGACATGACTGTCCGGCAGAACATCTACATAGGTTTGGTTTTATGAATGATAAAGCATGTAAGATTTGCAATGCTGAAAACATTTTAAATGGAGAACACCTACTAGAACACCCAGAATTGAGGAAACCTGTACCAGATGGGAAGATACACAATTTATATTGGCAAGGGAAAAATTGATGGATCAAAATCCTGCACATTAGATCAACAGCAACAACATATCTTGCTGAATCTGTAGTTATGTTCTCAAAATACTGAACAAATTCAGGAGTTCTACAATAACTCTATTTATTACATTTCCATAGCTGTTGAACTTTGCAGGCAACAAAGTCAGGGTCGATCTTGTTTTCTCCAATTTTAAACAGTACTCCAAAAGTGCACTGGCCTTTACTGTCCATCATTTCAACACAGAAAAATGTTGATATACTTTAAACAAATTTTCTCTAATGCTGCTCATATTTCTCCTAGTCTTGGAACATAATATAATGCCCTTGGCAAAACTCCAGCTCCTGAGAAATGAAAGCATGATATAAATTAAATGCTTACAATAAAATTGAACATTATGAAGGAAATTCCATGATATTACAGCATATTTGCCTTCCAGACTTCTCAGCCTGGAAGACATCTCATTCAAAGTGCAAAAGCCTTTGCTTACTATTTCTAGTATTAGTTTTCCTAAACCATAATCTATTAACTTTAAAACAGTAGTATGCAACAAATGCATGATTAATTTACCTTCCATTATTTGTTCATCCAAATATGAATGATAGGATGATCAACTTTCTCCAAGAGGATGTTTAGAAACATTCATGTCTATCGGTTGGCTTTTTTACTTTTCTGAACTGTATCTGTAACAGACAGCTGTTTCTTTGCAAGTGTTTTTATTCCCTTATGTGTAATGCTTCATACATGCGAGTCTCTGAATGTAATTAATTTTAACATTGCAGTATCTGCACATTAGCATCTGTTACATTGGAAACATGGCAACCTTAATCTTTAAATTTACTTTCATGCATATAAATGGAAATCACCTTAAGCCATAACTAACAGCTATTAAATACCAACAATTACTTTTTATTCACATGCATTTTAACACCAGGTGTTATGCACATTGACCCAACAGCAAACTAGCACATGCAATTGTCCATTTATGACCCTTTATTTAAAACTAGGGGAATTTTCTTGAGACTGTAACCAAGGAGATTCCTATCAATACCATCAGGAGTCTGCAGCTAAGAAAAGCTGAGCCCAAGAGAGATGAGGAGGAAAGTATGACTGTAAAGATATTTTTACTTTTACTACGTATAGTAAGTAGGGGAAGTATTGCATTCCACCCAAAAATTCGATACCGAGATTTCACCGGAAATATATGTTTTGAGACCCCCTGAATCCAAAAAAAGCATTTTTGGAAACATGTCCATGTGTGTGTCTGTGAACAGCATAACTCAGAAATGAACAGTTGGATAAACACCAAACTTGGTATTTAGGTTCAGTATCTTCCAGAGATGCAACACGAAGGTTTTCAAGAAAATCCCCCCCATCCCAGATTACCCTTTACATGGAACATTTTTCGAAAATTTTAATTTTCTCAAAAATGGCGCTAACGATTTTGATTAAAATAACATGTTTAAGATATTTTTATGACAAATGAAATGTATATCTTGAATTTTCTGGGAATGTCTCCAAAAGTATTCTTCATTGTGAACGTCTTTTGCATAACTGGTAAACCATAAGAGATAGACAAAATTTTACTACACAAAAAATGTAGATCGCCTTAAAATACACAATTTATGTCATATACATTTTTTTTGGTGAGTGAACCATTTTCGAGATATTGCTTGTTATTCCCTTAAATTTTTCAATACTTATTTTCTCAAATGGGAATTCGTTATTCTTTTTCTTTCTTGTATATGCAAAGAGTATTAATCTGTGGCAAAGAGAATGGTGCTGCACCTAGCAATCAGCTATTAAGAGATATGTCTATGCTTAAAGGCTACTGTACTTCTATATTGCCCTTGCAAATACAAAACAAGGGGAACATAGTACGCCTTAAGCGATAGTCAAATATTTTTAGAACTGGTCGCTATGTGTAAAATGTAATTCTCTTTGCATGTCAAAAGATCGTTTCAGAAAATGTTTATCTCGATTAATATGAAATAGATGGAGAATAAGAGTTTGTAAAAATAGTTTGTACAAGAGTAGAGAAAGTCATGTGAGTGTTACACATCAGATTTTTATTAAAGTTATAAATTGAGTAGTTCTTCTAGCAGCATTATTATATGTCATATTATTATAACTATTGTAGATCACAATAATTTAACATGTGGCTGGTAATCCTGAAACAAGCCTCAAAGAAAGTGTTTTGTATGATTGTAATTCACAGACAATTTGACAATACTTTTGGAGCAGTGATTTCTATGGTGTGTAATTTTACTGCTAGAATTGGTACAATTCAAGCCTAAATGAATAATAAATGGCTCACAAAAATTTTATTGCAGAAGTTCCCATTGAAATCAGTTGCAAAAATCAATTGATTTGAATGAAATTTTGTCCAATGATGGATGCTCTTCTGCCAAGTCAGTGTGCAGAGTACTGACGGAGCCATGGTCTTCAACAAGCACATCAATCACTGCTTGATGGATGGAGAGAGGAGGTAAGGACGTGGAAGAGGTTAGCCAACGCAGCGACCAACATTGGCTGAAGCAGTGTGGGGAAACAAAAGTATTAAATTGTGGTGTTACTTCACATTATAAATTTTCATTATAGTCTTAATTTGTAATAGAGAATTAATTTTGCATTATTTTTCAAACAAAAATTAATGGATTTGGGTAATTTAAGGAAAGTTTATTAAATGTTTTTATAGTTGATTTTCGGACAATTTTGCACACAAACCTCTGGCAAAAAGTTGGGCCTCTAGGCATAAGTGCAAGTGAAATGGGGGGTAGATACTACAAAAATGCTTATACAGTCGAAGTCGATTAATTTGAACGTTTTTAATTCAAAATTGTGGATAATTCGAGCTTTTAGCATGGCCCCTTGACATTCCTATATAAAGCAATGTTAAAAAGCCTTCTGTAAATCGATATTTCTTTTGGATAATTCAATATAATATTCAACGAGAACGAGTGAAAAAATTATGTTAGTCAAACTTGCTGGATAAATTCCAGGAAATGCATCACATTGTAATTCCCTCTCCTGCTGGTAAGGAATGGTGGTTACTCAAGCTTCTTTGTGCAATTCTAGGAACTTGTTGCCAGCCCCTAGCCTCTTACAAGGCACTTATTGTGAACACTGCACCCAGTTCATTGCCTACCTGCTACGTTTGCAACAAATAACTTCCCATGCAGTAAAGTAAGCATTTTTAAACAGCGTACACAGTTACATCAAAATCATCAGTGTGTGTTTAAGTAGTGAACTGAGCCAACAATGGCTCTCTCCAAACCTAAATGTATAAATTACAAAACTCTTACTTTAGCTGAAAAGGCAGCAGCCATTTGCGAAGTGGAAAAAGGCTTTAAAAAACAGTGTGACATTGCATGAGATTTTGGAATCCTCCAGAATACGTTGTCTACGTACCTCAAATTAAGGACAAAATTTGGAACTGTGTAGTTACAAACAGTGACGAAAGTAAAAAAAGAGCAAAAGGGCCTGAAACTCCTGACGTCAATGAATGCGTTAAAAAGTGGTTCAAGCAGGCACGGGACAAAACAATTCCAGTAAGTGGACCTCTTATCACAGTGAAAGCCGCGGAATAACTAATTTTAAGGCAAACAGTGGATGGCTGGATGGTTTCAAAAAGCGAAATGGTATTTACTTTAAAACTGTTTGTGGAGAAAGTGGAGGTGTTGACCAGCAAGCAGCCAGTGATTGGAAAACGAGCTTGGTAGAGTGGATTCAACACCAAAATGCAAAAGATATTTTCAATGTCGACGAGACAGAGCTGTTTTATAAATGTACATCACATAAAACACTTGCATTTAAAGGAGAATGATGTACTGGGTGAAAACTTAGCAAAGAACGCATCACACTCCTGATTGTTGCCAATATGGATGGCACTGAAAAGCTGCCATTACTGACTGAAAAGTCAGCCAACCCCCGGTGCTTTAAAAATGTTAAATCTAAGCCTGTGGAATATGAAGCTAATAAAAAGCTTGGATGATGAGTGAAATTTTTGGAAGATGGCTCTTGAACTTAGACAAAAAGTTTTGCAAACAAAATCGCACAGTGTTACTGTTTATTGACAATTGTACAGCCCATAACAGTATTCCATTGTTAGGGAATATCAAAGTTTTGTCCCCCCCCCCAATATGACGTCAGAAGTGCAACCAATGATGGATCAGGGAGTAATAAAAAATTTCAAGCATTTCTACAGGTGTCTGGTGGTCCAGAATCTTCTGTTAGAAACTAATTTGGACAAAAGTAACAAATTCAAAATTGTAATGTGCTTGAAGCAGCTCGTATGTGTAGTAGTGCATGGGACCAAGTGAAACCAAGCACCATAGCCAACTGTTTCCGAAAGGCCGGCTTGTCATATTGGACTTGAAGGTCTTGAAGAAAATGAAACGATTGTGCCTACACTTGAATACTGTAAATTCTGAAACTGGTGTTCTCTATGAGGATTTTGTGCACATGGACGATGAATTGGCCGTTTGTGGGGAGCTAACCAATGCAGACATTTTGGACGTCATGAACACACAAACTGCAGCCCTGTCTTTAGATGAAGAAAAATCAGAACCCGTGATAACAATTCCTACAATTGCTGAGGCCATGGATCACTTACAAAAATTAAGGTGTTATGTTGAGGGTCACCAAAATCACTCAATAAACTAGAAGTGTTTTGTGTGAATCAAAGGTTAAATGCTAAAAAACAAAGATATCAAGTTTCTTTAAAAAACTTTGAATCTGAACTGAACCTGAGTTTTAACATCACAAAACTGTAAACACATACTGTAATGTTATCCTTCCTATAATTTCATTTAATTTAAACCTGTTTTAATTTAAAAAAAATCAAGCTTTTGTAATTCGAAACCTTGAATAATTCGATTTTTTTCTTGGTCCCTTCAACTTCGAATTAGCCAAGTTCGACTGTATTAACACCGACAGAGTGTGTTAAAAGATAAAATCAGCATCATCAGCCCCTCAGATTTTTTCCCGTAGTATTATTTTCAATCCAATTATGCCATAATACATTACAACTAAGCAAAAACTCCCTTTTTCATGCTATTTAAAATGTAAAAAATGCACGTTATCAATGGCAGAAATAGCTAAAACTATGTTTGGCTTTTTATCAAGTTACGGCTGTCTCATTATTATGTATCCCTTAAACTATATCATTTTCATGTATCTTGGAAAATGCTCATGCCTAAATTTCAAAGATGCGAGCAAGATCTACAGAAAAACTGTAAATGGGATAGATAAATGCATAAGTAGAGTTGAGCTAATGAAATGTGAGATTTGAAATTAGTGATCGCTTATTTTAAGCAGCACAAGCAAATCTGGGATGCCACTGTTGACATTCACTGTGATTACATGCAGGACATGTTTCGTGAGGCATTCCCCACATCTTCCACTGCTATGGTTGAATGACTTCGGAGTAGGATTCTGGTGCCATCTGTTGACCGACTGATGAACTTAGTGATGAGATCTCTTCCTGGCGGTATTTCAAAGTTCATCAGTTGCTCTTGGAACTTTTTGATGTATATTTTCTCCCACAAGCTTAATTCTAGCGGTTTCTTGACGTACTTTAGTAATATACATCAAAAAGTTCCAGGAGCAACTGATGAACTTTTAAATACCACCGGGAAGACATCTCATCGCTAAGTTCATCAATCGGTCAACAGATGGCACCAGAGAACCAGAATCCTACTCCGAAGTCAGTCGACGCATAGCAGCGGAAGATGTGGGGAATGCCTCATGAAACATGTCCTGCGTGTAATATGTAGTAAGTGGAGCAAAGAGTATCTTAAGTTGACTCACTCTTTCTTCAATGTACAGGGTTATTCTAAATTAGTCACCTTAAAATATGAATGAATTATTTTGAAACTGTTGACTGAAATTTATTCCGATGTTCATCAAACCTTATGTCGTATCATCAAGTTTTAAACATGGTCGGCAGACTTCGCTACATACACTCGCTCACTCGTCTGGCGGGAAAAATGTGAAGCACTCGCAACACCTGGAGCCTAGTAAGCAGTCGCCCTGGAGTCTTACAGCTGTGCGGAGCGCGCGGTGTTGTCCGTGGTTTCATGAAACTAAATCACAAATTACCACACAAAGACGTTTTCATACAAAGTATCAAAAAACTCCCCCGCAGGTGAAAACAATCAAAACATGGTATGACTGATTCGTAGAAACAGGTTGTGTGGAACACCGAGAGAAAGGACAGGGATGCCCTCCTGTAGCAGGCTACGTTGTGGGAGCCGTGAGAAGAACTTATGCACGAAGTCCAAAGAAGTCTACAACTAGAGCAAGTTTGGAGCTGACCATTCCACAACCTACGGTATGGAAAATTTTACGATGACGGCTGCTGCAACTGGTTCAGGTGTTGAGTGCTAATGACAAGCTTAAACGTTATGAGTTCTGTGCGGACACACTGAACAGGATGGAAGAAGACGATAGTTTTCTTAATAAGATTGTGTTCAGTGACGAGGGAACTTTTCACCTTAGTGGTACAGTTTATCGCCACAATGTAAGGATATGGGGTACACAGAAACCGACGTAATGCCTGGAACATACATGACTCACCAAAACTTAATCTGTTTTGTGCGCTAAGCTCCGTGAAAGTGTATGGACCATTCTTTTTTTATGAGGAGACTGTGACTGGCATCACATATCTAGATATGTTAGAAAACTACCTGATGCCACAGCTGCAAGAAGATATGAGAGAGAATTTCATTTTTCAACAAGATGGAGCACCTCATTACCACCATGAGGTCACTACATACCTATCCCACACCACTCCCGCTTGGATTGGAAGTGGCGGGAACATAGCTTGGCCTCCACAATCTCCCGATTTAACACCGCTGGATTTTAGTCTGTGGGGTTACATTAAAGATAACGTGTACAACCTTCCACTGCCGACCAATCTCGATGAGCTTCGTCAATGAATTAACGTAGCGGTAGCTCGGGTAGATGATCACGCATCACATGATCACGCGTATCTGGGATGAACTGTTGTACAGGTGGGATATCTGCGGAGTGACAAAACGGAGTCACAGTGAACATTTGTAAACATTGCAAATTAAACTTAATGTTAATGTCAATGTATATAATGGAAATGGAAATAAACTATGTAAGATAACTATGTATAATTTAGCTTTATTATCAGGTAACTAATTTAGAATAACCCTGTATTTGAATGCTTCACTGTGTGTAGGTTCCAAGTTTATGTTTACAACACGAAGTTCCATGGAAACTAAAATTGGGATCAGGATTAAAATGAAAACAAGAAACATATGTAAAACATTTTTATTACAGATACTTCCCAAGTAGATTATAAAACAATGGGCTGGACTTTTACAAGAAACTTGTACACAGGTCTTCAAATCAGCAGTCTCATTACAAGGAACATTCTGTCATTTCTTGATGAACCAAGAGTCGGTGGATACTGCAACAACCTGACTTACAGACCCTTAAAAGAATCAGTACTCTATTGGAAAACAAAGTTTGTGACTGCAGTTGCCCCTAGTAATACTGGATAGCTCCACACATTATTTTGAATATCTAGAGGAACTCAAGCAACAATACACAAGTGTATGTGAAAGACACTACATCAAGATATTACCCCATGTTTGTAAACACTCTGCAAACTATTTAGAGAACAATTCTCTTCTACATTTTGAAATGTGCATTAAGAAGCAACACATAACTTTAAGCACTATGCATGTACTTTATGTGTATATATATGTACATATTTTTTTTTAAGTCAGTATAACTGAATGATATTTATTACACATTTAGATAACTCCTAATGTAACACTGTATCAGATAATTATAGGTCAGCATCAGTTACCATAACAGTGACCAGAGTAAGAAATATTTGGCAAGCAAACATTTATCAAAACCAAATTACTCTAGAAATAACAGAAGAGACTGGAGGATTTATATTACTAAATACTTATGCAATAAATTCCAAGTATTTTTTTAACATGCCAACAACATGGTATTTCACACCCTAAAAACATTCAATACTTTCAATTAAATATAAAGAGAGTTAAAAAAAAATACTTTATCCTGTGATTGTTAGTTTCTTTGGGTCACTTAGTGTCCTGAAAATTGAATGCTATTATTTCTGCAAACCATCTTACTTACATTTAAGTAGTTGAACACATGGAGAGTATTTAAGGCACAGCAAAAAGTGTCAAAACTCTCTCAAATGAATTACTGTACCACTACAGTAGATAGTTACCGTTTCACCTAACTGTTAGCTTTTTTTGTATGTAATCTATATTAAGGATAGATAGTGTGTAGCCTTAAAAACATAGGATTGGACCTCCAGGATGTACTTCAGGAGGAATAATTGGTTCACATCGCTGCATTTAACCTCTTCACTGCTACAAATGGAACTGTTCTGTAAATTTATACTACCATCCACAAATGGTGCTGTGCATAGCTGAAAGCTGCATTATTTGTGATGAGATTGCTTCCAAATTATTGTATTTACAAAACACACTTCATAAAATATGCTCCGCCTAATTATGTATGTAAATTTATGCTTTAGCTATACATCAACCCCTCTGCATGTGCCTATATAGTAAGTCAAATTTCAAAGATGACTATACAAGGATACAAAATCCTGTGTATAGATGATATATAAGTGATAAATAGAGGCGGCACTGATATTGTTATTCCTACTCCAGTTGAACATGGTCATAATGTTGTTTCAAACTTTCTAGCATTTGTTGCAGCTGCCTATGATGATCCATTTATACTGATTGGCAATAAAGCAAACTTTCTTCCTCTGCTTCTGAATAAGAGAAATGTAAATGTAATCTCTTCCATTCTATGGCAACAAGAGCTAATGGATTTGGTCAAGGTGAAAAAACAGGTATTTGTGTAAAAGTGCTCCATATATAAAATAGGATTATCAAAATTTTATGAAAAAGTAAAAAATTACGCTACTCAAGATAAATAGTACTTTATACTTATGCAGTATATGTTTCCTTAAAATTTATCTTTTCTGTTAAAATGCAGTTCTTCACTCACATTCTCGATCATTTTTCTCTCCGCACAATTCTATAGCTTTCCTCTAAATGCCTGGTTTACGTTAGCTTTCCTTCCTCCTGACTAAAAAAAATTACTTATACCAACACAACTTAACTAATCTATTCATTAAAATACTTAATTAATCCAATGAATTTTTTTAAAATTTCTTTAAAAGAAAAAAAAAATGCTTTTGTTTCGGAACTCTGGTAAGGCATTGACGTCACTAGCTGGGTGGATATTGGATTTTTTGAGTTCTAAGGCCCTGGGGGGGGGGGGGGGTAGCTAGGCTATTGCAGATGGGTAGCTTGTCTTGAGTTGTGGTAGTTTCACCTTATTTTGATTTTTTTCTTTTCTTTCATTCATGTAATAAGACATTTGGCCATTATTCTGACTGCCTTATGATTTACTTATTTTCTTTCGCTATGAGTGTCTTGATGCCTGGTGCAACTTCCATGTTTTTTGTCATCTTTGTACAATTGTTTGTTTTTATGTTATTTTTTGTGTTTTTCTCCTTCCCTTTTTTACTTTCTCTACTACGTATAGTAAGTAGGGGAAGTATTGCATTCCACCCAAAAATTCGATACCAAGATTTCACCGGAAATACATGTTTTGAGACCTCCTGAATCCAAAAAAAGCATTTTTGGAAACATGTCCGTGTGTGTGTCGGTGTGTGTGTGTGTGTGTGTGTGTCTGTGAACAGCATAACTCAAAAACGAACAGTCGGATAAACACCAAACTTGGTATTTAGGTTCATTATCTTCCAGAGATGCGACACGAAGGCTTTCAAGAAAATCCCCCCACCCCCAGACTACCCTTTACATGTAACATTTTTCGAAAATTTTAATTTTCTCAAAAATGGCTCTAACGATTTTGATGAAAATATCATATGTTTAAGATAATGTCATGAGAAATGAAATGTATATCTCGAATTTTCTGGGAATGTCTCCGAAAGTATTCTTCATTGTGAACGACTTTTGCATAACTGGTAAACTATAAGAGATAGACAAAATTTTACTACACAAAAAATGTAGATCGCATTAAAATACACAACTTATGTCATATACATTTCTTTTGTTGAGTGAACCGTTTTCGAGATATTGCTTGTTATTTCCTTAAATTTTCCAATACTTATACTTTTTCTAAAATTTGTTATTCATTTTTTTCTGTCCTGGACATGCAAAGAGAATGGAATGCGCCACATAGCAACCAGCGTTAAAATATTTGACTATCGCTTAAAAGCTACCATATTCCCCTTGCATCTACAAGAAAATTATCAATAAGATTGACATCTTGATATCTCGATTAACATGAAGCATATGGAGAATAGGCGTTTGTAAAAATAGATTGTACAGAGTAGAGAAAGTCATGTGAGTGTAACACATCAGATTTTTTTCTCTTTCTTTGTGTTTCTTTGTGTGTTTGCATAAATATGCCTGTCTGTGTTTGAGTAACATATTTTTGTGGTGCACCATTTGAGTCAATATTATGGTCATCAAATAATGAAGGTTGAGATGACTTATAACACTAATAAAGCTTCGCTTACTCATAAACTCATGGGAACATGTTTCATTGCCACTTGTCTGCATTGCCAGTTTGTTGTCGAAGTGATTTTGAACCTCGCATAAATTTTAATTTTTATTGAAATGCAATGATGTAAATTACTCCAAGATGATTATGGCTATTATTGCCATTTTGTTTTTAAGTATAATGTTATAGGAATAACAAACATGCAACAAATTTGTATGCAAGTCAAAGGGGAGATCCTGGTGACACAATATGTATTAAAACAAGGCTATGATTTTAAGAATATTCATAAATTAATACCACTGAATTTGATTTAAATAGATACTGAATGATATGCAGCAGCGGCACAAGCATTTTAATGGCTAGAAATAAAAGGGTTAACAAGGAACCAATTGTAAAAGCGAAGCATGTGAAGGCTTCTCAGATGTGTTGTCTCACGTAATATTAACAGGAATAATGCATAACTAAATAAACATCACATAGATTTATCCTAGCAAAGATCTCTAAAACCTGCAACTCTATCTAGAACTCTGTTGATAGAGTATAACAGAAAAGGTATGGAGGAGCAACGTGTATTCCCTAGGAAACAGCAGGTTTCACTGCTGACCTCATAACTGCTGGGATGTCAGTAACCCAGAGTGCACACGAGAGTGTATTTAAATGCTTGATCAACATACAAGAAAGTCGGCAGCCAGCTGTACAATTTTGGGCTAGCACTTCTGAATACACATTATTAAATTTTCTTTAAGGATTTATTTAAAGGTGAGTCGGAATTGTTACACTAACATCACTTAAGTTAGTGTAACAATTCCGACTCACCTTTAAATAAATTCAATACACATCACTGTTTCTAGCTTCTTTTCATTACAATATCACGTTTCTTTAAGGAAATTAACTTCAACTGTTAATTCTTAAATTTTTCAATAAGCAATCTACTTAATTTGCAAAATGTTTAGCATACCTTACTGTTTTGAGGAGTACTATGTGATGCCTAGAAAAGCAATGCACTATTGCTTCTCAATGGACAAAGAATCATAGATTGCCAAGAGGTTAAGAAAATGTCTTCTGTATAAGTAAACATGTTTCGACATTCTGCTCTTAGTGTATCTCCCACAGCGATGAAAATGATGTCATATGTCCAACAGATGTCACTCTATGTCATACACTACCTCTAAAGCAATGCTGGCAACGTATGAATAACTAATGCTGCCAAACCCGGTAAGAGACCCAGCATCAAGGCGTAGCCAAGAGATTGAGACCCCTCAACCTCAAAACTTAGCCGAGAGATGTTTTTTAGAAGGGGAGGAGTGTAGAGTTGTGTTCCTAAGCTTAGGCTTCTGATTCACGAGAGTTTAGGTTAGGTTTAGTTTCTTTTATTTTTATATATAAGCTTAGGTTTCTGATTATATATATATATATATATATATAACCTTGTTTAATTTGTTACCAGTGGTTACATCGAAGCACGCAAGCGAAGCAAGCGTGTGTTCCTAAGCTTAGGTTTCTGATTCACAGACGGTTAGGTTAGGTTTAGTTTTTTTTATTTTTATATATAAGCTTAGGTTTCTGATTTACTTATATATATATAACCTTGTTTTAATTTGTTACCAGTGGTTACATCAAAGCACGCAAGCGAAGCAAGCATGTGTTCCTAAGCTTAGGTTTCTGATTCACAGACGGTTAGGTTAGGTTTAGTTTCTTTTTTATAACATTGTTTTAATTAGTTACCAGTGGTTACATCAAAGCACACGAGCAAAGTGAGCGTGCGTTCCTAAGCTTAGGTTTCTGATTCACAGGAGGTTAGGTTAAGTTTAGTTTCTTTTATTTTAATATATAAGCTTAGGTTTCTGATTTACATATATGTAGCCTTGTTTTAATTTGTTTCCAGTGGTTACATCAAAGCATGCAAGTGAAGCAAGCAAGCATGCATTCCTAAGCTCAGGTTTCTGATTCATAGGAGATTAGATTTAGTTTTTTTTTTATATATATATATATATATATATATATATATATATATATATATATATATATATATAACCTTGTTTTAATTAGTTACCAGTGGTTACATCAAAGCACGCAAGCGAAGCGAGAGTGCGTTCCTAAGCTTAGGTTTCTGATTCACCGGACATTAGGTTAGGTTTAGTTTTTTTTTATATAAGCTTACGTTTCTGAATTCACGGAAGGTTAGCCCTAGGTTAGGTTTTTTTTTATGTAGGCTTGCGTTAACTATCTACCACTGTTACACTAAAGGAACTTCTTTATTTAATGGAAATAACATATTAATATAACAAACTTTCACAAAAAGAATACAAAAATTACAATTTTGGGTAGTCTTTCTTACTATGAATGCGTTGCGTTTTTGTCAGCGGCAACACTAAACAAAGAAGAAGAAATTCTAGTAACAACAACAACACATCACATATTTAGCGGATTTCACTTTTTATTTAGGTTGGCAGTTCCCATTTTGCATGTGCTTTAGCAACAACATGACTACGTTTGTTGCGTTCATAACACGATTTCCCTATAAAAGTAAAACACCTAAAAAAGGAAGGCAGGTGGGCACCAGATATTGAAGAGATCACATCCACTTCTAAACTCACTCCTAAGGTAATTTATTCGCTTTCCTTTTGCTTTTATAAGCATTTTCAACAAGGATACATTAAGAGCAGATTTGTCACATGTTTAACGAAAGCTTTATATAACTGTTTTATGCCAAACAATGTTAACCCGTATCTTTTCTTACCTTATTTGCAAAAGTTTACATTTGATGTTATTACTTTGCTTGGTTTAAGCCCAAGGCTGAAGTGCATCCAGAGAAATGACGGAAATCTGTATCAACACTCACAGCATGAACTTCATTGTTGGTATGGGAAGAATTCCATCTCCCAAATAATGCTGAATCTAGCGCAGCAGCTTTGATACTAAGTGAGCATCCCTGCTACAGTTTCCAAATCTAATGGATATTGGGTTTTAAATCTAAAGTTAGTTATTCAGACATGTTTTAAAAACTTAAGGCTTGCAGGCGTCTTGCAGACTTGCTTCCTAACAGCATTACCACAGGAAGCTAAACTATTTAATATCAACATTCTTGTTGCAGTAATCTGGACGGACCACACTTAAGCATTGAAAATGCTTGCTTGGAAATATGGAAATAATATCAACAATTTATCAACAAAAATATAAAACTTATAGCAATTGTTTGCAGCCACTGCACAGTACAACCGCTAAAAGCAAAAGCTATTATTCTGTATGGATGATCTTACATCTGGTCACTGCATTAAAATAAGATTTCAAAGCAGTAGGATGCATTTGTGTGCTTACTAGATAGATCATATCATTTAAATAATTATACATGCAAATGAATAAATAAATAAAAAAACGTATATGATACTGCGCAGCCAATAAATATTTTCCTCCAAGACTTAAGTCCAAAATACCCAGATTCTGGATAAAGCAAGTTGAAAATATGTTTCCGAAAGATTAAAATAGGACCAATGTCTTCTAAATGTATAACATCCGGTTTCAAATATTTATCTATTAACAACAAGAGAACTGTGTTATCAGTTCCTTTTCATTCACAATGGAGCATACTTCTCTCAATTTCCTCTGCACAGCTCTGAAACCCAAACAAAGAACAAGTCTTTATGTTAAAAAAATGACAATCATGCAAAGATTTCTAAACACATGTACTAAAAGAAGAGTTTTATATCATCATATTACGATTAATTTTGTTCTTCTGAAAGAATTAACAATTTACATCTCTTAACGTTGCATTACATGAAGTTTTATAAAATCTCACTATAATGGGCAGAGTTTTGAGTATTATATGAAAGTTTTTATCACAGCTGTAAGAAAATGTACTTTTCTATGCTTCTGCACTGATTATAGTACCAGAGAAAACTTCAAACAAAAAGCACATTTGGGAGAAAGGATATAAATGTAATAGATTAGAAAATCCTGACTTTATAATCAATTTAATTTATTTTTTATGTTGTTACTGTACACCTTCTAGTGTACTTCCATTTATTTGCTTCTGTTTTACTATATTTCGTGTAATTCATAAAGTGATACAAAAGTTACCCAGAGATCACATCAATAACAGAATAAAAGGGCTACAGCTCAAACACATAGGCTTTTCAGGAGAAGAGATTAGAATTTTAGCACTTTTAGACTACTTCAGTTAACACAAAATACAACAATCCTAGCAAAATTGTCAATTTTAAAACTGTTAGAGGCGCTTTTTAATGTCTTACATTTTGTGTTCAGCATTTTCAAAGGTTGTTGAGTTTGAAATAATCCATACAATGACAGTAATATCTTAAAAATGCATGTTTTGAGTTGTAACCCTTTTTAATATGTACTAATTATTCACAATTTTCTTTCTTTCTAATAGATGCTATCAAAAATATAACCAAGTCCATACCTATTAATATTATCCAATATATTTTTAACCCTCAATGGAAAACCTTTAGCATGAATTACTCAATTATCCACTAAATTGATTTCGAAAAAAAAAAAAAAACTTTTTTCATTTTGTTTTGATATTTTATAACAGTACTGGTAGAAACAGATCTGTTTAATTTAATTTTTGGGCCCTTGGGGGTGACATAAGCAAGCACAATCAACCACCTTTTAGTTTAAGAGTGGGCAGGATTAAAGAGGTATCCAAACTCCAAGGTGAAATGAGGCATATTATTATATTAGCTATCTTGTCTCCTAAGGAATTTTAACTATTGTCAGTACCATACTACCACATGGATTACACTAGTCTGCATGATATCGGATGACTGAAAACTAATAAGTGATTCTGACTCACTTTTTTATGTTGATTTCAGAACTGCTTTTAGTTTTTTTCTATCATGTACAGTTGTTTCACAATTTCACTTCAAAATATAGAGATATAAAGATATTGTTTCTGCCACTACACATAAAGTTAGACTTGATGAAGCAATTTATAAGGGCTCTACCACAGGATGGACCCTGCTTCAAGTACCTTTCCAAGAAATTTCCCTCCATTACACAAGACAAATTAAAGGCTGGAATTTTTGTTGTTCCTCAAATAAAGAATTTGATGAAGGATGAAGATTTTGAGAAGACAATGAATGAGAGAGAAATAGAAGCATGTACTGCTTTCCAATCAATTACTGAAAACTTCTTAGGCAAAAACAAAGATCCTAATTACAAGGCCATTGTCGAAACAATGTTAGAAAATTTCAAGAAGATGGGTTGTAACATGAGTGTAAAGGTGCATTTTCTGCATTCACATATCGACTACTTTCCAGAAAACCTGGGACATTATAGTGAAGAGAAGGGTGAACGTTTTCACCAAGATATTAAGGAAATGGAGAGGAGGTACCAGGGGAGATGGAATGAAACTATGATGGCCGACTACTGCTGGATGTTGAGGAGGGACAGTCATCTTCAAGGATCAGCAAGGAAGTCAAAGAAGACAAAGTTTGAAAAAAATTAAATGAAACATTTGGCTTCTTGTTTTGTTAAAATGTAGTCATGAAATAAATTAGGGAAGTTCTTGAGAGTATTCTTAAAATGTTTCTTGAATAACAACTTACCTTGTGTGAAATGGTATTTGAATACTTTTCTACGCTCATTAGTAAAACTGTCAAAACATTACTTATTTTGTGTAAAAACCTGATGTGATAGAAAAAAATGGAAGTTATTTCTGGAATCAGCATATAAACTTTATTCAAGAACACCTACTTTTAAGAAATCATCTGACAAAAAGTTTGAAAATGCAGACTAGTGTTATATGTATAACACAATTGTGTCTGAAATGCTGATGGTCTGAACAGCATTATTACTTCAGAGATATGAAGCAAACATGGGAGCTATAAAAACCATAACAAATCATCTGCAAGTCTTTAACAGATGCTTGCATGGCATGATAAGAATATTCTAGTTTCAGACTACAAAGTAAATATGTTTAAAAATTTAACCACTAATTTAACTGTGATTTCAGCAGAGAAGTTGGGACTGCTGCAACATACAAGGATTGGGGGCATAAGTCATGGCAGCTATATATTTTGAAACGAACTGTTATTGGAGCACAAAATGGTATGTGTCACAGGAAAGCCAGACAGTTCTAGTGGTGTTGACAATGTCAGATGGTGCTGGGATGGCCTGTACGAGTGCAGAGAGCAATGTGAAATCAGTTGTTCGTCAACCACCGTGCCAGATGGATTTGACATGTGCTTGTACATCAAAATAACCTTTCTCTGACGGAGAACTGCCAGAGAATGTCACAGGTGGAAGCTGTTGGGAATAAGTGCAATCATTCTCCACGACATCACAAGGCCATATACAGCAGTGTGTGTGTCAGACAGCTATTACAGGGCTGGGAATAGGAAGAATTGGAGCACCCACCATACTCTCCTGACCTGTATCCATGTGACTTCTTTGACTTCATACACAAGGTAAAGGAACTGTTACATGGTAGGCAGTTATTCAGCACCTCCTTCATCATTAACACTGTGATGTGAAAGTTGCAGGGGATTACTTTGGGGGCCTTTAGAACAGGTATGTATGCTGTGCTGTAATGAGTGTGAAACCAGTAATGTCATGTCAACTACCTTAATTAATATGTGAAGCACATGTTGCTGTATTGTTCAATGTCCATACATGTGGTTCATATCTTGTCCTGTAATGTGTATATTTGACATTTTCCAATGTAATGGTAATAAAAAATATTGTTGCCATGACTTTGCCCTAACCCTCGTACAATTTGCCAACCTTAAATTGGTACAATCTGGACAACACTTGATTGGAATTTTGTTAGGGTAGGTGAGAAACAGACCTATGACTACAATTCTTGCAAAAACAAATCAAGGGGCTTGCCAACAATAGTCAAATGCAGGAATTTTTTATGGTTCCAATGTTCCATCCAGGAATGTGTTGCTAAGTGTTATCTGAAGAGCAGGTAGGAACACATCAATGTATGCATCCACCATTCCTATGTGTTGAAACTTTTTTTCTTTGACAAAAAGGACATATATATGTAATAAAATAAATTTCTAAATCTAATATTCCACAAGGTTTCCTGGAACATACTTATTAATTTACACGAGGGTACTCTAAAATTATCTTTTTAAATCACACATTACTGATAAATGATTTTCACTGCAATTGCTTCCCTGAATATTACATACACTGTTTTTTTTTTAAAAGCTTTCCAGCTGATTATCTTAAAACCAACATGTTTTCATGAAAACAATTATGGTTAGTGTTTATTCATTGGAATGGGGAAAATAAGTTATATTTTCATTTAGTATACATTTTCAAGGTCATTTCACAGCTAATTTTTTTTTTTAAATGCGAAGTCCTATTTTTTTAAGATTTTGGTTTTACACATAAAAGCAAACATTTTTACTGAAACTTTTTTTTATTATACTAACCATTATTTTATAAAATATTTAAGCAGTTTGAAAAAATTATTAATATTAATATACTGAAATGGAGTTTAAATAGCGACATCAGGTTTGTTTATGTTTGCTTGTATATAAAACTGTTACAATATTGAGGTTCACATTTAAAAAAACAAAACAGCCGATTATGAAATGACCTTGAAAGTGTGCACTAAATAAAATGTGATAAGTATCATTATTTTTGCTCTGAAATGAAAAAACATTCACCATAAATTGCTTTCTTGAAAACTTGTTGTTTTCAACACAATCAGTTCGAAAGTTTATAAAGAAACACTATATGTAAGTGTAACTGACATCTTTTTATTCAAGCACGTTAATGTGTAACCATATTATGTACAAATGTGTTCAAAAAGCCTGGCTTGATCTAACAGCTTTGCTTTTTATATGCTATAGTGATACAATCTCAGTCTAGTTAGGATTTATTAGAGCCAAGCCGTCTTTCATCCTTCCTACTAGAACGTCCTAGTTTCATCCAATCAAGCTGAGGCTACTAGGGAACATGAACCTCGTAAGCTTCATTGCTCTGATACGACTTTGGGAATGCAACGAGCCTCTTCTCTGGCTTTGTAAACAAGTAGCAAGCATAATCTTGCTGAACACAAGTTCAGAGGAATCTTAAAAGGCTTTCTGTTTACATCTTTCTCTCTCTTGAATACAGCTCTTGACTAAAAGGTAATACGGTTCAACTAGGCCCCATATTTGAATTGATTGTATATAGATTAAACAAAGATGTAAAACATTGTATTTAATATTGTAACTCAAGAGAAAAAACCTTCATACACAAGATTGCAATTTGTTGAGGAAGTAAGGTTCGGATCACTGGTCTATCCCTTTTCTTGGGACAGGAAAGGTCTGTCGGTACGTATACAAATGCATTGAGTCATTAAAGAAGGGTCGGTGGAAAATAAGCCTCGGAAAGTGCTATTTCTTTTCAAAGCAGAAGAAACATGATGTTTGTGCTGAGAAAAGGATTAAAGCCATAAAGATGTGTACGTGTTACAGTATAAATTAAACTAATTCTAAATAGTACCGTGGGAACAGAAAGCTGAACAGAACTGAAATTTTAGCCAATAAATGGAAAATCAAGAATACAAACTGACGAATACGAAAACAGGAGATCGTCACATGATTGAAAACCGAACAAAATAATCACGTGACATATGTGGAGTAGGGATGAAATCAGACATGGCGAAATTCACAAAATACAAGTAACTTGACTCTTAGCTGAACTCTGCACCGTACAAGTCAGGCCGCGGCTATGAACGTAGGGAAAATATTACAATACTTCTTTATACTGCCAACTAACAAATCATCTCTATGTCAGTCGCGGATAATTGACAAAGTGGTGGCTCGCGTTTCTGAATGTGTAACATGACAGTATAATAAAGCCAATATTTGCCAGAGCAAATGTTTTTATTATCCAATCTATATATAATGTTATCACCCCCTGTAAACTTTACAGAGTCGACACTGCTCAACGCTAGCCGGAGAAAGAAGAAACTTAATTGTTATGCATCGAGGATGCGGCCAGCTTCGAAGGTAATTTAAAAATAAATTTTCCTAAAGCAGGAGTTGGACTGTTGGTCCAATGTTATGATAAAAAAAAAAAAAACATATTAAATCTTCTTTGTAAAATTAGATGATAGCTGCATATATCCTCTATTGTTACTGTACTAAAAATTTGCATTTTCCTTCATATAAAGAAAATATGCCCCATTGTGAACTTCAGATACCATCTGATAACTAGTATTCTCTCAGTTTCACTATTTTCAGGCCCTGATCCATAATTTCAGCCAAATTAGCAAACTAGGAGTTAATGTTCTCACTCCGGTACATCAGAAACCAAAACAGAAAAAAATGATGAAAAGACATTTCTCTTATAAAAAAAGTTTGAGTTAGAGGATAGCAAATAAACAGAATGCATGAGTTAGGGCTGGTTCTCAACATTAAAATTACCACCAAGAACAATTATAACATTTACTATATTAACATATAATTATTATTTTTACATAGTGAATACAATAATTATGCATTATAATTTATAGGTTATATTAATACTTAGATTGCATTATGGAAGATTAATTAGTAGTCCCTTTGGGAACAAATGCGAGATCAAAATATTTAAAAAAATACTTTATCAGTCAGAAAGGAGGGTTAAACAATGTTTTAATGCTCCAAAGAACTGGTAGCATCAATTAATTATATCATGTCGGCTACCTTATTTGCTTCCATTTTAGAAATAATGTTGCTCTGTGACAAGCATAGTCTTTATTTACTCAACATTAAATTACTCAACTTTTGCAGAGATTCTCTGAGCAATATATTTTCTGGTGTTTTGTACAATGTCAGAGAACAGTTTAACCACAGAATTTACATTTTCTATCTTAAAAATTTGTAAACAATCCAACCAGTTCACTAGCTTTAAACACATAACTAATTTTACAGAAACTGTATATAAACCAAAATAAATCTTATGAACTTTACATCACATAAATGATTTATCTGAAGATAATTGCTTCTTTCCAATTTTGCTTAACCATGTTAAGAATAACTTTGTACCTTTATTTTCTGGAATGTAGGAAGTCAAAACTGTCTTAAAAGTATAGCAACACTTTTGTTCTTAAGGAATCCACAATTAAAGCTAGTTCACAAAAAGTCACAGAGAATATCAATGAGTGAATGTTATGTATTTTGATTTTACTATGTCATGTATACATTAAATACTCACCACCACAGACAGCAGTTTCTACCAATTGTGCTCAAGCAGATTATATACCAGCTTTAAGCAGCTGGACGCTGCTCAGGTGCAGGCATGGCAACATTAGTAGCTTGGGCTGGAGCCCGTTCTGGTACCTGAACTGCATGAACTTGTGGTAGAGATGTTCCAGCTGGATCCTGGGCAGTTTCTATAGTGTGAAGTGCAGTGGCACTGGCATATGAAGGTGGTGGTGTGGGGAACTTCTTCATGGCAAAACGAGGGTCTCCAATTGCTGTCTCATAATCTGGCAGGTCATGCAGAAGGGACTGGCTGTCAGGATCAATGTAATGAATGGTTCTCTGTGCTGCCACCAGGCGGAGACTCAGGTACTTGTAACAGCTCCACACCACGCCAATAAAGTAAGCCTGCAATGTGTAAATGGGGAAAGATTAGATGAGTATGCATAAACAATATTGTCTCTAGCCATTGCCACTTTTCATCAATTATTCTATGAATTGGAATTGTTTTTCCACACAAACCATGTGTTGGAAAAGGTTGGAAAGGTAGAATCAGATGACTGAAAAAGCCTGGTGATGGCACTGAATTATTCAGTCATCTGATTCTATCTTTCCATTCTATGAATTACAGTAGTCTGCATTTTCAAACTTTTTGTGAGATGATTTCATAAAAGTAGGTGTTCTTGAATCAAGTTTTTATGCTGATTCCAGAAATAACTTCCATTTTTTTTCTATCACGTCAGGTTTTTACACAAAATAAGAAGTAATGTTTTGACAATTTTACTAATGAGCACAGAAAAGTATTCAAATACCATTTCACACAAGGTAAGTTTTCATTCAAGAAACATTTTAAGAATACTCTCAAGAACTCCCCTAATTTATTTCATGACTACATTTTAACAAAACAAGAAGCGAAAGTGTTTCATATAATTTTTTTCAAACTTTCTCTTCTTTGACTTCCTTGCAGATCCTTGAAGAGGACTGTCCCTCCTCAACATTCAACACTAGTGGGCCATCATAGTTTCATTGAATTAACCTGGTACCTCTTCTCCATTTCCTTAATATCTTGGTGAAAACATTCACCCTGCTCTTCACTATAATGTCCCAGATTTTCTAGAAAGAGTCGATATGTGAAAGCACAAAATGCACCTTTAAACTCATGTTACAACCCACCTTCTTGAAATTTTCCAACATTGTTTCGACAATGGCCTTGTAATTAGTATCTTTGTTTTTGCCTAAGAAGTTTTCAGTAACCGATCGGAAGGCGGTCCATGCTTCTATTTCTCTCTCATTCATTGTCTTCTCGAAATCTTCATCCTTCATTAGTTTCTTTATCTGAGGACCAACAAAAATTCCAGCCTTTAATTTGTCTTGTGTAATGAAGGGAAATTTCTTGGAAAGGTACTTGAAGCAGGTCCATCCTGTGGTAGAGCCCTTACAAATTGCTTCATCAAGCTCAATTTTATGTGTAGTGGCGGAAGCAATATCTTTATATCTCTATATTTGTTAAGTGAAATTGTGAAAAAAACTGTACGTGATAGAAAAAACTAAAAGCAGTTCTGAAATCAACATAAAAAAGTGAGTCAGAATCACTTATTAGTTTTCAGTCATCCGATATTGTGCAGACTAGTGTTATTGATATAAAAGTTTATTTTTCTATTAATTTCCTGTTATTGAAGTATTTTCTGGAAATGGGTTCAATTAATACAACAGTAATATAATTTTTGTAGGCTGAAACAAAAATAACAGTTTAAAAGTCAGATCAATAATTGGAGGGTGTTAGGCATCAACTGACCAGCACCAAAATCAACCTGTTTATACTATTGCTCCATCTGGTAGCTAAAGGTTTAAACTCTTTACAAAAAATTATTCCTGCATGTTTTCTCCATATTTCTCCTTGGAAAACGCATTTTGACTTAACGGCTATAATTATGATATTAAAATTGAATTTTGCATCGATGACCAGCCATCTTTCCTGTAGTATGAATTAATCATCACATGAACATGCGACAATGTGCAGTCGCTTTCTTGATTTTGATGATTGTCAATTTCCACTCAGTGCATTCCCGCTTTATTATGCAACCTTAGAACTCAATTATCTCTGGAACATGATGTTGCAGTTTGTATTTAACTTACGACTGTTCTGTGTACCAAAATATTTCATAGTAGCTGAGTTAAGTTTTAAGTCTAGCAGATAGCAATAAGGCCAATACATACGTATACCTCGGTGTGAATAAATCCTTCTGCTAGCTAATGGTGAGTAAACCTCAAAGCTCCTTTAATTAAAAAATCTGATGTGTTACATTCACATGACTTTCTCTGCTTTTGTACAAACTATTTTTACAAATGCTTATTCTCCATATGCTTCATGTTAATCAAGATATCAAGATGTCAATCTTCTTATTACTAATTTTCTTGTAGATGCAAGTGGAATTGGTGGGCTTTAAGCGATAGTCAAATGTTTTAAGAGCTGGTTGCTATGTGGAGTATTCCATTCTCTTTGCATTACCAGGACAAAGAAAAAAAGGAATAACGAATTCCCATTTGAGAAAAAGTATAAGTATTGGAAAATTTAAGGGAATAACAAGCAATATCTTGAAAATGGTTCACTCAATAAAAAAATGTATATGACATAAATTGTGTATTTTAAAGCGATCTACATTTTTTGTGTAGTAAAATTTTGTCTATCTCTTATAGTTTACCAATTATGCAAACATCGTTCACAATGAAGAACACTTTTGGAGACATTCCCAGAAAATTCAAGATATACATTTTATCTGTCATGAAAGTATCTTAATCAAATCAAAATCATTAAGAGCCATTTTTCAGAAAATTAAAAGTTTCGAAAAATGTTCCATGTAAAGGGTAATCTGAGGTGAGGGAATTTTCTTGAAAACCTTCGTGTCGCATCTCTGGAAGATACTGAAGCTAAATACCAAGTTTGGTGTTTATCCGACTGTTCGTTTCCGAGTTATGGTGTTCACAGACTGACAGACACACACACGGACATGTTTCCAAAAATACTTTTTTTTGGATTCAGGAGTCCTCAACACACGTATTTCCGCTGAAATCTCGGTATCAAATTTTTGGGTGGAATGCAATACTTCCCCTACTAACTATACGTAGTAGAGAAAGTAAAAACCAATACTTAAGTGTTTCTCGCTGTCACATTTAAAAAATTCTTTTTAAAGTAATGCTTCCCTGTCTTAGGAAAGTGAAGACTTAATAGAGGGGTCGTTCACACATGCAGTTGCTACTCCCATTTCAACTCAGGCATCAAAAAGACCTCATAACACTGAGTCCAACGAAAAGCGAGCAAATGGTCGTATTATGCAAATATATTATATGCACTGTTAACTTGTATTAATTATTACATTTCATTAATCACAATACATTATGTCAAATGAGCCTGTAAATGTTAAATGCATATCCTCTAGTTGTATTTCCTGGGTTTTCTTTAAGTATTAAGAGGTTGTAAATACCTTTATCCGACAAAGTTGATATATCAGAACAAACTGACATATGCTCTTTGAACGAACCTACAGAAAAGCAGTCAAACGTGTGCATGCACCCCAAAACATTGCCTTCACCAGAAGCTCTACTATCTTTGATTGCGACAAAACAGGTTCATATGGGTTGGCCTTGCAAATGCCTTTCCAAGAATCCACTTGTTATACACATAATGACCAGACAAGATAATCACAGTACAGTTGCACTGGAGAAGCACAATGTAAACAGAAAGCACATAAACAGTGAGAAGGTTAACTGGCTACAAGTGCGAAATACAACTGAAGAAAGACAAACCTTAAATTTTCTTCAAAACTAAATTTAGTTCTGCGCATTCTGTTGAAGTAAACATTAAAAAGTCTGCAGCTGGTAGCCAAGTTCAAAATGCAAATGCTTCAGTATTCTACATGATCTATACCCCCGCCGCTGTATCTTTGCACTTGACAGTTTGTGTGGCTTCGCATAAGGTTGGCTACATTGTGGTTGCGATGTTGCCAGAGTGGTTAGTAAACAACAACAGCTGATTGTTCTCCTTTCTATCATGTCTAAGCCGCATACAAAAAGTGTACGTAAGTAGCGAACGTCAATGAATAATAACTATTTTGTATTATTATTGTTAATTGAAAATAACTCTGCATAAACATTGCAGTGTATGTAGAATAAATTATGCACTTTTGACAATATAGAAACAAAATAATACAAACTTCCTGCTACAATGAGGAGAAATAAAACAAATTATAAGCATGCCATAACAAAGTTATTTTCACCCACCCACTTAAAACTGCAATGGCTCAATTCCATCCAAATCCCCATTGTCGTCATTGTCATCATCATCATCATCATCCTCGGAAGCATCATTATCATCATCTTCACCAAGGCATATCATCAATGGTTCACAGTCACTAATAATTCCGTCTATTTCTTGTGCTTTTCGTATTAGCTTATTCCCATGATCTACTTTCTTCTTACATGAAGCCGTGTCCACCGTAGCCTTGTGAATAACAGTCCAAGAGCTGCTGCAGTTCGTTGCAGGCTTTATCAGCAGGAATAGAGGGATTGCCATGAAGCTTCACGTACTCCCTTTTCCTGTTCAAAGGATGGTGCTCCTTAATAGTTCCAATGCCTGACTATTAAGTGGCACACCTCAGCGCAAAGGATTTTCACTTCGTGAATCATCACTCGGCGATTGGCATCGTTTTTCAGATATTGTTGTGCTTAAGTTTTGTTTAAATGTATAATATGAATGAAATATATATAAAATAGATAAATATAAATAAATATATATATATGTATAAACGAACCATAACAAAACCATCAAACAATAACCACAAATATAAATAACAATGAACAATATGTAGCTTGCAAAGAACAACTCGATGCTCGTGCTAGAGATTCACAAACTGAAGCACGTGGTTGGGAATAGTTACATCCGGCAACAGAGCCGATACTAGTTCCGGTTCCGCTTTGTCATCGACCATCCGGAATGCTGCCTTGTGATTGGCTTAGGAAGTCAAACGGTTGAAGCTTTTCATCTGTTTTTTTGTGAGTGTACCAACTTAAACGCTAGCTGTCAAGTGCAATGTTACAGCGGCGGGGGTATAATTACTCCATTATGGTGCAACGGGATACCTGTTTCAGAAGCAAAGCTCAGTGTCTTGCACTTTCAATGAAGCTAAAGGTTTCTATAGGAGTTTGTTCACTGATCCTGGAATACACAATGATATTGATGGATTCGATTATAAGCATATAGATTTTGATCTTGAAGATTCTCAGCAATATTCATTAGTCGTTACGCTAAGTTACCTAAACACTTGAGGCAGTATTTTAATACATAAATAATTTCAATTGTATTTTACAATAAGTTAATTCAATAACAGCCCGCCTTGAAACAATATGTATGTAATAATTATTTAAAATGTATGTAACAGTCATTGCATATGCTTATTTTTATTGTAAACATGTTTTATTAATGTTATGTGAATACATTATATGCTTTAATAATGCAAGAGCTGTGAGAATAATAAGTTTTAAGTAGCTAACAATGAGGTAATAATGAGGTAACCTTTTAGCAGTAATGAGTTTAAGAGTTTGAAAAGTTACCAGTCATGATTATATCAAAGATAAGGTAAATTCAGTATCAGTTTAAAATTAGTCAATCAATAGCAAGGAAAACGTTGAAGTAAAATGCAGATATTCTATTGGACTAGAATTAGCCAATCAGAGACTTGAAATACCGAAGCTTACAGGTTTAACCGTTGAAATCTTACTCAGTTGCTGGCAAGCCTTGGTAGTGCACAGATGTAAGATGTGTTCTCTACGAGTGAATCGTAAAATATGTATACATGCTAATTGAAAGTATTGAAGATTCTCACAGTTCTTAAAAAGTGTAGTGCTTTATAAAAATGTGCAAGAATTAATAAAAGAAGAGAATTTTAAAAAGTTAAATTCTGTGATGTCTACAATTATTGTCACACCGCACCCTAATTAAGAAATATGTGACTCTACAAATAAGACTGACGCAGCCGAGGCAAATTCAAACATAAATAATACATAGAAGCAGTGTTAATAACAAAGTTAAATATTATAGTGTAAAACTTGGAGTGTAATAACAAAAACACATCTTGAAATCAGCTTCTCGTATGTAGCAGCATATTGCGTAATGACAGTAACTATTACGTAATCAACAAATTCAAACCGACGCCCAAAGCGTGTTTTAGGAACTCCTTATATGCAACTAAATAAATCTTATTAAAATACAATTATGTATGCATACGATCTTCAAGTTTAAAATTACGTAACACCACATCTTCAAGTTCTAATAATTTACGTAAACATACTACTACTTCACACTGTGGGTCAAATTAATTTTCATGTCATAATTTTTGTGCTTCGTAGGACTGTCCTGATATTTGAGTAAAGTTATTTCAAACTATGTTTCATGACATATCTCTTTTTAGGTAAGCATGTATTGTAGCATTATTTTTATATTTTATGCTATTATAATCATAAAGATAAACATCCTCTATTTTACTTATAAAAATACAGACCTGTAAAAGGGAAAAGCAAACAAACACACAACCCCCCAATAAAAGAGATAAAAAGAAGTTATTTGGCCAAGTATATTACATTAATGAATAAATCCTATACTTACAGCAACAATAATAATTTAATGATTTTTACCCCACATTGTATGCACTTATTTTTAAATTAATTTGGTTTATATAACTGCCTATAACTAACTACTCTGAATAAAACGAGAGCTTTACTCTGTTTTTTATATTAGGTTTGTGTACCCTTAGGTTTTAAACAAATTCTATTCACTCTTTTGTACTTCCAGACTCTGTAGAAATTACATAAATTTTAAAGGTTTTAAACTAAGAAAACCTCACCACACCACAGCCAGGAATCGACCCCAGGACTGGATGGAAAGCTAGAATCTGACATTTGATTGCAGAGACAGTCACCGAATGTTTCTGAACTGCATATATTGTCCAACAGCATTTTTAGTCAGTCAAGTGATGCAAAAACAAAGCTAAAATAACAGTAATAAAGCACCAAATGATCAAACGACATGTTAATGGATTAGAATGGATCATTTTAAGATTAAAACTAATTTTGATACCTCAACAAGAAAATTCCTATTTTTATCTTCAATTTGATATATGACACTATACAATTGTTTAAAAGGATGAGTTAATATGCAGGGTTTTCTGCATGAGCAATTATCTCCATATAGATTAATGGTGCTTGGTTGTGATGCATAACACCATCCAATTAGGGGGTTGAATGAAGAAAAATCTCTGAAGAAAGAAAATTTCATTCAATTATTATAATACCCTTTTGCAATGTTAAAATTTAATGAAATGTAACCATCAATTATTCAATTTAGTTTCCAAAACTTGTACGCACATATTACTTGAGAATCAATCAAGAGGGAAACTTACCTTAACCATCATGGCCACCATGAATGTTAGGAGAATGAGGAGCGACAGGCACTGAGGATTCATTCGCATCAGTTCCTCTTGGTATGGCAGGTATGAATAACCAGCTACCATTCGATGCATATCTGGGAGGTAGCACAGATATGTTACAGCTGACAGACTGAGGGGGGAAAAAAACATATCTTTTAATACATGGAAGCCCTTTTGTCCTTTTTTTCTCTCTTGTTTTTGTTGAAAAAAATGCAATAGTACAAAGGGTCTAGGCACAGTGCATATGTCACCCATCATGAAATATTTTGTTATTCTCTCCTACTCACATATCACTGCTTTACAGAGGGAAGAACCGGGAACTTGTGAAGAATTTTAAAGTTAGGAGAATAAAACTATGTTGTAAAGGAAAGAACCTGTAAGTCTACAAAAGAAATAGTGCTACCTACATTTAAGATTTTAATACAACAGTGGCAAACATCTATTAAGTATTTATTTAAAGGTGAGTCGGAATTGTAATACTAACATCACTTTAAATAAATTCAATACACATCACTGTTTCTAGCTTCTTTTCATTACAATATCTATTAAGTACTTAGATGAAATGCCTTTATTGACCTTATTGGCCAAAAAGCCTAACCATGCAATAACTATTATTTGTAACAGCAAACAAGAATTGCATAAAACCGTTTAGACCACCGTTGCGTTAACAGGGCATTTTTATAATACTTCAATTAAGGATTCTGAAGGCTGGGGTACTACTGCCGCAACCACTGTAAACGGCCCTGAAATGTTTGAATAGCTATGATGAAATTTCGTACATAAACCTGCAAAATTCTTGAGTAAAGTAGAAAGCTTAAGTAAAAGCTGCAATTCTTTTGATTTTATTAACACCGCCATAAACTATTAACAAAAAACAAATGTCATTTTTGTATTTTACAGTAGTTTTAAAGGGATCAGAAATCTTTTCCTTAAATTGGGCATTACATTGCTAGAAATTAATTACAGTTATGTTTTGAATTGATTTAATGAATTTTTTAAGTGTAAAAGCTGTACTTAAATTAAATTTGAAAGAATTAAGTCTTAAAAATTAGCAGAAGGTTCGCTAAACTATAAGAATAAGTAAAATATGGTACATTATAAAGCAAAATTGGAATTATACATGTACAAATTACAGTAAACAATATTTTACAAACTATATTAGCCCAGTCAATAAAGACCCCAAAATATCAAACTTTGGAAATAATTAGAGTAAAGCCCGTTGATAGACCACTACCAGAGGAACATTTTTATAATACAGTAGAATCTTGTTAGTACGTTTTTGCAGGGATCTAAGTATTTGGATGCCATAGGCGCGAAAACGTGTTAACAAAAATACAAAATCTGCAATTTAAGAACATAGTTATGTAATCAAATTGGGTAAGTTGCTTTTAGGTGGTCTTCAACAGCGATGGAAGTGATGTCTTATATGTCCTACAGATGTCACTCCATGTCATTCTCTAGCTCTAACGCAAAGCTGGCAACATATGAATAACTAATGCCGCCAAAGCTGGTAAGATACTCAGCCTCAAGGCATAGCCCAGGGATTGAGGGCCCTCAGCCTCAAAGCGTAGCCGAGGGATGTTTTTTTAGAAGGAGAGGAGTGTAGCAGTTGCTGCAACTGCGAAGCGACGACAGGGCGTAGCTGAGGGACTCTGCGCGTCTGAAACTCGAATGATTCACGTTTGCAGAAATTCCTTATTTTGTGGATTTCACTTCTTATTTAGGTTGGTACTTCCCATTCAGTGACTGTTTTAGCGGGAAGATGGCTACGTTTGTTGTGTTCATATTGCAATTTTCCTATAAAAGTAAAACATCTAAAATGGACGGGCAGGTGAGCACCAGGTATTGACAAGTTCACATCTATTTATAAACTCACTCTTAAGGTAATTTACTCCATTCCTTCTTGCTTTTTTCAGCGTTTTCAATGAAGACCACCAAAAAGCAAAATAGCAATAAAATTTAATAATTACGACATCTCCATGGGCAATTGAAATATATTTCGAGTACAATTTCATACTGAATACGATCCGTGTTTCCATGTTAAATTCAATACGTGTTCAAATGGATTTGGATACACAAAACCTGAGAATAAATAATCCAAGCTTTTATGTTGGTCAACTTGGATTATTGAGGTTATGAATGTTTTTGGGAAAATGAAATGCGAATTATGAAAGTGACAATAGTGGCTTTGCTGTGTGTTTTATTACACATGTGATAATTTCTGCTAAAAAAAGAAAACAAAATTATGATCGTGCATCGTGTTAAGAGTACAATAGACGATAGTATCTTTGGCGTATTCAATACGATTTGAATACGGTAGGCATTTCCATGCAACAAATTTCGTTCCGATCCTCTTTTCCAAGAGGAAAGTTTTGTTTTGGTATTTTTCCCTTCTTTAAAAGCAGTTTTAATCAATGTAGGTTTGCTAACAATCGTGTTTAAGGTTGATGGAAGAATGTTTAACTTCCGCACTACATCCTGAGGCAGTATTTTAATACCTGAATAATTTCAATTGTAATTTAAAATAGGTAAATTCAATAACAGTCCGCCTTGAAATAATGTAATTTAATAATTATTTAATTTGTATGTAACAGTCATTGCAAATGCTTATTTTTATTGTAAACATATTTTAATAATGTTATGTGAATACATTACATACTCTAATAATGCAAGAACTGTGAGAATAATAAGTTTTAAGTTGCTAACAATGAGTAATAATGAGGTAATTGTAGCAATAATGTGTATAGAATTTGAAATGTACTGGTCATGATTAGATCGACGATGACGTAGTTTCAGTGACAGTTTTAAAATTAGCCAATCAGAGACTTGCAATACCGAAGCTATAGGTTTTGACCATTGAGGTTATTCAGATCCTGGCAAGACGTGGTAGTGTGTAGATGCAAAAATGTGTTCTCTACGGGCGTTTAGTAAAACAGATATACATGTTAAGTGAATGTATAAAAGTTTCTCACAGTTCTTTAAAAAGTGTAGTGGTTTATAAATATGTGCAAGAATTTGAATAAAAGAAGTGAAATTTAAAAGTTTAATTCTGTGATGTCTACAATTATTGTCATACCCAAGAAACTTGACTCTAAAGTAAGACTGACGCAGCCGAGGCAACTTAAACAGTAATATTACGTAAGCATTAAATTCACACCGATGCCCAAAGAGTGTTACAAACTACATAAAACAACAGTTGAACAACATAACCTTATTTAAGTTTACCAAATTCATTACGTAACAAAAGTTGAAAATCAACCAACTTCTTCAATCCACATTTTTCATATTTGGATTGTGGTCTACTTCAAGGTTTTTCAGTGTTGGTTATTTACTACACTTTCTTTTTTTCATTGCAAATGAAAAGTTAAAATACAATCTACGTATATTTGGTCAACACTCAACAGTAGAAACTATCGTTTACCACGCCAAGGTAAAGGATTCTCTATCCCGCCCACACAAATCGTGTCACACAAATATTTACATACATGCATGTGATTGGCTGCCGGTATCCACCTAAAGTGACTAAAGTAGCAAATAAGGACGTCAAACTTTGAACGTGTTAAGCACCTACTCCCACTGGACTGACCAAGGATTGGCCAAAACAGCGAATGAGCACGTCAAACTTCAAACGTAGTAAGTGGGACCGGGAAAACGCACTAAGTAAACGTTATTTATTACATTTGGCGATTTGGTATCGGGACTTTTATAATTCAATGTAATACACGGGAAAACATGTTAATGAAGAACATGCTAACAAGATTCCATTGTAGTCGCCAAAAATCCGCCTCAGCCTTCCTCAAATGTTCAAAGTGACAATGTTTATGGAAGTCATTATCTGAGTCGGAATTGTTACACTAACATCACTTAAGTTTAAACTTAAGTGATGTTAGTGTAACAATTCCGACTCACCTTTAAATAAATTCAATACACATCACTGTTTCTAGCTTCTTTTCATTACAATATCAACGTCATTATCTTTGTTACTAATGATACTTTAACTCCTTTTCTGAGTGTTCATGCAAAATATATTGAAAATGAGGTAAAATAGCAAAACTGTCATTCTTTTTAAGCGTAACCTGTGAAACCAATGAAAGACTGGTGTACTCCAGCAAGAACTGAAGGGAGACACATGATCACTAAAGTTCTTGTCTGTTGCACTTTTACATATTTACTGATAGTTTTGTCAAACTCTGTCTGTATACAGCTTCACTTCAGTAAAACCAACATTATGAAATTCTAGATGCTTTATCATTAATTTTTGTTTTTAATTCATAAACTGAAAATTGTTTTTCATGAATAAAGTTAAAAATTTATAAATTTTGGAAAGTTCACAAGCAATTTGCAATTTGGAAACCATCCCAGACAGGGATTGCTGTACAGATGCTTTTTGTGCATCCTTCTGCAGTATTGATTTTTCTTTTTTTTAAATACAAAATCCAAATCACAAACTTACTTTCTTTCAATTACCTAACCACAGTTACACATTGCCCTTACATTCTCACGTACAAAATAAATAACTCTGAAGCTCATTATCATGCTTCTTGTTTATTGTTCAACATTCAACATTTAATGGATTTAATTGCTCTTCCACACAAGCCGTGTGTGGAAAGGTAGAATCAGACAACTGAAAAATTCAATGCCATAGCATGAATGCATGAACCATGGATCTCCCGGTCTCCGTCCGGTTGCTCTAACCACTGAGCTACCATGTGGCAACTTGCCAGTACAAAAAATACGAATCAGTTGGGGAATTGAATGTTGTACCAGCAAGTTGCCATGGTAGCTTAGTGGTTAGAGCAACCAGATGGAGACCGGGAGATCTGTGGCTCAAATCCCAGCTATGGCATTGAATTTTTCAGTCGTCTGATTCTACCTTTCCAACACACTGCTTGTGTGGAAGAACAATTAATTCCATTTAATTGACCTAATAGTGGTTGAAACTATGAAGCCTAGGAATTAAAGTACTTACAACATTGTAAGTCGCCATTGGGGTATGTCATCTCAATACAATTTGAGATCTCCTTGTGGTTTACCAGGAAAAAAAATCTGATGTGTTACACTCACATGACTTTCTCTACTCTTGTACAATCTATTTTTACAAACACCTATTCTCCATATGCTTTATGTTAATCGAGATATCGAGATGTCAATCTTATTGCTAATTTTCTTGTAGATGCAAGGGGAATATGGTAGCTTTTAAGCGATGGTCAAATATTTTAACGCTGGTTGCTATGCGGCGCATTCCATTCTCTTTGCAAGTCCAGGACATAAAAAAATGAATAACGAATTTGAGAAAAAGTATAAGTATTGGAAAATTTAAGGGAATAACAAGCAATATCTCGAAAACGGTTCACTCAACAAAAGAAATGTATACGACATAAGTTGTGTATTTTAACGAGATCTACATTTTTTGTGTAGTAAAATTTTGTCTATCTCTTATGGTTTACCAGTTATGCAAAAGTCGTTCACAATGAAGAATACTTTTGGAGACATTCCCAGAAAATTCGAGATATACATTTCATTTCTCATGACATTATCTTAAACATAATATTTTAATCAAAATCGTTAGAGCCATTTTTGAGAAAATTAAAATTTTCGAAAAATGTTCCATGTAAAGGGTAGTCTGGGGTGGGGGGATTTTCTTGAAAACCTTCGTGTCGCATCTCTGGAAGATACTGAACCTAAATACCAAGTTTGGTGTTTATCCGACTGTTCGTTTTTGAGTTATGCTGTTCACACACACACACACACACACACACACACACACACACACACACACACACACACACACACACACACACACACACACACACACACACACACACACACACACACACACACACACACACACACACACACACACACACACACACACACACACACACACACACACACACACACACACACACACACACACACACACACACACACACACACACACACACACACACACACACACACACACACACACACACACACACACACACACACACACACACACACACACACACACACACACACACACACACACACACACACACACACACACACACACACACACACACACACACACACACACACACACACACACACACACACACACACACACACACACACACACACACACACACACACACACACACACACACACACACACACACACACACACACACACACACACACACACACACACACACACACACACACACACACACACACACACACACACACACACACACACACACACACACACACACACACACACACACACACACACACACACACACACACACACACACACACACACACACACACACACACACACACACACACACACACACACACACACACACACACACACACACACACACACACACACACACACACACACACACACACACACACACACACACACACACACACACACACACACACACACACACACACACACACACACACACACACACACACACACACACACACACACACACACACACACACACACACACACACACACACACACACACACACACACACACACACACACACACACACACACACACACACACACACACACACACACACACACACACACACACACACACACACACACACACACACACACACACACACACACACACACACACACACACACACACACACACACACACACACACACACACACACACACACACACACACACACACACACACACACACACACACACACACACACACACACACACACACACACACACACACACACACACACACACACACACACACACACACACACACACACACACACACACACACACACACACACACACACACACACACACACACACACACACACACACACACACACACACACACACACACACACACACACACACACACACACACACACACACACACACACACACACACACACACACACACACACACACACACACACACACACACACACACACACACACACACACACACACACACACACACACACACACACACACACACACACACACACACACACACACACACACACACACACACACACACACACACACACACACACACACACACACACACACACACACACACACACACACACACACACACACACACACACACACACACACACACACACACACACACACACACACACACACACACACACACACACACACACACACACACACACACACACACACACACACACACACACACACACACACACACACACACACACACACACACACACACACACACACACACACACACACACACACACACACACACACACACACACACACACACACACACACACACACACACACACACACACACACACACACACACACACACACACACACACACACACACACACACACACACACACACACACACACACACACACACACACACACACACACACACACACACACACACACACACACACACACACACACACACACACACACACACACACACACACACACACACACACACACACACACACACACACACACACACACACACACACACACACACACACACACACACACACACACACACACACGGACATGTTTCCAAAAATGCTTTTTTTATATTCAGGAGGTCTCAAAACATGTATTTCCGGTGAAATCTCGGTATCGAATTTTTGGGTGGAATGCAATACTTCCCCTACTTACTATACGTAGTAGAGAAAGTAATATGAATCAGTTGGGGAATTGAATGTTGTACCGGCAAGTTGCCATGGTAGCTCAGTGGTTAGAGCAACCAGACGGAGACCGGAAGATCTGTGGCTCAAATCCCGGCTATGGCATTGAATTTTTCAGTTGTCTGATTCTACCTTTTCAATTCAAAATTTAATTTATGCATTTAGCCATTATGATACATTTTTATAACATAATAAAAATCAGTATTCCTGAAATTTTACACGTGCATGCACGCATACAAAAAGGGCTGGGTCATGTTGCATATTACATTGATGTCATAAAATTAAAATTAGCAAAAGTATACTTCTCTAGCAACAGTGGTAGTGATGGAAAAATGAGTTATTTAAAATAACCAGTCCAAAATAAAGTGAGGTATGTTCACGAGTGTTTATCTGAAACTGTAGCAGTAAAATACTCTTGGTCCACTTTTATGTTGTTTGCCTTACTCAGGTTCCTTTGCATCAAATTGCGATTGTCATAGCATCAGAAGACAATGCTTCCCTACTTGCCACCATGCACATGCAAACTCAAAATGTGCTGTTAACAATACATGTATATACTTACAATTACCGCGAACTTAAATTAAAAGAATTTACGTCCATCATAAATTCATAATGGTAACTTGCATTGTATAAGTTTACATGATGCTAAGGACTAAGTGTTCAATATGGCTTCTCAGATAAATTGCTTTTCACTTGTTTATTACAAGAGATCATAAGCACAACTAAATCTGATTATCAGAAGATTTCTAGTGGGCACTGTCCTCTATTGGAGCAATTGTGTTACAGGCACAAATACAGTGGAATCTCGTTAGCACGTTCCTCATTAACACGTTTTCCCGTGTATTACGTTGAATTATAAAAGTCCCGGTACCAAATCACCAAATATAATAAATGATGTTGATATTGTAATGAAAAGAAGCTAGAAACAGTGATGTGTATTGAATTTATTTAAAGGTGAGTCGGAATTGTTACACTAACATCACTTAAGTTTACTCACTTAACATGTTTCGGGAAACCGTTGTTCCCATCCTCAGAAGGTTAATTCGACTGGTCCGTGTTGTTGGTGTTCTGGAAAACCACACCAAGATCACGCTGTTGACGTGGTTTTGCTCTGCAGTGTGAAGTGCAGTATTGAGTTGACCGTGATGTGATGTGGTTCAGTTATTACGAGTTATTTATTATTTTGTCCTGTCCTTAGTCACAAAGTATATTATGGCTCAGTATATGTTTTCTACTGCACAGCGTATTTATTTATGACTTGTATGTGTTAACTCAGTCAGCTGGCCAAGTGAAAGTACAATTTGCAGAAAGATTTCCAGGTGTAAAAGTAGCAGGCCGTACAACAATTCATGAACTTTGCAATAAATTTCAGGCCACAGGAAGTGTTCAGGTTAAGAAATCTAAAAGATCTGCTCTGTTTTTAGAGAACTAACGACAGGGAGTGTGATTTTGCCTTTTTTCAACAAGACTCTGCAACAGCTTATACGGCCAATATTTCAATGAGAACAATTGAAAGTGTGTTTGAGGACAGAACTATTAGTAGAGACTTGTGGCACCCTCATTCCCCCGACCTAACCCCCTGTGATTTCTATATTTGGGGTAACTTAAAACAAAGTGTACAAGACAAACCCCCACACCCTTGAACAATTAAAACAAAATATCCGCCAGGAAATTGCCAGCATTTCTCAACGTGCACTACGGCTAGTGATGAATAGTTTCCTAAGGAGGTGCCAAAAATGTATGGACGACGACGGTGGCCAGTTTCAGCATCTCCTTTCCAAAGTTGGTGAGTAAAGCCTTTAAAAGTAGTTTTAAAAATGTTGTACGGTTTCATCCGCACCTTTCTATGATAGTGGCAGATGGCAGCAAGCGTCGAGGATGTAGACAGGAAAACCACTGCGCAGCCGGTTCGTAGTTTTTTGGCTCTCTCTGTATAATAGAGTTCTTTAAATGAGGTACTTTTCCTATAAATGGAAGCATGCTGTAATAACCATTATTTGTAAACCTAATAAAAACAAAACTGACTCCAATCAGTCTGTCTCTTTTCTTCAAATTATTTGCCTACTGCTGCTGCAGGTCTTAAAACACGCAAAAACAGCATTACTTCTAACACAGTTCAGATTTCGCTTGCATCACTCACGTCCTCAGCAGCTACACAGAGTTATTCTTAGTACATATGAAGAGAAATCAATCTGTGTAGGATTTTTCTACATACAGAGAAAGCTTTCGGCAAAGTATGGTCTATTGGTTTTCTTTATAAAATCATATCTGTGCAACCATTTTCGTCAAATGTGATTCATCATATTGCAAGTCTTGTGCAATATTCTCTGGTATCCCACAAGGCAGGGTACTGGTCCCATTATTATTATAATACATTCTTTACACCATAGACTTTCCTGAACATCCACACCTCACAATGACACAGCCATGCTGTCTAAAGATAATATTGAGACTGCTGTAACTCAACTTCATTTTGATAAAATTCAAAACTGGTGCAACAAATGGAGAATTATAATGAAACCTCTAAATCCAAAGTGTAATTACACCTGCTAGTGTAATAGCAATTACTAACAATAATCTTAAAAGGGATGCCCATATCAGAATTGACAATATCTTGGCTTAACACTGGATACAATCTCAATTAGAATTCCTATATCTTTCACAGTTACAAGATGTCAACATAGAATTTTGTCAACCGAAACATATTCTTCACTCTCGAAGCCAGCATTTGCATTAAAAAGTACAACCAATTTGGCAATATAGTTGTTCTATATGGGTTTCCGCTTATTACACTCAGACTAAATGAATCCAGACCATTCGAAACAGTTATCTCCGACTGATAACAGCATCACCATGGTACATGTGGAATAACACTGCATGACAATATGTCTCCCAGAGGTAGCTACAATCCTCTGCACCAACTATAAAAGACTATGCAAAAGCTTCACTCATAAAAAAAACTCATCTGATCCATCAAATTCCTGATCATTTTCTTCTTGATTTACTACACAAAACTAAAAATCTGATGTGTTACACTCACATGACTTTCTCTACTCTTGCACAAACTATTTTTACAAACTCTTATTCTCCATATGCTTCATATTAATCGAGATATCGAGATGTTAATCTTATTGCTAATTTTCTTGAAGATGCAAGGGGAATTGGCAGGCTTTAAGCGATAGTCAAATATTTTAAGAGCTGGTTGCTATAAGGGAATAACAAGCAATATCTCGAAAATGGTTCATTAAGAAAAAAAAGTATGACATAAATTGTGTAATTTAACGCGATCTACTTTTTTTGTGCAGTAAAATTTTGTCTATCTCTTATGGTTTACCAGTTATGCAAAAGTCGTTCACAATGAAGAAGACTTTTAGAGACATTCCCAGAAAATTCGAGATATACAATTCATTTGCCATAAAAATGTCAAACTTATGGTATTTTATTCAAAATCGTTAAAGACCCATTTTTGAGAAAATTAAAATTTTCGAAAATGTTCCATGTAAAGGGTAATCTGGGGTGGGGGGATTTCTTGAAAACCTTTGTGTCACATTTCTGGAAGATACTGAACCTAAATACCAAGTTTGGTGTTTATCCGAGTGTTCATTTCTGAGTTATGCTGTTCACAGACACACACACACGTTTCCAAAAATGCTTTTTTTGGATTCAGGGGTCTCAAAACATGTATTCCTGGTGAAATCTCGGTATCAAATTTTTGGGTGGAATACAATACTTCCCCTACTTACTATACGTAGTAGAGAAAGTAAAATGAAAACACCACTCTGCCCTGCATCTGTGACCCATTTCTAGTAACCACTTCAGGCTTATCAGTGGTTAATCACCTGGTGACCATGAAATGTGACTAAGTATCATTGTTTTCAGAACTATAATGTATGAGGATTATACAAAAAAATTATCTAACAAATTTTAAAAAAAAATCAGCATATGATAACTTTTTTATTGATTTCTATAAACTTTCTAAATACCTGCAGAAACATGTAATTTGAATATTATAGTAATGTACTCTCACCTTGATATACAGAAATCAAACACTTGGAGACAGAAGAATGGCATCAGGTATGATGGTTTGCCCTTCACTGCACCAAATACCATAAACAAGGTGATGACAAATGTGCAGAAAGTAACCAGAAATCCAACATTCAGATCTCCTGCAATAAAACATATTTAATTGATTTAACAGAAACAATATGGATGTTAATGTCCCAATTTAATTATCTTAGAAGAATGGCCTTAATAAATGAAGGCACGTTGAGATAGTAAAAATAATTTAAGTTCTGCTTAGAGGAGTCAGTTAAGAAAACTTAATTTGAGGATATACAAATTCAGTATGATACTTTGAAGATGTTTAAATAATATAGCTCTATACTATTTTCATAAGTATGTACAGTTGACATAAATAAGAGCTCGTACTTTAAATTAAAAAAAATTTGAAGTGTTGTAATAACATAACCATAGTTTATTTTCATATCTATTCTGCAAATTATTTGAAAGCTTATTTTTCTATTCTTTTAATCATGATAAATATTTTCCTAATGTTTTTAATATACATACAGATTACTAGTTCAATAGTATATATATAAAAAAAACGCTGTGCGCGTGCACACACACACTCAAAAAGAGGTAGTTCTCTGTATAAATGTTGGACTTGATATTTGCAAAATAGTCATGAGAATGAAAATTCTAGATAAGCATTTTATTCCTCATGTCAAAGGAATAAAATGACATGACATTTAATAAAAAACGCGCACGCGCACGCACACGCACACACACACACACACACACACACACACAGTAGATCCTCATTTAAGTGAATTCCAAAGAGACCAAAAAATAGCCAATTCAGTTTAACGAAGTTTGAATTAACAAGGTTTTGTAAAAATATCCCATATTATCTGAAATGGTAAAACATGACTGTTGAGTTCACTTGCTCTCTTGTTATGCGTACCAATGAAAGAGGATGTTCCACTTTTATGATCTCTAAGAAAAAAGTAAAAATAACTGTTGTATATGGCATATCTGGCATTTGTTTAAGTGAGAAAGTATACTGTTAAATACTTGTAATGTTTTTTAAACAGTACTATTTAGAACAATATTGTACTCATTGAATTAGTGAATCGTATAGTGCAACCAATAACCTTAAGAAACACTTTAAATACGAGGGTGGTCTGAAAAGTTTCCGACCACAACATGAAGATGGCAGCACTCGTAAATAAAAGCTAGTGAATTTTGTTGTTCATCTGTTGGCAGTTACTCACCAAAGTTTCTGCTATTTTGGACGCTCAGTTGTTATGTAACAGTCGTTTGAGTGAGGTGATGCGAGTTTTTTTATGAAAATGGACAAAATTGATATTGAGCTGTCATTAAATATTTGTTTTTGAAAGGCAATACGCCTACGCAAATCAAAGATGAGTTGGATTCTGTGTATGGGGACTCTGCACCATCATTTACCACAGTGAAATTTTGGGCAGCTGAATTTAAAGGTGGCCGTAAGAGCTTGGGAGACGAACGTTCGAGACGTCCAAAAACTGGAACTACCGACTAAAACATTGCCAAAGTTCACCAAATGATGCTAGACGACCGCCGAATTAAAGTGAGAGAGATAGCAGAGGCTATGAACATGTCAAAAGAACGTGTTTGTCACATATTAAATCAATATTTAGACACGAGAAAGCTGTCTGCGCGTTCAGTGCCAAAAACGTGTTCAAATGAACATTTCCAACACTCTGTTGGCGCAGTTTAGGCGCAATAAATCCGAGTTTTGGTGCCGACTAATTACTGTAGATGAAACCTGGATACACCATTATATGTCCAAAACAAAAATACAGTCCAAACAGTGGACTGCAAAGGGGAACCGGTTCCAAAAAAGGAAAAACTGTTTTTTTCGGCTGGGAAAGTGATGGCGACTGTTTTTTGGGATAGTCATGGAGTTATTTTAATCGATTATCTTCAAAAAGGAAAAACCATTACAGAAGCATACTACACATCATTACTTGACAAGCTGAAGGCAGAACTTGCGGAAAAACGGCCACATGTGCAGAAAAAGAAAATCCTGTTTTACCAAGACAACCGTCTCACACCTCAGCGGTTGCAATGGCAAAAATCCACAAATTACGGTTTAAACTGCTTGATCATCCGCCTTACTCACCAGATCTAGCCCCAAGCGACTTCTTTTTGTTCCCTCATCTGAAAATTGCCCTCGGAGGACAGAGATTTTTGTCAAATGAAGAGGCAATCACCTTCGTGAACAATTATTTTGCAGAGAAAAATGCTAAGTACTATTTGGACAGGTTACAGAGATGGGAGCATCGCTGGGAGAAGTGTGTAGAGCTACAAGCAGACTATGTTGAAAAAAAAAAAAAAAAAAAAAAATCTGAAAAAATATCTTGTATCTTTATTAGGTCGGAAACTTTTCAGACCACCTTCGTATATGTTCTTTTAACACTATGTTTTAATCAGAACACATGTTTTGGTTACAACTCTTATCCATTACACATTTTAATTCTATAATTTGAAAAAATCATTAATTGTTGTTTGGCGGATGTTGTTCGTAATATTATGGCACACACTGAAGATACCACAACCAGGGCAGCCTGAAATGCCATGGAGACATCAGAAGTGGCAGCAAATCTCTTGAGAACAGAAATTGCAGCTGCAACTTCAGCGCAGGGTCGTGGTGTCATATCTTCATGTTCCTCCTCAGAAGATGACGGTAAAGAATTATCATTCTCTTGTGCATCATCAGCAAATGACTGGTTCTTCAGCAGCACAGATGTTGTTGTTCACCTACATCCATTCTTCCATAATGACGGTACAAGAGGGCACCAACCTGGTGTAAGCGTGTAGAAGAGCATTATCAGAATCCCAATTGTATCCACATTATAAGTTCAGATGTGGATCATCATTTTCCTGTTCAGTTTCAGCAGCATTATAGTTGCTGTCCAGGCCTTCTTATAACAGTTAGGTATGGTGTCTGTTGTAACTTCATCCCAAGCAGCAGATATGTTGCGGATAGCTTGTAGTAGATTCCAATGTGGAACTGTTTCATGTAATTCTATTGCACTGATATAACCAGTCAAGTGTCTGTAATTACGCTTCACTGAGGCAATTATTCCTTGATCCAATGGTTGCAGACAGCTCGTGGTGTTAGCTAGCAAGAGGACAACTTCTATGTTCGGAAGTTCCAGGTCATCGAACTGATCCAAAGTTAGCAAAATGTTCCTCTTTCTCGCAGCCATTTGTTGTCGAATCTTCAAGAGATTTGGTCATTCAAGCTTTATTGTTATTCTCATACGGACTTGGCAGATTGAATAGGTTGACATGTTTAAAACAACATGGATTTTTAAATTTTCCAATCAATAATGGTTTGAACTTCTCAGAACCATCTGAATTACAACACAAGACAACCGCCAATCTCTCCTTGCTGCGTTTTCCTCCATGGTATTTTCCACCCTTAGCGCTAGTGGTTTTTCAGGCATCAAGTTATAGAAAACGCCTGCTTCACCCATATTAAACACATTTCTTGGATGATGAAAGAGCTTAGATATAAACTCCCGCGCCCACTCATTCGCATCTTCCTCGTTTACTCTATGTGCCTCCCCACAGACACTGACAGCACTGATCTTATGCCTCTTCTGAAAACGCCATAGCCATCTCTCAGAAGACACAAACCCAGAAATTCCTTCTTTCTTGGGCATTTCCCAAGCCTTTTTTTGAAGCATGGGGCTGGACAGTGCAATTTACTGTGAACGCATGTGTTGGAACCATTCTAACAGCAAATCCTCAAACTCTTCATGTTTCGCTGGTCTCATGCGCTTGCTATTGCCACTAAATGAATAGCTTGTCAGACTTGCCTCTATTTTCTGTTTTGAACTTATAATTGATGAGAGAGTACACTTCGGAATCTGAAAGTGTTCTGCAACCTGTGTTTTGGTCTTCTCTCCACTTATCGACCATATGTAAAGTTTGCTGTGTTTTTGTTTCAGCGTAAGAGCATTATGAACACGTTTCTCTTTCAGTGAATAGCGAGTGATGGAGCGAAAGGGACAAAAAAAAAAAAAAAAAAAAAAAAAAAAATCACTGTTCACAAGCAGAGACAAACAGCTCTCTGGAATGTTGCAAGTCGTGGTCTGCTGACCAACCTCTTCTTTCCCTGCCCTTGCAGTATATTCTGTGGAAGTGATGCATAAGCAGCAAGTAAGCAATTGGACCATTTTTGAGAAATTACAGTACAGAACTGAGAAACATTATGTGAAATGTGTAACGGAAAATACTGCAGTACACAGCACAACATACATATCTGTTTTAAATGAAGAATAACATATGGAATATGTAACGAGGGAACCAAATTTTAGTTTTTAGTACGAATTATCCAAAATTTGGTTTAAGCAGTAGATTTTTCCATGTAATTCGACAGGGACTGAGCAGCTACTGCGGGTTAACCGAGTTTGTTTTCAGTTTATGCGATTTCGCAGGGTCTACTGTGTGTGTGTGTGTGTGTGTATATATTCAGTTCAGGGGATCTTAAACATAATTTTCTTTGAAATCTTGATATAAAAATTTTGGGCGGAATGCAACACTTCTTTTGGCTACTAAGGGCCAGTAGTAAAGAAAGTATAACCAGGGCCCAGAATTTGAGGAACTAAAATGTTTGAAAATTAATTACAAAATTGCTAAAAGTTTTTAAAATGGCATATAATTACAAAAAAATCTGTGTTACACTCACATGGCTTTCTCTACTCTTGTACAAACTATTTTTACAAACGCTTATTCTCCATATGCTTCATGTTAATCGAGATATCAAGATGTTAATCTTATTGCTAATTTTCTTGTAGCTGCAAGGGGAATTGCTAGGCTTTAAGCAATAGTCAAATATTTTAAGAGCTGGTTGCTGTGAATAACGAATTCCCATTTGAGAAAACGTGTAAGTATTGGAAAATTTAAGGGAATACCAAGCAATATCTCAAAAATGTTTCACTCAACAAAAAAAAATGTATATGACATAAATTGTGTATTTTAATACGATCTACATTTTTTGTGTAGTAAAATTTTGTCTATCTCTTATGGTTTACCAGTGATGCAAAAGTTCACAATGAAGAATACTTTTGGAGACATTTCCAGAAAGTTTGAGATATACAATTCAATTGCCATAATGTATGTCAGGAATGTCAATGAAATTGTGCATGCCAATAGAGGACTGACTATCAGGACGTGTTGCGATGCCTGCGAGGAAATATGAGAAAGAAATGGCCTGAAATATGGCTAGACAATTCATGGCTCTTGCATCACGATAAAGCATCTGCACATTCATCCCTGTTGTGCACAAAAAACTATATAAGTTGGAAACCCCATTGAAAGGATGATGATTTGCAACAATAGATGAGATAAAAGAAAATTCGCAGACAGCACTTCGCGTGATCTGGAAAGAGATGTACCAAGACTGCTTTCGGAAGTGGAAACGGCATTGGGAACGATGTATCAATTGTGGAGAAGAGTATTTCGAGGAGACCATGCACAATAAGTAAAAGCTAAGCTTAGAAAAATGTTGTGGACAAAGTTGCAGAATTTTTTGAACAGACCTCATATTTTGCATTTTATTAATAAGCATTATACTTCAGCAGTTTGCAAATTGTGCTGCATATTTTTTGCTTTTTTTTACATGTATGTTTCATAAATATATTTTTATTTTATTCATTTTATCTTCATATTTGATTTACAAATACAATATTTCCAAGTAATATGTGCCATTGAGACAGTCTTGAAACTTGACAACATCGATAGCAGCTCACATGCAACACAATCAATACCTTATGTCATATTGGTGAATTCCCGCTTTATCTGGTCCGAGCTGTTCTCTTGAAAAGTTCAAGCGTGGTGGTTACAAGTATATACAATGTTAAATTTAGTTTAAATATTGTTTAGTATCTCTTAATGTTTATAAAAATGTAACCTGCTCAAGTTTTAGGAATTAAATTCTGAAAACTTTCTGCAGGTTCACAATTGTTCTCCAGATGAAACTTCAGGTCATTCATTTCAGGGTGTGGTGCTTGTATATGGTGAAGGCCTCAATATTGTGTAATCAAGCTAAAAGTAAACGTCAGCAACAAAGCTAGGTTACAGGAGTATATTGTAACTCTTCAATATTAAAGATAAATTTTCATGAGTTAAATACTTCAAATGGTTTCCACAATAATTTTATTAATGGAGAGATTACCTAAAATAGCTTAAGGGCAGGTTTCACCAACAGATGCTAAATTTTAACACAACATTAAACTGATTTAACACTGAAGTTAACACAAATTCTGTTTCAGCAAACAATGTAAACTTTAACAATGTGTTAAAGTCAGTATTAACTTAACATCCCCATACCCTGTGTTAAGGTGTTTAACAAATGTTAGAAGTTGGAAAATGGCTGCCGCAAACCAAGCTGTTCATGCGAGTTTGCTACAATTGGCATTTTTGAATGTTATTCCTAATAGAAGAGCATTCGTATGTCATAATAAATCTGAAACCCTGCAAAAGGAGGAATTTTTAAAGCGATATAGATTGTCCAAGGAGTCATGAGCAAGGTTTTATGGGAAATACGAGAGGTTAGAATACTACCAACATAAACTTGCCTCTTTCCCCTATGCTACAAGTGTTAATTAGGTACTTAGATTTTATGCTACTAACATTTAGGTGGTGGGTGATAATGTTGGTATTTCCAAAGCTACCATTTGTGGGTTTATTTGGAAGGTTTCCAAAGCAATTGCTTCTAGAAGCAAACAGTATTTTTTTTTCAGGTCTGCTTGATTAATCAGAGATAACACATTTTCGTTCACTTTAGTTTCAATGCAGTGTCCACCACCAGTTTTAAACCTTCTTAAACACTCTTCGCATCTAACGTTTCTGGTGCAGCACTTTATGTTAGCATAAAATTGCCATAGTTGCTTACTGGAGAAATGCGTTCATTCCAATTAAATTACTAGTGGATTTTGTCCCAGGCTGCAACCTTATCCTTTAATGTAAGACCGTCAGCTTTTTCGTACTTGATAATAAGTGTATACTTATTAACCAGATGTTAATTAACACATTTCAAACGGCAAAACATTTATTTCAATTGACATCGTGATTCTAACCTCAAACAATCGAGAACATCACATGGCCATTGCCATGAATGTAAGTAGTTGTTGGCTACTGACACAGAGCGCTCAGCGATACGAAGACAAAAGTACATTGGAGTATGTTCAGAAGCAGTGTAGCTTGGCCACCACCTTCTCAAAAGCTTGATTCGTAGTTGTCTTTGATGTTAACAAAATGTTAGCTAACAATTTTCTGTAATAGCTTGATGAAATGCAAAAGTTTTAATCTTATGTTAAACTTTGAACAACTTGTTAACAAACAAGATGTTAAGAGCATTTGTAACACAGGTTGGTGAAACCGGCCCTAAATGTTTGTTTTATGTCAATATAATGTCTTAATACTTTTTATACAGGCATATTTATATGCATATTATGGAAGTTTTCAATGCATAAATATTAAAGGGATTATTAGAGCACAAAATTCCTATTTTATCTATTTATCGCGAAATAAAAATTTTTGAAAAATCTTACATGTAAAGAGTGGTCTGGGGTGGTGGGATTTACTTGAAAATCTTTGTGTTGCAGCTTTGTAAGGTACTGAACTTAAATACCAAGTTAAATTGGTGTTAATCCAATTTTTCATTTTTGAGTTATGTTGTTCAGACACATCGTCCTTTTTCTAAAAATATTTCTTTATTTTTATTTATTTATTTATTTATTTATTTATTCAGGGAGCCTCAAAACATATATTTCCAGTGAAATCTTGATATTAAATTTTTGTGTCAAATGCAATACCTCCCCTATTTACTATGTGTAGTAGACAAAGTAAAAATGCTTGTACATGCTTGTCTAAAAGTATATCTCTGACAGAATTTCAATGACCTCACATTTGTTTGCAGAGTATTCCAAAGACTGGGCATGAAAAGGTTTCTGTCACAAAGTCTGTAAGAACTAGTAAATACTTACGTCTATTGATAGCACGTCTGGTAAAGAATTCCCTGTAAGCATGGGATGCAGAGTATCCTGCTGCCAAGATCTGCCCTTCAGTTTGTGGTTTCAAGCTAAGTTCTATGTTGGGATTGAGGTTAGGGTTTATCATCTCTACAATTGGTTCCTCCACTTCACTAAGTGGTGTTGGCAACACTGGATCCATGCATATCACCTCTTCATCCACTATTTCTGGATGACGTAGCACCACAGCAATAACGGAAAGAGCCAATACATGCAGCATCTATAAGCAGAAAGTTAATACCAGCATGAGATATTATAATTGCCAAAATATAAGTAGCTACAGTTTTATTCCCTAAATGATATGGATCACAATTTAAAAAACATAAAAAAATGTTATGTACAATGACTACATGACTTTCTTTAGCCACTGCCGATTCACATGTCCTCTACATATGCTTTTCGGATAAAGGCTTAATTGCCGTGATGGTTTAAGAAGTCTTAATTCATGGCAATAAATTTAAAAATAAAATGTGTTGTATCCTTTAGTCAAGTTGCAGATAATTAAAAATATGTTTTATCCACTTCAGGTAAATTTAAAATTTTAACATATGATGGTAAACCAAAATCTGTTTTTTTTTTTTTTTTGCATGGAAAATGTAAGCACAAATCATTACACCACAAAACATGTTTGGAATGGGAGTTTATAAACTAATTAAAAAATCTGATGTGTTACACTCACATGACTTTCTCTACTCTTGTACAAACTAACTTTACAAACTCTTATGCTCCATATTAATCGAGATAAACATTTGCAGAAACGATCTTTTGACATTCAAAGAGAATTACATTTTACACACAGCGACCAGTTCTAAAAATATTTGACTATCGCTTAAGGCCTACAATGTTCCCCTTGTTTTGTATTTGCAAGGGCAATATAGAAAGCATAGACATATCTCTTAATAGCTGGTTGCTAGGTGCAGCACCATTCTCTTTGCCACACATTAATACTCTTTGTATATCCAAGACAAAAAAATGAATAACGAATTACCATTTGTGAAAATAAGTATTGAAAGATTTAAGGGTATAACAAGCAATATCCCGAAAATGGTTTACTCAACAAAAAAAATGTATATGACATAAATTGTGTATTTTAACGTGATCTACATTTTGTGTGTAGTAAAATTTTGTCTATCTCTTATGGTTTACCAGTTATACAAAAGTCGTTAACAATGAACACTTTTGGAGACATTCCCAGAAAATTCAAGATATACATTTTATTTGTCATGAAAATATCTTAAGGCGCACGCACGCACACACACGTTTTCAAAAATGCTTTTTTTGGATTCAGGATGTCTCAAAACATATATTTCCGATGAAATCTCGGTATCAAACTTTTGGGTGGAATATGATACTTCCCCTACTTACTAAAGTTTCAAAGCCTTGGTTCAGAACTATTCATCTGCAACCTTGATTCACAGGCTCTTTTTCTTAATTATACTCAAATTGTGTACCATTTTCAACCAAATTTGAAATCTGTCAACAAAGTATGTTAAAACTCTTGTGTATAACATTTCTACTCCATATGCACAGTGGTTTGCCTAAAATTAAAATTTTTTAAGAGACTTTCCATCTACACCTCCTTCCAATTAAATTTGAAAGTGTCAACAAATTCTCTTCAACTCTGTACTTCAGTGGCTGGTGTGTTGTTTCATGCATACAGATTCACAACACATGCATGAAGTGATGCATAGGTGCTCTGCAATTGTATGTACACCTGAAAATTCCTTTTCTCCTTTGTTTTGATTGTGGTTATACAGAATGATTCTTTCGCTAGAGGCCTCAAACTTTTGTTTATAAAATTGTAAGTTATTTAACCCCTCCCGGGTAAAATGCACATTTATTCACTACCAACAGCTACACATCAGGTTCATTTGGGTACTTGTTATCCATTCGATTAAGTAATTGTAGGTCATATTTTGTTTACGTAAATGGTTCTGTAGACGTCACTAAATTCATTGAAACATGTTTCTTTGCTTGTGCTTACATTTTGTCCATTACAAGGATACAATAGCTCAAGTGCATGAATTTGTTCTGTTGAGCTGTTTTGATGATCTTACGTTTAACATGTAACATGGTGCATAAAAGCCTTAGTGGAGAATATACAAGAGCTTGTATTGAATCTGTACTAAATAAAACAGATGAAAATGACTCCCCCCAAAAAAAGTCCTGCAAGTGTGCACAACAGACATACCAACTAGGAGCAGTGATTAGTCTTGAGTGCTTGGAAACACCATTATCAATGCCTCTTAGTGCGGTTGTATGAACTGCTGTGATACAACATGATGCTGGACCATCAAGGAATATGCCAGTTCATAATCTAAACAAAGAAACAGGGCTTCCTTCCACCTCTGATGGTGAAACTTCACAGATGAATATTTTTATTTATTTCTTGTTGACAAACTTCCAGAAATAATTCATGACATAGCCAGTATTCATGGGGATCAGAAAAAATTGCAACCCATGCTGCCTCAAAAAATATATCATTCTTACCACTCAATAACAGATACGAGGTCTGTTCAAAAAGTATCGTGAATTTTGAATTTTCGCGGGATTTTTTGAATTTTTGAATTTTGATTGTTTTGTGGTGTTATGTTGGTATAATCGGCGCAACAGTTCTAGACACGTGAAAATCTTAATGAGAGCTATGATGCGAGTTGCTTACCAGATCAGGTGGTGAGCGGTCGTCTGCATGCGTGGGACAGTCATTGTCAAATATACGCACACCGTTATGCACTGCATTGCGCTGATAAACTTAGTTATATACCATATATTAAAATCTACACTTAGTATAAAAAATGCTGTCAATCATTGCCTCCAATTCTTCCATATCTAACAACCCTTCTGCGGAATCACTCACATTATTGCCGTCATCACTGCTGTCACTACTTTCTGCACCATTATCCTGGATGAGAATTATTTCTATTTGATTTTCTGCAATTCTGTATTTTTCGGAATAATGATTCTTAATTTATTCAGCATGTCGCCATACATTTTCCCATTCTGGCCTTCCAATTTCAGCAAATTGCTGGCGTTATAACTGCTCCACATATTTTAATTTAAAAGTGATATTTCTGCATGCCACCCATTTTTTGATATCAGCCCAGATTAATTCGATTGGGTTTAGATCTGGGTGATGCGATGGGAGTCTAAGTACATTATGGCGATATTGTATTACTATCTGGTCAAGTATGTATGACTTCTGAAGCTGTTTGTTGGTTTTAATTAAGTTATATAGCTTTGTTTTACTCATGCTTTCATCTAAAGCTTTATTATGTCTAAGTAACCAAGCTCTCATTTCTTCTTTCAAGGAAGTTGAGGTAGGTGGTTTGTGAATTTGAGTGTTGACGCATTGTGAAGCATTGTCGATGACCAGAACAGACCCAGCAGGCATATTAGGTATCAGCATGGCGTTGATTCACTTCATGTAATTTTCTGTATTCATTTCTTGATGAAAATCTCCTGTTGTTTGTTGCGACTTGTAAAAGAAGGGCATTTGGAACGAAGCCGATCTGTCCAACAGCATGAACGATAATAAGTATTTGCCCTTTGGCAACAGGTGTGTGCAAACCTAATTCGCTATCGTCACTCCAACTTTTAGATGCTGTATGACTGCTGTGTATATATGACTCATCTTCATACATTATAGTATTTTTCTGAAATTTGTAGCACCACCTTGAAAATTGATGCTGATATAAGTACACACTGATATAAGTACATATAAAATTATAGTCATTTGGAAAGGTAGAATCAGGCTGAAAAATTCAATGCCATAGCCGGGATTTGAACCACGGATCTTAGGCTTTCCGTGCCGTTGCTCTAACCGGCTAAGCTATCATGGCAACATTTACTTTTTATTTTTATTTTTTTTATTTTATAATTTTTTTATTTCATTTATTTATTTTGCTTTTCTGTTAAAACTCTTCTATTTGATTTCAGTTTCTTCCATTTGAACCCTAAATCTTTAATAATTTTTCTGAGATTTGTAGCACCACCTTGAAAGTTTCTGCTGTCTTTCAGCTGGATGAGCAATCTGCTTATAGTTAGCACAGTTTTTTCTTCCACATAGGAATTGTGAATCGTGCGCCAAATGACGCATTCGAAATCGTCTATCTCTGTAATACGTTTAGGGACCTTATGTTTCTTCCCAGGCGTGTCAAATGGCATTCTTTCATCCATATGTTTTTTTTCTCTTATCTTTGAGAACTCTGGAAACAGAACTCGGTGAAACACCAGTTGCTTGACTACTCTTTCTTTCACTCTCTTAAGGCTTTTGTGGAACTCGGACGAACATATATTTTCTTCCTTCATCTCTGCTTCTTGCTTCATGAAGTCGAGGACATTTGCAATTATTTCCCTACTTTGACTACGTAACACCTTACCACTTAACTTGAAAACATAGGAGCCATGGTTATAAATATAACAAATATAAAGTAAGTACTATTTAGATACTGCAGCTCTCTTTAAAATTACAACCAGATGCAGACACTTTCTATGCAGACTGTATGTGTTACGCGCTGTGAGTAAGCAAAGGTGTTATATCGCTTTCGTTGATAAAGCTAAACATAAACCATTCCTGGCTCGGCTGCTGGGTTGGCAATCAAGGTCACGATTCCAGAAGTTTTGCGCGAGTAATACTCATGTCCCTCACTTATGTTGACAAGCTCGGCCATTTTGAATCATCAGTTAATTGTTGACAGCTATTTTGCTTGGACATGTTTTGGCTCGTCTTCGATTTTTGCCTATTCCAAAAAATGGAACAAAGAATCTATATAAAATTTTGTGTGAAAAACAAAATTAAGTATACGGATGCATTCCAAATGTTGACTGTGGCATATGGTGAAGCTACCTTGGACCAAAGCAATGTTTATCGGTGGTACAAAATGTTCTCAGAGGGTTGAGAAGATGTGAATGACGAAGAGCATCCCGGACACCCGAGCTCGTCAACAACAGACGAAAGCATTGAAGTGAAGAAAATAGTATTGACTAATCGTCGAATCACCGTTAAAGAAGTTGCTGAGGACCTAAACATATCAATTGGCTCGTGCCATTCAATTTTTACCAATGATTTGGGCATGAGACGGGTCACCGCAAAATTCGTACCAAAGTTGCTCAATTTCGACCAAAAACACCATCACATTAACGTTGCTAAGGAGCTGTTCAACTCTGTCCACGATGACCCAAATTTGCTCCAGGGGGTCATAACTGGTGACAAATCATGGGTTTAGGGTTATGACGTGGAAACTAAAGCTTAATCATCCCAATGGATGCTGCCACACAAGCCAAGACTGAAAAAAGCGCGCCTTGGAGTTGGAAAAGATAAAAGAAAATACTTCTCAGAGGAGCGGTTTCAACTAACAGCTGATGCAGTAATTTGTATCACAAATTACTTAAATGTAAATAATGATTGTAATATGAATATGCATTTTTATGTGACATTGATTTCAGATGTTTATTGATTGTAAATATTGTTGGGAAGTAAATTTATAATGTCTTACTGAAACTGTCAATAATAGCGCGCAATAATGCAGCGAGGGGGTGAGCTGTTTATCATTATTGGAAACGAGGAAGTTACGTAATGTTGGCGCGTTTTTCCGTTTAGAACCTTCTGGAATGTTTCCCTAGAGCATATGTATTCATAATTTTCATTGGATATATAAATAGACGCTAATGTTGGCGCGTTTTATTAGCCAATTGCAGCTCAGTTATAATCTTTTTGGCGTATCTGGATGCAGGAGTATAAATAGGGTAGGTTAGAAGTAGCTTCATGCTCAGTTCATCAAAAATCTGTGTACACTACACGTCGTCTTCAGTCAGTCAGTTCGTCGAAAGTATTAGTACGGCATACATCGGATATAGATTCACAAGTTACGCGTAGCAGAATTCTGAAAAATCTAAAGTATAGTAAAGTTAATTATACAAAAGATTGAAGTACGTGGATTAAAAGAATTATCAGTAAGAAGTTGTTATAACAGTTTCAGTTTGGCGAGTGTTAAGATCAATGTATAAATGTGATAGTTAACGTGTTGGACAATAAATGTGTAAAACAAATTTCTTCATCAGTGTTATATTTGGATAAAAGATTCCTTTCCGTTTACACACTCTGATCAAGAGACATGTTCGACTGAGACATAATAGCTAGCCGGAGGACAGTAAACAAAACTTAAAATTCTTTCAAACACTAATACTACCACAAATTGCTAACACTAGATGGAGCTACAAACCGAACAAATGAATGACGTCACAAGATGGCTTCAACACATGATGTAAACACACTTTATAAGTAATACCGTCGCAAATTGGCTACCACAACGTGGGGCTACAATAATGTTAAATAAATAACAAACATTATACCGTTACACAGCATATCAGGAGCACGGGTTATCAGAGATATGACTGCAAAACTAAATGTAGAAGTAGAAAATATAAGCGCTGTGCACTTAACACGCTATGCAATTCAAATGTCATGGAACTTTGCATTGTAAAACAAGTATTAAAATGTTCTGTTTAACATGAAAGGAAATAAATAGTATATTTTGAAACAATGATATGCTTATTTTCTAAATTTATCAACACTGCCCAATTATACCTGGTCATTCATATCACTGTCTGGGTAATATATGATAATGTATTTATCTCATATGAAGTATACAAGAACGCCCTAAGCTCTTTGGTCAGTTACGTGAATTACCAGCCATTGACATTATTGGTTAGAAATAAACAGTAGTAATTCGGAAATGATGTAAATGTCAGGATAACGTTATTTTCTAATTTACTTCATTGTCCATATACAGTGGAATCTCGTTAGCACGTTCCTCATTAACACGTTTTCCCGTGTATTACGTTGAATTATAAAAGTCCCGGTACCAAATCACCAAATATAATATATAATGTTTGCTTAATGCGTTTTCCCGGTCCCCTTACTACGTTTGAAGTTTGACGTCCTCATTCGCTGTTTTGGCCAATCCTTTATCGGTACAGTGGGAGTAGGCGTTTAACACGTTCATAGTTTGACGTCCTCATTTGCTACTTTGGTCAATCCTTGGTCACGGGGTGGAAATCGGCAGCCAATCACATACATGCATTTAAATATTTGTGTGACACGATTTCTGTGGGCGGGATAGAGAATGCTTTACCTTGACGCGGTAAATGCTAACGATAGTTTCTAATGTTGAGTGATGACCAAACAACTGTAGATTGTATTTTAACTTTTCATTTACAATGAAAAAAAGAAAGTGTAGTAGATAAATAACCAACAGTGAAAAACTGAAAATCCTTGATGTAATCACAATCCAAATATAAAACATGTCGATATAGTGCGGAAGTTAAACATTCCTCTGTCAACCTTAAACACGATTGTTAGCAAACCTAAATTGATTGAAACTGCTTTTAAAGAAGGGAAAAATACTAAAACAAAACTTTTCTCTTGGAAAATAGGATCAGAAGAGGACCGGAACGAAATTTGTTGCATGGAAACACCTCCGTATTCAAATCGTCCTGTATACACCAAAGATAATATTGTCTATTGTACTCGTAACACGATGCACTATCATAATTTTTTCTTTTTTAGCAGAAATTGTTATCATGTGTGTAATAAAACACACAGCAAAGCCACTATTGCCATTTCCACAATTCGCAATTTATTTTCTCAAAAACATTCATAACCTAAAAAATCCAAGTTGACCAAAATAAAAGCTTGAATTATTTATTCTCAGGCTTTGTGTATCCAAATCCATTTAAACATATTGAATTTAACATGGAAACGCGGATCGTATTCAGTATGAAATTGTACTCAAAATCGATTTAAATTGCCCATGGAGCCGTAGTAATTATTAGATTTTTATTACCTATGTTCTTAAATTGCAGATTTTGCATTTTCGTTAACATGTTTTCCCGCCTATGATGTACAAATCCTTAGGTCCCTGCAAAAACGTACTAACGAGATTCTACTGTATATACTTATAAGTACTACAACACACTACAGCTAGTTGAAGAGCTACTGCAAAAGGAAATGGTTATAACAGGAAAAGTTTTACAATAAGAACTGGTATGCCTAAGGAACTCAAAATGCCACAATTATCCAAAATGAAGAATGGAAATAATATCCTTCCATCAGAATGAAAAATCAACGACCATTTGGAAAGATAAAAGAGCTGTAGTTACGCTGTCCACTTTCCATAAAGTAAGCAAAACAGATATGGCATCACTTCAGTCCAAGTTCCTGCCTAGTATGACACCAGTATGCGTAGAGATTACACAGAACAAATGGGGGGAGTCAACAGAAGTAACTATTTCATTTCCTCTTATCACTTTATGACAGTGAAAAGGTACAGAAAAATGTTTTTCTGGCTAATGGAAGTTTCAATTGTAAATTCTTACATTTTATACACAATGATCCAAACAGAAAACAGACAAAAACCCATGCCACATTGGTAAAAACCTTGGTACACAATAGAATGCTGGCACAAAGAATATATGCTAACCTGGCTGAGGAAGATCATTAATTGGACCTTAAGAGCAATGCCTTAGTGTTTTTTTTCCATTCCATGACGAGAAAGAAAAAGGTTCCAAAGGAAGATGTGTTGTGTGTCCTGAGAGGGGTGCTAGGAAGGAGATAATATATTTTTGCAAAACATGTTATCTAAAGCCACATTTACATCCAAATAGATACTTTGGAGCTTACCATAACCAAAAATTACTTCACTAATACACTGTAAAATGTCCATGAACCGAAAACAAGTCCATAAATTGTTCATGTATGGTAAATGTGATGTTTCAATTGGTTAGTTGCTTATATCACTTTTCATTAAACTATAACTGTAGCCTTAGAAAAAAAAACTTACTAATATACACACATTTGATAACGTTTTGAAGATTTTTAGGTCTAATCAAAAGTTTTCAACAATGTAAATAAATTTAAAAAAAAGAAGTATATAAATTTTGAGTTATGAGGTCTGTTCAAAAAGCATCGCGAATTTTTAATTTCTGCGGGCTACATATATTCGATTTTTTATTGTTTTGTGGCGTTATGTTTGTACTCATGTCCCTCACTTATGTTGACAAGCTCGGCCATTTTGAATGTTCAGTTAATTGTTGACAGCTATTTTGCTTGGACGTGTTTTGGCTCGTCTTCAATTTTTGCTTATTCCAAAAAATGGAACAAAGAAGCTGTATCAAATTTTGTGTGAAAAACAAAATTAAGTGCACAGATGCATTTCGAATGTTGACTGTGGCATATGGTGAAGCTACCTTGGACCAAAGCAATGTTTATCGGTGGTACAAAATGTTCTCAGAGAAGATGTGACCGACGAAGAGTGTCCCGGGCGCCCGAGCTCGTCAACAACAGACGAAAACATTGAAGAAGTGAAGAAAATAGTATTAGCCAATCGTCGAATCACCGTTACAGAAGTTGCTGAGGACCTAAACATATCGATTTTTACCAATGATTTGGGCATGAGACGGGTCGCCGCAAAATTCGTACCAAAGTTGCTCAATTTCGACCAAATTGGCTTTTGCACCATGACGACGCCCCTGCTCACACATCGTTGCTTGTGCCCACATTTTTGGCCAAAAGCAACGCACTTATGATGCCGCAGCCACCGTATTCCCCAGACCTGGTCCCTTGTGACTTTTTTTTGTTCCCAAAACTGAAGAGGCCCATGAAAGGACGATGCTACACCACGATTGAGGAGATAAAGACGGCATTGAAGGAGGAGCTGAACAAGATCACAAAAAATGATTTTTTAAAGTGCTTCAAGGATTGGAAAAAATGTTGGCACAAGTGTATAATATCTTGTGGGGATTACTTTGAAGGGGGAAAAATAGATATTCATGAATAAATAAATACTTTTTGAAAAAACACAAAATTCGTGATACTTTTTGAACAGATCTCGTAAATCTATGTTTTAAAATACCTAAACATCCTGAAAATAATTCCACTCAGGATGGGTTAAACTGTGATTTGAAAGGTATCATGCACAAAGCTTCAACAATAGAGGATATAATCTGATCCCTTGCAATAGCTTTGAGCTCTTCCAGTAATCTGGATTTATTTTGTTCTGTTACACTACACTTCTCTCTCTGTTGCTAGTAGTGGCTTTAATGTCTGGGCATTAACACGTAAACAATTGAAGAGGCAAGTATTGGCAAACAAGATTATTTAATAAATGTCAACGGGCATTTCAAGCTAAATTTGGATGCACTGTGTACCTACAAAGTACTATAACCAGAAATTGGCAAAAAAATGTTAGACAACAGCAAACCTACTCATACAGCATTCAGAAGGGTAGAAACTATTTGACATAACAATACAGGATGTAGGGGAGTGTCTACATCAAAATCATTGCAGAGACTTTCCCAAGAAACTGATCTTTCATATTCCATATTCCATATGTCAAAAGACTGCAAAAATCAAAACTACATGCTTACCGTATGTCATGTGTTCAAGAATTGAAACTGACAGACAATACAACACATACGAGGTTATAAAATTTAATTAAATTGAATTCTAGGATTTCAGACCACTTGGTTATGGAGTATGATTTCATCTGAGTGGCTATCTCAACTCTCAAAACATGTGTATATGGGCATAGGAAAAACCACATGCAATACATGATGAGCACTTACATTCTCAAAACATCAAAGTTTGGTGTGGAGCATCTAATAGGTGAATTATAGGCCCTATTTTCTTTGAGCTAATGATTAACACTGAAATTGTCGATCAGTTAACAGATGATGAATCTGATATTTCCAAAATGATAGCGCAACATGTCACACTTCAAAATAAATTTAAAGATCTCTTGTAGCCAGAATTATCTCAAAACATCCTCACCAAAATCCAAGGTGAAACTGCTATTAACTTCTTTCTCTGAGGTTAGTGAAGGTAAAAGTGTTCAGAAATAAGCCACGCACAATCATGAACCCGAAAAAAGCTGTATGTCAAGAGATAAGCCATTACAAGAGATGCTTTACAGAAAGTAATTGGGAATTTGTGGAAATGTGTACAAGCATGTTTGGATGTGATGGATAGTTTCCTAAAGAGGTGCCAAAAATGTATGGACGATGACGGTGGCCAATTTCAGCATTTCCTTTCATAAAGTTGGTAAGTAAAGTATTTAAAAGTAGTTTTAAAAATGTTGTATGGTTTCATCTGCACCTTTCTATAATCGCGGCAGACAACAATGAGCACCAAGGATGCAGACAGGAAAAACACAGCGCAGGCGGTTCGTAGTTTTTTGGCTCACACTGCATAAGCACATTAGCTTTTATATTACCATACTGCGACCACATGCACAAAGTTGCCAGTAGGCAGCACCAGGTTGAGAGCATGCTGATCCCTTTGCCTAGCTACCTGGATTATTAGACCTTCAGCCAGCCATTTAAAACAAATTATCCGCTCAACACTGTCTTTATGTGTGCCTCCCTATTGTTCTGGCAATTTCCTTTTCAGTGGGATCGGGTAATTTCCCCTTCCAGAACATTCTGCTGTGTATGTGGGTACTATGTAAAGGGACTGCTTGCACTGAGGGAGTTAAGTTCAGTTAGAGAGACAGCCAAGTGCAGTCAACAGCTTACTGCAGAGAAGAAGTTGAGTACAGCTGAGCATATATATCATTTGTTACATTGGTGTAGGAGTGGGACTGATGCCACAATGGAGGAAATCCAAAATCCAAAATCGATGGACTGGCCAACAGAGAAAGACATGGAAGAGCTCGGTGAAAAGTTGGAAGACCTTGGCCAATGCGTTAGCATCCTAAAAGGAAGAGTTGATGGCAGTGCTAAGAAACTGAACGCCATGATTGGACAGAAGACTTATAAGACTTGAAGATCAAGACAACCAACATCTGCGCGTGTCAAGGCACCGAAATACGACCGAACAACAACTTTCGAAGTCTTCTGCCGACAATTCATCACCACCCACAACCGATAGCCAGCTGATAGCCAGCCTCCAGGGATGGGCAGCAGAGATTTTGAATGCACTTCCGAGATTGGCGGTGTCAGAACACACCTAGCAGACTCTCAAAAACTAATTTGGGAACCATCACTTGGTTGCAGCCTATTGTAGTCAGCTCAAGTCAATGGTGCAACAGCCAGGAGTTCACCCTGGCAATTGAACAGCTGGGGAACAAAGCTGTGGAGAACCTCCCACCCAGTTACATGTCTCAGAAAGCTGCCTACTCCTTTGTTGACAAGGTGCATGATGCCGAAATACAACAACATTTGATGCTCGGCAACTACAAGCCCATCCATGAGGCACTAATGGCCATATTGAGGATGGAGGCGGCCAGCCAAGGTAATAACTGCCACCACCTTGAAGACCAAGAGCATTTGACATGAAGACAGAGGATTGATCCAGGGATGAGCGTCAAGCTGTGTGCGCCGGGGAGAGACCAGCCAGGTCACCTGGTGAAGAACTGTCCAAAACCAAGCTGACGAGCAGGTGAGAAACAAATCAGGACTAGCGTGGCGAGGGGCATGTTGGGGCAGTTATCGCTATCCTTTTGAGTGACGCTGCCTATCTTGGGCAGAAGAACGGATAACTGGATACAACAAAAGCTGTGCTGGATACTACTGAACACGGGTACAGCAGTGCATCAAAGCTCACATGGTGAAGGGCTTGCTGTCAAGAAAACCGATTTGGCCCAGCAAGTGATGGCATTGGGTGATGCCTTGCCTGTGGAGGAGACGGCCCTATTGGAGTTGACCCTGGGGCAGAGCATTGTAAGCCTGTGGGTTTTCATGATGAGAGTGGCCGTGGATGCGATACTAGAACTGGATGTCCTCAGGAGACACGAGGTGATGATGGACTTTGGTAGGAGGGCCTTGCAACTCGAGATGAGGTGACGTTCTGGAGCCCCAACAAACATCCTGGGATCTGCAGGGTGATCTTGACAGAGGGTATGGTTATTCCCGCACATAATAAGGTGGTTGTGAAAGTGCATCTGGAAGGTCAGCAGTCAAGCAACCTGGTTTTGGACCGGAAGACACTGGATACGTTGCCAAGGCAGTGTTGCCTTGCCAGGATGAAGTGCCTGTGAGACTGCTGAATACATTGGACACCAATCAGGACATAACAAGTTGGGGGAATGCAGAGCCAGCTGCAAGTGTAATGGTGCAACAGATCTGAGAAGCCAGCACTGTCGCAAGATCTGGGGCTTGGCTGGAAGATTTGCTGAAGAGGACTACTGGCAATTGGAGAGGGTCTGGCACCTACTTAGACAATACCAGTCTGTCTTCAGCAACGAGAACGGTGACTATAGGTGCATCAGAGATGTCAACCTATTCAGCAACCAACAAGATGTGTTTTTCTGGTGAACCATGCAGAGTTATGAGACATGCTGGAGGACGTGAGATCCAAGGGAGTTATTGAAGAGTTCGACAGCCCTTGATGCTCCCCTATAGTCCTGGTGAAGAAAAAGAATGGCGAGCTACGCTTCTGCATGGACTATAGGAAGCTGAATGCTGTGGATGTGACTCAGTTTTACCTTAACCCAGATTTACAACACCCTGGACGTTCTTGCTCGTGCCCAATGGTTTTTACATTGGGTCTGAAATTGGGGTATTGGTACATGACCCTAGATCCCAGAGACAAGGAGAAGACTGCATTCCGACTGGCCAAGAGCCTTGGAAGTTTACAGTTATACCTTTGGCCTCTGCAATGCAATAGATACCTTCGAGTGCGACAATTGTCACCTGAGTCAGCGATGAGTGGGTTGACTTACGATGCCTGTCTGCATATGTGGACGACATCATCATGGGCAGCACCTTTGAAGACCACCTCGAGAGCAATATCATATTAGCTTTCATATTACCATGAGTAAGCCCTATGGAGCCTTTAAGCATTTACAATCTCATTAAAGTCAGTGGAAAAGTAATAAGATTTTGTTTTTGCATATTTTCTTGTTAAGGGTATGTCAATTTTCTAGTGCCAACATTTCCACTACTTGTATTTCACCCTTGTTTCAATGAAAAGCCTGTCCTGAAGAAATGTTTTACTACCTGCAATAAGGACAGGGAACTAAATTTTCAATTGAAATCAACAGGTAATACTTACAAGATGCCATATTCCCAGGAATATTGTCCCTGTTCTTACATGACAGCAAAAGCAACACTTCCAATCACTTCTGTGTTCACCAAATTTCAGTCTCATCCCTTGCATGTGGCTAATCTGTAACAAAAAAACAAATGGTAAAACAAAACATATGACTTACAAAAATCTTATTAAACAAGACACATGTACAATATTTTCTATTCAATAATTTGAGCCATGAAGGAAGAAGTTTACACAGAGGGCTGGTATATTTAAAGTTGTTTCTAAAGAATATCACAGATCAAATAGTAATCTGAAGTATGGCTTATGCAATATAACTGAAAATTCTTCTTCTACACAAGTGAAGTGCATTTCTCAGTTTAGACTTACATTTATTCAATGCTCAGAAATCATTTAGACTTTGAAAGGTGATCAAAGCTTATTTATATGAATTGTAGTAACATGTATTGCACTATCAAAATGCTAGATAACAGCCATGGAAATGATTATTCAAAAATATTTAATGTTAATGCTTAAGGGACAAATACATTTTTTGTGAAAATAAAATACAGAACAATTCAGTTTTTGTCTATACGTTTGTTTATTATAGAAAATAACTTTTGGTATAATCTACATTGTTTACACTGTCTAGATTGAAAAAGCCATGTAGCCCGCATGTAAATTATATGTAGAAAACGTGCATAAATGTAAAACTAAGTCTATGGCATAATTCTGATTTAAACCTAGTGTGGTTGCTTGAAAAATCAAATTAACAGTACTCGCACTTACACAAGTCACTTTAAAGTATGATATTTTAATGTGTTAGTGATTACTGTGGAGGTTTTCTGGGGTATATCAATTACATGAGAGTAATTCCTGCATGTTTTGGGGATTTCACTATGGTGGCACACTGGTAGTGCACCAGTATCAAAGGTTGAAGTTCTGAGGCAACAAATTTTTCAAACCTACTTCAACTTTTCAATGTTAATCTACACACAGGCGGTGTGAAAGAACAAGTAATAGATAAAATTACAACCAAACTTTTTGGTTATTATGTCTCGACATGTTATTCATAATATTCGGTATGACAAATATTATGACTAACATTACATACTTAAAGCTTGTGAATACTGAAAAGCTTAAGATTTTATGATGAAATTAAACAGCCTGGTTTAGTTCCTGGCTAGAAACACGAGGAATGTAAAAAATTACTATTATATAACCTGCCATATTTAGAAATATCATGGTCATTTGAGCTTTACACGACATCATTCATTGGCTTGAATAGAAAGAAAAGGCAACTTATTTATTTCATATTTGATGAGTTCATTTAAAGAATTGGTTACCACCTCAATCAAGTAATTTTGAATGTTCGACAATGTTTGTAGTGTTCAGTATTGAAGATCAATACAAGTGATCACTAGCAATGGATTCGTTTCAAGTTAGTAGATCATAAAAGCCTAAAACAATTTCCTTTTTTTGACCATATTTTCATCTTCTTGGCAACCATGGGAATGTTAAGTCCTATTTGCTTAAAAATGCTGAGTGAATGAGTCACTAAGTATGTTTGAAGGTATGGCCTTCTTACATTTTAGTGCTTGAAGTTTGCATTTTATGTAACACATGAACACACTTGCTATGCAATAAATCATAAATGACTTTGTGAAGACAGTGTTTTAATACTTTTTACTTCCCCTACCATGTGCATAGCAGGTACAGAAGGAACTGCATTCCATGCAAAAATTTGATACCTAGATTTCACTGGAAATACATGTTTTGAGGCCCCCTGAGTCCAAATAAAGTGTTTTTGGAATGTGTGTGTGTGAACAGCATTAACTAAAAAACAAAAAGATGGATAAATGCCAAACTTGGTATTTAAGTTTAATACCTTCCAAGGATGCAACATGAAGATTTTCAAGAAAATCACTGTACCCCAAATTACCCTTAACATGGAACATTTTCCTAAATGTTTGATTTTCTAAAAAATGGCTCAAACGATTTTGGCTAAATACCATATATTTACATGATAAATAAAATGTACATCTTGAATTAGCTTATGAAACCCTCTTCACTAGATAGGAATTTTGTATTATCTTGTACAACTGGTAAACGTTAGGCAAGAGATGAAAACGTACAACACAAAAAATGTAGACCTCTTTAAAACACAATTTATTTACAATAAGCTTTTTTTTTTGTTGTGCATTACGCCATTTCTGAGATATCCGTTATTAAACATTTGAATTGTTCATTTCTCGGTCATTCTCTTGAAGTCCTTTCAAAATTCAGTTGTTTCTCGCGATTGCATGGAAACAGTATGGAATTTTAAGGCCAGCATATAGCGTTCAGTTCTTAAACATTTGACTATCGCTGTTTTCTTTGTATCTATACAGAAATGTGTAATGTAGCTATTTCTGCAAAGGTTTATTTGGATTAAAATGAATTAGATTAAAAAAACTAAGCTTGAGTAAGAATAATTTGTATACCCACTTATGAATGATAGAGGGTAGAGAAAGTCATGTGAATGTATCACATCAGATTATTTTCATTAAGTTGCTCAAGCATGAAACACTTTTCCTATATCAGTCTTTTGCCCTAAGTAAAGGACACACATAACAAAACATACGGTTTTTCTCAATACACTCAGTCAAGTCTACATTGATTAGAAACTCCCAACTTTTACCAACATGTAATAATTTTGTTTTTTAAATTTTTCTTGTTCAAAAAGTTCACGATGGTAGATAAGAACTGAAACTTAGTTAAAGTCAGTGAGCAAAGAAGTTTTTATTTGTACCTTTAAAGAACAACAGAACTTCACTTAGAAAACTGGAGTAACATAAACCCAAACAAAAGAAAATAAAAAAAAAGAAGAATTTACTTTCGCAATCACCTATTGTGTTCATTGTGATTTCCACGGGCTTTAACTATGGCTCTGCACCTCAATTTCCATTGAAGAAGTCCGCGTCTAAGAACAGGAAGGAGGATGTTAGCCCACTGCTCCTGGCAGACTTTCCAGAATCCTTCAATTGTGGCGGGATGCCAAGAAGCAAGGCGCTGTTTCAGCAGACTAAATTGCAAAAATCCATTGGCGATGCATCTGGTGACTTCACAGGGATCCTTTTAAATGGTATCACATTGACACCCGTTTCCATAGCTTTCCAGTGGTAGTAATGCTGGTAAGACCGAGAGGTGTGACTGGATGCTTTATCCGTGTGGATACAAACATTTGGGGCATCCTCACCATACAACCGATGGATCTCTTCATCAAAAATTGGGTCCATAACATTCCTTTGACAGTAGGCTGCATTAATTTTTACACTGTTGGCAACTCTGTGAATGCGAGTTTCCACCGAGAGCAATAACCTACAACCACCATGAATCCCTTGGAAAACTTTTCCTTGTTCTCCCGAATAAAGTTGGAGCCCCCTTTTGGCCCACTTGATGGTAACAAATGGCTCGTGGATTTTTTTTGGGTCACCTAGATAAACCCTTGCTTCATCTAAAGAAACCATCCATTGCCACTTTTCACCTGCCAGGTGGTGTTCATAGAGTTTTCTTGCATTGGTGAAGCGTTTTCTGATGTGCCGCTCTTTCAAGGCATGTCCACGTGCTTTATGGCACTGTTCTAGAACCAAATTGTTGCGTATTATCCGATAGACAGTCCCTTTGGATAGTCCAATGTGGCTGGAAATGCTTCTTTGGGTTGGTGGGTTTTCTTGAGTCACTGTTGCTCTCACCTTGACTACTACTGATTTAGGGTGTGTTGGTTGTGACCTTTTCTTGCTAGTTTTTTTGCACACTGAGCCTCTGGTGGGGATCCATTTTTATGCAGCTGTATTATACGCCCCACACACGACTTACTTATAGTAAGACTTTTTGTTTGCACCTTTCCACTATCATTGAAAGGCTGTAACCGACATCAGAAAACCCAACAATCTACCCCTGCCACAAGTCAGCAATTGTTGAAGCCATTACGGGTCAACTTTTCCTCAGACTGGCCTAGCAGACAGCTGGCACTTGCAGTGAGCTGATGCAATAATAAGCATAAGCAGTTTCACCAATGACAGAGTGGGAGGGTGATTCAAATTCGTCCAAGCTTAAGTGGGACAACCCTCCGTGTGTGTATATATATGCCTGACAAGTCTTTTTCAAAAATCATTATCTACATTATTATGAGTTCAAAGGTACCCCTCTATTCCACTCGCTCTTACACTAATGACCTGTATGTTCTAACTTATCAGAAGAAGCAGTTATACCTGATTCACTTCCGGGCAATTTTCTAACAAATATTATAACTAAACAGTTCTTATAAGTTAAAATAACAATTATGAGATGCATGAGGCATATTATGACTATGACTTCTGGGCCATTATTACAAACCTCTTTGATAAACTTGGTAGGTATTATCTTCACTTTTACTTTCTCTACCATATAATTAGTAAGTAGAGGAAGTATTGCATTCCAGCCAAAAAACTTGATATTGAGATTTCACCAGAAATACATGTTCTGAGGGCCCAAGAATAAAAAAGGAAAGAAAGAAAGACTGAAAGCAAAATAGGACTTTTAGGAAACTATCTGCATGTGTGTCTGTGAACGTATAATCTGAGTTATATTGGGCTCCCCTCCTATCTTTCCATGGTCATCTTGCCAGTGGGAGGCAATAAAGTTGTATTTCGCTGTCATGCTCTACCTTGTGGCATGATCGCCTGCAAGTTGGAGTAGGCAACCCGCAGTGCCTACTGGCTTAGCCCTGCAATTAGTTTCCAACAGCCATTACAGAGGGCAACCAGAGATCTTGCCAGATGGTGATTTGAAAGATGATATAGCTGGTCACATGGCGTTCTCCGCAGGCTTACGCCTGGGTAGCGGCCAATGGAGAGAAGAGTTTGTAATTTGAACTCAATCGCACTGGAGAAGTCAGCATATAGCTCGTAGCTTTGGAAGGCGCACGTTCACACGTTTTCGGCCTTGTTCAAAATGTTTTGTAAGTAAAGTTCTAAATTTACATTACAAGCCATGTGGCATGCTCTTAACGTGTGAAAGGTTTAGAGCGAGTTTTTTTATTAAAAGACTTTATATACATAATGTAAACTTGAATTGTGCAAGAAAGACAAAGAAACAAGCATAGACTTCATTCACATGTTTTGTTAGCTTATGGTAATCTCAGTGAAAATTCAGAATACATTGGTTTTTAATTGTTGTTCAGCTGCAAATGAATTTAGCTTTTTATTTGTACAAATGTTAATCCTTTCTTTCCTGGATTTGCAAATGCTACTTCGGTATTTTGTTGCTAGTGTGTATAACTACTCAGGATAATATAAAGGTTCCAGCACATAAGATCTCTTTGGAAACACATAGTATATCTATATTCTAGCTACAATCCACAGCATGGCAAAGCCAGTGCAAATGATACCAGCAAGTGTGGAACAAAATTATTAGTCTTGTATGCATAATCTTGGAATTTATATCAATGCTGTAGGATTCCTTTTGGAATTTCAACAGGTGTTCAGGTGTTTCCTGGATTGTTAGACCACATTTTATATAAATACCAATTTAAATTTGTACATAACTATTTGGATGATCTTGTCATTTATTCTTCAGATTTTTATATGCATTTACAACATTTGCACATTGTTTTCAGTGCCTACGTAAAGGTGACCTTATGGTTCATCCATCTAAAGTGACATTTGCTGTTCCACAAACTTCCTTTTTGGGCCATCTCATTTCTCCTGCGGGAGTTTCAATAGATCTGTCAGAGACATTAGCAATTCGAAATTATCCAGTTCCAACGTCTCTCCGCAAGCTATCTCGGTTTTTGGGATGGTTTCCTTTTTTGGAAAACTTATTCCGAATTTAGCTATAGTAGCTGAACTTCTAGTAGCAGAACTTCTATATGTGCTTCTTCTCTTTGAGACTCTGCAGAGGTAACATCTCTACGCTTCACCGAGATCGCCAAAATGGGAAGGAGAAGAAATCGTCGAGCCGCTGATGGACCCACTGCTGAGAAGCTCAGCGCTCTCTAGCCTACTCTGGCCACAGACACCGCCGTGTCGCCGACAGCTACACCGGCATCCGTCGGGAAGGCTGCTGTGCCTCCACCGCTGACCGGGCCTAGCTATGCTTCGGCTGCTGCTTCGCCCGTGCACAGTACTGCAACGCCAGAGCCTGATGTTTCAGCACCACAGCTTGCCACCAGACCTGTTACTTCTACACAGGACTGTACGACGCCACCGACCGCCGCCGGCTTACCTCCACTGGTCAGTCCGCTCTCACCGCAGACGCACCCTCCTGCAGATGACCGCCACAGTGTTGTCATCTGTGGAGTGCCAAGAGACCTTCCAGTGCACTTCGTGCTGGATGCTGCAAGACACCACTGGCGCTCTGCTATTCGGGCCTCCCGAATCTCTTCAAAGAGAGGGCCAACACCACTGGTACGCCTCCATTTAGGTTCCGCCTCGGACGCTCAGGCGGCCTTGCAATCAAGCTTGCCTCTGCTTGGGCAGTGTTAGTTGCTTGTGAGAAATTTAGGTCTTATTTGGAACATCATCCCTTCAAGCTCAAGTGCGACAACCAAGCTATAGCTTGAGTCTTCTTGCACCGCTGACAAACAGGCAAATTGGCTTGTTGGGCAGACCACCTTAGTGTTTTTCCATTCACAGTGCGTCATATTAAGGGCACAGATAATTTTGTAGCAGTTGCTCTTTCTTGCATGTTTCAAACCAATTTAGATATAAAGCATAGGCCACTAGTCAGAACAAGGTTCCAAAAATTACACCTTTTGGAATGACGTTTTGCTTGCACATTTATTTACCAAAATCTCATACCTTGAATATTATATTGCTGATTAATCCCTATTGTGCTTCGTTATTTTCACTCTTCGCAATATGGTGCACATATTGGCTTCTTTAAAACTAAGTCACGCTTTTATTTGGTATGGGAACATACGTACAGAGATATTTCACAATTTAACCATAATTGTTCTGTCTGTCTTAAGTCCAAGCCACCTCGACCGACTTTGGTTTGCTTAATTCCCATTTGGCTGCCTACCCATGGGAAAGCCTTTTTGTTAATTATGTGGACCCATTTCCACATTCAGTGAAGGAGAATTCCTATCTTTGTGTAGTTATAGGTGTATTCACAAAGTTTATATGGTTATTCCCGATTCAAACATCTACTGCATATAATACTGTCAATGTATTATATATGATTTTTTCATCTTTTGGTCGTCCTCAGGCATGTATCAGTTAATATGTATTATTTTCAAGCATCAATTTTGTGAACCTTTCTCTGAACATGGTATTCACATGATTCACACCTCACCTTATTACCCCTGTCCTTTGGTAGAATGGGTTAACCTCAATTTAAAATGCACTCTTATCGCTTTTCATGCAGAGGACCACTACGGGATACACATTTAGCTGCATTTCAGTTTACATTTAACTTAGCCACTCATGAAGCACATCAACACATACCATTTCAATTGATGTTCCGGTTTTTGCCTGCATGTTCTCTTATTACTTCGTGGCGCATTCGTGAGTTGTTGGCAGACCACTGTTATTCCGCTCCTGATATTCCTTTCTGGTAATCTACCTTTCAACATTTATGTCGAAAGCAGCAGCATCGTGAACATCAATATGAGTCACGTAAACCAGCACCATTAAAAACTGGGGATTTGATCTTACTTCAGCACCACTCTTTAAACCAAGCGACCCAACACTTTACGCATAAGTTGGCCCATCAATATCTCAGTCCTTTTAGGATTATTGCTGTTGTAAACGCCTCTTTTTGTATACAACATTGCCAGTCTGGCAAAATTACTTGCACTCATGCCTCTCAATTGTGCCTCGTCTCTCCAGAGGTATTTACTCAATAACAAAGTCTCAACCTGACAAACTCGTACTTTCAGCAAGTGTTCTTTTTTTAATTATAATTTTTGTTCCTTGTGGTTCCAACTGCAGTTTCATTTTTGGTACCAGTGGCCCACAATCTGCCACTGCCGAAAGTCCTTTCTTTTTTTCCTTTTGTGTGTTTTGTGTGCCGACACTATTTTGTTTTTCTGTGTTCTGTGTAATTAGGAGTATTTGGCTATCTTTTGTGTGCACACACTTTTATTTTGGTGTTCAGTTATTTTTATTGTAGTTAGTACCCTGCACTTTTGTATATTTCCTTTAGCACACTTAATGTTTCTGTATCCTGCAGGATTATTCTATAAATTATGGGTACCGAGAATAATTTTTAATTTTTTGTATCAGATCTGTTATATTTATATTGTTATTGTTGTAGATATTTATATTGTTATTCCTTTATATAAATAAATAAATATATATATATATTTATTTACATGTGTCACATTTTCTATATATAGGTTTACAACCTGTTATGCAGCCGTTTAAATTTTTTAAATGGGAACCTCAATTAGGGTCAATTTAAATTCACCTTAAAATGACCATCACAACATCCTCCAAATAAAACATGACAAATGGCATTTACTTTCCCTCATAATATCAAGCAACTTTTATTAAAGACATTTCATTCTATAATGCTTAGTTTTGGAGATATTGTACAGTCTCAGCTTAAATGGTCCACCCTGTATATTATCACCTCCATCAAGGTGTAAAAGCTTTTGCAAATGGGGAATTATTTCTCTCTTCCATTCAACGAACAGCAAGGAAAGCCCTTAACGTTACAACAGCTTCGGAATCATGCTTAAAAATAAATTGCTGCATGCCATTAGAAGCTAACACTATGAGCGGTATTACCAATGATACCAGATTTTTCTCTGCTCATTTTGAGAAGATGGTTATTAAAATACAATAATGTCTAGATAAAGTTACATCCTGTATTTATATACAGGCTAAATAGGTAGGGAATCCATAAATTAGCACCTTGTGCTTTAAACTCAATTTCTGAATTCTATTGATTTTTAATTTATTACAAGGGTGGTCTGGATGAAAATCTCTGTCCTCCGAGCGCAATTTTCAGATGAGGGAACAAAAAGAAGTTGCTTGGGGCTAGATCTGGTGAGTAAGGCGGATGGTCAAGCAGTTCAAACCGTAATTCATGGATTTTTGCCATTGCAACCGCTGAGGTGTGAGATGGTGCATTGTCTTGGTGAAATAGAATTTTCTTTTTCTGTAAATGTGGCCGTTTTTCCACAAGTTCTGCCTTCAGCTTGTCAAGTAATGATGCGCAGTATGCTCCTGTAATGGTTTTTCCTTTTTGAAGATAATCGATCAAAATAATTCCATGACTATCCCAAAAAACAGTCGCCATTACTTTCCCAGCCGAAAAAACAGTTTTTGCTTCTTTTGGAGCCGGTTCCCCCTTTGCAGTCCACTGTTTGGACTGTATTTTTGTTTTGGGCATATAATGATGTATCCAAGTTTCATCTACAGTAATTAATCGGTGCCAAAACTCAGATTTACTGCACCAACAGAGCGTTGGAAATGTTCATTCGAACACGTTTTTGGTCAAAGGTGAGCAAATGCGGCACCCAACGCGCAGACAGTTTTCTCATGTCTAAATGTTGATTTAATATGTGACAAACACGTTCTTTTGATATGTTCATAGCCTCTGCTATCTCTCTCACTTTAATTCGGTGGTCGTCTAGCACCATTTGGTGAACTTTGGCAATGTTTTCGTCGGTAGTTGCAATTTTTGCACGTGCGGAACGTTCGTCTCCCAAGCTCTTACGGCTACGTTTAAATTCAGCTGCCCAAAATTTCACTGTGGTAAATGATGCAGAGTCCCTATACACAGAATCCAACTCATCTTTGATTTGCGTAGACGTATTGCCTTTCAAAAACAAATATTTAATGACAGCTCGATACTCGTTTTTGTCCATTTTCATAAAAACACTCACATCACCTCACTCAAACAACTGTTACATAAAAACTGAGCATCCAAAATGGCTGAAACTTTGGTGAGTAACTGTCAACAGATGTACAATATTCATTAGCTTTTATTTACGAGTGCTGCCATCTTCATGTTGAGGTCAGAAACTTTTCAGACCACCCTCGTATGTATTCTGATGTTACATATGACAGTGCAAATACATTATCACCCCCATCAAGGTGTTTCACAAAACATGCCTCTGGCAAAACAATTTTAAACCAGTACCACAACACAATTTATAAATTCTTAAAGAGGCATGAAACACAAAAATCATGTTGCTTCGTAAATGAAGGATATGCCCTGTAAAATGCAGTTGCAAGATTACTTCTACACACAGCTGTACTGTTATTGCTGCACAAATTAAACAAAATCTGCATCACACATCATCAGTGCACTGTGCATTGGAAGGAGCTATGGAACTACAAGGCAATCCATGCCAGACTGCAGTAAAATGTTTTAATAATTGTTCTTGGAGGTATTTCAAGTTCAAGAGTAGTCTATTACCTTGTGGTATTATTGAATCACTTTAATATTATACAAACAATATAATGTACAGCGTAATGGCTGTAAAACAAACAGGGGAACTCATTTTCATAATTTTTCAAATGGAGACAAATCTCCCAAACGGCATACAATATGGATACAATTCTGCAAACGAAACAATAGCTCCTTTATGTTCTTACCATTTTAAGGAGACAGATTATCAACAGTCACAGATTTTAAAAAAAGCATCTTAAATCCTGGATGAAAATTACATAGAGCCTTCATTAAAACCTGTATGTATAAGGACAAATGAAAAATATTTCCAAACACCATGTTCTAGTAAGACAACTAATCCTTCACCATTGTCATCCTGCAGCATATGACAAAGAACAATGATAGGAGGCTAGAATTTGTAAAAGCATAGTTTCTGAGCTATGTAATAATGCTATTAATTGCAACAAGACCAGCAATAATGAGGCAGTGACAGTAACTTAATGGAATAGAATTCATTATAGAAGGTGATGAAAAAACTAATGATTCAGAAATATAATACGCGTTAGATACTGAAATTATACAGAAATACATGTTGTTTGAACCTGAAAATGTCAAGAAAATAATCAGTTATGAAGTAGATCACGGTAAGCTGAATAAAAGTTTCTACAAAACTGATACTTCAGATTCTGGTACAATGATTGCAAGATAGAAGAACTGGGCTTTGTTCCAAGTCTACCTGCCAGAATTAGTTCACGCTTAGGCTGGTAGCAGGCACTTTGCGGCTGTGCTGTTTATACGGAAGAGCTGCCAACATTTGAATGAAAAACAATGAGAGCCTTATGTGAATGATTTAGGGCCCTAAGCCACAAAGCGAAAGCGTAGCCAAGGTTTAGGGCCCTAAGCTGCAAAGCATAGCTGTAGGATCTGTGAGACTAAACCCCAATTAAAAATTATTTAGCTATTAAGATAAGTATATTTTCGCAGATTACGCTAGCACTCGTGGGTTGGCACTTTCTTCCACACATACACAGTACTAACAAAATGGCGTACCTTGTTGACATTTAGCAATTTATTTTGTATATAAAAAAGTGTCTTAAAGGGAGGAATGGTGGGTTACAGCCTTTACAACTATTCACATCTTTTAAACTGTGTAAACAGCATTCTTTAAATCATCTTTCTCATGCATTTCAATCGGAAGTATATATGAAACTATTACCAAGCCGTTCACCTCACCTCACGTGGCAACAGTGTGCCCCATTTAACCCATAGTCTTTTAAGCGTGAGACACGACATAGAGACAAACTGTTACCAAATGTAACGAACAAAAAATATGGCATTAATAATTTCTACACTTACTAGGTTCCTATAATTTTGCATAAAATGTTCCCAGTATTAGTTTTCCCGAGAAAACACAACCTTTCCACCAAGGCATGGGAAATACGACTATTTTTAGGCTCAGCATTCAAACATTTTGACAAGTGAGAATTTTAATTTTTTAATTAATCAGAATAATGAAAAGCAGTCATGTAAATATACAAACTTGAGATGTAATGTATGTTTATTGTGAGAACTTTTAACTTTGCAGTAATAATGTTATGCAACAGCAATGTGCATTTATAATTCAATTTCTCATTAACACACTGTTTAGTGAATAATTCTTAATTTATCAAACAACCATTTATTTAATTAACAATTTGTCTACTATTTATACCTGCTTGCGCTTACACGAGTGCTGATTTTGACTTCGAAAAAGTCTAGCATCATATGATTGAAAGCTCTTTGATGTAATTTTTAAATATACAGCCTCTTATGCCCTCTGTAGCTCTAGTAGCAGACGGTTGGCCGCTAATACAGACCATTACCAAAAACATCTATTTCCTTTTTAATCATAGCATTTTATGTTCACAATAAGAAGCAGAAGCACACACAAACTTGTTTCTTCTCACATGTGGTAGTGATTGTATTATTTGTGTAATATTCACAAATGCACAGTGGGTGCACTTGTGATCTCGGCTAAATTGTCATACTGTTGCCCTCGTTTGTGTCACTGTTGCCCGCATTAGGTCTTTCTTTTGCCCACCTAAATTAGGAATAAGGAAGTGAAAAAGCAATGAAATTACTTACCTTAGGAGTGATTTTAGAACATGATGTGGTCTCTCCAATATCTAGTACCCACCTACCCACCCGTTGTAAGTGTTTTATTTATATAGGCAAATAGCGTTAGGAAGCAAACAAACGTAGCCATTTTTCCATGCAAAGTGGGTACTGCCAACCTAAATAATCAGTGAAATGCACTGAATATGCGACATGCTGTTGTTTTGTGAACGTGAATCATTGGAGTTTTAGACGCGCAGATCCCTGGGCTACGCTCTGTCGTCGCTTCGCAGGAACGGCCGCAACTTGCTGCACTCCTCTCCTTCTAAAAAACATCCCTCGGCTACGCTTTGAGGCTGAGGGCCCTCAATCTCTCGGCTACGCTTTGAGGCTGAGTATCTTACCGGCTTCAGTGGCATTATTCATATGTTGGCAGCATTACGTTAGAGCAGCGTAAGACCTAATGCGGGCAAAAGTGACACAAACAAGGGAAACAGTATGACAATTTACCCGTGATCTCTCTCGTTGCAGCATTTGAAGTGGAACCTGTTGTTGCAAACCTCACTATAGGCCATTATTCTGTATGTGGGTAGTGAATTCAGCATATGCTGCTTCTATTTTGCATACACTTTCTGGATTATACCACAAAGCATTAATGGCTATTAGTAGTAGTGTGGTAAGTTAATTCTTTCAAAAATAAAATTTATTTTTTATATCGTGAGCATTTAAACCTTGCTATGCTAAGGGGCTTATTAAATACACTGCATTTGCCTTTACATTCTTTATTTCTAGATATTGCTTTTCGTTAGGTGTGTTTGTCGTCCTCCGTGGTGTAGTGGTTACTATGCTAGCCTCTGGTTCCCGAGGTCGTGGGTTTTCGGGCGTAAAAATCCTTAGCATGGCTTCCTTCGGGAGGGAAGTAAAGCCGGTGGTCCCGTGTCGTAGATTTACGGCACGTAAAAGAATCTCAAGCCTGATAGAGGGCTCTGGGCAAAATTAACGGTCTTTCACGCTCAATATAGAATGGGGCGCTAAGGACCATAGCAGTTATAGGGCGTCCATAAATAAAACTCAATTTAATTTTAATTTAGTTAGGTGTCTCCATATGCTGTCCAGTGCATATTGAACAGTTGACGTTATACCTGCTTTCTTAATTTTAATTTGGTGAGCAAATGACAATTTCGGTAGCTGCCTCTGTGTATCACCATTTCCTTACGCACTCAAACCCCAGAGAAACCTAAAGGTTACACAATGTCTAGAAATGAATACATAACTGTGCACAGATCCGCATAATAAATATCCCTGAATTATGTGAAATTTAAAACCCTTCCCTGTTGGGTAAACCTTAGAAATGCATTATTTAACATAGGTGATGCAGTTTCCTTGGCATCCAAACAAAGACCTTCAAAATTATGCCTTGAAAACATTGTGTACGCAATACTACACCTTTGTGAAAACATTACATACATATTTTCCAATATATTTTTACCAGAATAACTACTCACCACTGATAAAACTTAGGCGTGCAAACAAATTTCGCACTTCCAAAACACAAATCAACCAATTTTCCACCTTTCACCTCGAAATGGCGTTAATGACGTTACTTATCACGTTATGAAACAAGTCAAAAGTTAGTTTTTAGAGAAGGTTATAACGCATGTAAATTAATAAATAATTTTATACTTAAAATATACGAACTGCAGCGTTTATTAACTCTAAAAGCAATTAAGAATTATTTGCAATGAAATGTATAATATCCGATTATCATTTGACTCCTTGAGTATTTTATATTGGTCACCTTGATTTCTCACATGTCTGCCAAAACAAGAACGTAACAAAAACAGTCGTAATTTATAATGGTATACTAAAAGGAGTAGAGTGAACTGTCCATTTGTTCCTGTAATGTCCAATGTTCTTATTCACTGGACAGATATCTAAATCTTCACTTATTTATTCATTCTTTTTATTTTGTCTGCTATTACACATCCTTTAATTGCTCTGAGATATCTCATTTCAGAGGCATTCATATTACTCTTATTTCATTTTTTTTAAATCCATATTTCACAGCCACACATTACCACTGGAACTGCAATTGTTTTAGAATGTTATATTTGTTTCCTTCCTTGTTTTCGTTGAAGCGTCCTTGCTAATATTACGCAGATCTTCTGAAACCTACTTTACTATTTAAATCCTGATTGTGGTTATATGTAATATTAATGAAAACGTTGTGCTGGTCCTAACATTATATTAATTATAACTTTTTTGGATCTAACAGATAACTTTTCTTGAAAGGCCATTACTTTCGTTTTATTTAATGATATTTTAAGTCCATACTTTTCCACCAGCTTCCCTAGTCGTAAACACTTTTCTGTAAATCGCCCTCTGTTTCCTGAATTATTGTGATGACATCCACAGCTTATGCATTCTATTATTCCTAATTAATTTTATTACTAAAGATATATTACCAATTAATTCTGTAATAATTTCACCCAAATATAATATATCTATATGTATTAAATACATATTATTTTAAAAACTTGCGGGGACAAACTACATCCTTGTCTTAAACTACTATTACTATTCATGTCCTCTGAAACTCCTCCATCTCCTAATTTATTTTTTATTTTCGTTTCCTGATACACGTTTTGCAGTACTTTCATTAAATGTCTGGGGTATCCTGTCTTTCCTAATATCTTCCAATGGTGGCTTCTCATTTGGAGTGTAGTTGAAATAACTCATAGGGCAGACGCCAGCGCATGCACATTGATGGGCTGGAGCCTAACGAAACCAAATTTGAATCCACCCCTACGGCCCCCCACGTTGTAACTGTATGGTGTGTTATTGAATTGTCCAAAATATTCAATCCTACAGAAAGAGGGTATAGGCGACTTAGACAAGAACAGTAACCTAATATTACACTGCAAATGTTTAAGTCCTCATTACAAAGCAATTAATTTATTATAAAACAAAACAACATTGAAAGAGTTAAAATATATACTCCCTCGTATATGGAAATGTTAACACAATAAATTTCACGTTGCAAATAGTTATTGTTATTTATTTTGTGAATCTGCAAAACCTTGGAAGCTAAATTTGTTAACTTTCGTGGTTACTATAGGTAATGTTTATTTCTTGAATATTTGTATCAGATTCTGAGCTCTTTATGTTAATGAGATCTGCATATAAAGAATACTTCCAAGTAGCGTTGCATTTATGTTGCAATTAAATTTCAACTCATAACATACAGTATGAGTAAAACATCACATATTAAGTGTCCACATTATGACGACACCCCAGTTTATTTAAATGTACAACATTTTGCCATTTTTAGGTTTGACATAAACTGTCTACCTGGTCCTAAACAACCAGCCACAAAATATTACGAGGCTAGGAAGAAACATTACATAATAACTTGGTAATAGCATAATAAAACTTAATTAATCCTGAAAGAACAAGCGAAAGGAATGGTGAAAAAAGGCAAAATAAATTATTTTGAACTAACCCAATTCTAATTTTAAATCAACGAAGGAAAGCTACTAGACGGATACCAGAGAGAAAAAGGAACCGAAACATGTAAAATTGCAAAAGATGATATTTACGAATTTTTTACCAGATCATACTCTCAGGAAAACTCAACTGAAAGAACACACGAATCACCAAAAATTAGTGAGGTAGAGTGTGCTGAATTAGATGGCACATTCAACAATTGTTACATTTCTAAAGATGAGACAATAGCAACTACTCGACGCATTGCAGTAGACACAGCCCCTTGCCCCGATAGCGTTCTTATTAGAACTACAAGTGTTTTTATTTATAGACGCTCTTTAACTACCATGGTCCTTATCGCCTCATTCTACCTATATTGGATGTGAAAGACTGTAAATTTTGCTCAGAGGCCTCAGAACTATAAAGAACATTATAGTTAGTGAAATAATAGCGAAGATTGCAACAACACTGTTAAAGACCGGTAGAGTACCAAAATGCTTAAAAAAAAGATAGTACGGTACTACCCTTTAAAGGTGGTGACACCAATAATATTTCTATCTTCGACCGTTTTATCAGCTATAAAGCCGAAAACTATGGATGTTCCTTTTGTAGCCATCATAGTTGACGAAGTGTCAGGTGTGTCAAATAAATAGCATTTTTCTATTGACCTGCGTTATATTTATGAAGGAGAGACAAAGGAAAGATTCTTGGGGTTCTGCGATATAAGTAATGTTACCTGGTGTCTTACTAATGTGGCACATTTAGTATTTATCTAAACTCAAGTCACTGAACATCAAGGGTGGATCGCTACCAACTAATTACTTATAGGTCTAGCATATCGAGCACGTGGAATGAGGTGATACAAGGAAGATCTTTGTTTTCAAATAGCTGTGAAAATAAAGCTGCAACCAAATTTACCGCTTTCGTCCAACAATTCAAGTTCAATTCTTTCAACTGCATAACATTAACCAAGTTCGTCTTAAATATTGCTTTCGACTTACAAACATTAAAGCATTAAACCTTTAATGTAAAACTAGTTGAAGAGCTTCTCAATACATTTACGCAAAACCCAATTTTACAATAAAACATTCTTAACATCTCGAGTTCTTTAAAGGTTACAGAATTATCAACAAATGTACATAAGAAAATATATTACTCGCTCCCTCTTTATTTCATTCAGCCTGCTAATAGCTTACAAACTTGCTGGAAAATTTGTATAAAAAATTACAACTGCAAAGAAAATGTAATCGAGCTTCAAATGTTCCACATGACCTTCGCTTCGCAAAATTTTTACAAGACGAGCTTCTGAAAATGTACGTATGTTCGCCTTGAATCTAAATTTAGAAAATTATTAATTACAAATGATGTTGAAATTGAATTTAGAATATGGTTGAAAGAACTGGCGTACACCGTAATTCGCTGCTTGCGAGCCTACTTCAAAAAAACGTCTGTCCACAACTGGGTCTCACAGACTCTCCTTTTCTTCTTTTGACCGTCAGGGTAGCTGCTCTGTTAAAGCCAGGGAGGGTAAGCTACTCAGCGACTGCACTGCTCTTCCCCTGGTGGTGGCCAAAAAGGTAAACTTATGCTCTGCTTATCCGACGTTATTCTTCCAGCTGCGTATTAGTACGTCATCAAGTCGTAATTCTGGGAGAAAATTTGTAATGCCTATTGACGTAAGACCAATGCGCCGCTTCTGGTAACAATCTTGTAACTGTCATGGTGTGTGTGTGCAAAATGGCACAATACTCCCCCACGAGACGCAACGGAAGGGCAGGAACAACTTCTCTCCTCTCCCAAGACATCGAGTATGTAACAACATATATCACAGCATAAAACTTATAAGCAAGACAACGAATTTAACAAAAGCAATAAGCCGCACAAAGAAGAGAAGATCACACTAAAATCAAGAAAGGGAACGAGAAGAAAGCAAATGAAAATGAACAATAAAAGGGAAAGATAAGGATAGGAAAATAGTAAGTAAAAATGGTAAGAAAATAGTAAGACAAATTCACCGCTTCTGGTAACAATCTTGTAACTGATGTGGTGGTGTGCAAAGCGGCACAATACTCCCACGCGACGAAACGAAAGGGCAAGAACAGCTTCTCTTCTCTCCCAAGACATCGAGTATGTAACAACATCAAACACAGCATAAGAACTTATAAGCAAGTCAACGAATTTAACAAAAGCAATAAGCAGCACAAAGAAGAGAAGGTCACACTAAAATCAAGAAACCGAACGAGAAGAAACCAAATGAAAATGAACACTGAAAGGGGAAAATGGGGTAGGAAAAGGAAAATGAAGGCTATGAAAAGGTAAAGGAGATAAAAAATTTGACAAAAAGTAAAAATTACACTAAACAAGGTGACGGCCGTCAATATAAACAACCATTAGGGTACTCTTAACAAATATAGAAAACTGATAGCAAAAATCACAACTGTAGTGTGCACACTAGCCTATAAAAGTTATAATTGTTAAATATAAATATATAAAAAGGAAGAAATACAACATGAATGATAATAAAAGAAAAAGGAAGCAATAAATAAATAAATAAATAAAAGACACAAGACCTAGCAGGTAAAACTGCCGAAACAGCAAACCAATTGTCCCACACTCCTGCGTGAGAGCTACGGGCGTAGGCAGGAGTATGGTACACAATATATACAAAATAATTCCTGCTAGGGCGAGGCAGCAAACAACTCAGCCAACAAATTAAGCAACAGCAGGGCTCGCAAGTTTGAGTTGAGAGACTTGAGCAATAACGACTCTCGCTGTAACAAAATTCTGTAAATTATAAGATACATCATTGACAATCTTAATTATGCGAAAGGGACCCACATACCCGGGAGCCAATATCTGAGAGAAGTGACGAAAAGCGTCACTCAATGGAGATTCTTCAAAAAGACATGATCTCCTAATCGAAAGAGGGCCAGAATCCTACCCGAGTTACGTTCAGAACGCTTACTTAAGTCATGTTTAATACTTAGAAGATGGAGTTTTATTTATGGACGCTCTTTAACCGCTGTGGTCCCTAGCGTCCCATTCTATATTGGGCGTGAAAGATAGGTCATTTTATTCAGGTCTCTTTATAACGCTTGAGGCTCTTTTACATGCCGTAAATCTACGACAGTGGACCACTGGTTTTACTTCCCTTTCAAAGGAAGCGACGCTAAGAATTTTTATGCCCGAAAACCCACGACCTCGTGAACCAGAGGTTAGCGTGGTAACCACTACACCACGGAGGACGACATTAATACTTAGAAATGTCTCTTGCTATACGTGATGAAGGGATTCAGCAGATTGTTCTTCTCGGAGTAAGTAATGTAGCGACCAACGGTTTACTAAAGGACAAGAAAGAAGGAATTTGAACATGAGGCGAAACGGTGTAGTTCTGTTGGCCTCATGAGAGGTAGTTTTAGAGTCTAACTGAAAATCCGCAAAAGTTGCGTCCCAAGCACGATGGTGCTTTGAAAGAAAAGGGATCAAAGGTGATTTTGAGGTTTCTATTTACCCATTCCGCCAATGAGGGATAGGAGTAATAAGGCGAAGTATGTATAAGACGGATGCCACATTAGAAAAGAGATGTACGAAAAGCTCGCGACCGAAAGCAAGATACGTTATCTGCAACTAAGGATTGTGGGAATTTAAAGGAGGCTAACAGATTAGACAAGACGGCTATAGCATTTACATCTGTAGATGCTCGAACGGGCGCATAGAAGTTTAGTAAATGCGTCAACAACGACGCAAATATAAGTATTTCCGTTTAAAGAACGGAATAAGGGATCCACAAAATCAAGGGAAAAGCGCCGCGTGGGCGCTGTAGCTAGCTTAGATGCTAAAAAGCCATACTTCCTAGATTGAGGAGATTTTGATGATGTGCAGGGTTGACTAGGTTTAACAAATTTCGTAATGTCACGATACATGTGTTTCCGGACGAAATATTGCCGGATTTTAAATTTTGTCTTACATATGCCCAAATAGCGGATGCATAGAAGTATTTCAGAACCAAAGGAATTAATTTCGCTGGTAAGAGAATTCTCAATCTTTGTGAACGTGGCAAATGTGCATATATTAAATTATCCTGAAACACGTAAAACGGTAAATTTTGACTGGAATGGCAATTCTAACGGAATTAACCGAGAATTGGATCGGACTGATGATAATCTGAGAGCGACCTAAACACTACAGGAAAATCTTTTGAAGAGATATTAATAAAACAAACAGGAATCAGTTTGGTGTGTAGCGAATTTTATAAACCAAACTTTATAACATTCGTGATAAAGCATCAGCAACAGAATTTTCAAAACTACGAATATACTGTAACGTAAATTGGAAGGAGCTCAACCGTACAACCCAACGGGCGAGCTTGCCTTTTTTGCGTGCATGTGAAAGAACCCAGAATAAAGCCTGATTATTCCACTCGAGTTGAAAACTTTGTTCTATAAAAAAGGACGAAATTTATCAACAGCGATAAGAACAGTTAAGGTCTCAAGTTTATACACAGTGATTTTCGTTCTGCATCCGACAAATGACGGGAAATAAAATAAATTGGTCGAAGACATTGAGGCGTCTCTTGACGAAGGACCGACGCGACCGCTGTATGAGAGGCGTCCGTTTGTACTATGAAGAATCTATTAAAATCAGGCATGGCTAAAACTTGAGGATTTATTGTAGGTATTTCAAGCTAAGGAATACTTGTAAGTACTCCAGAGTCCAAACAAAACGCGAGCCTTTTCGTCGAATGCAATATAATGGTTCCGTCAAAGATGAAAAAATGGAATAAATTGCGGGAAAACCTCCTTCATTCCCAAAAATGATGCGAGTTGCTTAGGAGTTGGTGGAGCTGGAAATTGGCGAATTGCTAGCGTTCTCTCCGAATCTATGGAGATACACTCTGGAGTAATTAAATGTCCCAAAAGGAGGTTTCACCGCAAATTTCGCTTTCCCAGGATGCCCGCGCGGCTGAGACAAGAAAGAAACTTTTCGCAAATGTTTCATATGTGTCGCAAAGTTCAGGGAGTAAATGACAAGATCATCGAGGTAGTTAATGACGAATGTATTCTTATAATCCTTCAGTACGTCGCCAAGTAAACGGAACAAAACTTGAGCACCGCTGGAAACGCAAAAGGAACACGTTGAAACTGATACAGATTCCACAGTGTCGAAAAGGCTGTCGTAGGGCGCGATTTATTCGCTACCGGGATCTGGTAATACGTTGGGTTTAAATCAAGGTTTGATTCTTTTGATTCGCGAAAATAAAGTGCAGCAGAATGAAGGTCGAACAATGCTATTGAGCCTTGTTGTGTATATTTGTTTAATTTGCGATAATCGAGTAATAGACGTGAATCACCATCCGGCTTCGGTATCAGAAAGCGCGGACCAGAGCAGGGATCCCCAACCACAGTCGGAAGAGGGGAGAGTAGGTGAACCTTTGTCCACTCGTTCCGACATTTTATTGTGAGCATGTAAGCCTACTTTACGTTGCGAAAGATGGGCTATGTTTGCCGAGTTTCGTGGTAACTTGAATCCACTGTGATGTTCTTTAAAACTATATTTAATATAATGCACCGTGGATATCGTGCCGTTTGTACGTCGCATTTCTTTATAGCTTTTTTGACACGTCTTAGTTTTAACAAGGTTATCGATATTTGCCACCAATGATGATGTACAAAGTCTCAGAAGACTTACCAAGTGATCGTAGTTTATCCTATTACAACATTGCCCTTTAATGTAATTCATTTTGGAAAATGATCGCTTTAAAATGTATGTGGGTTCGGATACTGCCATTACATTTATTGCAAACAAAGTAATCGTGGAAATTTGTCACAATGCAGTGATTTAAAGAGCTCTCACTCTTCTTTATTAGAATATTTAATTGTGGTAGAACTCTGCAATTCAAGTAGTTCCATTTGGCGATTATGTGGAGCCTCACTGCAAGGGGTATTCAGAGGAGTGTTAAATAAGCGAATTTTCCAGTTCAGCATTTCCAGGTCGGGAAATTGTGATTATAAATTGGCATATAATTGCTGTATAATATCAATATATCTGTTTAGAAGGGTAACTTGCCTAGTGAAGACCGAATCCAAGCAAGGAAAATTATATAGATCTCCAACTTCCAGTAGATCCCACAAGAGAGAGAGAGAGAGAGAGAGAGAGAGAGAGAGGGAGAGAGAGAGTTTTGCATGAACGTGTTAACAACTTCAACTGAAATCACTTTGTGTTATCTTTATCCTACAAAGTTGTATTGAAAATATTCAAGTGTTGAAATAAATATGTTAGAAACGCAAGCTCACTTAGCCATTCTGATTGAATCAGTCCCAGTAGTTCATTTCCCTGCATGAAATAAACGCAATAACAATTGCATTAAAATAATAATCTGGATATATGTATAAATGTATACATATGTGTACATATATGTGTGTATACATATATTGCATGACGATTTGCATGAATACTAAGAATCATTAATGCTTACCTGTTCTTTCACGATCTCGTTACGTAATTGGAAAAAAGTGTTAACATGGCACCTCTACTCAACCATCTAATATGATAATCATACGGTAATAAGATTCAGAGCCCAGTTCTTCTAATAATTCTTTGAATTGTCTATGGCGGAGGGGGTAGTGTTAATGAAACGTGCACACTTCACTACAATGGACATAACTTATTCAGGGTAATTGACTTAGCACATAAAGCTTCGCTATGCATTATACAATGAATACATAACAGTTCCGAAGATAGACTAATACCATGTAAAAATTGACTCAGTAAAGCCATTTACTTGATCTTTACAGATGGTATTCCATCGGTCATGTTGTTTAGTTTAGACCAGGGAAGCTCATATTTGCATCCAACATTATGAACTGCAGTGAATATATCTTCGCCGCATGTTTTATTCTGAAGAGAAACTGCATCTATAAGTTCTTCAAAAACATTTAAGTCAATATCAATCCCCCTCAAAAACATTGCTAGTTGAGCTTCATTGCATGTGTCTCTAGTGTCATCTAATGCTAATGAAAAACAAATTAGCGATTTTATTTTCTCCTACAGTTGTTTTTCTATACCACATCCCAGTTCCGCAATCCTCCTCGTAACAATATTTCGAGAAATGCTTACCGACTAAAAAGCATTTATGAAATTAAAGCAAATTTCTCCAGACGCCGAATCACACATTCTTTTATGAATGCCCCTTAATTTGATGGTTTCATATGTTTTCCCTATTTGTTCCACAAATCCATATGAAGCCCTTAGGATATTCGTGGTGTTTGGAACTGAACCAGTAGATTCTTTCAGGGTCTTTAATCTTGTAATCTAGCTTCACCTACAAATGAAACAAATATAAAACGATACAAATACAAAAATAAATAACAAAATCAATGTTTCCAGTGCTATTTCAATGGTGTTAAACGTCATATCTGAAACAACGTGTTGTCCGTAGCCAGAATTATGAAACCTTTCGAAATGTCGTTTGGTTTGTTTGATATCAAATATTTTGCACAGATTAAAATTTTTTACTTGGTCCTTTCCTTGGACACAAAAATATTCCACTTCCCATGATTCGTGAAATAAATATCTGAACATCTTTGAATACGTCAATGCAAAACGTGAATTCACAAATCCACCGCCATTGCGACTGAACTTTGTGAATGGTATCATAAATACAACGACATCGAACAGCTAGCAGGCTAGCATGTCCGTTGGACCGTTCCCCTCACGTCAAGGAGGTGAAGGAATGGTGGGTGTAGAGGTGTTCAGAGTCTAAAGTTCACTAGCTCGCACGGGTTACGTCGGGCCTGCCTGGACTAGAATATGGACTATTTGACGCTTCGATAATACCTTGTTGTAGCATTTGCTGAATCTTAGTGCGCAACAATTCTAATCTCGGTTGGGTACATTTGCAAGGCGATGGACGAACCGGGGTCATAACTGTTAAGTGTATTATATAACGCGCACCCTTAATCGTACCCAAATTATCTGCAAAAAAGATGGTGAATTTTTCAATCAAACGAGAAACTGGCTCGAGTTGCTGTGATTGTAAATGTAATAAGGGCACAGTGGTGAAAAACTGCACAGCAGAGCTTATCCGGCTCTTCTTATTAGGATTTGTAATGAAAAACTGATTGCACAAACGTTTGACGGCGCAACGACTACGATGGGAAATTAAATGGAGTTCAAACATTAATCAAAGTCACACATCCTGAGGCCCTACTTTTACACATTTTGTCCATATACCAAACGTAGTGCTGCCTCAAAGCACTGGTCAAATACCGCAGTGTAAAATAGTTTTAGTTTGCTTAATAGACTTCCAGGTTTTTTCTTTCTTCTTTTCAAGATCTCCAAAACCTGTTGAATTTTTGGACACATTTTTGTAACGTTGTGTTCCACACGCCTGTCCAACACGATTAAATTACTCATCACGATTGGTAAACAGTGTATGTAAGAAGAACTAATGTTTGTGATGTGTTAAGTGCTACGCTAGAACACACACAAGAAATTGCGTAAGATATTTTAGCACCAGTTAATGGCTCTTTGACACGTTTGGAGATTTGAAATTTGTTTTCCTCTTAAACATATTCGTAAAAATATTCAGCTTCACCGATGTGTTGTACAACTTCTTTCAGAACCAAGCAAGTGATACTTTGTTCTATCAAAAGAAAATTCAAGAACCTCAACGATCCATAGCCGCATTATATGAGGTCTGTGAAGGAACTTACTAAGAAATTGTGTCTTAAGTAGAAGAGCATTCGAAAAGGAAAATTACGACTATAAACACATTTATTGCAAAGTGTATGATAACATTAATAAGCATCTGGATTTCCAGATTACTGTAAATTCAAATGCTTAAATATATTGTAACATAAAGCTATCGATAATATTCCAACCAATTCCCTGAAAGCAGCTTTCAGTGCCTCGTAGATCCATGTGGGAGATTTCTCGACACCATTCGATTGAAAAAGGTGCGACTGTAGTGAACAGTACAAAGAGTTTAGAAATAAAAACCATGAGCAAACTTGCAAAACTATTCAGTGTTAATTCAATACTAAAAAGGTTTTCAACAGTTTAATATACTTATAAGAATGTCTTCATTAGAACGGCAGTTTTCTACGCTGAGGAGAATCACAAGTTGCTCTCGAAATTCTACTGGAGAAGAGAGACTTTCTCATCTTAGTATTATTTCAACTTAAGCTCGCCTACCGGTCTTTCACGCCCAATATAGAATGGGAAGCTAAGGGTCACAGCAGTCAATAAACGTCCATAAATAAAACTCAATTTAATTTTCATCTCAAGCTCGCCTACCAGGAAAACTCAGCAAAAGGAGCAGTTCTATGAGGAGATGGTTACCAACTTTGCTCCAGAAGAGAAAGATGAAATGTAAATTCCGCTGGTCTTGTGGACATGACCTACCAAAGTGTCAATGGCGAATTGAAGTTCAGAAACTAGTTATGTTTATTAAACTTTACTTACAGTAGCTTTATTAAATATAAACTGATATTAGGTCTAATTATTTCAATGCCTATGTTTTTCTCAATTTTAACTATTACCAGTTGGAGCTTTTAACTTTACTTTATTCGTTTAATTTAAACTATTATTGGTTGTGATTTGTACCAATACGTTTTATGATTCTCCGCTTAACACTTGTAATATTCATTGCTTCGGATATCTGAATAGTCTTCGCACGCCACTGCTAAATGCTCTTCAGCTTATTTAAGTAATGGATTACAGCATACTGGTGTTTGAGTTGCTTTTCTATCTTCTTAATTTACTTATATATTAATTCCAGCTCTGTCATTGCAATTTCCTTGTTTTTTTTCTGAGGATATAATCTTCTATATTCTAACAAGTATTCTGTTTATTTACCGTTTAAATACTGTACGCTTCATCTTTGTCTTTAACCAGTAATATGTGCTCCATTTGCAGCCTTTATCAAGACTTTTAAGGCCATCGCATTCCATGTTTACAATTAAGTTGTTGTTCATTGTTCCAGAAATCAGCTAATGCGTTACCAATATCCCGCTTACATGTTAGCTTTCATTAAATGAACTTTAAATGTTTGTTTTTTTTCATTTCATGTTGTTCCTTTCTTGATTTATTCCATTTTATAAAACCGTTTTATTTAAGGTATTGACATAAAATAATCTGTAACAACACCATGGATATCTCTAAACTGAAAAAAAAAACATTAATTGACATTTTACCTTCACAACCACTTACATATGGTAGGTAGATGGATTATTATATTCCTCACAAAAGTTTGATATCGAGACTTGAACGGAACTACGTATTTTAAGGTCCAATGAACTCAAAAAAGGATTTTAAGAAGAAGTCTTGAGTATCTGTGTAAATGTGCGCGTGAGGACAAATACCACATTTAGTGTTTTAATTGTAGCATCTTTCAAGATTACGACGGCAACATTTTCAAGGCAATCTCCCAACCCCAAGATGCCCCCTACGGAATAATTTTGGTTATGTTCTTTATTTTCTCAAAGATGGTTCTAATGACTTTAATTAAAATACTTCTCATCATTCGGAATAAGTTTTGCATAATTTTGTTTATTTGGTAAGCCAAAATGAACAAACAAAATCTTACCACACGAAAAATTTAGATCTTGCTAAAAAGTACAATTTATTCCAAATGAATATTTCGTATTATTATTTCCGTATACTGGTTTCTATTGATTTAATTTACCAATATTTGAGCAAACGTTTTAGTGAGTTCAACTCATTTTCTTGTTTCTCATGATGCCATGCAAAGCGTAAAATTTTAAAACAACATACAGTGACTCGCTTTTAAACATCTGACTATCTATTCGGTTTCCTCTAACCCCGTTGTTACTACAAATGTCGTCTTCCGTGGTGTAGTGGTTACCATGCTGGACTCTAGTTCCCGAAAGTCACGGGTTCAAACCCGGTGGAAGGGTGATGGATTTTTTTAGAGTGTAAAAATCCTTAGCATGGCTTCCTTTGGAAGGGAAGTAAAGCCGGTGGTCACGGTCGTAGATTTACGGCACGTAAAAGAACCTCAAGCCTGATAAAGAGGTCTCTGAGCAAAATTACCAGTCCTTCACGCCCAATATACGAGAATGGAACACTAAGGACCACAGCGTTTAAAGAGCGTCCATAAATATCACTCAATTTATTATTTTTTTGTAACTACAACGCATTTGTAATGAAACTACTTCTGTAAAGGTTTATGAAGTTGATATAAAATAAGTTCCGTAAAAATATTTTGTACAAGATATATATAAAGTTAGTGGGTAGAGAAAATCACGTGAATGTAACGCATAAGATTTGTTTTCTCGAATTCATGAAAACAGAATGTAATTTCAAAGCCACCACGTAGCGATCAGCTTCTTAAAAATTCGATATTCTCTTTAGCCTGTTCTATTCCTGTTTTACCTAACCAAATGTGTAAATACATAATAAAAGTTTATCTCGATTAACAAGATTAAATGGAAGAATAAACATTTGTAAGAATAGTTTGTAGAAGTGTGATTAGGAAAAGTCATACGAATGCAGCATATTAGACTTTTACTTCCTCTACCACTTACCTATAGTAAGTAGAGGATTTACTGAATTCCACCCAAATATTCGATACCTAGATATCACCGCAAATGTGCGTTTTGAAGATCCCTAAATTAAAATAGACAATAAAGCAAAAGGATTGTTTGTGTTCTGTGTCTGTCTGTGAACAGTGTGAATCAAAAGCGAAAAGGCGGTTAAATACAAAACTTGGCGCTTAATTTCAACGCCTTTCACACGAAGTTTTTCAAGAAAATCTCTCACTCAAAATTACTTTTGACATGGAAAAAAATTATTTTAAATGACTTCATTAAAATTTCATATGTTCAAATATTTTCATGACAAAATACATTTCTTAAGTTTTGTAAAGTCCTCATCATTTTGACTGAGTTTTGTATAACTTGTAAACCGTAAGAGGTGGACAAAACCTTATCTGAAAATCAACGCAGATCTCATAAAACATGATTTATACTACACATTTTTTGTGGCAGTAAATATTTGCGAGATATTCTTTATTATTGGTTTGAACTTTCAATACTTTACATAGTACTGCTTACACATAGTAATAAAGGAAGTATTGCATTCCACCCAAAAATTTGGTATTGAGATTTGACCGGAAATTCACAGTTTGAGGCTCCCCGAATACAAAAAATAATTATGTCTGTCCGTATGTGTGTGTGCGTGTGTTGCAGTGGTTTTTTGGAATTACCGCTACTGATCAACAGCTGGTAAGGCGGTGTGGTCTTCGCGATGATTAGGTATCCATCCAACATGGCGGCACCGCGGCCTTTCTGCTACTATTCTCCCTGTATATGGCGGTACATGATATTCCAGTTCTGTGGTGGCAGCAACTGGGTCACTTAGCTGCTCGCCAACTCTTCCCTTCACTTCACTTCACTCACACCGGTAGATATATAATTCCCCACATGTTATATGCGAAGTCAGTACTGGAAGTCAGACGCATGATGGGTGTCGGATAACAGCGTATCTAACATTGGTGGCGTAGAACATCTTATTTAGCACAAACAGAATTCTTGGAATTTCAAATTAGGATTTCTGAATTGTTAAAACTACTTGGTTGCTTTTAGATAAAGCAAAAGACCTACAAACTATAGAATTAGAGCCAAGCACTTTAGTTGGGGGGTTACCTAGTACAAACGTTGAAGGTAATAGAAACAAATCTGATGTGTTACACTCACATGACTTTCTCTACTCTTGTACAAACTATTTTTAAAAACGCTTATTCTCCATATGCTTCATGTTAATCGAGATATCGGATGTCAATCTTATTACTAATTTTCTTGTAGATGCAAGGGGAATATGGTAGGTTTTAAGCGATAGTCAAATCTTTTAAGAGCTGGTTGCTATGTGGAGCATTCCATTCTCTTTGTATGTCCAGGACATAAACAAATGAATAACGAATTTGAGAAAAAGTATAAGTATTGGAAAATTTAAGCAATATCTCGAAAACGGTTCACTCAACAACAAAAATGTAAATGACATAAATTGTGTATTTTAACGCGATCTACATTTTTTTGTGCAGTAAAATTTTGTCTATCTCTTATGGTTTACCAGTTATGCAAAAGTCGTTCACAATGAAGAATACTTTTGGAGACATTCCCAGAAAATTCGAGATATACATTTCATTTGTCATGAAAATATCTTAAACATATGATATTTTAATCAAAACCGTTAGAGCCATTTTTGAGAAAATTAAAACTTTCGAAAAATGTTCCATGTAAAGGGTACTCTGGGGTGGGGGGATTTTCTTGAAAAACTTCGTGTCGCATCTCTGGAAGATACTGAACCTAAATACCAAGTTTGGTGTTTATCCGACTGTTCGTTTCTGAGTTATGCTGTTCACAGACAGACACACAGAGAGACACAGAGACACACACAGACAGACACACAGACACACACATGGACATGTTTCCAAAATGCTTTTTTGGATTCAGGGGGTCTCAAAACATGTATTTCCGGTGAAATCTCGGTATCGAATTTTTGGGTGGAATACAATACTTCCCCTACTTACTATACGTAGTAGAGAAAGTAAAAAGAGCTAGAGCTAATACAGCAGCAGAAAATTGTAAAGTTAATTTATTGTGGCCTTTGCAAAAATATTCCAAATCCATGGAAGGTGATTGAATTTGCGATAATTTCATGTTTACGTAATATGTTTTTACGTAAATTATTAGAACTTGAAGATCTTATGTTGTGCTGCTTTTGTTTTGTTTGGTTACATAATTTTTAACTGCCCCACGTATGGGAGCCAATTTGTAACAGATTTTATATTAATGTTGATGCTTGTGATGTTTGTGTATGTGGGTTTACATCACGTGTTGAAGCCATCTTGTGACGTCATTCATTTGTTAGGTTCGTAGCTCCATCTAGTGTTAGCAATTTGTGGTACCTAGTATCAGTGTTTGAAAGAATTTTAAGTTTTGTTTACTGTCCTCCGGCTAGCTATTATCTTATCTTGGGTCGAACATGTGTCTTGATCAGGATTGTGTAAACGGAAAGGAATCTTTTATCCAAAAAGAACACTGATGAAGAAATTTGTTTTATAATTTTTATTGTCGAACACGTTCACTATCACTTTTACATATTGATCTAGATACTCGCCAAACTGAAACTGTTATAATAACTTCTTACTGATCACTTTTAATCAACGTACTTCAACCTTTTGTATAATTAACTTTACCATATTTTAGATCTTTCATAATTCTGCTGCGCGTAACTTGTGAATCTATATCCGATGTATGACGAACTAATACTTTCGACGAACTGACTGACTGAAGACGACGTGTAGTGTACACAGATTTTTGATGAACTGCGCTAAATACGACGTGTAATGTATGAATGCTTTCGGCGAACTGAAGGACTGACTGACTTTACCTCCAACCTACCTTATTTATACTCCCTCGTCCAGATACGCCTAAAGATTATAACTGAACTGCTATTGGCTAATAAAACGCGCCAACATTAGCGTCTATTTTAATATCCAATTAAAATTATGAATACATATGCTCTAGGGAAGCATTCCAGAAGTTTCTACCGAAAACGCGCCAACATTACGTAACTTCCTCGTTTCCAATAATGATAAACAGCTCACCCCCTCTCTCTGCATTATTGCGCTATTATTGACAGTTTCAGTAAGGCCGTATAAACTTATTTCCAAATAATAATTACAATTAATAAACATCTGAAATCAATGTCACATAAAAATGCATATTCATATTACAATCATTATTTACATTTAAGTAATTTGTGATACAAATTACTGCATCAAATTTGAAGAGGTAAAGTTTAAAACTTCTGAAATACTGGGACATTTTTAATTAAATTAATAAAAATTAAAAAACAAGCAGTAATCTGTGAGCTAACTATAAACAAATATTGACAATGCTCCATACACAAATTACGGGTGAGGTGGCGCAAATTATGTTAAAGCGAATTAAAGGAAATAAGTCTCACAATTTATGTATGACAGAATTAATTCAGGTGTGTATCTCACCGGTGGGTTTAATAAATTATTAAATAAAAGGTATTTTAGGAAACAACACAAGGATGAAATATTTGTAGAATTTGTCCGAGACATTAGAAATGTAGCGGAAACATTGGAAGTAAATTACTCAGGAGCAGAGATAGTAGGAGCATTTCGTTCATCCTGAAGTAATATCTTTATATTTATAGGAGGAGAAGCCAAGCACGTTTGCCCAATTAGAGAAATTGGGCATTCAATTACGACATATGCCACTCGAATTAGACAAGAAATCGGTGATAGGTGAAAAAAGATACACTGCAAGGAAATATGGGTAACCTAAGTGTTGCTATTGTAACAAGACGGGGAATGTTTAGAAATTTTGTCTAAAACGAAAGGCAGATTTGAGTGCACTTAAGCCCTTATAACACCAAAAGAAAATTTGTGGTCTGTCTGGCGTAAATTCTTTGACATTACTTTGGGGGCAGATAGAATTGGAACGAATGCCTACTATCGATTTAATTGATTCCGGTAGAAGTATTTCTTTAATTCATGAACATTTGGTAAAGCATTTTAAATACGAATCGGTGAATCAAGTAGTAGGATGTATTGGGACCTCAAACGAGCCATTGGTTCTGTTGAGCGGTAAGAGCTGCGCCTTTTTGTTGGGGTGTAGAATTTACTGTCGTCCCAGACTTCCTATACAAGTTATATTAGGGGCTGATATTATTTCCAAATCTAAAAGATTACTGATGCCTCGGAACGCAAGATTTGGTTCAAATTAAATCCGTAGGTCTGCATCCAGCTACAAGCATTAACAAATATCTTAGTTAATACTCTCCCAGAAATAAGTGCCAGTGTTATGTCAAGAAGATAACAATTCCTTTAAATCTGAAACAGGAAATCTTAATCCCAGTCACCAGAAGGAAACTTCACGAAGTATTATAAACGAATTTGCGGAGGTACTTACACCTTGATTAGGACGCACGGATTTAGTAGAATATATCTGTTTGAAAGACAATAAGTTATCGCCTTGTAGGTTACCTCCGCAGCCCATGCAGTTATTACGACAGAAAGTTGATGAAATGTTAGAGGCAGGTATAATTGAACCCTCAGTTTCTAATTATTGAGGTCCTGTATTTTTGGTACTGAAACCTAATGCGAATGTTCGCATGGTGGTAGATTATGGGGGTTTTAAATAAGAAAATAAGTATAGAATCTATCCCTTTGCCTCATGTACATTTAAGTTATCACTGGTTCGCAAAGGCGAAGTATTTCAGTAGTTTTAAGTAGTGCGTATCACAAAATACCTTTAAGTGGCAAATGTAAGAAATTAACGGCATTTACTACAGATTTTGATCTGTATCAATTTACACGGGTTTCGTTTGGGATTGCTGTTAGGACACAAGTGTTAACTCGCCTTATGGGTCATATTTTTAGTGATGTTGAATTTAAATATTTATAGCATTATTTAGATGATTGATGTATTTTTTCTGAATAATTTCAAGATCATGTACGATATATAAAGGAAGTGAGACTACGTAGCGCCGGATTGACGGCGAACCCTGATAAAGTGAAATTTACCACTACCGAATTGAAGTTTTTGGTAATATAATTTCTAACAGAGGAGTACAAATAAATCCTGAGCGTATTCAGAAAATACGCGATTACCCGGTACCTAAGGCAGTAAAGTAAGAAGCACGTTTTATAGGAATTACTTTTCCAAATTCAAAACGGGTGGTGGTATTAAATGTGCTGCGAAAAAAGGGTGTTAAATCTAAGTGGGAAAGAATAGCAAAAAATCTGATGTGTTTCACTCACATGACTTTCTCTGCTCTTGTACAAACTATTTTTACAAACGCTTGTTCTCCAACTACTTCATGTTAAAAGAAATAAACATTTGCAGACTCTATCTTATTGCTAATTTTCTTGTAGATGTAAGGGGAATGTACATTTACAAGGGCAATTTGGAAATTCAGTAGCCTTTAAGCACATACATATCTCTTAATAGCTGGTTGCTAGGTGCAGCACCATTCCCTTTTCCACAGATTAATACTCTTTGCATATCCAAGACAAAAAAATGAATAACGAATTCCCATTTGAGAAAATAAGTATTGAAAATCTGATGTGTTACACTCACATGACTTTCTCTACTCTTGTACAAACTATTTTTACAAACGCTTATTCTCCATCTACTTCATGTTAATCGAGATAAACATTTGCAGAGTCTATCTTATTGCTAATTTTCTTGTAGATGTAAGGGGAATATATATTTACAAGGGCAATATAGAAAAACAGTAGCCTTTAAGCCCATACATATCTCTTAATAACTGGTTGCTAGGTGCAGCACCATTCCCTTTCCCACAGATTAATACTCTTTGCATATCCAAGACAAAAAATGAATAACGAATTCCCATTTGAGAAAATAAGTATTGAAAAATTTAAGGGAGCAACAAGTAATATCTCGAAAATGGTTCACTCAAAAAAAATGTATATGACATAAATTGTGTATTTTAACGCGATCTACATTTTTTGTGTAGTAAAAGTTTGTCTATCTCTTATGGTTTACCAGTTATGGAAAAGTCGTTCACAATAAAGAATACTTTTGGAGACATTCCGAGGAAATTCAAGATATACATTTTATTTGTCATAAAAATATCTTAAACATATGATATTTTAATCAAAATCGTTAGAGCCACTTTTGAAAAAATTAAAATTTTCGAAAAATCTTCCATTTAAAGGGCACTCTGGGGTGGGGGGATTTTCTTGAAAACCTTCGTGTCGCATCCTTGGAAGATACTGAACCCAAATACCAAGTTTGGTGTTTATCCGACTGTTCGTTTCTGAGTTATGCTGTTCACAGACACACACAGACACACACACACGGACATGTTTCCAAAAATCCTTTTTTGGATTCAGTGGGTCTCAAAACATGTATTTCCGGTGAAATCTCGGTATCGAAATTTTGGGTGGAATACAATACTTCCCCTGCTTATATACGTAGTAGAGAAAGTAAAAACCTTGAGAACTTGAAACAGTAATTAATTTCGCTCTCAGTTTTGGCGGTGCTCGACTTTTCTTTGCTCTTTATACTTCAGACTGATGTCTGTGGGACTGCGGTTTCGGTTATTTTATTACAACAGCGTTCTGAAGGCTATAACGTGGCTAGTTGCTTCTGGGATGTTAATACCTTTAGAACAAAGGTATTCCACCTATGAATTAGACGCTTCAGGGGTCTCGCGTGGAACGGAAAAATTCAAGTTCTATCTCAAACGTGTGGAACTTGAACTTGAAACAGATAATCAGGCACTATCATGGGTATTAGATATTCCACAGCGAATTGGACGTATAGCTCATTGGGCTGTACGCGTTTGCGTTTGCGCATTTAAATTTAAAATACCTCACATTCTTATATACCGGGGTGAGGCCAAAAGTTTTGCAGCTAGATGTTAAATTTAGTTACCCCGGCATAAACACTGTGGAGCATAGCATCAGAGGCAAACAAGAGGACCAGGAACTTAGCTGCACAAATGTAAAACAGACGTGGTATATTCATAACAAAATACACATTTAACACATTACCTGTGGTTTATTAAAATTGATATGGTGCCTCTACAACGTTCACAAAAGGTTACTAGCAAATATTAGAGGTAGATGCTCCACACACACACACGGTCCACGCACGCTACATATAGATACACTCGCCCTGAAGACACACAAGACTGACCCTACTACTAGACTGAGAGGAAGAAAGAAATGCCACGGAATTTAAACTCCTGATTGGTTCAACAATATCATCGCTACACAGCAATAATGTGTCTGACGCAACAATGCACACACATACACGCTACAATATTCGGGAAGAAATAAATTATGTAGCGAATGCATTATCGCACATGTATGAGGAAAAGTCTAAGGAATTACAAGATTGGCAGGAAATTATATTATTACCATTTGTGTCTGTCTTGGATCAACACCCATTACTATTTGGTGATATTGGTAAATATAACAAGAGGATACTCACTTATCTCCGATTTCATTAGCCTTACGCTCAGGCGGAAATGCTTACAAAATAATTCCTGAAAAATCAAATATTATGTTGTAGTGATAGGTATGGGAAGGCAAAATTTGTAGCACCTGAAATGTTAAGAGATTTATTATTTCAATATTACCATGAAGGACTTTGTAGGGCTCACATGGAGTTTTTAAAATCCGTAATAGATTACGAGAGTGTTTTATCTGGAAGGGCATGGATGGACATATTAAGCAACACATACAAGCTTGCCAGGTTTGCAAAATAAGTAAGCCTGCCTGGAATTCCCTATAAGGACTTTTGGCTACTAGCATTTCCAGACAACCTCATCAGAAATGGTTTGTTGACTACATAGGTCGATTTCCTAGAAACACATGGAAATAAATACATATTAGTTGTAGTGGATTCTTTTTCTAAATTTGTGTGGTTGATTCCCACGAGAGAATCCACTGCAAATGCTACGACGAGGGTGTTGAAAGGTTTGATTGCTATCTTTGGAGTCCCGAAGTAAATAATTTCTGATAATGCGTCCTTATTCAGGTCTACACACTTGAAACATTTTCGTTTTAACATTGGTGTTAAACACATTTTTACCACACCCTATTATCCAAATCAATCGCAAAGCGAAAGGGTAAATAGAAATTTAAAATCGAACTTAATAGCTTATTATTCAAATGGTCATTCTAGGTGGGATCGAAATTTTCGCTGGTTGCGATTTGCGTTTAATACAGCCCAGCATGAGCTCAATGGAATGTTTCCGTTTTCCTTACTTATGAATTATCTTCCAAATTGTGCATTGTCCAATATTTGGAAGTTGAAAGATAGTTTACTTGATCAGGATATTAAGGACCGATGGAATAGGGTGAAAGTAATCTGAAAAGGGTGCATCAGCAATTACAAATATATTATAAGAAAGGTAGAAAGTACCCAAACTTTGTGATCGGAGATATAATTTACATAAGAAATTATCCTCATTCTGCTAAAGTTACTACAAAGTTTGCACCCAGGGATGTGGTTCCTTATGCATTAGAGTGATTTATAAATCCTGTATTATCAGTCACTCTTAGAAGGGGACACAGGTGATGAGGTGAAAGCCCGTGTCTCCCAGTTAAAAAATTGAGTACTATTGTAAAGAAAAATGTTAAGTACGTGCTAATTTTAAGGTCTTAGTGAAATAAGCTTAAAGGTTTTTTCCCACAAAAGTCGCGATCATATATTAAGTTTATCATATATCATTTAAGTTGATCTGTACCAGTATTTGTGGTATTCTACAGTGAGGAATGATGACGAGAGATGAGAAGTTGTTCAAGGCTGATGATTTAGAGTGGTTAACTGCTGTGGAAATCCTTCTCTGCTGAGCATGGATTTAAAAGTTCGAACCCTTACAAGCGCCGACGGGGAGTCTGTAGCGGTTTTTCGGAATAATAATATATAATTTTCCACATGCTGTCTGGGAATCCAGCACTCAGCGGGATGCAGGAGGAGAATAGCTTACTACATATAATGAAGTTATCAAGCCAAGCAGCGCCCAAATAGAGAGAACTGCTTATATGGGGAACTTGGACACCGTCGTACATATGTCCTTCTTCGTGGTATAGGGGTATCATGCTAGCCTCTGGTTCCCCAGATAACTGTTTCAACTCCGGCGGAGGGTGGTAGAGCTTTTCGTGCGTAAAATCCTTAGAATGGCTTCCTTCGGAAGGGAAGTACAGCCGTAGATTTAGGACACGTAAAAGAACCTCAAGTCTGATAAAGAGATCTATGAGCAAAATTTCCAGTCTTTCACGCCCAGTATAGAATGGGATGCTATGGACCACAGTAGTTAAAGAGCGTCCATAAATAAAACCCAATTTAATTTTTTTACCGTCGTACATGAATGAAGAATCATAAACAGAGTCACGGTATATATGCAGTAGTAGTATTTCCCTGGTCCGGTGCACTTTTCTTAAGGTAGTTGTTACCATTTTCAAAATATTAATAAATTAGTAATATCATGAATGATAAGGTGTGCCTAAATTAAAGATTAACTATTACTGAGTAAATACAAAAACTGTTAAGGCGTGTGTAAAATATCGTGACTTTTTAAAGAGTTGCCTTAAGCTTAAAGTTTTAAATCTGTTTGTTAATGCTGTTTAAATCATGCTCGTTTTAGAGCATAAGTGATTCTTAACTATTTTGCAATGTAAAAGGAACATAAAATTCTACTTAGTATAGTTAGGATTTGTTGCTTACTAAAAGACTTATAAAAGGAATTATGAGAAAAACTTTATGGTTTTAGAAATTTGGCAAGAGCAATTTACATTTTTTTTTCTGTATTTTGCTTTGAATGTTGTGCAATATTTTGAGAGTTAATTAACAATCTTCTTGCTGCCTATTTGATTTATGATTGGTTTTCCCCTTCGTTTCACTACCTATCATGTTTTATTCACTGATTATTACAAGGGTAGTAGTGGGAAGGGGCCACAATTAGAAAGAAATCCTATGCCACGTAATAATGTGTGAACAACATAACTCAAACATGAAACGTTGGTTAAACAATAAACTTGATATATAAGTTCTACATCTTCCAAGAATCCAAAACACTAGTCCCCAATGAAATAGTCCCCTCATCCCATACTACCCCTTACATGGAAACATTTTTTTTTACTTTGTGAAAAATAGCCCTAATGATATACCACTATTTAAAAATATTTGTATCACAAATCAAACACATATCTTAAATTTTCTGAGAATAGCTGTGAAGACCTCATTTGAATGACTTTTGTATAACTGCTAATCCATAAGAGATAGACAAAATCTTGCTATGCAAAAAATGCCGCTATTGTACCTTCTCTACAGTTTTAATTTTCATAAACATAAATATCTTACAATAGTACAGTTTGTAGATGATGTAGCTATGCTGTGTAAAGATGGTATTCCAACATGTTCCAACCAGATTTAGGAATTTTGAAACAACATCCAAAACTGGTGCAAAAATGGGCATTAATCCTGAATTTTTGTAAGTGAAAAACAGCTTTGTTTACCTATAAACACAGTACTATCTACCTACCGATAAATTTAGGATGAACCCCTATACGACATCGACCGCAATCAAATATCTTGGATTGATATTTCACTCTAAGCTCACGTGGAATTCGTATACAACAGTCATTTTGATGAAATGTCATAACAGAATTCATCAATTGAAACATATACTGCAAGAAAGATCACCACTTGCACTACAATGTAAGAACCTCATATACACTATGTGATCAAAAGTGTCCGCACACCCCCACAAACATACGTTTTTCATCTTAGGTGCATTGTGTTGCCACCTACTGCCTGGTACTAATTATCCGCGACCTCAGTAGTCATTAGACATCGTGAAACAGCACAATGGGACGCTCCGTGGAACTCACGGACTTCGAACGTGGTCAGGTGATTGAGTGTCACTTGTGTCAGAAGTCTGTGCGCGAGATTTCCACACTCCTAAACATCCCTAGGTCCACTGTTTCTGATATGATGATGAAGTGGAAACTTGAAGGGACATGCACAGCACAAAAGCGTACAGGCCGACCTCGTCTGTTGACTGACAGAGACCGCCGACATTTGAAGAGGGTCGTAAAGAGTAATAGGCAGACATCTACCCAGACCATCACACAGGAATTCCAAACTGCATCCGGATCCACTCCAAGTACTATGACAGATAGATGTGAGGTGAGAAACCTTGGATTACATGGTCGAGCGGCTGCTCATAAGCCACACATTACGCAGGAAAATGCCAAACGACGCATCGCTTGGTGTAACGAGCGTCAACATTACACGATTGAACAGTGGCAAAACGTTGTGTGGAGTGACGAATCACGGTACACAATGTGGCGATCCGATTGCAGGGTGTGGGTATGGCGAATGCCCGGTGAACGTCATCTGCCAGCGTGTGTAGTGCCAAAAGCGAAATTCGGAGGTGGCGGTGGTGTTATGGTGTGGTCGTGTTTTTCCTGGAGGGGGCTTGCACCCCTTGTTGTTTTGCGTGGCACGACCACAGCGCAGACCTACATTGATATTTTAAGCACCTTCTTGCTTCCCACTGTTGAAAAGCAATTCGGGGATGGCGATTGCATCTTTCAACACGATCGAGCATCTGTTCATACTGCACGGGCTGTGGCGGAGTGGTTACACGACAATTACATCCCTGTAATGGAATTGCCTGGACAGTGTCCTGACTTGAATCCTATAGAACACCTTTGGGATGTTTTGGAATGCCGACTTCGTGCCAGGCCTCACTGACCTACATCGATACCTCTCCTCAGTTCCGCACTCCGTGAAGAATGGGCTGCCATTCCCCAAGAAACCTTCCAGCAGCTGATTGAAAGTATGAGTGAACGCTGTCATCAAGGCTAAGTGTGAGCCAACATCATATTGACTTCCAGCATTACCGATGGAGGGCGCCACGTACTTGTACATAATTTTCAGCCAGGTGTCCGGATACTGTTGATCCCGTAGGTATGTGTACTTCAGTAATTCGTCCTATTTGACAATATGTTTTTTCAATCTGGGGATCTGCTTCTGTTAGTCAAGCTTAAATGAGGAGCCTACGACTGATATCAGGATCACCACGTACGTGAACAACGCAGTTCTGCATGATGACTTAGGATTTTTGGAGGTAATGACGTTCCTGCGCATGAATTACACACGACTGCAATGAACATTCGAAAATCATCAAAATCCTCTGATTCAGCAAATAACAAGTCTACCACCTGACCCATCGTCGGAAGACTAAAACGAAAACGTCACACCGACTTAAAACTATAACTCAGATGAGTACATACTCAGGTTTATCGTTGAATAAGTACTGATCACAAGGTTCATGTTATTTATTTGTTAACTTAAAACGTATGCACAACTGTATTATATTAAATTTATACAATGAAGCTATCTTAATAAAAGAAAATGCACAACTCGTTAAAGCAAGTAATTTATATCAAATGGATAAAAAATATTCTCGTAGCTCAGGCAGTAGAGCGGCTGTCTGCTATGCGGGGGGTCTCGGGTTTGATTTCGGCTGGTGTTGGCAATTTTTCTCTCTGCGAGATTACTCCGTATCCTCCCCAGAGTCTGGAAGTATGGATGAGGGTGAGAATATGTGAATGATCCAATGAATAAAACCCAACGTTTACCGGAAACCCAACGACAAGTCTATTATTGTGTATTGACTATAGACAATAATATATTCCAGAGAAAAGGCCGCCTTTAAGACCATTGTAGTTAAAGGCGGGGTATAAATGGAACTAAACAATTTGAACCGTTAAGCAATTCCGAGATATTCTTTGGTTTGAGTATTCAAATACTTAAACCTCTTTCAAGTCTTAAGTCGTTATTAGTTTTTCTCTTGATCATGGAAGGAGTGTGGAATTTCAGTTATCACATTACGATCCGCTTTTTAAAACACCTGGGAAAAGCCTTTGCATCGGAATTCGATGAGCGCCCCCGTCACAAATTTGCCTCGACTTGTTCTTGACGATGTCGAGTGGCGGCCGTTATAAAGGACAACATCGCTTAGTATTTAGTTTTCATTGCTAGCATCATTTCCGTGCCCACTCCAACACGTTAGGTTTAATTACTACATGTCCATACTTCAGTAGCAGTATGAAGTTAACTGACAGTTTAGCCATATAAAGGCCTGTGTGTGGATGTTTTGTATACTAATAGTATACTAACTAAATATTTTGAGTTAATTTTAGACACTATTCAACATGCATTGAGAATTATTTCACCATTAAAAAGCTTATTTCTTCTCCGTGGTCGTAAACGGTTTGCATTTTCAAAGTCATTTAAAAAGTAGTTCAGAGGGATACGGTTCACTGAAATTCAATATCGCTCTGGTTCAATTTATTTTTTCAATTTTCCTACACCCAAATACGTTAAAGTTCCTATAGCATTGAAGCTCTAAGGAGGAATGCGGGTGCTTAAAACATCAAAACCCTGTCGCGGTGTCGTTCGTGTTATCTTATTTGCTGAGCGCCTGTTATTGTTTTACTATTTTGAATTTTGGGTTCTTTGTCCTTCGGCTAGCTATTATTACTCAGTCGAGCAAATCTCTTGAACAGGGTGTGTAAACGGAAAGGAGTTGTTACTAAAAGATAACACTGATAAAAGAATTTGTTTTTACACTTTTATTGCCGTCACACTTTATTCATTTCACAAAATTATTCTTGATACACGCCCGACTGAAACTTTTATATTTTCGAATGTAACTACAATCACTTATTTGCCGCCATTATTAATTCGAGTATTTCACATTTTGTAACTAACTTTACGACGCGAGAGATTCTGTAGAATTGCGTAACGTGTACTTCGTGAATGATTCTGTTGAACTGTGCGACGTGTAACCTGTGAATGATTCTGTTGAACTGACGGACGTGTAACCCGTGAATGATTCTGTTGAACTGCGCGACGTGTAACCCGTGAATGATTCTGTTGAACTGTGCGACGTGTAACCCGTGAATGATTCTGTTGAACTGTGCGACGTGTAACCTGTGAATGATTCTGTTGAACTGACGGACGTGTAACCCGTGAATGATTCTGTTGAACTGTGCGACGTGTAACCCGTGAATGATTCTGTTGAACTGTGCGACGTGTAACCTGTGAATGATTCTGTTGAACTGACGGACGTGTAACCCGTGAATGATTCTGTTGAACTGCGCGACGTGTAACCCGTGAATGATTCTGTTGAACTGCGCGACGTGTAACCCGTGAATGATTCTGTTGAACTGCGCGACGTGTAACCCGTGAATGATTCTGTTGAACTGCACGACGTGTAACCCGTGAATGATTCTGTTGAACTGCGCGACGTGTAACCCGTGAATGATTCTGTTGAACTGCGCGACGTGTAACCCGTGAATGATTTTGTTGAACTGCGCGACGTGTAACCCGTGAATGATTCTGTTGAACTGCGCGACGTGTAACCCGTGAATGATTCTGTTGAACTGCGCGACGTGTAACCCGTGAATGATTCTGTTGAACTGCGCGACGTGTAACCCGTGAATGATTCTGTTGAACTGCGCGACGTGTAACCCGTGAATGATTCTGTTGAACTGTGCGACGTGTAACCCGTGAATGATTCTGTTGAACTGTGCGATACTTGTCTCTGGCTTCATAATTTATACTTCCTCACCCCGATATGCCTAAACATTATAACAGAGCTGCTATTGGTTAATAAAGCGCGCCAACGTTAGCGTCTATTTTTATATCCAATAAAAATTACGAACACATATGCTCTAGGGAACATATTCCCTCCATTTCTAAAGAAAAGCGCGCTACTCTGACGTCATTTGTTTGTCTCTTCTAATTGATAAACAACTCACCCCCTCGCTCATTGTTACCCGCTCCTATTGTCAGTTTCAGTGAGGCCGTGTAAACTTATTTCATAACAATGCTTATAATTAACAAACATCTCAAATCATCGTCATACAATAATGCTAATTTACACTACAATCACTCTGGCGTTCACAGTGTTGTGATATAAAATACTGCCTCAACTCCTAGTTATGCTTAAAAATATTCTGGACACCGTTGAAAACTTGTTTTTTTCCCTTGATCATTTCTAACATTAAAAGATAGAGAGAGCAATGTACCTTAATTGAGCTTTTCTCTTACTACTTTTTGCATACTCTTAGAATTTCGAAAATATTTGCGTAAAGATATCCCTTGTTACTAAACAAATACTAGAAAGGTTTCGAAAGTGAATGCCTGCCACCCAAAACTCTTAGATTGTCTTCAGAAGGGCGGTTGCAATACTGCGAAATGCGTATCCAAATTTATTACCAATCAGGAAGTGAAATAAGATTCAAGGACCTGATCAATGTTGTATAGTCATTTTTTGGCCACTCTGTACAAATTTACGCTTCTAACGGTATCCATATATGGAGTAAATCTAAAGAAAAGCGTCATACACAAATCATCATGATGCTTCAACGCTTAATAATTCTGATACTACGAGGGCTGTCCCAGAAGTACTCGACCTAACAAAGAAAACACAAAAAAATTGGGAAAAAACTTCTTTATTTCTCTACAGAGTCTCCTTTCAGCTCGATACACTTTTCCCAGCGATGTTCAATAGCTTCGATACCCTGTTTATAGTGAGAACCGTCGAGTTCTGCAAAATAGCCACCAACTGCAAACTCCACCTCTTCATTGTTGGCAAATCTTTTACCACCAAGACATTTCTTCAAATTTGGAAACAGAAAATAATCAGAGGCAGCTAAGTCTGGCGAATAGGGTGCACGAGGAAGCAATTCGAACTCTAACTCATTGATTTTGGCCATGGCGATAATGGATGTGTAAACTGGTGCATTGCCTTGATGAAACAGAACCTTTTTTTCCACTAAATGCGGCCGTTTTTGCTCGATTTCATCATTCAAACGCTGCAATAAGTTTGCATAATGCTCGCCATTGATTGCTTTTCCTTTTTGAAGATAATCAATGAAAATTATCCCACGCGCATCCAAAAAACTAACACCATGTCCTTGCCTGCAGATGGAACTGTCTTTGCCTTCTTTGAAGCCGATTCTCTCCTATCAATGCACTATTTTTGACTGTTCCTTCGTCTCAGGTGTGAAGTGATGGACCCATGTTACACCCATGGTTATGAACCGACGCAAAAACACAAAAACTCGCTTTTATTGCAGCGGAACATCGCCAAACACTCAATGAAACATCCTCATGACGCCGCTTTTGTTCAATTGTGAGTAAATGCGGCACCCACCTTGCGCACAGCTTTCTCAAGTCTAAGTTTTTGGTTAGTATGCGATGTACAGCACCTTTTGAAATTCCTACGATGTCTGCTAGCTCGCGCACTTTCAGTCGACGGTCATCCAATATCATTTTGTGGATTTTCTTCACAATTTCTGGCGTGGTTACCTCATTTGGTCGACCACTGCAATGTTCGTCTTGGCAGCTCGTACGGCCTTGCTGAAACTCTGCCACCCAATATTTTACTGTTGTAAACGAAGAAACAGACTCCCCCATAGTGGAATTTAGCTCAGCTTTAGTATTAGTTGGACTAAGAGCTTTCAAATGAAAGTATTGTATCACATAACGATGGCCAGTTTTAACCATGTTCACAAAGTCGCTGAGAGAGTTCACTATTAATGGCTGCCAAACAATTACTAAACAACGTAGCATCATCAAACTTCAAACTTAAGCTTTGTAAGGATGGTAGTTTCTATCATAGTTATTTGTTTGAAACAATAACCGCTATATATATACGTCAGGTCAGGTACTTCTGGGACTGCCCGCATATGTAATAGAGATGTGATGTTAGCATCTGAACTACAAACCGGACCCTCCATAACTTTTTCGATCAATCTACACATTCGGAATAATGTCTGCAGTCAGATTGGTTACAGGAATAAGATTTTGTTTCTGGAAATTATTCTTGCTGCGTAAAAAGAAACTTGAATCAAATAAAAGCCGAGTAATTTCAATTCTTCTGAGATCCATGTTTATATAACGTATTTATTTCATCCAAATATACTCATATTGCGGATCGCTGTAATTATAAGGGACCTGAAACCTTCCGGTCACATTTCGTTTTCTGGTTGCCATACACATCTATACGACGTGTAGCACATTTAAGCAAAGCTTCGAAACCGAAGAAAATAAACAATTAAAAAAACAAAAAGACAAGTATATATGCAAAAATAACAAATTTGCTAAGTTGCCAGGATTAATCCTGGAAATATATAGAATATAGAAACGGTATGGTGTTTCTAAACGGATTTATTTATTTGTTTACTTTTTAGATGTCATATTAACTGCTAGACCACATAGTGGCGGTTGTCCTGCGTGGGTTGCCAAAAGTAAGCCATGGACAGAGTAAATGTCGCGATTATCACTGTAATCGTGACCTTCGTTGCCCTTTACATGCACTCTCTATAGCCTTGCAGATAGTATATCCTTTACTACAATCGGTGTTTGCTCTACCCTTGGTATATCTAGACAAATGTATGACATAGGCCTAAGTCCCTACACTGTCTAAGCAATTTTATAGATGGTCTTCGTTGTGTAGTGGCACCTATTATATTCATATTTAGTTCCATATTTTGCTTAACTTTTAGATAGTGCACAGATACATCCCCTGTGCTATTTACCTGACAACTGGCCCATATAGGGGATTAAACTCGTGACCTTCAGAATGCGAGCCGCATCTGCCTAAGCTGTTAACTTTACAAGTGCCGCCTTAGCCGAAAGATCAGTTTTGTTACCCATAATTCACTATAATTCCGGTCACTAAATGTCAATGGTTGAGATTATTGAGGCTCCAATACAACTCAACTAGGCAGGCGATTCAACCCTGGGTATTATGTTAATTCATCTACTACCTAGCTATAGAAGGTGAGCGGAAGTATTTCATCTATTCCACCCAAAAGTTTGATATCGAGGTTTCAAGGAAATATGTAGATGGTTTGAGGTCTGCTCAATAAAAAAACAACACATTTTTAGAAAAGGTACGTGTGTAAGTGTGTGTGTGTGTGTGTGTGTGTGCGTTTCTGTCTGTGTATGTATGTAACGCAATTTTAGAAAAAGGTACATGTGTAAGAGTGTCTGTATGTTTCTGCTTGTCTGTGTATACGTGTAACACATTTTTAGAAAACGGTACTATGTAAGTATGTGTGTGTTTCTGTATGTCTGTCTATGTATGCATGTAACACAATTTTAGAAAACGGTACTGTGTAATTATGTGTGTGTTTCTGTATGTCTGTCTATGTATGCATGTAACACAATTTTAGAAAACGGTACTATGTAAGTATGTGTGTGTTTCTGTATGTCTGTCTATGTATGCATGTAACACAATTTTAGAAAACGGTACTGTGTAATTATGTGTGTGTTTCTGTATGTCTGTCTATGTATGCATGTAACACAATTTTAGAAAACGGTACTGTGTAATTATGTGTGTGTTTGTGTATGTCTGTCTATGTATGCATGTAACACAAGTTTAGAAAACGATACTGTGTAATTATGTATGTGTTTCTGTATGTCTGTTTATGTATGTATGTAACACAATTTTAGAAAAGGATACTATGTAAGTATGTGTGTGTTTCTGTATGTCTGTCTATGTATGCATGTAACACAATTTTAGAAAACGGTACTATGTAATTATGTGTGTGTTTCTGTATGTGTGTCTATGTATGCCTGTAACACAATTTTAGAAAACGGTACTATGTAATTATGTGTGTGTTTCTGTATGTGTGTCTATGTATGCATGTAACACAATTTTAGAAAACGGTACTATGTAATTATGTGTGTGTTTCTGTATGTCTGTCTATATATGCATGTAACACAATTTTAGAAAACGGTACTGTGTAATTATGTGTGTGTTTCTGTATGTCTGTCTATGTATGCATGAACAACAATTATAGAAAACGGTACTGTGTAATTATGTGTGTGTTTCTGTATGTCTGTCTATGTATGCATGTAACACAATTTTAGAAAACGGTACTGTGTAATTATGTGTGTGTTTGTGTATGTCTGTCTATGTATGCATGTAACACAATTTTAGAAAACGGTACTGTGTAATTATGTGTGTGTTTGTGTATGTCTGTCTATGTATGCATGTAACACAATTTTAGAAAACGGTACTGTGTAATTATGTGTGTGTTTGTGTATGTCTGTCTATGTATGCATGTAACACAATTTTAGAAAACGGTACTGTGTAATTATGTGTGTGTTTGTGTATGTCTGTCTATGTATGCATGTAACACAATTTTAGAAAACGGTACTGTGTAATTATGTGTGTGTTTGTGTATGTCTGTCTATGTATGCATGTAACACAATTTTAGAAACCGGTACTGTGTAATTATGTGTGTGTTTGTGTATGTCTGTCTATGTATGCATGTAACACAATTTTAGAAAACGGTACTGTGTAATTATGTGTGTGTTTGTGTATGTCTGTCTATGTATGCATGTAACACAATTTTAGAAAACGGTACTGTGTAATTATGTGTGTGTTTCTGTATGTCTGTCTACGTATGTAACACATTTTTAGAAAAATGTTTGTGTGTGTGTGTGTTTCTGTCTATGTCGTCCTCCGTGGGTACCGGGATAGCCTCTAATTCCCAAGGTCGCGGGTTCAAACCCGTCAGAGGGCGATGGATTTTTTCGGGCGTAAAAGTCCTTAGCATGGCTTCCTTCGGAAGGGAAGTAAAGCCGGTGATCCCGTGTCGTGATTTACGGCACGTAAAACACCTCAAGCCTGATAAAGAGGCCTCTGAGCAAAATTGCCGGTCTTTCACGCCCAATATAGAATGAGGCACTAAGGACCATAGCAGTTAAAGGGCGTCTATAAATAAAAAAAAGTCTGTCTATGTATGTAACATATTTTTTAGAAAAAGGTACGTGTGTATGCGTGTGTGCGATTTTCTGTGTATGTATGTTTCTATGTTATATGTATGTATGTATGTATGTAACAATTTTTAGTAAAAGGCGTTGTGTGTGCGCGAGTTTCTGTCTGTTCTGTATATATTTTGTAAGTAATCTTATGAACCACAAGATTCGTCATTGAAGAGCCCTATTCTTTCTGATAAACACGGGGTATAAAACACTCTCTATTTTCAATTTGTAAATCACTAAAATACCAAAGGATTTACAAAGTCTATGTACTAGAAGACGAACACATTGAAGCTGTAAAAGAGCAAACTGCGAAGAAGGCTTCGATTGTAGTTAAGAATGCCACTGAGTAGAAAATAGCTGTTGTTATTCCACAGAAATGCATGTAAAGTAAGACAAATACCACGGATATTTCATTCCAAGCAATATTCAATAGATAGTCATGATTTATCAATTAAAACAGAGCAAAACAAAAGAGACTCGAGCTGTATTATACATATGCTATACCAGTGCCAACATACACTACATGATCAAAAGTATCCGGCCACCTGGCTGAAAATGACGTACAAGTTCGTGGCGCCCTCCATCGGTAATGCTGGAAGTCAATATGTTGTTGGCCCACCCTTAGCCTTGATGACAGCGTTCACTCTCGCAGGCATAGTTTCAATCGGGTGCTGGAAGTTATCTTGGGAATGGCAGCCCATTCTTCACGGAGTGCGGAGCTGAGGAGAGGTATCGATGTAGGTCGGTGACGTCTGGCACGAAGTCGTCGTTCCAAAACATCCCAAAGGTATTCTATAGGATTCAAGTCGTAATTCTGTGCAGGCCAGTCCATTACAGGGATGTTATTGTCGTGTAACCACTCCCCACAGCCCGCGCAGTATGAACAGGTGCTCGATCGTGTTGAAAGATGCAATCGCCATCCCCGAATTGCTCTTCAACAGTGGGAAGCAAGAAGGTGCTTAAAATATCAATGTAGGTCTGCGCTGTGATCGTGCCACACAAAACAACAAAGGATGCAAGCCCCCTCCAGGAAAAACACAACCACACCATAACACCACCACCTCCGAATTTCACTGTTGGCACTACACACGCTGGCAGATGACGTTCACCGGACATTCTCCATATCCACACCCTGCCATCGGATCGCCACATTGTGTTCCGTGATTCGTCACTCCACACAACGTTTTGTCACTGTTCAATCGTGTAATGTTGACGCTGCTTACACCAAGCGAGGCGTCTTTTGGCATTTTCCTGTGTGATGTGTGGCTTATGCGCAGCCGCTCGACCATGGAATCCAAGGTTTCTCACCTCACGCCTAACTGTCATAGTACTTGGAGTGGATCCTGATGCAGTTTGGAATTCCTGTGTGATTGTCTGGGTAGATGTCTGCCTATTACTCTTTACGAACCTCTTCAAATGTCGGCGGTCTCTGTCACTACACAGACCAGGTCGGCCTGTACGCTTTTTGCTGTACATGTCCCTTCACGTTTCCACTTCACTATCACATCAGAAACAGTGGACCTGGGGATGTTTAAGAATGTGGAATTCTCGCGTACAAACTTTTGACACAAGTGACACCCAATCACCTGACCACGTTCGAAGTCCGTGAGTTCCACGGAGCGTCCCATTCTGCTGTTTCACGATGTCTAATGACTACTGAGGTCGCGGATAATGAGTACCAGGCAGTAGGTGGCAGCACAATGCACCTTAGATGAAAAACGTATTTTTTGGGGGTGTCCGGATACTTTTGATCATATAGTGTAAATAACAGTAATACAAAATCACGAGAAATGCAATAGTATCTACATAAGCATGTAACGAACTTTGGATTCATAATTAAGACGATGGAATTCTACGTCTCGTACACACACACACACACACACACACACACACACACACACACACACTGTGTGTAACATAAACTGTTATTGGATGTTATTGGACAGTAGCACCAATGAAGTACATTGATACATGCCTATAACTAAAATTCGTTGGAAGGTACGTTAACAGAAACTTGTCAGAGTTCGAGCAGGAATGTAATGTATAAACCCGTCTCTAAATAGACGCTAAAACTAGTATTTAAAGTCTACCAGTTATACATATTTTAACATGACAAAGGTGATAGTAAATTGTGAATATCATATGTGGTTTATCTATAATAAAAAGTAAAATAATTAAACAGAAAAATATGTGTGTGTGCAAAATATTTTAACATTCTCCGTACCTAACCCTGACAAGACACAAGTGCTCTCCTACACCAATATAGCAGCCGTGGATACAATAATAGTTACAACATACTTACACACACAAGAATACAGATACACGACCATCAGATTCCAGTCTACGAGAACGTCGTGATACAACACGAGAGTACGGGCATCAAGACGACCTACAGGTACGTAACACAGCATCCATCATCATCAACGTAGTGGGGACCTACCAAGGGAACTACTACAATATTAAGGGTTCCTGTAGCTTGTGAAAACTACACAACTTTCATGTTATTAAATAACTATGGGACCAAGGAGAAGGAATAAAGGTTTAAATTATCGCCTACTATGATTATCTAAAAGATTACTTGGCAATGTCGACCGATGACTGTTCCACCGCCAAAGGTTATAGGCTATGCAGCATTTCTAGAACTTGGAAGACTGACGGGGAGGTTAAGGAAGTCAGATGTTCTGCCGATGATTCTCAACCCTTTGCGTGAATATCAGGAGATTTTTTCAACTGTTATTAGTTGTAGACGGGGCGCAATTATAAGGCGCAAAGAGGAGGATTTATCACAAAATTCTTCTAGATTATAAAATAATTTAATAAAGAATAGCCGAGCGGGATGGCGGTAACGTCTGTGGTTCGCATTCGGGAGATCATGGGTTCGATTCCCGTGGCTAACCTTCCTGACCCATGGGTTTTTTGTGGGTTTCCCCGGGTCGCTAGGCAAATCCTCGGAATTTTCTGTCCCTCCATTTCATCTCCACCTCATTTCACTTCACCTTTCATCTGATTGGTTTCTTTCAGGGTTGCAAGTGTCGGCAGGAGGGTTCGGCGTGTGCATAGCAGGGGAAAAGGATGCTCTGAGGAAATCTTGGTCACCCGGACTGCGAGTGATCTCCGGATCCCGGCCCCCAGGGGATGTGTAAGCCCACACGGGGGAGTGGAGCCAGCTGCACTAGCCACAACCAGGGAGTTTACATCAGTAAACGGTAGAGACCCTGCCCTGTGCCTGCCATGTCGCCTGGTCCGGCCGCCCTCTGTCTCCTCTCACCTCATTTCTTCCTCCCGGGGATGCCCCCTCGGTACAAAGGATCTGAGTAGGTGTATGTGCTAAGTCCCCTTAAGCTTCTACGTAGCCCTATCCTATCCTAATAAAGAATAGGGGAAACGTTTAGAAACTACCCATACAAGGTCGGGTAAGCCAGTTAGTCTCTAATAAAGCAGAACGATATTGACCAATAATGATGTACAGATGTACCTTCATGTAGGAGCGACAGAAATATAAAAAGATCTGATGTGCTACACTCACATGACTTTCTCTACTCTTGTACAAACTATTTTTACAAACGTTTATTCCCCATATGCTTCATGTTAATCGAGATGTCAATCTTATTGCTAATTTTCTTGTAGATGCAAGGGGAATATGGTAGGTTATAAGCGATAGTCAAATATTTTAAGCGCTGGTTGGTATGTGGCGCATTCCATTCTCTTTGCATGTCCTGGACATAAAAAAATGAATAGCGAATTTGAGAAAAAGTATAAGTATTGGAAAATTTAAGGGAATAACAAGCAATATCTCGAAAATGGTTCACTATACAAAAAAAATGTATACGACATAAATTGTGTATTTTAACGCGATCTACATTTTTTGTGTAGTAAAATTTTGTCTATGTCTTATGGGTTACCAGTTATGCAAAAGTCCTTCACAATGAAGAACACATTTGGAGACATTCCCAGAAAATTCGAGATATACATTTCATTTGTCATGAAAATATCTTAAACATATGATATTTTAATCAAAATCGTTGGAGCCATTTTTGAGAAAATTATAATTTTCGAAAAATGTTCCATGTAAAGGGTAATCTGGGGTGGGGGGATTTTCTTTAAAACCTTTGTGTCGCATTTCTGGAAGATACTGAACCTAAATACCAAGTTTGGTGTTTATCTGACTGTTCGTTTCTGAGTTATGCTGTTCACAGACAGACACACAGACTGACAGACAGACACACACACACACGGACATGTTTCCAAAAATGTTCTTTTTGGATTCAGGGGGTCTCAAAACATGTATTTCCGGTGAAATCTCGGTATCGGGTTTTTGGGTGGAATACAATACTTCCCCTACTTACTATACGTAGTAGAGAAAGTAAAACTAATATTAATTAATTAAATTGTTTTGGAATATATGTTTTATTATTTCAATAAGTATGTGTGAGAATGTTATGTTATGCTAATATTATAATTGCAAACACAAGACTCTGTTACAAAATATACTTTACGTGGATTCCATGAACTGTGGTATTACTCAACCTTTTACTATTCCGCCGCATTTATGCTATCTTTACTACTTCCGACGCTTAAATGCTTTCGTTACTATTTCTGTCGTATACATCAAGTCTTTACTTTACCTGTCGTGTATATTCTTTAGCAGAGGTTAGAGATTGTATATTTCTTCGCGTTATAGTTGTTACAGGTGCCCTTCCACAAAGTTTACAGTCATGGCTGGAGTGGATATCTCTTACTATTTTATTTCAGAACACATATATCATATACTTTAACACGCCTTCCAACACAAATTACGAATGGAGATAACATGAACAGAATGTATAAGGTTTGCTTAATGAACAAATCACAATTTTTAAAAACTGTTCATTATAAATAATTAATATACGGATCACACCCGAGGCATTATGGGTCCATTCTGGCTGCCAACATTCCGCGGCCCTAAGCCGAAAAGCGTAGCCGAGGTATTGAGGGCCCTAAGCTGCAAAGCGTAACGAGGGATAATTTTTACTTTCTCTACTACGTACAGTAAGTAGGGGAAGTATTGTATTCCACCCAAAAATTCGATACCGAGGTTTCACCGGAAATATATGTTTTGAGACCCCCTGAATCCAAAAAAAAGCATTTTTGGAAACATGTCCTTGTGTGTGTCTGTGTGTCTGTCTATGAACAGCATAACTCAGAAACGAAAAGTCGGATAAACACCAAACTTGGTATTTAGGTTCAGTATCTTCCAGAGATGCGACACGAGGGTTTTCAAGAAAATCCCCCCACCCCAGATTACCCTTCAGATGGAACATTTTTCGAACATTTTAATTTTCTCAAAAATGGCTCTAACGTTTTTGATTAAAATATCATACGTTTAAGATATTTTCATGACAAATAAAATGTATATCTTGAATTTTCTGGGAATGTCTCCAAAAGTATTCTTCATTGTGAACGACTTTTGGTAAACTGGTAAACCATAAGAGATAGACAAAATGTTACTACACACAAAATGTAGATCACGTTAAAATACACAATTTATGTCATATACATTTTTTGTTGTTGTGTGAACCATTTTCGAGATATTGCTGGTTATTCCCTTAAATTTTTCAATATTTTCTCAAATGGGAATTCGTTATTCATTTTTTTGTCTTGGATATGCAAAGAGTATTAATCTGTGGCATAGAGAATGGTGCTGCACCTAGCAATCACGTATTAAGAGATATGTCTGTGCTTATATTGCCCTTGCAAATACAAAACAAGGGGAACATTGTAGGCCTTAAGCGATAGTCAAATATTTTTAGAACTAGTCGCTATGTGTAAAATGTAATTCTCTTTGCATGTCAAGAGATCGTTTCTGCAAATGTTTATCTCGATTAATATGAAATAGATGGAGAATAAGAGTTTGTAAAAATAGTTTGTACAAGAGTAGAGAAAGTCATGTGAGTGTAACATATCAGATTTTTATAAGAGGAATGGAGCAGTTTGCGGAGCGACGACAGGGCGTAGGCGCAGGATCTGTAAAATGAAACCCCAATGATCCACGTTAGCGTTTACACATGTTGGCGACATTGATTTAGCGACTTTTTACCGATTGTTTTCGGGCTTCCAGCTCAAAAATGGCAGCGGTTTCTGCTATATGTGCCTTCGCTTAATTACTTCATTTCAGCAACATCTAATGATTCCTTTAACATTCTGGATTATTCTACATGCACATTTTACTGGAGTTAGTAAGTATTTTTACTGTAAAACCGTAATTGATAAATACCAAAGTAGTAACGTAATCCATTAACGATCTACCTGAGCGGTATTTTTACTGCCTACCTCGCTATTTATCAACTCAATATTCTTTCTGCGATGTCTTAAACGTGTCCTTGACCTCATGGGATTTCTTAACGTCTCCTACCTCCATTGTTGATTATTTTGTATAGCAACCATATCCAGCAACCTCTAATTACATTTTACTGTTTCTCTAGCGTTATAGCATGGAGGAATATAATCGTTGCCTACATTTCTTCTGCTCGCTATCTTAATAATATTTATTACCATCAATTCTCTTTTGGCTTACTACTTATTTACATTTTCTTTACCTTAACACAAGCCAGGTTGGACATTTCAATAATTACAAAATTAATTTTTCATTTTCTTGAATTTCTTGATGTAAAATGATATAAATGTTGATTATATATTGCTCTTTGCTTTTACTTTTCTTAAATTCCTCATATTTACATTTCTTTGCCTTAAATACCTTTCATAAGCCCAGCGTTGAATCTTAATTCTTTTTATTTACGTTTTGCGTTGTTTTCGCGCGTTCTTAGTTCAGTTCCCGTTTCACTGATAATCAATTTAGATATACAAAGGCTTACTTTGTATATTGTGTGTATATGAGAAAGTCAAAAGCTTTCTACTTCATTCCGTTTATATAGAAACTCGCAAGTAGCAAATAGATAATATTACTGTTACATTAAAAAGTCCTCTCAGAAGCATATTAATGGAAATCTGTGTTTAATTTCTGTAAAATACACAGTTTATGCTTTATTTTCGTCAAAAGAGCGAGGCATTATGCAAAAGGAATTAGTTCTGACAAACAACCCTTCAGCCTGTTTTCCTGTCAAATCAAACATAAGGTTCCCTCCTACTTCAGACTTCACGAAAATAATCTCGTAATTACATTTTCAATCGTTGTACACATCTTTTAATTATTCAAGCAATGTAAAAGTTTGTTGCTTAAAGAGTTTTTTAAATTATGGGTTTGTGGTTGTGGCAGTGCGGTGATTTGTATGTAATTAGATTAAATGAAGCCATTATGATATTTTTCAGATTATATTATACTTCGCATATGTTTCCTTCTTTACAATTTCGTGCGGTATGGCATGAAAAATGATTCTGAATGCAGTATAACCGTCAGTCGGCCTCATTTCCATTTGTGCGGCAAGCTGCCAGTGGCGCTCTGCACGTTGCACATTGCATTGGCTTGATGCAGAATTCACAGCTGTCCTATTTTATATCCTTTGGTATAAATCAGGAGACAAAAGAAGGTTTTGTTAGCTACCAGTTACTTCTGCCACAAATATTTTGTAATGTACCCGCCACGTGGGCCAGGCATGGGGAGTATTGCTCTAAGAGATCTTCCTTAACATTAACCATCTATGAAAAAAGAAAAAAGTTGGTAAAATTCATAAATATGAATTTTAGTATTATTAAGTCGAGCGAGATGGCTCCACGGTACCTTGTGAGAGAGGTCGGGAGGTCGCGGGTTCAGTTCCCGTTGACCGCCCATTCTGACCTTGGGTTTATATGGTTTTCCCTGGCCGATGGGCGAATGCTGGGGTTGCACCTCATCTACCACGATTTCCTTTCCATCATTTCCTTTCATCCCCTTTCCTTCTCATCTTTCAGGTGTGCGTCTCGGTTTTGTGGTGTATGGCGGTGCCGGGCGTATGGAGCGGATGCTTGCGCAAAGGAAAGAGTACTCCCGGTGGATATTAGAGAGTGCTTGATCGACGGGTCATTCATCGCCCTCTCTGGGCAGCTCCAGTATTCGAGCTGAAACTATTAGGGACTTCCGCGCGTCTCTGTGGCCTGTCTGCCTGCGACCTGTAGCCTCCTGTGGTTCTTTCACTTCATCCCTTCTGGGAGATGGTCGCCACAACAGATCTATGTAGGTCGCAGTATGCGAGTTGTGCCCTTCCGTTATATAACCTACACCTATAGTATTATTAAACACTACAAACTATGTAGAGCTGCCCATCGAACGAGTTTTGGCCATTAGTTTATACCATTCATGCTTTCGAAAACAAATAAGCTCGTGTATACGGGTGAGTTGGGATACCGGAGTTTGAACGGTGTCCCGCTCTCAGTCAAATCTGCATGGTACACCGAACGAGTTGGTGTATCATTTCCTATCCGAACGCCCAGTGTGACCAGACTCAAGAGGTAGGTCTGATCTGTTTGCTACACTTGTTGCCGCAGCCAAAGTTCGCGTGATAAGCCGGTAGTCGAGTGATACTAGTGAAAATGTTTTCTTAAAATTACATGAAGGAGTTTACCAGTTAGAACATAAAACCGGAAAAAGCGATCCATGGAAGAACTTCAGGGCTGTTATCGAGAAAACGATATAATAATGATAATGATAATAAATTATTTTAACTATAAGGATCATTGAAGTGTTCTTAGATTTACTTCTAAGCAAACTCTCTTTCGTTATATTCTTCTACTATTTGAGCTTCCATATTATAAAACATTAAGGTGCTCTCAAGTGAGGCAGTATTTTATATCACAACACTGTGAATGCCAGAGTGATTGTAGTGTAAATTAACATTATTGTGTGACAGTGATTTGAGATGTTTGTTATTTATAAGCATTGTTAGGAAATAAGTTTACACGGCCTCACTGAAACTGACAATAGGAGCGGGTAACAATGTAGCGAGGGGGTGAGTTGTTTATCAATTAGAAGAGGCAAACAAATGACGTCAGAGTAGCGTGCCTTTCTTTAGAAATGGAGGGAATATCTTCCCTAGAGCATATGTGTTCGTAATTTTTATTGGATATAAAAATAGACGCTAATGTTGGCGCGCTTTATTAACCAATAGCAGCTCTGTTATAATGTTTAGGCATATCGGGGTGAGGAAGTATAAACTCTAAAGCCAGAGACAAGTATTGCTCGTTCAACAGAATCATACACGGGTTACACGTTGCGCAGTTCTATAGAATCATTCACGAAGTACACGTTACGCAATTCTACAGAATCTCTCGCGTCGTAAAGTTAGTTACAAAAATGTGAAATACGCGAATTAATAATGCGCGGCAATAAGTGGTTATAGTTACATTTGAAAATATAACAGTTTCAGTCAGGCGTGTATCAAGATTAAATATATGAAATTAATAATGTGTGACGGCAATAAAAGTGTAAAAACAAATTCTTTTATCAGTGTTATCTTTTAGTAACAACTCCTTTCCGTTTACACACCCTGTTCAAGAGATTTGCTCGACTGAGTAATAATAGCTAGCCGAAGGACAAAGAACCCAAAATTCAAAATAGTAAAACAATAACAGGCGCTCAGCAAATAAGATAACACGAACGATACCGCGACACAAGTATCCTTAGTTTTTCATTCGAGATTTTTGTATCTCGATATCTCAAGTTGTATCTCGATAAAACAAAGCGCAATTTTAAGTAGACACAACAAACATTTTTTTAGTAATGCATCTAATTATATATAGCATCAATGTATAGCAATAACTCTTGAGTTAATTATTCCTTATTTAATTAATTGTATTATATATAATTTGTAATGTTAATTTAAGTAATTGATTACACACATGGTTACCTGTGTTTTTTTAAAATCCTGAATGAAACTGTATATAAAATTGCATTATATTTTAATACATGTTCTGTTTAGGTACAATACCAGTACAAAACTTGACAAAATGGAATTTTTGTATCATAATGTACTAAAAGAAGTTCTGACTCCAGCATTAGGTAGAAACAAGGTCGAAAACGCGGTAACATGGCATGTGATATTGCCATTCATTTGCCTTAATACACTGAACCAATACGCCTGACACCACAATATGATGTGATCTGTCGAACGAGCGAATACTCGAACGAGTAAATGCCCATTTCACACAAGAGCGCATATGAACCAGAAGCTCATCCATAGTTGGGTGTATTAGTTGCTGCTTTTCGAACAGTTGGGCTCGAAGAAACGAGCGAGTAAAATGCAATTCCTTAACAGCTCCATTACAAACCTCCTGCTTTAGTTATGTGTAGCTTTATAGCTAGAGAGGCAGAAAAAGACGAAGGAGGGCGTGTGGATGCACTAATTGCGTTTTAAACAGAATAGAATCGGAAAAGTGTTATTTTAGCGATATAATTTTTAGACTTTCTCTTCTCGGGTTTTCATTTCTCGTAACACTCTCAATTTCAAACACAATGAAATTTTCGGTTTAAATCAATGAAATTTTGGATGTCTTCTTATAATCTACAGGATAAAAAGATGATGAGATAAATTTTTGTTAACATGCCTAGTTGTAATGTTAAAATAATACATTGCGTACATTTTTAAGCAAAATGTCTGGTGTGTTACACTCACATGACTTTCTTTACTCTTGTACAAACTATTCTTACAAACTCTTATTCTCCATCTATTTCATATTAATCGAGATAAACATTTGCTGAAACGATCTTTTGACATGCAAAAAGAAATACATTTTACACATAGTGTCCAGTTCTAAAAATATTTAACAATCGCTTAAGGACTACTATGTTCTCCTTGTTTTGTATTTGCAAGGGCATTATAGAAATACATTAGCCTTTAAGCATATACATATCTCTTAATAGCTGCTTGCTATGCGTAGCACATTCTCTTTGCCACAAAATAATTCTCTTTGCATATCCAAGGCAAAACAATGAATAACGTATTCCCATTTCAGAAAATAAATATTGAAAAATTTAAGGGAATAACAGGCAATATCTCGAAAATGGTTCACTTAAAAAAATATATGACATAAACTGTGTATTTTAACGCAATCTACATTTTTGTGTAGTAAACGTTTGTCTATCTCTTATGGTTTACCAGTTATGCAAAAGTCGTTCACAATGAAGAATACTTTTGGAGACATTCCCAATATACATTTTATTTGTCATGAAAATATCTTAAACATATGATATTTTAATCAAAATCATTAGAGCCATTTTTGAGAAAATTAAAATTTTCGAAAAATGTTCCATGTAAAGGGTAATCTGGGGTGGGGGGATTTTCTTGAAAACCTTCGTGTCGCATCTCTGGAAGATACTGAACCTAAATACCAAGTTTGGTGTTTATTGGACTTCGTTTTTGAGTTATGCTGTTCACATACACACACGGACATATTTCCAAAAATGCTTTTTTTTGGATTCAGGGGGTCTCAAAACATATATTTCCGGTGTAATCTCGGTATCGAATTTATGGGTGGAATACAATACTTCCCCTACTTACTATATGTAGTAGAGAAAGTAAAAAATTTAATTCTTTTATTTAAGATTTATTTTCTGCCAAACTACAGGTTTACTGAACGCATTATTGAAAATAATAATAATAACAATAGTAATGATGATAGAATACTCACCTGTGTTATAAGTCCTGTCTCTCAGCAAGAATACATTTATATCTGCACAAATTCCTGTCATCTCCATTAGCTCCTGAGGCGTAATTGCAGGATTTTGTTGTGTGATATTTGCTTTTAGATCCTCAGTTGTATGCAGGTTATTCGATACACCTTGTTCTTTAAGTTTCCCCAAGACGTCAAGTATTTTGAAAGCGTTATTTACGGTATAAGATAGCTAAGAGATATTTTACAGCCTTTCTTCGAACAACTGACAGGATACTGAATGCTAGCAGTCATTCTTTCAGCATGACTTAACCTATACGATTACGAAACATTGATTTGGTTACGGAGATTTTTCAAGACAGAATTATCAGTACTGGGTAGTAGCTCGCTTTTAGCCCTGATTTGACGACTTGTGATTTTGGTTTATGGGGAAACTTAAAGAAAAAAGTGTATCAGAATAACCCCCGTACAACCGAGGATCTAAAAGCAAATATCACACAACATATTGCTGCAGTTACAGGAGCTAATGGAAGTGACAGGAATTTATGCAGATAACTACTTATTCCTGAGAGACAACATTTTCAACATCGCTTATAACGCGTTAGCGTTTCATCATAGTAGTATAGATTTAGGGATTCTGGCGCAATTAATATGCAGGAATGTGCAATTAATATGCTAATTAGCCCCGCCCCCTCCCCTCCCCCCTCCCCCCGCAGTGCCTTGGTAGTTTTAGTTGCAGATGAGGGTCATAAATCTTGTTGAGTACAATGGAAACTTGACAGTTAAGCAATTAATAGTATCCTTCACTGTCAAAACGAACAAAGGGGTCATAAATTTAAGGTTCAGTAACAAAGGCGAGATGTTTTTCCTACCCATTCCGCATCAGGCCACTTCTGCACCTGTGGCAGTTACCCACTCCACTCCTATTGTTTCTCGAACACGTGCGGGAACAAAGAGCTTGCTGGTCAAAGGAAGAGATTTCTATTGTGTGCCTTTCTATTGTCCGGGCAAGGCTACTTTCTGGCATACTCATTCCACTAGTTTTAACAAAAGAACAATGCTTGCCCTTCAGCTGTCAAAATGAACAATGTCCATGATGAATTAGGGTCGTGATAAAGAGAACCTAAAGCCAGTTAACAGAGAAACAAGTTCTATTGTCCGGGGCAAGCCTTCTTTCAAAATGAACAATGTGGATGCAGGACAAAAGGAAGAGGTTCTATTGTGTGCCTTTCTATTGTCCGGGGCCAGACTACTTTAGAAAGACCATCTGGCATTTCTCATTCCACAACCCTATAACAAAGCCGGTCCCTTTCCATTGTGGAAGAGATTCTATTGTGTGCCTTTCTATTGTCCGGGGCAAGACTACTTTAGAAAGACCATCTGGCATTTCTAATTCCACAACCCTATAACAAAGCCGGTCCCTTACCATTGTTTGAGCACTTGGTAGCTTAACAAAAGAATTCGAGGGTTGCTTTTACTTTGTCTGACTGTGGGAAAAGAGAGAGCCTTGAGTTCCCACGAGACAAGCATCATATAATACCACCCCATTCCACCCCGACTTCCAGGCGTCACCTGAATTGCCCGAGGGCTACTTCTCTCTGCGCATGCGCTGCAAGAGATGATGTCATTGGATGCAATAATCACGTGACGTGTAACATTTCCCCCGCCATACCAACGCATTGCCTGAGGGGCTCTAGGCCCTTATATTAACAAGCGCTGGTGGATAAGGAAGCCACTGCCACTTTTTAAGTTAGCGATAAAGTACAGTGATTCAGCTTAATCGAATTCAGTGCTATTGTCTTCTAGACTGCATTCATCGTCATCTACATAATGCAAGGTGAGTGAGTTTTTTACATGACTAAGTGAAACACGAATCATTGCAAGAATACCATATTGTTTATCTAAATTTTTCATTTCTTTAATAATTAACATCAGAATTGTTAAAAATGTAGCGCTTTCATCAAGGGTGTAAAATAGTTTTTTAGATACCGCCATAAACATTCATACTTAATCTCTAATCAGTGTTCCTCTATTAATATTCATACGATTTCGCTACACATTCTTCTGTAAACATTCACATGATTTCTCCCCGCATTCTTCTATTAACATTCATACGATTTCGCTACACACTCTTCTGTAAACATTCACATGATTTCTCCTCACATTCTTCTATTAACATTCATATGATTTTCGCTACACGTTCTTCTTGCATAAACATTCACATGATTTCTCCTCGCATTCTTCTATTAACATTCACATGATTTCTCCTCGCATTCTTCTATTAACGTTCACATGATTTCACTACACGTTCTTCTGCAAACATTAATATGGTTTTCAACACATTCCCCTTTTAACATTCATATGATTTCTCCTCGCATTCTTCTATTAACATTCATGTGATTTTCGCTACACGTTCTTCTTGCATAAACATTCACATGATTTCTCCTAGCATTCTTCTATTAACATTCACATGATTTCTCCTAGCATTCTTCCATTAAGATTCATATGGTTTTCACTACACGTTCTTTTTCTGCAAACATTCATTTGCTATTCCCATCACATTCCTCTATTAACATTCATATGATTTCTCATCGCGTTCTTCTATCAACATTCATATGATTGTCGCTACACGTTCTTCTTGCATAAACATTCACATGATCTTCTCAACACATTCGTCTGACATTCATATGATTTCACTACACGTTCTGCTTCTGCAAACATTCATATGGTTTTCTCAACACATTCCTCTACAGGCACTCACATGATTTCTCCTCGCATTCTTCTATTAACATTCATATGATTTTCGCTACGCGTTCTTCTTGCATAAACATTCACTTGATATTCTCAACACATTCTTCTGTAACATTCATATGATTTCTCCTCGCATTCTTCTATTAACATTCATATGATTTCACTACACGTTCTTCTTCTGCAAACATTCATATGGTTTTCTCAACACATTCCTCTACAGGCACTCACATGATTTCTCGCATTCTTCTATTAACATTCATATGGTTTTCACTGCACGTTCTTCTTCTGCAAACATTAATATGATATTCTCATCACATTCCTCTATTAACATTCATATGATTTCTCTTTGCATTCTTCTATTAACATTAATATGGTTTTCACTACACATTCATATGATATTCCCATCACATTCCTCTATTAACATTCATATGATTTCTCATCGCGTTCTTTTATTAACATTCATATGATTTTCGCTACACGTTCTTCTTGCATAAACATTCACATGATCTTCTCAACACATTCGTCTGACATTTATATGATTTTACTACACGTTCCTCTTCTGCAAACATTCATACGGTTTTCTCAACACATTCCTCTACAGGCACTCACATGATTTCTCCTAGCATTCTTCTATTAACATTCATATGATTTTCGCTACACGTTCTTCTTGCATTAACATTCACATGATATTCTCAACACATTCTTCTGTAACATTTATATGATTTTGTCTACATCTTCTGTAAGCATTCATATGGTTTTCTTAACTCATTTCTCTATTGACATTAACATGATTTCTCCTCGCATTCTTCTATTAACATTCATATGATTTTCGCTACATGTTCCTCTTTCCGTAAAGCTTCATACGTCTTTTTCACAATGCATTCTATTAACATTCATACGATTTCCTCTACTCGTTTATTTCATATTACACGTCTTTACCTACTCATTCATCTTTTATCAGTTATAAAAAAGAATTAAATTTACACATTTAAACTTTTTGACAGGTAATACTGCAAACTCCATGGGAGTCGCCAGAGCTGCATACGTCAGAGGAGCGGGCTCTCGACTTAACCAATTTATGCAAGTCAATAGAGAGTCCGTTAATAACAACATGATGTACAACATGTCGACACCCCTGGCGGGGGATCAGATATCAGATGTACCGCTGCATGGCTCTTACATTTATAATAGCCCCCCGTCACCAATCTTATCGGGGGGTGATTATATTACTCCGACGCTACCTGGTTTTGAGGATGTCACTCCCGTTACAGGGGTGAATGCAGGCATGGGCAGCGCTTCAGACCAGTGTTGCACGTGCAATAACTGCGAATACCAAGTTGCTGCAATAAAGATGCTTAACGAAGTGAACGGTGAGTTTAGATATATTATTACACTTAACTTTTTTTCTAGAAATATTATCTTTATCATTAATCAATGTATAACCAGAGAACAATTCAGAATTTCAATTATGGAATGAAGCATTCAATTTACTAGCACCTTTCAATCAAAAATATTCAACGTGAAGCTAATTTTGCTTTTTGCTTCTTTGTTCTAGTTCCTGAAACAACTTCAGTCGGGGTGGGGGAGATGGACGATGGTGGTAGCTTGCCCTCGCCTATCTTTACTCAGGACTACCTGACCCAGCCGCCTCCCGGATTCGAGGATGTTGCGCCGATGCCTGTAGGAGATCCATGGGCGATTATTCCTAGCGAGGTGTGCACTTGCGTAAATTGTGCCTACAGGACCGTGTACCTGCAGATGCTTCGTGAATTGAACGGTGAGTTTTTTAACGGTGAGTCATTTATTCTAGTAATATCATTACATAAATAATTAACGTGACGTTAACGCATGACTTTTCTCAATAAAATTTTTTACTCATTTTTATTGATTAAAATACAATTACATAATAATTATCGTAACTTAACGCATAACTTTTCTCAATCAACTTTTTCACTCATTTTTTATTTATTAAAATATACAATTATATAAATAATTATCGTAACATTAACTAGTGACTTTAAGCTTTTTCTTCAATAATTTAATAAACATATATTCTTGCATTTCTATTTTAACTAACATTCCAATTACTTCGATTTTGTTATTGTTATAGAACCTTCAATAGTGGTCACGAACCCGGAGCCTGAGTATGCATTGCTCCGGGGTACCAAAAGACCTCACGAGGCTGAAGAGGAGCACGGTCAAGCAATTAGCCCCCTCACCCGCCCAGGATCTTCAATGGTACCTCCATCACCAGTTGCAGGGCCATCAGGCATCGGTCGCAACCATTATGACAATTCAACCACCACTGCTGACTCCGATAGTGACGACACTGAATACAGGAACAACACCAAAAAACTAAAGGTTAGTCATACTCAGCTAGAGTGCAAGGTTATTGAATCGGCGTTCGGGCCGCCTTTTCAATAGCCGCATAGAAAACACTTTAGAGATAGCTGACCCCGGTCAATTTCTGCAGGAATGCAGACATCTTGTATTGGGAGAGATGGTTTCTGTACTCAGGAGAAGCTCTTCTGGCTTTAAAGTTAACGCATCCATCGAGATCACCTACCTAATACAATCTCCTGAAAAAGAGCATGCAGAAACCATCTTTTTCAATAGCAAGACAAAGCTGGGTCTTCAAACAAGTAATCTCTATGCCTTATACACTTCTATGGTCGATGAAATTCTAGAAAACATCTCGAATTTCGAAGGAGGTGCAAGCCTAAAATCTCTGTTCGCTGTCAGGGCTCTTGTTATTGGAACTAGCTTCTATGATCCCTTGAATGCATCGCGATACATAGAGTTACCCACTGCTATCAAGACCAAGAATAAATAATAAATATAAACAACGACGATGAATACTGTTTTGCATGGTGCTTGCTCGCTTCAAAGTATCCCGCAAAGCGCGATGGACAAAGAACGAGCAAATACCCTGCAGAACAGTTATTCACTGCATTTAACTACGAGGGATAAACGTCCCTGTTAGCCTACACCAGATTTCAGACTTTGAACAGCAAAACACCGGAGTATCAGTATCAGTATTTGGAGTAGAAAGGGAGTGTGCAATTATACCACTATACCAAACCAGCAGCAGGAAAGATTTCAATGTTAACCTATTACTAATTGAACAAGATGGAAGATCTCACTACTGCCTGATTAAGGATATGTCAAGGCTGACTTCAATGCAAATCAATAAATATAAAGGGAAACAATGGATATGCGAGCCCTGCCTGAAGCACTTCAATAATGAAGCTGCTTTTAAAAAGCATCAATTGAAGTGCATGCAGTGCCAGGTGCTCAAAATGCCTAATCAGGGTGAAGTGATTGAGTTCTCATCATACTCGAAGGGTAGTCCTGTACTTTTTGTTGTGTATGCCGATATTGAGAGCGTGCTAGCCCGAGTTCAGTCCTGTGAACCGTCGGCTAATCAGAGCTGGACTCGGGCTATCCAGCATCATGAGGCTATATCTATATCGCTTAAGCTCGTATGTCGCCATGACGATTCATTGTCGAGATTTAAGCTATTCAGAGGTCCTGATGCAATCAAGGAGTTCTTCATTGAACTTAGGTTAATAACCGACATGGTTATTGAACAATATAGCCGCCATGAAGAAATGACCTTGACTGCTCAGGACATGGCTGATTTCGATAATGCTCGTCATTGCCACATATGCAAGGAGTTTGAGGTAGAGGACTTGAAGGTACGTGATCACTGCCATGTGACCGGTGTATTCCTGGGGGCTGCTCATAATGCATGCAATTTAAATAGACGGGTACCTAACTTTATACCCATCTTTTTTCATTGCCTTAGCAACTATGACAGCCATTACGTGATGCAACACCTGTCATATGATGATCACCCCATTTCGTGTATCTCAAACTCCTCTGAGCGATATATATCATTCAGCAAAAAGTACAGGACTATCTTTTTCAGGTTTCTAGATAGTTTCAAGTTCTTGGACGATAAGCTATCTAGTTTAGCCTGCATGCTGAGTAGTGATGAGTTCAAGATCACAAACTCTGAGTATCCCGATCCTGAACATCAGCAGTTAGTGAGATCTAAGGGAATATTCCCTTACAGCTACGTTGACTCTCCTTCAAGACTAGAGGAAACAGCACTCCCTTCCATTGAAAAATTTGATGGTCTAACACAAGAAGAATACAATCATGCTGTCAAAGTCTGGAACACCTTCAACATTAGCATTCTAGGTGAATACAGCGACCTCTATTTGAAAACGGATACGCTCTTGTTGGCCGATGCATTCGAGAAGTTTAGGGACCTCTCTCTGGAGGTATATAACTTGGACCCCTGCTGGTACTATACCCTAACAGGACTTGCATTTGATGCAATGCTTAAAGTGACTCAGGTCAAGCTAGACCTCATCCATGATGAGGAAATGATTAAATTCTTTGAGGGATGAATCAGTGGCGGAATGTGTACCGTGTCAAAGAGACATGCCAAAGCCAACAAGTACCTTCCTGGACACAATCAGAAACAAAAAAACTTATATTTGGCCTATCTCGACATCAACAATTTATATGGGGCTTCAATGGCGAGCCCCATGCCGCAAAAGAACCTCAGATGGCTTTTACCCGAAGACATTTTAAACATAAACTTCTTTGCTGTTGCTCCTGATTCCCCAACTGGATACGTTTTGGAAGTCGACCTCGAGTACCCTGAGCACCTACATGATGAGCACAATAACCTTCCTCTCTGCCCGAAGAGTGAGATACCACCTGGAGGCCAATACAAGAAACTGCTGGCAACACTAGGGAACAAAGAGAAGTATACCTTGCACTACAGAAACCTCCAGCAGTGCATTGACTTGGGCATGAAGTTAAAGGAGATCCATAGAGTGGTTGCATATGATCAGTCAGAATGGCTGAAAACCTACATTAATATAAATACAGAGAGACGTGCAAGGGAAACTTCCAAATTCGGTCAGAATTTATGGATGAAAATGAACAACTCTGTACATGGCAAATTTATTGAGAATGTACGCAAATACAATGACTTCCGTATCGTTACAAGTTGGAAGCAATGCAAGAAATTGACAGTGCGACCAAATTACGTTCGGAGCATTTTATTTGCAGAAAATATTGTAGGGATAGAACTTGCCAGAAAGGAAGGTTACATGAACAAACCCATCTACATAGGGCAAGCCATCATTGATATATCAAAACATATCATGTACAGCTTTTATTATAATATATTGAAGCCAGGCCTAGAAGATTTAATTTTAAATTACATGGATACAGATTCATTTATCCTGGAAAGCTCAAGCGACATATACAAATTTATTAGTGAAAATCAAGAGCATTTTGACACATCAAATTATGAGGCGCAAAACAGCTATGGAATTACACCGTAAAACAGGAAGGTTATAGGCTGTTCAAGGATGAGCTTGCAGGAATCCCTATGATAGAATATGTTGGGTTAAGGTCCAAGTTATATGCATACAGGCACGAGGACCAAACTATGATGAAAGCAAAGGGCATCAACAAGACCGGCATGCGTAACATAAATTTTGAGCACTATTTCGGCTGTCTAAATGATATTAGAAATTTTTTTAACAAACACAACAACATTTCGAAGTTTCAAACATAAAGTCTCGACCATAGAAATGAATAAGGTCGCTCTCTGTGGTAGAGATGACAAGAGAAAACTCATTGAAGGCTCAGACCAAACAATTGCCTGGGGTCACTATTGTCTGCGTATGACTGACCCTTAGATGTATATATGTATTTACCATTGTAAATTTTTAAAAAATTTGCTTTTCTGTATGTGTGTGCGAGTGGTTGTGTATGTGTGTATTTATATATGTATATGGATAATGTAAATATTTAGCTTTTATTAATTGTTAAGTCTTTTCTGTTTATTAATTTATTGATTTTGAATTTTATTAAATGCATGTAAAATGCAGTCTAGTGAGCGAGTGTTTTTTCATGTATGTATTGTGTGTGTGTGTCTGTGTGTGTATATGAGGGTTAACCGTAAAAATGCAAATCATAATGTTGGTGTATATTCATGTAATTTTTTTGTTTATGATTTTTTAGTTAAAGCCACTTATTGATATTTAATCATGTAAAAATGCATGTAAACCCTGCAAACACAAAAATGTGTTTTTAAATAATGAATTTCATATTTGACACAGCATATATATTAAAATAAAAAACACTCATTATTGTGGAATGAAAACCTCTTTATTTTCAATATTATTTTTCTACAATAAATCCTTTCTGTCAATCCATTGAGTATTAGGGAATCCATACCACTTTACAAGAATCCTATTTCCCTGCCTGCGTAATACTTTCTGTACCAGAAATGTATTAGGGTACAGTGTAGATCGCAGTTCATGACCATAAAAGGACCCCTTTAACTCATCACCGTCATTACCTTTTAGCATGTATGTAACGGGTTTGGTGTGATTCACACGAACAACTTGAAATATTTCATCACTCCAATTAGCTTCAAAGCCATTTTCAAAATGTCCCTTGTCCTTTGATATCCTCACATAATCACCAACACTAAACTTTCTTGCCCCTCTCTTCTCCTTTCGATCTTGAGTGTAGTTATATACATTCAGAAGAAGATCATTGTTCTTCACCTCTATAGGCTTCATTCAAATAGTGGAGTGTTAAGTGTTGTTATATCTTGCAATGATCTGAGGTAAAAGGTCTAGCCACTTGTATGATCCTTTAGCTAGAAATTCGCGATACATTATATTCTTTAAAGTTCTTATTATCCGTTCAACAGCAGCTGCCTTCACATGTGTATAGGTACTGTAGAGATTGATGTTATATTTTGTCATTAATTTTTTAAAATGTTTATTATAAAATTCTTTTTCATTATCACTCTGTATGTTCTTGGGCGGGGTTACCATTTCTTGCAGTATATCTTCCATAGCCTTTGCAACTTGAAGTCCTGTCTTGTCCATTAGCGGTCTCGCATATGCCATTTTAGAGTAGAAGTTGATTGCAATGATGATGTACTTGAAATTCTTATTGATTTTTGCATGCGGTATCATCTCCACCAAGTCGATCTGCAGCAAGTCGTGGAGCCCCTTGCTGATAATCTTTCGACGCATGAAGTTTCTCCGGGCTGGAGCATAGAGCTCGCTTGCTATATGTTGCTTCACTGATGTCATGCTATAACCTTTGCCGCTTTTAGTTCTTGAATGATCTCTTCAATTTCTTGAGTATGATTGTTAATGCCGGCGTCTCTGGATGCCACAAGTAGCCTAAGGCGATCCACCAGATCATTAGGGTCGGTCCAGTAGATGCAGTCTTGCCTCGTATTAGGGTGATGTTCTTTCCGCTGTAGCCCTAATCCCTTGTGTTTCGTTACTAGAGGACGTATAACGCTTTTATACTTGTAGGAATTACCCGATCTATGCTGCCCGTGCTTGCTGAAGTTTCTTCGATGAACATGTGTTGCTTTAAGTATTTTACTGTATGTTTCAAGGTCATCTTCAGTGTATGCATGCATTTCAGGATTCTCTTGAAGATGAGTTCCTTCAATCCAGGCGTGGTTTCATACGTTTCGTCCCCTATTCGAACTTTATTATTAACGAAATCAATAATCTTGTTGCCTAGCATGTAGCTGCCATCCTCATATCGTACTCCATATGATGAATCTATTTCATTTTTGTCCTTCTTTCGAACTTTATTAAGGTAGTTTTAGAGCTTCTCATCTTTCACGTCTTTCGGTGATTCCTCCTTGATTGTAGTATTCTTTTTCTGTATTTCAAGTATACCCTGAAGCGGATCTGTCAATGGTTGAAGAGCTTCACTCATCACTCTCTGGGTTTCAAACTGCTGACCTTTAAGAGAACGTAACTTTTCTCTTATAGCCTTCGTGTGCATAGCTACAGATTCTTTAAGTCGTATGCACTCGCTGTCCATCTTGAAATGACACTGACATTAGTCTTTCGCATTAATATATACCCTATTTATTTAGCAGACTTCAGTTTATAAGAGATTTTCAGCTTGATATTTAGAAAATGACCGTCCCTTACACGATTTGCAGGAGCAGTGAAGGTTAGTCTATCACCATTTGCAATTGGTGCAGGCAGAGCTCTAACAGACTTGCTATTTATTTCAATTATTGTATCAGGCCTTACAGTAGGAGCTGTTGGTGACGTCATATAGCAAGAAACAATCTCGCCGTTTACGCTTGATTTGTAATATTCAAGACCTGTTGTTAACATGTACCTCTGTGATTTCCCTCTGAAAGGCAACGACTGCAGTGTAATTACATGTTCCCCTCTCATTTGCTCTACTAATTAATTTATGACTCTCATTTGTGTTTTAAGGATATTGATATTATCCATTGTAGTTGTCAGATGCCCATCTATTGATTCCTGGCGGTTCGCCATAGTTTCCATGTGTTTTCCCACTGTTTCTGTAACCGTGGTACTTATTGCACCAAGTCTGCTCTTTAAATCTTGGCGTATTTCATTTTGTTTCCTTCCCACGTGAACTTTAACAAACTTTTTTGTTGCTCCATCACTGTCATCGACCGGATCTGCTACTTCAATTAGCCTTCTTTTTTGGAATGAAAGTTACCGTTTGTATCGAGCGGTGGTGTTCTTGCACTTATATATTCTAATACATGCTTCTTATTTGGCACGTCATAGTCCTCTTGAGGTGGCAGCAGTATCTTCAATCTTATAGCATACAGGATAATGTTGTTTCCATCGTCGCATTTAAGGGTATTTTTATTCAGATATTCCATTAGAGCATCATGTTGCACGCCTAGCGACTTCTGGATGTGATCCCTAAGCGTAGTTTGAAGTTCGCCCATGCACTGATATGTCGTTTTTTCTGTGAACTCCTGCATTCGATTTTCAGTAGAAGACATAAGCGTATCCACGTAGCGTTTAGTGCTTGCGTCGTCCTCCTCAGGACCCTGAACAATGCGCATTCTCTTGTTCCTGAATTGGTAGTTTGCTTTTCCATCTCTGTTTATGATAAATTGTTGTAGCGATCTTTTCACTGGCGCAGCCTTCTGTGATCCAAACCTGTCAATACTCATGATGAACTATGAATGAGCAATTTCTTTATTAACAACTTTAATATATACATCGAATCCGCACCTATATCGACCGTCAGTCATCGGAAATTCGGGAACTATTACCATAAAGGTCTTCCTTCCGTAGAGCTCTCCCAAACACCTTTGCACAAATCTTTAAATTCAGTATACGTCATATCTGTGTTTACGTAATCTTCATATATATGCTTCAAGTTTAAATTATCTTGCCTGAAGAGTATAATCATGTTCGCATTATCTCTAATTAAATGTTTTAGGACTTTGGCATAGGATTGTGCTAGATATATTGAATCTAAATTTCGATGTCTGCCCATGCTGTAAAAGGATGCAATCTTGTCTTGCTTTTCAGTGATGACGTCATCAAATATAAAGATTGAATTTTCTTTAATTTCTGATGGGTGCAAGACGCTTTCACCGTCTTCGTGAGTATACACACCTATACCCTCAATGTTTTCAAGCAGCTTAACGAGATATTGATACTTTGGCTGGTATAGTGACTTTGAATAAATGTACACATTTTCAAAGCGTAGTCCATTCTCGTGAAGTATCATATTGAGTAATACATTTGTTTTTCCAGCACTGGAGCTACCTAGAATTAGCGCTCTAACATTGCCTGGAAACAGCTTCCCGTGACGATCGCGTCTAAAGTCACTTTCAAAGTCTAGCACCTGGATAGGCAGCGAGCAATCTTGCTTCACCAGCTCCATCGTAGCAACTAAAATAAAATAAATCATCCTTAATGTATATATGCTAATAAATGTAAGCAATGACAGAGTATAAAAGAACTATGTGCCATTAGAATCGATTAGTGTACCATGAGTGCTAAGGGGGTTAAGGTCTCAAGAGGTTCCGGTTTAATTAACTGTCTCATTAACCTGCTGCAATTTGAAGCACATTTGCCTGATTACAGATACTGTGGGCCTGGGACAAAGCTAGAAAAAAGACTAAAGAGAGGAGATCCCGGAATCAATCCTTTAGACGAAGCGTGTAAACTTCACGACATTGCCTACGCTCAGCATAAGGACTCTGTTTCGAGGAACGTTGCCGACAAAATCTTGGCTGAAAAGGCCTGGAAAAGAGTGCAATCATCTGATGCTACATTAGGTGAAAGGTTGGCAGCCCGACTAGTAACAACCATCATGAAGGGTAAGGTAGCTGTTGGTGTGGGATCCAGGAAGAAGAAACGAGGAGGATTTCTACCACTCATACCAATTATTGCAGCCCTAGGAGCCGCCGCTGGAGGCGCTGCACAAATAGCCTCTGCTGTAAATAAGAAAAAGGCTGCGGATAAACAACTTGCTGAAATGATGAGACATAACAAGGAAATTGAAGCAAGAGGGAAAGGCCTACGAGTGAAGAAGAATAAGGCGAGGAACACCGAAAGGAAGAGGAGGCAGAACAAGAAAGGAAATTCAAAAAACTCCGGCAGAGGGCTATACTTGTCCCGGAAAAAGCATTGAGTAACATAGACCTCGACTTGTATGCCCGACGTTTAAAGATTCCTCATTTTAGGGGTGTATACATGATCGATCAGCTACCCTCAAGACCTCGTTACAGAGAGAGAATTATTGTTAATTTCGATACTTCAGAGAATGAAGGCACTCATTGGGTTGCTATAAAGAAGGATGGCAACGTGTCATTTTATTTCGACAGCTTTGGAAACTTGAAACCTCCAAAAGAGATAGAAAGGTACCCCAGAGATGTTAAGGTACTGTATAACACTAAGAGGTTTCAGAGTTTCAGCTCAGTCATCTGCGGGCACTTGTGCTTGCAATTTCTATCGCAATGAGTTACACTATTGCTGTCAGCGGCAACGAGTCTGTGCTTACTACATACCTGAATCCTCCACTTCAGCTAGATCCAAAGTATCATTATGAAATTGCTCTACTGAATTTTGAAACCTTCTATCCAATTCCCAATGTTGATAGGAGTAATAATCAATTTCATTACATGCACAATGATGAAATTAAGATCATTGATATACCTGACGGAACTTATGAGATTACTGATATTAATGAATACATCAGAGATAAGCTAGGTGTGGATGAGAATGTCTTCTTTATTAGACCTAAGAATAACACAATGAAGGCTGAAATTAAGTGTCCTTTTACTATTGATTTTTCCGGTGATCGTTCTATAGGCTCGCTATTGCGCTTCAGAGGTAAAGTTATTCCTGCTAATCAGCTGTCCGAATCTGATTACCTGGTGAATATATTTAAGGTGAGCATCATTCGAATCGAGTGCAGTATTGCAACAGGCTCTTTCATCGACGGTAAAAGCGGCCATTCGATCTACGAGTTTTTCCCTTCTGTTCCGCCTGTGTATCATATTTCTCAAGAGCCGTCAAATCCAATTTACCTTCCAATCATAAACACCAATGCTATAGAGCAAATTAGTCTTCCTGTAGTGGACCAAAGCGGTAATATCATTGACTTTAGAAACGAAGATATAAGCATAAGGCTTCACATCCGCTGCAATGCCAATAGATTTTAGAAGAAGTCAACGACGTCAAGGATATCATAAGGGAGTGATTCGACGCATACATCATACTTTACCCTTGACACCCGGCGGGTTAACATCACGCAATCGACACTTCCTCCAGGTATTGGGATTCAGACTTCTATAATCATGGACATCTTCAATGTTACCGAGGCACCGAGATTCGATGACAAGGTCACTAAAGAAGAGGAACATGTGTTTTTACCATATAATACATCGGCTCTGGACGCTAATGATGAAATTAGAATCCCTTGACAAGGTGAGGATTTATATACTTTTACCTAATCGAAGTTATCTATACATCGAGGGGAGTATTACTAAACCTAATGGAACAGCTACTAATGCAAAGCTTACCAATAACGCTATTGCATTCATGTTTGAGGAGATTTGACTGGATATGAACGGCTCAACTATTGATCGAACCAGGAACCCCGGGATCACCTCAACTTTACGCAACTGTGCTGCTCTCAATCCAATGGAGTCTGATCGATTGCTGAATGCTGGATGGTGCTATCCTGGAGAAGACATGGACATTGTGAATGCAGCAAATGGAGACTTCAACGCCATAGTACCGCTTTCGATGTTTCTGGGATTTGCTGACGACCACAAGGAACTCATACTCAATAGCAAGTTTGAGTTGGTACTGATTCGATCCAAGGACTCTAAAAACTGTGTTATAGCGCCTGTGGGTGAAGAGAATGCAAGCGTTAAACTTGCACGAATCGAGTGGAGAATGCCAGTGATACGACTTTCCGATGCTGAAAAGGTTGAAATTCTCAAGATTGTCAAGTCGGACAAGGCGCTGTATCTCCCATTTAGGACCATGGATCTGCATACTCAGCCTGCTGTGCCGCAAACTAAAGCATTCACTTGGAATGTCGCCACCACATCAAGAACGGAGAAGCCGAGATTTGTCATTTTGGGTGCTCAAACTTTAAGATCGAGTAATGCATCTAAAGACGGTTCTCTTTTTGATCATTGTAACATAACTAATTTGAGAATTTATCTTAATAGCGAATGTTATCCCTATCATGACATGAATTTGGACTTTGGAAACTCGAGATTTGCACCATTGTATGACATGTACTCAAAGTATCAAAACTCTTATTATGAAAAAGAGAACTATCCTTTATTGAAGAGAAAAGATTTTCTTAAATTTGCTCCTATATTTGTTATAGATTGCTCACATCAACCAGAGGAAGTTGTAAATGGTGCTGTTAACATTAGAATAGAAATTCAAGCTAGTGTAAATATTCCTGCACAGACCACTTTGTATTGTTTGATAATTCACCATAAAGTATTTACATACAAGCCTCTGACTCATGTGATGCAGCTTTTATTTTAAACTAATCATTGTAAGGATTTGTTTTTTCATCAGGAATGTAATGATTATTAATGAATAAAAACACTATGTAAAAGCTTACTTTCATTCTTTTTATTGTTATTTATCCTGCATTTCCATCACTTTCTTCCTCCAACTCCTCGTTCCAACATATGACATTACATTTGCAACAGGCAGGTTACCTAATTGGTAATCTATAAACGATTCAATTCTTTTTAGCCTGCAAATTTCATCTCTATTTAAAAATATTTCACAATTATTTAAATTAGTTTTCAAAAATTTTATTTCTGTCTCTTGCATATAAGCAACAATATTATAAGAGAAAAGAATATTTTCACAATATTCCACACGCGGATACTTTCTCGTTTGGAGGAATACACTGAATGTAGGAAGACTCTCACGAATTATCTCCCAGACTTGAATTGTCATGTATACAAATTTGTCTGGGTTTTTCACTAAAGGCACTGGAAGATCATAGAAGAATCCTATCTTAATGCAGCGCCTTTTCGAGATGTAGACGTCTTGGCACACGCTTCTTACCGTCATGTTTCTTGGGCGTCTCGATGTTGCTTATTCTATCCTCCAATAGCGTCAGCTTCCTTTGCAGGTCTGCAAAGCTATTCCTCTTCTTCTTCCCCTTATTGCACCGCCTGAAACATTACACAATGAAGGCCTCAGAAAAGTGCTTGGGTGAAGTTAAGGTAACCTGAAAGAATTAATTTTTGCTAGGTTACAGAGGAATGAAACAATGATTTTTATATATGTGAAAATACTAACGTCAAGGTTTTCCCCAGTTCTGCAGGCTTTCCAGGGGGAGGCTCGGAGGTCGTCTGTGTTAGATCCCCAGCCTGCTGTGAATTGGACTCCTGTTCCTCATCTATGTGTTTAGCATACTGCTGTGCAATGGGATATTCCACTATATCTTCCGGTTCTTTATCATCGGAATCTACCTCGGATTTAGGCGCTGGTGTCGTCATTTGAATTCTGCAAAAGTCATTATAATTTCCAGTGTTAGTCGTATAAAACTGCTCTTGTACTATAGTACCATGTAATGTATGTTAGTATCGCATACAATTAATGTTTACAATAATGTTCTCTGAAGTTACGTATATGACGATAGCAATGTACAATAATGATGCATATTTAAAGAGGTACTCACTTTAAATTTCTCTGCCTGAAGAGGAATACACTGCAGCTCTCATTGCATGGAAAGTATGACGCCATCTTGTCGTGTACCTCAGGTTTTGCACACACTACAGAGTGAGTATACCCACTGCAGTACTCTGAATGCCACAGAGAGCCGTGATTTGAAATGAGGCTGAGCATCTCACCGTCACTTTCGGTATCAGTTTCTCTGGAAAGAAAGAAAATACAATAGAATGAAGCATTTTAAATTTCACTCTTCTTTAGAGAACAATTGCACACTTTTAGAGTTTGCATTCAAGAATAAAAAACGATACTTACATCATGCTTCTTTTGTAGACCGGACAGTTGTCTGTGCATATGCCTCGAGAAGTCATCTGGTCATGATAGGAAGGCATGTTACACACTATAGAATGCATGATACCATTACACGACTCTTTATGATAATATGTATAATGGTACGATTCTTCTCCGCATTCACTCCAAAAATCATTCATTGTATTATAGACTCGATTACACCTCGAATAATATTCAGAGCAGTGCGAGAAGGGGCTCCTTATATACAGCGGTAAGAAAAACCGGTTCTTCTATCACATGTAATGACTTGCAGAGAGGATCGGTGGGGGAAGCGATCTATAGGGAGTGGGGGATGAATGTGTTTTTCTATGCAAGAGAATCAATGATTCAGTGAGGGAAATGAAAACTTTTATTATAGAGAGGCAATGCACGTAAAAGGTTTTTTGATATCTCTGTTGAAAGAGATATTTGACGCGTTACATGCGTGTGCGTGTGTGTGCGTGCGTGCACCAGTGTATGCATGTTGATGTATGCGCATGTGCTCGTGTATATGTGAGCGCCTGGATGTGTACACGTCGTGGAGAAAGAAAGAGATAGATAGATTGAAAGAGGAAAAGGAAGAAAGAGAGAGAAGAAAGAAAATAAGGAATCGTGTCTAGGCATCGGAATATCTAAGTATACACCAGGGTTTAGTATAAATAATTATATTTGTTAAATACATACATTTTAATCGGGCCCGTTCACGCTTCAATAATTTAGTATTTATTAAACATTAGAGTTCCCTAGGAAGGTTCGAACTAGGGGCTTCTGGGTTCCTAAGAATACCTTTCATTAAAACAGCGTAATGTTGTATAAAATTAAATTATATTTGTTAAATACATTTTTTAATCTTATCGTGCACGCTTCCGTAATTTAATAGTTAGTAGGTATAGAGCTTGCAGGGTAAGATTCGAACTAGAAACCTCTGAACGGCCTTTAATCAGGGTAATGATATAATAATGTTTTACCCTAAGAAAATATCAACTTGGATACCTAAGTATACACATGTGTTAAATATGGTTTTAACCTGTTAGTGCACGCATCCGTAATTTACTAGTTATTACACATTAGAGTTTGCAGGGCAAGATTCGAACTAGAGTCCCTCTGAACGGTCTTTCATTAATCAGGGTAATGATATAATAATGTTTCACCTTAGCAAAGTATCAATTTGGATGCCTAAGTATACACCGGTGTTTAATATAAATAATTATATTTGTTAAATACATTTTTAATCTGATCTTGCATAGTTTAATAGTTATTACGCGTTAGACTTTCACTTGGTAAGATTCGAGCTACAATCCTCTGAACGCCTTTTTATTAATTAGGGTAATGATATAATAATATCAATCATCAATTTCTCATTAGCAATAAACGTTTGATTACAGTAAGAATCGAGCACCGATCTATGGATGTCCACGCAGAGGTTTAATGCATGTAATGAAATGTATAGTAGGCGCTTTTCGGAGTCGCTGCCTGAAATGAGCCAAACGGAATGCTTGTTAACTATGCTCGGATATATTCGTAGGATCTCGTAAAACATCGGAGAGAACAGCCCCTCAGGGCAAAAACCATGATGGCTGACTCTGGCGTTGTTTACGTAGAGCTGGTAAACAAGCTTCTCTCTCTTTCACGCGAACAAGGACAGAACGAGCATAAAGCCACCCTCGGATTCTTTTGTTAAGCTACCAGGTGTTCGAAAAACAATGGAAAGGGACCTGCTTTGTTATGGGGCAGTGGAATGAGAAATGCTAGAAAGAAGTAAACAAGCTTCTCTCTTTCACGCGAACAAGGACAGGACTAGCATAAAGCAACACTCGAATTCTTTTGTTAAGCTACCAGGTGCTCGAACAATGGAAAGGGACCGGCTTTGTTATAGGGTTGTGGAATGAGAAATGCCAGATGGTCTTTCTAAAGTAGTCTGGCCCCGGACAATAGAAAGGCACACAATAGAACCTCTTCCTTTTGTCCTGCATCCACATTGTTCATTTTGAAAGAAGGCTTGCCCCTTGACAATAGAACTTGTTTCTCTGTTAACTGGCTTTAGGTTCTCTTTGTCACGACCCTAATTCATCATGGGCTTTGTTCATTTCGACAGCTGAAGGGCAAGCATTGTTCTTTTGTTAAAAGCTAGTGGAATGAGTATGCCAGAACGTAGCCTTGCCCCGGACAATAGAAAGGCACACAATAGAAATCTCTTCCTTTGTCCAGCAAGCTCTTTGTTCCCGCACATGTTCGAGAAACAATAGGAGTGGAGTGGGTAACTGCCACAGGTGCAGAAGTGGCCTGATGTGGAATGGGTAGGAAAAACATCTCGCCTTTGTTACAGAACCTTAAATTTATGACCCCTTTGTTCGTTTTGACAGTGAAGGATACCCTTAATTGCTTAACTGTCAAGCTTCCATTGTACTCAACAAGATTTATGACCCTCAGCTGCAACTAAAACTACCAAGGCACTGCGAGGGGAGGGGGCGGGGCTAATTAACATATTAATTGCACATTCCTGCATATTAATTGCGCCAGAATCCATAAATCTATACTACTTATTATTATTATTATTATTATTATTATTATTATTATTATTGTTATTAATGTTGTTGTTGCTGCTGCTTTCACTAATGAAATATTTTACGCCCGACGATTCGTGCCTCTTTCATGCGTAATCTTACCGTGCTCTGCCGGCCACTAGTTCTTTTAACAACCCTGTAATAGAACAGTTAGAAAAAAAATTGTCTCTATAATTTATGTATAAACTTATCATATAATAATTACATCGGAAGAAAAAATTTACAAAGCACTAAAAAAAACAACAACAAAAAGCCCAAACATAGTCATGTCTCCGAAACTAGCTAAAAATCTGATGTGTTACACTCATATGACTTTCTCTACTCTTGTACAAACTATTTTTACAAACTCTTATTCTACATCTATTTCATATTAACCGAGATAAACATTTGCATAAACGATCTTTTGACATGCAAAGAGAATTACATTTTACACATAGCGACCAGTTCTAAACATATTTGACTATCGCTTAAGGCGTACCATGTTCCCCTTGTTTTGTATTTGCAAGGGCAATATAGAAATACAGTAGCCTTTAAGCATAGGCATATCTCTTAATGGCTAGTTGCTAGGTGCAGCACCATTCTCTTTGCCACAGTTTAATACTCTGCATATCCAAGACAAAAAAATGAATAACGAATTCCCATTTGAGAAAATAAGAATTGAAAGATTTAAGGGAATAACCACAGACACACACACAGACACACAGACACACACGGGCATGTTTCCAAAAATGTTTTTTTTATTAAGGGGGTCTCAAAACATGTATTTACGGTGAAATCTCGGTATCGAATTTTTGGGTGGAATGCAATACTTCCCCTACTTACTATACGTAGTAGAGAAAGTAAAAAAGCATTTTTGGAAACATGTCCGTGTTGTGTCTTTGAACAGCTTAACTCAGAAACGATCAGTCGGATAAACGCCAAACTTGTATTTAGGTTCAGTATCTTCCAGAGATGGGACAGGAAGGCTTTCAAGAAAATCCCCCCCACCTCAAATTACCCTTTACTTGGAACATTTTTCGAAAATTTTAATTTTCTCAAAAATGGCTCCAACGATTTTGATTAAAATATCATATGTTTAATATATTTTCTTGACAAATGAAATGTATATCTTTAATTTTCTGGGAATGTGTCCAAAAGTATTCTTCATTGTGAACGACTTTTGCATAACTGGTAAACCATAAAAGATAGACAAAATTTTACTCCACAAAAAATGTAGATCGCGTTAAAATACACAGTTTATGTCATATACATTTTTTTTGTTGAGCGAACCATTTTCGAGATATTGCTTGTTATTCCCTTAAGTTTTTCAATATTTTCTCAAATGGGAATTCGTTATTCATTTTTTTTTTGTCTTGGGTATGCAAAGAGTATTAATCTGTGGCAAAGAGAATGGTGCTGCACCTAGCAACCAGCTATTAAGATATATGTCGATGCTTAAAGCTACTGTATTTCTATATTGCCCTTGCAATTACAAAACAAGAGGAACATAGCATCCCTTAAGATATAATCAAATATTTTAGAACTGTTCACTACGTGTAAAATTAATTCTCTTTGCATGTCAAAAGATCGTTTCTGCAAATGTTTATCTCGATTAATATGAAATATATGGAGAATAAGAGTTTTGTAAAAATAGTTTGAACAAGAGTAGAGAAAGTCATGTGAATGTAACACATCAGATTTTTTTTATGTCCTGGACATGCAAAGAGAATGGGATGCGCACATAGCAACCAACGCTTAAAAGATTTGACTCGCTTAAAACCTACCATATTCCCCTTGCATCTACAAGAAAATTAGCAATAAGATTAACATCTCGATTAACATGAAGCATATGGAGAATAATCGTTTGTAAAAATAGCTTGTACAAGAGTTGAGAAAGTCATGTGAGTGTAACACATGAGATTTTTTATGTTTCAATAGACATTTCTCCTCCATCTCTCTCTCTCTCTCTCTCTCTCTCTCTCTCTCTCTCTCTTCACAAACAGAAGGTCTATGTGTGTTTCCGACACATTCCTCAGAGCACGTGATTTGGCTACAGCAGTAGATAAATGGAAGGAGAAGGTGGGGCCCTACAGTGGCTCCAGAGAGTATTCCTCCTCACTTAAAAGAATCTTGTGTGTTATGTTCACATGACTTAATCTACACACAACCGTTTATTTTTAAATGGCTCTGCAAACTATTCTTACGAAAGATTATATTTTCTGTTTACCTACTTCATATTAATCGAGATTTCCCTTTGCAGAAACAGTTACATTACACATTTCGTTGCAAGTACAAGGGGATAGAGGAAGCCGAATGATGTTTAAATGCAAGTCGTTGTTTACTGACTTAAAGTTTCATATTCTTTCCATGGGATTGCGAGAACAGCTGAATAGCGACAGCAATTTAAAAATGGCTAAGTATTGAAAGCTTCAGACTAATAATAAGAATATTTCCAAAATGCCTGACGCCACAGAAGCGGTATGGAAATAATGTTTTAAAGGGATCTACAATCGTTGTGTACTGCGTTTTCGACTATCTCTTAACATTTACCAGTTATATACAAAATTATACAAAATTCCTTCCGAATTAAGAGGACTTCATAGGCTATTCCAGTCAAAATATGCATTTTATTCGTCGTGTAAATATCTTGAATATGTGGAATTTTAATCAAAATTAACCAAACGTTTTGAGAAAATGAAAAATTTCTAAAAAGTTTCCACGTAAAACTAGTTTTGGGTGGGGGAATTACTTCAAAATCTTCCTCTAGCACCTTTGGAAGATACTGAACTTAAACACCAAATTTGGTACTAATCCGAGTTTCTGTTTTTGAGTTATGCCATTCACACACACACACACACACACACACACAAACGCACACAAAGAGCCCGAAGATTTTCTAAAGATGTCCTTTTTATTCAATGGGCCTCTAAGCATGTATTTCCGAGAACATGTCGATTTAAATGTTTTGATGGAATATAATACTTCTATATCCATTAGATACGAGGGCAGTCCCAGAAATACCCGACCTGGCGTATATATAGCGGTTGTTGTTTCAAACAAATGACTATGGTAGAAAGTACCACCCTTATAAAACTTAAGTTTATACTTTGACTAATTCTGTAAACACACCACACGCAACATTTACAACATCTATGCAATTCTCAACAAATTATAAAACGAATAAGGAAAAAAAATCTTGAAAACTCAAAATGTGTAAACCATAATAACGTTTGTTCTTTTAGCACACTAAAAAGCAAATTTTTACTTTCTCTACTACGTATAGTAAGTAGGGGAAGTATTGTATTCCACCCAAAAATTCGATACCGAGATTTCACCGGAAATATATGTTTTGAGACCCCCTGAATCCCCTCCAAAAAAAGCTTTGGAAACATGTCCGTGTGTGTGTCTGTGAACAGCATAAATCAGAAACGAACAGTCGGATAAACACCAAACTTGGTATTTAGGTTCAGTATCTCCCAGAGATGCGACATGAAGGTTTTCAAGAAAATCTCCCCACCCCAGATTACTCTTTACATGAAACATTTCTCGAAAATTTTAATTTTCTCAAAAATGGCTCAAACGATTTTGATTAAAATATCATATATTTAAGATATTTTCATGACAAATTAAATGCATATCTCGAATTTTCTGGGAATGTCTCCAAAAGTATTCTTCATTGTGAACGACTTTTGCATAACTGGTAAACCATAAGAGATAGACAAAATTTTACTACACAAAAAATGTAGATCGCGTTAAAATACACAATTTATGTCATATACATATTTTTTATTTTGTTGAGTGAACCATTTTCGAGATATTGCTTATTCTCTTAAATTTTTCAATACTTTTTCTCAAATGGGAATTCGTTATTCGTTTTTTTCATGTCCTGGATATACAAAGAGAATGGAATACTCCACATAGCAAGCAGCTCTTAAAATATTTGACTGTCGCTTAAAGCCTACCAATTCCCCTTGCATCTACAAGAAAATTAGCAATAAGATTAACATCTCTATATCTCGATTAACATGAAGCATATGGAGAATAAACTTTTGGTAAAATAGTTTGTACAAGAGTAGAGAAAGACATGTGAGTGTAAAACATCAGATTTTTTTAAGAAGGATCACTGCATTTCATAGATTAGCCAAATCTGTTTATAACTGATGAATTACAAATAATATGTGCACGCTCATTGGTGGTAGAACTACAAAAGGCATTTTTACAGGGATCCGTAGGTGGTGACAAACACTAAAATACAGTGATAGAAAAGCAATGGCGGCCGAGTTGCTGTTTCGTTCTGAATTGATTTAGACTACTTTTGTTATTAGATGCTTTAAATTTAGTTCCCTGTTATGCCGAACGATACGTTGCGTTGCCAAATGATTGGAAGCGAGCGCAATTGCAGGTAAAGCGAATCTTTTCTATCTCTCTCCCTCACCGATGAATCCAAAGCTCTTTGATGTGAATGCTTAAATAAAATCGAATTCCTGGGTTCCAGCATTCTTCCAATAGTTGAGTGTGATATGACTTTATACCCGCAAGCTTCCTGTTGTGCTCTGAAACACTGAGTTACTCATTTCTGTTGAGCATTTTTGGAGTGATGTTGCTTGTTACTAGAGGGCGGATTAGTGTGACCTGATCTGTGATTTCAAGTTACGTTACAGAGACCGAGCGGGATGGCTCAGGCGTTTACGTCTGTGGTCCGCATTCGGGAGGTCCCGGGATCGATCCCCGGTTTTTCGTGGTTTCCCTGGTTCGCCAGGCGAATGCTGGGGTGGTTCATCTTTCACCACGATTATCCTTCCTCTCATTTCCTGTACCCATCATCTTTCTTGGCATCTGTTTCAGGGTTTTAGGACCAGGCGACAGTGTTCGGCGGGTTGCGGCTGGGCGGTGGCTTGCGCTCTGTAAAGGTTCTTCCCTGGTGTCACTGCGATACCACTCAGGTCCCTCCTCAGCGTGGGGCTCCGCTCCGGGGGACCCTGGAGGTTGGTGACTTGGGGGCAGGGACCGTGCGGCGTCAGATGCGTTCTATCTGGAAACTTAGGGACCCCATCCATGCTTGACCCCTTCGGCATTCGGATCTGATCGCCCTTCGGATCTCTCCCCTCATCCCTCCCAGAGGTCACGTTGGAAGCACAATGGGCTGTTTGGCCTGTGCGCGCTGCTCTGCCCCGGTTCCGGGGGGGCCCTCCATGACATGAACCTTCACCTTTATCTTTTACCGTTACAGAGAGCATAATGAGTACGAGTTCTCTGGGCACGGACGATGGGTAAAGAAATCTACCATAGTAAGAAACACATCAGACAGATATAAGTGCATTATTCGTATGCACCTATTACCTCTTGCGACTCGAAAGGAGTTTCTCGAGATATAGTTTTTGTATAAGTTAGAGACGAGAACGTTCACATTACTGTTCACTGCAATGCACAGACGATGCAGTATTCAGTTTACATATAATATGTAAAATGTAATGTTCTATAACGGAATAAAAAAATTAACAGTCGTTATGTACAGCATTGTATACACATTCTTTCGATACGCCCTGTAAAGCCCCTTGTACACGATCAAATGTTTGTCAAATTCAATACTTTACAAGACCTTTCAAGAGTTGCCACAAATTTACAACTTTTATTGTCAAAGTGCTTCCAATACTTTTAAACTCTTTGAAAGTCTTGAAAGAAAATAATGATATGCTCTAAACGATCAAAGATTTGACAATGATTTGATAGCTTTAGCCAATGAAATGCGAGCATTTACAGTGCGTCACGAAATCTGAATATGGCGGAAAGCGAAAAGTAAACAAAAATGGCTACCCGGCCAAGGTATTTTGTATGCGAACTGAGTAGGTTATACATAAGGTGGTCATGTATGTATGCCTAGGACTCTGTGGATTACCACAAGATGGAGCAGATGAAGGCATATGGAGAAATAATTGCCAGGCAGATTTCCGAACTAAGTATACATTAATGCAATGTTATATAGTGTGGCTAACCTATCAGTTGGTGTTATTTCCATTGTATTCCAATCGTAACGTGATTTCATTGGATATAATACCTGAAAGTGTTACATAATATTGGTATAGGACAGTATTTCATAGCAAACTGTTATACCGTGACGCAAACAGTAAATTGCTTTGTGCTGATAAAATATTTATCAATGTGTTATGAAGGTTTCAACCTGAAAAAACATAATTGTAAATACACATTTATGACATTGTCAAGTCTTGTCCAATCTTGTCACATATTGAAAAATGTTTGACAATTTGTCTTGTAAACGTTTGATCGTGTACAAGGGGCTTAAGAGCACTGCAGGCACGCGCCCGTTGTTTACATCTGGACTTACCTCTCTTCTTAAACGTAAACAGACTAGAGTGCAAGTAAGTTAACCTCATAAAAACAGTCATTCTGATCCGCCCCTTATTTATTACCAAGACCCGGATTTTGGTGACCTAAAAATGTTTAAAAAATGACCTGAAAAATGGCCACATGAGATAATTTAGATAACTAATTAAAAGTGTATTTGTTCAATGTTATTTGAAGAATCTTCCAAGGAAATTAAGACAGTTGCTTTAGAAGCAGGACTTATAAAACTGTAACACTGGTTGTTTTGAGTTCTCAGATCATATAAAATTCATTGCCAGAGCACTTCGCAGCCTATAGCACGACATAAAGGCAAGGGCAATAGCAACCTGACTACGCTTTCATTAATGCGAAACTGACCTGCCTCATCAATAGTTTCGGACATGAATTCATAACTGTAATTTGTTATTACTCCTGCTCCCCTGGCCCCTCCATCCACAAGCAACCCTTTCCGACTAATCATTAAATAGGAATGTGATTCCCCCCCCAAGAATGTGGGCAAAGCATATACAGTTACTTGTACTTTCCAGTTGAATGTTGAAATTTCTACTGTTTTAAAATTATCCTTATATAAGATGCCAATAATAATGTTAATGTTTAACGTTTAATAAAATGCATTTAACAGATATCATTTCCTATCTTAAACCCTGGTGTATACTTAGGTATCCCGATGTTCCTGTTCGACTGCCGGAACGGCAAAACTTAAATGTTTAATTGCTAATGAAGAATGATATTTAGTCGGGTAAGAAAAAACATAATAATATTATAGCATTACGTGGATTAATGAAAGGCATTCTGAAGTATCCAGAGGTCCAAGTTGAAGTCTTAGTGTGGCAAAACTTTAATGTTTAATAACTATTATACCGATTGACTTAGATGTATGGCATTAAAATGCATTTAACTAATGTCAATATGTAGATTCAACCCTGGTGTGCACTTAGGTATCTTGAGGTCCGTGTTCGAATCTTACTGCAAGAAAGTTTAACGATTAATAAATATTAAACTATGACTGACCCTGGTGTATACTTAGGTGTCCAATTCTGGTTTCGATTCTTAATTATCTTTCCTTCCTTTCTCCTTTCATTTTTCTTTGTTTTCTTTATTTCTCTCTTTCTGTTTTCTTTCTTTCTTTTCATTCTTTCTTCTTGTTGATCCACAGACAAACTAACACACATGCTCACACTCATCAACACCCATAAATACACACACATGCACATACATACATACACAAAAACACTATAACACAAACACACCCAGAGTCAGTTCAACATGCATACGCGCGCGCACATACACACACATACATACACAGCATTATCATACAGACACACATAGAGACAGTTAAACACACACATACATGCACCAACATATCGACATCCAAAAACATCCACACCCAACACACATATACACACATAAACACCTCCGAACACATAGATACACATGCGCAACACTGCTAATATCTCTTCCAAATACACGAAACAGCACGAAGACGTACGGACATGCCCGAAAGCATATACAACACCTATTGAAATATAAATGTTTGGACACTTAATCATCGTTTATTATTAAAGTCAGCGCATGATTGAGCTGAAAAGTTCGTACCCTCTCTATAAATAGAGTGACCTCGAACACTGGACTTCATTGCGCTAATTAGCCTTGACGTGTCAAAATCGTGTTCTCTCCAACAATAATCCGCTTTCGAGAGTGGATAAGCGTTATCTAGGCGAGGAAGTCTGCACCAAGAGTAAGGATGAATAACTCTGCATATGAGGATATCATTCCCAGCGTTACTGGATACGCTTGTAGTAAATGTAGAACGAAATTCCTGCGAAGTTATAACAGGAGAAGGCATGAGATGGGCTGCACGCGGCTCTTCAAATGTAAACATTGTATTTCATCCTTCAATGATGGTTATAAAGGAGAACGCCATTAAAATGTGTGCGAGTTAAGCAGTCCTAAGAAGAAAAGCAGAGTGGAGCCTACTAAACATCAGTTATTATCAACAATGGATCATTGTGACATGAAAGAATACGAGACAGCATTCGAAGGATGATTGAAATAACATTAAATACAATGCAATATATTCAAGACCTGAATATGTACCTACATTAGGCAAAACAACGAGTAATCCAGGCAATACATAAAAATTAGCTGGCTGAGTGCCGGTTTGTGAACAGTATCAGAGAAACCTGTGACAAAACATTTAAAGCAACGAATCAGCCTGTGTTTCTAGAAACGGATCTCGATTCCATGTTGGAAACGAAATTCAAGAAAATGGCTACTGAAATGGAGGGGTCGCAGCTTAAGGCTAGCAACTGGGCCCTGCTTGCCGTGGAAGGAGTCGACTCCGTATTAACAAGTACAACCCGTTACGAGGAAGTAGCTACATACCACTACCCCAACTGTTGAGCCAAAGAAGCTTGTATAAGCATACAGAATTATACCGACGAGAATTGCTTCATGTAACCTTTGCTAGCCAAATTCATAGGGAAGAATGCACAACTTGTGAGCAAATACAAACAACTTCAAGATAAGTACGACTTCAGCTGTGTTTCTTACCCTACTCCACTTTCTCAGATACCTAAATTTGAGAAGCTTAACAGCATGTCTATGAAAGTTTACGGACTGGATGAGAAGTATGAAGTGTACCCAATAAAGGTTGCTGAGACTGCACTGCCTGAGCAGCGTGACTTGTTACTATTGAGTGACAGTAGTAGAAAACGTCACTACCTATATAAAGAATTTTGAGAATCTCGTTCGACGGCAGAAAACTAAGCATAAAGAGCATGTTTATACCTGCAAGCGCTGCTTTACACATTTTGATGAACGAATATGGACGAAGTGGATTGGAAAACTACAAGACCATGCAGCCATCTGTAACCAGCATCATGTTGCAAGAGTGGCTATGCCTACCAAGGAGAAATCAATTGTAGAGTTTAAAGATGTTGAGAGAATGCTGAAAGTACCTTATGTCCTCTATGCGGATTTTGAGAATATTATCTCTCCGTGTAATACGTGCATCCCCAATCCCGAAGCTTCCAATCCCTTATCAAGAGCACATACCAATGAGCTTCTGTGTTTACGTCAGACCGTCATCCAGCGTTGAACACCTTGAAACTGGTCTTCCTAAGCAACCTATGTATATCGTAGCTATGATGCTGCTCAGAAGTTTATGGAATACCTGTCATCCCTTCCAAAGTTTAGCTCTCCGCGGAAACAAGCTTAGGGTAGTTAAGGACATTCTGATAAATTGGGTAACTTCCTCTCGCGTATCTCGTCAATACACATCATCGGGACTGTCTGCAACCGCCGGGCAGTCTTACAGAGGTCTTAGCAGACGATAAGCAAGCGGTTGATAGGATTTTTAATTTTATGTCGAAAGTGAATTTCGAAATGAGGATTTAGTCATATTAATAGCAGGTTTTTCATATTGATTGGTTTACTTTTGTATATTAATTTATGACTTGTGCTATGTTTTATATTGATATTTATTTCTGGCTTTTGCTATGATTTTTATATTCATGTTTATCTCTGGCTTTTGCTTTTATTTTTATATTCATGTTTATCTCTGGCCTTTGCCATGGTATTTTGTACTGATATTTATCTCTGGCCTTTGCCATGAACAGTATCACAAGGGCGCTAATGACCTAGCAGTTGAACGCCCTTAAACAAAACAAATATCCATTGAAAAGAAGATTAATAATATATACAAATGTGCCAAGCATCTGAAACTTACGGATCAACAGCAAACGGATCTTGAGTCTTCTACATTATGCTACTTGTGTGGAAAAACCTTTACAGAAGAGAATTACAAAGTACGGGATCACATCAGCGGTGAATACAGAGGACGTCTTCATAATGAATGCAATGTAGCCTGAAAAACGCCTAAACATATGCCTGTCTTCATGCAGAACCTTAGCGGATATGACTCTCATTTCATTGTTAAGGAATTGAGATGCACAAATGAGCGCGTGGAGGTAATACCTAACTCTGAAGAAAACTATATCTCATTCTCCAAGTATGTCGGAGATATAAAGCTCCTGTTTGTGGATAGCTTCCGGTTCCTGAGTAGAAGCTTGGATAAGCTGGCTAAAAATCCAACTGAAGTACTTTGGAGAACACAAGTTGAGGATGATGATTCGTAAAGGAGTATTTCCGTACGATTACGTCACTTCATGGCGCATCTTTAACGAAACATGCCTGCCTCCTAAAGTCCCCTATAATAACCTGAATGAAGAATAAATTAGCGATGCTGTCTACGATCATGTTGGAAATGTATGGAGACTGTTTAATGTGAGAAACCTGGGAGAATATAGCGACCTCTACTTAACCTCTGATTTCTTCTAGCTGAGCAAACCACTAAAACACATAAGGTTGATCCTGAACATTATTTCACTTACATGGGATGCCATGTTACTGTATACTGGAATTGCGTTGGAATTACTACAAGATTATGATCAATTACTCATGTGGAATCCAGCATAAGAGGAGGTTTATGCTAAGTTTCCCATCGGTATGCAGAGGCTAATAATACTTACATGACAAGTTTGATCCATCAAGGCCAATCCAATTGATCACATATGAGGATGCGAATAACTAATATGATTGGACAACGTGCCACGCCCTTTCCTATGGTGGATTTCAGTAGGTTTCTGCTAATAAAATCAACTTAGAAAGACTACAAGAAGATGATCCTCATAGATACGTATTAGAAGTTGACGTCGAGTATCCTGTTGAACCTCATGATCTACACAACGATCTAACTTTCCTGCCTGAGCTATGAAGCCTAAGGACTCGACTACATAGAAACTAATACCCCATCTTGGACCTCGGAAGAAGTTTGTAGTGTATTACATGGTTTTGAAATAAGCTCTTAGTCACGGACTACGGCTAACAAAAATCCATCGTGTGCTAAACGTTATGTGGAATTTAACAACAGACTACGGCAGCAGGCTACAAACTGTTCAGCAATGTTATGTTTGGAAAAACAACGTAGAACCCGCGTAATCATGGATATACGACTGGTTACAAACGATAAGACTATGGAAACGTTAATTGTCAAGCCTGTGTTTATCGGCCGAACAATATATGCAACCAATCTAGATGCTGTGCATATGGCCTCCCGACAGATCGTATTCAATAAGCCTATATACATTGGAATGAGTGTGTTGGACATCTCTAAGACATTAATGTACCCTAGCATTATGATGTGTTGTTACCGTATTATGGATCCTAAAACCTGAAGCTTATGCATATGGACGCTGATTCATTCATTCATCGAGTGACAACTAAAGATGTGTACCAGGGCAAAGTGCGCTTTCTTGGACATCTAGATACGCTTATTATCCTATAAGCCATATATGTTATTCAACTCTAAACAATAAGGTGCTGGGAAAATTTAAGGGCGAGGCTAATGGTAAAACCATCCATCGCTTTGTCGGACTACGACCTAAGATGTATTAACTGGATGTCCACGGCTCAATGATAAAAAAGATTAAAGGTATAAAACGTAGTGCTATTAAGCAATGCATTATATTTGACAGCTATGCAGACTGTCTTAAAACCAAAGAAATAATAAGTACGCCCATTACTCTGAGTTTGTCGCGGGAGCATGCTATTGCTTCAGTGCAAGTGAATAAAATCACGTTGACTGCATACGACGATAAGAGTGCCATTACAGAGGATGGAATAACGACATATGCATATGGACATTACGGTATTACAAACAGTACTTAAGAGAATGTAACCAGAAGATTATGAGTTTCTCGTAGTCTACAATTTTAAAACTTGAAGTTTACTCAAGTGCCGTGTATACACCTAGCAGACACCTGATAAAGAAGGCAGAATAAGAAGATAGAAGGGAAGTGTTAACTCAGCCGTTAGGAACAAAACCTAGCGCTGGTCTCAAGCCCAGAAAGAAAGAGGAGAGGCGCCTATCCTTACAATCCTTATCTAATGAAGTATCGATTAATTGGTGAAGTCAATACGCCTAGCCAAAAATATAACTGTATAAAACAGGAAAAGGAATAAAACATATCATCACTAAAGGAGCTTAGGGCTGGGTTAGAAAATACTGTTATCTGTACATAGTTTTTAACATGTTAGCATTATAATATATAGAAGTCCATAAAGGGAGCCGATATGACTTTAAAACGATAGATATGGTTGCAGAACAGCACAATCTATGTATGATACGAGAGAATATCTCTATAAATATAAGACAATGCCTCAAAATATGTTAAGTATCCATTATAACTCCCAAAATATCTTTTCTAAACGCTTGGAGTTTCCCGGCCTATATATTAAAATGTCCTAAAAAGCCTCTCCCATACCTAATTCTATAATCTAAAATACCTTTAAAGAGCCTGAAATACTCATATGGAATCTTAAAAAATATACCCCTGTCAAAATGCTTTAAAAGAGCATAAAATGTCTCAGAGTAATCTAAAAACCCCTGCCGTTCTAAAGACCACCACGATACTCTAAAATCACGTGCCAATACTGTGAAAATAGTGCTACCGCTTCTAAAAAGCCCTTCGGAATACTCTAAAGACCTGTGCCCATGCCACATGCATAGCCTAAAATACCTTCAAAAAGCCACAAATACTTCTACCAGTACCCTAAAAAATAACTGCATAGGTATTAAAATACCTTAAAACCAACATGAAATACATTCAAAATGTGCTGAAAAATGTTTAAAAAGAACCTGTACCAATACCCTGAAACTACCTGCTTCAGTTTACAAAATGCTTTTGAAACACCTGAAGTTTCCCTGCAGTGAACCACAATACCCTGAAAACCTGTCTCCATACCTGAAATGCTCCAAAATACCATCAAAAATACATGTACTGTGCCTAAAAGGCCCATAAAGGAATGTTAAATCCTTCACAATTCATAGTAGATTGCTAAAATATCTTAGAAATGCTTACACCAACACACTAAAATACCTGTTTCGTGTCTAAAATGTCCTAAGGCCAGTAAAAGGATGTCAAATGCCTGTTCCACTGCATCAAAATACCTGCAAAGCAAGCTAAACATGTATCCAAAAATGACTTCTAAGTGCCTTCCGAAATAGTCATATTGTACCTGAGCTCTATCTACCCCTGAAATTGTCCCCTCCTTTTTGGAAAAACCCTAAATGCCATCAATCGCTGTCTTCCCTAGCATTTCTCCTCATATTCCTTCTCTCTTCCCATATCAACAATTTTCTAGACTTCAATCCCTCCTAGCCTAGCATCTCTCCCATATAAACCAATATTCCGTCCTTAAACCTATCTATAGTCTAGCATCTCTCCTTGTATTCCCTATCTCAGCTATATAAATGCCTTTTATAGTCTCCTACCCCTGCCTAGCCTAGCATCTCTCCTCGTATTCCCTATCTTTTTCATATAAATGTGTATTGTACCTTTCAAACTCTGTCTAGCCTAGCATCTCTCCTTGATTTCCCTGCCTCTCCCATATAAACCCATTCGCCTCCTTCAACCGCTATATAGCCTAGTATCTCACCTTATATTCCCTATCTGTTCCCATATAACCGCATATTCTACCCTTAAGCTCTGTCTAGCCTAGTATCATGGTACGTATTCTCTATCTTTTCCCATATAACTGCATATTCTAGGCTCCAAGTACTGTCTAGCCTAGCATCTACCCTCATTTTCCCTATCTTTTCCCATGTATGCGCAAAAATATGTGCTCGCTGCCCCCTATATATCCTACTAAAGCAACTTTTGTGATATCTGTAAAACAACGCGTTTCATTCGATGCTTATAATGTCAAAATAAATGTTGTTTTAAACACTTAATAGTTCTAGGGTGATCATCTTATCAAATATAATTTATCACATCTCTCATAACTATAGTATAGCCGGATTCCAACCTAGATTGCAATTCTGGAATGTGACTGTATGAGTTTCTTTCTCAAGATGTACCTTTCCAGTTTAATTCTTGGGATATTAGTTTGTACCTTAGTTCTATTAATATATTAAAGATATTCCAAAAAACAGCTAATACTCCCCATGTCATCTAGGCATGAAACAGTGCCGTTGGTGAAATCAAATCGTACCCCAAAGTTAGGATACTCCCTTGTTAGCAAGCACCACCAGTGAGTTTATCTCTGTGAATTATTCCCTCGCCTTTCCCCAAGCTCGGACTCAAATTTACCAACACGACGGAAACATCTCTGCTATTACAGATAACGTACAAGGGTATCTGAGTTTTTAAAGCCGCGCAATGGCGCGACAATTTTGAAGCCGCTTACGTTACCTGCTCTGTTGTTGATTCTGCTGCCGTCATCCCGTAGGTCCTTCTGCGATGTCTCTTAGGGTATGCGTCGGCGTATTTTGAAATGATAACACCAGTTTAGGTCGATTGAGAAATTCAATGTGATCTATTACTTGAGCTACTGAAACGAGTTGCCGATCCTTTGAAGATAAAGAATGAAACTGGTTATGAATCGCAGCACTCCAAAACTATAACAATTGAATTATTATACCTGCTAACTGCTGCAGTATCAATTTTGTGGTTTTAAATAACTGTTTCCGCAATAAAAGAAAACTAGTAGCGTAACTTGCCGTGAGTCGCTAAAATGTTTACCGGTAAAACCCCTCGCGATGGCCGCCAGATCTTACTCACGCAAGCACGTCACTGAGCGCTAAAAATAATACACGAGTCGTCACAAGTATCCAGACTGACGAATGTATGCGCGAATGTGTGCATGAAAAGAGTGTATACGAACGAATGAATGCGTCTATGATTAGACTGCACGCCCTTATCTAAGCTCCGCCTAATTTAGAACTATCCCACAACTTTCCTTTTTGCGCGGAGCCAATCTTACAATCCTAGTCCTAAGTAGGCGTCTGTTATCTTGTTGCTACTTGGTATCTCCCCTTGTTGCTGTGCTAAGGCTCGCCTGAATCTAGGAACCTTTCACTTTTCCATTTTCCAGAATTGGCCTACGTGACTTCGCAAATTACTGCACTTATAACCTAACCGTATTACAAGAGTATTCATGCCTAGCGCGTTCGCACCTTACTGTTGCTAATGATTTTTCTTAACATGACTTACTAATTACCTTCTTCTTCCCAGACAAGTCTTTCAACTCAAGCTTATTACATTATAAATTGATTTAGTATCGGGAATTAATTCTCTATTTTACCATTATTTCTTTATTTAATTCTTTAAACTTGCTGTGAATAATTACGGTATCATACAGAAAATGCATCAACTAAAATGAAGTAATGGTTATCTTTCGGCTGCTGCAAGGGAACTGGAACAATCATAAAAGCTTGTTCTTTAATATAATCGGCCTTATTTGTGTTGCATGTCATTTTGTGAGAGAGAGAGAATGGATATAATCATTCAAATTTGGGAACGTTCTAAATTTTCTAAAATACAGAGAAGTAATATTTTGGCTTTCTAATAGGACATTTACAAACAGTCAGTATTGGAATTAGGATTTACATTAGCAGTGATAACACTAAAATCATTAATGTTTAACTACAAAAACTCTAACATGGTGACCATAAAGAGAAGAAAACAGATCAAAATTTCGCTGATTGTTCAATAAAAAGGTATTATACTTCTATCTCAACGATAATAAATTCATGCTGCTTTAAGTAACCTGTATTTAAGTAGACTGAGTGAGATGGCTCTACAGTAAGGTGTGAGGCTCGCATTCGAGAGGTACCACGTTCAATTCTTGTTGTACCCGCCATTCTGACCTTGAGAAAATTTTTGCAGTTAAACCTGGTTGGTAGGCAAATGCTGGGATGGATATAATGCCGCGAATATTCCTCTCTCGTATTTCCTGTCATTTCATTATATTATCATGCTACAGGGTCGAAGGATCAGGCGAGTGGACGGTGGGCGAAGCGTATGGCTATAGAGTTTGCTTTGTGCAACTGTCTGCGCTGGCGGTCGATGTGGGAGAGCCCTCAAAGGGACCTCTCTGTGGGGAGAGGTAGGTCTTTGGTGGGTCCTGCTGGATATCTGTAATATCTGCAGACGTAGGGACCCCATCTGTGTACGAGCCTACCGCCCCAGATCTGGTTGCCCTCTTTCACCCCTTCCTACTGGAGGTTTCCCGAAGCTCAATGGCTGACTATGCGCATAAGTGCCGAATACTCTGGCGCTTCCTGATTATCATAACCATAGCCTCTACTTAAAATACAGATTAGATATTCTTATTCCCTTTAGTTTGTTCTTTCTACCCGTTAAATTATATAAATAAACTATTTTCTTACTTTCTCTACTACGTAGAGTAAGTAGGGGAAGTATTGTATTCCATCCAAAAATTCGATACCGAGATTTCATCGGAAATATATGTTTTGAGGCCCCCTGAATCCAAAAAAAAAAGCATTTTTGGAAACATTTCCGTGTCTGTCTGTGTGTCTGTGAACAGCATAACTCAGAAACGAACACCAAACTTGGTATTTACGTCCAGTATCTTCCAGAGATGCGACACAAAGGTTTTCAAGAAAATCCCCCCACCCAGATTACCTTTTACATGGAACATTTTTCGAAAATTTGATTAAAATATCATATGTTTAAGACATTTTCATGAAAAATGAAATGTATATCTCGAATTTTCTGGGAATGTCTCCAAAAGTATTCTTCATTGTGAACGACTTCTGCATAACTGGTAAACCATAAAAGATACACAAAATTTTACTTTACAAAACATGTAGATCGCGACAAAGTACACAATTTATATCATATACATTTTTTGTTGTTGAGTGAACCATTTTCGAGATATTGCTTGTTTTTCGCTTAAATTTCCCAATACTTGTACTTTTTCTCAAATGGAATTCGTTATTCATTTTTTTTTGGGTCCTGGACATACAAAGAGAATGGAATACTCCACATAGCAACTAGCTCTTAAAATATTTGACTATCGCTTAAAGCCTACCAATTCCCCTTGCATCTACAAGAAAATTAGTAATAAGATTAACATCTCGATTAACATGAAGCATATGGAGAATAAGCGTTTGTAAAAACAGTTTGTACAAGAGTAGAGAAAGTCATGCGAGTGTAACACATCAGATTGTTTAATTTAGCTCAACACCTGAAACTGTTTTATTGCAGCTAAGAATTAGAGGCATGAAGGATTTTCACGAGAAGCAAATGTTTTGGTTCTGAGTGTATAGCTTAGATGATTTTAAAACACGTGCGCGTTTTGTTATGTTAATCTTGGAATACTGTTTATAGATGATAATCATAAGGATAATCATAACTATGATGATGAAGATAAAGGTAAAGGTACGGACGAACGGAGGGTCCCCACTACTGCGGCAGAGCACCGCAAATAGACTGTAAGGCCCTTTGGGCTTCTACCGTGGCCCCTCAGAGGGAGGGATGAGGGGGAGACTCAAAGGTTGACCAGATCCGGATGACAACGGGGGCAACATGGACCCAACACCCGCCGGTCCTCCCAGGTCGGGCCCACTCGGAGGCGGGTCCTAACTGAGCAGTCCCGTAACGACGCCAGGAAAAAACATTAGAAAGCGTACATCCACCGCCCAGCCGCAACCCGCCGAACACAGTCGCCTGGCCCTACAACCCTGAAATGGATGACAGTGAAGAAGATGATGGGTACAGAAAAGTCGTGGTAGAATAGGAATCACCCCAGAATTCACCTGCTGACCCCGGGAAACCACGAAAAACCCATGGTTCACAGTAGACGGTCGCAGGAAATCGAACCCGGGACCTCCAGAATGTGAGTCGCATATTTACCATGGCGCCACCTCCCTCGCTTTATTATTATTATTATTATTATTATTATTATTATTATTATTATTATTATTATTATAGAAAGTGGGTGTCATTGCATACAGGTACATAATAGTAAGAGAAGGCTCAGGTTTTACTGTTGGTTCTGTTAATATCTTATTTGTACGTTTTAGGATTGAAGCTCTTCAACATTTATGCATACCACCATATAATACAAGCATTTCTGAAGATGTAAAATAAATCAATGTATATAAACATAATGCGCATGTTTTAGAAGTCATACGAAGTGGGGTATGTTTATAACTCATACGTCATTCGTGCTTTGCTTTTATTTGCTGGAATACTGAGGAGGATTTTCATTTTCCTTCTTGGTTGTAATAATTACTCCCAGTGGCTGCTAATAAAAAGACAAGATGAGAAGCTGTAACTCTATATTATAATTCGTCAATTCTGTAATTATATATTGAGTTAAGAAACAATGTTTTCAGAACTGCCTTTATAAATTATCTCGTACTATCATGTATCTAATGCGACCGAAGATTACCCAGACATTCTAGTGAGAATTGTTCATTATTATTATTTTATTTTAGCTGAATTGATATTAAAACGGACCTATTTGGAATGTGTATATATACATTGAGCAAGAGAACTAATTACTGTTAGTTATACGTACTGTATCCTCTATATGATTCATAATCCTGATTTTATAGTTCCCTCAGTCTTACTGATAGCAAGAAATTGATAAAGGTAATGAGGAAAACTATACCTTTTATTGGACGATAAACCTCTAGTGTTCTTCGCTGTTTTAATCTGGCTTTTCTGTGTCACTGTGAAATCTTCACAGCTCTTAGGATTAAATACTTTAAATAGGAAATCATACAATTGCAAGGATTTCAAAAAGTGCCTACTAAGGGACATGCAGACTTTGCAAAGGAGACAAATATCTTTTGAGATTAAACAAGGGAAGCACAATAAATCACAACTGATCGCAGTGCGTAGGGCTTTTATTACCCTCCCTTTCTTTAAAAAACTAGAAAAAAATGAATATTTCACACAATTCTGCGGTAGCCATGCTAAATTATAATTAGATATACCATGTTATTACCAATGTTTGGGGTATTTGTGATACATAAAAGTGTTACAATAGTTGATGGATATATATATATATATAATGTTACAGTTCAACCGACAAACTGTCAGGGATTACACAGGAGTGTTAGCTCTTTGATATAGGACACTTAAGACCTTTGAGTTCATGTTTCTTTGCAATAGATCAAAATCAATATCGAACCCGTGCGCCACTGATAAACCTTCCCTGAATTGCTACTACTTGAAGGTACTCTAGATGTTCTCGGGCTTCACACCCGCCCGTCCCGTTGGCGATCGTCAGGCATGCGTTGCCGTGCAAACTACATCGCCTCCCCGTGCAGTTAGTGTCTAACATGCAGGGAGTTGGTTATTAATTAGTGAGTAGGTTAGTCGGTCCCGCATAAGCACCCGGTTAATTTCGTGATGTGTGTTGCTGGCATGCTTTGCATGCGAGCGCGTCAAAGGCTGAATTCCCAGGCTGCAGCCATGAACAAGTCCTGAGTACAGCCTGTGGGCTTGATGGTGTAAGTGAGGGAAGATTTGGTGGCTTGCTTGTGATGTGTGGTGATTTCGTTAATAGTGGTTTGTACGTGCATTTTTAGTAATTACGTGAGGTTAGCATGCAGTTGCGTAATGGGATGGTGGGAGCGGTAGTGAGTTGTGTCTCCTTAATCGGAGCCGTGTCAGTACTTCCGTGTACGGCCTGAAGGCGTCGTCAATGATTTCCAATCGTGGGTCCGGCGTTCGTGCTGGGTCGTCTAGAGTGCACACTCGGCTGGCTGCCTGCCTGATGGTGCAGGTGCGGACCAGTGCCACTCGCGGGGAGACCCTCATCTCCCGGGTCCGCCTTTGCTGGGTAGCAGAAGGACTTCAGGGGCAGCTATGAAGTGGATGGTGTGAAGTCTGTAAAGATATACTGGAATCAGAGAGAACGTGGATTATTGTAAAAGGTTGTCTAGAAATTCTGTTACTTCGTCGTCGTAGTCTGTTGGAAAGATTTCTGTCAAACAGAGATAGAGGTCGTTTGTGTTTATCTATCGTCGTGTCATATTGGCCAAGTGAAGAAATTTGTATGTTATGGTGCGCAGGGAGTTGGTTATACATACCGAAGGCTAATTTCTTAATAAATTCTTCTATCGTTTGCATGTGTAGGTCATCATGCAGTTCTTTCGATGGGACTTTGGCTACGATTCCGAGTATATTTTTTGAAGAGTTTGTATGCGTTGGATATGGGTTTTTGCTGAGTAGCTCCATACCGGCGCTGTATAAGTTAATATTGGGCGAATGAGAGATTTGTAGAGCGTTAAGCCCATGTTTAGTTTGAGTGCAGTGTTGTAGTTTATTAATGGGTATAATTTGCGCAATTGCGCGCAGGCTTTTCTGTGTACTTCGTTGGTGTGTAGTCGCCATGTTAGGCCATGGTCCATCACTAGCCCAAGGTATGTGACCTTCTTGGTCCAGTTAATGTTGTCAGTAACGTGTTTTAGTGGAAGTAAGTTATGTCTTGGGTAGTAGTGCTTTATGCGTTTAGTGAAGATTATCGCTTTGCTTTTGTTCGCGTTTACCTTGATTCTCCATTTTGTTAGCCATGGTTCTAGGTGTGTGAGCGATGTGTGAAGGTTTCTATGTATAAACAATAATTTTACCTGATTTGCCATTATGGGTGTGTCATCGGCGTACAGGAGATGCAGGCAGGTTGAGCTCTTGGGAATGTCGTTTATGTATGGGTTGAAGAGCAGAGGTCCCAAGATACTACCCTGTGGGACGCCCGGCAGTATTGGGCGAGGTGTTGATTTCACTTCGTTAAGTACCGAGTGAGAAGGTTCGGTCGCACAAGTAGTTTGCTATCAGCTTGGTCATGGTGTCCGGAAATTTGTACGTAAGCATTCTCCGTAGTGGTCCCGCATGCCACACGCGGTTTCAGGCGCGTTCTATGTCAAGGAGAACGGCGCCCGTTGACTTCCGGATGTTGAAGCCTTTCGTAATGTGTTCAGTAGCACGAAGGAGTTGTAGCGTAGTCGAGTGTTTCGCCCTGAAACCGAACTGTTCAGGTATGAGTATGTTGTGCATGATCACGAATGCGTTGACACGTTTTATTATGATCTTTTCAAAAAGTTTGCTCATTGTGTTAAGCAGGCTAATTGGCCTGTAGTTTTGCGGATTCGCTTGGTTTTTGCCCTTCTTCGGGAAGTGAAGAACGTTTGCTGTTTTCCACCTCTTGGGAAAGCAACCGTGAGATAGGCAAAGATTAAAAAGACATGGTAGTGTTTTTAAGGTGTTGAGAGGTAGGTTTTTTTTAATACGATGTTTGGCACTTGGTCTGGACCGGGAGTCTTTCTTTTCGGAAGGTGTTTTATAAGCCATTGGATTTCGGAAGAAAGCGTTTTACGAATTTGGTTGTGCGTTTGCATTTTGTGTATTTTTTCGGTGAGTCTTTCGATTTCGTTCGTAAATGTGGGTAGCGTTGGTGTTAGGTTTGGAACAAGTGTGTTTTGCAGTGCGTCTGCTAGCGCTTCTGCTTTTTCTTCGTCTGTAGTAGCAATATATTGTCCCACGTGGAGAGGGGAAATGAGATCCTGTCCCGGGTAAGACATTTGGCTATGCGCCACACTGTGTTATTATGCGGTTCTAGCGCCTGCAGTGTGTTCTTCCACTGCTCTGAAATAACGGTAGCAGTGCTCTCGCCAAGTTGCTGGTTTAGTGTTCGGAGGTGATGTTGTGTAGCGGCACTTCGGGTGTATTGCCATTGTCTTCGTGTTCTGTTACGTTGTTTGGTTAAGTGTTGTATGTCCGCTGGAAGTCGCGTGTTGGTCTTTCTTTGCCGCTGTAAGGGGACTGCCACCATTGTGGCATATTGTATTGCTTTTTCGATCGTTTCTGTGGCATTGTCAATGTCCTCAATAGTCTGTCCGCATGTTCGAGATTTGTGCTTCCACTGTTTCCGCAAAAAGGTCCCAGTTGACTTTGTTGTAGTTACGTCTAGGTCTGGTTGGTGCAGTTTGAAGGGAGCCTTCCAGGTTTATCAATACTGGTAAATGGTCCGATGATAAATCATTGTGTACCTTTAGCGAGATGCACGCGCCGATCTATCTTTCTATTACGATGTCGAGAACATCCGCGGTCTGATTTGCCTGAAATGGAATGTCAGTTGGTTCAGTGGGAGCGTGAATTATATAATCGGACCTATTTTCGTGACGTAGTAGTGTTTGTCCGACAGTGTTCGCGTACGTAGAATTCCAGAGTGAGTGCTTTGCGTTGAAATCACCTGCTATTATTATGCGTTGGTTTAGTTGAAGGAGTGAATCTGTATCCGCTGTGTCACCCGGAGGATTGTAAGCCGAAATTATTGTCAGATTTGTTTGGTTTAACGGAGCGTTTATCGCGCTTGCTTCGAGCCTTTGGAGCGGCGGAAGTTGAATCGGATGATGTGAGATGTCCCGACGGACGGCGATAGCAGTGCCGCCGCCATGTCTGTCTCGGTCATTGCGGTATAGTAGGTAACCCGGAAGATTTAACCTGTCTCGCGGGCTGAGGTGTGTTTCCGTTAGGAGAGCTATTTGAACATTGTGTTTGGCCAAGTAATCTAACAATTCATGTTTTCGTTGTCTCAGTCCGTGTGCATTCCAAGTCATTAATTTTCCTGTTGTTGAGCTAACGTCCATTGAAGTTGTCAGAGTCAAGAAGCAGTTCGAAGTATTGGCGATAATGCTGAAGGGTGTCCAATTTCTCCTCAGGTCCGTAGGTCAGTTCGTCATCCACCGCGTAGAAAACTTTTTTTTTCCGTGGAGGGAAAAATGCATTACTGCATTCGACCCCCAGCCGGTGTGCAATGGCTGGGGGGATATGTGGGGATCGCCGCTCAAAGCGCGGAATACCCACTAAAAATCCCTACCACGTGTTAGTTGTATATTGCTGTGTCATAACGTGCATTCACGCTTGCATGCTTTTAGTCGGGTCCCGCATAGCACCCCAATTAGTATGTGAATGGCTACTTAGCTGGCATGCATTCCATGCGAGCGCGTCAAACGTTAGTTGCTGGTATTGCCCATGAAACCTGAACAATACCAGTGGGTTATATGCGTATTCTCTTATGTTGTTAATATATGCTTAATTTAACTTAAGATCTAATTTGTGTGTTGATTGCAGGGAGTGCCTGCGTGTCATATGACTTAACGTTAACTTACTGCTAAGTTAGATAGTATTGTATTATTTTATGAATAATTGAGAAATTGCTGTGATTGAGGCCTGATCTGTTCTTCCCAGGGGTTCCTGTTCGTCAAGTGGGCACAGGCTTCAGTCGTGTGATCCGGCCTTCTAGGTCCTTCGTTGTGCTCGTTGTCCTGATGGTCGCCAATGTCGTCTGTGTGAACGACTCCATAATGCAGCGGCCCGTCTTTCACTGCCCACGTCATTCACGGTGGGAGGCCCATTCTCCCGGGCCTCCTCAGCAGTTACTGAGGACTTGAGGGCTCTGCGACGGGCGTGGACTGAAACAAGGGTAGAAAGCAAGAAAAAGATTAGTGATGGGATATAAAAACGCGAGCCGGCCTTCGCTGTGTTTAAAGTGACCGACCTCGAAGAAAACACGTTTCTTTGGAGGATAGCTAATGTGTCGGTGTTTTGTGTGTTCTGTGTCGTTTGAGCCTGTCAATTTCGATATTGGTAGCCGGTTTCCAGGAGGAACTGAGCCGTACACCAGCATCCCGGTTGAGCGTGCCCTTCTCTGAGACGATGGCCAGCACCTCCTTGACCCTGCGCTCCCAGTAGCCGTCGCACCTGGCAACGATGGTGGTCTCGCGGAAGTTGGCTCTGTGGTCCATAACAAAGCAGTGTTCAGTCAACCCAGATTTTTCTGGCTGCATTAGCAGGATATACCTCTCATGCTCCTTGACCCTGGTAGTTATTCACAAGGAATGCGCTAGACTCCCGGTACTTGGAGGCCTAGCTGGTCTTTCACTGGCCTGAAATCGGTTTTTTATCTTCGGAGGAGGTTTGTGTACGGTCCTGATGTTGTGCTTGGCCAGGATTCTGCTGATTTTGCCGGATAGTTACCGGTGAATGGAATGCAGGCTGTGGCGGTGGGTTTCTCTGGAGCTGGCCTTGTGGTAGATTACACACCAACGAAGTACGCAGAAAAGCCTACGCGCAATTACGCAAATTATATCCATTAATAAATTACAACAATGCACTCAAACTAAACATGGGCTTAATGCTCTACAAGTCTCTCATTCGGCCAATATAACTTATGCAGCGCCGGTATGGGGCTACGCAGCAAAAACCCATATCCAAAGCATACAAACTCTTTAAAACAAAATACTCAGAATCGTAGCCAAAATCCCGTTGCTAACACCATCGAAAGAACTGCATGATGACCTACACATGCATACGATAGAAGAATTTATTAAGAAATTAGCCTTCGATATGTATAACAAACTCCCTGCTCACCATAACATACAAATTTCTTCACTTAGCCAATATGACACGACGATAGATAAACACAAACGACCTCTATCTCTGTTTGACAGAAATCTTTCCAACACAGACTACGACGACAAAATAACAGAATTTCTAGACAACCTTTTACAATAATCCATTTTACAATAATCCACGTTCTCTCTGCTTCCAGTATATCTTTACAGACTTCACACCATCCACTTCACAGCTGCCCCTGAAGTCCTTCTGCTACCCAGCAAAGGCGGACCCGGGAGATGAGGGCCTCCCCACGAGTGGCACTGGTTCGCACCTGCACCATCAGGAAGGCAGCCAGCCGAGTGTGCACTCTAGACGACCCAGCACGAACGCCGGACCCACGATTGGAAATCATTGACGACGCCTTCAGGCCGTACACGGAAGTACTGACACGGCTCCGATTAAGGAGACCTCGCAGAATCACAACTCATTATCGCTCCCACCATTTCATTACGCAACTGCATGCTAACCTCACGTAATTACCAAAAATGCACGTACAAACCACTATTAACCAAATCACCACACATCACTAGCAAGCCACCAAATCTTCCCTCACATACACTATCAAGCCTTCAGGCTGTACTCAGGACTTGTTCATGGCTGCAGCCTGGGAATTCATCTTTTGACGCGCTCGCATGCAAAGCATGCCAGCAACACACATCACGAAATTAACCGAGGTGCTTATGCGGGATCCGACTAACCTACTCACTAACTCATAACTAACTCCCTACATGTTAGACACTAACTGCACGAGGGAGGCGATGTAGTTTGCACGGCAACGCATGTCTGACGATCGCCACCGGGACGGGCGGGTGTGGGGCCCGTCCTTTTCCCCCTTAGGGGGGTTATAATTAAAAAAAATCTGATGTGTTACACTCACATCACTTTCTCTACTCTTATACAAACTATTTTTACAAACGCTTATTCTCCATCTACTTAATGTTAATCGAGATAAACATTTGCAGACTCTATCTTATTGCTAATTTCCTTGTAGATGTGAGGGGAATATATATATTTACAAGGGCAATATAGAAATACAGTAGCCTTTAAGCACATACATATCTCTTAATAGCTGGTTGCTAGGTGCAGCACCATTCCCTTTCCCACAGATTAATACTCTTTGCATATCCAAGACAAAAAAATGAATAACGAATTCCCATTTGAGAAAATAAGTATTGAAAAATTTAAGGGAATAACAAGCAATATCTCGAAAATGGTCCACTCAACAACAAAAATATATATGACATAAATTGTGTATTTTAACGCGATCTACATTTTTTGTGTAGTAAAACTTTGTCTATCTCTTATGGTTTACCAGTTTACCAAAAGACGTTCACAATGAAGAATACTTTTGGAGACATTCCCAGAAAATGTAAGATATACATTTCATTTGTCATGAAAATATCTTACACATATGATATTTTAATCAAAATCGTTAGAGCCATTTTTGAGAAAATTAAAATTTTCGAAAAATGTTCATGTAAAGGGTAATCCGGGGTGGTGGGATTTTCTTGACAACCTTCGTGTCGCATCTCTGGAAGATACTTAACCTAAATACCAAGTTTGGTGTTTATCCGACTGTTCGTTTCTGAGTTATGCTGTTCACAGACACACAGACAGACACACACGGACATGTTTCCAAAAATGCTTTTTTTGGATTCAGGGGGTGTCAAAACACATATTTCCGGTGAAATCTCGGTATCGAAGTGGTTAGAATACAATACTTCCCCTACTTACTATACGTAGTAGAGAAACTAAAAATGTGGATGTCTCTCAAACATTTAATTTATGTAAGGTAAGTGTTTTTTTTTGTCGCGTAAGCCGTTTCTGAGATATCTCTTAAAATTGATCATTTTTTGATCATTCTCCTTAAGTACTGTCAACATTCATTTGTTTCCTGCAATTGTACGAAACAGTATGGAATTGGAAGGCCGTCATATAGAGTTCTGTTCTTAAACGTTTGACTATGTTGTCCCTTTGTATCTATAACGAAATATGTAATTTAGCTCTTTATACAAAGTTTTATCTCCAATAAAATGAAGTATATAGAAAAAAATCTGATGTGTTACACTCACATGGCTTTCTCTACTCTTGTACAATATAATTTTACAAACGCTTATTCTCCATATGCTTCATGTTAATCGAGATATCGAGATGTCAATCTTATTGCTAATTTTCTTGTAGATGCAAGGGAAATATGGTAGCTTTTAAGCGATAGTCAAATATTTTAACGCTGGTTGCTATGTGGCGCATTTCATTCTCTTTGCATGTCCAGGACATAAAAAAATCTGATGTGTTACACTCACATGACTTTTTCTACTCCTGTACAATCTAATTTTACAAACGCTTATTCTCCATAAGCTTCATGTTAATTGAGATATCGAGATGTCAATTTTATTGGTAATATATGGTAGTTTTTAAGCGATAGTCAAATATTTTAACGCTGGTTGCTATGTGGCGCATTCCATTCTCTTTGCATGTCCAGGACATAAAAAAATGAATAACGAATTTGAGAAAAAGTATAAGTATTGTAAAATTTAAGGAAATAACAAGCAATATCTCGAAAACGGTTCACTCAACAAAAGAAATGTATATGACATAAGTTGTGTATTTTAACGCGATATACATTTTTTGTGTAGTAAAATTTTGTCTATCTCTTATTGTTTACCAGTTATGCAAAAGTCGTTCACAATGAAGAATACTTTTGGAGACATTCCCAGAAAATTCGAGATATACATTTCATTTCTCATGACATTATCTTAAACATATGAAATTTTCATCAAAATCGTTAGAGCCATTTTTGAGAAAATTAAAATTTTCGAAAAATCTTCCATGTAAAGGGTAGTCTGGGGTGGGGGGATTTTCTTGAAAACCTTCGTGTCGCATCTCTGGAAGATACTGAACCTAAATACCAAGTTTGGTGCTTATCCGACTGTTTGTTTTTGAGTTATGCTGTTCACAGACACACACACACAGGCACACACACACACAGACACACACACAGACACACACACGGACATGTTTCCAAAAATGCTTTTTTTGGATTCAGGAGGTCTCAAAACATGTATTTCCGGTGAAATCTCGGTATCGAATTTTTGGGTGGAATGCAATACTTCCCCTACTTACTATACGTAGTAGAGAAAGTAAAAATACCGATCCAATCATTCAGCAGCCTGAAGATGGGAGAGATGTACGCTCCCGAAACGTCGATGTCTCCACATCACTTCACCTAGCTTGAAGCCCGAGAACGTCTAGAGCATATTCGTCGCCAGGAAAGCTTCAACTCTTATTTTACTTGAAGGTAATTTTGACCATACTGTGTTCAAACATTCCATACGAATACCAAATTAAAATTGGGTTCAGTCCAAACGAACGCCATTCATCTGTTTGGAAAAAAGAAATTTGACGGCTCGTACGGGGAATGAACTCAACACCTGCAGATTGACAACCCAGCTGGCTATTGACTGCGCTGTTACTAAAGCTCTGTTACTATAGCTCTTGTTAGTCTCTCTGATACGTAGGATTCTCCTTGTGAAGATGGAGGCATGAGTGATGCATTAACCCTTCCTGGCGGAGCTTTTTTTTTCCAGAAAAAGCAAAGTTCAATGCTTAGAGAATACCACAATTTATTGTTTTAGAGTGGAAATCAGTACCGTATTCGTATTTAATCTTTATTTGGTTTATCAGTGCGAATATTGAAAGGAAAAACCATTACATAGCTTCAAAGTTGATCGTCAAGTCCATAGGTGTCCTATATCCTATACCTGAAAGTCTGTCGGTTAAATTCTGCAACACACATGTAAATATATGTAAGTACTAGTCTTGTCACTTCCGAGATCATGCGCCTTATTTTCATATATGCCGTGTATATTCAACTATCATTTCGCACTCAGGCTCTAATCTTGGAACTATGAATGTGATAGGACCTCAAGCGTATTTACATACGTATTAAAGTAATAAATCCAGGGTTAACCTGAAAGATACCTGAATCCAAAACATCAATCTCTCATGTCACAGTCGCTGTTATGATTAATGAATTTAAACGTCGTTGTGTTAGTAAATTAGTTTCAAAGAATACGATAGATTAACTTCAGTAGAAAAACGAAAAATACTGGAACTTTCAAGGTTTTAAGTTCTATATGTATGAGTCAAACTGGAAATAAGCATCTCCTCCTTCATTTGTTTCCCTCAGATTGCTACCTAACTTAATTTATGTTTCTTTATCCTAGATGTTCATATGCCACGTCTATTACTAGGCCATACTTTCGTACGCCTTTGATAACAGAATCCTGAGCTTCGCCATAAAAGTTATCCGGTGCGTCCGTCCCGAGCTTAATTCGAAGCGGTCATAAATCTAGATGTTAATTTATTTACAGAATGTCATTGCTGCAAGTATAAATGTCAAGATTATCTATCTCGCCCAGGTTGAAGGCCTTGTACTTGACCTGGATTCCTAGAGGACGCCTAGCAAAATATGTTGACCTTCTAGTGAGGTTGTGGATCGAATCTACCCGCCAACGTTCTACGAATAAATGTCTTCCTCTTCTGCTTGGTCAAATATGATTAAGAATTCAAACATTTAGTTACTCTTAATATTAGTTTGTGCAACGTTACCACGCTATCATCTACCTACCCTTTTTACTTTCTCTACTACGTATAGTAAGTAGGGGAAGTATTGTATTCCAACCAAAAATTCGAGTCCGAGATTTCACCGTAAATACGTGTTTTGAGATCCCCTGAATCCAAAAAAAGCATTTTTGGAAACATGTCCGTGTGTTTCTGTCTGTGAACAGCATAACTCAGAAACGAACAGTCGGATAAACACCAAACTTGGTATTTAGGTTCAGTATCTTCCACGGATGCAACACGAAGGTTTTCAAGAAAATCCCCCCACCCCAGATTACCCTTTACATAGAACATTTTTCGAAAATTTTAATTTTCTCAAAAATGGCTCTAACGATTTTGATTAAAATATCATATGTGTAAGATATTTTCATGACAAATGAAATGTATATCTTACATTTTCTGGGAATGTCTCCAAAAGTATTCTTCATTGTGAACGTCTTTTGGTAAACTGGTAAACCATAAGAGATAGACAAAGTTTTACTACACAAAAAATGTAGATCGCGTTAAAATACACAATTTATGTCATATACATTTTTGTTGTTGAGTGGACCATTTTCGAGATATTGCTTGTTATTCCCTTAAATTTTTCAATACTTATTTTCTCAAATGGGAATTCGTTATTCATTTTTTTGTCTTGGATATGCAAAGAGTATTAATCTGTGGGAAAGGGAATGGTGCTGCACCTAGCAACCAGCTATTAAGAGATATGTATGTGCTTAAAGGCTACTGTATTTCTATATTGCCCTTGTAAATATATATATTCCCCTCACATCTACAAGGAAATTAGCAATAAGATAGAGTCTGCAAATGTTTATCTCGATTAACATTAAGTAGATCTAGAATAAGCGTTTGTAAAAATAGTTTGTATAAGAGTAGAGAAAGTGATGTGAGTGTAACACATCAGATTTTTTAGTTTCTCTACTACGTATAGTAATTACGAGAAGCATTGCATTCCATCCAAAAATTCGATACCAAGATTTCACCGGAAATATATGTTTTGAAGTGCCTGGAATCCAAATAAAGCATTTTTTTTGTAACATATCCGTTGTGCGTCTGTGTATCTGTGAACCCTATGTGTCTGTCTGTGAACAGCATAAAACGAAAAGTCAGATAAACACCAAACTTGGTATTTCAGTTTAGTATCTTCCAAGGATGCGACACAAAGGTGTTCAGAAAATCCCCCACCTCACACTACCCCTTACATGGAACATTTTTTGAGAATTTTGATTTTCTCAAAAATGGCTCTAATGGTTTTGTTTAAAATATCATATGTTTAAGATATTTTCATGACAAATGAAATGTATATTTTGAATTTTCAGCGAATATCCTCAAAAGATTTCTTCTTTTGAATGATTTTCGCCTAACTGGTAAACGGTAAGAGATAGACAAAATTTTACTTTACAAAAAATGTAAATCTCGTTAAAACGCACAATTTATGTTATATACATTTTTTTGTTGAGTGAACCATTTCCGAAATAGTCTTTGTTATTTGTTTGAACTTTCCAATGCTCACAGTTTTTCTCAAATGGAAAGTTGTTATTCTTTTTTTTTTTGTTCTGGTAATGCAAAGAGAATGGAATGCTCCGCATAGCAACCAGCTCTTAAAACATTTGACTATCGCTTAAAGCCTACCAATTCCCCTTGCACCTACAAGAAAATTAGCAATAAGATAATTTCTGCAAATGTTTATCTCGATTAACATGAGGTAGATGGAGAATAAGCTTTTGTACAAGAGTACAGAAGGTCGTATGAGTGGACAAATCAGATTTCTGCTTGTTTCTTTCTTTCATTTGTATTGCCTCCTTTAACCAAATCGGGAGCTTTGATTTTATAAACAATAACTCGTTGACTGTAGGCTTTTTGCTGTTGGCGTTTATTAATTTTCATTTGGAAGTACACTGACATTTGTATTTCCAGACTCTTCAGGGTAGAAAATGATTCTAATTAAAGAAAATTTTCCCCATCCCAGACGGGAATCGGACCCGAGACCTCTGGTTAGAGAAGCTGCAATGCTGACCACTCGAATAATACAGAGGCAGTCAGCCATCCTTTTATTACTTCTATAAGAACGCATTTGTAATTGATTCACCTACTAAGTTTTAATAGTTTACTATTATGTTATCTGTTAGCAAATAATATGTATTTCAAATTTAAATGTTAAACCATATAGATTAATTGGTTTTACCTATATGAATATTCTGTTTAAAAGAATTTTGTTAAGATTTTCTCTTTTCTTCATCTTAATATGTTTGTTGGGCATTTGTAAGTTTATGTTTTTATTATGTAGCATTGCATTTTATTTTTATTTTCTTCATTTTTATATCTTTGTTAGACATTTGTATGTTCATGTTTGTATTTTTTGTATTGTATTGCCTGGTAGAGTGGAAGAAAAGATCCCATGGCCTTAACTACCAGGGAAAATAAATAAATAAATAAATAAATAAATAAAATACATCGAAACTTTTTGGCAGTGAAGGTAATACAAAGGTTGGTTAAACATACCAAATATATTTTAACCCCCTCACTGAGAAATTACAGTTTAAAGCGTAGGTACCTATCTATTGGTAACAGTGTTGCAAATAAAAACGACATGAGTGCAGCTCTAGCAGTCTTTTGTTTTTGTTATGATGAATAAGTCTATTTCAGAAGTTTAGGCCACAAAAAAGAAACAATTCATTATGAAACACATCTGTAATACTTGGGATTATGGCAGGAAAAAATATTGAGTGCATGAATGAACAGGCAATGTGAGGTTAGAGATGTCCAACCTCACAGAAAGAGGAAATGAAGGGAGTTTCACCTCCCACCCATTTCCACTCGTGCTGCCAAGGACTGAAACTTGATTGTTTGGCTTGTCAATCCCTTTAAATATAGTAGGTGGAGTGAACTGTGGACTTGAACCTTAGCCCTTAAGAGAACAGGTAGGGCTTTACTGGTGATGATCGTAACATACACTATGTGATCAAAATTATTCGGACATCCCCACAAACATACGTTTTTCATCTTAGGTGCATTGTGCTGCCACCTACCGCCTGGTACTCATTATCCGCGACCTCAGTAGTGATTAGACATCGTGAAACAGCAGAATGGGACGCTCCGTGGAACGCACGGACTTCGAACGTGGTCAGGTGATTGGGTATCACTTGTGTCAGAAGTCTGTACGTGAGATTTCCACACTCCTAAACATCCCTAGGTCCACTGTTTCTGATGTGATAGTGAAGTGGAAACGTGAAGGGACATGTACAGCACAAAAGTGTACAGGCCGACCTCGTCAGTTGACTGACAGGGACCGCCGACATTTGAAGAGGGTTGTAAAGAGTAATAGGCAGACATCTATCCAGACCATCACACAAGAATTCCAAACTGCCTCAGGATCCACTCCAAGTACTATGACAGTTAGGAGTGAGGTGAGAAACCTTGGATTCCATGGTCGAGCGGCTGCTCATAAGCCACACATCACGCAGGAAAATGCCAAACGACGCCTCGCTTGGTGTAAGGAGCGTCAACATTACACGATTGAACAGTGGCAAAACGTTGTGCTGAGTGACGAAACCGTGTGGCGATCCGATGCCAGCGAGTGGGTATGGCAGCGTGGCAGCGTCTGTAGTGCCAACAGTGAAATTCGGATGTGGTGGTGTTATGGTGTGGTCGTGTTTTTCCTGGAGGGGGCTTGCACCCCTTGTTGTTTTGCGTGGCACGATCACAGCACAGAACTACATTGATATTTTAAGCACCTTCTTGCTTCCCACTGTTGAAGAGCATTTCGGGGATGGCGATTACATCTTTCAACACGATTGAGCACCTGTTCATACTGCACGGGCTGTGGCGGAGTGGTTACACGACAATAACATCCCTGTAATGGACTGGCCTGCACAGAGTCCTGACTTGAATCCTATAGAACACCTTTGAGATGTTTTGGAACGCCGACTTCGTGCCAGGCCTTACCGACCTACATCGATACCTCTCTTCAATTCCGCACTCCGTGAAGAATGGGCTGCCATTCCCCAAGAAACCTTCCAGCACCTGATTGAAAGTATGCCTGCGAGAGTGAACGCTGTCTTTAAGGCTAAGTGTGGACCAACACCATAATGTCTTCCAGGATTACCGATGGAGGGCGCCACGAACTTGTACGTCATTTTCAGCCAGGTGTCCGGATACTTTTGATCACGTAGTGTATATCGCACATCAATATTCGTCGCTAGTTAACACTATAGCACTTGCATTATAAGCGCCATTAGGAAATGTTTGAAGTGTCGTCATTGCATTTTAAGAAGAAGAACAACAAGGAAGTGAAGAAGAAGAAGAAGAAGAAGAAGAAAGAGGAGAAGAAGAAGAATCTGAGGGAGCCAAGAAGGATGATGAAACTCCAACACGAACAATTAATACTCATGAACTTTAACGCCATTCGCCGCTGCTATTCATAATCTCTGTTGCTTTATATTCCCAAGAACTCGCAAAAACGAGTCGTACGACCACTGCCTTCCTAATCCTTTAATTGCACTAGGACCACGAAGGCTCTAACGCAACATTCAGTGACACACGTATAAGCAAAACTATAACATGGAAGCGAAGATATGACAGTCACGAGGGGCTGTTGCAATAAGTGTGTCGATAACTTAATGTTTTTTAAATAGAAAACCAGTAATATTGTAGGAAGTTGTTCGTTTAATATCGGCTATAATAACGTTTTACCAGAAATAATCACCGAAGAGGAACTTAGGCATACTCTTCTCTTAAAATAGAGAGTGAGTATAAACATTATTCGCTACACATACATCGCGCATCAGCGATTGCATTTTGTAGAAACCGCCGCGCCTACCTTGTGCTTTGCTGAATCCTAGCGTCACTGTTGCTTGTATAGAATTCATATCAATACGGTACTTTCTTGTAAAATAGCAATATCTTCAATTGTATTTATATCGAAAATAAAATAAAGAAAAGCAGTTGTGTGTTGAATTCACACGACCTTCTCCACTCACTCTTCTGCAGCGTATTATTCTATTTGCTTCTTGTTATCCCAGATACATGATCACAAGAAAGAAAGAAGAAGAAAACCAACAGCGACTAACCAGTTAAGAAAAGAATAAGTATTTGAAAATTCAAACCAATAATAAGATACATTTCGTAAACGGTTAACATCACAAAAAAAATTATTTTTGTCATGAATTGTATGTTTTAGCGAGAGCTAGTATTTTTTTTTTGCGTAGTAAGAAGTTGTTTTATCTATTCTGTCTTACTAGTTGTACAAAAGTCATTCATAATGAAGAGGACTTTACAGGCTACAGGTTACTCCAAGAAAATTCAAGATATACATTTCATTCGGCATGCAAATATCTTAAATATATTGTATTTTAATCAAAATTGTTAAAGCCATTCTTGAGAAAACTAAAAATAACGACAATTTTCCCACGTAAAGTGTAGTTTGGGATGGAGAGGTTTTCTTGAAAATCTGATATTACATTCTTGGAAGATGCTGAACTGAAATACGAAGTTTGATATTTAACGAATTTTTGCTTTCTTGTTAAACTGTTCTAGCTCACACACACGCACACACAGATCTTTTTTCTTAAAATGCTTCGTCTTGATTCAGGAGTCTCAAAACGTGTAGTTAAGGCGAAATCTCGATATAAAATTTTTGGATGGAATGCAATACTTCCTTTAGACTACCTTCGTGATCTGGTTTCCAAATCCATACGTCCCGGTTCGATTCTCGGTTAGAGGATGGAAATTTTTCTTTAGCGAGGATTATTCCCCATCCTCTTTAGAGACTGGATACATGAGTGCCAGTGTAAATGTGTGTGTATGTGTGCGTGTATGTATGTATGTATGTATGCATGTATGTATGTATTTATGTATGTATGTATGTATGTATGTGTGTATGTATTTTTGTATTATGCGTGTATGTGTATCTGTGTGTATGTATGTGTATGAGTGTGTGTATGTGTATCTGCGTGTGTGTATGTATGTATGTAGGTATGTGTGTATGTATGTGTATGTGTGTATGTGAGTGTGTATTTGTGTGTGTATGTATTGGTGTATATGTATTTGTGCATGTATACATGGTGAATCACCTAAAACGTGCACCGCAAATATTTCGGAAATGGAAAGTCCATTGCAGTTTTCACATCATTGATTGGTAGTCAAGGGCTCGTACTTTTAGCATATATACAGGTTTTAACAATTCGGAGAAAGTGTATTTTTTGAGCAAACATACAATTTTTAAATGGAACAATGCCTAGTTACATCAACAGAATAAAGATAGTGTAAATTAGAATGTCAATGGTCTTTGTTGCAAGATTCTAATGCAAGTGGTTTACAAGAAACCTTATTTTGAAACTTTTACGCACCGACATTTGTACAACCTGTGGTAAAACAAACTAAAGAAAAACTAAAGGGAATTATAATACTTCTGTGGATTCTTACAAGTAAATAGAACATAGACCTTCAAAGGTTGTGTTCAAAATGACCACCGCCAACTTCAATACACGCTTCCAGTCTGCTATGGAAAGACTGCTGCACACGTTCTAGAATTTCGGTGGAAATTTCAGAGCAAGCAGCAGTAATTCGTCGTTTCATATCGTCTGGTGTAGTTGGTACATCCTTGTAGACAGTGTATTTCAGCCTTCCCCACAGTAAAAATTCTAAAGGGATCAGATCCGGTGAACGGGCCGGCCAAGGCATAGGTACTCTTTGTCCAATACAACGATTTGGAAACAATACGTTAAGACAAGCTGTAGTACTTCGTGCACTTGGGCTGGACAGCCATCATGTTGGTACCACAGGTTCCTCCTAGTTTGAAAAGGAACGTCTTCTAGCATCTGTGGTAGATGGTCTGTCAGGAGGCTGCGATACTTGTGCGAGTTCCTTGTTCCTTCTATGAACAAAGGACCTATGAGTTGATGGTTCACTATCCCACACCACACGTTTAAACTCCATGAACGCTGACGTTCCATCTGACGAAGCCAACGGGCTTGTCAACAGACCAATAGTCCATGTTTCTGCGGTTTACCTGGCCATGATTAGTAAATGTTCTCTCATCACTAAACAAGATACATAAAGAATCTGGAGTATCATGCCTTAATGCCCATGTACAAAGCTTAACACGATTCTCAAAATCGTTTCCATGCAGTTCTTGATGGAGATAGATGTGATAGGAAGGGAACCTATATAGATGGAGAATGCGCAGTACACTTGCCTGACTTATGTCACTTTCACGTGCGATGTGCGGGAACTAATTTGCGGATCTACTGCAACGGCAGCCAAAACATTAATTTCTACCCCTTCTCCAGTCACTTGTTTGTTTCTGTTACGTTTTCTAGGTGTCACAGTACACTTTCATGTAATTGTTGCAGAGATTGATAAATAATTGCCGAGATATTTGACGTCTAAAAATTGGGATACGTTTCCGCATACACAGTACAGGAACGAACTGCATTCTTCCTACACTCTCAATACACCATGCGCATGTCGGCTTTTTCTGCATTAGTAAATCCCATCTTCCACTCATGATCTACTGCTTGAACTGTCACAAACTAACTGACCAGAAAGTCGCAATGCAATCAATGAACAGAAAGCACAATGCAAACAAACATAAGAACATCGTACCTAGCAAGAAAGCAGGTTGAATGGGACAAACAATTGTCGGGGTGGAAACTCTTTAAAATACGATTTCTCGTAAACCACTTTCACTAGAATTCTGCAACAAAGATCATTGACATTCTACTTTGCCCTATCTTTATTCTGTTGATGTAACTAGGCATTGTTCCATTTAAAAAATATATGTTTGCTCAAAAATACCTTTCTCAGTATTATTAAAATCTGTTTATAGGTTAAATATACGAGCCCCTAATTACCAATCAATGCTGTGAAAACTGCACATCAATAGCACTTTCCATTTCCGAAATATTTGAGGTGCAAGTTTTATATGATTCACCTGGTATAAGTAAGTGTGTATGTATGTTATGTATGTATGTATGTATGTATGTATGTATGTGTGTATGTATGTGTGTATATATGTGTATGTATGTATATGTGTATGTATTTGTATGTGTGTATATATGTATGTATGTGTATGTGTCAATGTGTGTATGTATGTATATGTGTATGCATGCATATGTGTATGTGTGTAGGTCTGTGTATGTGTGTAAGAGAGGTCATTTAATGTTTGTAAAGAAAACCCAACATAAACAAACCCAAAGATACTCCATAGTAAGCGAGTGAATATCATTGATGATATTTCAGAGAATGAAGGCACGCATTAGGTTGCTGTAAAGAAAGATGGCGATGTGTCATTTTATTTCGATAGCTTTTGAAACTTGAAGCCTCAAAAAGAGATAGAAAGGTACCTCAGAGGCGTTAAGGTGTTGTATAACACTAAATGGTTTCAGAGTTTCAGCCCAGTCTTCTGTGGGCACTTGTGCTTGCAATTTCTGTCGCAATGTTTTACACTATCGCTGTCAGCGGCAACGAATCTATTCTTATTGCATACTTGAATTCCCCTCTGCAGATAGACCCTAAGGGTCATTATGAGATTGCTCTTTGAATTTTGAAACCTTCTATTCCATTCCCAATGTTGATAGGAGGAATAATCAATTTCAATACATTTACAATGATGAAATTAAGGCCATCGATATACCTTATGGAACTTATGTGATTGCTGATATTAATGAATACATCAGAGATAAGCTAGGGGTGGATGAGAATGTCTTCTTTATTAGGCCTAGTAATAATACCATGAAGGCTGAAATTAAATGCCATTTTACTGTAGATTTTTCAAATGATCGTTCTATAGGATTGCTATTGCGCATCACGTGACAATAAAGTTATTTCAGCTAATCAGCTGGCTGAATCTGATTTCCTGGTGAACATATTTAAGGTTACCATCATAGGAATCGAGTGCAGTATTGCAACAGGCTCTTTCATCGATGGTAAAAGCGGTCACTCGATCTATGAATTTTTCCCATCTGTTCCGCCCGGATATCATATTTCTCAAGAACCGTCAAATCCAATTCACCTACCGATCATAAACACCAACATCATAGAGAAAATCAGTCTTCGTATAGTGGACCAGAACGGTAATAGCATTGACTTTAGAAACGAGGATATAAGCAATGTCAATATATTTTAGAAGAAGTCGGCGTCATCGAGGATATAATAATGGAGTGATTCGACGCTCGCATAATACTCTGCCTTTGACGCCCCGAGGGTTAACATCGCGCAATTGCAAGTTCCTCCAGGATTTGGGCTTCAGAATCCTATAATCACGGACATCTTCAATGTTACCGAGACACTAAGATTCGACGACAAGATCTCCAAAGAAGAGGAACACGTAAGAACGTAGGTTTTCACGGCCGGTGTCACAATTATAACTAATATGATTTTCCGGGCTGTTATACCGTGGTCTGCTGAAGAAAGATTTCCCAGACGTTTCGTCCACAACTGCGGTGGACATCTTCAGTGGCGCGGACGAAGTCTTCTCGGTGAAAGTATCGCAGCGTCTGATGCGTTGGCCGTTAGTGCCGCTCTCTTTATAGTGTGGGCGCTCTCTGCTGATTGGCCCGCTGGTATGAGGGGGGCTGGCGCCGGCTGTGTTGTTGCTCTCTTCTGATTGGCTCGCAGTGTTTTTCGGTTTTGTATGACCTTTCTTGTTTTTGATGACTAGATGCCAGTTACTGTTGAGTTTCAATGCTTCTTCTTTCTTATTGAAACCAGCGGGCCAATCAGCAGAGAGCGCCCACACTATAAAGAGAGCGGCACTAACGGCCAACGCATCAGACGCCGCGATACTTTCACCGAGAAGACTTCGTCCGCGCCACTGAAGATGTCCACCACAGTTGTGGACGAAACGTCTGGGAAATCTTTCTTCAGCAGACCACGGCATAACAGCCCGGAAAATCATATTAGTTATAAGAGGAACACGTGTTTTGCCATATAATACATCGGCTCTGGACGCTAATGACGAGATTAGAATCCCTTTTAAAGCTGAGGATTTATATGCTTTACCTAATCGAAGTTATCTATACGTCGAGGGAAGTATTACTAAACCTAATGGAGATGCTACTACTGCAAAGCTTACCAATAACGCATTTGCATTCATGTTTGAGGAGATTCAACTGGACATGAACGGATCAACTATTTATCGAACCAGAAACCGCGGGATCACCTCAACTTTACGCAACTATGCTGCTCTCAACCCCATGTAATCTGCTCGTCTGCTGAACGCTGGATGGTGTTACCCTGGAGAAGACATGGACATGGTACATACAGCAAATGGAGCTTTCAATGCTATAGTACCGCTTTCGATGCTTCTTGGATTTGCTGACGACCACGAGGAACTCACAATCAGCAAGTTTGAGTTGGTGCTAATTCGATCCAAGGATTCTAAAAACTGCATTATAGCACCTCAGGGGGAAGAGAATACAACTGTTATACTTGTACGAATCGAGTGGAGAATGCCAGTGATTCGACTTTCTGATGCTAAAAAGGTTGAAATCCTCAAGATTGTTAAGTCGGACAAACCGATGTTTCTCCCCTTTAAGACCATGGATCTGCATACTTAGCCTGCTGTGCCGCAAACTAAATCATTCACCTGGAATGTCGCAACCACATCAAAAATGGAGAAGCCAAGATTTGTCATTTTGGGTGCTCAGACTTCAAGATCGAGTAATGCGTCTAAAGACTGTTCCCTTTTTGATCATTGTAACACAACAAATTTGAGGCTTCATCTTAATAGTGAATGTTATCTCTACCACGACATGAACTTGGACTTTGGAAACTCGAGATTTGCATCATTGTAATACATGTATTCAAAGTTTTAAAACTCTTATTATGAAAAAGACAATTGACCTTTATTGAAGAGAAAATATTTTCTTAAATATGCCCTATAATTGTTATAGACTGCTCTCACCAGGCCGAGGAGGTTGTAAATGGAGCTGTCAATATCAGTATCGAAATTTAAGCTAATGCAAATATCCCTGTACAGACCTCATTGTATTGCCTGATAATTCATGATAAAGTATTCACATAGAAGCCCCTGACTCATGTGATGCAGCTTTTATTTTATGCTAATCATTGTAATGAAAAGATTTCTTTTTCATTAGAAATGTAAGGATTATGAATCAATAAAACAAGTTGTAAAAATATAGCTTCATTCTTTTCTTATTTTTATTATAGAATTCCAGTACTTTCCTCCTCCAACTCCTCATTCCTGCATACAGCGTTACACTTACAATGGATAGGTTACATAAATGGTAATGTACACACGACTCAAATCTTTTAGGGTACAAATTTCACCACTATTTAAAAGTAGTTCACAATCATTTAAATTAGTGTTCACAATTCTTATATTGTCCTCCTCCATATAAACAATGACGTTATAAGAGGAAACAATATTTTCACTATATTCCACTCGCGGGTACTTTCTCGATTGCAGGAAGGCATAGAATATAGGGAGACTCTCTCGAATTATCTCCCAGTCATGCATTGTCATGTATACAAAATTGTCTGTGTTTTTCACTATAAGCACTGGAATGTCGTAGAAGAACCCTATCTTAACGCTGTGACTTCTCGAGATGTAGACGTCTAGAGTGTGCTTCTTGCCGACACGTTTCTTGGGGTGTAGATGCTGATTATTTTATCCTCCAAGAGCATCAGCCTTCTTTGCATAGTTATTCTTCTTCTCCTTATTGCTGCGTCTGAAACTTTACACAATAAAAGTCTTAGATAACATGCTTTTTTGGGAGTGTAGGTAGCCAAAATAATTACATTTTGTTAGCTTACAGGGAAATTAAACACAAAGATTCTTTCTAGATATGAAAATACTCACATCAATGTTTTCCTGAGTTCTGCCTGCTTTCCGGGGAAGGTTCTAGGGTCGTCGGTATTAGATCCACGTAACTGGACTCCTTCTGGCCCTCGCCTGTATGATTAGTACACTGCGTTGGTGCTGCAAGGGGTTATTCCACTATATCTTCTGATCCTTTATCACCCGAATATATCTCGTTTTAGGTACAGGCCCCGTCATTTGAGTTCTGCAGAGACCAATCTTAGTTACGTCTAGATACCCCGGTACTATAGCATTAATGTATCAAGATACCATTGTACGATAATATCGCCTAGGCAATTAAATTTTTACATTAATGATCTCTGAGGTTACTTATACGGCGGTACCAATGGACAATCGTATTGCATATTTTAAAACTGTTACTTACTTTAGACTTCATGTCTGAACATGAATACACTGTAGTTCTAATTGCATGAGAAGTATGACGTCATCTGATCGTGAACCTCAGGCTTGGCGCATAGGACAACGCAAGTATATCCATTGCAGTACTCTGAATGCCACAGAGAGGCGTGGCTTGAAACGATGCTGTCCATCTCATCGTCACTTTCGGAATCAGCATCCCTGAAAATAAGAAATACAAATCAATGAGTAATTTTATTTTCACTCTTTTTAAAGAACAATTGTATCCTTTTTAGAAATAGCATTCAATAAAAAAATCTGTACTTACATCATACTTTTTTGTATACGTGGCAGTTGTCCGTGCATATACCTGGAGAAGACAACTGGTCATGATAGGAAGGCATGTTACGCACTATAGAGCGCATTACAGCATTGCACTACTCTTTATGATAATACGTATAATGGTATGACTCTTCTCCGCACTCACTCCAAAAAATTGTCCATCGTGTTATCGTCTGGATTACACGTAAAATAATATGTCAGGCAGGGTGAGAATGGGACTCGTTATATACGCAGGATAGAAAACTGGTTCTTACGTCACATATAATGGCATGCAGCGAGGGTAGCCGGGAACGCTCTGCAGGCTGGGACGTGGTTTCTCTATGCACGAGAATCGAGAAGAGGCTGGAGGCAAGGGATGCAGTGTGGGAGGGAAATGTGTAGGAGATGCTAACTTCTATTGCAGAGAGAAATACACGCAAAGCTTTCTGTTATCGCTGTTTGGAGGAATCGGTCGTGCAAAGCAGAGAATGGAATATAGAGTGGAGGGGGATGATGCAGGCGCGTGTTTGGAGGAGACGGTCGGTATAAAGCAGAGAATGGAATGAAGAGGGGGAGGGGATTTATGCATGTGTGTGTCTCCTATCGCACAGGTGCTCGGGTACTGCGGAATGCAAGGAGCGGGGGGAGGAATGATTCAGGAGCGTAGCGTATGCTCGCAGATTTTCAGTTCGCAGTGAATAGAATCGAGTTTGTCTTTTGCCGGAGAGGATAACAAAGAAGTCACAAGAACCACAATAGCAAGCAGGGTGAACAGTATAACGCATGGCCATGTCAACCGTCATGCTTTTGTTCGACAAAATAATACAAAATTTATGATCCTGTTGTTCAAATTGTCATGGAGGGTGAGAGGGGTCAACTGTCATCCTTTTGTTGGACAAAACAATACAACATTTATTACCCTACTGTTGCCATTGACAGGAAGTGAGTAAGGGTGATTTATTTATGGACATTCTATGCCAATGATGGCGAAAACGACTTCCTTCCGCGAGTCACCAAATATGCAAATATGCATCACTGAGCAGCATGTGAAAATCAAACGGACGTTGCAGAGAGGGAACGTGCGCCTGCGAGTCAAAATGACTCACGAGTCACGTTTTCGCCACCTCTGTTCTATGCTAATTTGGGACCCTGGAACTAAAGGTTGAACCCTGGTCTCTGAGTTGAAGCTCTCATTTAGACACTAGTCACATATTTAAAATATCTGCATGACTCATAAAATATTTGTCTTGAATTTTCTCTCAGGAACATATGTTGTCCTCCTCATTCTAAAACAATTTTATATAACTTTGCAATACTGGTAAACCGCAACAGATACACAAAATGCTACGGTATGAAACGTAGCACTTATCTGTTTTCAAAATTTTCGTTGTTAGATATTTAAGGTTTTTCAGGTTTCTAGTAAACAAGTTATTGTAGCAGAACGTGAATAGAATAAGCACTTTTTATGTGAACAGTATAGTGTTTAAGGGATTATGTGAAATTGTAATGGTAAAGAAAGACTTGGGAGTGTGAGGCCTTTTATATATATGACCTTTTATATATATATATATATATATATATATATATATATACATATTTCTTTTTTCTGTGGGGCACTGGAGTCTATAATATACAAATTTCCCGTTCCCTTCACTGCGCAAGGTTTTATTATGGTAGTTCTAATCTTCTAACTGGTTGCACTGGTTACAATCTAGGAGTTATTTCAGCAAAAGTAAAATTATAAGTTATTCTTTACTGTATCATTGCACTCTCTTGAACAAGAGTTTACCAGCTATCTTTACTTTCCTTGTCTCTATACCATGGCCATCGCAATAACAACCGCCGGTTTAATGTTGAACTCAGAATTTACAACCTTCTCTCGAATTTCATATTATATTTTACTGCTAAAGCTATAGCCGTCCTTTGGAATGCCTAAATTGTTCGTTCCCATTAAAATATAGATTGAAACAATGGTAAATTTAAATCAGGTATATTTTTCTTCTTCTTTCTCTATTACCTAGAGGGAGTACTGCACTCACCCAAAATTTTGATATCGAGATTTCACTGGAAATACATGTTTTAGGGCTCCTTGAACACTTTTAGAAAAATATTCGTACGCGTGTGTATCTGTGAACAGCATAACTCAAAAACGAAAGGTCGGTTAAATATCACACTTCGTATTTTACTTCAAAATCTTCCAAGGATGCGACTCGAAGACTTTTAAGAAAATCTCCCATCCCAAACTACCCTTAACATGGAAACATTTTCGCTATTTCTAATTCTCCCAATCGTTTTCTCGTGGACATGCAAAGAGCGCCAAAAGCGACCCGTTTTAAATATCTGATTATTGCTTTAGGCTATTGTATCCTCCTTATACCTACATGGAAATGTGTAAAGCGGAGTCAACGCTTCTGCATCCCAGAGAACGAAGCCTGTAACTTCTCCAACTGATGAAGCTGGGCTGGATTTCTTTATTTTGGGGGAGGAGTTTTGGTGTTGCCATTTTATACTCTGTCAATTCGTTTCAGGTTTATAATGATGGAATCGACCTTCATCATCCGACACCATGCGTACCAAAAAATCATCTCCTTCATTTATTTATCTGTGAAGAAGTTCTTGGGCGATATTTTTTCTGTGAATTTTGATGCCGTCGATCAATAAACTGCTACCCAGCGGACACATTTATAGCCTGAGCTCTTGATCACATCCTGGACTGCACTATGTCCTATTCCAAGTTTTGTCGCAATTGATCCACAGTTAGTCGGTCGAGTTGCGAAGTGTTACCTCCGTTCCCTGATCATAGTCATAGTCATAGTCATTCAGAGTTTGGACAAAAACGTGATTCAAATGACTAACAAAGAAAACTGTTTTTTCGTGTTTGTGATCTTTGTTTTATGTATGTACACTCTGGTGCAATAAAGGGCCGACATAATGATCTGTGTCTTAACCTGGTAAGAGATTATAAAGCAGCTCCTCCCCATTTATGTTCCACCCTACAACTTACCTAGCAACTCAAGTTGACTGTAGGTTTTCGCATAACCTTTTTTCGCAATGGCGGATATGCACCAGATGCTAGGATCCAAGGCGGTTTTAGATCCGTTGAGAAAACATAATCAATTCAGTTTTATTAATTGTTCTTCCGTAGGCTGGAAAGGCAGAAACAGAACGAAAAAGTATGTAAGCAGACATGGGGTATGTTATCTCAAGAGAAGTTGTTTTTTTTAAGGGTGAAGTTGGAGTCACATGGAGAATTTCATAACGCGTTATCATGTCGACATCATAGCCCACACGGCGGAGCAGCGGTGCGGGAAGCTGAAGGTCGCTGGTACGAATCCCGACTATGGCATTGAATTTTTTATTATGATTCTACTTTTACATAGTTAATTTGGAGTTAGTATTATCTCAAATACATGTTATTATCAGCGTCATGCAAGAAATGGAATATAAAGGAGATTGTCAACCCTTATGCTTTGCGACGTTGTTTTGTAATGCTTTTTCGTTTTACGAGCTTCATTTTGCATAACTCAGTGCCTCAGCATGCTTGTTTGTGATATATTATAATTTAAAATCAATATTCCTATTACTCTTGCTGCTTGGCAAACAATTATTATCAGAAGGGAATAATAATAATAATAAGTAAAAGAAGAAACGGAAGAAAGAATAATAAGTGTCCCATAATAACCTAACATATTAAATGAGTTATTCACAGTAAAATACTTTTTATCTCTCCTGAAAACATACTTCAGCCATAGCGAGTAGAAGGATCTATTACTATGCTACTGTACTACTACTATGTTTCTACTCACTATGCTACAGTATTAAATTGTAGTAGCAGTATTAAATACCAACTAATTTATTAAATTGCTTTACTATTAAATTACTATTATAAAGTAATAGACTATATTACTAGTATACTATATTAAAAACTAAGTACTAACAGCATTAATCTGTTTCTGTTTTCATACATCCTTTAATTTTGCTTTGTATCTCGTTGTGATATGTTTTGATGCTTTTGCTGCCATGCGTACTACACCATTTATAATTAATGTAATTATATATACGCCGCTATAACCTTGCTCGTTAAGGACAATAATTTTCGGTTTGTTGTACATATCCTTTGTTTCCTTCAAATGATAGATATAATAAAGAGGAATTGTTTACAAGGCAATTTCATCCAATTACTCCATATAATGTTTATGTTACTTCCTCCCCCCGGCTTCCGTGCTCCTGATCCGGAAATTGACCTCTGTACATTGTTTAAGGTTTTAGTGCCAGACTTCTAACATCAAACCAATAAGAGACTGACAGATGTGGCGAGTGCCTCCTAGCCACTCAGGTAAATTACTGCTTCCATTTTCCACCGCTTTAACCTCTCACGTTGTTCAAACCAATAAGAGATTGGGGCAAAAGTGTAGGTGTGGACCACAACTAATAAGGGGATTCTGCCAACATTAAATAAAGAAAGACAGTATTAACACTTTTTTTTCCCACCGGACTGTGCAAATTTACCACGATATTATTGCACTTGTCCTTGCGGAAATCTGCATTCGAATACACGCGCAAGCCAGCCCTGTGAAGTGGTCGAGTAATACAAAAACACGAGACATTTAGTACCTTTAAAGAAGTATCAGTCTAAGAATACACGAACTCCAAATCAATAGCTCAACACAGCTCTTACCACCGACTTTTACTTTCTCTACTCCTACTTGGTTAGTATTCCACCGAACACTGATATTTAGATTTCACCAGAAATTTTGAAGTCCATTGAAGCCAAGGAAAAAGGATTTGTAGAGAAATAACGCGCATGCGCATGTGTGTGTCTGTATGCGTCATAACTCAAAAATGAAAAATCGAATACATATCAATTCTTATTTAAATCCAGCATCATCCTAGGATGCGAGATGATGATGTTCATGAAATTCCCCCTCACCGTAAACAACACTTCACATCTTTATTTTCTTAAAATCGGTTCTAAAGATTTTGATTAAAATAGTGCTGATATGTCACGTTGATATCATAAACAAAGTGTGTATCCTGAATATCATGCGAGCAGCTTTGAAGCCCCTTCATTCTGGTTGAATTTTACATGGGAACAAAGACTTTTGAATTGAGTTAAACAATTGTTGTCTATAATTTAAAAATTAAATAAATGATTAAATGATCTTTGAACATGAAACACTTTTATAGGCTGTATTCACCAAACATAGCAGCTGAGAAATCACCAAAGCATAGTTAGGACGCTTTTCCTTGTGTAGAGTGCTATGTTGTGGGTACAGGCAGTAATTTCTTCGTAAATTTCTGCATTGAGAAAACGTATAGAAAAGAAACATTTCGAATGTGGTGGGATATTGGAGTAAATGTTACTGTAAGCATTAGTAGTTCTCTCACAACCATTAAATTTCGAATTTGTGGAAGAACACGACGGTTGTAACAGCTCCTTATGGAGCATGACCAAGTGTTTTGGACCACCGTACACAACTGACATATCATGAAGTTCAAAGTAACTTCTAGTCGTGTGTGCAGAGCAGAAAGGGAGTACCAAAATAAACATTTTGAAGATAGGAATGGGGTTCACGTTACATCCGTCCTGTTAAGAGTCTGCGATTGTGACAGTATCCTATTTGTGACGTGTCAGATGTAAAAAAAAATTGATGTGTTACACTCACACGACTTTCTCTACTCTTGTACAAACTATTTTTACGAACGCTTATTCTCCATATGCTTCGTGTTAATCGAGATATCGAGATGTCGATATTATTGCTAAATTTCTTGTAGATACAAGGGGAATTGGTAGGCTTTAAGCGATAGTCAAATATTTTAAAAGCTAGTTGCTATGTGGCGCATTCCATTCTCTTTGTATGTCCAGGACATAAAAAAAATGAATAACAAATTCCCATTTGAGAAAAAGTATTGGAAAATTTAAGAGAATAACAAGGAATATCTCGAAAATGGTTCACTCAACAACAAAAAATGTATATGACATAAATTGTGTATTTTAACACAATCTACATTTTTTTTGTGTAGTAAAATTTTGTCTATCTCTTATGGTTTACCAGTTATGCAAAAGTTGTTCACAATGAAGAATACTTTTTGAGACATTCCCAGAAAATTCAAGATATACGATATTCTTAACGATATGATACTTTAATCAAATTCGTTAGAGCCATTTTTGAGAAAATTAAAATTTTCGAGAAATGTTCCATGTAAAGGGTAATCTTGGGTGGGGGGATTTTCTTGAAAACCTTCGTGTCGCATCTCTGGAAGATACTGAACCTAAATACCAAGTTTGGTGTTTATCCGACTGTTCGTTTCTGGGCAATGCTGTTCACAGAAACACACACACACACACACACACACACACACACACAAACAGACATGTTTCCAAAAATGCTTTTTTTGGATTCAAGGGGTCTCATAACACATATTTCCGGTGAAATCTCGGTATCGAATTTTTGGGTGGAATACAATACTTCCCCTACTTACTATACGTAGTAGAGAAAGTAAAAACGTACTCTTGTACATTACTAGTCACCGCTCTTAGGTGTGTCTGAAGTTCAATGCCGCTTGTGAAACCTACTGAATGGTACGATAACAGCGAACGCTCGAACTGTATAGTTAACGCATGTAATAGTTTCTCATTGCGTAGTAGTACTCATTATTTGAGAAAAATATGCACACTCTTGAGTGAGATACGTCATTTCATTTTGAGTGGCACATTTTTACTTTCTCTACCACGTATAGTAAGTAGGGGAACTATTGTATTCCACCCAAAAATTCGATACCGAGATTTCACCGAAAATGTATGTTTTGAGACACCCTGAATCCAAAAAAAGCATTTTTGAAAACATGTCCTTCGTGTGTGTGTGTCTGTGTGTGAGTGTGTGTGTGTGTGTGTCTGTGTGTCTGTGAATAGCATAACTCAGAAACGAACAGTCGGATAAACACCAAACTTGGTATTTAGGTTCAGTATCTTCCAGAGATGCGACACGAAGATTTTTAAGGAAATCCCCCCACCCCAGATTACCGTTTACATGGAACATTTTTCGAAAATTTTAATTTTCTCAAAAATGGCTCTAACGATTTTGATTAAAATATCGTATGTTTAAGATATTCTCATGACAAATGAAACGTATATCTCGAATTTTCTGGGAATGTCTCCAAAAGTATTCTTCATTGTGAACGACTTTTGCATAACTGGTAAACCATAAGAGATAGACAAAGTTTTACTACACAAAAAATGTAGATCGCGTTAAAATACACAATTTATGTCATATACATTTTTTTTTGTTTAGTGAAGCATTTTCGAGATATTGCTCATTATTCCCTCAAATTTTTCAATACTTTTTCTCAAATGGGAATTCGTTATTCATTTCTTTTATGTCCTGGACATGCAAAGACAATGGAATGCGCCACATAGCAACCAGCTCTTAAAAGATTTGACTATCGCTTAAAGCCTACGATATTCCCCTTGCATCTACAAGAAAATTACCAATAAGATTAACATCTCGATTAACATGAAGCATATGGAGAATAAGCGTTTGTAAAAATAGTTTGTACAAGAGTAGAGAAAGTCATGTGAGTGTAACACATCAGGGTTTTTTATTTTAAGATGCTTAAGTTCATATTTCAATTACGTTCACAGAGACTCTTGCTATTATACTTCTAGTCTCAAAATGCTTTGTTTGATACTGCCTTTCCTTCTACAATTTTCTGCACCTTGTTGTTTTTGCGCACTCAGTACACCAGTGAAAGCCGATATCTGTCCAGTGTCTCTGGAGCCGCCTAATTCTCTAAGTTTGGATAATGTTTTTGATCCAGGAACGAACAAATCGAAATAGCACGCACTCGTTTCAGGAGCAATGAGGATGTTCCAATTTCAGTGCTCCAATAATTTCCTATTTAATTAGCTATTAATGAAATGTGACCAATGCTGAAATTTAGACACAATCTGGTGTGCTACGTCATTCATAAATATTACTACGCTGTAGATGTGGTTCAAGTGCCCACAGATTATGCCTCAAGTATTAGTGATCTCCAGAACAGAATTTCGCAGAAAAAAATCTGATGTGTTACACGCAAATGGCGTTCTCTACTTTTGTACAAACTATTTTTATTATCCATCTACTTCATGTTAATCGAGATGCTAATCTTATTGCATATTTTCTTGTAGGTGCAAAGGGAATATGGTAGACCTTAAGCGATAGTCAAATATTTTAAGAGCTGGTTGTTATGTGTACATTCCATTCTCTTTGCATGTCATAACGAATTTCCATTTGAGAAAAAGTATACGTATTGGAAAATTTAAAAAAATAACAAGGAATATCTCATAGATGGTTCACTCAACAAAAAAAGCTGATGTGCTACACTCACATCGCTTCCCCTACTCTTGTACAAATTGTTTTTACAAACGTTTATCCTGCATCTATTTCATATTAATCGAGATAAACATCTGAGAAAAAAATCTTATTACTGGTTTTCTTGTAGGTACAAGGGGAATGTGGCTTAAGCGATGGTAAAATCTTTTAAGAGCTGGTTGCTATGTGGAGGATACCATTCTCTTTGCATGTCCAGTACATTAAAAAGAAAATAATAACGAATTCCCGTTTGAAAAAAAGTATAAATTTTGGAAAATTCAAACAAAAACAAGAAATGTCTCAGAAATGGTTCATTCCATCCAAAAAAACATCATATGACATAAATTGTGTGTTTTAACGAGCTCTGCAATTTTTGTGTAGAAAAAGTTTTGTCAATCTCTTACGGTTTACCAGTTATGCAAAAGCCATTTAGAAAGAAGACGATTTTTGGGGACATCCTCAGAAAATTCAAGATATACATTTTAATTGTCTAAAATGTATTAAATATATTACATTTTAATCAAACGTGCTAGCCTCTAGTTCCCAAGGTCGCGGGTTCAAACCCGGCGGAGGGCGATGGATTTTTTCGGGCGTAAAAATCGTTAGCACGGCTTCCTTCGGAAGGGAAGTAAAGCCGGTGGTCCCGTGTCGTAGATTTACGGCACGTAAAAGAACCTCAAGCCTGATAAAGAGGCCTCTGAGCAAAATTACAGGTGTTTCACGCCCAATATAGAATGGGACGCTAAGAACCATAGTAGTTAAAGAGCGTCCATAAATAAAACTCAATTTACAATTTTTTTAATCAAAATCGTTAAAGCCATTTTTGGAGAAAATCAAAATTTTGAAAAATGTTTCATGTAAAGGGGTCTGGGTGAAAATCTTCGTTTTGCTCCTTTGAAAGATACTGAACCTAAATATCAAGTTTGGTATTTATCTTACTTTTCGTTTTTGAGTTATGCTGTTCACAGACACACAGAGACACACGGACCTTTTTCTAAAAGTACTTTATTTGGATTTAGGGTGCCTCAAAACATGTATTCCCGATGAAATCTTGGTATGGAGTTTTTGGGTGGAATACAGTACTTCTACTTATTATAGGTACGTAGTAAAGAAAGTAAAAATACCTCTGATGACGGTGCACAACGTTAGGTGAAAGCATAGTTTATTAGGGTGGTTATTTGAATCTGGGCCAATTTATCTATTTATCCTTTTCTCAAAAATAGAGAAAAGGTCTTTTATTATTCGATTTTAATACTTTAGTCACCTGAGCGGAAAAAGTTTGTTCAAATCTAATTATGATTAGGTAATTATTAATGTCGTGCATATATGCGATACAATAGGTAAACAAACGTTCTTAATTATTTAATGTTAATTGTTTCCCAAGTGCACCCAAAAGACCTCCTCAAATAATAGTTTTAACCTGAGCGTCAAATTATACCACTCCACTTTGGCAAGTAGAGTATCAGCGCCTTTTAAATAGCTTTGGTCTAGCGTTACTATGAAGAATCTTGTTTCTATTTCGACACTTTGCTCGCGTGTTACAATTTTGATCCTTTATGACGACTTAAAGTCTGTATTGGATGTTTCGGCTTTATTAATTGAATGGTGCAAGCTATGACGTAATGTAAGAGGTGTAATTCATACCAGAACTGATGTTTAATTTAGTTTCCTTCGTACAGTATCCACTTAGGGTAAATGCGTTATCTTATTTGGTTTTAGCGCATGGTTTAGAAAATCGTTGCGGTCCCCCTTTTGTGCTGCCTGATTTTATAATGGATCCATGGAATAGGTATTTTACTCATGCGTTTTCGAAGCTGTTTAGCAAAGTACAGTGTAACGTAAAAGTCCATAACATCGGCTAGAAAACTAGTAAAAGAGGCAATGTTTTTGAGATGGAAATCATCCTGGAGTATCTCGTATATCTTAAAACGCTTTTGTGCTGACTGTGGAGCGTTCGTCTTTAGGTATAAACACGTAAATGAGCTGTAAAGTGTATGATGATGGTTCTAAGGACTGCTGATTAATAAGTTGCATAAATTGAAGAAAGAAAGAAGCAAAGGGGCAGATGACTTAGCTGTATATAAAGCTTAAAATGCGACTGGTGCATGACTATTTTTATGTCGTGCATTGTTGTTATTCACTCCATAATCTGAAGGCGTGCTACTAGAATATTATCTCTGAAATACAATATGCTCATTTTAGATGTTTTACAAGAATGGGCTGCCTTTATGCTTTGCGCTTTGCTTTACTTGTTGAAAACTGCAGACAGAATGTAGTTTACATCCTGTTTATAATTATATCTAAGTCGTTATATTACTAAAATATATCCACGACTATTAATGAAGAACGCCGCACGTAGCCATAGTGGGCTCTTTGTGCTTCCAACGTGATCCAACATAGGTTCCCGCAGGAAGAAAACCTATCATCGCTCACCACCACCATCAACTCAGACAACTCAGATTATTATCATCTCCGCCGACTTGCCACCATTAAATCAGGACTACATGACCTACACGCCGTCACCGCCGCCTTCTCAACTGCCTCCACACTTTCACCACCAGCTGCCTGCAACGATTTCACACCACAGACACAACAATCCGTGGCCTGGGCGAAGTCACTGTCTGCCACAAAACTCGCCACCTCCAGCTCCTACAGATTCTCTGGAAGAGGTTAGGTGCACTTTGACTGGCCTTCCTGACCTAGTACGAGTCCTGCTGACGACGACAGCCGACTAGACTTCGGTGCTAGCCGGCCTGAAGAGTGCGCATGAACAGCTTCGGAACTACATGTCTGCACAAGGACACCCTTGGACGCATGGCACTAGATAGCGACACAACTGAGCGCACGTTGTCGAAAGACGCTTAAGATATATTTTTAACTACTAATAAAGAAATCACAAAATTCCTATCCATCCCCTATCCACTCCCCGCGGTGGCAGCCAAGGCCCTGGCTGTCACCCGGAAACCTCCTTCACCCATTGCCTGCGCAATAAGCTGGCAGTTACCTTTTCTGCGCTAACGGGGGTGCAAAGGCGGAACCCCAATACCGTTCCTTATTTCTCATTTCAACTCCTCTCCTTAAGTTCGCCTTCCCATCCCCGTCACTCCCCAATAAAAAAAAGGAAGACCCGAAGGGCGAGCAGATCCTTGCGACGATATGCGCGGGCAAGGACAGGGTACCTTAGGACTCCAACATGACACCACTCCTAACGCCGGCTAGTCCTGCCTTAGTCACCCGTAAACTGATGGTCGCGGGAATAGACGAGGCATTTCCAGGAAGAAAGGGGTGCCAGCAGAGCGCAAATTCCACCGTTCTGCCGCAACATACAAACCGCCGTCGCTTGGTCCTACAACCCTGATAAAGATGAGGTGAAGCATAAAAGAAAATGATGGGGACAGGAAACGGACAGGAAATTCGTGGTAGAAGGAGAACCACCCCAGTATTCTCTGACCGACCCGGAGAAATCGCATAAAATCCAACGGTCAGAGAGGCGGGTCCGACTGGAATCGCAACCGGGACCTCCCGATGTGAACCTCGCACGTTACTTCGGAGCAATCTCGCTCGGTCTTTGTTCTAATGCTGCCAATGGCTACATGGGTAAGAAAATTTAGATAACTGTTTGTTTGTTTATTATTGCTTTAAAATCATTGGTAGGTATTAAAGCCATATTTATTTCCTCTATTACGAGCTACCTTCGGTTATGTATATTTTCGATCTTGTTTACATAACATACTTAGCTGTAGCTCATTATGCTTACTGCAATCATCGTACAATTCTTATCTGAATCTATAATTCCTTCTGTGTTGACATTTAGGCAGAAGCTTTTTAAAAACCGTTTGTTCACTACCTGATATTGTTGCAACTATTCTACTTTATCTACTACTTACCTATACCTAAGCAGAGGAAGTGTTGCATTCCCCCTAAAAATTATACATTACCAGAAATATACGCTTTGAGGTTCCTGTGTGTGTGAACAGCATAACCCAAAAACGAAATATCTGATAAATACAAAATTGGTATTTAAGTTCAGCAACTTCCAAAGATGCAACTCAAAGATTTTCAAGAAAATCCCTCATCCCTAACTATCCTTTACATGAAAAACTTTTCGAAATTTTCGATTTTCTCAAAAATGACCAACGATTTTAATTAAAATACCGGATGTTAAGATCTGTAAACAAAACGTATCGCTTGAATTTTCTGAGAGTAGCTTGTAACGTACTTTATTCGGATGCGAATTTGTATAGTTTGCAAATTATAAGAGATAGGACAAAAACTACTACACAAAAAAGTGTATACCTCCTTAAAACACAGAATTTATTTCAAACAACGTTTTTTGTGCCATTAGCCATTTCGAGATATCCGTCGTTATTATTGAATTTTCAATACTTTTGTCATTTTTTAAAGTGCTGTCGCTATTTAATTGTTTCTTGCGATTCAATGGATATATTATGGATGTCTAGGCTAGTATATAGAGACGCAGTTTTTAAACATCTGACTGCGATTCCGTTTCTTCTATCCCCGTTTTAACTTCAACGAAATGTGTCATGAAAAGGACGGCAAAGTTTACATGAAATAGACGGAAAGTTTGTGGAAGCCATATAAAAAAAATATGATTGTTACACTCACAATACTTTCTCTACAACTACAAACTACAAACTACAAGTACAACTATTTTTACAAACGCTTATTCTCCATATGCTTCATGTTAATCGAGATATCGAGATGTTAATCTTATTGCTAATTTTCTTGTAGGTGCAAGGGGAATTGGTAAGATTTAAGCGATAGTCAAATATTTTAAGAGCTGGTTGCTATGTGGAGTATTCCATTCTCTTTGCATTACCAGGACAAAAAAATGAATAACGCATTTGAGAAAAAGTATAAATATTGGAAAATTTAAGGGAATAACAAGCAATATCTCGAAAATGGTTCACTCAACAAAAAAAATGTATATGACATAAATTGTGTATTTTAACGCGATCTACATTTTTGTGTAGTAAAATTTTGTCTATCTCTTATGGGTTACCAGTTATGCAAAAGTCGTTCACAATGAAGAATACTTTTAGAGACATTCCCAGAAAATTCGAGATATACATTTCATTTGTCATGAAAATATCTTAAACATATGATATTTTAATCAAAATCGTTAGAGCCATTTTTTAAAAAATTAAAATTTTCGAAAAATGTTCCATGTAAAGGGTAGTCTGGGGTGGTGGGTTTTCTTGAAAACCTTCGTGTCGCATATCTGGAAGATACTGAACCTAAATACTAAGTTTGGTGTTTATCCGACTGTTCGTTTCTGAGATATGCTGTTCACAGTCACACACACACAGACATGCACACACGTACATGTTTCCAAAACTGATCTTTTTTTATTCAGGGGGTCTCAAAACATGTATTTCTGGTGAAATCTGCGTATCGAATTTTTGGGTGGAATACAATACCTCCCCTACTTGCTATACGTGGTAGAGAAAGTAATAAAGTTAGTAGGTAGAGAAAGTCATGTGAATGCGACACATAAGATTTTATCCCCCCCCCCCCAGTTTGATGCACCTAATAATACAAACTACTTAGGAAGCATACCTAAGATATTTAGACTATAATAAGTATGTCCTGAGGTGCCCAGGTAGCTGCCCCCCAAAACCTATAATTATGGAGTCAATGCTATCTAGAGCATCGCTGTCTTTAACAACAACGTAAAGTATAGCACACCGAAGCTCGCGAATGACCTGCGCATAACTTGTGGCAATGAGGTAATCAGTGACAGTTCCTGGACACATATGCGCAGGGGATGCCTGTAAACTCAATCCTTGCCTTCAACTGACAAGCTACACACGGTTGAGAGTTACAGGTATGTCCGTCTTTTGTTGCAGCGTTGCTTCCATTTTCGACGCTAAGGGTCGCAAACTTAAGTGTGACATCAATGTTTTTGAAAAGTTACAGTTAATGGCACACAGTAATTTTAACATCTAAATCACGTACCAATAGTAATTGCGATTTTTTATTCGTAAATACATTTGAAAACAGCAATTTTGCAGTACAAAATAAAATTCCTTGCTTATCAAATTAATATTGTGCTTAATTTGGCAAGCTCGATCTTTTAATTAAAAGCAAACTCTTTACATGAAGCCTATAATATTTGTCTCATACAAATTAATAAAGCCAAAGCAGTATCATCATTACTTTCTCTGCCGATTTCATTGTAAGCTTACGTTTTTAGGACAAGTGAACGCCCACCCCTAAAAAAGGAAAGAATATATGTCTCTGAACAACATGATTAAAAATCTGATGTGTTACACTCACATGACTTTCTCTACTCTTGAACAAACTATTTTTTACAAACGCTTATTCCCCATATGCTTCATGCTAATCGAGATATCGAGGTGTTAATCTTATTGCTAATTTTCTTGTAGATGCAAGGGGAATTGGTAGGCTTTAAGCGGTAGTCAAATATTTTAAGAGCTGGTTGCTATTTGGAGTATTCCATTCTCTTTGCATTACCAGGACAAAAAAAAAATGAATAACGAATTCCCATTTGAGAAAAAGTATAAGTACTGGAAAATGTAATGGAATAACATGCAATATCTCGAAAATGGTTCACTCAACAACAAAATATATATGACATAAATTGTGTATTTTAACGCGAACTACATTTTTTGTGTGGTAAAATTTTGTCTATCTCTTGTGGTTTACCAGTTATGCAAAAATCGTTCACAATGAAGAATACTTTTGGAGACATTCCCAGAAAATTCAAGATATAAATTTCATTTTTCATGAAAATATCTTAAACATATATCTTAATCAAAATCCATAGATTAGTTTTTGAGAAAATTAAAATTTCGAAAAATGTTCTAGGTAAAGGGTAATCTGTGGTGGGGGAATTCACTTGGAAACCTTCGTGTCGCATCTCTGGAAGATACTGAACCTAAATACCAAGTTTGGTATCCGACTGTTCGTTTCTGAGTTATGCTGTTCACACACAGACATACACACGGTCATGTTTCCAAAGATGCTTTTTTTTTATTCACGAGGTCTCGAAACATGTATTTCCGGTGAAATCTCGGTATCTAATTTTTTGGGTCGAATGCAGTACATCCCCTACTTACTATACGTAGTAGAGAAAGTAAAAATGAAAAAGAAATCAGATAAACATTATCCTTCAAGTTAATGTCGAATCATGAAAAACAGAAGGAGAAAATTTTCATGGAATTCGCATCACAAATAATTTATTTATGACTAAAACCCTTATTCTTTACTATCCTCAAATTGCCGAAAACAATCTGTATGACAGTATCGTAGCAGTAACGCGATGACTTGTTTAAGGGACAAGGTACTCTGAAATGCTCAAAAATCACATGTTTTCTTTTAGGCACCAATAAAATCTCTGCAATTTCCAGTTTCAGAAAATATATACTTTTGGGGGGTTAAGAGGCTTTTAAGACATTTAAATACCATTTAAATGCTAGTCTGCATTCATTTAAAGCTGTCATGCAACGCCCCTTTTTAGAACATTTTTGTATCTTTCAACAACAAACGACTATATCATGCCCAGCGAGCAGTTCAGCAATTAAAAAAGGGACCAGGACCAAGAGAAGGCAACCAAAAAAGCTGCAGTACTCCAGGAATGAAGATGCAGATGGTTATGACCCTGGAATGTACTGAAGTGTGTCAGAATTTTAACGTTCAATCTTTAAATTCAGTTTTCTCAAAACAACATTTTTGGATACTTATGTACCTTTTTCTCAGAAAGTATGAAAGGTAGAGAGCTTAAATTTTCAGTACATGTATGCAACACATAGTTCTACTTTCTGAACCACAATCATAATTTTGTAATTCATATTAGTGATATTAAAAAGCAACAACATTGCAAATTTTCCACATTTTTATTTTGTAATTAGCTTTTTTTCTCAATTTCTAGTGAACTGATATACATAACTAAATAATTGAGGTTCAGAAGATAGTTGATTATACTAAGAACAAGCATGCAAATGTGTGATTCTGTATTGCTAGTATTATCACAGAAAAAGGTACATGAATTCACATGTTTTAAGAGTAAATTTTATTATCTTTCTGCTGAATGAAATAATTTTTACGGACTCAACTACATAAGCTATCGATGCAAACAAACACTTAAAATAATTCTCATGATTTATAGAGTAATTCATAAAAAGTCTTACAGAAATTTACTAAAAGTGTGCAGCTCTCGTTAAAACGTACAATTTCTGTACAGCAAACTTTTCGTTGCTTTGGTCATTTCCGAAGTATTTGCTGTACGTTTAAATTTGAAACTCAATGTGTCCATTCGTTTATATCTTATGAGCTGGTGGCAATGATAATATGTACATTTATTTTCTTAAAGAATGGCTGTCACCTCAGCCTCGTGTGCCCTACAAACTGTGTACGATCATAATGTTACTTAATCTAAACCAATTCTATATAGGCATTTGCCATGATTGACGCGCACTGGATAGAAAAATCTCGTGCGTTACATCCACATGACCTTCCCTACCTACTATCATTTATTTCTATACAGCTTCTACAAAATATTCTTACAAAAGCACTTTTACTTTCTCTACTACGTATAGTAAGTAGGGGAAGTATTGTATTCCACTCAAAAAATCGATACCGAGATTTCACCGGAAATACATGTTTTGAGGTCTCCTGAATCCAAAAAAGGTATTTTTAGAAACATGTCCCTGTGTGTGTCTGTCTGTAAATCTGTCTGTGAACAGCATAACTCAGAAACGAACAGTCGGATAAACACCAAACTTGGTATTTAAGTTAAGTATCTTCCAGAGATGCGACACGAAGGTTTTCAAAAAAATGCCCCAACCCAGATTACCCTTTACCATAATTTTAAGACATTTTTATGGCAAATGAATTTTATATCTCGAATTTTTGGGGAATGTCTCCAAAAGTATTCTTAATTGTGAACGACTTTTGTATAACTGGTAAACCATAAGAGATAAACAAAATTTTACTGCACAAAAAATGTAGATCGTGTTAAAATACACAATTTATGTCATATATATTTTTTTTGTTGAGTGAACCATTTTCGAGATATTGCTTGTTATTCCCTTAAGTTTTCAGATACTTATACTTTTTCTCAAATGGGAATTCGTTATTCTATTTTTTGTCTTGGATATGCAAAGAGTATTAATTTGTGGCAAAGGGAATGGTGCTGCACCTAGCAACCAGCTATTAAGAGATATGTCGGTACTTAAAGGCTACTGTATTTCTATATTGCCCTTGCAAATGCAAAACAGGGAACATAGTAGCCCTTAAGCGAAAGTAAAATATTTTTAGAACTGGTCGCTAAGTGTAAAATGTAATTCTCTTTGCATGTCAAGAACATAAAAAAAGAACAACGAATTCTCAGTTGAGAAAAAATCTAAGCAATGGAAAATTCAAAAATTAACAAGGGATATCTCGAAAATGGTTACTTTACAAAAAATAACACACGGACATGTTTCCAAAAATGCTTGTTTTTGGATTCAGGGTGCCTCAAAACATGTATTTCCGGTGAAACCTCGGTATCGAATTTTTGTGTGGAATACAATACTTCCCCTACTTACTGTACGTAGTAGAGAAAGTAATAATACTAAAAGCGAAAAGAATTCTTCCAGCATATTAGATTTAGAACAGCGATTCTCAAACTGGGCTGAACGCTTCCTGGGGGGACGTGAGGGATTTCCAGCGGGTGACACAGCACAAAATACTTAGAGAAATGCATTGCCTTATAAAGTATAAATAATCAGCTAAAATCAGAACTGCATGTTTGTTCTAATTATTACAAACTAATGCATGGAGAACGCAGAATCGTTCAGTTATTCTTTGGGCTGTGTTTTAAAATATTTCCTAATTTTCTTTTTATATCCCTTGGTTTTTAATTAACTTAAGGTTGCCCATTAATTAGCTTGGTTTTAAAGGCTTCAGTATTGGTTGCTATAAGTATGAATTTCACCATTAATTTTGTTTACTTTATTATTTATTGATAACAGAATAACTTGATAGCAACAAGTGTAGGGAAAGAAATTGCCATTGTTTCCATCGGGTCCCCGCATATATTATACGAGTGCAAAGTCTTTGCCATGCATAGACATGATGCATTCCTGGGCTCCTTTTCCTTGGAACCTGACAAATACCAAGGACGTGTTCCGTTTTATTGGGACCATCGGCTTTCATTTGATCCCCAGTCTAAGAAGCAGAAAAGACTCTAAGAGCATACGTGCAGGCCCCTACGAGGCCACTCATTTCCTCCCCCTCCCCATCATCATCACCATTGGCTTCTTCTTCTTCTTCTTCTTCTTTGGATTGTTCTCCTGAAATTCATCATTTGCTAAAAATGGCTGCTAAAAGTAAAAAACTGTTTTCACGGGATGTTTTAATTCAAATAAGTATTTAAACTTTTTGGGTTAACTTGATGTATTCAGTTAAATTGTGTGCCAAACTCATCCTGAGGCTCTTCTTTTGCTAAAAAAATTCTGATGTGTTACACTCACATGACTTTCTCAACTCTTGTACAAACTATTTTTACAAACGCTTATTTTCCATATGCCTCATGTTAATCGTGATATCGAGCTGTCAATCTTATTGCTAATTTTCTTGTAGATGCAAGGGAAATATGGTAGGTTTTAAGCGATAGTCAGATCTTTTAACGCTGGTTGCTATGTGGTGCATTCCATTCTCTTTGCATGTCCAGGACATAAAAAAATGAATAACGAATTTGAGAAAAAGTATAAGTATTTAAAAATTTAAGGAAATAACAAGCAATATCTCGAAAACGGTTCACTCAACAAAAGAAATGTATATGACATAAATTGTGTATTTTAACGCGGTCTACATTTTTTGTGTAGTAAAATGTTGTCTATCTCTTATGGTTTACCAGTTATGCAAAAGTTCACAATGAAGAATACTTTTGGAGACATTCCCAGAAAATTCGAGATATACATTTCATTTCTCATGACATTATCTTAAACATATGATATTTTCATCAAAATCGTTAGAACCATTTTTGTGTTCCATGTAAAGGGTAGTCTGGGGTGGGGGGATTTTCTTGAAAACCTTCGTGTCGCATCTCTGGAAGATACTCAACCTAAATACCACGTTTGGTGTTTATCCGACTGTTCGTTTTTGAGTTATGCTGTTCACAGACACACAGACAGACAGACACACACACACACGGACATGTTTCTAAAACTGCTTTTTTTGGATTCAGGAGGTCTCAAAACATGTATTTCCGGTGAAATCTCGGTATCGAATTTTTGCAATACTTCCCCTACTTTTTATACGTAGTAGAGAAAGTAAAAATTAGCTGTGCTATTGTAAACCTTTAAACCATCTACATTATTCACAAATATCTGTCTTTAGCAGAAAAAGTGCTTATATTAACTACATGGGGCCATAGTGATTGCATAGCATATAAATATGTAAATTAAATAAATTAAGATGATGAATATGTCATATTAAATTGTTGTTTTATATCTATTCCTGGACCCGTTGCTGCAGAATCGAAATAATGACATTCTTTCCGCTTGTTAACAGAATGGCTTCAAACATAGCAGAAATGGAAGAGTTGAAAAAGAACATCAATGACGTATTTGTCATCACCAATGGCATTATCATCTGCTGTAAGTATAAGTATATGTCATCAAAGTGTAGGGGAACGAGTGTCCTATTGAAGTTGCCAGTGGAAACCCATTTATATCTAGGTCTGTATACCATTAAATCTTGCAGGAAACAGTTTGTGTTTCGCGCAGACGCTGATCGAAGCAGTTTTTCTAGGGCAAACGTAAGGAATCCACAGAAAATGGAATATGTTGAAATCAATGCAATTTTTACAGATAAAAAGACAGTTAGAAGAGGACTGGCTGAAAATAAATAAAAATGTGATGGGTAGAAGTCATACGGCTTTCATACAAATTCACAGATACTATACTTTATATAATGCAAAATTGAAAAAAAAAATAGCTTCCATCTAGCTTAGCTACGATAAATATTTGTGAGAAGTGGGCTTAGTTACTATGAAATGGATAGATTTAGCATGCGGAAATAACATTTAGTTGTTTACAACACATACACTACGTGATCAAAAGTATCCGGACACCTGGCTGAAAATGACATAGAAGTTCGTGGCGCCCTCTATGGTAATTCTGGAAGTCAATATGGTGTTGACCCACTCTTAGCTTTGATGACAGCGTTCACTCTCGCAGGCGTACTTTCAATCAGGTGCTGGAGGGTTTCTTGGGGAATGGTAGCCCATTCTTCACGGAGTGCGGAACTGAGGAGAGATATCGATGTAGGTCGGTGAGGCCTGGCACGAAGTCGGGTTCCAAAACATCCAAAGGTGTTCTATAGGATTCAAGTCAGGACTCTGTGCAGGCCAGTCCATTACAGGGATGTTATTGTCGTGTAACCACTCCGACACAGCCCGTGCAGTATGAGCAGGTGCTCGATCGTGTTGAAAGATGCAATCGCCATCCCCGAATTGCTCTTCAACAGTGGGAAGCAAGAAAGTGCTTAAAATATCAATGTAGTTCTGCGCTGTGATCGTGCCACGCAAAACAACAAGGGCTGCAAGTCCCCTCCGGGAAAAACACGACCACACCAAAACACCAGCACCTCCGAATTTCACTGTTGTCACTATACACGCTGGTAGATGACGTTCACCGGCCATTCGCCATACTCACACCCTGCCATCGGATCATCACATTGTGTACCGTGATTCGTCACTCCACACAACGTTTTGCCACTGTTCTATCGTGTAATGTTGACGCTCCTTACACCAAGCGAGGCGTCGTTTGACATTTTCCTGCGTGATGTGTGGCTTATGAGCAGCCGCTCGACCATGGAATCCAAGGTTTCTCACCTCACACCTAACTGTCTAGTACTTGGAGTTGATCCTGATGCAGTTTGGAATTCCTGTGTGATGGTCTGGATAGATGTCTCCCTATTACTCTTTACGACGCTCTTCAAATGTCGGCGGTCTCTATCAGTCAACAGACGAGGTCGTCTTGTACGCTTTTGTGCTATACATGTCCCTTCACGTTTCCACTTCACTATCACATCAGAAACAGTGGACCTAGAGATGTTTAGGAGTGTGGAAATCTCACTTACAGACTTCTGACACAAGTGACACCCAATCACCTGACCACGTTCGAAGTCCGTGAGGTCCACGGAGCGTCCCATTCTGCTTTTTCACGATGTCTAATGACTACTGAGGTCGCGGATATTGAGTACCAGGCAATAGGTGGCAGCACAATGCACATAAGATGAAAAACGTATGTTTGTGAGGGCATCCGGATACTTTTGATCACATAGTGTATCAATTGGTTCAGTAAACGTTCTCAAAAGAAAAACCGAAGGAGTAATCACCGCTTTAAAATACGTATTATAGAGCCGCTACCATAGATGTTTCACAGGAAATCTTAAAAATACAGTAGTGAATATTTCAGAAACAGCCTATGCTACAAAATATTATTTGTTTTTTCTAAAATGCTTTTTTGTATTCCGGGAAGTTAAAACATGTGTTTCCGGTGACTTCTCGATATTGAATTTCTAAAAAGAATGTAATACTTCCTCTGTCTATTATACATAGGCGCTACAGAAAGTAATATATAAATACAAGAGTGTACCATAGCAGTACGGTAACTTGGAGGTTCGTATTCGGGAGGTACCAAGTTCGATTCCTGTCCATTGCCCACTCTTACCGTGGGTTTTTCCTGTTTTTTCCTGATAAGTAGGCGAATGCTAGGTTGGTTTCTGATCTACCACGATTTGCTTTCCATCATTTTCCTTTAATTCCGTTTCCTTCTCATTTTTCGGGTGTGCTTCCAGGTTTCATGGTGTATGGTGGTGCCGCACAGATGGCACGGATGCTTGCTCAAAGGAAAGAGTACTCCCCGTAGTCACTAGAGGGCTGCTTGGGCGATGGGTCGTTTATCGCCTTCTCTAGGGTCTTTAAACCTGGAACTGTTAGGGACTTCCGCGCGTCCCTGTGCCCTGTCTACCTGCGACCTGTAGCCTCCTGCAGGGTGTTAGCCACAATAGATCTATTTAGGTCGCAGTGTATGAGGTGTCTCCTTCCTTTGTATAACCTGTGCCTGTGAGGCAGTATTTTTAACAAATAATATCAGTCTAATTATATAATATATACATTCAATAACAGCCCGCCTTAAAGCAATATGTGTATAAATAATATATATAGTGTATGTAACAGTCAGTGTATTACGTTTATATTATTATGTACATTATAATAATGTTATGTGAATGTATTAAGTAATTTAATAAATTAGGAGCTGTGAGAATAGAAGCCGAAAGTTGCTAACAATGAGGTAACCTGGAGACAACAATAAATTACAAAGTTTAAAAAACAGTTTATAAATAGCCAATAAAAACTAGAAAAAGCTTACGTTAAATAAAAGTATTCTATTGGAGTAAAATTAGCCAATCAGAGACTTAAAATATAGTAAAAGTATAAATTCAGGCGGTAGAAGACAGACGCTAGAAGACAGTGTACCCAACCGGACGCTACTAGGCAGCGTTCCCGAACAGTTCGATACGTATTCAGTGTGAGACTTAAAAAATTCATTACAGCGTGAATAATACAAAGTTTACGTGTTAAAAAGTACAAGTAACAATAATCTCACAGCTCTACAGTAGGATACATCAGTGAAGCGTTATTTAATCGTGTGAAGGATTAATAAAAGAGTGAAGTAAAAAATTATAATTTACGTAAGCCTTATTCTTTAGCCACACCAACCCCTGCTAAGAGGTACGTGTTTCTGCAAATTACTACTGACGCAGCCGAGGAAAACATGCATATACAATATTTAAATAAACATTAAAATACAAAGTTGATTTTTTTTAAACGTGGGGGCGAAGGCCACCCGGAAAAGGGAACTTGGGGCGAAGGCCACCGGAAAGTTTATATCGTACGTGCGTGGTCTAAACAACTTCAAGTTTGGCTTTCCAACAGTGAGGCATTAAACCACTACTTCACCTGTACTATAGCATTAACAGCACACAACGGCGGACCTGTTTTCGTTTGTTGGCCCGCTTGTTCGGTTTTATCAGACGAACGATTCCTTGCTCTAGTTGTATATGTATATGTTTATTTCCATAATGCTATACAAAATTCTTACAATTTTTAATAAATTACTTTGAGTTGCTATTTTTTTCCTTCTTTGACCCATCATGCATTTTAACACCGTGGTTATTTATGCATGGTGGGTCATAACAAATTCATATTGCTTTGTTTTTCTAAACCATTTTCCCCTTACTCTCCCCATATATTCTCCCATTCTTTTTATATGCCTCTCCTTTTGTATTTTCATTACCCTAACTTTTAATACTTTTTTGTTAACATTCTCACATTCTTTAGGTAAAAACTGATCTCTCCACAACTTAGTTACTTCACATTCAATTATATAATGCAAATCATTATCTGCCCCTCCACAAAGAGGACACCTATTCAAATTCGCTCCCTTCCTATCTCCCCTTAGCCTATGTGCACTTAATCTAGACCAGGCCCACCCTTCTCTCACTAACCTATTACTACATCCACATACTTCTCCCTTCCCCAGTCCACCTTTAATTGTCTATATAGTTCCAAACTTTTCTTTCATTCCAGACTTTGAAATAATTCTTGTTTCTCTATATCTTCTACTCTGTTCCTCACTTCTTTCCAGAAACCTTTAACTAACCCCTCTCTCTCCTCCCGTAAGTTACCCATTTCTATTTCCTGTAGAATTCTCCTTATTCCTTGAGCCCAGTTCATCCCATCACTGGATTTTTCTTGTATTATTAAACATTGCTTTAAGATATTATGCTCGTCCAATTATTTCAATCTATGCCAATATTTAAGTATCCTTTCTACTATCATGCCCTTGCTACCTACTCTTCCCAACTCCAACATTGCTGCTACATTAGGTGATGAGTATATACTGCTTACTGAAAAATATAATTTTTTTCAATATTTATTTATTTATTGTGAGTAAAATTTGGAAATTGTAGACTTGCGAAAAGTAATGCTCAGTTGCACGAATTTATAATTTAGTTGTTTAAGAACTGTTGTAGCAATGTTTATTTACAACGTTTTTATCAATAATGTTTGTTTTACAGTGATGCAGTGTGGGTTCGCATGTCTAGAGGCTGGAGCGGTTCGTTCAAAGAACACTACCAACATTGTCTTGCAAAATGTTCTTGATATATGTAAGTAATATTTGTTGTTAAATCCGTTACTTGCTGCTGATCTTCTGGGGTTTTGAAAGGACAATCTAAACAATAACTGTTGACAAACAGCCCCGTTGCATAGCCACCTGCCTGCTGTAAGCCCAGTAACAGTATGGATGATTCTTTATTGTTACGCATTATATCAAAATTAATTTGTTTTAAATAAAGACAGTGCACAAACTAAATTACACTTCAGCAGATGATTTTATAGTAGATAGTAAAAATGTAACATTTGAATGTCTAGGACTCGGCATAAGAGGACGATAATAATAAAACTCTGATGTGTGACACTCACATGACTTTCTCTACTCTTGTACAAACTATTTTTACAAACGTTTATTCTATATATGCTTCATGTTAATCGAGATGTTAATATTATTGCTAATTTTCTTGTAGATGCAAGGGGAATTGGTAGGCTTTAAGCGATAGTCAAATATTTTAAGAGCTGGTTGCTATGTGGAGTATTCCATTCTCTTTGCATTACCAGGACAAAAAAGAAATGAATAACAAATTCCCATTTGAGAAAAAGGTATAAGTATTGGAAAATTTAAGGGAATAATCTCGAAAATGGTTCACTCAACAAAAAATGTATATGACATAAATTGTGTATTTTAACGCGATCTAAATTTTTTGTGTAGTAAAATTTTGTCTATCTCTTATGGTTTACCAGTTATGCAAATGTCGTTCACAATGAAGAATGCTTTTGGAGACATTCCCAGAAAATTCAATATATACATTTTATTTGTCATGAAAGTATCTTAAAAATATGATATTTTAATAAAAATCGTTAGAGCCATTTTTGAGAAAATAAAAATTTTGGAAAAATGTTCCATGTAAAGGGTAATCTGGGGTGGGGGGAGTTTCTTGAAATACTTTGTATTGCATCTCTGGAAGATACTGAACCAAAATCCAAGTTTGATGTTTATCGGACTGTTCGTTTCTGAGTTATGCTGTTCACAGACACACAAACAGACACACACACGGACATGTTTCTAAAAATGCTTTTTTTTGGATTCAGGGGGTCTCAAAACATGTATTTCCGGTGATATCTCGGTATCGAATTTTTGGGTGGAATACAATACTTCCCTACTTACTATACGTAGTAGAGAAAGTAAAAATGAATAACGAATTCCCATTTGAGAAAAAGGTATAAGTATTGGAAAATTTAAGGGAATAATCTCGAAAATGGTTCACTCAGCAAAAAAATGTATATGACATAAATTGTGTATTTTAACGCGATCTAAATTTTTTGTGTAGTAAAACTTTGTCTATCTCTTATGGTTCACCACTTATGCCAATGGCGTTCACAATGAAGAATGTTTTTGGAGACATTCCCAGAAAATTCAATATATACATTTTATTTGTCATGAAAGTATCTTAAATATATGATATTTTAATAAAAATCGTTAGACCCATTTTTGAGAAAATAAAAATTTTGGAAAATGTTCCATGTAAAGGGTAATCTGGGGTGGGGGGAGTTTCTTGAAATACTTTGTATTGCATCTCTGGAAGATACTGAACCAAAATCCAAGTTTGATGTTTATCGGACTGTTCGTTTCTGAGTTATGCTGTTCACAGACACACAGACAGACACACACACGGACATGTTTCTAAAAATGCTTTTTTTGGATTCAGGGGGTCTCAAAACATGTATTTCCGGTGAAATCTCGGTATCGAATTTTTGGGTGGAATACAATACTTCCCCTACTTACTATACGTAGTAGAGAAAGTAAAAATGAATAACGAATTCCCATTTGAGAAAAAGGTATAAGTATTGGAAAATTTAAGGGAATAATCTCGAAAATGGTTCACTCAACAAAAAAATGTATAAGACATAAATTGTGTATTTTAAAGCGATCTAAATTTTTTGTGTAGTAAAACTTTGTCTATCTCTTATGGTTCACCAGTTATGCCAATGGCGTTCACAATGAAGAATGTTTTTGGAGACATTCCCAGAAAATTCAATATATACATTTTATTTGTCATGAAAGTATCTTAAAGTGGCTGCACCGTGGACGAGTGGTTAGACCGCTCGCCTCCCACCAAGGCGGCCCGGGTTCAATCCCAGGGACCTGCATGTGGGATTTGTGATGGACGAAGCGGCGTCTGGGCGGGTTTTCTCCGGGTTCTCCGGTTTCTCCCGCCATTCATTCCACCAACTGCTCCATCATCACCTTTCCTTTCATCCATTTCACCTACATTTCGTTTCATCTACTTCCTTCATCCCATACCAGGCATCGGGCTGATCACCCATCCTGGTTGTTCTGTCTGATCCATGAGTGTCTGCTCCTCGACGGGCCTCTGACCCCAGGCACCCGCTTGTAAGTCCTGGGGGGTGTAAGTCCTACATAAGAGGAGGATAAACAGATAATGAATGAATGAATGAAAGTATCTTAAATATATGATATTTTAATAAAAATCGTTAGAGCCATTTTTGAGAAAATAAAAATTTTGGAAAAATGTTCCATGTAAAGGGTAATCTGGGGTGGGGGGAGTTTCTTGAAATACTTTGTATTGCATCTCTGGAAGATACTGAACCAAAATACCAAGTTTGGTGTTTATCCGACTGTTCGTTTCTGAGTTATGCTGTTCACAGACACACACACACAGACAGACACACAGACATACACATAGACACACACACGGACATATTTCCAAAAATGTTTTTTTATTCAGGGGGCCTCAAAACATATATTTCCGGTGAAATTTGGGTATGGAATTTTTGGGTGGAATACAATACCTACTTCCCCTGCTTACTATACGTAGTAGAGAAAGTAAAAATAATGATAACAATAATACACAGTAATGTAGGGATAAACATTCTAGAACCATTTTTCTGTCATAGTACTAAGTCCCTTCTGAATATTTTGTTTTTTGAATCACCGGACAAGGAATAAATTTACCATAAAACTCTCTTTTAAATTTGTTAATATAATTCTTAAAACATGTTAAACTCAATTAACAGAAAAGCAACAGAGTAGCATTAGATGCTTGCATTATACGTAGTCTAGTGAATAGAATGACTACACAGGCCCGTCCGAATGGCCGAGCTCGTTAAAACACGGACTCGTGAACGGGAGGTCAGCCCGGATGATCCTCCCATCGAAGTTCTCCGGTTTTCCTCATCCTCGTAACTGGAAAATTTCGAGGAAGCACCCTAAACTTATACCTAGAACATTTCATTTCTTATATCATTAGTGTCTACTGCTTGTGATGTATACAGTTAAAACGGGCGTTAAACACTACAATAAAATCAGGCACCATCAATTGTCCGGTAGTTCAGTTTTATTCATGGCTACAGCGATGATGGTCAGGCAGGCAGGCACAGTATCCTCGCTGTTCGTATAGTGGCGTGTCGACTGACAAGTGAGACGGATAAAGTTAAGTCCATGGAGGTGCTAAAAAAGAATAACTTTTATTTAAACATTTTTATTACAAATAAGGTTTTCAAAACATCCGTTATTAATTCAGAACATCATTTATTATCATATCTAGATAAGAGTTTATGACAGTACGATTTGTTCAGGTTTATTGCGACTCCGTGAGGCGAAATATTTGTTACAGTAAATAAACAAAGCATTAGGTTATATACTGAAACAAATGATTCATTATAGGCTATTATTCTCATTGTTTAATAATCTGTTTTCTGCATCTTAATAAAATGTAGTTTTCTGTTGTTAAAAGAAAGAATAATAGAATAATGCATACGCATATAATTAAAGACGCCAAATATTAATTTTATTTAGTGTAATATACAACATTACCTCAATACTTATAAATTGTTGTTAGAAATGTATCACATGAAAACTTTACACGAAGATTCGTTTACCTTTAGCTGTTTAATGTTCTGCAGCAAAAAAGACACAACTACTTAAGTAAAGCTATTTCGTTAGAATATATATTAATAACAATACAACCGTTATGCTACAGTATTATGTTTCATTGTGAAACTGAAAAATAATTATTTGCATTATCCCTTAAAATCAAAGCCACCTTATGAAGTTTGTTTGTTTGTTACGTTATTTATTAGCACCACGTATGGACGCCAAATTTGAGATAGGTTGTTTATTATACAAGTTGTATTATATTTCAACTATTGGGGAGCCGAACTTGTAGTAGTTGCAACCGGTAGCCTTCGCCCCAAATGTACTTTAAGGTGGCCTTTGCCCCAAGTTTAAAAAAAAAATATATTAACTTTGTAATTTGACTGTTTCTTTAAATATTATATATTTATGTTTGCCTCGGCTGCGTCAGTATTATTGTTATAGACACGTTTCTCTTAGCAGGGTTGTGATGCGATAAGAATGTAGGCTTACACAGATTATAATTTTACTTCACTCCTTTTATTAATGCTTGATACGATTTATATAACACTCCACTGATATAGAGCTGTGAGATTCTTTTATTAATTATTTGCACTTTTTAACACGTAAACTATTTTTCGTCTCTCACGAATACGTATTATATCTCTTGAGGACACTTTTTTAGTCTGGTTGGTAACGCTGTCTGCAACCAACTGAATTGATTTCAATCGTCTAAGCTTGTAAATTTCTGTATTTCAAGTCTCTGATTGGGTATTCCTAATCCAATAGAATACCTTCATTTAACTAAAGAATTTTCTGGTTTTTGATTGGCTATTTTTAAACTGTCTCAAAATTTACATTATTGTTGCTCCAATAATGACCAGTAACATTTAAACTTTCAAACGCATTACTGCCTCAAGGCTACCTCATTGTTAGCAACTTTTAATTTATTATTCTCACAGCTCATACATTATTAAATTACGCAATATATTCACATAACATTATCACACATGGATACAATAATATAAACATATACAATGACTGTAACATACACTTTTTATATATTATAGTATACACATATTGCTTTAAGGCGGGCTGTTATTATATTTTATATTATATAATTTGACTGATATCATTTGAAGTTGATTAAACATACTGCCTCACTTATAATTGATTAGGGTACATTCAATTACCTACACAGCAGAATGCAACTGCTGTTCCATGATTCCTACCTCCCCTCCTTTCTGCACGAACAGGCTGAAAAGGAGAGGAGCAAAATACGTTTCACAACTGCTAAGTGGCAGTTACCTACTGTAGCAGTTCCTACGTGGTAAGCCCCTACTAAGTTGATGGACCGTAGAAAGATGATGGATGCTGTGTAACGTACCTGTAGGTCGTCTTGTGATATATCATAACGTTCTCGTAGACTGGGATCTGATGATTGTATACCTAGTATTCTTGTGTGTGTGTTAGTATGTTGTAATTATTATTTTATAATTGTGCCACGGCTGCTGTATATATGAGTCGGAAAGCAATTGCGTCCTGTCAAAGTTAGGTATGAAGTATGTTAAAATATTTTGCACACACGTATTCTGTTAACCATTTCACTTGTATTTTTAGATAAATTATATGTAAATATTCACAAATCACTATTGCTTTTTCCTGTTAAAGTATGTATAACTGGAGACTTTAAATATGTAGTTTTAGCGTCTATTTAGAGACGAGCTTATACACGGCCTTCCTGCTCGAAGCCTGACAAGCTTCTGTTAGCGTTCCCTCCATCCGTTTTCTTAACGTACGTATTTGAATTATAGGCATGTATAGCTAACAATGGCCTTTACCTCTCATATTATATTCTATATGTTATAGCGTTATATACTTGTTTTCTACCATGTGTACATTATGAATATATGTTTTTTAATATTCTCTTAATTATTATACTTACAATATTATCAAAGAAAATACATAACGCGTAAAGCTTAGAACAAAAACATTAAAGAAAGAAATTATTAATGTGTTGATGCTAAGAAGGTGCGAATTATACTGGGTGATTTATGAAGAACTGACACATTTATTTCTTTAATTGTTCTGTTCAAAATTCATCAATGCCCCAATTTTAGAGCCAAATTAAGCAGAATGTTCTGGAGTTTCGATTGTCTGTCACTAGATGCGCAGACGTTCATGTTTTATTCATAACTGTTAGTTTTATTGTCGGCAACTGTTTTTGAGACTTTGTTCCAGTCTCTTCCCTGTAAAGCAATACTGGATTACGAATTCAATTACAGCTACTCAGAGGGCGTACCAAAGAAAATTTGTTCCGAATTCTCCGCAAAGAAACACAATACTGGGACTGGTAAACAAATTGGAAACAGCTGGATCTCTGGTGAGTGAAAAAGACAGAACTTGTTCATCTAGGCTTCCTTAGTTGTTGAGGTAAGAGCACGGCTGGACGGCGCTGCATTCCATACATAAAATGAATCCATGGCACTAATTGCAAGTTTCTTTGACGACCAGATAATTTCCAGGAACCTGTGACCACCGAGATCTCCGGATTTGACATCGCCGGACTTCTTTCTATGGGGTTACTTAAAAGACAGGGTTTATGCCACACGTCCCCAGACATTGGACCATCTGAAGCACAACGTTACACAGGAGATTCAAGCTGTTGACAACAGTCCTCCAACGAGTGGCCAGTAACATGGAACGACGTGTTGAGTTGTGCCTTATGTAGGGTGGAGGACATTTTCAACAGTTGCTATAGAGGTAAATAATCTCCCAAAATTCCTCTGCATTTCAGGTAAAATAAGCTGTCGTTAACATAACTCGTTTTGAAACAATTAAGGAAATACATGTGTCAGTTCTTCCTAAATCGCTGTGTATATCTTATTACATTAATGAATTATCGTATTAGTTTGTCGTGGCTAGTACTGTATGTTGCTTGAAGAAGATATTGTCTTTACGTTGGAGTTGTTTATTTATTTAGCTCCACGTATGGACGCCAATTTGAAGTAGATGGTTTATTACGTTGTTTGCACCATGCTTTGGGCGTCAATTTGAAGTAGTTAGTTTGTAGATGCTGTATTAAATTTCAACTGTTGGGGAGCCGAACTTGTAGTAGTTGCAACCGCACGTATGGTAAACAGTTTCCGGTAGCCTTCGCCCCAAATGTATTTTCAAATGGCATTTGCCCCCTGTTTAAAAAAATATATTAACTTTGTAATTAAACTGTTTCTTTAAATATTTAATATTTATGTTTGCCTCGGCTGCGTCAGTATTATTGTTAGAGACATACATGTCTTGGCAGGGCGTGATGCGACAAGAATGTAGACCTACACAGATTTTAAGTTTTAATTCACTCCTTTTTATTAATCCTTGACACAAATTAAATAGCACTTCACTGATATCGAGAGCTGTGAGATTCTTTTATTTAATACTTGCACTTTTTAACACATATACTATTTTCGTCTCACACGAATACGTAATTAATTTCTCGATGACACATCTCGCGTCTGATTAGTAACACTGTCTGCAGGAAACTGAATTGATTTCAACCGTCTAAACTTGTAAATTTCTGTATTTCAAGTCTCTGATTGGCTAATCCCACTCCAATAGAATACCTGCATTTAATTAAATCTTTTTCTGGTTGTTGATAAGCTATTTTTAAACTGTCTCAAAATTTACACTATTGTTACTCCAAGAATCACAAGTAGTACTATTAAACTTTCTTACTCATTATTGCCTCAAGGTTACCTCATTGTTAGCAACTTTTAACTTATTATTCTCGCAGCTCCTACATTATTAAATTACGTAATACATTCACATAACATTATTACACATGGATACAATAATATAAACATATATAATGACTGTAATATACACTTTTTAAATGTTGTTACATACACATATTGGTTTATGGCGGGCTGTTATTCAAATTTGTATTTATATAATTTGATTAAAATCTTTAAGTGTTAAAAATACTGCCTCATGCTTCAATATTTGTATTGCAATCCCGACCTAGCTCATTCTTCGATCGTAAATATATCTCATACGTAAGCAAAGACATGTCTTTCTTTAACAGTTGCAGAAATAATTAATGCTTTCCACCGTTTGGAGATGCTATAGCTTCGTTAAGCAAAAGTTAGTGTACGTATTACTGGCTAACTAATCCAGTCCAACCGTACATAACTTCCATTTCAACTAAACATGGTCATCTGTAGAACTGTCGAAATGAGATTTCTAACTTACATATATGATTTTTAAAGCGTCCTTATTTGGCAACTATACCAAAACGAAGGAAAGACGTTTCCGTGTAGGAAATTATACTTACAATGCATTAAATGGATGACAAAGAAGACTAAGCGTCAATTACTGCTTGTGGAATTCTATTCATGAAATAGTCTTAGCAGCTATCACATCTAATATTACTACAAGAACTATTTCATCCTCTGTGTATGTTGTGTGTGTCATATCTGGTATAAAAAGTTGAATGTTTACAGAAACACGTAGATTCAACACAATACGAGTATATAGAAGATTCGTATTGCATATAACATTGAATGCCTATGAGAAAAACATTGTTAGACGGATGGCAATAGGATAGTTGGAAAGATCGTAAGGTCATAAAGGGGTTAATATCATTGCAAATGATACTTTGGTCTCAGAAATACTAATGCTAACCTTAATCTCAATAACCACATCAACATCTAGGTATCCGTAAAGACTCAAGGTTTACGTGCAGGTGTCATTTTGTGCTTGACTCTGCCGTTATACACTATGTGATCAAAAGTATCCGCACACCCCCACAAACATACGTCTTTCATCTTAGGTGCATTGTGCTGCCACCTAATGCCTGGTACTCACTATCCGCGACCTCAGTAGTCATTAGACATCGTGAAACAGCAGAATGGGACGCTCCGTAGAACTCACGGATTTCGAACGTGGTCAGGTGATTGGATGTCACTTGTGTCAGAAGTCTGTACGCGAGATTTCCACACTCCTAAACATCCCTAGGTCCACTGTTTCTGATGTGATAGTGAAGTGGAAACGTGAAGGGTCATGTACAGCACAAAAGCGTACAGGCCGACCTCGTCTGTTGACTGATAAAGACCTCCGACATTTGAAGAGGGTCGTAAAGAGTAATAGGCAGACATCTATCCAGACCATCACACAGGAATTCCAAACTGCATCATGGATTCCATGGTCGTGCGACTGCTCATAAGCCACACATCACGCAGGAAAATACCAAGCAACCCCTCTCTTGGTATAAGGAGCGTCAACATTACACGATTGAACAGTGGCAAAACGTTGTGTGGAGTGACGAATGACGGTACACAATGTGACGATCCGATGGCAGGGTGTGGGTATGGCGAATTCCCGGTGAACGTCATCTGCCAGCGTGTGTAGTGCCAACAGTGAAATTCGGAGGTGGTGGTGTTATGGTGTGGTCGTATTTTTCCTGGAGGGGACTTGCACCCCTTGTTGTTTTGCGTGGCACGATCACAGCGCAGAACTACATTGATATTTTAAGCACCTTCTTGCTTCCCACTGTTGAAGAGCAATTCGGGGATGGCGATTGCATCTTTCAACACGATCGAGCACCTGTTCATACTGCACGGGCTGTGGTGGAGTGGTTACACGACAATAACATTCCTGCAACGAAATGGCCTGCACAGAGTCCTGATTTGAATCCTATAGAACACCTTTGGGAGGTTTTGGAACGCCGACTTCGTGCCAGGCATCACCGACCTACATCGATACCTCTCCTCAGTTCCGCACTCCATGAAGAATGGGCTGCCATTGCCCAAGAAACCTTCCAGCACCTGATTGAAAGTATGCCTGTGAGATTGAACGCTGTCATCATTGACTTCCAGCATTACCGATGGAGGGCGCCAGAACTTGTACGTCATTTTCAGCCAGGTGTCCGGATACTTTGGATCACGTAGTGTATCTCTGCTCTCTGGAATTGCCTTATCTGTCATATAGCAGTGATGCATTGGAAATACTAATACACGACGGAAAGGATTTGTAGGAATAGGAGTAATATGCAGTGGTACCGAACACACCGAAGGCCGTCATTCGGTCCCAAAACCGAGAAACAGATGACAGAAAATTATGGGAACAGGAAATTCATAGTAGAAGAGGAACCACTCCGGTATTCGCCTAGCGTCCCGGGGAAACCATGAAAAAACCCATGGTCAGTGGCCGGCCCAACGGGAATCGAACACGAATGCGAGCCTCTCACGTTACCACGTTACCGCTCGGTAAAAAACTCGTAAAGGACCAGCAATGAGTAGAACATTTTAATATAACTTTTCTTAGGGAAGTCAAATGAAAGAAAATTACACGAGAATAGCAAAGTTCAACTAAACTGAATCGGAAATTATTATGTTGCTCATTCAACATTACACCAAAAAATGAATAAAGCTGTTTCGTGACCAGACAAGTTCTCTAATGAAACCAAATTGTCCAACAGACTCGCTCGCTACCGTGACATATCGCATGTTATTTAACCGCTGCAAGAATTCGACCATGGAATACACACAATGAACAGGTATGTAAAGCATACAGATTAAACAAAACATGTAATGCATTTTGAGCTAAAATGAATAAATTACTATGCTATATAATTATGAACAGTGCATCTCATACATTTAATCTAAACTTTAACTATTTTTACTTTCTCTACTACGTATAGTAAGTAGGGGAACTATTGCATTCCACCCAAAAATTCCATACCGAGATTTCACAGAAAATACATGTTTTTAGGTGCACTGGATGCATATAAAGCATATTTGGAAACATATCCGTGTGTGTGTGTGTGTGTGTGTTTGTCTGTCTGTGAACAGCATAACTCAGAAACGAACAGTCGTATAAACACCAAACTTGGTATTTAGGTTCAGTATCTTCCCGAGATGCGACACGAAGGTTTTCAAGAAAATCCTCCACCCCAAATTACCCTTTACATGGAACATTTTTCGAAAACTTTTATTTTCTCAAAAATGGGTCTAACGATTTTAATTAAAATATCATATATTTAAGATACTTTCATGACAAATAAAATGTATATATTGAATTTTCAGCAAATGCCTCCAAAATTATTCTTCATTGTGAACGACTTTTGCATAACTGGTAAACCATAAGAGATAGACAAAATTTTACTACACACAAAATGTAGATCGCGTTAAAATACACAATTTGTCATAAAACATTTTTGTTGTTGAGTGAATAAATTTCGAGATATTGCTTGTTATTCCCTTAAATTTTCCAATACGTATACTTTTCATCAAATGGAAATTAGTTATTCATTTTTTGTCCTGTTAATGCAAAGAGAATGGAATACTCCACATAGCAACCAGCTCTTAAAATATTTGACTATCGCTTAAAGCCTACCAATTCCCCTTGCATCTACCAGAAAATTAGCAATAAGATTAACATATCGAGATCTCGATTAACATGAAGCATATGGAGAATAAGCGTTTGTAAAAATAGTTTGTACAAGAGTAGAGAAAGTCATGTGAATGTAACACACCAGATTTTTCTTTCCTAGGCCTCTCTCAAATTGACACAAAAGAGTTTTTTATAAAGACGTTTCTACTGGAGACTTAAAATGTGTACGAATATGAAGAATATTTTTGTCTATCTGGTTAGGCATGACCTTAGGCATGGCAGTAGGAAATGCGCACCACAATGCAAGCTGCAGTTTTATAACAGCTTTAGAACCCGCAGCTCTGCTCGCGTCATTGCGTTAAATGGGGAGTATCCTCTCTCTCTCCCCTTCGCTCTTTATTTCAACCTTTCCACCTTTCACTCTCCCTACATTTCAAATGTCTCTCCGTCTCTTTCCCCTCCACCCTTCCTCCTTCTCCCCCTTTATCGCCCCTCTCTGTATAACTCATTTTTCATGTTGTTTTTGTAAACCAGTATTATAACTGCGCGTTAGTAAAATTTAAAATATAAGTAGAAGGTACACAAAGTTGTGCCTTTTCCATATCCTTGCATTGCGGACGGAACTACGAATGTTATTTATCTGTAGTAATGTCATGAGTGGCTTCCAAATTATTGATAAATTCTCGACTTACGAAGTGACCAGAGAATTTATCTAGAGGATTTGGAACTCATGAGTGGGATTTGCTAAAACTATTTTACCAATAAAATGAACTGATTTACCCAAAAGTCATGATTAATATAATAAAATCATAAACGATTTATATTTATTCACAATGTAAATGGCGTTGTTTTCTAAAATAAGTTAGAATCGTATGATCAATAGGAAATTTATCGCATTACAAATTACTATTCCTGCACACATAAATAATAATGCTTTAAATAGTGCATAAATAATAATCCATAATGTGATACATTTTCAAGATATGTTTTGTTTGTTTAGTCAGTGCAACTTGATCACACAGGTATTATGTATGCATGTATGTACGTATGTATATGCATGTAAAATAATCTCGAAAACCATTCAGCTGATTTCATAATTCACCAATGGGACGATCGGTTCTTTCGGACGAACTTGACTATAAAACATATTCTAATCTCAAATTAGTAAAAGATAAAAACGGATTAAAAAAGCCTTTGTTGAGAATGCCATGGTGTAGAAAATAATTGTTGTCCTCCACAGAGAATGCATGTAGCAACAAAAGCTAGTTGGTTGCTGTACTCCGCAGAGAATGCGTGTAAAAACAACAGCCGGTTACATTTTATTCCAAATAATACGTATACACGATGTTGCACTAAAGCAAACAGAGCTAAAAATTGACAATTGACCCTGTTTATAACGATCTGAATTGTAGGTTATATTTATTTCTTTAATTGCCATTTATCAAATACTGCAGATACGTATGTAATGAAATGATGATGAAGCCTTGGTATAACGTTTATTCTAATTCTATAGATGAATGCACTGAAGTTTCTAGTTGCCAAAACACTTGTAATAACCATCAAGTAAAGAGGTAATTTTGCTTTAATTCCTTTGTCCCTGTATTGTAATTAAGTTCGTTATCAGGGTATGTTAAATAATTGCACAAAGAGAGAACATTGCTAAAATTAGAAATCAATGAACGGAACGAGGGCGGATTGATAAGTCCATGAGTTAGACGATAGACAGTGTTCTAATCACAGGTTTATTGTTTGCACCCAAGTCTTACATCTATTCTCGGTATAATCGTAGAAATTCGTCGTCACTTGTTTCTTAGAGCATTGTTGAGAGGCGTCTAAAATAAGCGGATGAGTGTTGTTTCGTAGAAAAGGGAGAAAAGTGAATTTCGTGTTCTGATAAAGCACTACATTTTGCGTGGTAAGACGGTGAAGGAAACGGAAGAAAAGCTGAACAATTATTATGGGGACTCTGCTCCATCACATGGCATGGTTCACAAGTGGTTCACAGAAATTCGATGCGGCCGTTCGAGCACAAGGGATGCCGTTCGGATAGGACGGCCGGTTGAGGTCACAACACAAGAAATAGTGAACAAGCTTTACGATATTGTGTAGGAAGATCGCAGAGTGAAAAGCCGTGAGATAGCCAAGACGATAATCATCTCGAGTGAACGGGTGTATAACATTCTGCACGAATTTTTGGGTATGAGTTTTGCGGCGTATATCACGGTTGATGAAACTTGGATCAAGTACTATCAACCTGAAACCAAACAACAACCAAAGCGGTAGATTTCCTTTGGCGAACCTGTTCCAAAGAAAGCGAAAACCATTTCGTCAGCAGGAAAAATCATGCAAGCTGTCTTTTAGGATTTACAACGGGTGATAGACAACCACTACCCGGAAAAGGTTAAAACGATCACAGGTTCAGTTTCACAAGGAATTGTTAAAAAAACGTCCCCATTTGGTGAAGAAAAACGTTATCTTTCACCAAGATAATGCACCCGTACACAAATCAGCGATTGCCATCTCAAAATTTGTGGAATTTGGCTACGAACTGCTACCTCACCCACCGTATTCTCCAGATTTGGCTCCGAGCGACTTCTTCCTCTTCGCAAACTTGAAAAATTGGCTCACTGGAAAGAAATTCACGTCCAGTGATCACATCATGGCAGAAACAACCTCATATTTTGCAGACTTCGAAAAATCATATTTTTGGAAGGGTTAAAAAAATTGGAGAAACGTTGGACAACGTGTATGAAATTGAAAGGAGACTGTTAAGAAATAAAATTGATTTTTTGGGAAAAAATACTTATTTTCTTTAAACAGACATTAATCCGCCCTCGTAATTAACAACTAAGAAGCTATCCAGTAATCGCAGAATACGTCTTTTTAAAAGATGTTAAGTTGATGGCCTGGAAGTGCTGAAAATTCATATTCAACCTCCACACCCCTATTTCGTTGTATATTTTAAGGGTTTCCGCATTATGTGAAAACTACGTAGCTGTTAGTTATTAGTTTGCTATGGGATTTAACAGAAAGTATAAAGGAAGACTGTCCGTCAATGTTTCGCTTCCTTTTGCGTGAATATCGGGATTCTTCTTCGGTTATTACAAATTGCCGGGGCTATACGAAATAACAATTCTAATGGGTGAAGGGGAGGGTACACCATAAAAATCCTCCAGATCATTGTACAATAATTTTATAAAGAATGTGGGGAGATAAATGAAATTCATTCGAGTTTAGAAAGCGAACCGTACGAATTCGGGTAAGTCAGCTGGCGTAAAAGGAAACAAAACCATTAGATTAATCACATAATTAGCAACCCTCATTGTATAGAAAATTGCCACTTCAATTTTTCCTCAGACATAGGCATTATTCAAAGGATAGGTTGAAGTTTGGGAATTCCAAATCGCTTCTCTAGACTTGGAGGGAGATACTGTATTCCTTTGTCACTTCAGTTTTTTAAAAGAAGCGTCATTAGTGATGCATACTGTAACAGTTGGCCCTGAGCTCATAGAGACATCAAAGCAGATAACTGGACTGTTTTGTAGCATACTCGTATATTTGTTAGCGTTGTTATTGTTCATAAAGAAATGAGAGACCTTGGCTTTTGCGAAGGTGACGTGACAAGGTTGTATAATTTGAATGGGTGTTCGACTTTTGTGTTAAAGCTACTGTCGGTCCCTCATTACTCATTCTTGGGTGCCCAATCAGGTACTGAGTGAAGCCAAAGTTTGTTCAAATACTTAAAATTTTCAAACAATTTCCCTTTCCTGTTAAATACACTACGTGATCAAAAGTACCCGGACACCTGGCTGAAAATGACGTACAAGTTCGTGGCGCCCTCCATCGGTAATGCTCAAGTCAATATGGTATTGGCCCACCCTTAGTCTTGATGACAGCGTTCACTCTCGCAGGCATACTTTCAATCAGGTGCTGGAAGGTTTCTTGGGGAATGGCAGCCAATTCTTCACGAAGTGCGGGAGGTATCAATGTAGGTCGGTGAGGTGACAAGAAGTCGGCGTTCCAAAACATCCCAAACGTGTTCTATAGGATTCAAATCAGAACTCTGTGCAGGCCAGTCCATTACAGGGATGTAATTGTCATGTAACCACTCCGCCACAGCCCGTGCAGTATGAACAGGTGTTCGATCGTGTTGAAAGATGCAATCGCCATCCCTGAATTGCTCTTCAACAGTGGTAAGCAAGAAGGTGCTTAAAATATCAATGTAGGTCTGCGCTGTGATCGTGCCACGCAAAACTGCGGAGAAAATCGATCTTACAAGTTCTTAATCTTTGCGAAACTATGGCATTACCGAGTAAAAGGCATTATCTGTTATTGTGAGGGTTGCCTAGTTAGCAAGCTAAATAGAAGAGCGAAGGTTTTCAATTAAAAATCTGATGTCTTACACTCAAATGACTTTCTCTACTCTTGTACAAACTATTTTTACAAACGCTTATTCTCCATATGCTGCATGTTAATCGAGATATCGAGATGTTAATCTTATTGCTAATTTTCTTGTAGATACAAGGGGAATTGGTGGACTTTAAGCGATAGTCAAATATTTTAAGAGCTGGTTGCTATGTGGAGTATTCTATTCTCTTTGCATTACCAGGACAAAAAATGAATAACGAATTCCCATTTGAGAAAAAGTATAAGTATTGGAAAATTTAAGGGAATAACAAGCAATATCTCGAAAATGGTTCACTCAACAAAAAATGTATATGACATAAATTGTGTATTTTAAAGCGATCTACATTTTTTGTGTAGTAAAATGTTGTCTATCTCTTATGGTTTACCAGTTATGCAACAGTCGTTCACAATGAAGAACACTTTTGGAGACATTCCCAGAAAATTCAAGACATACATTTTATTTGTCATGAAAGTATCTTAAACATATGATATTTTAATCAAAATCGTTAGAGCCATTTTTGAGAAAATTAAAATTTTCGAAAAATGTTGCATGTAAAGGGTAATCTGGGGTGGAGGGATTTTGTTGAAAACCTTCGCGTCGCATCTCTGGAAAATACTGAACCTAAATATCAAATTTGGTGTTTATCCGACTGTTCGTTTTTGAGTTATGACACGGAAACACACGGACATGTTTCCAAAAATGCTTTTTTTTGGATTCAGGGGGCCTCAGAACATATATCTCTGGTGAAATCTCGCTATCGAATTTTTGGGTGGAATACAATACTTCCCCTACTTACTATACGTAGTAGAGAAAGTAAAAATAAAAGAAACATTTCGATGCAAGTGGCTGTTTTGGTGGAGGAAATACCTTGAACATCTGCTCCTGAATGCAGATTGCTCAATATCTACACTTTAGGGAAAACATTCACCAAAATAGAAACGTTTGAGAAATAACTAAATCCAAAAGCGAAATTCATAGTACCAAGTTACATAGGGTTGTCGAATTTTGAAATCCGACACCTACACACATTTAAAAAAAATCATAAAAATGCGAAACATTTTGGTTGCATTTGTATTATATGAACTTATTTTAAATGCCCTTTTCTGCATTTTCACTTGATCAACAAATTGAGCTGACATAAGCAAATCATTACATTCATCAATTAAATGAGTCATACAAGCTATGAAACATATGGATGTTTTTCAGTTTTCAGCATCTTGGCCTACTGGCTGGTGGGCTACGCTCTGGCTTATGGTGAAGGAAACAGTATTTTTGGATATACATTTTGGGCTGGGTCCGGTTTGAGACCAGAGCTGATGGCTCATTGGTTCTTCCAGTTTGTATTTGCAGCCACAGCAGCAACCATTGTATCTGGTGCTGTAGCCGAACGCTGTAACTTCATCGCTTACATCACTTACAGCGTCGCCATCACAGGTGAGTAGCGATGTTTAAAACTGGTAAAAGACTCTTGAGCTCACGTCACTCCATGACAGGGCTTTAGTGTGTAACTTACCTGCTAGAAAATAGTTTAAAAATTTTCACGTGCCAAAATTGGCAGCCAACAGTAACGGAGCAAAGCTGTGCATTGCAGTTGGTTTCCTTCTGAGCAAACTATTCATCAGTGCAGATGAACGAAGCATAAAGGTTCAACAGAGTTGACCGAAGAAACAAATCCTTGTGTTTATCATTCACATTCTATCCTACTGGGGCGTATCTTTATGTTTGAAACTAAACCAAGTGAATTAGGCACCCGTAACTATTCGCATATTTATGCAGATTATAATCTTAATTGCAAACATCTCTAACTACAAAACCATGCTATTTTATTTTTACTGATCTTGATTTTTGATTCAGATGGTCAGTTCAGAGAATGTGGAGAAGTGCCAATGTGCATTATACAGGGTTGTCTCATAAGCTCGTTCGGTTTTCATTACGTTTCAATCACCAAGAACGCCTGGGAACACACCTCACCCGCAGCATTGCTACGACAGCGTAGTTGCCGAACTTTCCGTTTACAAACTTTAAACACAAGGTCGTTCAAAAGATAAATAGCTACGGCAGTTAGGTTTTGTAAATAAACTGTTTATTTCCTGCAGTATACACCATTATTGTCGACAATATTTTGCCAAGTTCCTGGCTACAGTAGCACGAGCTAAATTGAACTCCAATGCCAACACCCGAGTTGTAATTCGTGGATTGTTGACTATCATTTCATGAATTCTTTTCACGTCCGTAACAATTGGCCATCTAGACAGAAGTTTGTCTTATAGGGAGAAATTATTAGCTCGAAATCGACTAAACCACTTTTGACATGCTCGCTTCGTTATTCCATCTTCCCCGTAGACAGCACAAATTTTCTGCCGGCATTGCGAGGCGGTTTTACCCTTACGATAGTAAAACAGCATAAGATGTCGGAAATGTTCCTTTTTGCTTTCCATAGTTTGTAAACACAAGTTCACGCTGTTCTATCCAACGTCAGTCACAAATACACACTGGCATATCCAATAGTGAGTCTGGTTGTTGTTGTCTAAGTCGTAGGGGTGGTTAGGCAACTAGGATAACTTGTGTGTACAGAGGATTCTGGATTCTCAGGTGCTATAGATGGAACTTGCGATCAAAACGAAGGAACTTATGAGATAACCCAATACAACGAAAGTGTACAAAATTGACTCAAAATTTATTCAGCTCGATGTATATAAGGCTATCGATGTTTTGGGATTAACCCCACTCTAGAAATGATGTGTCCCTTAAGCCATTGAATGTTGAGCCTTCATCATTACATAAACGAGCCGTTAAGCGGCAGATTAAAACGGACTTAAGGCAAATCAGATAGCATAATAGATTGCATTAACTAAATAACTAGAGATGGCGGGAATTGCAAACAAAATATACATAAGGGAAGTAACCCTTATATATGAATAGTGTGAATTTTTATTTAAAAATAAATATATAAAAGCGTTATAAAGCCTATAATTAAAGGTCTGGTTTGAAATCTGATATGATATTACAATTATCACTTCCATTGTGATATGTATATAAATGATGGGTTTGATACGCAAAGATAGGCATCGAACATAGCTGTAATATTTGGTAAATCTTAAAACATACCGTTTCCAAATTTTTGTCTACATTAGAAAATGGCTTAGATTGTACACAAGAGGCTGAAAATATCGGGAATGCGGTAAAAGTAGTAAGATAGCCTATCATATTCACCGGACTTTACAGTACAAGTATTAGTGTACACATTTTTCCTAAATAGAAGAAATGACTATGGAGATAAAAATAAGGGCAGAGAAAATTCAAGGCAAATATCCTACTCATACCAAAAAATCTGATGTGTTACACTCACATGACTTTCCCTACTCTTGTACAAACTACTTTTACAAACACTTATTCTCCATATGCTTCGTTAATCAAGATATCGGGATGTTAATCTTATTGCTAATTTTTCTGTAGATGCAAGGGGAATATGGTAGGCTTTAAGCGATAGTCAAATATTTTAAGAGCTGGTAGCCATGTGGAGTATTCCATTCTCTTTGCATTACCAGGAAAAAAAGGAATAACGAATTCCCATTTGAAAAAGGTATAAGTATTGGAAAATTTAAGGAAATAACAAGCAATATCTCGAAAATGTTCACTCCAAAAAAAATGTATATGACATAAATTGTGTATTTTAACGCGATCGACATTTTTGTAGTAAAATTTTCTCTATCTCTTATGGTTTACCAGTTATGCACAAATCATTCACAATGAAGAATACTTTTGGAGACATTTCTATAAAATTCGATATATACATATCATTTGTCATGAAAATATCTTAAACATACGATATGTTAATCAAAATCATTAGAGCCATTTTTGAGAAAATTAAAATTTTCTAAAAGTGTTCCATGTAAAGGGTAATCTGGGGTGAGGGGTTTTCTTGACAACCTTCGTGTCGCATCTCTGGAAGATACAGAACCTAAATACCAAGTTTGGTGTTTATCCGACTGTTCGTTTCTGAATTATACTGTTCACAGACACACACACAGACATACACACGGACATATTTCCAAAAATGCCTTTTTTGGATTCAGAGGTCTCAAAACATGTATTTCTGGCGAAATCTCTGTATCGAAATTTTGGGTGGAATACAATACTTCCCCTATTTACTATACGTAGTAGAGAAAGTAAAAAAATCTTATGTGTTACACTCACACGACTTTCCCTACTCTTGTACAAACTGTTTTTACAAAATCCTATTCTACATCTATTTCATATTAATCGAGATAAACAGTTGCAAAAACGCTTTATGACGTGCAAAGAGAATTACATTTTACACGTAGCGATCAGTTCTAAAAATATTTGACTATCGCTTAAGGCGTACTATGTTCCCCTTGTTTTGTATTTGCAAGGGCAATATAGAAATACAGTAGCCTCTAAGCATAGACATATCTCTTAATAGCTGATTGCTAGGTGCAGCACCATTCTCTTTGCCACAGATTAATACTCTTTGCATATCCAAGAGAAAAAAAAAGAATAATGAATTCCCTTTTGAGAAAATAAGTATTGAAAGATTTAAGGGAATAACAAGCAATATCTCGAAAATGGTTCACTCAACAAAAAATTGTATATCACATAAATTGTGTATTTTAATGCAATCTACATATTTTGTGGTAACATTTTGTCTACCTTTTATGGTTTAGCAGTAATGCAAACGTCGTTCACAATGAACAATACTTTCGGAGACATTTCCAGAAAGTTCAAGATATACACTTTATTTGTCATGAAAGTATCTTGAATATGTGATATTTTAATCAAAATCGTTAGAGCCATTTTCGAGAAAATTAAAATTTTCGAAAAATGTTCCATGTAAAAGGGTAATCTGGGCTGGGAGGATTTTCTTAACAACCATCGTGTCCCATCTCTGGAATATACTGAACCTAAATACCAAGTTTGGTGTTTATACGACTGTTCGTTTCTGAGTTATGCTGTTCACAGACACACAGACAGACACACACACACACACACACAGACAGACACACAAACGAACGTATTTCCAAAAAGGCTGTTTTTGGATTCAGGGAGTCTCAAAACATGTATTTCCGGTGAAATCTCGGTATCGAATTTTTGGGTGGAATACAATACTTCCCCTACTTAATATTTTTAGAACTGGTAGCTAAGTGACGTAGGAGTATTATTGCGTATGTGACCTTGCGGCCCAGATCGGGTATTGCGCAAGAGTGGAGGGGATAAGCCAGTTAGCGTAGCGTTACCACGCCGAGTTAGCATGGGGTTTAGTCAGTCGAGGCTAGTTACTGTTCGAGGCAAGACGTTAGTGCGTGCGCGCTACCCATACCAACAGTATGGCGTCCTCACCGACAGATAAGGAAGCAAGGAGGTAATGTAATCCCCTTTTATTAATACATGTAGTTACCATCCACTTCCATTTAATGTAAATTATTATAGTAGATAGATCCCTTCCCTCATCCACACCATGGGATAATATTTCTGTTAGGAACTTTCTAATATTTTTTATAATTTCTCTCAGCTGCGTCCCCGTCTGTCCTCGTAAATGTGAATTATTAACTTTAAGATCCTCGGTAACCTCATCGCTCTACCCCCATTGAGCTAGTTTGTTAAGAGGTCACGACAATACTTCCCCTACTTACTATACGTAGTAGAGAAAGTAAAAAAATCTGATGTGTTACACTCACATGACTTTCCCTACTCTTGTACAAACTATTTTTACAAACTCTTATTCTCCGTCTATTTCATATTAATCGAGATAAACATTTGCAGAAACGATCTTTTGACATGCTAAGAGAATTACATTTTACACATAGGGACTAGTTCTAAACATATCTGACAATCGCTTAAGACGTATTATGTTCACCTTATTTTGTATTTGCAACGGCAATATAAAAACATCGGATGTGTTACACTCACATGAATTTCTCTACTCTTGTACAAACGTTTTTTACAAACGCTTATTCTCCATATGCTCCATGTTAATCGAGATGTTAATCTTATTCCTAATTTTCTTGTAGGCGCAAGGGGAATTGGTAGGCTTTAAGAGATAGTCAAATATTTTAAGAGCTGGTGCTATGTGGAGTATTCCATTCTCTTTGCATTACAATTCGTTTCTGAGTTATACTGTTCACAGAGTGACACACACACACACACACACACACACACACACACACACACACACACACATACACACACACGGACATGTTACCAAAAATGCTTTATATGCATTCTGTGCACCTTAAAGTATGTATTTTCGGTGGAATCTCGGTATCGAATTTTTGGATGGAATACAATACTTCCCCTACTTACTATATGTAGTAGGGAAAGTAAAACGTACTCTCCGATATTGCTATTTAGAGAAACCAGATCGAAATTAGATTATACGAACATCTCAGAATCTCCACATTCATATTTTAAATAAGTCTTTCATATTTTATCTCTTGAGCTAGAATGCCGTTGAACATCCGCGATATTCCCAAGAAGAAACAAAAATATACCTGCTGTCAACTAATATTCAATGAAAATGGGGTGAAATTAGGTGACGTGAATATGAAAGACTCGCCTCAACCCACAATTTTAAAAGCTTTGGAGATGCCTTGTGGTCATTCCGGCGCTAAAATAAAATAAAAAAAACAAGCGAATGGTTTCGAAATTTCGCACACATACACATACACATTTTATAATGTTATACGTGTGTGATTAACAGCTTGTTCCTTTGACTTTGTTTTAGTAGTGCTCCCGTACAATTCCTATGATACATGTGTCCACAGGTTTCATTTACCCGCTGGTATCACGCTGGGCCTGGGCAGAGGGAGGTTGGTTGAAGCAGCTGGGCTACCAAGACTTCTCCGGTTGTGGTCCCGTGCATCTGTTAGCAGGAGTCATGTCCTTTGTGGCTGCAGCGTTCCTCGGACCCCGCATTGGGCGTTTTCCCAAGAAGGATGAGGATAGTCCAGTAGAGGAAATTGTGGGACATTCCACTCCTGTAAGTAGTGCACTGAAGCCAGTGAAATATCCTCAGATTCAGCATCATGCGTACACGTTAGTTATGTTGTATGGATGAAAAGTAACTGTACTGAAAGAGAAATGTTACACAGAAACCAATTAAATGACTATTATAATATACATTCATACTTAATATGAACGAAGTACAGAACTGTGGTGTCTAATACAGCTACTGAAATGATCTAATGAAAAATATAGGTACATCTTCAACAAATTAAAAAAAGGGTGTAGTATACAACTATCTTAAAATAACTCAGATAGTAGCAGTTGGATTATGAAGTAAATAGATCTCAAAATACAGGATATTTCATGAGTAAGGAATAATTCAAATAAAACTAAAATTAACTCATGTTTAAAAAGTGTTCGGACATGATAATTTTAAAATTTTGAAAGGGAAAGTTTACAAAGGTTTGTGTTACACTCACATGATTTTCTGTACTCTTGCACAAACAATTTTTACAAACGCTTGTTTTCCATGTACTACGTGTTAATGGAGATAAAAAATTGCAGAAATTATCTTATTGCTAATTTTCTTGTAGGTGCAAAGGGAATATGGTAGTTTTTAAGCGATAGTCAAATCTTTTAAGACTTGGTTGTTAATTGGAGCATGGCATTCTCTTTGCATGTCCAGGACATAAAAAAACGAATAACAAATTCCCATTTTAGAAAAAGTATAAGTAGTATAAGAAATTCAAACAAATAACACCGAATATCGTCGAAATGGTTCACTGGACAAAAAAATGTACATGACATAAATTGTGTGTTTTAACAAGATCTAGTCGTCCTCCGTGGACTAGTGCTACCGAGCTAGCCTCTAGTTCCCGAGGTTGCGGGTTCAAACCCGGCGGAGGTGATGGATTGTTTCGGGCTTAAAAATCCTTAGCACGGCTTCCTTCAGAAGGGAAGTAAAGCCGGTAGTCCCGTGTCGTAGATTTACGGCACGTAAAAGAACCTCAAGCCTGATAAGAGGCCTCTGAGCAAAATTACCGGTCTTTCACACCCAATTTAGAATGGGACGCTAAGGACCACAGTAGTTAAAGAGCGTCCATAAATAAAACTCGTTAATATCGGGTATATGCCATTGAAGCCGAGGGCGAACACATTATTAGATTTCAGGACACCAACATTCTTTCCTCCATAAAGCATTACCATACCCGGCTACAACGCGAAGCAATAGAGATTTATAAACATCCCAATAATTTCAATAGGAAAGAAGAAGCATTGAAACTCAACAGTAACTGGCATCTAGTCATCAAAAACAAGAAAGGTCATACAAAACCGAAAAACACTGCGAGCCAATCAGAAGAGAGCAACAACACAGCCGGCGCCAGCCCCCTCATACCAGCGGGCCAATCAGCAGAGAGCGCCCACACTATAAAGAGAGCGGCACTAACGGCCAACGCATCAGACGCTGCGATACTTTCACCGAGAAGACTTCGTCCGCGCCACTGAAGATGTCCACCGCAGTTGTGGACGAAACGTCTGGGAAATCTTTCTTCAGCAGACCACGGCATAACAGCCCGGAAAATCATATTAGTTATAATTTTGTCCGTTGTTTGCAAAATGTCCCTTTTAACATATTAAATTTGACGTGTCCGGGCGTTTTTACTTTCTCTACTACGTATAGTAAGTAGGGGAAGTATTGCATTCCACCCAGAAATTCGATACCGAGATTTCACCGGAAATATATATTTTGAGACCCCCTGAATCCAAAAAAAGCATTTTTGGAAACATGTCCGTGTGTGTGTCTGTGTGTCTGTCTGTGAACAGCATAACTCAGAAACGAACAGTCGGATAAACACCAAACTAGGTATTTAGGTTCAGTATCTTCCAGAGATGCGACACGAAGGTTTTCAAGAAAATCCCCCACCCCAGATTACCCTTTACATGCAACATTTTTCGAAAATTTTTATTTTCTCAAAAAAGGCTCTAATGATCTTGATTAAATTATCATATGTTTAAGACATTTTTATGGCAAATAAAATGTATATCTCGAATTCTCTGTGAATTTCTCCAAAAGTATTCTTCATTGTGAACGACTTTTGCATTACTCGTAAACCATAAGAAATAGACAAAACTTTACTACACAAAGAATGCAGATCGCGTTAAAATACACAATTTATTTCGTATACATTTTTGTTGTTGAGTGAACCATTTTCAAGATATGCTTGTTATTCCCTTAAATTTTCCAATACTTACCTTTTTTTCTCAAATGCGAATTCTTTATGCATTTTTTTGTCTGCGATATGCAAAGGGTATTAATCTGTGGCAAAGAGAATGGTGCTGCACATAGCAACCAGCTATTAAGAGATATGTCTATGCTTAAAGGCTACTGTATTTCTATATTGCCCTTGCAAATACAAAACAAGGGGAACATAGTACGCCTTAAGCGATAGTCAAATATTTTTAGAACTGGTCGCTATGTGTAAAATGTAATTCTCTTTGCATGTCAAGAACATAAAATAAATATTCTGTGGGCGTAAGAGAAATGAGAACGTAGTAACAGTCAAAATGATATTTGCAATACAAGCAAGGATACCGAAAACCAAAACACAGAGCAAGATATGATTATATACGAACGGAAGCAGTGATGTGTGTGGATAAAGCAAGGTATGATTATAAACGAGCGGGAGTGCACTCGGATTATGCTACAATTGAGGTACAAGTGAGGTAGCACTTGTTTCCAGCAAAGCAGTAAAGCAGAAGAAAAAAATCTGTGATACATTCACATTACTTTCCCTACACTCTATCGTTTATTAGTGGGTATACAAAGTATTTTTACTTAAGCTTATTACTTTCTCTAATGCGTAGAGTAAGTAGAAATATTGTATTTCAGCTAAAAATTCGATACTGAGATTTCACTGGAAATACATGTTTTGAAGCAAAAAAAGGATTTTTAAAAAAAGGCCTGTGTGTGTCTGTGAACAACGTAACTCAAAAACGAAAAGTCGGATAAATATTAAACTTGGTATTTAGGTTCAGTACCTTTAAAAGATGCGACACAAACATTTTCAAGTATATCTTCCCATTGCAGGCTACCCTTTACATGGAACATTTTTCGAAGTTTTTTTTCTCTCAGAAATGTCACTAACAATTTTGATCAAAATACATATTTTAAGACACTTTCATGGCAAATGAAAGGAATATCTAGAATTTTCTGGGAATATCACCAAATATTGTCTTCATTCTGAATGAATTTTGCATAACTGTAAACCGTAAGAGATAGACAAAATTTTACCACAAAACACACAATTTATGTCATATACATTTTTTGTGTGCAGTGAACCATTTCCGACGTATTCGTTGTTATTTTTTTGAATTTTCCAATACTTAATACTTTACTCAAATGAGAATTGGTTATTCGTTTTGTTTTTCTTTCTTTTCTTTTTTATATCCTGGGCATGCAAAGAAAATGGAATGCTCCATAGCAACCAGCTCTTAAAAGATTTGACTATCGCTTAAAACCTAGCATATTTCCCTTGCACCTACAAGATAATTAGCAATAAGATCGTTTCTGCAAATGTTTATTTCGATTAATATGAAATAGATGAAGAATAAGAATTTGTAAAAATAGTTTGTACAAGAGTAGAGAAAGTCATGTGAGTGAAATACATAAGATTTTATTAAAATGAGTTAATTGTATTTTTATTTGCATATATACAGGGCTATATTAAGGTGGTGGATTTCACCTGTCGAACAATGGAAACTGTTGTAGTTCACGTTCTTAAATGTTTGTAACGTTTAATGAATGGTGATGAAAACAATGTACCTATTCGGTAGAACACCTTCCTGCTGTGCGGGGGGGGGTCGCGGGTTCGATTCTTGGCTGGGGGTGGGAATTTTTCTCTAGCCAATATTATACCTTGTTTTCCTCCAGAGTCTGGAAGTGTGAATGGGTGTGTAATATAATGATTAAAACCCAAAGAGTACAAGAAACTCAACAAGAGCGTCGAGTTAACACCATTGCCAATAGGCAATAACTTCCAAAGGAAAGGCTGCCGATAAGGTCAATGCAGTTAAACGTGGGGTAGAAATGCAACTAAATTTTTTTTTCAAACAAAAATGTGTTTATGCGTAATCGACAAAGTTCTTGCTGCAAAATCCACAGCTCCTTTTCATATTTTTACTTTCTCTACTACGTATAGTACTGCATTCCACCCAGAAGCTTTCTTTCGAGATTTCACCGGAAATGTACGTTTTGAGGATACCTGAACCCCCCAAAACAATTTTTAGAAAAAGGTCTGCGCGTGTGTCTGTTTCAATGAACAGCAAAACTAAAAACGAAAATACGGATAAATACCTAACTTTGTATTTAAGTTCAATAACTTCAAAAAAATGCGACACGAAGATTTTAAAAAAATCCCCCATCCCCAACTACCCTTTACATGAAACATTTTTTGAAAATTTTGATAAAACTACCGTATATTAAAGATGCTTACTTGACAAATAAAATTTATATCTTGAACTCCCTGGGAATATCCTGTAAAGTTCTATTCATTGCAAAGGAATTTTGTATGACCTTGTATAACTGGTAAACGATAAGCGATAGATGAAAACGTACTACCCAAAAAAATGTAGATATCTCTAAAACACACAATTTATTTCAAATAATTTTTTGTGACATCAAACTTTCTGATATATCTGTTATTAATGGTTCGAACTGTTCAATACTTATTCTTATAAAGTTCTGCCGATTGTCATTTTCTTCTCGCAGTGTCATGGAAAGAGTATTGAATTTTAAGGCCAGCGTGAAGCGCCCATTTCTAAAACATTTGACTATCGCTTTTCCGTTTGTATTTATAAGGAGAAGTCTAATGCAGCTATTTCCGGAAAGGTTTATCTTGATTAAAATGAAGTAGTTGGGAAAATAAAGTTTCATAAGAATAATTTGTTTACCTGCAAACAAACAATAGAAGGTAGAGAAAATCGCGTGATTTTTATGTTTGTCAGATTTTTTACGACGTTTAACCCATGTGCATCTTGTTTATTCTTTCCTATATGATTCGATACGAACAAGTAGCGTTTCCTTTATGAACGCTAGGTTCTTTTTAAACAGCTGGCATCTCAGATACAAAGTATGTACATATGTAGTATGTAGGCGCTTTTGGTGAAGCTCTCCTTAATGTCGATTAAATGTCTTTTGCCAAAAGACTAATTATTAGAAATATTCATTCATTTTAATTCAACATTGAGGCTTAGTAAAGTAGTGTGGTATGTGAAACTAGCATACGGGTAAGAAACGACCAGCACTTCCATTATAAATCAGGAGTGAGGGAGACCGCTTGACAATGCCTTGAATGTCTGGAATGGATGCTCTTTCTTGGCTATTATGGGGTCCAAATCTCTTGACGTTTGAGGCGTGTCTACTAACACACTAGTGAATAGCAGCGGTGCGGCGTTGCCTCGTACGGACAGTACACCTCGCCGCTGGTAAAAAACTAATTGCAATATCATGTGCGCGCATGCGTATTTCGTATTTCAGTAAAGCAACAAGTAGCTAGGATAAAATGTGACGTTTTTATAAACCAGTACAAAATAGAATCATAACTTTACGCCATTGGTTCGCCATTAATTTATAGTTATCCTTCGTGATGTTTAAACGCAGAGTTTTAGTTATAGTTATGCATGTAATAGTAATAAAACCATTGCTGGCGTAGTTATTTTAGATATTATGTCATAGATATAATTATCACTAAATAATGTGCAGTTCTCCATGTCCTAAATAAATTTAGAAGTAGTTATCCCACGACGTTTACTAGTACAGCTATAAACTCGTCATTAAAATCCTTCCAAAACGCTCTGACGCTGTTCTACAAAACCATACATGACGTTGTTTTTAAAATAAATACCACGAATGGTTTTGTTTCCTAGAATAACACCATTGGAAAACCAATGACTAAGTGCATTTAATGGTTATTATGTTTACTTCTACATAATGCCGAGTCCTAGAACCGAGCACATATCCATTACACGAGAAGAGCATGTTGTGCTTTTTACAACATTCAACACCTTGTTATTTGGAATGCACTAAAAAAGAAAAGGCCAACTAAGAACTTTAAGCAAAGAATCAGGAACTGTCATCACATTCTGAAGGAGGCATCAGCAATGGAATTCATTGCACCATTGACACGATAGCTCAAGGTTAAAACATTGACAAAGCAAAAATACTGCTGTACCTTTTACAGCGCGCTTGCTGGAAGGTTAAGTGACTCAGTTGTGAATTCAACTGCAGTGTATTGTCACGAACCATACTGTTTCGAAATTGGACTGGTGGATTATTTGGCAGTAATACTTAATTATTTGATAGAAGACATAAATTGTCTTAAGTTCTAAATTCAAGGAATGGAGTTGTCCACGGATGTCACACCATCCGAGGGAAATTACACAAAGGCACTCCTATTCCGACAGCCCACGACGTCCGGGTAGGTCGCCACATTAAAGCGATATCTACCCTTAGTGGTTAATGCCACTTCCGGTTACGTACCAGGCGCACCCTTCTTGGAAGCCTGTGGTACGGTAGTGACGCAAATAGACGGAAAGGCCAAACCACCACCGGATATAGAAATCATATATAAACTTAGTATAGGCATCCGGTGGCGCGCTCAGTTCAGTGTAGCTAAGAGGGGATGCTGCTCGACGCTTAGTCCAATGCAGCTAGGAATGCTACACGGCTGACGCCCGTCTATACCAACCAAGCGTCATGACGGCACCCTCGGTTCGACACGGTGTGAGGGGATGCCGTCCGACTGAGGTCCGTCACAATCCCTAAGGTGAGTCACTTATACTTTGTACAACTATCTTACTCTTCAATTGGCTACTAAATAGCCCATCCTAACTAACAGTCTAGCTACCTCTATTTTTGTAATACAACCTGACTTACATAATAAACAAACTAAATTATTGTTAGCGAGTGTTTTATCATCTGATTCCCTACGCCCTCCTATGTTGCGACCAGGTAGGTCGTGACATATTTGGTGAAGGCGCCGGCTTCTCTAATTCACTTTGAGAAGTATGGTTCGATCCCGTACCTCTCCCTAAAATTTCCTATAGTAGTGTATTTGGTGAAGGCGCCGGCTTCTCTAAATCACTTTGAGAAGTATGGTTCGATTCCGTACCTCTCCGTAAAATTCCCTATAGCAGTGTATTCATTTATATGGCGGCGGCGCCGGTCCCTACATTTTTTTTTAACGCCAGGGATATGCTTTGGATCCCGACCCTCTCATTTCTCTCTACTGACATATATGTTGAAAGCGCCGGCTTCTTTAATTTTAGAAAAGTATAGTTTCTATCTTGGTACCCTCTAAATTTCTATAATTCTGTCTTTTGTTGGACGGACTTTAATTTTTGACAAGTGTGGTTTCGATTCCGTACCTCTCTACATTCTAGTCCACCAAGAGAAAGTTATGTTGTTGTGCCGGATTTTTAAAATTGTATTACTGAAAAGTAGATTTCAATTCCCTACCTTTTATTCACACATAGTGGAGTTACTCTGATTCTAACAATATGTCAAAAAAAAAACTGCCTTGATTTGCATATTTATTATAAACCTCTGGAAATGTTCTGTTTTTCTACTATAATATTGCCAGCAATGGATACCGTCAATCTCACCTTGTTGCCTGATGTTTAAAGTTATACTTCTGTTTCAAATTTCTTTCAGTTGCTTAAAGGTTCAACATTTTGCAATTAAAATACTTTTGTGTTTTTATTTAAGTATAATCTTTGAAGCACATTTAAAGTAATTTTTCTCCTAACCAACACAATATGTATTTTTTTTCTCGAATTAGTTTGCTTTCGATTTTTCAAAGCACCACTTTATTCAACTGTATTTGTCTATTGTAGTAACTGACTTCATGAACCAAGTCTTTGAAAGCTAAAGCCTATAGACATAAAATTTACTGATATCTTTACGATGTTTATTACAACGCTTGATTTCCAGGTGTTCCAATAACACTTCTTCGGTATGACACTATAAAGGTATGCGATATGCAACATAATCTTTAGAATTTTTTTGGGTGTTCTGTCACTTTAGAAATTTGGTTTCTACTGACCATCGACGTAATCCCTCCCACCCACCCTTTCCATTCTTGTGTTAATTGCCATTATTTTTCTCACTTAGATGTATGCAATACTATGCATACGAGATGTAAAGTGTTCGGTAAAACTCTAAGGTTACCCATGCTTCAGTGGAAGTTGTGAGTATTAATCTGCCCATGTAATTATCCAACTATTTTATTTACCACAATATTTTTATTTCAGCGTTTATTTTCTATTTCTCGGACTGTCACTTTAAATTTTAAAACGTTTCTCTGTGGAACGGTACTCTTAAAAGGATGTGTTTGCTTATCTCTTTCTATATTTACCGCCGCCGCAGCAGTAGATAACTAACTCTCTTGATGCATTTACGTGTGTTCCTCATATGCAATATTTGTAACTTGCTTTGCAACTCTTGATTCTGAAAATTTCAACAGCTGTAACAGCAACCCAGATAACTGTGTTTTGTTTTAACAGTATATGTAATAAAACGTTTTAGTGTCATTGCAAAAATTTGATTTTATTTTTTTTTTGAAAATAATTTTTTTGTTGGTATAGTACATTTTTAATTTTACCCTCCCGCCCACCCTCACCTTATCACACTTGGTATATAGACGTAAAAACTAGACCAACTCGCGGCATACGCCACGTTCTCGGACCACACTTTCTAATCATGGTCCCCGATTTTTGGAATTAGTTTTGTGGTTGATTATCCCCTCTATTCAAACTTAATCTTCCACCGCAACAGTATAACTTAAATGTTGCTTACACTCCACAAATCTTGTTTACGCTTTGTTCGCTCCTCTGAACATTTCCATTGTGCTTACTAATATTATTATATGGTATAATCATAATCACTTTCATGTGAGTGGCCATGCTACTGATACTTTGAATAAATTTTTGCGCCACATTCGAGAAAATTTACTTCGCATTCTTCACAACAATCATGCAGTATTACTTACTACTTCTGAATTTCAACGTGGAATTGTAAATGAAGTTGACCCATTTATACGTGTACTTTTGTGAACCCCAGTTCCTTTATAAGTAATGTTATTTCTGTTGAATTAACTGCTGTGACTATAGCTCATGAATTACGTCATAGCTTATGAATGCACTATGACTTTGATTCTTGGCAATGTGCACGCTGTTGCGTTATGAGAGCTTCTATTAGCTTCAATGTATCTACAAAATGGAGTCCTAGTAACTTCCACGAACTAGCTTATTCCCTTGCGTTCATCGTATTGACTCTTGTATTTTGAAACACACCGTAAAAACCCTAGAAGTTCATTTTTAAGCCATGTTTGTAGTAATACACTTTTGGAACACGGTGAAGAATGTGATGTAGATAACTATTGCTGTAATATTTCTACTTGCTTGCTTTGTTCTAGCTTCTTTTTTTTTGTCGTTATTACAATGTGCTGTTAACCTTGTAACCCCCCCCCCCTTTTTGTGTTGAACACCCTCCCGGTCACAGTAATTTTTTTTGTGCTATTGCGCATTCTTTTTTTTTGGGAAATTATAGTGTCTTCAGTTTTACTGTTAGTGATTGTTGCATGTTATATTGCGTGAGAATGTATGTTATTAGCAAACATTCGTTTCTCTTAGGGTTAGCCTGACGGCCCCTAGGAGGGAATCGTATTTGTTTTACGGGATCTTGTTATTTCGTTGCGCAGCAAGAGGTATATCCGCAGGGATCCTCTGTTGTTGGCAATCTTGTTTTTGTGTTCCCAGACAGGAGTTCTGGATAATATGTTATTGCAGTGCAGAGGTCAATCCGAAGCGACACCCTGTAGCTGGCAATTTTTTTTTATTGTTGTTTTCAGAGTACTCTGCTCCAGAGGAGGTTTCCTGGAGATGAACCAGATGCAGATTTCTGGTATTTTTGAGACGAACCAGATGCGGATTTCTGGTATTTTTGTGATGCACCAGATGCGGATTTCTGGTATTTTGTGTTTTATCCCGTCGTTTTTTTCCCTATATTTGTGTGTGTATGTGTTTTTGTGCAACATAGCTAAGATTAATGCTGCAGTTCACTTTTCCCTAATTTTTGTAAAGCCACGCGTAACTTTTATGTTATTTTAAGATTTTGATACTTTAGTGTCCCTTGTGAAATTTTTATATGTGGGAAGTGTGTACTTATTTTTGGGTAATCTCTAATCGTTGATGTACTGATAACTGTCCACCCTCCCCCTGTACTTGTTAGTAAGACGTACGCGTTTGTAGTTTGTTTTTGAAATTTTTATTATTTTAGTAATGCTATGTGGATTCTTTTGGTCGATTTTTTTATACATGTCCTTTATAAGCCCACCGAGCACTAAGCACATTGTATTCCCTTTTTTTTTATATACCCTACCCCCCCCTACAGCTAATCGCTGATATTTCTTAATTGCTTTAGTTCTTTTGCATTTGCGCTTTGTGTTTTCCTTCTGAAAGCTTTTATTTTGTAAGCTAAGCTTATAGTGCACTGTACTTACATTTCTGGAGGGATGCGCTTGCCTCAGGGAATGATGTTATTGCCTCCCCTACGGAGTTGGCGGCTCAGGAGAACCTGGTGGCGACAACCCCCTCACCGCCGGAAGAACTGCCACATACCGTGTCTAAAATTATAATTTTCTGTGCTTTATGTTTCCACTATTTGCTCTGTTTTTTTTTCCTGTATCATTTTTGAGCACTTACCATGATCTGTCGGATTAGGGAGATTTGCACCGGTATTAATTTGTCACCGATGCGCCCCACTTCCCCTCTGGCCAGTACCCCTAATCTCGACTGGGTCAGGACACGGCTGGCGACGTAGATCACATAGCGCAGCTCTTCCTTTACCTTCGCGGATAGGCCACCCCTGTGCTGCTCCGCTTGGAGGGCCTCCAGCTCCTTGTTCAAAATACGAATCCTCTGAAATGTCCGTGCATCCATGTTTGCTTCTGACTGCTTATTTTTCTGCAAAGCCTAGCTACTTTGAGCCTCGCTTCTTACGGATTTCCGTTGTGGTTTTCCGTGAGCTTCAACTGTTATCTCGATTAGTGCAGATTTCTGTTCGCTTAACTTTGTATTCTTGTTTCTGTTATTATACATATATAATTTCTGCTGCTATAATTGCTATTTTCTAGACACTTTCTGCTTTTTGGTCAGTCTTTTTTTTGTTTTATCGGATTCAGAATTTCCGTTGTGGTTTACGACTGCAGTGTATAATGGAGTATTAATGCGGAAAGATTATCTTTAAGTTTCCATGTTCTTAATAGCATTATTGTTGCAATAATTATTGCTTTGATTGTGCCTGTTTTCCGCCTAGTTATACTCCACATTATTACCGGACATTCTCCCTTATACCCCCCCTTCCTGTTTTCTCCTTGATCAAGAAAACGAACAACCGTATTATTGACCATTTCAATTAACTTGAGTTTTATTAAGATTGCTACAATACTCCCATTTGTTTATAGTTCCAGACTAGTTAAGACTCTCATTGTGTGACGTAAGTCATTTTGTAATTATTTTTTTTTTGTCTCCACCTTGATTTTATGATCACTATGGAAGCACAGATTCTTATTCGTGTTTTTAGTTACGTTCACAGGTAATATGGATTTACCAACTATCATTTATGCCTAACCTCTAATAGAATACTCGGGAATCGAACTGAGTCCTGTAATGATTCCTGCTATTACTGTTCGGTGTTTCACAATGCAGTTATTCCTTTTGACGTTTTGATATGGATGCCGACATCGCTTCCACAATATTTTCTCAGCATGTTACATTTTTGTTTATTTGTTTTGTTCTCCCATTGGAATTATGAGCATGAGTTTTGTGTGTTACAGGTTCACAGGATGGCCCCTAGTTCTGCTACTCCCGTCCCTTAGGTTATGGGATGATTTGGTTATGATAGTGATTTAGTTTAATATACTGGAAGCGCTTCCATAGGTTAGGTTCTCTTAGGATTATTTTCTAGATTTATTATTCACTTTTTTATATTTAAATATGGGACACTCCAGGAATTTTGGATTTCTACGGTGATTTTGAGCTCTTCAGGTAAGCTTGATGGCCCTGAAGGTAGGCTGTATTTAGGTTGCATCGTGATGGACGTATGTTACTGGCAAATTATTCGTTTCTCTCAGGGTTAACCTGATGGCCCCTGAGACGGAAACCCATATATGAGTATTTTCTGAGTTGCATTGCATGCATAATTTGTTTTGTTGGCAGAGTGTATGGCCAGAGTTTCCACGTGGTTGCTATACCACGGATTTGTCGCATCCTGTACTCATATTGTAGTACAAGTTGTATTGTATTTGTAGTTGTATTCCTTGGAGTGGTACTTCGGAATTGTGTTTCCGGAGGGGAGATAGTACTGATAATAAGATGGTAAGATAAACATGCTCACTGATAATGTCAAAATGATAATCGGTGTCACTCTAGCAGGCACTTATAATTTCTAGGGAAGAGGTATGTGGAAAAGTTGAATTACTAATTTTTTTATTTGTACTCGTGACGTCGTTTATTTTTCTCCGATTAGCCCCTGATAATTTGCAAGTGCGAAACTAAATTTTTAATAATTATTGGATTCGCTTTATCAAACATTATTTAACTTTCGATTGCTTTAAGATTGCTATTGTTTTCCAATTATTACACTCTATATACATTTTGTTCTTTATAACAATTTTAACCTCTACATTGTCTACAAACTGAAAAATACACAAACCAAAATCACCATGAACAAAATTATGTTTATGCTCCTTACCATCAGTGCTGAGACGCACCCTGCTTAATATCAGGAAGTCACCGATTTTAGTTTTAATGCCATGGTGCTGTTGCATAAGCACATAGCATTACAGATGTTCAGATTATAATTTTTATTTTGTGATGTTTCAAATTGTTCAATTACGCATTTGCTGCTTTCGTTTTAATCAACTAATGATTTTGCATATTTACCCTTTTCCACTTACGCCTACCATTACACGGATATTAATAAATGAAGAGATGATATGTAAACAAACAAATAAATAAATAAGCTTTATGTATTGAGATGGTTACGACATAATATTTGATTTTAGTCAATGATGAAGGACTTGAAATCTTGTAAATTTTTTTTTGCTTTCTTTTGCTGAGAGGATTATTGTGATATTTTTCAAGTTGATTTGTGTGTCAGTCCCATTATGACACTTGGTACTATTGTGTTGTATACTTGGGTTAACAACATTTAGTTTTTGTTGAGTGAAGAAAACACTCTTGTGGTACATTCATGTTGTATTTAAACATTGGTTTAAGCTGCTGGAAGGACAGTATACGCAGCAGAGGTGTTTTTTTTTATGCGTCAAAATGATGAAATTGATTTCAGCTTCACTTTATTGGAATATATTATGGCAAATTGTCGTGTAATGTTTATGTATGGTTTTTGTTTTATTTTCGATGTAAAGTTTTGTGTTATATACTGTACTTATTATGGTATGCTCTATGAGCCTATAATCAGGTGACATTTAAAAACGTCTCATGGTCCACAAACAAGTCAATATTTACAATGTGTGTTTTTGTTATTATTATTATTATTATTTTTTTTTTTTTATTTTTTTGTAGTCAGAATTGTAATTCTTATTTCTTTTATACTAATTAGTGAAGATTGTATAATTCTTCTTCCCCCTTGAGTCATAAGGTTTATGAGTGCTCTTACTTCGTGTGTGGTGATGTGTATACCGTTCCAAACAAACTTCTACGAATAACATGCGATGTGTTTATTCGCGCTGTGCTCCAGACTTTCGTGTGTATTTGCACCTGTCCGTACTGCCAGTGTCCCACAACTTAATGGACAGAATACATGAACTTACCAGTGCTTCGCTACTTCTACGTGGTACAGTTTCAACGAACCACGTACCCTGAACTGGACGGTAGCTCTGCGTTCCTATGCCTAAATAGAATTGGCATTTTCTTACCTTTGAAAGGTGCAACCAAACTCTTCGGTGACCCCAGTTGGACATTGCCGTTGGTCACAGTGCTCATTTACGAACCAAGGACATTCTTCACCGTTATTTTACACCCTTATCCCACTGCACCATCTTAACATTATGAGCTATTATTCCTTGACATCAGCTGATCCAGTTGCAATCAACACTGGCTCGGCATCCATTATCAGCGAGAACTTCCTGAGTGTTGTGATAACCGGAACTTTGAGCAGTGAGCGGAAAACAAGCCGCAATGTGTCATTCACCGAGAAGTATTCTTCGTCTACACCAGGATGGGATAGACAACCTGTGGTGCGCGAACCGATGATGAACTTAACCCGCACGCGCTCATGCACTCTTTCTTTCCTGTGACTCAAGGTGTATTTGTTTCTGTTTCACTCTTTAATTGTTGTGTAATAATGTTCTCCATTTTGTGGTTATAACATACACAGTGGAAGTGTATGCTTTTTCGTACTCTTCTACGTCCCAGTGGCCTCTCCGTTACTTGCTGGGGTACCTTCCTTTCCCTTCATTCCTTCTTCTCGTGTTTCCTCTCTGATTTCTCTCCTCCTACCCCTTGTTTTGTTTTTGGACTTCGCCCTTACCTTTTTCCGATCTTTTCCTATTCTGCCCGTAGGTTTTGGTTTTTTTTTTTTAATTTTTGTGTTCGTGTATGTTTTATTTTTTTGAATCTGTAACTATGTTTTTTTTTTGGTTTTTTTTGTAACTGTTTATGGTATCTGGGCCTTGTGTACCTGTGGACCCATTCCTCTGTGTTTTTTGTACGCGCCTTCAGCGCTAGTTTACCCTCATGTTTGTTTTTCTTCGCGCCTTCAGTGCTGATTTCTGTTTATGTTTCTTTGTTTTTTTTTTTTTTTTTGGTGCACGATTGTTTTTACCTGGGGCGCTGTCTGCCCTCTCGCTTTAGTCTCTCTTTTTTTTTTGCAATCGCTGGGGCAGCGATTTTGTAAACTGGCGGGATGTGTCACGAACCATACTGTTTCGAAATTGGACTAGTGGATTATTTGGCAGTAATACTTAATTATTTGATAGAAGACATAAATTGTCTTAAGTTCTAAATTCAAGGAATGGAGTTGTCCACGGATGTCACACCATCCGAGGGAAATTACACAAAGGCACTCCTATTCCGACAGCCCACGACGTCCGGGTAGGTCGCCACATTAAAGCGATATCTACCCTTAGTGGTTAATGCCACTTCCGGTTACGTACCAGGCGCACCCTTCTTGGAAGCCTGTGGTACGGTAGTGACGCAAATAGACGGAAAGGCCAAACCACCACCGGATATAGAAATCATATATAAACTTAGTATAGGCATCCGGTGGCGCGCTCAGTTCAGTGTAGCTAAGAGGGGATGCTGCTCGACGCTTAGTCCAATGCAGCTAGGAATGCTACACGGCTGACGCCCGTCTATACCAACCAAGCGTCATGACGGCACCCTCGGTTCGACACGGTGTGAGGGGATGCCGTCCGACTGAGGTCCGTCACAATCCCTAAGGTGAGTCACTTATACTTTGTACAACTATCTTACTCTTCAATTGGCCACTAAATAGCCCATCCTAACTAACAGTCTAGCTACCTCTATTTTTGTAATACAACCTGACTTACATAATAAACAAACTAAATTATTGTTAGCGAGTGTTTTATCATCTGATTCCCTACGCCCTCCTATGTTGCGACCAGGTAGGTCGTGACAGTATTCAGTTCTTACAGTGATAAGCGTTGTGCTAGCGTTGATAAAGTTTACTCTTTTATAAAAATGTCGCTTAGTAACCCGGTAGTACCAGTGGATATAGCGGTAAGGTTAGGACTATTGTTTTTATAATTTCTTTAAAAAGCATGCCAACGAAGAAAACCGTGAAAGTCTTAACTTCACGAAATGTTCAAGAGCTTACAGCTGAGGCGTGCTCATTAAGCAGATCAATTGTTTCATGTGTGTTTACGGAAGCGAAAAAGGCGCACGCAAAGGGTGTGGCGAAATTGTTTACATCGCCGAGAAAGCATATACGTTTACCTTAGAGAGTGACAAACCTGGACAGTAGTTGGTGTTTGGGCATTCAAAACAAAAATCAAGGGGTGCGGGACCGAAGCCTCCCGCGGTCAGAAAAATAGCCCCGAAGCCTCCCGGACCCTTAAAGGTCCCTAAATACATAGCCCCCAATCCTCCCCAAAGCAGGTAGCAGTACCAGTCCTTAATTACATAGGCCCAAAGCCTCCCGGTCGAAACAGGCAACAGTTCCAGTTTGGTGTTCATAATATTTGATGAAGTATTACATACGGGTGGAAGATGTTACATTTTTTTGCGTTTATGATTAATAACAAGGAAACGCGGCTCTAGTACCAAAAGAAAATGAACCTCAACGCTTAAATTTGAATTAGTGGTTGTTGTTCCAGTTCGTTTAGCGTTACCCAGGGTGCACCACGAGGAGGCAAACTGGCTCGCACCCCAAAAGATTCTACATTTATCAGCTTCGTCATTATTTCTTTATTTTCTGTAATTTACTCACAATGGATCCGCATTTAGAAGCTTCGTTATTTTGACATTCTAAACCTATATCATACAGTAATATGTATTTTTGTCTTTAAAATAAGCGGTATTTTTCCTTCTAGATTTTATTTCCATGTATTTCCAGGTTTGGTTCTATAAGAAATCGACTTCACGTAATCCATTCATGAAATTTTTCCAGCTTTGAAATTTTCTACTTGTTGCATCATGAGTTTCAAGTGTGGATAAGACCTTTCCTTTTTTCATTTGTTGATGAATTAATTGCAATTTTAGTATCCAGCTGAATTTGCTTCAGTACTTCAAGAAATCTATACAGATCTGGGCTGCAGGAGTAAAACTGATTGTTGTATTTGTTGTGGAAACTTTCGCAATCGTTGGTAGTTCTTTGTCTATTGCAACTTAGTTGTGCCCACATGGAAGGAGGAAAGAGTGCATTTTCGTCGATGTAAGTTTCCACTAAATAGTCGCAAAACATCTGTAGTTTTTCCGAGACAGGCATCACTGCCATGAAGTCTTCAGCAAAACAGTCACCAACCATATCAGGATCCAGCATTGGAAAACCAAATATGTAGTTCAAAAATTTTCCTATTTCATTTCTGGAATAGTAGTCATGTGCAAGTCCCAAGTTTTGTATCTTTCGCCACCAGCTTTGTGTTAGATGAAATTTACATCCTTGGATTTTAACATCAGTCCACACTTCTCTTCCAGCATTTATGATGCTTTCTTCAAAGTCAGAAAACATTGTTGATGGAGAGAATTTCAGACCTAGCTTATTACATTTATCAACAACTGTTGAAAATACCTGCTGATATGATGAAGTTTTCTTGTCCTTCAACAAAGAAAATACCATTGGAATGTAATGTCTATTAACGAGCCCATGGATTGTAAATAGTTGGCAAAAAAGCCTTGTGGAATACTTGAAGGTTCCATCAACATATATTGTGTCACACTGACTGAGTACTCTAAGGTTTCCGGATTCAGAAAATATTACGTTCTTCGCAGCATCGTTGTGAAGCAACAACTCGGCTCCATCTACATTTTTCACATTTAATGTGTTCAGAACATCATGAACCTCCTCTATACTTGTGGGTAATTTTGGCAGAATTTTTCGCCTAGCTTTGTATATGGACTTAACGTAAACTGTGGACAACTCCAGTGGTTACTTCTTCTGTGTTTTCTGTCTTCAGTTGCTGGTATATTAGTTTTGATGGCCTTTCACATATATCTTCCGTAGCTTTTCTCTTCAGATCACAAAGTACTTTCTGTCTCTGAATTCTGTCACTAGGTGGTGCCGCGTGGTTATGGTCCTCTTGAATATCCAGGACATCTATTTCTTCAATGGAAATGGTTTTAATAAAACTTTTGCAACTTTTAACATTGCACATCCATCGCGCCAGCCCACTTTTTAAACACTTCTGGAATCCGAAAGTGTAACCGTTCCGAAGTAGACTTTTCCTTCCTGTCCTACTCACCGTAATTTCAGTCTCGTCGGAAAACATGTTAACTGTGAACTAATTTGCCGTACACTAAAAGAAATCAAGGAAAAAATTAGGCATACCCATTCCACACCACCTGCTGGCTAATTACACCGGTTTCGCGGGAGGCTTGGGGGTTGTTACCTGCAAAGCTTACCTGGGTACGGGAGGCTTCGGTCCTGCGCCCAAATCAAGGTCACAGGTGGATAGGAGGTAGGGGAAGTGAAAAACGAAATCAAGGTCACAGTGGTGTGATGGGTTTTTTAACTGGGTATAATGCTTATTTAACTGGCTTTAATGCGAATTTAATAAGGCTTAATTGTCGTTCCCCGGACACGTGTTCATGTTTAGAGCAAGAACTGCCCTATATACATTGGGCTCCGAAAAACACAACCAAGGTCACTGCTTGATTGCGGAATATTATTGTCCGTTTCTCGACAAGTGTCGTCTTTTAGTGGGAGAAATCTCCTAAATGACTTGGGAATTGAGAAACACAACTAAGGTCACTGGCGGAGTGTGGAGTCTGGCGTTGTCTTTTAGCCGAAGAAATCTCCTAAATGACATGGGCATTTAGAAACACAAGTACTGTCTTCTGGTTGGGAGAGGTAATTACATTAAGGATGAGTCACCAAGATACTAATAGTTCCCACGCAAACTTGTTCCTTCGAAACATATACTAGCTATAAATCTTTCAAGACCGAGTCAGCGGCAAAATTAATGTCATACATCAGGTAAAGCCATTAGCTCTCAGGAATGCTGTTGCCATCTCACAGCCCCGCCCCTCAAACTCTACGAATGCGCCTCCCCTTCTATTCTACAATTATCCCCACCATTATACCATTAGATATAAGATCCCAGGCCTAGCGTTCTGAAAGTATTAGTTGAAGGTGATCTTAGAAAGGGTTTTCTAGAACTAGCGCTAATAGTAGACTTCGGATATTTAGGTTTTTCCCCTTTACAGCCTATTGAGCCTAACATAGATAATTGCACATAATAATTGACCTAAGAAAGGTGTTAACCAAATTTTATAGTGGCTTTAGGCATCTATTTCAACATAAATGCCTATTTTTGCCTTTTGGTGCCTATAAATGCCTTTTTAAAAATTCTAATGCATTTATTCATTACACTGTTGTATTCAATAAATAATTATTTAATCAACAACAAACCCTTCATTGACTGGATACCTATTTGATTTCTGTTTGATAAAATGCGGCGTGGTGTCGTTTTTAAAAGGCTTAGCGCAACAATCAGTGAAATCATAAGGTGCCGCATGCGAAATCGGAACTTCGACAATGGAATACAATACCAATTGGCCGTCTGGTTCTCAGAAACAGTTATTTGAAAATAAGGCAAAGTGTCGGTTCGTGTTCATAATATAACTATATTAAAATCTTTGGTTGATGTGATAATTTTTCTGCTAGTGCTGCAAAATGCTTAAGAACAAATCAACCAAAAGTGCATTAATAAGGAAATGGATTTCGGATTTCCAGTCTTATACAACAGATGGGAAAAATCTTCTGTCGGGTCCGCAATGAAGAAGTAAGCGTCTTACTGTATTTTCTGTCACTTTTATTATTCACATGGGACCATGTATATTAATTGTACCGTATGGCTTTTCTTCTATTTGAAAATAATCTGAAATTTGTTTGATGCATTTTATTAAGTCCAATACTGGAGTCTAACAGTGCAATAGATCAAGACAATACTAATTTTGTAAAACATATTTTTTTTAAGTTATACTAATTTTTATGTAAATTACATTGGACATTAATTTAAAATTTTAATTATTTTAACAAAATATGATTAACCGACATTAAAATATATTTATAAATATATTCTTCTACTTAAGGTTTTTGCCGAAAAAAGGAGCCACTTGGTACAACACAAGAAACTTTCAATGCACCAAGAAAATTCTAAAATGAAAGATTCTCAGAAGCAAACTTTACTAACACAGCCCATGCCCTCAAAAATAAAATTCCAATTCTATTTTGATATGTGTAAAGCATTTGCTGTAGCCAACATTTCTTGGAATGTAGTTGAAAATACAACAATGAAGTCATTTTTAGAAAAGTATTGCAGAGAAAGAATACCCTCCGAATTCACACTTAGAAGAAATTATCTTGAGATTGTGTTTGAATCACAGCCGAATGAAATAACGTCAGAAATAGGAGATTCCTACATCTGGATTTCCGTAGGTGAAACCACAGACGCCTTGGGGCGAAGTATATCAAATTTAATTATAGGTAAATTAGATGAAGAAAATTATGGAAATTGGCATTTGATTTGTCCGAAGGTGTTGGAGAAAACTAATGCTCAATCAGTTACCTACTTCGGAAACTCCGGAGTAAAAATACTGTATCCGAATGGTGTAAAGGAAGAAAGGGTGTTGTTACTGTACACTGATGCAGCACCCGTATATGATAGCAGCTGGGAAACTTTTGAATGAATTTTTGAGCATTAACACATGTGACTTTTCTGGCTCTTATATATCCTACTGAATTTAAGCGTGTTTTGAAATAAAACATCAATCACTGTGTTTTCCATGGCGTGATGCATAATTTTTTTTATTTATTGTGCCTATTAAAGACTACTTCCTTACTTTTAGGACATTTTTAGGCGTCTAAGATTACATTTTTAGGACCTAAAGATCGGAAGTCTAGTTATTAGTATGGCAGGAATGAAAGATATTTGGAGCGAATGTGGGGAGGAAGCATAACACTACACCTGCTACCACAAGGAGGAATGCAATGGCTTCATACATTCAATTGTTTGTAACATGCCGTCATAACATGGCCAGAAGTCTTCAAGAGAAATATGTACAGAGAATTGCGCAGTCTACAGGAGAAGGTACATTTTATTCCCTTTCTCTGGAATACTATTCTACACCTAATGTAAAAAGTAAATAATGAATTTGAAACATGTTCCTTTTTTCAGAGGTGCGGGTGCAGGTGAGGAAGAACATAGTGGCATGCATGACGTTGATGTCTTTGTAACCGCCCATGCGGGCCAGTACCATTCTGAATTTTGTAATGGTCACACGCATGCAACCCTACGCGAGAAGCCAGAGGTGCACGATCAAATTAAGTCGTACTTCCTATATGAAGAAAACTGCAGTGTATTCCTACTAAGGCAGAGAAATCAGAAGTAAGTACCATTGAAAAACATATGATGTGTTACCCTCACATGACTTTCTCTACTCTTGTACAAACTATTATCCTCCATCTACTTCATGTTAATCAAATAAGCATTTGCAGAAACGATTTTTGACATGCAAAGAAATTACATTTTACACATAGCGCCAGTTCTAAAAATATTTGACTATCTCTTAAGGCGTACTATGTTCCCCTTGTTTTGTATTTGCAAGTGCAATATAGAAATACAGTAGCCTTTAAGCATAGACAAATCTCTTAATAGCCGGTTGTTATGTGCAGCACCATTCTCTTTGCCACAGATTAATATTCTTTGCAAATCCAAGACAAAAAAATGAATAACGAATTCCCATTTAAGAAAAGTATAATTGTTGGATAATTTAAGGGATTAACAAGCAATATCTCGAAAATGGTTCACTCAACAGCAAAAATGTATGACATAAATCCTGTATTTTAACGCGATCTAAATTTTTTGTGTAGCAAAATTTTGTGTATCTCTTATGGTTTACCAGTTATACAAAACTGGTTCACAATGAAGAATACTTTTGGAAACATTCCCAGAAAATGCAAAATATACATTTCATTTGTCATGAAAATATCTTAAACACATGATACTTTAATCAAAATCATTAGAGCCATTTCTGAGAAAATTAAAATTTTCGAAAAATATTCCATGAAAAGGGTAATCTGGGGTGGGGTTATTTTCTTGAAAACCTTTGTATCGCATCTCTGGAAGATACTGAACCTAAATACCAAGTTTGGTGTATATCCGACTGTTCGTTTCTGAGTTAGGCTGTTCACAGGCACACACACAGACACACACACATGCGAAAATGTTTCCAAAATGCTTTTTTTGGATTCAGGGGGTTTCAAAACATATATTTCCGGTGAAATCTCGGTATCGAGTTTTTGGGTGGAATACAATACTTCCCCCACTTACTATACGTAGTAGAGAAAGTAAAAAAGTTGTATGTTGTTATACTTCATGGAATTATATATGTAATATTTAAATATCATTATGATTGTTCCAGAAATCGTCCGACAACACCTACCCCTAAAGAGGACACAGATGAAGTAGATATCCCAAATGCGGCGCATCTTTGGCTGGCTGTATATGGCCAAGAGAGGCCAATCAATTTCCAAGTGAATGACGATCTATTGCAGGTGGCTGAATATTCACCCACTAAACGAGCAGAAACACACAAAGCAATACGGTGAGCATTAATTTCATGTCTATGAAGAACATTCATGCTTAAACAATGTGTAGCTGCTACATCACTCTCTCTTTATGTTATCTAACATGTGCAGTTCCTTTCAGGAGACCGCGGTTCTATTTTCAAAAACATAATTCTTCTAATAGATGCGATGGCCCGCTACAAAGAAGCCATCCTGGAGGAAGATCAATAAAGCCTTTGAAGATCTCCATAGGAGTCTGACTTTATTGGAAGAGTAAATTACCTGCGCTGACACCCCGAAGAAATATGCAACACCTGCACTCGTACTTCAAGGCGCCTACACGTCAAGAAGCAGTAGTGTCAATATAGGACTTTATTATGAAACCCAGTGTTCCTCATAAAAGAAACGGGCTATAATAATTTTGTGTATATGACATTATATGACTGGCAGATAATACAAAAAGGACTCCCAGAATTCGAAACATATCTGAAAGAGTAACTGCCCGAATAGAGAATACAGTGATCCTGTTGTATTATCCTATAATATCATAGTGTTTATGGAAAGTGGAAAAATCAGACTTTTGAACACTTCTTTAAATTAAGGTGAAATACAGATAAATATTGACGTAATATCACTAATAAAAAGACTCGAATCCTATATAGACAGACATTTGCAGAACCTATGCATTGTAAATGTTGTGACATGTAGGGACAGAGAGCTGGAGCTGTATGCTAAGAAAATAAAAGAAATCAATATCTCTTTTATAACCTGTTTTTATTCGTGAAAAAAACTCCTTAAATTTCCTTATATCCTCCATGAAACAATTGCATTTAAATTAAACTAAAGCCTGCATCACATGAATCAGGGGCTTGTATGTAAACACTTCATCATAAATTATCATGCAATACAAAGAGGTCTGTGCAGGAATATTTGAACTAGTTTGAATTTAGAGTCTAATGTTCATAGCCCCAGTTACAACGTCCTCAGGATGATGCGAGAAGATGCATGTTTAAGAAAATATTTTCTTTTCAATAAGGGATAATTGTCCTTCGAATAATAGGAGCTGTGGAACTTTGAATACATTTCATATAATGATGCAAATCTAGAGTTTCCTTAAGTCCAAGTTCATGTCATGATAGGGGTAACATTCACTATTGAGGTAAAGTCTCAAATTAGTTATGTTGCAGTGATCAAACTCGGAGCAGTCCTTAGTTGCATTATTCACTCTCGAAGTCTGCGCTCCCACAATAAAAAATCTTGGCTTCTCGGGTCTCGAAGTTGTCGCAGCGTTCCATGTAAAGGATCTAGTTTGAGGCGCTGCAGGCTGGGTATATAGACGCATGCTTCGAAAGGCTATATGCACTGGTCTGTTTGACTTGACAATCTTCAGGATCCCCACTTTTTCAGCATCAGAATGGTGTATTACAGGCATCCGACACTCAATACGTGTGCGTATCGGCGCCAGAATACAATTCCTAGAGTCCTTGGATCGAATGAGCACCAGCCTAAACTTGCTGTTGAGTATGAGGTCCTTGTAATAAGCTGGAAATCCTAGAAGCACCGACAACGGTACTATAGCGTTGAATGCTCCATTTATAGGATGCACAATATCCATATCTTCTCCAGGGTAGCACCATCAAGCATTGAGTAAACGATTGGATTCCATAGGATTGAGTGCAGCATAATTGCGCATGGTTGATCGAATCCCTGAATTTCTTGTTCTATCGATCCATTCATGTTCAATCGAATCACGTCAAAAATAAATGCAATAGAATTATTGTAAAGCTTTGCTGTAGTAGTTGCTCCATTAGGTATAGAGACAGATCCCTGAATGTAGAGATAACTCCGGCTAGGAAGAGTATATAAATCTTCAGCTTGACAAGTGATTCTAATCTCATAATTAGCGCCCAGAGCCTACATGGCAGAAACACATGCTCCTCTTCTTTAGCAATCTTGTCCTCGAATGTAGGTGTTTTCCGGCACACTGAAGATTTCCATTTCAGAATTCTGAAGCCCAAAGCTTCAAGGAACCTTCTATTGCTTGATGTTAACACTGAGAGTCAAATGTAGAGTATGATGAATACGGCGATGCGCAATCTTATTGTATCCTCGCAGACGTCTTCTGCTAAAGTCTAATCGCATTTCGACATATATACTCGTTTCGAAAGTCGCTGGGATGGCCATTCTGGTCGACTACTCGAAGAGCGATTTGGTCTATTAAGTTGGTGTCTATGATTTGAAGGCTCTTGAAAAATGTGATATCCAGGTGGAACAGAAGGGAAAATCTCGTAGACCGAGTGCCCGTTTTTACCGTCGACGAAAAAGAGCCTGTTGCAATACTACACTCGATTGTATGGTGCTCAACTTAAATATGTTCACTAGGACATCTGATTCAGTTAGCTGATTAGCAGGGATAACTATGCTTTCGATGAAACCTAAAAGAGCTTCTTGGAAACATCGGTAGAAAAAGGAAATTTAATTTCAGCCTTCATTGTATTATTGTTAGGCCGAATAAAGAGGACATCCTGGTCCAATCGAAGCTTATCATTGATGTAAGCATTAATATCAGCAATTTCATATGTTCCATGGGGTGTATTAATGACCTTAAGCTCGTCATTGTAAACGTAATGAAACTAATTATTGCTCTGGTCAACATTGGGGATAGAATAGAAAGTTTCAAAATTCAGAAGAGCAATCTCATATTATCCTTTAGGATCGATCCTGAGAGGACTCAGATGCGTGGTAAAATCAGATTCATTACCACTAACGGCAATCGTGTAACTCATCGTGATAGGAATTGCAAGCAAAGTGCCCGCAGATGACTGAGCTAAAGCTCTGAAACCTCTTGGTGTTATACATTAACCTAATACCTCTGAGATACCTTTGTATTTATTTCGGAGGCTTCAGGTTTCCAAAGCTATCGAAATAAAATTGAATGCTACTCTCTTTCTTTACAGCAACCCAGTGGGTGCCTTCATTCTCTGAAGAATCAAGATTGACAATAATCCTCTCGTGGTAATGAGGCTTTGAAAGGCAGCTCATTGAGCATATATACACCTCTAAAATATGAAATGTTTAAACGTCGAGCATACAGGTGAGGTCAATGTTACTCAAGGCTTTTCCCGGGACAAGTATAGCCCTTTGCCAGTTTTTTAAAGTCCTGGTGTTGTTATTCTGGGCATTGGTCCTCTTTATTTTCCTTGTTTTCAGACCATCTTCTTTAACAGCTTTAGTTCCTTTTAAGGTTCTAGCGATTTTAGAAGCAACTGATAAAATGCAGTCAGAGGCAGCGATGTTAGAAGACCTTCACATCTCTTCTTCTTATTTTTATTTCTCTGACAAGGTCATTTTCCTTTTGCTTTCATCTCTCAGTTATGTATCACCAATTCTGCAAGCTGTTTATCTGCAACCTTTTGCTTATTCACTGACGTAGCAATTTGAGGCTGCGCCTCCAGCCGCAGCACCTAGGGCTGCAATATTGGGTATGACAGGTAGAAATCCACCACGCTTCTTCCTCGAGCCAGCACTTGTAGCCGCCTTGCCTTTCATAATTGCTGTAACCAGTCTCGAGGCTAATTTTTCTCCTAAAGTTGCGTCCGATTCCTGTACTCTTTTCCAGGTCTTCTCTGCTAAAATCTTATCAATGTATTATTCAATAACTGAAATCAGATAGCATGACGACAGTGAAGCAAAATATAGCAACAGAGCTTCATGCTCCTACCCTAAGGAACTTCTTACGTCGAAAGCTCGTTAGCAAAGGTGTCCCTGATGTGGTTCAAATCGAGTTGGGGGAGATGATCCCACATGCAAGGCTCAACAAGAGTTTCAAATATATTCTGAATGCAGTCAACTTCTACCCTAAATGGCATATGCAAGACCATTAAATGACAACTCAGGGCTAGAAGTTGCAAAGGCCATGGAAGACATACTAAAGGATATGGAAATACCGCCCAAGATATAAAGATTGATAATGGAAAGTAATTTTAAACAAACACTTTAAAAATCTAAAGCAAAGTATAATGTAATCACTACAGCACCCATAGCAACGTGAAGGCTGCAGCTGTTGAACGTCTGATCAGAACTTTAACGAATATGAGATATAGAGAGTTTCTAGCTCAAGGATCATACAAGTGGCTAGCTCTTCTACCTAGAATCGTTGCAAAGTACAATGATACTACTCGACCATCAACATAAAGCCCAGTTAAGTGAGGAACAATGACTTTCTTCTGACTGTTTACAAGTATAACCAGCCTCGAAGAGAGAAGAGGAGGTTTAGTGTTGGTGATTATGTGAGGATACCTAAAATAAGGGACATTTCGAAAAGGGCTTTGAATCCAACTGAAGTGTTGAAATATTCCAAGTGGCTCATGTGAAACGAACCAATCCTTTTGCCTACATCATGAAGGATAAGGATGGCGAGGAGATAAACGAGCGTTGTATGGACATTAACTGCATTCTACACTATTTCCAAACATCTGTTTAATGCAGATGATTTTGCATACGTAAGGAGAGAGAATTCTTGTAAAATGGTATGGATTCCCTAATAGTCAATGGATTGATGGGAAGCATTTATTTTAGGAAACCTAATACTGAAATAAAGAGCGTTTTTAAAAACATCTCGTGCTATGTGTTTTATTAACAAACATTTTTTTTCTTTTCCCTTGAAACCTTAACATTTAAAGTTATATTTGCAATACGCAATAAATACCAATATTTAAAAAAACAATAAATACATTATATTCATTTTAATGACCTATTTCAATAAATAAACAAAACTGTACAGTATATACATGAGGTGGGAATGAGACAGCCAGGGAAGTCGGGATGTACTACGAACCCTAAGTGAATAATGACCCTAGGCGAGAGTTGCATGAGAGCCATCAATAATCTTGTGCTTCAAGTCTCCTCCATGCAATGGAATTTTGTTAATTTATACGGTCGAGAACGTAAGCTTTGTGCTTCTGAAGCAAATTTATTTAGCCAAAGAATTTTATTTAAGTCTTTTAGACACTCAAAATATTTTTCAAGGCTGATTGCTTGCATTCCACCTTTGGTAATCCCCTTCGCTTTCATGATGGTACTATTGTTATATCTATAACTGTAGAACTTTTCCCTAAGTTCAGCACACTCAGTCATCACAATGCGACCCAACTCAATCGCTTTTTGTTGGGCTTCTTTATACCATAATTTGATGTATCGAAATGCAGGGGATTGGTTTTCATGAATTTATAAATGTTTGGAGACGTTTCGAAAATGAATGAATCTGTATCCATATAATTAAGGACTAGATTATTCAGATAGGGTTTCATTACTTTATAAACAAACCATACATAATAAATTTTGAAAGATCAAGAATTGCATGGCCAATATAGATTGGTTTGTTTATGAGGATCTCCTCTCGAGCCAACTCTACCAAGTTTTCATAAAAAATGCAACTGCATACATATGCTGGACGAGCCATCAATTTCTGTGCTTGTTCCCAGGTAGGCACAATACGGAAATATTTGTACTTTCGCATATTTTCAATGAACCGTACACTGCATTGCTCATTTTCTTCCATAGGTTTTGACCAAACGTAGGAAGTTTCCCTGGCTCGCCTCTCGGCGTTAAGACCAATATAGACCTTAAGCCATTTAGCTTGGTCATACGACACCACCCCATGAATATGTCTCAATAATAGCCCCAAATTAAGCATTGCTCAAAGGTTTTGTAATGCATGACATATTTGCTTTTGTTCTCCAGACTTGCAATCAGTTTAATGTATTGGCTGCCGAGTGGTGTCTCGCTCCGGGGACAGAGAGGATGATCGTTGTGGGCATCATGGAGATGATCAGGATACTCCAAATCCACCTCTAGGACATATCACGTCTTGGAGTCTTCAGGGATAGCAGCGAAGTCAGTGGTGTTTATTTCATCCTTATCAATCCATCTCAGGTTCCCGACCGGCATCGGGTACGCCGTACAAACACGTTGTTGATGTCCCAGTATGACAGGAAGTTTCGAACTTCATCAGAATTGCAGTCTGCAAGGTATTCGTGGTCGGCTTTGGAGTACCGCTTTGATACCTTGCAAAACCCGCTGCTAATACCTTCCTCAAAAAATTCTATCATGCTGGGATCGCTTATTAGGTGGAGCCTCGCTTTCACTGTGTTAAGCATGTAGTCGAAGGCTAGGGTGGCAGAGGGTAGTACCATGCATGATCCAGATTGTAGATCCCCAGCGACAAGTCCCTGATCTTCAGGTAACGGTCACTATGTTCCCCGAGATTCTTTATCTTGAAGGTGCTCCCTACTTTAAATGCATGAGCATACTACTCTTCTGCGATACCGTCGAAAAGGACTATCGGCGGGAGGTCCTCTTGTTGCAGCTTCTCGAGTGCGGAAATATGCCCTTGCGCTTCATTAGTTCCAGATGTTCTGGATTAGAATACTCGGCATCAGTAACCTTGAAGTTATCAGCGCTTAGCATGTCTGCAAAGCTAGATAACTTGTCATGAGAAACTTGCAGCTGTCTGGAAACCTGAAATTAATGTCCTTATACCATTTGGTAAATGCCAGATAGCGTTCAGATGACTGTGCTATACATGATAGGCGCCTTATCATATGTCACGTGCCTGATCAAGAAGTGACTCTCATAATGGTATAAGCAATGAAGGAAAATTGGTAAACTTCGGCAATTTTATATTCAAATTGCAAGCATTACGAGAAGCTCCAAGTTATGCTCCAGTGATATGACAATGGTTCATCACCCTAAGGTCTCTATTGTATATGTGACAGTGATCGTCGTTGTCGAAGTCAGCACATCCTGAGGCGACATTTCGATTGGCTGTATTAGCTCATATACCTCAATGACTTCATCAGCAATTGCCTAAGTTCACTGAAGAAGTCATTGAGTGCATTGCCACCTCTGAAGAGCTTGAATCTCGACAGCGACTGATCATGTTCCTGTATGGTTCGGGTCCAACTTTCTGCGTCAGAGAATTCACATGAGTGGACCTTCCTCAAAACAGATTCGATATCTGCATAAATCACAAAAGGCACAGGTGCAGACTTTGAATGTGCTTTAAATGCCAGAACCACATCCTGCTTTGGCACTTTGAGGATCTGGCATTTATTGCATTTCAGTTTATTCACTCTCAAAGCATCCTCATTAGGACAGCTTGTAATGCATGCCTCGCATAGCCACATTTTCCCGTAATGATTAGTTACCTGACTTCTAATAAGCCTCGACAATTTGTGATGACGCAATAGCAAAACTTGTCATTGTCTTCAACCATTAAGAGGTTTACTTGTCTGGCTTTCCTCTCAGATGGCTTGTGAATAGATTTTACTGAGTTTTTGGTATTCAGGTTAAATACAGCTATAGATACTTCAGGATTTTACTTTTCCGAACGTTCAATCTGCTCTAGTGGAAATGGGAATGTGATTCCAGCATAATTGAACGCCTTGAATAACAAATCCTACGAATATGATTTAGGTCTATTTGTATTGGCTTTTGCGGGGTATCTGGAAGCCAGCATACACCAGGCGAAACAGAAATTATCGGCATTCTTATATTAATAACTGTCTTCTTGCGCTTGATGTATGCTGGCAACTCTATGTACCCTGAAGCACAAAGGGGATTATAGTCTGCTTCGCTATTTATCAGCGAAGGGATTATGAACATCTTTGAGCTAGATTGACCTTCAAAATGGGCAAGGTTTACTAAATTTTCGTGCTTCATTGCATAAAAGACGACATCAAAGTTAGATGATTGTTGGATTCCTTTGTCTTGGAATTAAGGTATATCGATTCCACATTTTCATAATCTGGTGTCTGGATTAAGTAAGAGATGTACAATAAACAACTCATCTTTAACCAAGACATATTCTTCTTTAGAGTAGATTCGATTTCCTTAATCAGAAGATCCTTGCATGCCTCAAGAAACTCGCTGGGGTCAATTATTCCAGCCGTATTTTCAATTTTTCTATTATAAATACGACCTTTAAATGCTGAATCTATTACCTTACATTCTAGGCCATCATAATCATTCCTACATACCCTTTTTGCCGGTGATGGCGAAGATGATTCGCTTTTTTGGTCTGGTCTGGATGTTACTGGTGCTGCTGTCTACCCTTGGTTCATGGTGATGGAGAGCTGATTGTTGGACTTTCCTTCGAGGGGTTGTTCTTCAGTACCGCGCTCTTCTTCTGCCTCATATGCTCTTAACGCCCTGTCGCAAAGTCCCATTTGCCTGAGGCTCCGGCTCGGGGTGTAGGGGCACAGGTTGAATATCTGCAAAAATATAAGCACCAGGTTATTAGCATCTGTGAAAGTTCATACACGTGTTCCAGTGATATAGGAGAAGACTATCAGAAGGTCTAGCAGATATTTCTTTAGCGTAAATAACTATTAGTAATAATAATGTTAATAAAGAGTGACAGAGTTACCTTGAAGTGACTGAAGCAACTCGATGAGCGCGATCTTGTAGCCGCAGTTTGTGCAATGTACACACTCTCTCGATAGGCGGATCACTCAATTCGACAGACTGGATGGCGCCTGCAGGAGGAGGTGGAATAATGAAATCCGGTACAGGATTTTCACTTGCGCCGGGCCATGCAGCTGCGCCCTGTACCGGAACAGCTGAAAGGTAGGCACGCCCTGCCAGACTTGCTGGTTAATCTCTTGTTGATTGGCATCGTGTCTGGAAAATAATAACTTTAATCTGGTAAACTCGATGAATAAGAAACGGATAATTTTCCTTTATGCTAGAGGTTATTTTCTAACGTATTACCGAATTTAAACTTTTTATTACTTTTTTGACAAAGATAAGTTTTAACTATGTAAAGGTACTTGCATGACATGCTGATATTTTTACTTTCTCTACTACGTATAGTAAGTAGGGGAAGTATTGCATTCCACCCAAAAATTCGATACCGAGATTTCACCGGAAATACATGTTTTGAGAACTCCTGAATCAAAAAAAAGCATTTTTGGAAACATGTCCGTGTGTGTGTCTGTGTGTGTGTGTCTGTGTGTGTGTCTGTGTGTGTGTCTGTGAACAGCATAACTCAAAAACTAACAGTCGGATAAACACCAAACTTGGTATTTACGTTCAGTATCTTCCAGAGATGCGGCACGAAGATTTTCAAGAAAAGCCCCCCACCCCAGACTACCCTTTACATGGAACATTTTCGAAAATTTTAATTTTCTCAAAAATGGCTCTAACGATTTTGATAAAAATATCATATGTTTAAGATAATGTCATGAGAAATGAAATGTATATCTTAAAATTTCTGGGAATGTCTCCAAAAGTATTCTTCATTATGAACGACTTTTGCATAACTGGTAAACCATAAGAGATAGACAAAATTTTACTACACAAAAAATGTAGATCGCGTTAAAATACACAACTTATATCATATACATTTTTTGTTGAGTGAACCGTTTTCGAGATATTGCTTGTTATTTCCTTAAACTTTCCAATACTTATACTTTTTCTCAAATTCGTTATTCATTTTTTTATGTCCTGGACATGCAAAGAGAATGGAATGCGCCACATAGCAACCAGCGATAAAATATTTGACTATCGCTTAAAAGCTACCATATTCCCCTTGCATCTACAAGAAAATTACAAATAAGATTGACATCTCGATATCTCGATTAATATGAAGCATATGGAGAATAGGCGTTTGTAAAAATAGATTGTACAAGAGTAGAGAAAGTCATGTGAGTGTAACACATCAGATTTTTCATATAATGTGCGCTCTATTTTCTAGCAAATTGCAGAATTTTAACAACAAAAATCAGAGTTAAGTTAACTATTATCATTTAGCATGGTAATGATTAATTTTCAATCATTAATTGCTTTAACAATTATAAACTTCAGTAATAGAAGACCGTGGGTTAAAAATCAACTTGTATTCGAACATATTCTCCATACTGATTGGGATGGAATTGCCATTTTTACTTTATTTCTGCTTTTTTGTGTGTGTTTCGTGTGCGATGCTTTTGAGCGGAAATGTAACGTGATTTTAATACATCTATTCCTTTTATATCATGTTTTGACGCTCTAAACACCGAATATGCATGTCATAACTGGTTCAGACAGGATACAGTACCTTTTAGCTTAACTAACCCTGGATTTTTCTTACGGTATTTTATATGTTTTCAACGTTTAAAGTCTTTTTGCGTAGTCCCTTTAAGCGTTGATAACACTGAAATAAGTTGACCTTAGGCATTGTCCCTGCTGCATTATTACAAAACAAAACTTGATAATGACCAATTTTTTGACTTCACTATTTTTTCACACAAATTCTTTTAAACAAATGCATTAGTGTTTTCTGTATGACATGTATTATGTAGACTTATATTGCGAATGGAGTTCTGTGATGATTGAAGTATTTGAAGATCTCTTCACAATCATACACTTTTTAACACTTGAGTTAGCTGGTGTTCCTTTAAGAATGAAGCTGAGATCTGCTGTTTAATCATTATATATGCTTTGAAGTTCCTTCACTGCTCCTCAAAACCATGCGCAGAATATTCCACTCCTGGAAACCTGTGTTGTGATTGGTTAAAATATTGCATGCCTATAATATTAATGGTGAGGCTGAACGCAGAAGAGGCGCGGAGGCGCATGCGCATTCGTAGAGTTTAAGGGGCGGAGCTGTGAAATGTCAACAGCATTCCTGATGGTTAATGGCTTTACCTGACGTGTCCCATTAATTTTGCCGCTGACTCGGGCTTGGAAAATTTATAGCCAGTATATGTTTCGAAGGAACATGTTTGCGTGGGAATCAATAGTATCTTCGTTTCTCAAAACCACCCTGGATTCTATTCACTACGACCCTCCGCATATTGGTTGTTAAATAATGGATTACAGGTTCCCTTGTCCGCCGCTCCTCTGAGACAAATGATGACCCTTTTCTTTGCCGTTGACCCGGGCTTGAAAGATTTATAGCCAATATATGTTTCCAAGGAACAAGCTTGCGTGGGAATAATTAGTATCTTGGTGATTTATACCGCATCCTTAAAGTAATTACCTCTCCCAACCAGAAGACAGCACTTTGTTTCTGAATGCCCATGTCATTAAAGAGATTTCTCCCACTAAAAGACTGCACTTGTCGAGAGACGGACAATAAGATTCCGCAATCAAGTAGTGACCTTAGTTGTGTTTCTCAATGCCGAATGTATATAGATCGGTTCTTGCTCTAAACATGAACACGTGTCCGGAGAACGAAAATTAAGCTGTATTAAATTCAGATTAACGCAATTAAATAAACATTACACCCAATTAAGGAGTTACCTTGGTTTTGTTTCTGAATGCCGAATGTATATAGATCGGTTCTTGTTCTAAACATGAACACGTGTCCGGGGAACAACAATTAAGCTGTATTAAATTCAGATTAACGCAATTATATAAACATTACACCCAATTAAGGAGTTACCTTGGTTGTGTTTCTGAATTCCAATGTATATAGGTCGGTTCTTGTTCTAAACATGAACACGTGTCTGGGGAACGACAATTAAGCCCTATTAAATTCACATTAAAGCCAATTAAACAAACATTACACCCAATTAGAAACCCCATTCGACAATTGTGACTTTGATTTTTTTCTCACCTCCCCACTTGCTATCCACCTGTGACCTTGATTTTGTTTTTGAATGTCCAAATACCAACTACTCTGGACAATTTCGAAAAAGATGTACGGCTGTGTTTTTGAACTTTATGCTAAACGTGAAGATATGAAGTTAGCTGTGCCACTTGAATAACAAAGGACGCACAGAAAGGTATATCTTTTATTTGTTTATTTGTGTACTACACTTCCATTACTGTGTCTCTTTTTGTATTCTTGTGTTTTTTAAGTGAACATTGGATGGAATTTATAATAAACGTTTAACGATCTGACGTGGTGAAGTGAAGTTTAGCAACCGCGCGGTCACTCCTTATTGGTTGTAACGAAACGCCAAGTGGACCGCACTTGTGACATCGTTTAAAACCGAAGGTGTATTTTAGGTGTAATAAAGCAATAATAATCCCGTGGCGCTACGGCCCGCAAAGGGTCTTTAGCTCTCAAAACGACTGCCGACCTTACGCCCACGTACGCACATAAAGGTGGGTGATCATCCAACCAACAGAGGAGATGATGGGCCAGCATAACGCACCCCCCAGCCAGAACGTTGACATCGGAGGCAGGGATCACTGCCTATCGCAGCTTCTCACTTTCTTTAGTGGTTACCGGTCCCTTAACCAGGACTTAAAATCCGTACCCTCATGATTGGAATTGAACCAGGACGCATTCCGTGGTCCGCGTTCCACCCTCTAATTAACTACGCCAGGTGCAGGACTATTTGTGGTATATGTAATATCAAATAGGGTTGTATATAGTATTATACGTTATACCATTGGTAACATTAGCTGGATTGTTGACATGCTTATTTGTAGGGAGTATTTTACTTTTTAATTTCCCTAATACGTATAGTAAGTAGGGGACGTATTGCATTCCACTCAAAAACTCAATACCGAGATTTCACCAGAAATACATTTTTTGAGGCCTCCTGAATTCAAAAACGGTTTTTTTGAAAACATGTGCATGTGTGTGTCTCTGCGTTTCTGTGTGTCTGTGAACAGCATAACTCAGAAATAAACAGTCGCATAAACACCAAACTTGATATTTAGGTTCAATATTTTCCATAGATGAGACACGAAGGTTTTCAAGAAATTCCCCCAAGTAGGTGAGAAATGGGCATTGAAAAACACTTAATAGGCAGGAATGTGTATTCATATGCAAATGTGCTCCCCCACCTCCTCTCCCCGTTCCCCCAGATCCTTGAGATTTCCAGGTGCAGCTGAGGGTCATAAATCATGTCGAGTATAATGGAAGCTTGACAGTTAAACAATTAAGGTTGTCAATCAACTTTCAAAACGAACAAAGGCGTCCTAAATTTTACACTTCTGTAACAAGGGCGGAGATGTTTTTCTACCCATTCCACATCCGGCCACTTCTGCACCTGCAGCAGTTTACCCACCCCCACTCACATTGTTTAACAACAGCGTGCAAGAGGCTATCCATCACCGTCAAAATGAACAAAGAGTATGCTGGACAAAGGAACAGACGCTATTGTGTCCAGCTCTATTGTTTACTTTTAGGTGAAGCCACCTGGCATCCCCATTCCACTGTCCTATAACAAAGAACAATGCTTGCCCGTCAACTGTCAAAATGAACAAAGGCCATGAAAAATTAGGGTCGTGACAAAACAGAACGTGAAGCCCCTTAACAAAGAAACAAGTTCTATTGTATTCTCTTACCATTGTCCGGGGGCAAGGCTTCTTTAGAATAACCATCAGGCATTTCCATTCCACTAGCGTTTAACAAAACAACAATGCTTGCCCTTCAACTGTCAAAATGAACAAAGGCCATGAAAAATTAGGGTCGTGACAAAAGAGAGCGTAAAGCCCCTTAACAAAGAAACAAGTTCTATTGTATTCTATTTCTATTGTCCGGGGGCAAGGCTTCTTTAGAATAACCATCAGGCATTTCCATTCCACTAGCGTTTAACAAAACAACAATGCTTGCCCTTCAACTGTCAAAATGAACAAAGGCCATGAAAAATTAGGGTCGTGACAAAAGAGAACGTAAAGCCCCTTAACAAAGAAACAAGTTCTATTGTATTCTCTTTCTATTGTCCGGGGGGCAAGGCTTCTTTAGAATAACCATCAGGCATTTCCATTCCACTAGCGTTTAACAAAACAACAATGCTTGCTCTTCAACTGTCAAAATGAACAAAGGCCATGATAAATTAGGGTCGTGAAAAAAGAGAACGTAAAGCCCCTTAACAAAGAAACAAGTTCTATTGTATTCTCTTTCTATTGTCCGGGGGGCAAGGCTTCTTTAGAATAACCATCAGGCATTCCCATTCCACTAGCGTTTAACAAAACATCAATGATTGCCCTTCAACTGTCAAAATGAACAAAGGCCATGATAAATTAGGGTCGTGACAAAGGAGAACGTGAAGTCCCTTAACAAAGAAACAAGTTCTATTGTATTCTCTTTCTATTGTCCGGGGGGCAAGGCTTCTTTAGAATAACCATCAGGCATTCCCATTCCACTAGCGTTTAACGAAATAACAATGCTTGCCCTTCAACTGTCAAAATGAACAAAGGCCATGATAAATTAGGGTCGTGACAAAAGAGAACTGAATCCCGTTAACAAAGAAACAAGTTGTATTGTATTCTCTTGATGGCATCACCTGGAGGGGGTTTAGATCCCTATATAAACAGATATCAGCGCATGCTATAACTGTTCTGAACTTATTAAATTTACATTTAAATTTTAAAGAACTTTAAAAGCAACTGGAGGTGTTTTTAATTTTAAGAAGAGGTGCAGGCCATCTACACGGACAGCACACATCAACACAAACAATGCAAGGTGAGTGAGTTTTTTTACATGACTATCCAAAATCAATGCTGGCTTTTACAATACATTTAATTTTGTTTAAACGAAATAGTACATTAAAGACGATTCCTTACAAGAGCATCATATTTTTTAATCTGTACTTTACACTCACATGGATTTCTCTGCATACTCTTTTTCATTTCACAGGATTTTCTCTACTCATTCTATTAACATTCACACCATTTTCTCTGCACATTCTTCTGGTATTAACATTCACATGATTTTCGCTACACATTAATCTTACATAAACATTCACACAATTTTCTCCGCTCATTGTTTGATTCCCTGCAGGTTCATACTCTCTATTAACATCCATACATTTTCTCTACTCATTCTTTGTATCTCTACGCATTCATACGATTTCGTTACACCTTCTTACATAAACATTCATACGATTTTCTCCGCTCATTCTTTGTTTCGCATTCACACGACTTCCTCTACTCATTCTTTGTTTCTCAGCAGGTTCATCTTCCATGAACATTCACATGATTTTCTGTACTTATTCTTTGTTCCTCTACACATTCACACGATTTTCGCTACACATTGTTCTACTAATATTCACACAATTTTCTCAATACATTCTTCTGTAACGTTCATATTATTTCTTCTACATATTCTTCTATCAACATCCATATGATTTTAGCCACCCATTCTTCTATTAAATTTCACACCACTTCTCTACACATACTTCTGCAAACATTCATATGATTTTAGCCACCCATTCTTCTATTAACATTCCCACAATTTCTCTACACATTCTTCTGTAAACATTCACACCATTTCTCTACACATTCTTCTATAAACATTCATATGATTTCCACTACACGTTCTACTTCTGTAAACATTCATATGATTTTCTCAACACATTTTTCCTCTATTAAGATTCATACCGTCTTCCCTACACATTCTTCTGTATTGTGCTTCATTTTACATGTATCAACAAAAAATGAATCCTTTTTAGGTTGCCTTTACTTGACCAAGGCCGTTTTCTAGGACTTTCATTCTGCAATGTTTCAGGCGGTGCAATAAGAGGAAGAAGAAGAGGAATAGCCTGCAACCATGCAAAGGATGCTTACGCTATTGGAGGATAGAATAAGCAGCATCGACACCTCCAAGAAACATTTCGGCAAGAAGCGGGTGCTGGGACATCTACATCACCGATACACGTTAAGACAGAGTTCTTATATAACATTACAGGGCATATGATGAAAAAACACAGGCAATTTTATATACAAGTCAATGCATAGCTTAGAGTTTGCTCGAGCGAGTCTCCCTATATTCGGTGAAAAAGCTGCAAATGATATCGACAAGGACCTCTACAGGCTCTTTGGCAACGTCATGCTTGGAAAAACTATGGAGAACACCTTAGCTGCCCTGAGCTCTCATGGTATAGTAATTGATTTTATTGCTGCATAGTTCTTTTATAGCTTCTCATTAGCATATACACATGAAGGGCGATTTATTTTATTTTAGCTGTCAAGCTAGAGCATGTGAAGCAAGAATGCTCGCAGCCTATTCAGGTGTTAGACTTTGAAAGCGACTTTAGACGCAAACTTCGTGGAAAACTGTTTTCTGTCAATGTTAGAACGCTAATTCTACAGATCTCCATCACGTAACCCATTCAGGGAAAAAGGTGAGCCACACAGGGAGAAAGGTGACCCACTCAGGGAAAAAGGTGACCCACACAGGGAAAAAGGTGACCCACGTATGGAAAAAGAAAGAGACAGATAGATAGTCGACAAGACAGAAAGAGATAGATACATAGAAAGAAAAAGGGAGAAGAAGAAAAAATGAAGTCTAGGCATCGGGATATTTAAGTATGCATCAGGGTTTAATATAAATAATTGTATTTGTTAAATGCAATTTTAATCCGACAGCCCCTGCCTCAATATTTAAAGATTATAGGGTTTCACTGGGTAAGATTCGAACTAGGGGCCTCCGGGTTCCTAAGAATATTGCTCGTTAAACATTGTAATGTCATATACATTAAATTATATTTGCTAAACACGTTTTAATCTGACCGCCCATACTCCCATAGTTTAATATTTATTAAGCATTAGAGTTTCGTTGTGTAAGATTCGAGCTAGACCCCCTGAACACCCTTTCAATAATCAGGGTAATGATATAATAATGTTTTACCTTAGCAAGATATCAATTTTGATGCCTAAGTATACACCGGTGTTTAATATAAATAATTACATATGTTAAATACATTTTAATCTGACATTTTAATAGTTATTACGCATTAGAGTTTCGCTGGGTAAGATTCGATCTAGGACCCTCTGAACACCCTTTTATTAATTAGGGCAGTTATATAATATTATCAATCATCAATTTCTCATTAGCAATTAAAACATTAAACTTTTGATTTCAGTAAGAATGCAAAACTGATCTATGGATATCCAAGTATACACAGAGGTTTAATGTATGTAATGAAATATATATTAAGGGCTTTTTCGGAGTCGCTGCTTGAAATGAGCCAAACAGAATGCTTGTTAACTATGCTCGGGTACATTCGTAGGATCTCGTAAAACATTAGGAGAGAACAGCCTCTCACGGCAAAAATCATGATGGCTGACTCTGACGTTGTTAAATTGTTTACACATAGCAGGTAAACAGACCACTCTCTCTTTCACGCGAACAAAGACAGGACCAGCATAAAGCCTCCCTCAGATTCTTTTGTCAAGCACGCAGGTATTCGAGCAATGGAAAGGGACCGGCTTTGTTATACGGCAGTGGAATGGAATGCCCGCAGGGGGTCTTTCTAAAGAAGCCTTGCCCCGGACAATAGAAAGAGAATACAATACAACTTCTTTCTTTGTTAACGGGCTTCAGTTCTCTTTTGTCACGACCCTAATTTATCATGGCCTTTGTTCGTTTTGACAGTTGAAGGGCAAGCATTGTGGTTTTGTTAAACGCTAGTGGAATGGGAATGCCTGATGGTTATTCTAAAGAAGCCTTGCCCCCGGGACAATAGAAAGAGAATACAATAGAACTTGTTTCTTTGTTAAGGGACTTCACGTTCTCTTTTGTCACGACCCTAATTTATCATGGGCTTTGTTCATTTTGACAGTTGAAGGGCAAGCATTGTTCTTTGTTATAGGACAGTGGAATGGGGATGCCAGTTGGCTTCACCTAAAAGTAAACAATAGAGCTGGAGACAATAGCGTCTGTTCCTTGGTCCAGCATACTCTTTGTTCATTTTGACAGTGATGGATAGCCTCTTGCACGCTGTCTTTACATAATGTGAGTGGGAGTGTGTAAACTGCTGCAGGTGCTGCAGTGCAGGTGCCGGATGTGAAATGGATGGAAAAACATCTCCGCATTTGTTACAGAAGCGTAAAATTTTTGACCCCTTTGTTCATTTTGACAGTTCATTGACAGTCTTAATTGCTTAACTGCTAAGCTTCCATTATACTCGACAAGAGTTATGACCCTCAGCTGCACCTGGAAGTCCCAAGGAGCTGGGGGGAAGGGGGGAGAGGAGGTGGGGGAGCTCATTTGCATATGAATACACATTCCTGCAATTAAGCGTTTTTCAACGCCCATTTCTCTCCTACTCCCCCACCCCAGATTACCCTTTACATGGAACATTTTTCGAAAATTTTTATTTTCTCAAAAATGGCTGTAGCGATTTTGATTAAAATATCATATATTTAAAATACTTTCATGACAAATAAAATGTATATCTCGAATTTTCTGGGAATGTCTCCAAAAGTATTCTTCATTGTGAACGACTTTTGCATAACTGGTAAACCATAAGAGATAGGCAAACTTTTACTACACGAAAATGTAGATCACCTAAAGATACACAATTTATGACATATACATTTTTTTATTGAGTGAACCATTTTCGAGATATTCCTTGTTATTCCCTTAAATTTTCCAATACAGTTTTTCTCAAATGGGAATTCGTTGTTCATTTTTTTGCCCTGGTAATGCAAAGAGAATGGAATACTCTACATAGCAAACAGCTCTTAAAATATTTGACTATCGCTTAAAGCCTACCAATTCCCCTTGCATCTACAAGAAAATTAGCAATAAGGTTAACATCTCGATATCTCGATTAACACGAAGCATATGGAGAATAAACGTTTGTAAAAATAGTTTGTGCAAGAGTAGAGAACGTTCAGTAAAACGTTAATTATCGGGGAAATGTAAAAGGGTAATTGAGACAGTGGAAATGGAAACCTAAGAAGAGCATGTAGGGTTTCTAAATTGCAGTATACGCCAAATGCATATATTCCGAGACAAGCAGAAGTATTGTTACAAGTGCTGAGAGGATAGAAACTAGGCAGTTATTATCGTATATTCATATGAAAGGAAGGTGAAGAGGAAAGATGGCCAAAAGGATATCCGAATTATAAGCCAGGGAACAGAAGGGGAACACTTGCAATGCAATGGAGAGTAGGAATTACAACGGTTATGCTCGATAGGGCTGTTGGAGAAGACGACAAAGACTGTAGGAACCGCGCAATAATAAAAATATGATTTGTTACACTCACATGACTTTCTCTACTCTTGTACACACTATTTTTACAAACGCTTATTCTCCAGATGCTTCATGTTAATCCAGATATCAAGATGTTAATCTTATTGCTAATTTTCTTGTAGATGCAAGGGGAATTGGTAGGCTTTAAGTGATTGTCAACTATTTTGAGAGCTGATTGCTATGTGGAGTATTCCATTCTCTTTGCATTACCAGGACAAAAAAATGAATAACGAATTCCAATTTGAGAAAAAGTATAAGTATTGGAAAATTTAAGGGAATAACAAGCAATATCTTGAAAATGGTTCACTCAGTAGAAAAAAATGTATATGACATAAATTGTGTATTTAACGCGAATCACATTTTTTGTGTATTTAAAGTTTGTCTATCTCTTATGGCTTACCAGTTATGCAAATGTCGTTCATAATGAAGAATATATTCCCAGAAAATTCGAGATATACATTTCATTTGTCATGAAAGTATCTTAAATATATGATATTTTAATCAAAATCGTTAGAGCCGTTTTTGAGAAAACTAAAATGTTCGAAGAATGTTCCATGTAAACGGTAATCTGGAGTGGGGGATTTTTTGAAAACCTTTGTGTCGCATCTCTGGAAGATGCTGAACCTAAATACCAAGTTTGGGTGTTTATCCGACTGTTCGTTTCTCAGTTCACAGACACACAGACACACACGAACATGTTTCCAAAAATCCTATTTTTGTATTCAGGAGGCCTAAACATGTATTTCCGGTGAAATCTCGGTATCGAATTTTCTATACGTAGTAGAGAAAGTAAAAATTACAAATGTTAATTTCGTCATGAAAATAGTATTATAGCTTTATCTTAGATACATTCCCAGGAAACACAATTAAATAAATAAATACATATAATTTTTACTAATGTGAACACACAAGTACCAATATCAAAAAACAGAACTACAGAAGAGTATTGCATGTTCTGGTGACAATACCTTAACTTATAATTTAATGAAAAATTACTCATTCTTTCAAAAGCAAGTCTTGTAAAAGAAATAAAAAATGACATTAATGCTCTTTCGTAATAGATTTTACGAACACACCGAAAGAAAAAATACGTAGAATATTTTATGCCAAAATTGTGATGCTTTTGTTAAGAAATGCAACTCACATTTGAAAGATTCCGGGTTCGATTCCCGGCGACCGCCCACCCTGAACCATGAGTTTTTTCGGGGTTTTCCGGTTCGTCGGGTGAATGGTGCAGTGGTTTTTTCTATTCCCAAATTCCCTGTCCCTCCGTTACGTTCCATTCATCATTTTATTTATCCTTTACACCGTTACGTCTGTTTCAGGGTTGGAAGTGTCGGTGCGGCGTGGCAGGGAAAAAGAATGTGTTCTGTGGAATTTTCTTCGTCCCTCGGCTTTCGCTGGTTGCCGGAGTAAACGGACTGCCCCTTCGGAGTGGGGTATTGGATCCTCTGTGTGGTCGACAAAGGTTGTCCGACAGTCGGGGCGTCTCAATCTTCACTCCTGGTTCCGACCGACCGGTGTCTCCTCTCACCTCCTTCTTCCTCTCGGGAGTGTCCCCTTGGGGTCATAGGTATAACATTCTCACTGGAGCAGTGCCGAGTCCCTCCGTTAATCAGGTAACAAAAACAAAAGCATCTGCAACAATTAATAACTCCCAAGATTAATCGATCTCTTCATCAGACAATTGCGCTTGTTAATTCTCTGCTTATATTGGTGCATCTGCATGGTCATCCTTGTATCGGAGATTCCATTGTACAGAAGCTACTTTCCGGTTGTTGCTGTAGAAGGTCTGTTCCAGGTTTTTGCGTATATTCACACAAGGTTAGGCCAATTGCGCTCACTTGCGGATAGGCAGCAGCCCACAAAGATTCTCGATAGGAATTGTCATTAATAGCTTTATATTCGGCTAAATTAGCTCTGATTATACCACTCCCTAGCACGCTGCTTAAAAATCTAAACGATTCACTCGGTGCATATGCACTACGACGACCGTTGCGGTAGTGAAGTATTATACAATGAGTTTTAGTATTATACGGTATTTTTAGAAGTCTACTCTTGTCCTAACTATCGTATTAATATAACTTACTCTTCAGCTTGCAGGAGTGGGCGGCATGCTTCTGATCACGGGTTTCCTGGCATTCAACGCAGGAGCGCTGGGCACCATGACTAATCCTGGAGACGGTGCCACCTTCTCTAAGGTCGTCATCAATACGCTGATGGGGGGCAGCGGGGCTGCAATCATCGTATTGGCTGGTAGCAGGATGGGTCTTTTCGGAGCACCTTGCTGGAGCTTCAGCTACACCCTCAACGCTGCCCTTGCGGGCATGGTGAGTAAAATGTTTTAAAGGTTTCATTGAAAGCTGTGTTTAGGGACAGAACTAATTTGTTTATTGACGTTTAAAGAGCAAAAATGGTCAGATTATTGTGTGGGCGAAAGAAGGAAGATTTTCAAATTAAGGTATACCTTTTGCGACGGACCTCCTCGTGGCGTCGTCTTCCTTCCTTCTTTCTTGGAGCTGTTGATGGCTGGTTCCTGTAATTCAAGCCTAGCACACTTGTGTGTTGCCCTATTTCTAAACTCTTTTCAGGGTGTGGTGACGGTAGACGAAATGAAACTCCTTATGACTCAAACTTTTATTTATTGCATTGTAATGATACTGTTTTGTGTCGCCGCTAGCCGTGTTTTAAAACCTGTATGTACTGCAAAGGGGCCTATCTTCAACAATTTACCTCCCCAAGCTAGCTATGTCTCCTATATCTAATTTCACACGCATCGCCACAAATATGGCGTGAATGGTTATCTCTTCTTCGTGACCAGATGAAAATGAACAGACGCGTGAGCTCTGCACGTGTGCGCTTTTATACCCGCTTGGGGGAACGCTAAGTTCGCCTAGCTCTTTTCCAATCTGGTCTGTTATTGGTTCTCCCCTAAGCGTGCTATGAGAACATTTGCCTCCAAATCTGCAGTCTTGACAAGTTTGGGATTTCCAAGGTGTCAAAATCTCTCTCCCTCTCTTTCCATCTTATTGCTATCTCTCTCCGTGCCTGTGACTGTTTAGCTGTGTTGCCAGCTCTAAACCCCTTTCTACCTGCCTGTTTCTCTTCTCACGGCTAGCTAGCTTCACATTTTACATATATGTTACAATCTTAGCTTATTCCTATTACATTTGTGTTCCCTATATATCATAGTTCCCGTTATACTTTTCTAGTAAAGCTTGATGAGCGGTTTAAATGTCTGAGATGGTAGGCACTGTAGTTGTGTATGCTGAAGTTGGTTGTATTGTATTTCAAATGTTGGGGAGCTGAACTTGAAGTAGTTGCTACCGAAGGTATGGTAAAAAGTTTTCGGTAGCGGTACTTTCCGGTGGCCTTTGCCCCAAGTTTAAAAATATTAACTTTGTAATTTTGTCTGTTTATTTAAATATTATATATTTATGTTTGCTTCGGCTGCGTCAGTATTATTGTTAGAGACATGGATTTCTTTGCAAGGCGTGTTGCGGCTGAAGAATGTAGGCTTACACAGATTATAATTTTTAATTCACTCCTTTTTATTAATTCTTGACACGATTTAAATAACACTTCACTGATATAGAGAGGTGTGAGGTTCTTTTATTAAACACTTGCACTTTTTAAACACGTAAACTATTTTTGTCTCACACTGAATACGTATTAAATTTCTCGAGGACGCATCTCGCGTCCGGTTAGGAACACTGTCTACAACCAACTGAACTCTGAATTTGTAAATTTTGCTATATTTCAGTTTCTGATTGGCTAATCCTATTCCAATAGAATACTTTCATTTAACTTAAGCTTTCTTTCTGGTTGTTGATTAGCTATTTTATAAACTGTCTCAAAATTTACATTATTGTTGCTCCATTAATGACTAGTAGCATTATTAAACTTTCTTACTCATTATTGCCTCACGGTTACCTCATTGTAACCTCGTTGTTAGCAGCTTTTAACCTATTATTCTCACAGCTCCTACATTATTAAATTACGTAATACATTCACATAACATTATTGAACATGTATACAATAATATAAACATATACAATGACTGTTACATACATTTTACAAGTTATTTCATACACATATTGCTTTAAGGCGGGCTGTTATTGAATTTACATATTATATAATTAGACTGAAATTATTTAAGTGTTAAAAATACTGCCTCAATGCTTCATGATTAAGTGTCTACTTTTGGGGAACGCAGAGTTTGATTACCACAGAGCTTTCACGCAAAAACTTACCTCTGAGAGTAAACAGAACTAGATGGTTGCAGGATCGAAAATGAAACAGTACTATTTGGGTACGAAAATGTTGTATAATAATGTATTATGTGTTTGAACTTGCTAGAATTTTCACATTTTGTTAATTCAAGTTTGTGATTGTATAAGATAGGAGCAGATATCCACTGGATTCAAGTGAACATTACCCGTGAACATAAACGCACAATGACAATATTTTCCCCATATAATATCCTTCCGCATTTCCTAAAGCATGCTAGAATATGTTGATTGTTATTCCCAGTTGGCAATGTTGTAAGTCACATGGAAATTAGACGCAATTAAAATCCTAGCATATCCTTTTTAGTATCCGCTACTGCCTTAATATGTAATTCATAAACATCGTTTCCTTAGTCACTCTTTAAGACAATAACAATAAATGTGTGACAGCAGTAAATTATAAGTATGCACTTGTTCTTGATGTAGATTAAAACAGTGTTCTCGAAAACTCTAACAAAAACACAAATAGGTAATCAGCTCCTCATAAACACTGTACACAATTAAGGATGAATTCGAATGCAATGCTTCTAATTGGCTTCTTCAGTGAAACCACCAGTAGAATTCGCCCTTATGAGAATAAATGAATAAATAACCTATATTAAGAACCTATTCTATATTAATTTGGATCCTTTCCCTTATTTAAAAAGATTACCATAGTTAATGTCCCAAGAGGTTTTCAGATGATCATACACGTTGGCGTACGCGTAGCACCAGAGAACTTTTCTGATTAAGTTCAAAATATGGAGTGATATTATTATGACTATCCCACGAACAAAACTGACATAAATAATACTGTTATTATTACAAAATATTTAAACATAAAAGTAATTTCTGCATACGTTATTTAAAAAACACCTATTGGTGTATCATACTCTTAGTATCTATCACGTACTAAATTATGAAACAAAGCCTAACCGTACCTAACCTCAAAAGCAAAGCTAGCATGTTGCATTAACCAAATGAAAATAAAAAATCATTCTTGGAGAATATTTATTTTTAAAAGAAACTAATTAAATGCATTATGCTTGAACAAGCCATTTTGTTCTGAATCTTCTGCAATTGGAAATAACTGAGCAGATACAATTATCGGATGACGATTAACACTTCCTTTACCTGTAATCAAGCGATGATTGTTTGAAATGCAGAGCGTTTTGAATGCTATTCATCTATATTGACTTACGTGATATGAGTTGTAGCGGGAAATTGTCGGTCAATTGCATCTGGAACGCGTCGATCCTTGGATTGATGCTATCTGCTGCAGTGTTGCTCCTCGGCTATGGATGCTCGTCGGCTGTTGAGTTTTCCATTCCTAACTTTTCCCTATATGTATCTAACTCTTGGTTCTCAGGGTTATTGTGGGTGAGGCAAATTAAAAATATACTGCATTTCCCTTAATCAGTGAAGTTTATTAGCATTTTAAATATTTATGGGCGGCTAGCTTTTCCCATTATTCTAATCCCACCACTTTAAATAAGTTAGGAGCCTAATTATCTGCACACGCACTTCCACCCTTATGCACCCACGTGCATCTGTCACTAAGAGCGTCGCACTTCGTGTCGACGAAATTCTAGAAGAGAGCGAGAGAGAGAGAGTGGGTAATCTGGGGCCTTGTTTGTCCTTATATACCTGAGCGTAGTGACGCTCACCTCTGGCTTTCAAAATGTAACAACGTTTCTAATTGGTCCTCAAACCGCGTTACCTTAACATGTATGAGAATATGTTACTCCAAATTCGTGCGCTTACGCGCTACCTGGTGCGTTGAGATGGGGATTCAAAATCTCCGTCTCTTTCTATTTCTCCTGACCGTTACCGGTTCCCTTATTGTTGGCTTGGTGAAAGGTGTGCTCTACTTAGAATTATGTTTTACCTGGAATTTTGCTAGCTCGCCCGTTTCTTACAATTTGCTCTGTACAAATGTTGGATGTTGAATATTTTAAATGTTTCTTGGTGAATTATATTCTTACTGTACAATAATTATATATGTATGGCATATCCCCTTTCATATGTACAATTCTTATATATATATATATATATATATATTATATCCCCTTTCAGAGTGGAAGAGTCAGCGGAAAGGTTCCTGTGCGACTCGATAGCTTGGATAGAGCAGGTTTCAAACTAAGGACTACCCTCTGCTGAGAAAGCCTTATTGTGCTGTACATATCTGAGATAATAGGTATGGGTCAGCTGCCTGCCTCAGGTTCACGAGGTGCCGATTTCCAGTCGGTTATCAGTTATCTGAATAAGCTATTTTCCTTATCCAGTGAAGACGAATGTCGTGTAACTGTAAGCTCTAGGGATCCCGGGGTCATTTGAGCCTCATTTTTTCAACCATTTCATTCATTCACCATCCGATATGATCTAGCCGGTTAACTGAGGTTAAGCTTCAAGCCCCCTTCCAAAAGATATTGGAGTTATGTTTCGCAAAACCGAGCGAGATGGTTCCGCGGTAGCGTGTGAGGCTCGCATTTGCGATGTCGGGGTTGGATTCCCTTTCACCGCTCACTCTCACCTTTGGTTTTTCGTGGTTATCCCTAATTCGGTAGGTGAATGCTGGGGTGGTTTCTCATCTACCACTATTTCCTTCCCCTTATTTCCCTTTAATTTCGTTTCCTTCTCATATTAAGTTGTGCTTCTAGGTTTCGAGACAGGATGACGCGGATGGTAGCTCGAAAGAAAGGTATTCCCCGTGAACCATAGAGAGTAGCTTGGGTGACAGGTGCTTCATCGCCCCCCCCTTGGAAGCTCCAGTAGTGGGATGCCTGTGGCTTCCTGTGGTTCCTTCACTTCATCCCTTGATCCCGAGGGTTAGTCGCAATAGATCTCTCATAGATGGGCAGTCCGCGAAGTGACTCCCTCCGTTCCTTACCCTAGACTGCGATGGCTTTCGCTGGCTTCATCAGGCAATTCTGCATGGGGAATCCATCGAAGCCAAGCAACCGCTTACGAAAATTTTCAGGCCCTGGGAACTCCGGCAAGACGAAAACGACAGACCTAACGAATGCTATAGGGGGAAAATAATAGAATAATCGAGCAAACTAGTATTGCCATCACCTTTTCAAAAAAAAATATTCTGATATGTTACACACACATGACTTTCTCTACTCTTGTACAAACTATTTTTACAAACGCTTATTCTCCATATGCTTCATGTTAATCTAGATGTTAATCTTATTGCTAATTTTCTTGTAGATGCAAGGGGAATTGGTAGGCTTTAAGCGATAGTCATATATTTTAAGAGGTGGTTGCTATGTGAAGTATTCCATTCTCTTTGCATTACCAGGACGAAAAAAATGAATAACGAATTCCCATTTGGGAAAAAATGTAGGTATTGGAAAATTTAAGGGAATAGCAAGCAATATCTCGAAATTGGTTCACTTAACAAAAAAATGTATATGACATAAATTGTGTATTTTAACGCGATCTACATACATTTTTTGTGTAGTAAAATCTTGTCTCTGTTATGGTTTACCAGTTATGCAAAAGTCGTTCACAATGAAGAATAGTTTTGGAGAAATTCCCAGAAAGTTCAAGATACACCTTTTATTTGTCATGGAAGTAACTTAATTGTATGATATTTTAATCAAAATCGTTAGAGCCCTTTTTGAGAAAATTAAAATTTTCGAAAAATGTTCCATGTAAAGGGTAATCTGGGGTGGGGGAATTTTCTTGAAAATCTTCGTGTCGCATCTCTGGAAGATATTGAACCTAAATACCAAGATTGGTGTTTATCCGACTGTTCGTTTCTGAGTTATGCTGTTTACAGACACACACACACACCCGGACATGCTTCCAAAAATGTTTTTTTTTTGGATTCAGCGGGCCTCAAAACCTATATTTCCGGGAAATCTCGGTATCTAATTTTTGGGTGGAATATAATACTTCCCCTACTTACTATACGTAGTAGTGAAAGTAAAAAAAAAAACTGGACCTAGGGAAAAATCTTTCAACAAAATCTGAATATTAACTGGCTTCATTTACATTAACATACTATGCCACATTAACACACTCTCTCATAAATAAGCAACCCACAGTATATTAAGAAACACAAAGATCATGAAATAATAAAACAATCGTTATACACAAAACCACAAACTTTAAAGTATACTTAAACAAAATTTAAATTAATAAGTAACATATTAAATGAAATATAAAGCTCAATAATACCTTTAAATAGAAAAGCTAATATTTAATTTGAAAAAGAAAGAAAAAAATATACCATACAAATTTGAAGTGAATTTGTAACAGAACCTGCGATCTCATAAAACCATTTAATAGCAAATAAAGTACAATACTTTAACAACCAACATTAAATTAAGCCGAAAATACACAACTTTGAAATCAACCACAGAAAATAAAAACTAAGAAAATATCTTTATATATTGCAAAGCCATTAAACTGTAATCCGATAAGAACTATATTGCACACCAAGATTCTTTTAAAGTTTAGAAGTGATAAATCCCCCTTTATCACTAAATCCACTATTATAATAAATAACACAGGTCTACAAATAAAAAAATGTTTGTGAGCTGTTTTACATTTGCAAGGTGATTCTTAATATTTCAGTACAGCTGATTTAAAAAATGACTTTCGTTTTTCTCCATCACATCAGGCTGTTTTACAAATAAAAATGAATTATTCACATAATTTCTTCGGAAAATGTACGAGGGCGGATCGCACAATAACTTTTTTACGAAAGAGTGTAATAGTTAAACAACAACAAAAAATCAGAAATGAACGTACATCTTTTACCTACTTTTCGACATAGACATCAAGTTTCTCAACACATTTCTCCCATCGTGATACCAGTTTCAATATACCCTGTTCGTAGAAGTCCGTTTCCTTGGAGTATAGCCATCTGTGGACTGCTGATTTCACTTCTGCATCTGTCGCAAAGCGTTGGCCGGCCAGAAATTTCTTCATGGGACCAAACAGATGAAAGTCCGACGGTGCAAGGTCCGGACTGTATGGTGGATGTTGGAGCACCTCCAAACCAAATTTGGTGATTTTCTGACGAACAGCAGCAGCAACATGGGGCAAGCATTGTCATGAAGAATTTTGACATTGTTAGCATTCATGTTGTGGCGTTAATCACAAAGGGCACTACATGAAAACTTTACCAAAGTTTTCATGTAGGCTGCAGCATTCACAGCAGTCCCGTGTTCAGAAAAGTCCACCAATACAACACCATGCATATCCCAGAACACTGTCACAAACACTTTCCTAGCAGATTTCTTCACTGGGGAACCAGCATGTAACCACTCCATACTTGCCTGCTTGGTTTCGGCCGTGTAGTGATATGCCCACGACTCATCACCAGTAAGGATTCCTTCCAGAAGGTCATGCCCTCCTGTGGTGTACCGCTTAGGTGATCCAAGGTCGTCATTATTTGCTGGCCCTTGTGGTTATCTGTCAGGTTTTTAGGCACCCAGCGAGCACTAACTTTAGGAAATTTCAACGTGTCGTGAAGAATATCGTACACTGCACCATGGGAAATGTTGAACTGTTGCGATAAGGTTCGCAGTTGCACACCCCGGTCGTTCAAAATTGCCGCTCAATGCCTATGGCATTCTGCGGGGTTGCAACTGTTACCGGCCTCCCGCAGCGTGGCGAATCACTAAGGTTCACATGACCCTCTAGGAAGAATGCACACCATCTGGAGACATTTCTACGGTCCATACAATCTTCCCCATACACGCCACGCATGTCCTGTGAAAATCACTCGGAGTATGCCCTTTGTCCCACAAATATCGAAACTCACCTCTCTGCTCTTCACACGTGGACGACAGTAACATGCGCGCCATATTTGTTGCGTATTTCATGTTTCTCTCGCTAGTGCTGCATATGAAACAAAAAATAACCTCTATAGTGAAAACTTCAAACTATATCTGTGTGAAATTGCAACATTCCAGCTGCAATACAAAGGCAGAAAAAATTATTGTGCGTTACTTTTCGATCCGCCCTCGTAGTATATACTCATGAGTTGTATAAGAGCTACAAAAGAATTTGAGAAAGTTTTTATTGCAAAATGTCACATATACAACTTCTTTAAATGCATTCCAAGCATTCTTCTCTTCAGTCATAGTGGCTTCAAGTACCTGTCTTTAAATAGAGCCCTGATTTGCGGACCCACACAGATTCCTTCTATTATTTTTGCTTCAGAAAGAGCGGGAAATTTGACACGGAGATATTTGAAACAATCACCATCGTGATCACGTGCTTTTACGAAATGTTTCATTACACGAAGTTTTATATGAAGAGGTGGTAAAAGAATTTTCTTAGGATCCACTAGACTACCCTTTTATTATGTTCTTACTACCTGGCGTTAAACTTTCTCTTTTGGGCTATTGTTTTTGTTTCCAATGTTTGTCTCTTCCTTTGTATCCCACTCGCATAAATAACATGGAAATTTTGTGAATCCCTGTTGTTGGCCTAATATCACACAGATTACTTTCAAATCTCCACACGTCAACCACTGATGTTCAACACATTTAATTCTCTCCAAAAGCAGATTTCAAACAAATTCTCCTTCAGCTGCACTCAGGGCGCTACTGGAACTGAAGAAAGAGCGTTCTCATTGTGAAGCAGCACACCTTTAAGACTTCTTTAACTGGAATCAATAAATAGTCTCCATTCATGTGAAACATATGTAGTACAACCCAGTTTCTTTATTAAGTCTGGAATGTTATTACACTAAACTAGATTTTCTTCATTGCTGAAGTATTGCAAGAAATCCTTTTCTCTGTACCTGTAGAAAGGCACTGGTGTACCAGCTGCAAGTAAGTTGTTTTCCTGTAGTCTGGAACCTAACACCTCAGCTGCATCCTTGGGAAGATTTAAATCCCGTACAATATCATTTATCTTGGATTGTGATAACGTTGTGGCGCATTTGATGGTTCAAGAACGAACTCCCCGGACACAAGTGATGATGGCGAATCACTGTTACTGCCTGTATCTGAAAAAAGTTCACTACTATCTGTAGGTGACTTAGGTATAGGAATACCAGTGCCATGGGCCACTAGTCTCATAGCAGATGGCAAGTCTGGGTATACAATTCCTATTTTGTTCTTTGCATTAAAACCCTTCACATTGCATGTACAAAAGTAGCAGTCAGTACTGTGATTGTGAGGTTCACGACAAACCGTTGGTATTCCAAAAAGGAAGTGATTGTTTTCGCCCTTTGTTCCAATTTCGTAAGTCTTCAACACAAACACTGCACACATTATGAGGGGCCCAAGAACTGGATTGATCTCCTATTTCAGTTCTGAAGTTAAGCTTTGTATGCTTTTCTTACAAATGAGGTTATGTTTTTATCTGCTTCTTTACAATAAAACTACACAAATATAACAAAATTAATTTGGATTATTTACAAAACACCTACTTTCCATTATGCTGTACTGAGTCACATATGATAAGTATAACAGGATGGTATTATTTGAATGCTAATTTCTTGCTTTATACAACTATTAAGTCCTGTAACAGATGAATTCTGGGTACAAAATGTGTAAGCAGCTTAAAATGTGCTGCCATCTGCCATTTAACTGTCAGCTATTTCCTTTTAGTAGATTTATTCCAATAGATGGCATTGTTATAACAGTGTAATGGTTCCTGATCACATAAAAGAAACACAAATAAATAAAAATGTAAGATATGAATTTTTAAAGAAATGGTATGTGACAATACTGTATACGACAATATGCACTTCATTTTTGGAATCAGGACATGGAAATTACTATAAAAACAACTGAATATCTAAAAGAGCAAAATCACTGTTGACCTGTGTAATTTATAGGAACCAGGATAATAGAAAAAATACTAAATGGATGAAAGAATTTCATAAACTCAAACCCTGAGACAACTTCATAAATAACTGAAAAGTAAATATATATGAACTTAACCACAAACAGGAAATAAAACACTTAAAGTAAAGTATAAATCATGACAAACACATACACCAAGGAATATAATTCATCAAGAACTGGTCACGAGTGAAAGCCATATCAATGCTTAATTTAACATCACCCACTTGACGGTCAAACAGGCAATACTTCAGCAAACAAAGGAATGAAAACAGCCAAACAGTATCGATGGAAAGTATCTTTCTAAACTATATCTCCCCTATGGTGCAAGTATTGGCCTCACTTCTTTAAAGTTATGAAAAGTTCCATGACTACAGTTGTTATTGAATTCGTAATATAACAGTCCTATCGCTAATACAGGGTCAAAAGAAATATAGTTTCAAAAAAGTAACAAAAACGAATTATTTCCTCAAGTGGTAACAAACTTTCACATACCCACTTTCAAATGGGGCCAATAACGTACTTCTTTATAAAGACCATTAATGTTGCTTAAGCCAAAACTTACGAATAACAAATGTAACAAAGACACAGCTTTTGGTTTAATGAGCCCTAACATTACTTAATTTGGGTTCAAAGCCACAGGTATCTCTTGACATTTTCTCAAAAATACAATTTAAGCATTAACGGAAATAGACGAAATAGCATTAACACTTTCACAAACTCTAAAACCTTAACAAACATATTTACATTTAACTTTGCAATAAGGCTTTAATAAATTTAAAATGAAGCATTAAGTGCATCTCAAAAAACCCCTCACAAAAGTATGTGAGCCAGCAGATTTTAGCCAACAAGGTGAATTTAGAATCTAGAGTGATACCTGGCTCATTTAACTATTTACTAGAAATGGAGAAACTGAACATAACTAAAATAGCTACACTAAAATAATAATATATCTTAAACTCCACAACCAGTCACTTACGATCGCCTTTGAACATACTCTCTGAATATTATGGTAAATCCCATTCACCTTTGAAAGAACAAAGAAAGAAAATGACTTGATCAATCAGATCTTACCTTCATATAAGCTGGTGTAGAGAGATCCTTCAAGAATAGTCAAAATTTATGGCACCGATCGAATTTTGAAAAGTAGCCAACACTTTGACTAATTTACATTAACCATGATGGCACGCAGAAAGAATTTCTCAAATATTGCAAGCTACGGCAAAAAAATATAAAAAATGAGAAACAGCCATCTCACTCGCACAAAGAGAAATACACTCCGTCTTGCTTGTAGTAACGACGTGCCAGGTCTGCCTCGGGAGAGCGGCCAGCAAGCCACACCAGACAACACAGGAAGCCACGCCCCCAATCCATGGAGGTCGTGAAGCGGAGCGGGAGTGTGGTGGACAAAGAGATCGAAAAAGCACAACGCAAGTGACTGGCAGTAAAAATATAACAAGAATTTCACAATTAAAATATAAACAATCAGCATAATACCGTATACCCTATGTTTCATTATGAAGTGTTTACTATTTGATCGCTAGTTATGTACCGTGCTGAGCATTAGAGTACGATGGGAAATTCTTTGCCATTTAAACTGATAATACAAACACCAAACAGATTCATAATATGCAACTTAAGAGTACAGTCAAGCTTTTTTATCTCGGTAACAACTTCCCCCCATTTTTCAAGCATCTGTAAGAAATCATTCACATTCAACTTGCAAAAATTGTACATAACTCATTTATGTAGAAAAAGTCTTTAATTCTGCAGTGTTCCTCGCGGCCAGGAGTATGGGTTTACACAGAAAGATTGCTTTCTTTGATGTAGACGTGTCTTAATGTGTGGAAAATATTCTACTAGGCTATAAACAAGCCCATATATCACACAACATAAGACGAAAGAAAACTTGGTGTTTTAGTGTAAATTGAAACATAAGTCATCGACAAGGACAGAATTTTATTTGATAACACAAGAATTACTATGTATTTCTTTTAACTGTCACTTTCCTTGTGTAGGTGACTACCTGTGGCGCTGCCAACACTTACCCCTTTTGGGGCAGCTTCGTGTCTGGTCTGACCTGCGGACCTGTTGTAATGATCCTGCACTATGTGATGTTACGCCTGAGGGGTAAGTATTCTGAATAATAAAGCTCAGGCCTTTTCTCGAGTCAGAAATTCTCACCTTGCCCTCCCTCATATTTTTGCCGCTTCCCTTTAAAGAATGCGAAAACAATGGGACATAAGAACGTACTGAACCAATAGAGCTGGCAACGCTCAACCTGATGCAAAGTGCCTTGGACAAAAGTGAAGCTGGGCCTACTATGCACTTGACATAGCCAAACAGTACACGATTAAGGCTTCATTCACAATGAAATGTAAGCGCTAACGCAATGCAGCACAAGTGCAGGCTTGAGGGAACACCATTCACAATGCACCGTAGGCGTAACGCAAGAAGCTTGCACGGGCTTCTAGATCCTTAAACTAACTGCGGAAATGTTCCAAGTACACCGTAAGTTTCAAATTGAATAATATAACCAACAATACCAAATAAGAAAGTTCACTCAATATTTTATAAACAAGTAGGTCACAAAAAAAATTACATTCGTCCAACAGCGTTAGTGACTTCACGACTGCTCAATCTATCAAAAAAGCATTTTATACTCTGGCATTAACCTTTACAAAAATTTACAAAGTAATATCAAGGCAATTAAAAAAGCAAACCAGCTGAAATCCAGTCTCAAGGTAGTTCTAATTAACCACTCCTTTTATTCTATCAATGATTACCTTGAACACAAATGTATGTCATTAACCATAGTATTTAGCATGTAAAGACCTATTGTATATAATGTAAAAACATATTATATATATATATATATATATATATATATATATTAGCTACAGAGTGACGACAGGGCGCAGCCGTAGGATCTGCGCGTCTAAGCTCGATTAATCCACATTAGCTACATTTTCCTTGCTTCGCGACATCACGTTCGCAATATCTTCTGACAAGATTTCTGCAAAAGCTAAGCGGTCGGCAGGAAGGGCCCAATCCTTTCGATAAAGCCACAACTCCTACACTATTTAAGAGGATACTACACAATCAACTCTGCGTATTAAAAAAACCCCGATTCCGTAAGTTTTTTTTAAAATTTCATACCTCCTTCCCGCGTACAGAATAATGTCCGGAAACTGCAGCAAGTTATACATGTGATGTTACAGCTGCACAAGTTACATTAATGCAATGTTCATTATCTCTCTGCGCCTGAGCCAAGAAATCTAGGCACAGATGCCAGGTTCATCCACTAAATGAAAGAGAATTCAGTAAGGACACTACCATAACCTCTTGAGAGAAATGAAAGATGGTGACCCACAATTTGTTTGGCATGGCCTAATGGAAGAGTGCACGTATGTACATTAGACGGCTAAAGTCTCGCATCGCGATCGTCTACTGTTGAATAGCAGGCAATGCAAAGACAAAGAAATGCAGAATTCTTCCTGTATGCACGCAACCCAACTCTATGTGAATGCTTCCATTAAATAACATGAATGCAATGTCTTGCGCTTATGCTACGTCTGCGCTTACATTTCATTGTGAATGGGTCCTAATTCTGTCAGTTACCCTAAAGTTCGGCAAACTTAGTTAACATAGTGTAACGGCTACCGAGAGAGGTGGCGCCGTTAGCATTTAATGTATAAACCTTTACGAAAAACTCACCCTATAATAAAAATTTCTAATAATGCTTTGGGAGATCTTCGGTTCGAACCCCGGCAACCGCCCACTCTGACCCATGGGTTTTCGTGGTTTCCCGGGGTCGGCAGGCGAATGCTGGGGTAGTTTCTTCTTTACCACGATTTGCTTTCCATCATTTTCCTTTCATTCCGTTTCCTTGTCATCTTTCAGCTGTGCTTCAAGGTTTCATGGTGTATGGGGGTACCGAGAGTTGGCGCGGATGCATGCTCGATGGAAAGATATTTGCCCTGGACACCAGAGGGCTGCTTGATTGGTGGGTCGTTCATCGCCTTCTCTCGGCGGCTACAGTAGTGGGACGGGTCTGTGATCTTGGAAATGTTAGGGACTTCCGTGTCTGCTCACGGCCTGTAGCCTCTTATGGATCCTTTACCTCATCCCCTCCTCCTAGGGGGTGGTAGCGGCAATAGATTCTGTAGGTCTCAGTGCGCGTGGTGTCCACTCCGTTGAATAGCCATACCTATAGTATAACAGCTTCAGTTAGAAAGCTATCGTCCATTTTATTGCTTAAGATTTTATTTAGGCCTCTTTGGCTTCCATCTAGATGTTTACATAACAAAAGAACAAAAGAAAAACAGCAGAAAATTCCACTTAATGTCATACAGTAAAAATGTATCTCCCCAGGCCTCCTCCCCATGCCGATTAGTTTGAAGTTATTATCGCAGTGAAACTTCACGTAGTGGAAAGTGAACAAGTTAATTTGTTAGTGCCTTGTAGTTGTTTGGTGGAGTTTACCCCGCGTATGTGACGCCACTTTGAAGATGTTATAGTGATGTGAGAAGCCCCACGTATGTGCGTCACTTTGAAGTAGTAGTTAGCCCCACGTTTTGGCGCCACTTTGAAGAAGTTATGTTCTTCAAATTTATGAAGATGTCCCACGCTTGGAGATGCACTTTGAAGAAGGTTATTTTAGTGGGTTTGCCCCATGTATGAAGGTTACTTTGGAGTTGGTTTTAAATGCTTGGGACGCCACGCTTTGTATTAGTAGAGATGATGATGCTTGTGTTACGTAATGTTACACAATGTTGCGTAATGTAATGTTTACGCAGAAACTTGAAGATTTTTATATTTAATTTGTTGCTTTGTGCGTAGGTTTCAATTAATTAAGCTTATGTAATATTATTTAAATCTTCCTCGACTGCTTCAGTCGAACTATACAGACATAAGGTCTTGTTCAGGTCGTGATATGACAAAAATTTAAATACGTCACAGAATTACTTTTAAATTTCACTTCTTTTTATTTCTTTATACTTGCACATATATAAAACACTGCACTTTATAAAAGAAACTGAGAAAACTTTACACATTCTTAATGTATTTACTATAAAATCTTGCTCGTTACTTTTCCATCTGCACGCTATGATACCTCGTCCGCGACTGACTAATTCCAACGGTAAAAACCTTAAAGCTTCGGTATTGCAAGTCATAATACATTAATACATAACATTAGTCATAAGTCATACATAAGTCATACATACATAAGTCATACATAACATTAATAAATACGTTTACAATAAAAAATAACTATTTGCAATGACTTTACACACAATTTATATACATATTGTTTTCAAGGTGGGCTGTAATTGAATTTAGTTATAATAAAAATATAATAAATATTATTCAGGCATCAAAATACTGCCTCAAAAGGAAAATAATTAACATCACAAAATCTTAACTTACGTTAGGCTAACCCTAAATAGCACTATTTAATACCATGTGTTAAATTTATAAGTAATGTCGCACGTTACGTTAAGTTTAATCCCAACTCAATAACAGCATGTGATTCGGAGAGGTAACTTGTAGGTAATTACAAACAATCCATATTCAGAGCATGACCCATTTCAGCACTTCTCCTTGTCTAATGAAATTACGATTCAATGCCTCAAAAGACTACAAAACCAGTATTCAAGCTAAAAAATAAGTTTTATGAACCCTCATTTTTCAGCTTTATCAAACAGCTAATGCGTATTTATAACCAAAATGATGGGATATTATATCTGTTGAAAGTATAAGCAAATTTACCAATATCTGAACAAAAGAGAACTTTTTTTTTCTCTACCTCTACCTATAATGTGTAAGAGGAAGTGTTGTATTGCACTGAAAAATTCGATATAGAGATTTCATCCGAAATACACATATTTGGATCCCCTAAATCCAAAACAGTACTTTCAGAAAAATAAATAACGAATTCCCATTTGAGAAAAAGTATAAATATTGGAAAATTTAACAGAATAACAAACAATATCTCGGAAATAGTTCACTCAATAAAAAAATGTATATGACATAAACTGTGTATTTTAACGCGATCTACATTTTATGTGTAGTAAAATTTTGTCTATCTCTTATGGTTTACCAGTTATGCAAAAGTCATTCACAATGAAGAATACTTTTGGAGACATTCCCAGAAAATTCGAGATATACATTTCATTTGTCATGAAAATATCTTAAACATATGATATTTTAATCAAAATCGTTAGAGCCATTTTTGAGAAAATTAAAATTTTCAAAAAATGTTCCATGTCAGGGGTAATCTGGGGTGGGGATTTTCTTGAAAACCTTCGTGTCGCATCTCTGGAAGATACTGAACCTAAATACCAAGTTTGATGTTTATCCGACTGTTCGTTTCTGAGTTATGCTGTTCACAGACACACACACACACATTCATTCATTATCTGTTTACCCTCCTCTTATGTAGGACCTACACCCCCCCCCCCAGGACTTACAGGCGGGTGCCTGGAGTCAGGGGCCCGTCGAGGAGCAGACACTCATGGATCAGACAGAGCATCCAGGATGGGTGATCAGCGCGATGCCTGGTATGGGATGAAGGAAGTAGATGAAACGAAATGATGGTGAAATGGATGGAAGGAAAGGTGATGTTGGAGCAGTTGGTGGAATGAATGGCGTGGGAAACCGGAGAACCCGGAGAAAACCCGCCCAGACGCCGCTTCGTCCACGACAAATCCCACTCACAGGTCCCCTAGGATTGAACCCGGGCCGCTTCGGTGGGAGGCGAGCGATCTAACCACTCAGCCACGGCGTCGCCTATACACAGACATGATTCCAAAAATGCCTTTTTACTTTCTCTACTACGTATAGTAAGTAGGGGAAGTATTGTAATCCACCCAAAAATTCGATACCGAGATTTCACCGGAAATACGTGTTTTGAGATCCCCTGAATCCAAAAAAGCATTTTTGGAAACATGTCCGTGTGTGTCTGTGTGTCTGTCTGTGAACAGCATAACTCAGAAACGAACAGTCGGATAAACACCAAACTTGGTATTTAGGCTCAGTATCTTCCAAGGATGCGACACGAAAGTTTTCGACAAAATCCCCCACCCAGATTACCCTTTACATGGAAGATTTTTCGAAAGTTTTAATTTTCTCAAAAATGGCTCTAACGATTTTGATTAAAATATCATATAATGTATATCTTGAATTTTCTGGGAATGTCTCCAAAAGCATTCTTCAATGTGAACGACGTTTCCATAACTGGTAAACCATAAGAGATAGACAAAATTTTACTACACAAAAAATGTAGATCGCGTTAAAATACACAACTTATATCATATACATTTCATTTGTTGAGTGAACCATTTTTGAGATATTGCTTGTTATTTCCTTAAATTTTCCAATACTTATACTTTTTCTCAAATTCGTTATTCATTTTTTTGTCTTTGATATGCAAAGACTATTAATCTGTGGAAAAGGGAATAGTGCTGCACCTAGCAACCAGCTATTAAGAGATATGTATGTGCTTAAAGGCTACTGTATTTCTATATTGCCCTTGTAAATATATATTCCCCTTACATCTACAAGAAAATTAGCAATAAGATAGAGTCTGCAAATGTTTATCTCGATTAACATGAAGCATATGGAGAATAAGCGTTTGTATAAATAGTTTGTACAAGAGTAGAGAAAGTCATGTGAGTGTAACACATCAGATTTTTTGCATTCAGGGGGTCTCAAAACATATATTTCCGGTGAAATCTCGGTATCGACTTTTTGGGTGGAATACAATACTTCCCCTAGTTACTATACGTAGTAGACAAAGTAAATATAAGTCCGTTAAATAACAAACATAGTATTTAAGTTTCGCAACCTCCAAGAAAGCTACACGAATTTCTTAAAAAAAAATTCCCCCCAAAGCATCACTTGGAAAAATGTTCGTTAATTTTTGTTTTCTCAAAAATGCCTCAAACAATTTTGATTAAAATGTGCCTTGTTAAATATAATGACATGAGAAAAAGAATGTATAAATTGAATTTTGTATCAGTATCCTATGGAACCTTTCTTTATTTGAGTAAAGTTTGTATAATTTTGTAAAACAAGGAAATAGGAAATCGTAACAGATGTACAATGTAGCGGTTCCCTTGGTACGCCCCCACTACGTTGATGGTGATGGATGCTGTGTTACGTACCTGTAGAACGTCTTGATGCCTATTCTCTTATGATGTACATATCACGACGTTCTCGTAGACTGGAATCCGCTGATCGTGTATCTGTATTCTTGTGTGTGTACGTATGTTGTAATTATTATTTTATAATTATGCCACGGCTGCTGTATTAGTTTCGGAGAGCACTTGTAGCTTGTCAGAGTTGAGTATGCAGGTTAAAATACTTTGCACACACGTATTCTGTTAATTATTTCACTTGTATTTTAGATAAACCACAAAAATAATCACAATTCACCTGTGTTATGCTAAAATATGTATAACCGGCAGACTTTAAATAGTAGGATATATATAAGAGATCTGGCGCAGATTTTGGGCATATATGGGAAAGGATAGGGAAAACGAGGCTGGATGGGGCGGTCCAAGGAGGAAAATGGGTTTATATGGGAGAGATAGGGAATACGACAGTGGTAATAGAAATGTATGTTCAGAACCAAAGGAGATGCCGACAACTGATAAGATATAATCGATATCGTTTGTTCTGTGTTGCCGCCTCCCGCCGGCTCCCTTTGTGGTCTTAGATACCGCCTGGTCGCTTGTGCCGCTAGCCCCGCCCCCTCTCAGTAGAAATAAAAGGCCGCTACGGACACACAGACAGATGCCGACAACTGATAAGATCCATTGTTCTACGCCGACAAGTCCCGCCGGCTCCCTTTGAGGCCCCACATGCCGCCTGTCTCGTGTCGCTAGGCCCCGCCCCCTCTCTCTTTGTGGCCTTACCTAATGCCGACCGTGTCTGTGCCGACAGATCCTACCCCCTCCCCCATGCGGTCTGGTCGCGTGCCGTAGCGTCCTGTCTTGAGGTGTGCGGTAGGGAATGGTTTTCTCGATGCCTGCCGCCCCTCGGCAAATCAATTAGGTAATGTTCGTCAAACATTATTGAAAAAAAAGAATTGGCATTTTATGACTACTAATGCCCGCACATTGCATATCTAATTCTCGTCGAGCAATTAAGTTTCTTTGATTAATTGTATATGAATTGACTCGAGCGCAAGTGGTCGTCATCGTATATGTGTGTATAAGTAGCATGCTCACGGGAACAGTCCGCAATGTAATGAAAACCCTGCAACCTACTTCTGTCTGAGGATAACGGTAATGTCCATGTATACACATTAGCTGACAACGTTAGACATTTTCACCACATTAAACACATTAAGAGACTTTAAGATTGCATCGCGGATCTGTATACAGTCATTAGCGGACAATGTCAGTAATTGTTTTCCTAAGTGCTCTGAAAAACCCCAGACCCTCAATGTAAATACCTTTTAGCTCGTAGAAATTCCATCACAAAATGTGGAAAAACCCTAGTCTAGAAAATTTTTTCACTGATAATTAGTGATTAAGTTTCATAGCTCTTATTTCTTTCAATAAAATATTGCGAAAAAGGATTCAGAATTCAGATTGGCGGAAAGAAATATTACATACGGTATTAAAAATAAATAAGCGTCTCATTGATCGGTGAATACTACATATGTTATTAAAAATAAAATAAATACGGATAACATTATAGTTAAATATTATAAATGTTATTAAAAAATAAATGATTCGGTTAACATTATGGGTGAATAATATATATGTTATTAAAAATAAATAGGTTAACATTATAGGTGAATATTACATACGTTATTAAAAATAAAAAATGACCTCGCTGATCAATGAATACAATTAAATATTTTTATTAATTAATTGTATATGAATTGACTTGCGCATTTTGGTTATTGCGCTGTGTCTCCCTAACGTCTCCAGATCTAGGATCGTTCCAGCTAGTTGCGCGCTTCTGCCATCTACCTTCTAAAGTAAAGTTTAGATCTGTCTTGGCGTAGAATTTCCATCACAAACAGTGGAAAACCCAAGCCTAGACACGTTTCACCTTACTATAACAATTTTCCCCTGATAATTAATATAAATTCTACATGAAGATTATTAATGATTAAGTTTCATAGCTCTTATCTCTTTCAATAAAATATTGAATATGACTCTAGCGTTAGGAAAATTAAACGGTGAGAAGCAATATTTTCTACGCTGAAATTATAATTAAAGGCGTACTGTATAGATTCTGTACTTAAGTATTCGAATGTATCTTTGTCATTATTTAAATACTCACATACAAGAATTGCATGCATGATATCAAAAATTAAACTGATTTTTTTGCGTGATGTTAAACAAAGAAATATGATTTGGCGAGACTGATATGAAGAATTCAGATGTTGGAAAGAAATATTACATACGATATTAAAACGCATCGCTGATCGATGAATACTACATATGTCATTAAAAAATAAAATAAATTTTCTAGAGTCATATGCAGAAGCATTCCCTTAAGGAGAGATGACGTGATGTTGGATTTCCCCATAACAGATTTAGGCTTGCTTACGAAATGTCACTGTGCGAGGCAAGCATTTCCCTCTCATTCTACACGAATGTTTGGAGTAGCCAATAAAAATCGTTGTATTATATACCATCACACCTCTCACCCCCTTCAGCTTTTATCGGAGGAAATGATATAAAAGCAGCAGCTTCTCCAATGATTTTCACTGTATTGTGAGAACACCTCGATCTAAGCACTCTGCAAACTTTATTCTTTCAACGTGAAATTTCATCGAACATCATATCTGGTAAGTTGTATCACCAATTCATTTTCATTAAAAAGCTAACTTATTACTTAGTACATTTAACTTATATTTGCGTTCTTGTTTTTAATGTCAGACCTTTATTTGTAAATAGCTGAGCATTCTAAAAGTTAATAGTTAGACAGTTGAATTTTCCGAAATGTGAACAGTTTAGTTAAGTATTCATTTTAGGCAAGCTTATTCTACATTTAATAGCTAACTGCGCGAATTCTCAAAATGTGAACAGTTTAGTTAAGTACTCATCCTGTTGAGTTATTATTATTCCATATATTTAAATATGTGTTTTCACCAAGTGAATTATATTCCTTTCTAGACAAAATACTATTACTTGAATACCCTACGAATCGAATAAAATTGTTCTGTATAAATATTCTTCCGAGGGTAACCGGCGGCAATCGATCCGGAGACTTCATGCTTGCATGCATTGATCGAACATTCATCAGTTAATGTTTCATTCCTCTCGCGCATTTATTTAGTAAATAATTCCAGCTGTTTCCATCACGTTAAAAAGAGAAATTTTTTAGTTAATAGCTAGACAGGTGAATTTTCTGAAATGTGATCAGTTTAGTTAAGTATTCATTTTAGGCAAGCTTATTCTACTTTTAATAGCTAACTGCGCGAATTCTCAAAAATGTGAACAATTTAGTTAAGTATTCATCTTGTTGAGAAATTATTATTCCAGATATTTAAATACAGGATTTCACAGCGTGAATTATATTCCTTTCTAGACAAAATACAATTATTTGAATACCTTATTAAAGTTTTTGCTTTAGAATATTACAAAAAGTCTGTTGCGCGAATCATTCACTCTAACAAAGTGAATGTTTACATTATATTAAAACATTTAAATCGAAAAATACAGTACTTAATGAACTTCATTAGTGAAGCAGAACCTCAATTATATTTACACATATTATCATTTTTATTATTATGTTATACAGAAAAAAGTTAATAATTTTGTAACTTTCAAATAAATGAAATTTAGTTATGCAACACATTCTCTAATAAAGAATATGTTTTTTTCTCTTCCTAATGCAGAAAGTTTGACATCTCAACTTAACAATTGGCTAAGGGTAGCATTTACCCGACCGTTCAAAGACTACAAGATCTTCAGCCAGAGGAGCCTTATAATATAAAATCCTTAAGAAAAATTGATACGAGATACGGTGCTAGAGTGGTTGAAGTTTTAGGCAATAAGCAAGTGTTTCTTCCGACAAGATATTCAACCCTAACAAGCCAACAGTTGGAGGAAATGCCAGGAAAGTTTCAAATGGTATATCATGCAGTAGTACCATCCGGCAAGTTTAAGACATGTAAATTGTCTTTTCTTCCTGTTAAGGTTTGTAGAAATAATTCAGCTATCCTTTCAAAGCTTCATTTAGAGTTACATTCGTTGAGTTTATAAATTCACACTTCACTAGAATAACATTCGTCTAAAGTATACATCACTGTGTAAATAACGCCTAGGATGTAGTGTGGGCGAGGACCTGCAGAAAGAAGTTTAATGGTCTATTCACTGATTCTTTACCTCAAAGCAGATACCTACAGCAAGTTGCAAATAATTTCCAGTAGGTTAGCAGTTGTCAAAGCATGCATCACTGTATTAAAACAAATATGTGCAAATAATGTCTAGATTGTAGTCTGAGTGATTTCGTGCAGAAAGAAGTTTAATACCCCTTGCAATGATCCTCCGCATCGAAGTATATACCTACAACAAGCTGCAAATAATGTGAATGTTTGTTACAGGAATGCCCAGATGAATGTAAATGAAGAGGAAGAACGAGATAGCTTAAAACAACATGAACAGAAATGTGATAGGAACATTCTCAACATGAAGAATTGCAGCAGCGTGCAGCATGGAACATTCGCGTGTGTAGAATATAGCAATAATATATAAATTATGTACTCATTATTACTGCTATACCTGCCAATACCATTGATTTCATAAATAATTTCATAATTGTTTAAAGGAGAATGCATTATCTTAAAACATTGATGCTACATGAAATCTAAACAAAAAAATTATTGAACTATTACTGAAAGAGACTTGAATAAATCGGAATCTAGAAGCCAGAACCGTCTTAATATTGGACTGTGTGATATGAGGTGTATGAAAAGATTAATAAAACATGAGGCCTATGTAATATAAACAACATTTATTTTTTATAAAACATTATCCTATTACATTCCTTCACAAAAAACCCCGAACATATTTCCTAAAGACAAAAGTGATAGTCTAGACCTTCCAAACATGCAGTTATAGGGGAAAGGATGCTCTCCTGAAACATTAGGCATCTAGACAGAAATTGTTCACAGAGCCGGAGACGTCAGGACGGATGGGACAGACTCCAAGTTCAAATCTTTAAACGGTAGGGCCGCCCCCTTTTTGCCTATCATGTCTCCTGAACCACCCTTACAACTTAACATTACGTTACAATGCCACGTAACCAGATTAACGACGGTCAGTCGCTCAGATCTTTGATTTTTTTGTGGTTTTCCCTGGTCTGTATGCGAATGCCTGAGCACCGTATGCTACCACTTTCCATGTTATATCATTCTATCTTAACCTACGTGCTTCTAAGGCAATCTGACTGGATTACCGTCGGCCACTCGCTCAGACCTTTGATTTTTTCGTAGTTTTCCCTGGTCTGCATGCGAATGTCTGCTCAAAAAGATACTTGTCCCTTCCTCGGTTGGCGGTTAAGGAGTACGGTATACGATTATATGAGGAATATATGGAAAATGGAGACAGACGGTATTATAGACAGAAGCTGGTCCACTTTTGCGTTTATATGGGAAAGGATAGGGAAAACGAGGGTAGATGCGACGGTTCAAGGAGGAAATGCATTTATAGGGGAGAGATAGGGAATACCAGGGCTGATGCTAGGCTAGTCAGATGCTAAAGGAGGGGGGATATGCTTTATACGAGAGAGATAGGGAATACAAGGAAAGATGCTATACTAATCAGGACTTGAAGGGTAGAATATGGCGTTTTATATGAGCGATATAGCGAACCGAGGAGAGGTATTAGGATAGGAGTTTTGAATGATAGAGTAGGCGTTTATATGCGAGAGATAGGGAATACGAGGGTCGATGCTAGGCTAGACGGGGTTGAAGCAGGGAATGCATCTTATATGAGAGAGGAAGGGGTATATGAGGAGAACTGCTAGGCTAGACAGGAAGGTCTGAATGACATGGCATGCGTTTATATGGAGACAAGGAAAACGAAGGTAGGTGCTAGGTTGAGAGAGTCTTCAAGGAGGGAAATGCATTTATATGAGAGCGGTAGGGCATACGAGGAGACGTGCTAGTCTAGACATGGTTTGAGGAGTAGAGTATACGTTTATATGGGAGAAATATGGAAAACGGGAGAGATACAAGGATAGACAGAGGTTGAAGGATGAGGAATGTAGGTTTATACGGTAATATAGAGAGTAATTCGATCATAAAACTTTTCTCATCCAGCGTTACAACACTTGTATATACTTATTTTCTAAACCTTACAAACTTTATATATGTTAAACAGTAGTGCGCGAGACGGAGAAGGACAAACTGTATATCGGTTTACAGTGAAGTATACGTCCTAACCTATTCCCACCTTGTATGTTCTGGATCTTCTCATTGTGTATTCATTCCTATCATCATCTAACGTAACCACGTAACAAGACGTAACACAACGTAACATAACAGCATGACAAGACGTCATACTAAGTAACATAAGCACATAACCACGCAATATCACGTGACATCTCGTAACCAGAAACGTCACACGACGTAACAACACGTAGCAACTATGTAACCAAGTAACAAAACGTAAGAACAACACGTAACCAGCCCATTGCTAAGGTAATCTAAGCTAATCCATCCTTCATAACTTAGACAATAAATACGAGAACCTAGGCTAGATTAACCCGACCAATCCCAAACGTTCCTCTCATCATCTATTCTACTCAGTCATTGACTAACCTAATCTGGCTAACCAAAGATAACCTCAACTTTCTTTTAGTGAAATTGCAACGTTTTATTCAGGTTTTATTATTCGAGAGTTTTAATTGAAACGTTTACGTCAACATACCTTTATTTTTGTTCGTTGTAGGTGTCTCTCCCCTTTTTATCTAGGCTTGAGACTAGCACTAGGATTGCTCCTAATGGCAGGGTTACCACCTTCCCTTCCATCTTCTTCTTTCTTCATCGGTCGTCAACTAGCTGCATATACAGCACACAGATAGCCTTCTTTTTTAAGATTGTAGACTCATAGAAAATCTTTATCTTTAACTTACAATTCTTTTTAACCACTGTTTGTAATGGCGTAATGTCCATACATATGTCGTTATCCCGTCCTCAGCAATAATTCTTTTATCATCAAAGGGATTCAATGCAATTTTATTCACTTGCACTGTGGTAACAGCATGCTTTCGTGATAGGATTAGATTCATGGACGTTCGGATGATTTCACAGGTTTTAAGACAGTCTGTATAGCTGTCAAACGAAATGTACTGCTTAATAGCGCTACGTTTTATACCTTTAATCTTTTTTATCATTGACCCTTGAATATCTAAGACATACATCTTAGGACGTAGTCCATCAAAGCGTAGGATGATTTTGCTATTAGCCTCATCTTTAAATTTTCCCCATACCTTCTTGTTCTGAGTAGAGTAACATATATGGTTGGCACGGTAATCAGATGTATCGAGATGCTCAAGAAAACGTAGCTTGTCCTGGTACACATCTTCAGTTGTAACACGATGAATGAACGAATCAGTGTCCATATACATAAGCTTCAGGTTTTCAGCTCCTTGATTGTAGTGAAATGTAATTGTCTTTCTTTGAGAAGATGGAAAGGAAGAATTGAAAAGGGAATGAAAACATGAGATAATGTAGTATATACATACATTTAACTAAATAAGGAGGAAAATCTTCTACGTTACCTTTTAAGCTTTTACTTTAAGTATTGTGATAATACAGCTGGAATTAACCTTGGTACAATATGTGGTGGTGGTGGTGGTGGTGGTGGTCGTGGTGGTGGTGGTGGTGTTAGGCTTTGAATTTGAAATATATGTCTGAATGAGCCTGTGAAAATGCTTCTCTTGCTGGTGTGACAGCATAAGCAGGTAGTTATCAGACGAGTTTAAACGTGTTTGATGCTGTCAGACATCCTGTCTCTGGGTGTGACGTCATAAACATCCTGCTTCTGGGCGTGAGGTTATATGGCTGAGGTTAATACACGTTGAGCGATCATATACAGCTGGTTATGGGGCGAGTTTATGATTGATCTAAAAGGTTCATGCTCCCTCTATAAATATGGTGATCTAGGGCATTGGACTTCATTGTGCTAATTAGTCTTGAGGTGTTAACATCGCTGTTCTCTCAGAAAATAATCAGCTTTCTAAAGTGTTATCAAGATGAAGAGGTCTACATTTCCCTTGAAGAAGGATTAATACGTTATTACAGGCGGCAGGCATCGAGTAGACCATTCCCTACCGCACACCTCAAGACAGGACGCTACGGCACGCGACCAGACCGCATGGGGGAGGGGGTAGGATCTGTCGGCACAGACACGGTCGGCATTAGGTAAGGCCACAAAGAGAGAGGGGGCGGGGCCTAGCGACACGAGACCAGGCAGCATGTGAGGCCTCAAAGGGAGACGGCGGGGCTTGTCGGCGTAGAACAATGGATCTTATCAGTTGTCGGCATCTGTCTGTGTGTCCGTAGCGGCCTTTTATTTCCACTGAGAGGGGGCGGGGCTAGCGGCACAAGCGACCAGGCGGTATCTAAGACCTCAAAGGAAGCCGGCGGGAGGCGGCAACACAGAACAAACGATATCGATTATATCTTATCAGTTGTCCGCATCTCCTTTGGTTCTGAACATACATTTCTATTACTACTGTCGTATTCCCTATCTCTCCCATATAAACCCATTTTCCTCCTTGGACCGCCCCATCCAGCCTCGTTTTCCCTATCCTTTCCCATATATGCCCAAAAAACTGCGCCAGATCTCTTATATATATCCTATTTACGTAGTCTTAGCTTCTATTTAGAGACGAGCTTATACACTACCTTCCTGCTCGAACACTGACAAGCTTCTGTTAGCGTTCCCTTCAACCGTTTTCTTAACGTGCGTATTATAGGCATGTATAAATGTACCTGATTGGTTCTACTATCCAATAGCATCCAATAACAGTTTATGTTATATATATATATTATATACATATATGTGTGTGTATTTACAGTTTTCCATCGTCGCAATTATCAATCCAAGGTTCGTTGCTTGCTTACGTAGACACTACTTCATTTCTTGTCATTTTATAATACTGGTTATATAGCCAACAATGGCCTTTCCCCCTCATATCATATTTAATACGCTATAATGTTATATACTTGTTCTCTACCATTGTACATTATGAATATATGTATTTTAACATCCTCTTAATTTTTATACATACAATATCATCAAGTAAAATACATAACATGTAAAACTTCGAACAAAATATTACAGAAAGGAATTATTAATGTGTTGATGCTGGGAAGCTGTGAATTAGACATCTTATTACGTTAATGAGTTATTGTATTGGTTTGTCCGTGGCTAGTGCTGTATGTTGCTTCAACAAAAGCTTACCAAAGCAAAAATGTAGAGGCCATTGAAATGCACAGTTTGTGTCAAATATTTTGTTTTTCTTCGTAGTGTTATCCGTTTTCCAGATAGGTTCTTTCGATTGCTGGAGATTGTTACCATGAATAAACATTTGAAAGATGTTTCTGCATGTTGAAACCCTCTTGCTTAATTTGAAAGAATTGCTATGGAAAAAGAAATCTTAAGTAACCTAACGAGCAGAATCCTCTTTATATGAATAGAACAACATTTAATGGATATATGTAAATTTCTCTTTGGCAGTAAAAGTCGTGTAAGGCATCACATAATAATTGTTTTTGTTTCATTTGATTAACCTTCCTTAACTTCTAGGATCAAAACAAGGGCTTCTGATTTGAGAAACTACTGATTATAATTAAATGAACAGTAGGTTTTTAAACGTTGACTTTATTGCATTTTATTTTCTCTACCACATGGATTTATAGTCCTTAGGAGTAGTACTGGATTTCACTAAAAAATTCGACACCCACATTTCACTGAAGACACAGTTTTGGGTTTCCTTGAATAAAAGAATTTAGAAAAAAGGTCGGTGCGTATATTTGTCTGCGTTGATAGTATAACTCATAAGCGAAATATCAGATAAATAGAAAGTTGGTATTTTAGTTCGGTATCTTCAAAAGATGCGACATAAATATGTTTCAAGGAAATCCGCTTCCCCTTACGTAGAAAATACTTTCTTATTTTATTTCCCCCGAAATAGCTTTAAAGATTTTGATTAAAATACCATCCTTTTACAATATTTGTGAGACTAATAAAATGTATATGTTAAATTTTCTACAAAGGATCCGTAAAATCCTTTCGTTTGAATAAATGTTTTAAAATTTTGTACAACTCATAAACCTTAAGAGACGAAAACTTACAGGAAAAAATGCAAATCTCGTTAAAACACACATTTATGACAAGTTATAACTTTTTGTGGCACTAACCATTGCTACATCGGGCCCCACGATCGGGCGCCAAACTTGCGGTATACTCGTGGTGGGAGAGCATAACTCGCAGTATGTCCGATATATTAATATATGAACTATGGTGATACTGATAATTAATTTGTGTTTTAGTTGTTACTCTTAAAGTGTTATTTTTATTTCTTGCCACGGCTGCTGTTATTTGGGTTTTTGGTAGAGGTTGTTTAACTTTGCAGGGTGTGATACGGGAAGGAAGGTAAAAAGTAACAATTCTAACAATAGATTAAGTCATGAAGAACGCTATGATTTAATGGCACACGCATTTACTGTTTTAGTAATAAGCTACACAGATACTTAAGTTAGTTGGAGCTGTACAACGGTCGAGCCCTACCACGTTCGTGAGCCAAACTTGCGGTCGCTGAGCAATCAAGTATTTTATACGTGCTCTAGAAATAATTGTAGTATTTATCACACGTTCCTATAGACTTTTAAATTGATAACATTTCAATGTTCCTACTACATTATGAGAAGTAGCTAATAACGCCTGCTTCGTAAGGCTTACATGTATGTTATTCACATCGCAGCACTTTACACTCAACCGCCCTGGCTGATGGGATCGCTACAACTAACATTTCTGCACTTAAAGATTTTAAACATATTCTTCTTTAAAATTTCATTGTCTGTCTTCGTTCAGCTTGGAACCTTACAGAAGACCTATCCGGCTATTGTTCGACGTTTGCAAACATGTGACCTCTCTACAAAAATATGTTGTGTTCGCTTGCCGCCTTTTCTATTCCACAAAGACTCAAGGTCTGGCTTTTATGACCTTCCCGTACAAGTCCTTTTTGCCTGGGCCCTAATTCTAACACAAAGATATGTTTGTAGGCTTTTGACAATGGTTCCACAGCCCCAGCTAACTTGCACATACATAAAATTTATACCTTAACTTCTATTTCTATAACCAGTATTTTAATTATTAATATTATTTTACATTATAATTTATATTAATGTATATATGGCATATATATAACCATAGTTACTGTCCCACCATTTCTGAGAAATACATTGCTCTAGGTTTGAACTATCCTTTATAGTTTTAAACTGCTTGGTCACATTTGTTTTGTTTCGGTCATTTTGTAGAAAGAGCATGGAATTTCAACATCAGCACACGGCAACCCGTTTTTAAAGATTTGTCTATGGTTTCAGGTTCTGTATCCCCCTTGTACAAAGAGCGCCAAAGAAAATCTCACTGCACCTCGCGTCTACGTCACAGTATTTATCATTGTAGTGTCCTTGCGAAGTCATGGCCATTTCATTGGTTGCTTTAGGCCACGGTGAAGGATGCGCCAGTCCTTCTGCTAAATAGTTGCATAACAACCACAACAAAGGTTACAAAATGGCGTAGAAACGAAATATATGCTTACGCGGTTGATCGTATTGGCTAAAACAGAAAGATAGAGTGAGTGCATTCAGTTTGTCATACAGACCTCTTATCGTAATAGGTAGCCGATACGTTATCGGCTAGTGCAGGACACGCCTTTGTAAGGGTTAAAAGCCAAGGGGAAAACTTGAAGGGCGCCCAGGTTAGCGAAATGTAGAATGTACAGTGTGAAAGGATTTTCAAATTAAAGCTTGAAATGTATTCATAAAATACATAGTAATACTTTATAACAAAAAGTAACAGAACTGTATTCTCACAGTGGTATCAATGCTTGTTACTGCATAGAAGCAAACTTAACTAAATAACAAATAAATAAATAAATAAATAAAGCAGCATGTTATCCCTCTAATTCAAACTACAATTGATTTATATACCATTACTAACATATTGCTGATCACAGGAATACAACAGGATTGTAGACAAAAACATGATCCAATTTTATTGTTATAATATTTATGTCACATTCGGTAAACCATATATATTGTGGCATTTGGTGTGGAAATACATTTATAACACGTGGTTGGCATCATTATATGGCTATATGTTAGAACTGGCAACACAGACCGGTAATGACGTAATAAGAATAAGGGTAGAGCCGGTTATCAGTAGTAACGTCTGACGCAAAGTCTGTCTCTTGAAATGCAGTGAACAGAGCAGTTGTAGAACAGGAGACGCTCCGTCAACAACAGAAGGTAACATGTATCCTCTTTTATTGTAATATATATTGAACATCCAAATTCATACCATGAAGTTATTTGATGTAGATTGTTCCTTCCTCCTTTCCCCATAATGATTTAGATATATATTTTTAGAATTTTCAGGTGTATTTAGATAATTTGTTGAGCTCGCCCCGTCGGACCTCGTGTAGTTTGTGATGTCTTTGAAATCTGGTACGGTGCTCTACCCCCCGTGAGTTATGAAAATGTAGAGGTTACGACAATTTATACACATTTATCTCTATTTTCTAAACATGATCAGTCAATTACAACAAAAGACTAATTTGCATTTAATAAACGAATATCATCATCTATGGATGTTTTATGGGGAGTGCCCACTTTCTGACGAGTATGTAGACCGTCTTCCCCACTTTCCTGGAATATTTCTATTCAGTAATTTTCTATAAAACACTTTTATGCACTGCCATTGCAATTGCTGTAACAGTGCGACCAGCCTTCTACATACCCTCGATATGTCCACGAGTAATTTTACTAGTATACGGCATGACTGGTTCTGAGGCAATAAACATGTTTTGATTTCAATAACACCAGAAGAAGCAAAGACATCAACCTCCCCTCTTTCCCCATTATTGCCGTGTTATTAAGCTACCACACTCTGTGATAGGTAAGGTGAAGCACACGGCCCAAAAGACCCCAGAAAACGACACAAAATTCGCCGAAGAGTTTCTTTGGTGCTGTTTGTACCTATTATGAAATGCTTAAGGATATCATTTCAACAAAGTTTATCGAGATTATCATGCAGTAGATAGAAAAATAAGTTTGTATATTAATAGTTTGTAGGAGAGGAGGTGTGTGGGTAAAGTCATAGGAATTTAACATATACATGAGATTTTTTACCATGAATCACACTCACACTCACTCCCACATTAGACTCTGCGGAAGGTAGGGAATGATTCAGAACATACTTTTCTATATTTATCACTCGTTTGTTTAGTGCAGTTCGGTAATTAGATGGACATGCACATAAAGTGATGTAACATCCGATTAGATTGAATGTCAGCCATGTTTAATTACGTAAATCATTTGTTTTTAATTTGAACCCGGATACTGTCATATTTGCTGTTACTTAACATCGTCTTGTGTACCAAACATTTGTGCTTTTCAGTCGATGATCCTCTGGACGCCGTAGCTGTGCACTTCGGAGGCGGACTATGGGGACTGGTTACAGCATCTATTTTTTCAGAAGAAGGGTTGGTTTACGGAATGACAAAGGAATCACTCACGGTAAGCCCACAACCATTACAGGCTGTATCTGTATTGGTGTCATATATTTGGGGAACGTGTTCCTGACATCAAAACAGTAAAAAAGTTCATATGAGCATGGGTCTAAAAATAATTTATTTCAGAGTTACAACACAAAATCGAAAGTTACAAAAATTGCTCGAAGTGGCTTCCTCTTGCTTCGATGCATGCAGTAAGCCTGCGTTCGATGCTCTGGCGTACACTGTTGAAAATTCCTGGTGTGTTACGTATTTGGTAAAATCCAGTCCTCTCAAAATGTCAACATCAGGTACAGGAGTCGCATAAACCAAGGACTTATAATGTCCCCTGGGTTTCAAATCAGGCGATCGAGCAGGCCATGCAATGGATCCCCCTCGACCAATCCATCTTTGCGGAAATTGATCATTCAAAAACTTACGAACTATCATACTAAACTGAGCTGGAGCACCATCGTGTAAAAACCTCATTCGTTGGATACGTCCGGAGGCACATTATCAGTTAAGTGATGCAACTCATTTCTGAGAAACTGGAGATAGGTTTGTCCATTTAGACGCGAAGGGAAGAAGTAGGGACCAATAAGGTGATCATGAATGATTCCACCCCAAACGTTGAGAGCGAACCTCTGTTGATGGTTGTCCTGTCGTATTTCATTAGGATTTTCAAATGCCCAATTATGAGTGTTATGAAAATTGAAGATGCCATCGCGAGTAAAACCAGCCTCATTCGTGAATAAAATACAGGCTAGGAAATTGATGAACACAGCGCACTGCTGTAACATGCGTTGACAGAAACGTCTTCTTGGCTCACAGTCCGCCTCATTTAATCCTTGCACACGCTGAAGGTGATACAGGTACAAAAGATTTTAATGCAGAATTCTCCAGATAGTCATATTACTAACTCCTTCGCTTACAGTCATACGTCTTGTGCTTTGTGATGGGTCTGCATCCACAGCACGAAGAACTCAATGCCTCGTACCGCTCTCCCAACATCCCTAGTACTCCTCTCAAATGTTCCATTCTCTCTCAAGCGTTGGTGAATTCGTGCGAATGTTCTTGCACACGGTAACTGCCTGTAAGGGTGCCTTTCTGCATAAAGTTCACGTGATCTGCTGCATTGCCGTCTGCACGGCCATACGTGTAGTGCATATCCGTCTGTTCACTCATGGAGTACATTTTCTTTGACCCATAACAACGAGACGGTTGATTTTCAGAGCTATGTACATATGAACTGTTTTTACTGTGTTGATGTCAGGAACGCGTCCCCCAAATATATGACGCCAATAAAGATACACCTGTATAGAGGAACTCAATAAAAGTTTCTTTTAAGCATTTAGAGCAATGTTACGTATAATTTCAGCGCACAAAACGAATGAGGAACTTGTGATAAAATAATAGCAAACTTCTCTCTCTTCGGTCAACGTATTAACTGTGTGATCGAAACATTGTTTTCTGCAAATTTTCAGGGAGTAACATCCAAGATTATTTAGATGAAAAACTGCATTACAATCAGCGTTGTCAGGTCTGGCTAGTTGCTCATTATGTGACAAGCCAGGAACACACACAGTAATCTTCTCCTTCATTGTCCACTCGGTGAATACTTTATGGTCTGTATGAACTCAAGGACATAATGCTGCAATTGTTTGAGCAAGAAGAAGAAACAAAATTTGCTGATGGAGCTCTTTCCTTTCTGATAACCAAGTTCTAGTTTATTAAGTATGTAAATTTCCTTGACGTTACAGAAAATCTTGCAGGTTTAAGAAATAACGTCTATACCATCTTCTTCTTCCAGTAATGGTTTAGGTCGTCAGAGGCTGTTCCGTTCTCATAATTCCCATTGTTTCCTGGGTCGTTCGATTGATCGTCGTCCTGTAAGCTTATAGTTGAAGGCTTATCTAGGAATTCGTTCTCTGAAATTGTTTGTCTTGGCCATTTCTCTCTGTGTTTGTAAACTAAGTCTATGATGGTCTCCTACATCCAATTGTTTTCTAATATCCTCATTCTTTAGATATTCTTCTCTTGTGCATCCTTGACTGAGCTTAGCAAACTCATTTCAGCAGCTTGAAGTTTACTTTTATGTTTTTCTATAATTGTCCGTGCCTCACCATATAGAATGACAGATATAGTCATATTCGAATAAAAGATTAACTTTGTCTCATTTCTGATATTTATAGTCGAGAAAAACAAACCAAAGTAAATTTAAATTGTTTCTATATGTACGTCTAAATCTGCAATTAGTAACAAAATACAATCATTGCTTCACTGCCACTTACTGCAATTACAAGAGAGGCTAAATGGATGCTTTCCAACAATAACTATTAACCAATACAATTGGATAGTAATCCTTTCACACACTCTGAAGAAGTTATTATTTTATCACGTTATTTTTAGCACCACGTTTTGGAAGCCAATTTGAAGAAGATTTTGTTGCTTCACGTATGGAAAGCCGATTTGAAGTAGGAGTTGTATTGTAGTTCAACTGTTGGGGACCCGAACTTGAAGTAGTTGCAACCGCACGTATGGTAAAAAGTTTCCGGTAACCCCAAATGTACTTTCCGGTGGCCTTTGCCCCCAATTTAAAAATATTAACTTTGTAATTTGACTGTTTCTTTAAATATTATATATTTATGTTTGCCTCGACTGCGTCAGTATTATTGTTAGAGACATGTTTCTCTTTGTAAGGCGTGATGCGGCTGAAGAATGTAAGCTTACACAGATTATAATTTTTAATTCACTCCTCTTGACTTCACTGATATAGAGAGCTGTGAGATTCTTTTGTTAATTACTTTCACTTTTTAACACATTAACTATTTTCGTCTCACACTGAATACGAATTAATTCTTTTAGGACGTGTCTCGCGTCTGCCTACAACCAACGCGTCCAGTTATGAGCACTGTCTACAAGCAACTGGCTTCTATATTTGTAAATTTTGCTATATTTCAGCTTCTGATTGGCTAAAACTAGTCCAATGGAATACTTTCATTTAACTAAAGCTTTTTATGGTTGTTGAATGGCTATTTTTTTAAACTGTCACAAAAATTACATTATTGCTTCCAATAAATACAAGTAGTTTTGTTAAACTTTCAAATTCATTATCGCCTTAAGGTTACCTCATTGTTAGTTCATTGTTAGCAACTTCTAACCTATTATTCTCACAACTCCTGCATTATTAAATTACGTAATACATTCAGATAACTTTATTACATGTATACAATAATACGAGTATAAACATATACAATAACTGTAATATACACTTTTTATATATTGTTACATACACATATTGCTTTAAGGTGGGCTGTTATTGAATTTTATATTATATAATTTGAATGAAATTATTTAAATGTTAAAAATACTGCCTCAAATCGAATATTTGGTAGCTTGCTGATCTGGAGAAAAACAGTATTTTAGATCTTTAACTACCAAGAATCATATTTATGCAGCCTCATGATTTCTATTCAATAAGATTTTCCTCGCCTAAATAAGACCTCTCGACATTTTCTGCAGACGTGGAAGTTTGCTTATGTTAACTACGAAATTTCTGTGAATTTTTCCTACATGTGACCCGGTATAAGATATTTGTAACACTCGCAAACCTATGTAGGTCGCTGAATTGTCATACGAAGGTGTATAAGTGTAGTTTATATAACGGAGAGGGACATCTCGCGCACTGCAACCTATAAGAATCTGTTGTGGCTATCATCCCCCAGGAGGAATGGATGAAGGAAGAGGCTACAGACCGCAGGGTGACAGTTACAGAGACGCGCAAAGTGCCTAAGATTTCCTGGCTCACAGAACCGACCCACAAATGGAGCTGCCCAGAGTGGGCGATGAAGAACCCTTGTAACCAGCCAGCCCTCTGGTGTCCACCGGAAGTACTCTCCTTGAGGCAGCATCCGCACCATTTCTCCGGCATCGTCCCACGAAAATTGGAAGCACACCTGGAATAGGAGATGGAAACGGAATGAAAGGGTATATGTAGGTGCAACTTTTCAATATTACTATTATTAGAATGCAAAGGTGAAGTTTTGTATCTAGTTTTTCAGTGCTGTGCACTTGAAAACATTGTTGTTTCTTAATGCGCTCCTGTATGTTGCCCACTAAGACAAAACCCCGATAAGATCGACCTCTATGTCACGTTATACTTTTGACATCCGAGAGTTAGGTTCTTGTTCTATCACTAACAGCTCTTCTCAACTGTATCTACAAAATTAGGATGAAGAATGTAGTAACACGTTGTTGTTTAATAAGAGATTTGCAAATTGTAAAAATACTGTGTTGCGCGACAGCTATGTTACATACAACATTTTTACACCTAAACAGAATCTTCGGCTTACATAACTCAAGTGAGAAAGTCTGAAAAATATTATATTTATAAGCAGATATATTACAACCGATGGAATAGCTCCGTGGTAACGCGTGAAGCTTGCTAGTGAGGTCTCGGGTTGGATTTCGTTGACCTCTCATTCTGACCTTACGTTTTTCGTAGTTTTCCCTGGTCGGTAGGCGAATGATGGGGTGGCATTTCATCTACCACAATTTCCTTTTTAACATTTACCTATCACTTCGTTTCCTTCTCAAATTTCAGGTGTGCTTGTAGGTTTCGTGGCGTATGGTGGTACCGGGCAGATGGCGTGGATGCTTACTCAAAGGAAAGAGTATTCCTATACCCTACATACACTATGTGATCAAAAGTATCCGGACACCCCACAAACATACGTTTTTCAACTTAGGTGCATTGTGCTTCCACCTATTGCCTGGTACTCATTATCCGCGACCTCAGTAGTCATTAGACATCGTGAAACAGCACAATGGGACGCTCCGTGGAACTCACGGACTTCGAACATGGTCAGGTGATTGGGTGTCACTTGTGTCAGAAGTCTGTATGCGAGATTCCCACACTCCTAAACATCCCTAGGCCCCTGTTTCTGATGTGGTAGTGAAGTGGAAACGTGAAGGGACATGTACAGCACAAAAGCGTACAGGCCGACCTCGTCTGTTGACTGACAGAGACCGCCGAAATTTGAGAGGGTCGTAAAGAGTAATAGACAGACATCGATCCAGATCATCACACAGGAATTCCAAACTGCATCAGAATCCACTCCAACTACTATGACAGTTAGGCGTGAGGTGAGAAACATTGGATTCCATGGTTGAGCGTCTGCTCATAAGCCACACATCACGCAGGAAAATGCCAAACGACGCCTCGCTTGGTGTAAGGAGCGTGAACATTTCACGATTGAACAGTGGCAAAACGTTGTGTGGAGTGACGAATCACGGTACACAATGTGGCAGGGCGTGGGTATGGCGAACGGTGAACGTCATCTGCCAGCGCGTGTAGTGTCAACAGTGAAATTCGGAGGTGGTGGTGTTATGGTGTGGTCGTGTTTTTCCTGAAGGGGGCTTGCACCCCTTGTTGTTTTGCGTGGCACGATCACAGCGCAGTCCTACATTCATATTTTAAGCACCTTCTTGCTTCCCACTTTTGAAGAGCAATTCGGGGATGGCGATTGAATCTTTCAACACGATCGAGCACCTGTTCATACTGCACGGGCTGTGGCGAGTGGTTACACAACAATAACATCACTGTAATGGACTGGCCTGTACAGAGTCCTGACTTGAATCCTATAGAACACCTTTGGGATGTTTTGGAACGCCGACTTCGTGCCAGGTCTCACCGATCTACATCGATACCTCTCCTCAGTTCCGCACTCCGTGAAGAATGGGCTGCCATTCACCAAGAAAACTTCCAGCAGCTGATTGAAAGTATGCCTGCAAGAGTGAACGCTGTCATCAATGCTAAGGGTGGGCCAATGCCATATTGACTTCCAGCATTACCGATGGAGGGCGCCACGAACTTGTACGTCATTTTCAGCAGGTGTCCGGATACTTTTGATCACGTAGTGTATATTCCAAATTCTACTATTTCTAGTGTAAACTTTTTGGTGTAGATGCGGGAAGTGTTCTGAATCGCAGTCAATGTACACAACTGCACCATCCACACAGAGACTTGTCAAAACATATGAACTACGATAACTTTTTTCACGCATACCTTTCAATTAACAGTGTTGTTCTATAGAAATGTCGTGTTTCTCTGCAATTCATGGTTCCATATTAAGATTTTGCTAGTTTTCAGAGACTTTTAGAAATTCCAGTGCATAAATTTCCCGTAGAAGGACCAAACGTTCATGATGGCCAGATCCATTTCCGGCTACCTATACACGCTTTCTTGCAATCTGATAAAAGTTGTATGCAGCATACTTTGTTTTATTACCGCTTCTCGGCACCCATATACATGTTCTCCAAAATCATTCCTAGGAAGCACAGTTTCCTTGAGTTGTCATAGTAAAATATAATGACAATTTTTTCCTTTGTGCCTGCATTTATCGACTTTTACAAGCGTTGCACCTTTATACCATAAATTCTTAGCGAGAAACCCGAAGTAAATAAATCATTGATGTCATATTTGTTCTGTTTCCAAGATAGACATCAGGCAATAATCATCCCCTCTGGTAGCGTTTGAAATGCAGCAATTAATTCTTAACGACATAAAGGGTATGAGTTAAAATATATTCTAAGTAATAAATATCGGTCATTGTTTGCTATGAAACGAACATTTTTGGAACAATGGTGCAATTATCACTCAAACTGTTCCAGATATTGAGAACAGGGCGGATTAGTTTGTTTTCAGCCTTTTAGATCACCTAGACTTGTCATCAAAGCAGAAATTTTGCAAAACGTATTTCTTGATATTGCTTTTCTTACAAAAGGGTAAAGCACAAAATCTGTCCATAAGGAGTTCACAGAAACATCCATTTTTCTAAACGTAGCTCGAGCATATTTAATCACGATGAACTCTCATTTGAGAACAAGCAATAAAAACACCGTTGTGCTTTCCCTTGAGACTCGATACTTGAACGGTTATAATAATGCCAAGAATAGCCGCCAACAAACCTGTAATAAAGCTGGTTTGATGAGTAGCTGGGAGCACATTGCAACAATATAGCTCAATCACATAATCGATTATCTGATAAATGCAAATATTCCTTGGAGTTCCATTTCGTTTCAGCGCGTGAAACGGAAACGAAAAAAAAATATTTAAAAAAATAACTAGAATGCACTATCAGAAGTAATTTATAAGATAGGTACACAGGAATGAAAATAGTTATTTTGCGCATTTGATTAGGTTTCTTCGTTTGTTCAAAACCAAAAGGAACTAAAGTTCATAGATGGGCTTTGCTATGAAGTAGCCATAAATATGGTAGCCAGAAAATATTTGAAAAGGAGTCAATATGATTCCATAAATGTTCTACGTATTACAGTTGTAATAAATGTAATTGGCATCGAGGCACGTTATAATAAACAAATGGTATGCAAATGAAAAAAGCAAAATCATCGTTCAATATAGACAGCCGCATTCCCATGCCGATCAAAAATTATTTTTGGGGTTTTAGGGACAATTATATATTACAAAGTGTATTGCTCAAAAAGAATAATATCAAAGCAACATTTTCTCCGTGGTTTTATTTAGGTTCCCGGCTTGAGATACGTGTGTGGGAAAGAAGAGCAAAAAGTTGAACAACTGGTTGGATTGGCATACGTCTCGCACACAATAGTGGTGGGTTGGCGCCTTCCTAATGGTTAAATTTTTAGGCAGTAACATAAGAATACCGTTTAAGTCTGAACATAATTTCTGTATGATATTTGTTTCCAATTTGTCGTAGATTACGACCTGGAGAATGAGTGCACGGATTCAAGGATACTCATATACAACTGCGACTGTTTCAGATATTTGCTTATCGAATGGTGGGAGCTGCGACCATAATCGTATGGACGACCCTCACTGGTTCCATCATGTTCGGCGTGCTCAAGTACTTCGGAAAGCTCAGGGTAACACCAGAGGAGGAACTCGCAGGTAAGCTACCTGAAGTGGATGTCAACATTACATAAGGCTGGACATTTTCATTATGAAAGAGACATGACATGTTGAAAAACGAGATATTTACACTTGTGCAGTTCGGTTAGTTACCTTTGGTGATATCTGGTTGCATGAAACTGAGCTTAATAATAAGATCCTGACAATGGAATTTTCAGATGCATAACTTTGCTTTGGTCAACTTTCACACCACAAATATATGTCTCTGTAACTAGAAGCTAGCCCTACCACTAGATCAAAAAATGAATGTTCAAAAATTTGTGTACGTAATAAGCTGGTGTTATCATTTCTATTTCAGAATTACATTATGCAGACTAACACAACAGTTAAAAAGTACTGCATAGCTAAATAATAGCTGAAATCAACGATACTGTATTGCGGTGTAAAAATGGGAAGTTAGCACGAAAAGTTGCGAAGTGGGATAGATCTTTTTTACAGGTTTAAGTTATGCACTTCTCACACGCGTATTGAATATAATTTTTTGGACAATGGTAAATATATAAGTGCATACATAAATACGATTTAACGATATATTCCTTTTAACTAAAGAATTATTTAGTTTTTTTAAGAATTTATATTTAGGACAGAATGGATTAATTTTCTGTTTTGTGATTATGTGCGGCTGCTTTGCATTATTTTTCTTTTCATAATAACATGTAATTTTCTTAAAGTTTTGATATAATTAACAAAATTACTGGCAGAAACGCTAGGATTCTGTGTGACACAAGTTGATGTCTTGGAAAACAGGTTGTGCTACACTGATTCTGGAAAAACAAATACTGTTTCTGATCTGTGTCATTTTATTTCCTCAGTCCGTACGGCGAAAAACAATCAGAGGACTATTTTGTTTTTAATTGTCTCATTTGTATAGTCCCTAGCACTCATACTTCTAGACCCTGCGGGGGATAGAAATGATTCTTATTAAAGAAAAATTTCCTGCCTCAGCCGGGAATCCAAGCGGGTACCTCTGGGTTGAGAAAGATTATTGTTTTTGTGTCTGAAAATTTAAAGTTCTGTGTCATGACAACATACAGTATGTAATGAAACACGCACGGTCATCCAAAAGCATTATAATCTCACTTTTGCCATTAGTGTAAGTATGGCTGCCTTATATTGCGTTATGCATGCGATCCGTGTTAATTTAACACCAGTACCACAGCACTAAAACCGAGAGGGATCTCAGATTATGGGTAGAGCTTGGTTAGCACTTTTAGGTGGAGAATAGCCTAGTTGAGAAGCCTAGCTGAGAAGCCCTTTAGGATCAAGCGGTTCAAGTCGAACGTGGAATAGCTTGCTCAACAGCAGAAAGAATCTTTTTTGTGAGATGCTGGACCAAAACATCCACAGTCGTGCTCATTGTAATTAAACACAGCCAACTGGGAGTAAAGATTCCAGTTGGCTTGATCTAAGCCCCATCTAGGTAGGTGTGTGGAACATATATCTTGTGTTAAGAGATTAATAAGACATGGAAAGTGGTCACTAGAGTGTAAATCAGAGATGACATTCCATTGCAAGGAAACTGTTAACTGTGGTGAACAAACTGCAATATCAAGGCGTGAAAAACTGTTGTAGGAGTCTGAGAGAAACGTAGGCTCTCCGGTGTTCAGAAGAGCTAGGTTACTATTGTCAAAAAAATCAGCAATTAATTTACCTTTCGCACAAGCCCGAGGTGAGCCCCAAAGTGGGTGATGGGCATTAACGTCTCCCACCAACAGAATAGGCGTTGATAACTGAGACGCTAGATCTTCTAAATCCATGAGCGAGAGGTCGTCGGCTGGAAGCAGGTAAATGTTACAGATGGTAAATCGGATGGATGTCAGTTTAATCCTTACAGCCACTGACTGCATTTCAGACTGTACGGATACAGATTTCATAAATATATTATCTCTGCTGAGCATCTTAGTGCCCCCGTGCGCAGGAATACCTTCTTCCGGTGTGAGATCACATCGCGCTAGAGTATATCGTCTAAGCTGAAAGTTGTCTTGCGGACGGAGTTTAGTCTCTTGTAAATACACGACCAAAAGCTCACATTTGTTGAGCAATGTTCAAGCTCTGGTAGATGTGTTCTAATTCCACGGATGTTCCATTGTAGGATAGCCATTAGAATTATAACGGGATAAGTTCTTACTCGTAGAAGCTTACTACGTTGTGGAAAGCAGCGGTCGAATCAACTTTCCCTTTTTCTTTGGTGTAGGGCTAACACCTTTAACGGAGGATTTATGCTGCCTCTTCTTCACTGTCGTTCTGACAGTGTAGGCAGAAGCGTCCTGCTCCATCTCCACCATGGGGGAGGACCCCTTTCCAATAGAAAATCTCGGTTCGAGAACCTCGAACCGATAGGAAGTTGACATCGGCGAAGATGATGATCGCCGATCTGAGTCCTTTCCGGAAGATACCTCAGAGGAGGATCTCCGAGGAGATGCTCGTGGAGCGTTTTTACTCTTAGGTGTACAGTGTGCACACTTATCGCCTTCCTTTAGGAAGTCGGTTCTCACATAACTGGTCCTGAATTTTACTGGTGATGCATTATACACTACAGGCTTGCCGGTCTTATTATTTGAGGTCGACGGTCTTGCTGGTTATTTGACTGGTGTGATCTCTCCAATAACGGACTTCGCAGATGTTGATGCTGTCATTGGTGTAGATTTGGAAGGTGTGTTCTGGCAACGAGAATATTTTCTGAGATAGTGACCCCGTTTATATCGCTGGTCTGAGTTGCGATTTCCCGACTCGGTACCGGCTTAGCTGCAATTGAGCTGTAGGTACCGGACCTCGGGACAGAGGGCTGGCAGATGCGCAAGTTTCCGAGCTTCCAAAGACACCTTCTCCCTAACCCGGATCTCTTGAATCGCTCTTTCCTCTGTAAAACGGGGCCATTCTCTGGAACTTGATGGATGCAGTTAACGCACGTTGGAGCAGATGTGCATACTCCATCGTGAGAGACGTCTCCACAGTTAACGCAGGTAGATTCATTGCTACATAAATCACTGGTGTGCCCAAAGCGCTGACAGCTATATCATCTCAGTGGATTCGGAATATATGCCCCAACCTCAATGACTTCATACCCTGCCTTAATACTTAGAGGGAGATCTACCCGATCAAAGGTAAGCAACAGGGTACGAGTAGGCAATAAATCACCTCTTTCTTTCCGCTGGACACGATGCACCGATCTTACGCCTTGTTCTTCCGGATTCTCTTGAATCTCCTCATTGGGCATACCGTCCAATGCACGGGTGTTTACAACTCCGCGCGAGGAGTTCAAGGTTTTTTGCATTTCGACACGGATCGGATAGCTACTACAAAAGGGTTCACCGATGTAAATTTCCTTCCTTTCTCTGTTCTGTGTATAACTAGTAGCGAGGACCACTACATTCGATTACTTCATTTCCACAAGCTTTCAGGTTTTTTTTTATTTTTTTATTATCCATAGCGATAATTTCCTCCACCATTACAAATGTCTCCGATGGCATGCTCACATCCTGGGCGCCACCCCAGCCTAGGTGAGAGTCCTGGCCTGGACCTTGCTCACCTTAGGGTCTCACTTCCGAAGGCATAGATAGAGGGGCCCAATCGCCTTTAGGAGTATAACAGCTCATGCAATGGCCTCCCCCCGGTACTGATCTTTATCAGCGGATACGAACACAGTCCTACATGATACTCAGGGGCTGGGAGTTACGCATTACCCAGTCACACCTTGCGACTCCCCTCCTGCGTCCCGCGCAGCGGTATCCGACAGACTATGTTCAGGGACGTAACTAGAAACTGGTCAAACACGTTTGAGGACCACAGTTGATTGAGCGTTTGGCATAAGCCCTCTCACCTCTTAGAGGAACCCAATCGAGAGTATGGGCCAATCCCGTACCTACCATAGTAGGCCCCTGGGGGACGAGGAGGGGGTGGAGGTCCTGCGGTCCATAGTTCTGCGTCAATCATAACAACGTGACTAACTTGATTTAAAGATCAAACGATGTTGAGTCCAATTGATACGCTAGGGTCGTAGAGAGCGACCCGTAAAAAGGCTCTCTCTATATAAGCTGAAGGTACAAAGTAAGCGCTGGAATCAGCATTGGTTAGCAACTTACCAAAATAAGTAAGCAGCTTCCAAAACAATTTGGCAGTCATCCCTCGAATCACACGATTCTCCTTCTTGACATTCACATCCGGGAAATGACATTCCATGATTTCTAAAGCCAATTTTAATGTTCTGCTTATATTTGCATAACATAGACAGTTTTTTTAATTACAACGCCATACTGTAGCGTATGTGTGTGCATTGTCGTCGGATACATTATTGCTCTGTAGCATGTCATTGTTGAAATAATCATTTTGATTGGGAGTTTGAATTTCCGTCCGGCGCGGCATTTCTTCCCCCATTTCCCAGTCCAGCAGTAGCGTCAATCTTGCGTGTGTCTTCAGGGCGAGTGGATGTTTATGTACCGTGCGTGGACCGTGTGTGTGGAGCATCTCCCTTGAATGTTTGTCCTGTAATCTGTTGTGAACGATGTAGTGGCACCATGTCAATTTTAATAAACCACAGATAATGTGCTAAATATGAATTTAAGTGTATTATGTTATGAATATCCCACGCCTGCTTTAACGTTGTGCAGCTAAGTTCCTGGTTCTCTCGTTTGCCTCTGCAGCTACGCTCCCCAATGTTTATGCCAGGGTAACTAAATTTAATATTTTAGCTGCAAAAACCTTTTGGCCTCACCCCGGTGTATAACATTTTACTTCTAATGCATCGCTTATATCTATGTTTAGTGAAAGTGATACAAAAACAAATTATGCTTCCTTGGTTTCCTCGCAAATTTTGTTAATCGTTTCCTCTGGTATCTCATCTACTTTCTATAGACTGATAACACTCAAACCAAAGACTCTTTTGTGAAGTTCTTCATGCGGCGGAAAGTTTAAAACGATTTCTGAAGTCTTACGGAACATACAATATATAACAAGAAAACATCGTGTTTGACTGCATTGTCTTTGGAAAAAATACACAAAATTGATGCGTGACTGTATAATAACATATGATTTAAATTATATTTGGAGTAATGCTTCCATAAGAAAAAATCTGATGTGTTACACTCACATGACTTTCTCTACTCTTGTACAAACTATTTCTACAAACGCTTATTCTCCATATGCTTCATGTTAATTGAGATGTTAATCTTATTGCTAATGTTCTTGTAGTTGCAAGGGGAAAAGTATTGGAACATTAAAGGGAACAACAAGCAATATCTCGAAAATGGTTCACTCAACAACAACAAAAAAAGCATATGACATAAATTGTGAATTTCAACGCGATCCACATTTTTTGTGTATTAAATTTTGTCTATCTCTTATGGTTTACCAATTATGCAAAAGTCGTTCACAATGAAGCATACTTTTGGAGACATTCCCAGAAAATTCGAGATATGCATTTTATTTGTCATAAAAATGTCTTAAAGATATGATACTTTAATCAAAATCGTTAGAGCCGTTTTTCAGAAAATAACAATTTTTGAAAAATGTTCCATGTAAAAAAAATCTGTGGTGGAGAGATTTTCTTGAAAATCTTCGTGTCGCATCTCTGGAAGATACTGAACCTAAATACCAAGTTTGGTGTTTATCCGGCTGTTCGTTTCTGAGTTATACTGTTCACAGACACGCAGACGAACATGTTTTCAAAAATACATTTTTTGGATTCAGGAGGCTTCAAAACATATATTTCCGGTGATATCTCGGCACGAAATTTTTAAGTGGAATGCAATACTTCCCCTACTTACTATACGTACTAGAGAAAGTAAAAATCACTAATAATAAATGTATAAATAATTAAAGTACATTAGGGCAGGGAGAAAGCTGAGGTCCAAAAAACATCCGGCTCTGTCTACATCACCGATTGTATTCACTGCTCCCATTGCATGTTGAATTTTATGGACCACACGAAACTGGTGTGCACACAGAAATTTCCTCAATCAGGACGTTTCATAATGAACCGCGCGCCACAGTCAGAGCTTTATTTTGTTTTCGTTTAATGCCGCCTGATAGCGGTACAGTGCTGCTTTCTGCCTAGCGCTCGGTGAGCCGAGTGTTAAGACAGAACAGATCCCTATACTCGAGTTACCTTGAGAACAGATAAGATACTCCTGCAAACGAGATAGGCTGTTTTTTTTTCCTGTGTTGGTCACGTGAAGACATAGCCCGGAGCGAGCTGATGGTGAGGAACCTCACTGTAAGGTGTGCGAATTTTTACTTTCTCTACTACGTATAGGAAGTAGTGTATTCCACCCAAAACTTAGATACCGAGATTTCAACGGAAATATATGTTTTGAGGTCCCCCGAATGCAAAAAAGAGCATTTTTGGAAACATGTGCGTGCGTGTTTCTGTGAACAGCATAATTCAGAAACGAACAGTCGGATAAACACAAAACTTGGTATTTAGGTTCAGTAATTTCCAGAGATGCGACACGGAGGTTTTCAAGAAAATCCCCCAGCCCACATTACCCTTTACATGGAACATTTTTCGAAAACTTTAATTTTCTCAAAAATGGCTTAAACGATATTGAATTAAATACCATAATTTTAAGAATTTTTTATGGCAAATGAATTGCATATCTCGAATTTTCTGGGAATGTCTCCAAAAGTATTCTTTATTGTGAACGACTTTTGCATAACTGGTAAACCATAAGAGATAGACAAAATTTTACTACAAAAAAATGTAGATCGCGTTAAAATTCAAAATTTATGTCTAATACTTTTTTTTGTTGAGTGAACCATTTTCGATATATTGCTTGTTATTCCCTTAAATTTTCCAATAATTTTTCTCAAATGGGAATTCGTTATTCATTTTTTTGTCCGGGTAAAGTAAAGAGAATGGAATACTCTAATAGCAACCAGCTCTTAAAATATTTGACTATCGCTTAAAGCCTACCAATCCCCCTTGCATCTGCAAGAAAATTAGCAATAAGATTAACATCTCGATTAACATGAACCATATGGAGAATAAGCATTTGTAAAAATAGTTTGTACAAGAGTAGAGAAAGTCATCAGTTTTTTCTTTCTTTCTTTCTTTCCTTTTTTTTTTGCTGTCTCTGTTTATATGTTTTATTTGGTATTTTAAATTTTTGGAGAGTTTGGCAAGCACTTTAAAACATTTCCAGGTAGAAGAAGGTTAACCATTTTACTTTACTCCTCACGGGTATTTTGGTGAATATACGATACATTTGTTAAATGAAAGTTTAAAGCTTGCTAATGCTGCTAAATGGGTAAAGCCTGCAAAATTCTATTTTAAAATAAATAGGCACGCGTTTCTGGTAAAGTTATCCGTTTTATTGGCCTATATCTTCACCCATAGCAACAATTAAACAAAGTTCTTCTGGGCTATTAGTTCAGGATAATGCGGCTAGTATTACAGGCTAGAGATCCGCTTGGTCAGAGATTGTTCAGTCCGGCCCGGTTTCATCTGAACGAGCGCAAGCCAAAATAAGTTTGAGTTTACCACCGCTCAGGCCCATTTCCCACTATTTTATATAAGGTAATAGAAACCATGATAATTCCATGCGATGTGTTTGTAAAATTAATTATTAGTCGTGCAAAATAATGCTGAAAATTAGCCTTTCTTTTTTACTAAGCCTGAGAGAAAATCAATTTCCCTTGCGTGAAAAGAGATTTTGCTATTGAAGAGACTTGTAATGCCTAAAAAATGCATTTAGTGGTGCGTGTACACTGCTCCGCCCACGACCCCCGCCGACGTCGCCGGTTCTGCGCACCTGCTCCGGGCATACGCACTTTACAGGGCAGGATCAATGCCCCCTGTACCCCCGGAGCAAACCACCAACTGGGTCAGCTATACTAACGACGACCCACAACCGCCTCCGCCGACGACGCCCCGTGTAAGGGCCAAGCCTTCACGAACAGCTCCTGGCGCTACACAAACGGATCTGCAAGCTACTCTGTCTGCAATGCAGGCCACATTCCAGGACTTCACCTCTCGCATGGCTGAGTTACGCTGTGCAACCAACACGTGCCTTGCGGCAGTGGAGGCCAAGCAGCTGACCTCGACCAGGGCAATCTTCGCCCTCTCAAGGCAGATCGTACACCTCCAGGAAGATGACGGGATCCTCACATCGAGAGCCATCTCGTCGAACCAGACGACGCCGAAGTTTGAAGCGACGACCAACCCACGCGACTTGGAGCCCTTCAGGCTTCAGTTGCGGGGCTTCGAAAGCTCCAGACCGAAGCCAACAACTACATCTCCAATTCCACAGCAGAACTTCAGGGCACCTTGACAAGCACAGAATTCCATGGCCACATGACCACACTCACCCTTACAATAAGAAGAATAGGCAAAGAAGAACTTCGCTTCTTCAGGAAGCTTCAACAACCACACGCCGATCCACCGGACTGGCCTGACGCAGCACCCAGAGGCCGCGTTAGGCACCCGAAACACTACTGAGCAGCACCACACTCTACTCACCGCAACGGCATGCTGGGCCTCACCCAGCTTGCCTACCGTCACACTATCCCTCTCCTAACTTCCCTTTACACTTCACTCCTGAATTCCCAAGGGCGCAAGCAGGGCCTTGGTCATGCTTGCGTCCTGGCACCTTACTTTCACCTGGCCTAGGCCCTCTGGTCGGCCATTATATCCATACCACTGAATGCGCTGGTGCAATAGCGGTAAGCCTCACTAACACACCTGAATTCCCCTTTCTCCTTCCATATTTTCCTTCCGGTGGAGGAGTTTTTAGTGGGTATGCCGACTATTGGTGAGTCCCACACTCTGTCTCGACTCCCATCGAGGCTGAGGTTAGTGATTAAATCATTTTCTCCTCCACTCGAAAACAATATGTTTTCGTTGAAGTTGCCATCAACACCGTTCGTTGTGTCGATGAATAAAATATGTTAATTTTTTTATTTAATTTTTGTATGTTTTTTTCTGGGCCATTTATATTCCATCTTTAGCCGCTCAGGTCACGATGACGGTGTTTTACCTTTGGAACAGTTGTTCATCAGCAATGTTTACTTGTTTTACAGTTGGATAGTACTACTTTAGGTATTTGCATTAAATTCACATTTCCAGACTCTAGGGAGGATGGAAAATAATCCTGGATAGAAAAGTTCCTGTGCTGCAGCCGGGACCTCTGGATTTTAAGAAGCTAGAACGCTAACCACTAGACCACAGAGGCAGTGGTTTTCTTTTTGCTTGCTAGTATGTGTCGTTGCGTATTGATGAACAGAATTTCACCAACACCTCTTTCAATTATTTATTGAGCCGATCCTCGACTTGAAAAATTTGGAGTGATCGTTGGCAGAGTATTACTCCTACTTGAATCATATCGGACCAATCCCATTAATGGGATATTAAGCATCCAGAGTATAAAGACAAGAATTTAAGGTAGAATGCTTATTCTGAATCTGCCTAAAAATCTAACGGTAGAATCGGAATTCATAGAAAGGCAGATAAAGTTTGGACCCAGTGTATAAGGTAGAGGTGCCTTATATTAATGCAATAATAATAATAATAATAATAATAAACTGAGGTTATGTTCCAAACTACTTTACATTTAAGCTATGATGTCATAAACAGGCAGAAAATAGAGTCTGAATGTAGACAAAGATCAACATTGGAGCTACAAAATGAAATAAAAACTACATGGGGTAAGGAAACATATATTTTGGAATTGGGTATAAAACAGAGGACAGGAATAGCATGGCTTAGGCTGGGAGGGTGGAAAGCTCGCAAGATTGTTGATGACGATGGCAGGAGGATTTGCCCATTATGCGGGGAACAAGAAGACTAGACGCATATTTTGGCAGCATGAGTGTAGACGGAGGGTATTAGAAAAAAATTATTACCGGAAGTATTTTTGGCTTCCAACTGACGGAGGACAGCATGCTGGGACATGATTCTAAACAGTCAAAACTGGCCAAGTTTGGGCACATACTAATGGAAGTACGTGTACTAAGAGATAAGGTGTTTATGTAAATTTTCTTTAAATGTATGTGGTTCTTGAGCACTTGTGTGTGTGTGTGTGATCCAGAGTAGTTTTTAATTTTATATGTATGTATATAGTGTGGTGATTATAAAAATGGTTGTTTTCTGGTCGATTCTACAAGTCACGTATACAGACCAGCTATATTTGTAGAGAGCATGTACGGTCTTATGACCCATGCGACTGTGTTATGCAATTAATGTAATACTAAGTACTTAATAAATACCACTACTACTACTACTACTACTACTACTACTACTACTACTACTACTACTACTACTACTACTACTACTACTATTACTACTACTACTTCTAAGTAATGCCAAAAGAAGAATGCTAAAATAGCTGTAAGCATTTTTCCTCAAATCCTTATTTTAACGTTAACATGTGAATCGAGGGTAGAGAAAATGTTGTCAGATGTAATTTACATTGTTCATCAGAATTAACGTAGTTTTCAATTGTTTATTACTTCTGTTTATCAACACTGCATTCCAGAGTACACAAATGTTGCATCAGATAAATATATTGTTACCAGTTTATGTTTGCATGCTGCTGAAATTTAAGCATATTGAGGTGAAGTTTGGCCAAAAGTTATGAAAAATAAAAAAAATAATTGCATAACAAGATAACTTACTTAGTCTGGTTACCCTCCTCGTATGTAGGACTTACAACCGTGCCTAGGGTCAGAGGTGTGTAGAGGAGAAGACGAACATGGAACCAGAGAAGAAGAACTCCGAACGGGAGATCGGCTCGTAGCCAGAAATGAGAGTAAGGGAAGAAGATGATATGGAATGAAGGCGAAATTGATGAAAGAGGTGATGATGGAGCAATTGGTGGAATGAACGAAGAAAGCTGAAGAACCCGGAGTGTATCCGACCAGACGCCACTTCGTCCACCATAAATCCCACATGCGGGTCCCTGGGATGAACCCGACCACCTTGGTCGGAGGCGAGCGGTCTAACCATTTGACCACGGAGCCGCACAATAAAATAACATGAATTTTAACCCTTAAGAAGACATTGTTTTATGCATTCTTCGCATAAAGTGAATGCACAGGTGCATGCCTAAACTCAAACCTTGTTTTCTCGCAACTTTTCCAGCATTTTCCCATCTGGAAATGTTCCAGAAGAGGCAGGCTTTTACTTGTTTAAAAAATTTGTACTGGATCTCAGATGTATATTAAAGAAAATTTCCATATACCTTTTTAAAATGTTGCTCAAATTTTAAGAAAAATATATTTAAATTTGGAAAAATACATTGTTTTTAAAGTATAACAAGAAAACTTTTTCTACAATTAAGTGTCAATACAAACAATTGAATATAATAGATATTTCTGTAAACTTATTAACAGTAAAAACTGAATATTTGATGTGAATATTTTGAAAAATACATTGGGCAAAGCATTTGATTAAAGCAATAAATTTACACAACATAAACATAGTGCGAACTTTGTCCAGTTTTTCAACTGTCGCTTTTTTAAGTTCTCTATTCACTTCACTGCTTTTATCTAGTTCAACTTCACTGGGAGTTCACGTAGTTCACACTCTCAGTTCACTAATATGAACTAGTTCGATTTCCCCATCACTCCATTTTCCTTCTTGACGTAGCGGCATAATGCAATAAGCACGATTAAGCCAATTCTTCCGGACGGTTCACACGCTGGGGAGTCGAACACAAGATTTCTTCAATCTCTCCTGCAGCACCACTCGCTGCACGTCACAAACTCACTTGACGTCACACCAGTATCGCACTCGCTAACTCGCTCACTAACTGGTTCCTCTCGCGAGAACACTTGCTTATATTGGCAATGCAATCTTCCACAGAACACACACGGTCTTGAAAAGGGGTGGGCAACTTCCAGAAAGTTCTGATTATCTGCCGATAGCGCTTCCGTTGTTTACGCTGGCGAGCGCTATTTATCTTTGTTTATCTCCGACTGCCCGGGACCGACCTCCCGAGAATTTTGAGCCATAACTACTGCGTCACAATAGTATTTAAATAACCTGCACGATAAAACAGCAAAACATTTCTGTTATTGTGTGTAATATCTAGTACAAATTTCAATAAGATATCTTGATTGCTATGGAATTTTCAATTTGACAGAAGCACAAAGTAATACAGAGTTTACAACTTTCAGGCTTAGACATTTCCCAACACAATGAGGAGGGCTACCCTGCAGACGGCTGGAAGAAGTCTCCCCTGCAGATCACACCACAAATATCTGTGCTTCCTACAACATATTTAAGCTACCTGTGAAAGATTGTTGTATGTAAATCTATTGGAAAATATACACTATTGTTTTATATATTTCAAGTACCCTTTAATTAAAATTTAAATAAAAAATAGAAGCATTTAGGAGGATATTACTTTGATTATTAGTAAACCTATGAAGTATCTATTTATAACTAAAACTGCATTGCAGTAAAACATTTCTTACTTCGAAGAAAAAACGTGCACTAAAATATACCACATCGTAATTCCGCTTTTAAGCTTCTTTTAGATTGATTTAAGGTGCTAAATATTAGTATTGTTGAACAATAACATTACTCATGATTGCTGTTTGTTAAAGCAAACCTACATGAACATTCTGAAAGTAAACTTGAGCAGATTGTTTAAGTGAAGAACACTTTATTACGTAACACAAATAAAACGCCATGCGTAATATAGCGACGTAACTTTAATGATAACATAGGAATCATTGGCAATCAAAAGCTATGAAGAAACTCTGCTTAATGCATACTTTTTCTCGGGGTATTGTTATATACTGGGGAGAGGCCAAAAGGTTTGCAGCTAGATATTAAATTTTAGTTACCCCAAAATATACATTGGGAGGCATAGCATCAGAGGTAGCGAGAGGACCAGAAAATTTAACTAAACATTCCAGAGCAGGCGTGAGATAGTTATCACAAAATACACAGAATTTCACATTAATCACATTACCTGTGGTTTATTCAATATAACACGGTGCCCTTACATTGCACACAAGAGATTAAAAAGGAAGTATTTGAAGGGAGATGCTACATACACGCGGTTACATTCACACAATTCACATAGACTTTCCACACCAAACACTTGACCAGAAGTGACGCTAACAAACAACACACAAAGGAATCACGCTTACTTCCCCCACTCTCCACCTCTGGCTAGGAGGTGACGAGAGTCGCCACGCCAGACGAAACTTCAGAACCCCAGCCGAAAGAAATACCCCCTACAATACTGTCACCAACGAATAATGTGTCTGGCGTGAAAATACACACACATATACGCCACAATATTCCGTTGCTCTAAACATGATAATTGATCACAACACAATAGGGTTGTTTCTTGATGAGTTTTATTTGAAGTGAAAATGATTAATTTTACTTGAACCATCTGTAATATTAAATAAAGCGGATGATGGAGGAATCATAATTGCCTTCATTGCGAGCTTACTTAGTGTAGGCATGTTAGCGGAATGTTACTGCCAGAAGGATAAGGCAGTAATAGAAGACAAATTTTCTCCATGTATCATTGCTGTATAAATGTTGATATTTCTTTTACTGGAACATCAATGTTACAGTTTCAGTTCACCTGAAGTGAAGATGAAAGAAATCTGTTCAGGAACGGCTAATGTGGATATAAATTCTGAAATTCCATCCAGAAGTTCTTTTGTAGGAAGTCGTTCATTCATATATCTCTCAAGTTTTTTACATGCTACACAAGGGCTTTGAAGCTTATGAAGAACTGATGATAGAAGAAGCCAAATCTGTGTTGCATCAGTATTATCTCATTCCAAAGCCTGTATATGTTTAGAAATACCATCAGAAATTTCAAATATAGCTCTGAGTTGAAGTTGAAGGGTTTCTTTTTCAACCAGTCGTTTTAAATTTGTTACAGATTTGGCTTCTTCTATCATCAGTTCTTCATAAGCTTCCAGATCAATCCAATGTTTTAATAACTGCATTGAAATCGATGCAGTTATATTTTCCTATTTTCAGATATGTGCCCCAAGTAATTACAGGAACTGGAGGAAGATACGTTTATAATTCTATTAAACAGTCCAGTAATATCTACCCTTGCTTTTGGCTGGAGTTTTCACTAACGCAGTTTTAACAGCTGCAATGAATAAATCAGCAATTTCTAACGAAAGTCTAATCTCTTTATTAGAAATATGTAACACATGAACCCAACGGGTATAATGTAAAACCTGAGGTGCATCTCCAGCCAATCCCTTCCAGCAGAAAGCATATGACATGCTGCATTGTCAGATATTAAAACAATCAAGTTAGACCTGTGAACACCAACAATCTCTAGTGTGTCAAGTAATTTACAATAACTTCAACATTGCAATGTTGTCAATTTTGGTTTTCACAAGACGGCGTGTTTTGCCCACAACAGCCAATGGAGCAACAAGAACATTTACTACCTTACGATCCTTTCATCAGCCACTAGATAAACAGAATTTCCCTCATATTACTTTCTCTACTACGTATAGTATTGTATTCCACCCAAAAATTCTATACCGAGATTTCACCGGAAACATATGTTTTGAGGCCCCCTGAATCCAAAATAAAGCATTTTTGGAAACATGTCCGTATGTGTGTCTGTCTGTGAACAGCATAACTCGGAAACGAACAGTCGGATAAACACCAAACTTAGTATTTAGGTTCAGTATCTTCCAGAGATGCGACACGAAGGTTTTCAAGAAAATCCCCCACCCCAGATTACCCTTTGCATGGAACATGTTTCAAAAATTTTAATTTTCTCAAAACTGGCTCTAACGATTTTGAATAAAATACAATAAATTAAAGACATTTTTATGGAAAATGAATTGTATATCTCGAATTTTCTGGGAATGTCTCCAAAAGTATTCTTCATTGTGAACGACTTTTGCATAACTGATAAACCATAAGAGATAGACAAAATTTTACTATATACAAAAATGTAGATCGCGTTAAAATACACAATTTATGTCATCTACTTTTTTTTTGTTGAGTGAACCATTTTCGAGATATTGCTTGTTATTCCCTTAAATTTTCCCATACTTATACTTTTTTCAAATGCGAATTCGTTATTCTTTTTTTTGTCCTGGTAATGCAAAGAGAATGGAATACTCCACATAGCAACCAGCTCTTAAAATATTTGACTATCGCTCAAAACCTATCAATTCCCCTTGCATCTACAAGAAAATTAGTAATAAGTTAAACATCTCGATATCTCGATTAACATGAAGCATATGGAGAATAAGCGTTTGTAAAACTAATTTGTATAAGAGTAGAGAAAGTCATGTGAGTGTAACACATCAGATTTGTAGTGGCAGTATTCATGGACTCTTCGTAAGTATTATCTGTTTGGTAACGTTTTTCAAACAGAGACTTTTGTCTAATATATCTACCTTAAAGTGTTGGCATTACTTCTTGCCAACTGAAGCATATACAGCATAAACTTGATGTTTTTCGTGACACTCAATTTTAATATCATGGCGAGTGGAAGGAGCACAAAATCACTTTCACGTGAGCTTTATCTTTCATGCTGAATCCAGCATTCCTTGAACAAGACTTGTTTGTGTGATATCCCAAAGTGACTATCTAAGCAGCAGGAAAGCACGTTAAGACACTACAGTTTTAACTTCATGAAGCAACTAAAAGCAAACATTAAAAAGCCTTCAGAAATTGAATAAGAATGAAAAAACAGCAAGGGGTTGTTAATGAACCTAAATGTAAAACATATCCCTGAGTTCAACAGTTTTATCATGCTATAAATTATATCATGAGAGGGACTAGTGTGCCAGGGACTACCGCATGGCCGCGCTTCTCTCTACCTCCGTCCATACAGAACATCTTGGGCAGTGTGCAGTAATAATGTTGGCATGTGGTTAGCATGCCGCCTCTCTTTCGGTTGCTCTGGCGCGGTTTCCGAGACCAGCCACTATTCCTTCAAGTAGATCCCCAATTGATCACTGAGAACCTCACGAGTATAAATGCATCCTCTTAGTGGAGAAAATACTCACACCGATACCACGAATCGAACTCGGTCCTCTCGCCCTGCAGACATCAACGCTACCGCAGAGCTATAGAGAAAATTATCCGGAAAATTATTAACTTTGTTTCGTACAAGGGGTAAATAGGCACAGTTTGTTTTTCTACGCATGTATGCGTAGTTCGCTTTGAGATTGTATTTAGCCTCGTTGTATTTTTGTTGCCAACTTTGAAGAAGTTATTTAGCTGGATGCTGGATGTGAGAAGCCCCAAGTATGTGCGTTACTTTGAAGAGGTTGTGTTCTTCAAACTTATGGAGATGATGAAGTTTGAGTTTTAATTTAAACTGCCCACATAATGAAGATACACTTTAAAGTTGGTAAATGCTTGGGACGCCAAAGTTTGTAGTAGTGAAGATGATGCTTGTTTTACGTAATATTATTTAAATCTGCCTCGGCTGCTTTAGTCGAACTATAGAGACATAAGGTCTTTTTAAGGTTGTGATATTACAAAAATTAAAGACGTCATAGAATATACTTTAAAATTTCACTTCTTTTTATTTCTTTATACTTGCACATTTATAAAACACAACACTTTATAAAATAAAACTGTGAGAAAAAAACTTTATACATTCTTAATGTATTTACTAGCGGAGAACACAATTTTTGCCATCTGCACGCTATCACATCATGTCCGCGACTGACTAATTTCAACGGTAAAAACCTTATAGCTTCGGTATTGTAAGTCTCTCATTGGCTAATTCTAGTCCAATAGAATTTAAGCATTCAAACTAAAACTTTTCTTTACTGTTGATTGGCTAATTCCAAACTGTAAGCGAAAATACGTTATTACCGATCTTTTCATGACCAGTACTTTTCAAAATTCCAGACACATTATTGTCACAAGATTACATTATTACCTCATTATTAACAACCTAAAACATATTTTTCTTACAGTTTTTGCACTATTAGAGTATATAAACATTTACGTAACATTAATAAAATATGTTTTACAATAAAATAAGTATTTGCAATGACTTACATATAATTTAAATCATAATTATATACATATTGTTTTCAAGGTGGGCTGTTATTGAATTTAATTATAATAAAATACAATTAAAATTATTCAGGCATTAAAATACTGCCTCAGCTTGCGCTGCAGTCACCTCCGTATATCTCAGGTAACTCACTATCGCGAACGGTTCACTCAATACGACTGGGGTGATGGTCTGTGAATGTTAACTGTCAGTTGCTGCCTTCTTTTTGTACTGTAAACTGGAGTTCTTAATTAATCATCTTCGTACCACAAAGACTACGGTTTCTTCATTGTGCATCTCAAAAGAAAAGTTTATTGCAGACATTTGTGATGTGTATGAATAACTTAGATTATTCTTATAAGTCCACTGAAATGCCTACCAAAAACTTCACGTTTGAACAAGGAGCTTTTATGTACGATACATACTTAACCATTGTAAACGTAAAGTTTACAGGAAGAATCCCCACACCATAGACGAAAGGAGCATAAGAACTGAAATTATGAAAATTACGCAAAAAGAATTTATGCGTGTGAACGGAAATTTCATCCGAAGATGCCATCTCATGCAGATTGACACTACTTTCAATACAACTTACAACATAGATTAGTGGTCATTATAGTCCAAGTTACTATTACTCGTGAACAGGCAGAGGGGTTTTAGTAAGTAAACCATCAAGTTAGGAACGCGACGTGGCGTGGGTTGGCGACGAGAGAAGGTGGAAGTGCTTATGACCTTGCAGTATTCATAAACAAAATATGAAATATGATGTCCAGTTTGAAGGCAGTACACCCTACTTCGATTGCAGGTAGACCAGAATTATGGAATATTAGAAGAAATAAAACAATGTATGCTTAGCTATTGATAGTGTGCAATAAATCTATTATGATTTAACTAAGACATTAGTATACAGAAACCTGAGTCACATTGTCTTTTCTTTTACATCGAAAGCTGTAAAGTGTTTAATCAATATTCGCTATTATTAAGGTATGACACAGATCCTAGAAAAATTCTTATGCATAGTTTCGAGATAAGGAGGCTGACAACTTACTTTCCCCATTGTTCCTCTCTAATGTCGCATTTGTGTTTCATTGTGTTGTTTAACATGACATTTTAAACGTCCTTTGAGCTCTAATGTTACATCTGATAGTTTGGTCATTTGTGCTGATGTGTTCCATGGAAAAGTCCGCTACAAACGATGCTTATATATTCATCGAATAAATGGAACAGTCGCAAACAAACCGTCTGTTGCGTTCCGGAGGAGAGTGTCCTCGCAATACCTAACGTCACCTATACGCCTTGCGGTAACACGATTGTTCTATTTATTTACTAAAACCTCTCTGCCTGCTCATGAGTAAGCAACGCGTGAGGTTTAGAACGAAAAACTCGCCAATGTAATACAGAGTGCGCGGAGCACGCATACATGTAATCCACGGCCCAGCAATATAAGCAACACACTGCATAAAATATGCAATAAGTTAAGCCTAAAATCAACGAGATGGTATGTAGGTGACGTTCAATGCAAGCATGCCGTACAGTGGGGAAACTGCTCTACGAAAGACCTACAGGCCCTACACCATCAGAACCGTTTAGTACTTCTGTTTTACGACGACACTAAATGGCCACGCTAGATTAGATATACCAAGAATGCAATGTCAAATAAGACCGAAAGTAATGAAGCGGGAATGAAAAGCAAGCAGTGTGCTTCTATTGAGCTTATGAGATTGAGAAGCTATCAACAATACACACAAGTGCATTGGCCAGTAACAGCAATTTTGTCATCTGAAATCGACATTAGCCATGGAAGATAGATTCACGTTTTGTAATTAGAAAAGTAACATGCTACTGCAACATGATATTATGTGTAATGACCAAGTAAACAATGTCAGTTTTTCTCATTCTTTAGGACTTTTTGGTTTCTGTACAGCGTCTGCTTGCACTGCAATGGCTGTGCACAGCGTTTAGAACATCTGTACACTGAAAATACAGCATATATAACGACAAACAAAAACTGGATAATAGTTAACTGTTAGGATTAAAGTTTAATATCTCGTAACCATACTACGTACACTTATAATTAGTCTATACATTGATGTAGACAATCATTTGGTAAACAGTAGCTTGTAATTGCAACATTGTAAGGTATAAACTAATGAGAACTTCTCAAGACATCGATAACAAGGGTAAATATATTTTACAGATTACAGTTACATATTTGTTATAAGTAAGAAGTGCCAAAAAGCGATTGAGGGAATAAATGCATATATACAGGCTTGCAAGGACTGGTTCGCAAGTTATAACATGTCATTCCACGCGTACATTATTTACATATTGCTGCTGTACACATACAAATATATACGAATATAAAACCATATGTTCAATTAACAACCTAACTGCCGCATGCTATAATGATAGTAATTAAGACGCGAGTATGTTTATGAAACGAGCGTCTTAATTACCATTATAGTCAAGTTGCATACGACTGTTTTTGGTCGATCACAATATAATTTCAAAACTTTGAGTTTTTACAAAAAGATCTTACTTTGTTAGTTGTGTGTAATTAAATACTGATTGGATGGCAGCACTGATGGCAGGATCTTGAATGTGTTTGCGTGTAGCGCAAAGAACTGCAGCACTTTTACGTCCACGCAGTATTTATTGATTTTTTGCAGGTAATGTGAAAGCAACACATATTGAAGCAAAGGAAATGAACTCAGTTTATCAGAATGTTCAAGTTACAACGAACAGAATTTATTTTATTTTAAATATACATTGCTTTATTTATCCGGGACTGGATCCCAGTGCACTACGCTTTGAAGGTTTTAAAAGGTATGAGCGATAGGGCAACCGCGCGCACCGCCGAAGAAGATCATAATGAGTGCTGAAGTATTACTGATGCCATAACAGTTCAGTTATGTCACATGTAATCATTGCATTATAGTGTGGTCGACCAAAAATGTGTAAACACACCAGGGTCGGCATGCTTATACTTGGCTGACATTTCATACTTATTAAGTGTAATTTAAACACGGAAATTGATGTGCTTACGGCCCATCAGCACCATTTAACCTTTCATTATTCACATTTCAATGCAATTTTACGTATTTTATTCAGCTGAGGCAGTCAGCTGTGACGCTAGTGATTTGAGTGATTGAAAGGAATTGATTTATGAAAAGATTGATTGTGGTTTAGCAACAATTACTGGTAACAAGATTTATAGACAGAGATAAGGTGTTATTTAAATGACTAAAAGTCTTATTAAGTATAAAATCAATCAAGTTAGTCTAAACTTAATTAAAGTACATTGAAAGATTAAAGAAAAGAGTGATGTGATAAGATAGAATTAAAGAGAAATTAGAATGTGAAATGAGATAGATATAGTAAATAGCTACTGGCTGCCAGTAGAGGTTAGAATTAAAGAATAAGTTGAAGAAGTATTCTATTGTTGTGCCAACGTATGGAAGCCAATTTGAGAAAAGTTATTTTATCTTTACATTATTTGCACCACGTTTTGCGCCAACTTGAAGAGGGTTGTTTTGAAGGAGTTGTATTATATTTCAACTGTTGGGGAGCCGAACTCGTAGTAGTTGCAACCGCACGTATAGTAAACAGTTTCCGGTAGCCTTCGCCCCAAATGTACTTTCAGGTGGCCTATGCCCCAAATTTAAACAAAATATTAACTTTGTAATTTGACTGTTTCTTTAAATATTATACTTATGTTTGCCTCGGCTGCGTCAGTATTATTGTTAGAGACATGTTTGTCTTTGTAGAGTTGTGGTGTGACAAGAATGTAGGCTTACACAGATTATAATTTTACTTCACTCCTTTTATTAATGTTTAACACGATTATTTAAATAACACTTCACTGATATAGAGAGCTGTGAGATTCTTTTATGAATTACTTGCACTTTTTTAAAACGTAAACTATTTTCGTCTCACACGAATACGTATTAAATTTCTCGAAGACACTTTTTGCGTCTGGTTAGTAACGCTGTCTGCAGGCAGCTGACTTCTGAATTTGTAAATGTTTCTCCTTTTCAGTTTCTGATTGGCTAATCCTACTCCAATAGAATACCTTCATTTAACTAAAGCTTTTTCTGGTTGTTGATGGCTATTTTATAAACTGTCACTAAAATTACATTATTGCTTTCAAGAATCACAAGTAACATTTAAACTCTCAAACTCATTATTGCCTCAAGGTTACCTCATTTTTACCTCTTTGTTAGCAACTTTTGACCTATTTCTCACAGCTCATATATGATTAAATTACGTAATACATTCATAATATTATTGAACATGTATACAATAGTATACAATAATATAAACATATACAATGACTGTAATATACAATTTTATATATTGTTACATACGCATATTGCTTTAAGGCGGGCTGTTATTGCATTATATATTATATAATTAGACTGAAATTATTTAAGTGTTAAAAATACTGCCTCAAAGTAAGCATATTAATTACAGTAAGAATAACATATAAGAACTAAGAAAGGAGATAGATAATGAGAAGTTAATAGAAGCAGTGATTTAGTGAATGTACAATTTATAAGTATTGCTGGGCACCGGTAATAAATAAGGTATAGCTAAGTTTCAGCAGGAAAGTAGAATTTTAGACCAGTAGTGAAGTTAGTATATAAGTTAAGTTGTTTTGTATTAACTTAGCTTTTAGTTGACATCTGCAATCTGAAATGTAAAGAAAATGTGAAACGTAGCTGGATATTTTTGAGAAATAAATATGTAAAGTTTGGGGTCATACTCCTGGTGTAGCTTCCAGGAGCCGGGACGTGTAATCGCACATTTTACTTTTTTATTGTGACCTAGTCACGTGGTCTGAATGCAGGCTTAGTGTTATTACGATGTTGAAGGCAGTGTGAGTGGTGTAACGCATGTTGCATATTTGGTGACTCGCTCTTTATCCCTGTAGTAGCCTATTCGACGAGGCAGTAACTGAGATTTCTCTATCGTCAGTGACACGTGCTGTAGCTGAAGAAACTTACGTAGTACGTACATTTTTGCAAGTACAATTTTGACGACTATGAAGCAGAATATGTTTGATTCTCTGGTATATAAGACTCTTTGGTTCAAGGTGGATACAAAGACTATCTTCCAAAAGAACAATTCCGCAACGAGTGACGATCAGCAACCTGAAATCAATCGAGAAGCTAATTTTCACGACATGAGTAACAATTTCCCATGTGAATCGCACAGCAAGTTAAGCCATACGTGTTGATAACGATACTGATACCATATCTTTGTACATCTTTAGTCACATAACGACTTCATTTGCACTAATGAGCGTTTTGCAATTATACTCCGAGTTGATAGATGCATAATATCCTGAATTTGTCCATCCCGGGTTTCACCATCTTCACTTCAGTTCCTATCTCCTCCAACCCAGAATCCAGTTTCGTCTCCATTTCGTTCTTCATTTCCTCCTTTACACCCTTCACTTCATTAATAATTATTTAAGTATTTCCTCCATCGTGGCTTTTATATCCCACTCCTGACACCTGTGTAGATTTGTCCCAGCTTTTCAATTATTATTTCTCTAAGTTCTCAATGCCACTTCATTGTTTTTTCTAGTTCAACTTCACTTAGTTCACACTGTCACTTGACTACACACCAGGCAGACATAGTGAGTTCTTCCGGACGGTTTACTCGCTGGGGAGTCGAACACAACGCTTGTTCAATCTGTCCTGCGGGAGCAGCAGTCACTGCACATCACAGTTGTCAGAAACACACTTTATGTCGCACCAGAAACGCATTCGCTAACTCGCTCACTAACTAAACTCAAGTCAACTACTGACACTGCTCTCGAGAATGGCCGCTTGTATAGCTAACTTCCACAGAATGTTCGAGAACTACCTGGATACACGTTCTGGAGGGTAAAGAAACTTCCAGAAGGTTCTGGTTATCTGGCGTTAGGTCTTCCGGTGTTTAAGCTGGCAGCGCTACTTATCTCTGTTTATTTTCGGCTGCCCGGCACCGACCTCCCGCTAACCTTGAGTCATAGCTGCTGCGTTACAATACTAGTCCTGTGTATAATCAATACATGAATGTTGCAGCATTTGGGTACCACAGGGGTACAACATACAATTACAATAAGAGGCTTACTAGTAAGAGAGGCTTACTTACATGGCGTAAGTAAGGCAGTATGTACTGATGTAGTTTATCAGTACATACATATACACTGACGCGTGCAATCATATTGTGTTTTAAAGCCGGTGGTCCCGTGTCGTATATTTGCGGCAGGTAAAAGAACCTCAAGCCTGATAAAGAGGCCTCTGAGCAAAATTTACGTTCTTTCACACCCAATATAGAATGGGGTCCTAAGAACCGTAGCAGTTAAAGAATGTCCATAAATAAAACTCAATTTAAACCATTGTGGTTTTAATGTGCATCGCTTTCTCGCTTTAGGCAACATAACATTTAAATTGTAGCAACAATTGCTTTAAAAGTTTATTGTGTACCACTTTGATAAACTATCTCAGCGCCGTGTTTGTGAGGACACAATTGACGCTAGAAGTTGAAAAAAATTAAAATATTCGCAGATTTCTAAAATATGATTGCAATGTATAGAACCTCAATACTATTTCAATGCTTCAATTTTTCAAATGAAAAACAATTAAACAATTTAGCAGTGTGTTACCAGTTAATCCATAAAACATGTGATTTAATTCCAAAGCAAGGAAATACACTAAACATGCCGTATAAAAATATTACGCATTTTTCTAGTACCATGTATTTTATTCTTTCTTTCTCTGGTATTGTTTACTGACTTCCATTCATATATTGGGGATTTAACATTGACCAACTAAATCTACGAATGGCTTCAGTTTCAACAGATCATGGTTATTCGTGGCTGTAAAAGCGTCTAAATGATGTTATTATACCTAATTATCAGCCTTCTGCAAAACTATCGCACATGATATTTAATTATCCGTATCTGGTAAACAAACTAAAATCATTGTAAGTGAATAACAATACAGAGAAGCGTCAGCATAGTTTACGGAATGTCATCCTACAAGGGAATATTCTCACTTCGGGGTGGCGTTTTCTTTGTATAATAAAGAAATTGGTGTAAAGAGTATTAGATACCAATGTCCATTCCAAACCAGACTGTCTTTCACTGAAAACAAACTCCTTGTATTATCCGCGCGAAAGTAGTTCGCAATCCCCGCCCATAGTGGCTGCTTGTTCCCCTCCCACGTGCTTGTTGAACACTATTTAAATCTATAAAAACGCGCCCTGAGTGAGAATCATAGTTCAAAATGCAACCTGAGGTAACAATCGATTTTATAAGTATACGGCAGTGAACATTTTACTTACGTTAATCACAATCCTCGAGCAAAAGTGCAACACCCAAATCCGAACCTACGAAGATGACTCAGCTGCCATATCAGAATCAGAACTACTCTCCAAAATAATGACAAGCTTACCCACAATTCTATAACAATGTCGCACTTAAAACGAGTTCCCACATTTTATCCTCTTCTATGCTCTATTATGTCTGTTTATATTCCCAGCTCGCTTTGGTTACACTTCTCACTGAAATGCCTATAAAATCCGATATTAGTTTCGTAATATGCACTAATGCAGGTGTCAGGTATTTTTCTAATAGTGAGTTAAATATATGAAGAGCTCTTTGTTTTTCGCCACTTTTTAACTGTTTCCCGCTTTTGTGTTTGAACAGTTTGTTCGCACTACACGCACCTTCCTCTGCCATGAGAACTCTAATACCAACTGACTAAATCACAAGATTTGATCTGAGCTGAGCATATATGTACTAGCGTATTATGAATGACTGTTCGCTTATCATATTTCCTGTGTATGCAAAGTGTTTATTCGATACTCAGATAGCACGTCTGGGAATTCATTGCTGCATTTCTTGTATATGTAAGAGAGTGGCATTCATGCATACAGTTGGTATTAACAAGCAAGATGCTCTCGGCGTTAGCGCAACAGCAGACAAAAATAATATTTTGTAATCTTTTAACAGCCAGTATATATCCATTACCTTTAGCAATGAGTTCTTATGATAACCGCAATAAAATGTGCAGTTATATATTTTTCCTGTCCTAATATTTCAGGATACAATGCATGTATTAAGGAACTATTTACGTTGGCGTAAGAGTATGTTCTTGGGTTCGTGACAAGCCGAAGCACGTACTTCTGTTTACATCAGAGGGAACTCTGGTTTGGAATGGACAGTAGTGGTCGATACACGCCGTACAATCCTTTTGTTTATCTATGGTACTAATTGCTCACACCAAGTTGTAAGGGACAGACCGGTACACGGAGGAGAGAGGCATTTTAGAGACGGCATTGAGACCAGCATAAGAAGGTTACGTAGATAAACCGAGAAGCTGTAGTATTAGCGAATTTATCTGTGACTGCTAAATAATGCTTGTTTATCCATCGTCATATCACCATGGCAATGACATTCATTACCGCACTCATAATAATATGATCACAGAGATGAAGGTTTGTAAGATTGTTATCAAAGCTCAAAATATGCAAACAAAGCTTTCTCATGTACGATACACTCACTCTCTGAACTTCACACCATTTCACATTGTGCTCACTCGATTCACTTGTCAAAAGCGATGTAATAAAGCTGCTAATTCTCTGCCTGAGGGGATCTTTCCTTCAGAATCACTCATTCAGAACGAATTAGCCGATTTTTGTTAATTCCAGATAATCTATATACTTCTGTTGTTATCGTAAACACATTGATGTCTTACATACCTTTGCTATGGTTAACGGAATAATGTTAAGTAGGATTAGGTTTACATTGAATCACAGCGATCACAAGGTTTATTGAAGGATGATGCCGTTATTTACAAATCGTATCAGAACGCAGATAAAATGGTTGCGGAGAAAATATTGTATGCAACAAGAGGGATGATCATAATTATCGCTCTCATGTATTTACAGAACTCGGCTAACGCCTGAAGAAGAAGGTTTGTTGCTGCTACGTATTGAAAGTCAGTTTGAAGAAGATGTATTATATTTGGACTGTTGGGGAGCGGAACTTGAAGTAGTTGCAACCTCACGTAAGGTGAAAAGTTTCCGGTAGCCTTCGCCCCAAGTTTAAAAATATTAACTTTGTATTTTTACTGTTTCTTTAAATATTATATATTTATGTTTGCCTCGGCTGCGTCAGTATTATTGTTAGAGACACGTTTCTCTTTGCAGGGTTGTGGTGCGACTGAAGAATGTAGGCTTACACAGATTTTAAGTTTTTCTTCACTCCATTTATTAATGCTTGACACGATTTAAATAACACTTCACTGATATAGAGAGCTGTGAGATTCTTTTATTATTTACTTGCACTTTTTAACACGTAAATTATTTTTGTCTAACATAAAATAGTATTAAATTTCTCGCGTCTGATTAGTAACACTGTCTGCTAGCAACGCGTCCGGTTATGAGCACTGTCTACAAGCAACTGACTTGATTTCTACTGCCTAAATTTGTAAATTTCTTCATTTCAAGTCTCTGATTGGCTATTCCTAATCCAATAGAATACTTTCATTTAACTAAAGCTTTTTCTGGTTGTTGATTGGCTATTTTATAAACTGTCAAAAAATTTACATTATTTTTGCTCCAATAATGACTAGTAGCTTTACTAACTTTCTTACTCTTTATTGCCTCAAGGTTACCTCATTGTTAGTAACCTTTAAACTATTATTCTCACAGCTACTACATTATTAAATTACGTAATACATTCGCATAACATTATTACACATGTATACAATAATATAAACATTTACAATGACCGTAATATACACTTTTTCTATATTGTTACATACACATATTGCTTTAAGGCGGGCTGTTATTGACTTTATATATTATATAATTAGACTGAAATCATTTAAGTGTTAAAAATACTGCCTCACGCCTCGTCCTTGTAAAACACATTCGTATGCTCATATACCTACCATTAGTTGCATACAGGTATAACCATTACCTGTTTTCTCCACGTTCATTTAAACACCTTGGTATTTCATACAGTACAAACAGTCAAAGCGTGAATATTAATGATAAATTCTTTTAAATCAATATGCATACCTTCTTTATCTTTCAAAGTATTTGAAATGCCTGAAAAAATTTTATTTCAATGGAAGCAACTTTTGTGATATCTGTAAATCAACGCGCTTCATTCGATGCTTATAATATCAAAATATATGTTGTTTTCAACACTTAATACATTCTGGGCTGATCATCTCACCACATTTCACATAACTATGGTATCGCTGGATTACAACCTAGATTGCAATTCTGGAATGTGATGTATTCATTTATTTCTCAAGATTCTAACAGCAGCTAATATTCCCCGCGTCACCTAAGTATGAAACAGTGCCTTTGGCGGTATCAAATCGTACCCTAAAGTTAGGATATTGTTAGCAAACACCACCAGTAACTTTATCTCTGTAAATTATTCCCTCGCCTTTCCCTAAGCTCGGACTCAAACTTACCAACACGACGGAAACATCTCTGATAACGTACTAAATTATCTGAATTTTTAAAGCCCCACTACGGGGCGACAATTTTGAAGCCGTTTACACTACCCGCTTCGTTGTTGATTCTGCTGCCATCATCTCGTAGCTCGTTCTGCGTTGTCTCATGTGCCAGCTGCTACAGTGGTTGGCTATAAGATTTCTCTCCCAGGGTATGCGTGGGCACATTTTGAAAGGATAACGCCAGTTTAGATTGATTGAGAAATTCAATGTCATCTAATACTTGAGCCATTGAAAGCAGTTGTGATCGTTTGAAGATAAAGAATGAAACTGGTTATGAATCGCAGCACTCGAAATTATAACAATTGAATTATTATACCTACTAATTTCTGCAGTATCAATTTTACGGTTTTAAACAACTATTTCCGCAATAAAAGAAACTAGTAGCGTTAATTGCCGTGAGTCGCTAAAATGTTTACCGGCAAAACCTCTCGCGATGGCCGCTAAATCTTAATCTCACAAGCGTGTCACTGAGCGCTAAAAAAATAACACACGAGTCATTACAAGTATCCAGAGTGACGAATGCATGCCCGAATGTGTGCCCGAATGTGTGCACGAACGAATGCATCTCTGATTAGATTGCAAGCCCTATTGTTATCTAAACTCCGCCTAATTTAGAAATATCCCACCAACTTTCCTTTTTGCGCGGAGCCAATCTTACAATCCTAGTCCTAAGTACGTGTCTGTTACCTTGTTGCTAGTTGGTACCTCCCCTTGTTGCTGTGCTAAGGCTCGCCTGAATCTAGGAACCTTTCACTTTTCCATTTTCCAGAATTTGCCTATGTGACTTTTCAAATTACTGCACTTATAACCTAACTGTCTTACAAGAGTCTTTATGTCTAGCGCGTTCTTAACCCGCTGTTGCTAATGACTTTTCTTAACATGACTTACTAATTACCTTCTTCCCAGACAAGTCTTTCAGCTCAAGCTTATTACATTATAAATTGATTTAATGTCGGAAATTACTATTGTCTTACTATTATTTTTTTATTTAATTCTTTATATCTTCCTGTCAATAATTACGGTACTATACAGAAAGTAAATCAACTAAAATGAAGAAGTAATGGATACCTTTCGGCTGCTGCAAGGGAATTGGAAAAACTATAAAAGCTTGTTCTTTAATATAATCGGCCTTATTTGTGTGCTTGCATGTCATTTTGTGAGAGAGAGAATGAATATAATCATTCAAACTGGGGGAACGTTCTAAATGTTCTAAAACACAAAGAAGGAATATAGGACATTTACAAACAATCAGTATCGGAATTAGGGTTTACATTAGCAGTGATAAGAATGAAATCATTAATGTTCAATTACAGGAAAATAAAATAAAAATTTTAATGGGGGATTTTAATATCAACCTATTAAATGATAATTCAGCAAAACGTACGCTAGGAGAAATCCTAGATAGACATAATTTAAGAATGGGCATTGGAGAACACACTAGAGTGACGAAGCGGTCGAAAACTTGTATTGATAACATTTTTATGAATTTAGGGGAAACATAAGAGAAAGCAGCTGTTATAAAAGCAGGAATAGGGGATGATTTTGAGCAAATTATTAAATTAAATGTAAATAAAGATAAAGTCACAAATATATTTGAATATAAGAGGCAAATAAATGATGAAAATATAGAAAAATGTTCCTTAACCAAAAAAGTTGGAAAGAAGTATACGAAACCGAGACAGTAAATAAGTCGTGCAAAAAGGAACGGATAGTATTATGCCGGTAAAAAAAGTTAAAGTAAAAAATGGTAAAGGTAGTATAAATAGGGGATGGATGACAAAAGGGATAAAAATTTCATCGGAAAGAATGAAGTTCTTCAATTCAATAATACACCTAAATATAAATGAGAAATCTAGGGATTATATAACAAGGTCTAACAATATTTTCAAAGGTGTAGTAGAAAATGCAAAAAGGCAATACAGTAGGGAATTGATACAGAAATCTGAAAATAAAACAAAAACAATATGGCATATGGTAATTATAGTCCATAAACAAAGTAAAAATAAACATGTGGAAATATAGTTATAAAAATCAAGGTAAAGAAATAAAAGACACAAAGAATATTTGTGGAATTTTTAAAGAATATTACGTAAATATAGCAGCAGAATTAAATTTAAATAAACAAAAAATAGATAAAAATGTTGATCTAAAAAAACAAACAAGCCAATTAAATAGAATGGCAGTCTTCGAAGTGTCAGAAGAAAGTGTAAAATATGAAATAAAGAAGTTAAAATCAAAGAAATCAAGCGGCCTAGACTAAATCTCAAATTTGTTACTAAAACACATAAAGCAGGAAATTAGCAAAATCCTAACACACAGTATAAATACATCATTAATGCAAGGCATTTTTCCAGATATGCTAAAGAAGGTAATAGGCCAATATTTAAACATAAGGGGAGTAAAAAAGACATAGAGAATTATAGGCCAATTACTCTATGTTCTGCTATATCAAAAGTAATGGAAAGTTTATGTATAATACAGTTGCAAAGTTATCTTAAAAAACTAGATGTGTCAAAATGGCAATATGGATTTCAAAAGCACAAGTTAACCACAGATGCGATTGAAAAGGCAAATAAGATAATTGTAAAAGCAATAAAATGACCATGAATCAGTGGTGGCTATCTTCATAGATTTATCAAAGGCCTTTGATTGTATGAATATAAAAATACTACTAAATAAATTAGAAACATGTGGTATTCGAGGTTTGGCATTGTATTGATATCAACATATCTGGAAAATCGAACACAATGTGTCGAAATATATCATCTAAATACAAATGGTGTTATAAAATGATAGTCAGAATTCAAAATAGTAAAACAAGGGGTCCCGCAAGGCTCTTTTTGTTCAATATTACTTCAGCATTGAAACTGTTTTATTACAGCTAAGAACTAGAAGCATAAACGATTTTCACGAGAAACAAATGTTTTGGTTGTGAGCGTATAGTTCACATGATTTTACAACACGTGCGCGTTTTGTTATGTTAATCTTGGAATACTGTTTATAGATGATAATCATAAGGATAGTCATAACTATGATGATGATAATGATGATAAAGGTAAATTTACAAAGGGGCCTCCGTAACCGCGAGTAGGCCGCAACGGCCTTTTATGCTTCTGCCGTGGCCCCTGGGAGGGAGGGATGAGGGGAGAGATCCAAAGGTTGATCAGATACGGATGACGAGGGGCGTAAGCCTGGGGCCCACTCGGAGGCGGGAAAACACCTCTACAAAGCGTACATTCACCGCCCAGTCGCAACCTGCCGAACATCGTCGCCTGTTCCTCCTACCCTGAAATGAATGAAGGAAAGTCGTGGTAGAAGAGGATCCATTCGATCCGGGAAAACCACGAAAAACCCATGGGTCAAAGTGGGCGGTTGCTGGGAATCCCGGGACCTCCCGAATGCGAATCGCACATGTTACTGCGGTACCACCTCTCTCAGTTTATGATGATGATAATAATAATAATAATAATAATAATAATAATGATAATAACACTAGTGTGCATGATATCGGATGACTGAAAACTAATAAGGGATTCTGACTCACTTGTTTATGCTGATTTCAGAACAGCTTTTAGTTTTTTTCTATCAGGTACAGTTTTTTCACAATTTCACTTAACAAATATAGAGATATAAAGATGTTGCTTCCGCCACTACACATAAAATTGGGCTTGATGAAGCAGTTTTTAAGGGCTCTAGCACAGGATGGACCCTGCTTCATGTACCTTACCAAGAAATTTCCCTTCATTACATAAGACAAATTAAAGTCTGGAATTTTTGTTGGTCCTCAAATAAAGAAATTGATGAAGCATAAAGATAATGAATGAGAGAGAAATAGAAGCATGGACCGCCTTCCGATCAGTTACTGAAAACTTCTTAGGTAATAACAAAGATCCTAATTACAAGACCATTGTCGAAACAATGTTGGAAAATTTCAAGAAGATGGGTTGTAACATGAGTGTAAAGGTGCATTTTCTGCATTCACATATCGACTACTTTCCAGAAAATCTGGGACATTATAGCGAAGAGCAGGGTGAACGTTTTCACCAAGATATTAAGGAAATGGAGAAGAGGTACAAGGGGAGATGGAATGAAACTATGATGGCCGACTACTTTTGGATGTTGAGGAGGGACAGTCATCTTCAAGGATCTGCAAGGAAGTCAAAGAAGAGAAAGTTTGAAAAAAATTAAATGAAACACTTTGACTTCTTGTTTTGTTAAAATGTAGTCATGAAATAAATTAGGGGAGTTCTTGAGAGTATTCTTAAAATGTTTCTTGAATAAAAACTTACCTTGTGTGAAATTGTATTTGAATAATTTTCTACAATCATTAGTAAAATTGTTAAAACATTACTTATTTTGCGTAAAACCCTGACGTGATAGAAAAAATGGAAATTATTTCTGGAATCAGTATAAAAACTTGATTCAAGAACACCCACTTTTAAGAAATCATCTGACAAAAGGTTTGAAAATGCAGACTAGTGTAATGGAAAGTGGTAATAGTAAGAGAAGGCTCAAGTTCTACTGTTCTGTTAATATCTTGTTTGTACATTTTAGGATTGAAACTCTTCAAAATTTATTCGTACATACCACTTGGAAATGAGTGGAAAGTGAAACTCTCTTCATACCCTCTCTCTGCAAGGTTGGGCATTCCTGACCTCACATTGCCTGTTCGTTCGTGCATTCAATATTTTTTCCTGCCATAATCCCAAATATTATAGAAGTGTTGGATAATGAATTGTTTCTTTGTTGTGGCCTAGAATTCTGAAATAGATTTACTCATCATATCAAAAACAAATGACTACTAGAGCTTCACTCACTCACTGTCGTCGTTATTTGACAACACTGTTACCGTTAGATAGGTACGTAAGTTTTTAACTGTAAATTCTCTATAGCAGTAAAAGGGTTAAAATATATTTGGGTGTGTAAAACGTCTAACCAATCTTTGTATTACCTTCACTTTCAAAAAGTTACGATTTATTTCATTTAGTTATTTACCTGGTAGTTAAAGGTTTAAGGTATTCTCTTCCATTCTACCAAGCAATACAACATAATACAAACATGAACATACAAATGTCTAACGAAGATATTAAAATGAAGAAAAGAAAAATACAATACGATGCAGCATTACAAAAACATAAACCTACAAAGGCCCAACAAATATATTAAGATGAAGAAAGGAAAAAAAATCTTAACAAAATTATTTTAAACCGAATATTCATATAGTTAAAATTAATGGCTGTGGGCAGTAAATAGATTTAAACAACAAAGTGTAAGTGATGTAATAAATTAGTAATAAGAAATTACTGTAAAATATGAATATGACTGGCAAAAATCCAGGGCTGAACACCAGTCATACTAACCTGTATACAGCTTAGAAAAAAAATAAAAAAATCTGATGTGTTACACTCACATGACTTTCCCTACTCTTGTACAAACCTTTTTTACACACGCTTATTGTCCATATGCATCATGTTAATCTAGATATCGAGATGTTAATCTTATTGCTAATTTTCTTGTAGATACAAGGGGAATTGGTAGGGTTTAAGCGATAGTCAAATATTTTAAGAGCTGGTTGCTATGAGGAGCAGTCCATTCTCTTTGTATGTACAGAACATACAAAAAAATGAATAACGAATTCCCATTTGAGAAAAAGTATAAGTATTGGAAAATCTAAGGGAATAACAGGCAATACCTCGAAAATGACCAACTCTACAAAAAAATGTATATGACATAAATTGTGTATTTTAACGCAATCTACATTTTTTGTGTAGTAAAATTTTGTCTATCTCTTATGGTTTACCACTTATGTAAAAGTCGTTCACAATGAAGAATACTTATGGAGACATGAAAACTATGATGAACATATGATATTTTAATCAAAATTGTTAGAACCGTTTTTGAGAAAATTAAAATTGTCGAAAAATGTTGCATGAAAAGGTTAATTTGGGGTGAGGGGATTTTCTTGAAAACCTTCGTGTCGCATCTCTGGAAGATACTGAACCTAAATACCAAGTTTAGTGTTTATCCGACTGTTCGTTTCTGAGTTATACTGTTCACAGACACACACGCACACAGACAAACACACGGACATGTTTCCAAAAATGTTTTTTTGGATTCAGGGGACCTCAAAACATGTATTTCCGGTGACATCCCGGTATCGAATTTTTGGGTGGAATATAATACTTCCCCTACTTACTATACGTAGTAGAGAAAGTAAAAATAGGTAAAAACAACTGTTCTATATGGTTTAACGTTTAAATTTGAAATATACATTATTTGCTAGCAGATAACATAATAGTAAACTAAACAACTACAAATGCGCTCTTACACAAGTAATAAAAGGATATCTAGCTGCCTCTGTAGTACTCGAGTGGTCAGCTTCTCTAACCAGAGATCACGGGTTCAATTCCCGTCCGGAACTGGGGAATATTTCTTTAATTAGGATCATTTTCTACCCTTGTAGAGTCTAGAAATGTAAATGTCAGTGTACTTCTAAACGAAAATTAATAAACGCTAACAGCAAAAAGCTATAGCCAACGAATTATTGTTTGTAAGGTCAAAGCTCCCGATATAATCATAGAAGTTACGGGACTATACAAATAAAACAAACACAAAAAAGTTTTGGTGGATGATAACTTAGTAATGTTGGGCAAACTAATATTAAAAGTCACTAAATATATGAATTCTTAATTATACTTGATCAAGGAGAAGAGGAGGAAGTTTATTCGCAGAATGTTGGCGCGTAGAGCCGATCCACAACCTCACTAGAAGGCCAACATATTTTGTTGGGCGTCCTCTAGGAATCCAGGTCAAGTACAAGGCCTTCAACCAGGGCGAGATAGATAATCTTGACATTTATACTTGCAGCAATGAGTTTCTGTAAATAAGTCAACATTTAGATTTATGACCACTTCCTGAATTAAACTGGGATGGAAACACGCGAAGTGCTTTTTTACTTTCTCTACTATATATAGTAAGTAGGGGAAGTATTGTATTCCACCCAAAAATTCGATACCGAGATTTCACCGGAAATACATGTTTTGAGGTCCCCTGAATCCAAAAAAACATTTTTTGAAACATGTCCGTGTGTGTGTCTGTGTGTCTGTGAACAGCATAACTCATAAAGAGCCGGAAAAACACCAAACGTGGTATTTAAGTTCAGTATCTTCCAGAGATGCGACACGAAGGTTTTCAAGAAAATCCCCCCTCCCCAGATTACCCTTTACATGAAACATTTTTCGCAAATGTTAATTTTCTTAAAAATGGCTCTAACGATTTTAATTAAAATAACATATATTTAAGATACTTTCATGACAAATAAAATGTATATCTTGCATTTTCTGGGAATGTCTCCAAAAGTATTCTTCATTGTGAACGACTTTTGCATAACTCATAAACCGTAACAGATAGACAAAATTTTACTTCACAAAAAATGTAGATCGCGTTAAAGTACACAATTTATGTCATATACATTTTTTGTTGAGTGAACCATTTTTGAGATGTTGCTTGTTATTCCTTTAAATTTTCCAATACTTATACTTTTTCTCAAATGGGAATTCGTTATTCATGATTTTTTGTCCTGGTAATGCAAAGAGAATTGAAATAGCAACCAGCTCTTAAAATATCTGACTATCGTTTAAAGCCTACCAATTCCCCTTGCATCTACAAGAAAATTAGCAATAAGATTAACATCTCGAAATCGCGATTAACATGAAGCATATGGAAAATAAGCGTTTGTAAAAATAGTTTGTACAAGAGTAGACAAAGTCATATGAGTGCAACACATCAAATCTTTGACAAAGCTCAGGATTCTGTTATCAAAGGAATACCAGAGTATGACCTAGTAATAGACGTTTCATATGAACATCTGACATAAATAAACATAAATTAACTTTAGATAGCAATCTGAGAGAAACAAATTAAATGTTATATTGAAGGACGAGATGCCCATCTCCAGTTTATTATATTGAATTTTACATAAGTTTAACTTGTATGTTACATAAGTATTACTCACAAGTTCCAGTGTTTTTTGTTTTTCTACTAAAGTTATTCTGTCATATTCTACGAAACTATTTTATTAATAGAACGACATTTAAATTCATTAAATTATAACAGCGACCATGACGTGAGAGAATGAAGTTTTGGGTTAAGGCAACTTTCAGGTTAACTCTGGATTTATTACTTTAATATGGAAATACACTTGAACTCCTATCACATTCATACTTCCAAGATTACAGTCGGAGTGAGAAATAATAGCTGAATATACGTGGTATAAAATATAAAAAATATAGATGCATGATTTCGGAAGTGACGAGCGTGTTTATTTCAGAGGTTATAAAATTAGTATTTACATGTGTGCTACAGAATTTAACCTGCGCAATATCAGGATGGTATTGAGGCAGCGTTTTTAACACTTAAATGATTTCAGTCTAATTATACAATATATAAATTTAATAACAGCCGGCCTTAAAGAAATATGTGTGTGTAACAACATATAAGGAGTGTATATTACAGTCATTGTATATGTTTGTATTATTGTATAATGTAATAATGTTATGTGAATGTATTACGTAATTTAATAATGCAGGAGCTGTGAGAATAATAAGTTAAACCTTGCTAACAATGAGTTAGCAATGAGGAAACCTTGAGGCAGTAATGCTACTAGTCATTATTGGAGCAACAATAATGTAAATTTTAGTGACAGTTTATAAAATAGCCAATCAACAACCATAAAAAGCGTTAGTTAAATGAAGGTATTCTATTGGAGTAGGATTAGCCAATCAGAAACTGAAAAGGAGAACATTTTACAAATTTAGAGTTCAGTTGCCTGCAGATAGCGTTACTAACCAGACACAAAAAGTGTCCTCAAGAGATTTAATGCGTATTCGTGTGAGACAAAAATTAGTTTACGTGTTAAAAAGTGCAAATAATTAATAAAAGAATCTCACAGCTCTCTATCAGTGAAGTGTTATATAAATCATATCAAGCATTAATAAAAGGAGTGAAGTAAAATTATAATTTGTGTAAGCCTACATTCTTAGTCACACCACAACCCTGCTAAGAGAAACGTGTCTCTAACAAAAATACTGACGCAGCCGAGGCAAACATAAATATTTAATACTTAAAGAAACAGTTTAATTACAAAGTTAATATTTTTAAAAATTGGGGCAAAGGCTACCGGGTACCATACGTGCGGTAGCAACTACTTCATGTTCGGCTCCTCAACAGTTTAACTATAATACAACTTCTTCAAATTGACGCCCAAAGCGTGGTGCAAATAACGTAAAGAACAGAATCTTCTTCAAATTGGCGTCCATACGTGGAGCTAATCTATTCTCAGTATAAGAACACCTTGATATAGGACACCTAAGGTCTTGACGAACAACTTTGAAGTTACATAATGGTGTTTCCTTTCAATATTCGCCCTGATAAACGCAAATAAAGAAAGACTTAATATTAATGCGCTACTGACTTCCACTCTAAGATTATAAATTTTTCTTTCACAAGTGCAAAAATAGCTACCATTGTGGCATTCTCAAAGTTTGGAGCTTAGCTTTTTCTGTAAAAATGCTCCGTCAGCAAGGGCCAGTGCACCACTCATACCTCCCCTTCCACATGTAGAATCCTACGTATCAGAGAGATAATCAAGAGCTAGCTGCAGTAATAGAGAAATCAATAACCTGCTGGGTTGCCAATCTTCTGGTGCTGAGTTTATTCCCCGTACAAGCGGTTAAATATTTGTTTTCCCCAAACAGATGGTAGGCGTTCGTTTGGACTAAACCCAATTTTAATTTCTCATGTTTGTTTCAAATTGTACAAAGTGCATGCTACGGAGGTATTCATAGGGAATGTTTGAACATAGTATGGTCACAATTACTTGCAAGTAGTGGCAACTCAGGGAAGTTTTATCAGTGGCGCACTGGTTCGTTATTGATTTTGATCTATTGCAAACAAACATGAACTCAAAGATCTTAAGGGTCATATATCAAAGAGCTCTCCTAAAACTCCTCTGTAACCCCTGACAATTTGTTGGTTGAACCCTGTAACATTCTGTGTATATCCATCAAACACTGCAACACCCTTATGTATCAGAAATACCAATGTTATAGCTAATTATAGTTTCACATGGCTACAGCAAAATTGTATGAAACAATTACTTCTTTTTTTCTATTTTTTTTTAAAAAGATAGGGAGGGCAATAAAAACCCTATGCACTGCGGCCAGTTGTAATATATTGTGCTTTCTTTCATTTAATTTCCTAAGAACTTTGCCTTCTTTGCAAACTCTGCAAATCCCTTAGTAGGTGCTTTTTGAAATCCTTGCAATTACATTATTTCCGAACTAGAGTATTTAATCCTAAGAGCCTGTGGGAGCCTCACAGTGACACAGAAATTGAGATACTCTTTCATTTGCTCTCCTGCACCTATTTGATCGACTGCATGAAACACTCATACCGGATGCCAGCTTCCACCCGTGATTCACCAGAGACACTAGAGGTTTATCGTCCAATAAAAGATACAGTTTTCCTCATCATCTTTATCACTTCTTGCTATCATTAAGACTGAGGGAACTATAAAGTCAGGATTATGAATCATATGGAGGTTACAATATGCATTATTAACAGCAATTAGCTCTCTTTCTCAACGCATATACACACAGTCTAAATAATCCGTTTTAATATCAATTCAACTAAAATACGAGAGCGGATCGAAAAGTAACGCACAATAATTTTTTTCTGCCTCGGTATTGCAACTGCAATGTTGCAATTTCACACCGATATAGTTTAAAGTTTTCGCTACAGAGGATATTTTTTGTTTCATGTGCAACTCTAGCGAGAGAAACGTGAACTACGCAACAAAGATGACGCGCATGCTACTGTCGTCCACGTGTGAAGAACAGAGTGGCGTGGTTCAATATTTGTGAGCCAAAGGGCATAAACCGAAAGATATTCACAGGGACATGCGTAGCGTGTATGGGGATGATTGCATGAGCCGTAGCAATGAGGTGCCCCAACATCCACCATACAGTCGGACCTTGCAGCGTCGGACTTTCATCTGTTTGGTCCCATGAAGAAATTCCTGGCCGACCAACGCTTTGCGACAGATGCGGAAGTGAAATCAGCAGTCCGCAGATGGCTATACTCCAAGGAAACGAACTTCTACGAATAGGGCATATTGTAACTGGTATCACGATGGGAGAAATGTGTTGAGAAACTTGGTGACTATGTCAAAAAATAGGTAAAAGTTGTAAGTTCATTTGTGATTTGGTTTGTTGTTTTAACCTATTAAACTTTTTTGTAAAAAAATTATTGTGCGTTACTTTTTGATCGGCCCTCGTTATAATAAACGGTTCGCACTCGAACGTATAGGTAATCTTCAGCCGCACTAGATACACGATAGTACGAGGTAATTTATAAATGCAGTTCTGAAAACACCGCTTCTAGTGTTGAAGAACTACAGAACAAAGTTATGGCTTCTCATCTAGTCCTTTTATTAGCATTCACTGGGAGTAATTACTATACGCAACAAATGGAATAAACATCTTCTCCGTTTTCCAGCAAATAAATCAATCCACGAATGGCGTATGGGTTATAAACATAGCCTATTTAGTATGGCTTCTAAAACCTGTGCATTACATTTATATACATTGATTTATTTTACACATTCAAAAATGCTATTGCCAAGGACTGAAACTTTATTGGTTTCACTTGTCAATCTCTTCAAATATGGTAGGTGGAGTGAACTATGGACTTTGAACCTTCGTTCTTAAGAGAAGAGGTTGGACTTCACTGCTGATGATCGTAACGTATATCGCAGATCAATATTCGTCGCTAGTTAACCCTTTAGCACTAGCATTATAAACACTATCAGGAAATGTTTAAAGTGTCGTCAATGCGTTTTAAGAAGGAGGTGAAGAAGAAGAATAAGAATAAGAAAGAGGAGAAGGAGCAGAACAAAACAAATCTGAGGGAGCCAAGAAAGATGAAACTCCAACACGAATAATTAATACTCATGACCTTTAACGCCATTTGCCGCTGCTATTCATAATCTCTGTTCCTTTATTTTCCCAAGAACTCGCAAAAACTAGTCTTATGACCACTGCCTTCCTAATCCTTTTACTGCACTGGTATCACGAAGGCTCTGACGCAACAGTCCGTGACACACGTATAAGCAAAACTATAACATGGAAGCGAAGATATGACAACCATGAGGGGCTGTTGCAATAAGTGTGTCGATAAATTAATGCTTTTTAAATAGAAAACCAGTAATATAGTAGGAAATTGTTCATTTAATATCTGCTATAAGAACGTTTTACCAGAACTAATCACCTAAGGGAAATTTAGTTATATTCTTTTCTTAGAATAGGAGTGAGTACATAAAAATATGATGTGTTACACTCACATGACTTTCTCTACTCTTGTACAAACTATTCTTACAAACGCTTATTCTCCATATGCTTCATGTTAAACGAGATGTCAATCTTATTGCTAATTTTCTTGTAGATGCAAGGGGAATTGGTAGGCTTTAAGCGATAGTCAAATATATTAAGAGCTGGTTGCTTTGTGGAGTATTCCATTCCCTTCGCATTACCAGGACAAGAAAAAAATGAATAACGAATTCCCATTTGAGAAAAAGTATTGGAAGATTTAAGGGAATAACAAGCAATATCTCGAAAATGGTTCACTACACAAAGAAATGTATATAACGTAAATTGTGTATTTTAACGCGATCTACATTTCTTGTGTAGTAAAATGTTGTCTATCTCTTATGGTTTACCAGTTATGCCAAAGTCGTTCACAATGAAGAATACTTTTGGAGACATTCCAAGAAAATTCAAGATATGCATTTTATTTGTCCAAAAGTATCTTAAATATATGATATTTTAATCAAAATCGTTAGAGCCATTTTTGAGAAAATTAAAATTTTCGAAAAATGTTCCATGTAAAGGGTAATCTAGGGTGGGGGATTTTCTTGAAAACCTTCGTGTCGCATCTCTGGAAGACACTGGACCCAAATACGAAGTGTTGGTGTTTGTTTGTTTCTGAGTTATGCTGTTCACAGACAGACACACACACAGACACACACACAGAGACATGTTTCCAAAAAAAAAAAATTGGATTCAGGGTGTCTCAAAACATGTATTGCCGGTGAAATCTTGGTATCGAATTTTCGGTTGGAATACAATACTTCCCCTACTTACTATACGTAGTAGAGAAAGTAAAGAGTAAAAGCCCATAAGGCTTGCACTGATTTATTGGGTATAAACATTATTCGCTACACATACGAGTATTTCGCACACCAGCGTCTGCGTTTTGCAGTGTCCACCTTGTGCTCTGCTGAATGACTTCCGAGCATCAATGTTACTTTTATAAAGTTTATATAAATACAGATACTTTCTGTAAAATAGCAATATCTTAAATAGTATCTGTATCGACAATACAGGAAAGAAAAACAGTTATGTGTTGAATTCACACAACCTTCTCTACTCACCATTCTGCAACTTATCATTCTATCTACTTCTTGCTATTCCAGATATACTTTCAATTCACATCCACAGATTTCATTGCAGGGTACAGTGGTTAAAGCGATAGTCAGATTTTTACTTTCTCTACTACGTATACTAAGTAGGGGAAGTATTGTATTCCACCCAAAAATTCGATACTGGGATTTCACCCGAAATATATGCTTTGAGACCCCCTCAATCCAAAAAAAGCATTTTTAAAAACATGTCCGTGTGTGTGTGTCTGTGAACAGCATAATTCAGAAACGAACAGTCGGATAAACACCAAACTTGGTATTTAGGTTCAGTATCTTCCAGAGATGCGACACGAAGGTTTTCAAGAAAATCCCCCCACCCCAGATTACCCTTTACATGGAACATTTTTCGAAAATTTTAATTTTCTCAAAAATAGGTCTAACGATTTTTAATAAAATACCATAAGTTTAAGAAATTTTTATAGCAAATGAATTAAATATCTCGAATTTTCTGGGAATGCCTCTAAAAGTATTCTTCATTGTAAACGACTTTTGTTAAAGTGATAAACCATAAGAGATAGACAAATGTTTACTACAGAAAAAAATTAGATCGCGTTAAAATGCACAATTTATGTCATGTACATTTTTTGTTGAGTGAACCATTTTCGAGATATTGCTTGTTATTTCCTTAAATTTTCCAGTACTTACACTTTTTCTCAAATGGGAATTCGTTATTCATTTTTTTGTCCTAGTAATGCAAAGAGAATGAAATACTCCACATAGCAACCACCTCTTAAAATATGTGACTGTCGCTTAAAGCCTAGCCATTCCCCTTGTATCTACAAGAGAATTAGCAATAAGATTAACATCTCGATTAACATCAAGCATATGGAGAATAAGCGTTTGTAAAAATAGTTTGTACAAGAGTAGAGAATTAGTAACACATCAGATTTTTATCTCTTACGTCTTACCAGTTGTACAAATGTCATTCAGAATGAAGAAGACTTCACAGGCTGCTCCAAGAAAATTCAAGATATAAATTTCATTTGTCTTACAAATATTTTAAACATATTGTATTTTAATCAAAAGTGTTAAAGCAATTTTTGTGAAAACTAAAAATAACTACAATTTTTCCATGTAAAGAGAAGTTTGGGATGGGGAGATTTTCTTGAAAATCTTCATATTACATCCTTGGAATATGCTAAACTGAAATACCAAGGTTGATATTTAACGAATTATCGTTTTCGAGTTATGCTGTTCTCAGACAGACACACACATATATCTTTTTTCTTAAAATACTTTGTTTGGATTTAGGGAGTCTCAAAACGTGTATTCAAGATGAAATATCGATATCAAAATGTTGGATGGATTGCAGCACTTCCTTTAGAATGCCTCCGTGGTCTGATTGACAAATCCAGAGGTCTGGGGTTCGATTCCCGGCTGGAGGATGGGAATTTTTCTGTAGCCAGTGTCATTCCCCATCCTCCTTAGATACTTGATATATGAGTGGCAGTGTAAATGTGTGTGTGTGTGTGTGTATGAATTTAATCTTTGTAAAGAAAACCCAACGTAAACAAAACCATAGATACAGAATAGTAAGCGAGTAGACATCATTGCTGTTCCAAAGGCAAAGCGCATGTATTTAGATGTTAAAGGTGGCCATGAGCAAAGAATAAAAATCTTCCTGTACTTACTAATGGTAAATAATAGAGAAAGTAAAAATTTCGGCCAAAGCGTCAAGCATACATCGTTCGGAGGGCAGGTAGTAGGTACTCCCCCAAACTTAATTGCAGATGACATTCAGTAAATAAGTCAGCCGTCAGACGGATATCCACCTCTCAGCAATGAAAGGATTAAAATATTAACTTGATGACCTTGAAAGTTGATATGTGGAGGTAACTAAATACTAGGAATTATAAGTACTTGTACATTTAATATCATTCTGGTTATAGCGGAAGTGACGTCAACTCACATTTTAAATAGAACACATATACTTTCTTGCATATTCAAGTACATAACACGAATGTAGCTTATACAGCCATTTCTACAAACTACAGAAATATACTCAAGATTATAGTCTAAAAATTTCAGTGGAGAAGTAATTGAGGAAAGCAAATACAAGCATTGAAGATAATTTTAATAACAAAGTACTAGAACAAGGTAGAAAATTTAACTTTCTAGGCAGGAATGCAACATACACTACGTGGTCAAAAGTATCCGGACACCTGGCTGAAAATGACGTACAAGTTCGTGGCGCCCTCCGTCGGTAATGCTGGAAGTCAATATGGTATTGGCCCACCCTTAGCCTTGATGACAGCGTTCACTCTCGCAGGCATACTTTCAATCAAGTGCTGGAAGGTTTCTTGGGGAATGGCAGCCCATTCTTCACGGAGTGCAGAACTGAGGAGAGGTATCGATGTAGGTTGGTGAGGCTGGCACGAAGTCGGCGTTCCAAAACATCCCAAAGGTGTTCTATAGGTTTCAAGTCAGGACTCTGTGCAGGCCAGTCCATTACAGAGATGTTATTGTCGTGTAACCACTGCCACAGCCCGTGCAGTATGAACAGGTGCTCGATCGTGTTGAAAGATGCAATCGCCATCCCCGAATTGATCTTCATCAGTGGGAAGCAAGAATGTGCTTAAAATATCAATGTAGGTCTGCACTGTGATCGTGCCACGAAAAACAACAAAGGGTGGAAGCCCCCTCCAGGAAAAACACGACCACACAATAACACCACCACCTCCGAATTTCAGTGTTGGCACTACACTACACACGTTGGCAGATGACGTTCACCGCATTCGCCATACCCACACCCTGCCATCGGATCGCCACATTGTGTACCGTGATTCGTCACTCCACACAACATTTTGCCACTGTTCAATCGTGTAATGTTAACGCTCCTTACACCAAGCGAAGCGTCGTTTGGCATTTTCCTGCGTGATGTGTGGCTTATGAGCAGCCGCTCGATCATGGAATCCAAGGTTTCTCACCTCACGCCTAACTGGTATAGTACTTGGAGTGGATCCTGATGCAGTTTGGAATTCCTGTGTGACGATTTGGATAGATGTCTGCCAATTACTCTTTACGACCCTCTTCAAATGTCGGTGGTCTCTGTCAGTCAACAGACGAGGTCGGCCTGTACGCTTTTGTACGTTTCCACTTCAGTGGGCTTAGGAATGTTTAGGAGTGTGGAAATCTCGTGTACAGACTTCTGACACAAGTGACACCCAATCACCTGACCACGTTCGAAGTCCGTGAGCTCCACGGAGCGTCCCATTCTGCTGTTTCACGATGTCTCATGACTACTGAGGTCGCGGATAATGAGTACCAGGCAGTAGGTGGCAGCACAATGCACCTAAGATGAAAAACATATGTTTGTGGGGGTGTTCGGATACTTCTGATCACATAGTGTAACTTTAAAAAACTATTATTTCCTATCCGAATTTTTAAACGTTGAGCAACAAGGCTTCAGAATCTTCCAAAACTTACACTGTTTCTACGTTTTCGAGGAATATGAAAGTTAAATTTTTGTGTGATTATAAGATTTTCTGGTGAATTTTAATGTATTTCGTAAGGAGAATTAGTGAGCGTAATAAGATATCAAACTTGGAAATGCCCTTTTAATTACTTGTGATATTATGCGTTTATTTTTTAATTTTAAATTAATTTCCATAAAATTCTATATTCAGGTGTTACTTCTGTCACTGTTTTTGCTTTCTCTAACACCTACTTATAGTAGGTAGAGGAGGTATTGCATTCCACCGAAAAACTTCATATTGAGATTCCATGGAGGTCCCCTGAATAAATAAAAACAATTAGAAAAGTGTGTGTATGATCTGTGTGTGTTGTGTGTGTGTGTGTGTGTGTGTGTGTGTGTGTGTGTATGTGTGTGTGTGTGTGAACATCACAGCTCAAATACGTGAAGTCTGATAAATACCAAACTCTTGGTATTTAAGTCCAGCATTTTCCAAGGATATGAGAGGAGATTTTCAGGAAAATCTTTCCACCTTAATTTACACTTCAAATGGAAAAGTTTCATTAGTTTTGATTTTTTTTAAAAAAATGACTAACGATCTCTTATCGAAATACCATATATTTAAGATATTTGCATGACTCATAAAACGTTTGTATTTGAGGCAGTATTTTTAACTCTATAAATGATTTCAGTCTAATTATATAATATATAAATTCAATAACAGCCCGCCTTAAAGCAATATGTGTATGTAACAATATATAAGGAGTGTGTATTACAGTCATTGTATATGTTTATATTATTTTATCCATGTGTATTAATGTTATGTGTATATATTACGTAATTTAATAATGTAGGAGCTGTGAGAATAATAAGTTAAAGGTTGCTAACAATGAGGTAACCTTGAGTAAATAATGAGTAAGAAAGATGAACAGTACTACTTGTGATTCTTGGAGTAACAATAATATAATTTTAGTGACAGTTTATAAAATAGCCAATCAACAACCAGAAAAATCTTTAGTTAAATGAAGGTATTCTATTGGAGTAGGATTAGCCAATCAGAAACTGAAATATAGCAAAATTTACAAATCTAGCAGTCAGTTGCCTGCAGACAGTGTTATTAACCAGACGCAAAAAGTTTCCTCAAGACATATAATATGTATTCGTGTGAGACGAAAAATAAGTTTACGTGTTAAAAAGTGTAATTAATTAATAAAAGAATCTCACAGCTCTCTATCAGTGAAGTGTTATATAAATCGTATCAAGCATTAATAAAAGGAGTGAAGTAAAATTATAATATTTGTAAACCTACATTCTTGTCGCAGCACAACCCTGCCAAGATATCCATGTCTCTAAAATAAATACTGACGCAGCCGAGGCAAACATAAATATTAAATATTTAAAGAAACAGTTTAATTACAAAGTTAATATTTTTTTAAACTTGGGGCAAAGGCCACCTGAAAGTACATTTGGGGTGAAGGCTACCGGAAACTGTTTACCATACATGCGGTTGCAACTACTAGAAGTTCGGCTCCCCAGCAGATGAAATACGATACAACTCCTTCTAAAATACTACTTTCTCATCTTGAATTTTCTGAGAGGAGCCTATGTTGTCCTGCTCGTCCTAAACATCGTCCTCCGTGGTCTAGGGGTACCATGTTAACTCTAGTTCCCGCAGTCGCGGGTTTAAGCCTGGCAGAGGACGATGGATTTTTTCGGGGGTAAAAAGTCCTTAGCATGGCTTCCTTCGGAAGGGACATTAACCCGGTGGTCCCGTGCCATAGATTTACGGCACGTAAAAGTATCTCGTAACGTAAAAGAGGCCTCTGAGCAATATTCCGGTCTTTCACGCCGACATAGAATGGGACGCTAGAGCTATATCATTTAAAGAGCGTCCATAAATGAAATTCAATTTAACTTTTTCATTCTAAGACAAGTTTGTATAAAGAAAATTTCCCACTCCAAATTACCCTTAACATGCAAAAACTTACGCTATTTCACAATCGTTTTCTCTAGTCATGCAAATAGTATGCAGTTGAATGACATTACAAAGCGACCCGTTTTAAATATCTGACTATTTCTTTAACCTAACTTATCCTCCTTATACCTACATGGAAATGTGTAAACGTGTAATGAAGGTTTATCTCGACTATTCTATGAATAGCTTGTAGAAGAGTGGGCCAAGAAAGTTATGTGAATTAAAATATAACATTTGATATCACTCGTTATCCTCATAATCTATTCATTTTCTATTCAATCTAAGCCTAAAACCGTCTTGAAAGTAAGGGGGACTTAAACAGAACTCAAATGTCTGCCGCATCTAAGCTTTAGTCATTTCTTCTTATGCATCATAATCGTAGTTCGCCAGTAGAAACATGGAACAACCACTTAAATAACAAGTAGAAAAAGAAGCAAAATAAGACGAAAGCATCCAGCATCCTATGACGTCAGGTTTGCAAACCGACATGCCATGCCATTTTCTACCTAACTATACAATTGCATGACAGCTGTATTTGGATGGCAAACGAGTGTCTTTTTTATTTTTGCTTCTTTGTCTGTCTCCCTCTATAATGATAGAGAATGATTTCCGTGGACAGTGTTTCGTCACGCAATAATGGCAAGTACTAGCCCAGTAGGCATTGGATCGGTCATGGCTTTCTAAATACATCTGTTTCTCACAGGCTAGCCCTTTTGATACTGTAAAAAGCCTGTATTTGAAGAATAAGCTGTCTCCTGGTCTCGAGGCCAGTACATCTATGTGTAATTTGATGCCAAATTTTAATCCCCAACAGTCAAAAGGAAAAACAAGGAAGATGAAGTGTTACTTCTTCAGACAGCGAAATTAATACTATAAGAAATTAACGAAGGCGAACAATACAAACCACCACCAAAGATACAGGGTGATTTATGAATAACTGACACATTTATTTCTTTAACTGTTTCTAAACGAGTTAGCTAGCGACAACATATTATACCTGAAATGCAGAGGAGTTTTGGGAGATTATTTACCTCTCTAGCAAATGTTGAAAATGTCCTCCATCCTGCATAAGGCACAACTCAACACGTCGTTCCATGTTACTGGCCACTCCTTGGAGGACTCTGTTGTCAATAGCTTGAATCTCCTGTGTAACGTTGCGCTTCAGATCGTCCAATGTCTGGGGACTTGTGGCACAAATCCTGTATATTAAGTAACCCCATAGAAAGCAGTCCAGCGATGCCAAATCCGAGATCTCGTGGCAATGGGTTCTTGGAAATTATCCGGTCGTCAAAGAAACTTGCAATTAGTGCCATGGATTCATTTGATGTATGGCATGTAGCGCCGTCCTGTTGAAAATATCCTTGACTCAGCTCTACATCGTCTAGATGCTCAGCAAACGCCATGAAAATCTGTCAGTACCCTGCAGTGTTCACATTGTTTAAAAAAATGGAACCACTATTCTCTGTGCGGATGTTGCACACCAAACTCCGATTTTAATCAGGTGCACCGTAATCCTATACGAATTTAGGCTTACACTTTTCACAGCTCTCTGTCACATTGAGTAGCTGTACCCTGTCTCCTGCGACAAACGTCTTAATTATTTTTTGAGTGACTGATCCAGTAGTGCTCTTTACGTCAACAACAACCGTGGGAAGCCTAGATGAACGCGTTTTGCCTTTTTCACTCACCAGAGATCCAGTTGTTTCCAATTTATTTACCAGTCCCAGTATTGTGTTTCTATGGGGAGGATTCCGAACACAATATTCTCTCTGGTACGCCCTTTGAGTAGCTGTAATTGAATTCGTAATCCAGTATTGCTTTAGAAAGGAAAAGTAGTTCATTTAATGCGTACTCCATTTTCACGTTGACTAGAACAAAATCTCAAAAACAGTTGCCGGCAATAAAACTAACATTTACGAATAAAACATGAACATTCTGCTTAATTTGGTGGTAAAATTGGGGCACTGAGTGAATTTCGAGCAGAATAATTAACGAAAGAAATGTGTCGGATTTTCATAAATCACCCTGTACCAGACTTAGCATATTAGTACATATTCATTTAGTTGTTACTGAAAGTCACGAGCAACGATTTCTGTATAATTCACATAAATTAATTATGGAGAACTGAATACTACATCACCTTAGTTTTTTGATTTTATTTATTTTTCTACTTATTCTCCATTTCTTGGACACACTTTTCTCACCACCGTGGAAGCTTTCTTTATGATAGAACTGCATTGCACCATTGCGAAAATAATGCGTTTTTTATGTCTTCAATTTCGTATTGTTGACCTCGCAGGGCTTTTTCACAGTAGCAAAAATATGACAATTGGAGAGTGCTAAGTCGGGGCTGTAGGTAGATTCCGAAAGATTTCCCATCCCATTCTTGGTCTTGTGCTGCTCAGGATAATCTTCTTGCAAGAAGGAAAGGTTGACTCAGATTGAAAAATTTGATGTGTTACACTCACATGACTTTCTCTACTCTTGTACAAACTATTTTTACAAACGCTTATTCTCCATATGCTTCATGTTAATCGAGATGTTAATCTTATTGCTAATTTTCTTGTAGATGCAAGGGGAATATGGTAGGCTTTAAGCGATAGTCAAATATATTAAGAGCTGGTTGCTATGTGGTGCATTTCATTCTGTTTACATTACCAGGACATAAAAAAGATGATAACGAATTCCCATTTGAGAAAAAGTTTAAGTATTGAAAAGTTTAAGGTAATAACAAGCAATATCTCGAAAATGGTTCACTCAACAAAAAAAGTATATGACATAAATTGTGTATTTTACGCGATCTACATTTTTTGTGTAGTAAATTTCGTCCATTTTTTATAGTTTACCAGTTATGCAAAAGTCGTTCACAATTAAAAATACTTTTGGAGACATTCCCAGAAAATTCGAGACATACATTTCATTTGTCATGAAAATATATTAAATATATGATATTTTCATCAATATCGTTAGAGCCATTTTTGAGAAAATTAAAATTTTCGAAAAATGTTCCATGTAAAGGGTAATCTAAGGTGGGGGGATTTTCTTGAAAACCTTTGTGTCGCATCTCTGGAAGATACTGAAACTAAATACCAAGTTTGGTGTTTATCCAACTGTTCGTTTCTGAGTTATGCTGTTCACAGACAGACACACACACACGGGAATGTTTCCAAAATATTGTTTTTGGTTTCAGGGGGTCTCAAAACATATATTTGCGGTGAAATCTCGGTTATCGAATTTTTGGGTGGAATACAACTCTTCCCCTACTTACTATACGTAGTGGAGAAAGTAAAAATTCAGTGCTTAGTGCATGGAAAGCCGTAGATCCGTGGTTCAAATCCTGGCCAGGCATTGAAGTTTTCAATCTGAGTCTACCTTTCCAACTTTGCCTACACACGATTTGTGTGAAAGAACAATTTATTATCATTGACTGACCTAATAATGGTTCTATGAAGCAGTGGTCGTCATTTGGGTATGCTATCTAAAACTAAATTTGAGATTACCTTGTGGTTTACCGAGTTTAATGTCGTAGCTCACTAGGCTAGAGCAACGGCACGGAATGCCGAAGATCCATGGTTCAAATCTCTGCTATGGTATTGAATATTTCATTGAATTTTGCCTTTTCGGTCTTAGCATACACCCGGCTCTTGTAAAACAAGAATTAATAATTCTTGCAGAATCTTCGTCATGCAGAAAAACATATTAAGTGTTGTTAATGGTTGTAAGATTCAAGAAACTCCACCGGAGTCACCGCTTCTACATACCAGAAAACGAAGTCTATAACTGTTGGTGCTGGCTTGGCTTTCTTTATTTGGGGGGGGGGCGGAGATTTACGGTGGTGCCATGTCATTTCGTTTCAGGTGTATAATGATGAATCAACTCTCACTATCCTACACAATGCGTAGCAAAAAATCATCTCCTACATTTCTTTATCTGTGAAGAAGTTCTTGGGCGATACTTTTTCTCTGAATTCTGTTGCCGTCGGTCAATAAACTGCTACCCAATGGACACACACTTCTTATAGCTTGACCTCTTGATCACTGCCTGGAGTGCACTGTGTCCTATTCCAACTTTTGTCACAGTACATGCTCGGATGTCGTGGGTTCAATTCCCGTGGCCGATCTTCCTGATCCGGTTTCCGGGGTCGCTAGGCGAAAGTTGGGAGGGATTCTTACATCCCCCGAATTTCCTGTCCCTCCATTTCATCTCCATTCTCATTTCATCTTTCGTCCGTTGGTCTCTTTCAGGATTGAAAGTGTCGGCGATGGTGTTTCGGTGCAATGCGGTAGGGGAAAAGGATGCTCTTTGCAATCTCCGTCCCTCGGCTTTTGACTGGCTGCGGGGGTATACGAACCCCCTTGAGGGGCACTGGACCCTCTCTGTGCGGGGTGGGGTCTGCGGTCTACCTGTCCGTCTGTCAGGGAGTCTCTATCTGGAAACTTAGGGATCCTGCCTTCACTCCTGATTCAAGCCGCCCGGTGTCTCCATTCGCCTCATCCTTTCTCTCGGGGACGCCCACTTGAGGGGCCTAGGTAAAATATCCGCTATGAGGATCAGTGTAAATCCCCTCCGTAGCCAAACCAATCTAATCCACAACACACCCACAGTTACAATTCGGTTTTCCTTGTAGATCTTATCCATTCTTTCCTTGTTGCGTTCGTTAGAGGCAATCTACGGACGGCTAATACGAGAATTTTCTTCGATGCATGTTTCTCTAGCTTTAAAATGTTTCATCCATCTTCTTATACCATTAGCGCCATGTTCATACCAAGCCGAGGACCCTGTTGAGTGTCTACATTGGAAATTCCCTCCTTAACGAGACTTTCAATCACAGCACACTGACGGGAACGGAATGTAATTTGCGGCGATGTATTAGCTAATAATGGTCACATGAACATACCTAACGGTATTATGACTTGATCATAGCCTGCTTTATAGTCTATAACGTATGCCAACCTCTTTGCTTTTCTTGTAGCTCATAGGTTGATTTGCGAGAAAAGTTTGCTCATGGTTTCAGTATAATCCTCGTAACTTGACTGTCTTCACTTTATCCATTGCCCAAGAATACCACTGATCTACACAAGCTCGAGAAACAGTAAAATACGGTGAAGTATGAGGGCAAATCAAAAAGCCTTTGTCCGTATTTTTTTTGGTAACATAAGATACATACAGCCAACTAAACGTGTAGATATTATTCCTTGTAACTTTCACTATTTTTCCACAGAGTCCCCGTGCCGGTTCAGATATTTGTTCCATCGCAGCACTAATTTTGCGATGCACAACGTTTTGCCATTGTTCAATCGTGTAATGTTGATGCTCCTTACACCAAGCGAGGTGTCGTTTGGCATATTACTGCATGATGTATGGCTTATGAGCAGCCGCTCGGCCATGGAATCCAAGGTTTCTCACCTCACGCCTGTCATAGTACTTGGAGTGGATCCTGATGAAGTTTGGAATTTCTGCGTGATGGTCTGGATAGATGTCTGCCTATTACTCTTTACGACCCTCTTCAAATGTCGGCGGTCTCTGTCCGTCAATAGACGAGGTCGGCCTGTACGCTTTTGTTCTGTACATGTCCCTTCACGTTTCTACTTCACTATCACATCAGAAACAGTGGACCTAGGGATGTTTAGGAGTGTGGAAATATCGCGTACAGACTTCTGACACAAGTGACACCCAATCACCTGACCACGTTCGAAGTCTTTGAGTTCCACGGAGCGTCCCATTCTGCTGTTTCACGATGTCTAATGACTACTGAGGTCGCGGATAATGAGTACCAGGCAGTAGGTGGCAATACAATGCACCTAAGATGAAAAACATATGTTTGTGGAGGTGTCCGGATACTTGATCATATAGTGTATGTCTCCTTTATACAAGGACTATTGAAACAAGAGATATTTAACACATTTAAGGAAGTATCATACTAAGAATAAGAAAGTTCAAATTAATAGATGTGTGTATCTGTGTACATCACAACAGCTAAAAAATCTGATGTGTTACACTCACATGACTTTCTCTATTCTTGTACAAACTATTTTTACAAAGGATTATTCTCTATATGCTTCATGTTAATCGAGATATCGAGATGTTAATCTTATTGCTAATTTTCTTGTAGATGCAAGGGGAATTGGTAGGCTATAAGCGATAGTCAAATATTTTAAGAGCTGGTTGTTATGTGACGCATTCCATTCTCTTTGCATTACCAGGAGAAAAAAAATGAATAACGAATTCCCATTTGAGAAAAAGTATAAGTATTGGAAAATTTAAGGGAATAACGAGCAATATCTCTAAAATGGTTCACTCAACAACAAAAAATGTATATGACATAAATTGTGTACTTTAATGCGGTCTACATTTTTTGTGTAGTAAAATTTTGTCTATCTCTTATGGTTTACCAGTTATGCAAAAGTCGTTCACAATGAGGAATACTTTTGGAGACATTCCCACAACATGTGAGATATACATTAAATTTGTCATTAAAGAATCTTAAATATATGATATTTTAATCAAAATCGTTAGAGCCATTTTTGAGAAAATTAAAATTTTCGAAAAATGTTGCTCGTAAAGGGTAATCTGGGGTGGAGCGATGTTCTTGAAAACCTTCGTGTCGCATCTCTGGAAGATACTGAACCTAAATACCAAGTTTGGTGTTTATCCGACCGTTCGTTTCTGAGTTATGCTGTTCACAGACAGACACACACAGACACACACACGGACAGACACACAGACACATACACGGACATGTTTTTAAAAATACTTTTTTGGATTCAGGGGGTCTCAAAACTAGTATTTCCGGTGAAATCCTGGTATCACATTTTTGGGTGGAATACAATACTTCCTCTACTTACTATACGTAGTAGAGAAAGTAAAAATGTAAGAGGAATACATACCAAACCTCGTGTTTTAAGTCCAGCATCTTCCTATGATGCCACATGGCAATGTTCACGAAATTCTCTCTACCGTAAACCACACTTTACATCTTTATTTTCTTAAAAACGACTCTAAAGATTTTTATTAAAATACCATCGGTTTGTCATATTGATATGGTAAATAAAGTCTGTAGGTATCCTGAATATTATGCGAGTAGCTCGTGAAGCCCCTTCATTCTGATTGAATTTTATATAAATTTATATTGCACTGTGTAAGAAAAAGTAATCACTTTTTACGATATTACATATGAGCACAGAGGTTTGAATTGAATTAAACAGTTATTGTCTATAATTGAAAATTAAATAAATAATTAAATAGTGTTTTAATATAAAACTGTCTTATTGGCTGTATTCATCACGTAACTGAGAAACCACGAAAGATTAGGATGTTTCTCCTCGCGTAGGCGAGGAACTTGTATCAAAGTTGTGAGTATTCACAATAATTTCTTCGAAAATTTCCATACAGCGCTCATTTCTGCATTGAGAAACGTATAGCAGATAAAGATAGCGAATATGGTGGGATATTGTACTAAATATTGTTGCAAGCATTCATAATTCTCCCACAGGATGAAACTTTGAATTTTTGTGGAAGAACAGAGGTTAAAAATCTGATGTGTTACACTCACATGACTTTCTCTACTCTTGTACAAACTATTTATATAAATGCTTATTCTCCATCTACTTCATGTTAATCGAGATAAACATTTGCAGAGTCTATCTTATTCCTAATTTTCTTGTAGATGTAAGGGGAATATATATTTACAAGCGCAATTTGGAAATACAGTAGCCTTTAAGCACATACATATCTCTTAACAGCTGGTTGCTAGGTGCAGCACCATTCCTTTGCCACAGATTAATACTCTTTGCATATCCAAGACAAAAAATGAATAACGAATTCCCATTTGAGAAAATAAGTATTGAAAAATTTAAGGGAATAACAAGTAATATCTCGAAAATGGTTCACTCAACAAAAAAAGTATGACATAAACTGTGTATTTTAACGCGATCCACATCTTTTGTGTAGTAAAATTTTGTCTATCTCTTATGGTTTAACAGTTATGCAAAAGTAGTTCACAATGAAGAATGCTTTTGGAGACATTCCCAGGAAATTCAAGATATAAATTTTATTTGTATAAAAATATCTTAAACATATGATATTTTAATCAAACTCTTTAGAGCCATTTTTGAGAAAATTAAAATTTTCGAAAAATCTTCCATGTAAAGGGTAATCTGGGGTGGGGGGATTTTCTTGAAAACCTTCGTGTCGCATCCTTGGAAGATACTGAACCTAAATACCAAGTTTAGTGTTTATCCGACTGTTCGTTTCTGAATTATGCTGTTCACAGGCAAACACACACACGGACATGTTTCCAAAAATGCTTTTTTTTGATTCCGGGGGTCTCAAAACATGTATTTCCAGTGAAATCTCGGTATCGAATTTTTGGGTGGAATACAATACTTCCCCTACTTACTATACGTAGTAGAGAAGGTAAAATGAGAAGAGATTTTGATAATTGCTTTTATTTGGCGGTTGTAGCAACTACTTATGAAGTATGAGCAAGCATGTTGGACTACGTGAAAACAATTGGCATATCATGAACTTCAGAGTAACTTCTGGTCTTGTGTGAAGAAGATTGTAGAGTGAAAAGGCAGCATCAAAATAAATATTTTGAGGGCAGGAACAAGGGGTCGAGCTACATGCGTCGGCGTTATATCCATCATGTTAATGCCGGGATTACGATGAATTTTACTTAACGCGACGGGACGTAACGTGACGTTATGAAATGCTGTTGAGCTAAAGGTCTAATTAGTATGCATTTAACGTAACGTAATGAGAATGACTCTCGATTGGAGCTGGTTTGATTACTTCATATCACTGCTTCACACTGATTGGTTCCAATTACAGTGACGTCAAACTTAACGTAACCTGAAAGAAAAGTTTAGCCTTGTCAAACTCTTAAGTTACGTCAGGTTAATTTACGTCACGTTAAGTTAAGTCAGGTTAAGTCGAGCCTAAATAGCTCCTTTAATACTATGTGTTCGACTTTCACATTAGTCGGGTTAAGTTAAGTCACGTTACGTTAAATTGATCGTAATCCCGGCATAAGAGTCCCCTATTGTGACAGTATACTGTTTGTGACGTGTCAAATGTAAACAAAACGCACTCTGGTATAACACTAGTCACAGACCCTAGGTATGTATGACGTTCAATGCCGCACTTGTGTTGTGAAGCCTACTCGAACGTATACGATAATGCGTAACTCTGGCTTGTTCAGCAGAAAGAGTTCAGCATGATTCGCGCATGTAATGGTTAGTTTACCAGTATTCATTACTTGAGACAGTACGTATACATTTGTGAGTTACTTTATTTTGAGAGGTAAATGAAGATGCGCGAGTTCTTATTTCATTTATGATCCTGCTATGATACTGTGTCTGCAACCCCATGCTCCTAACTGCCTTTCTACTCTATAATTTTCTGTAAATTGTTGTTTTTCCGTACTCCGAATGCCACTTCCAAGCCATCGACCCAGTGTCTCCTGCGGAGCTCAGTAATAGAGCCGTAAATTTTTGGAGCTTGGATCATTTTGTTGATCGAGGAAGGAGCAAATCGAAATAACAAGCACTCTTTCCAGTGAGAAACAAGGCTGTTCCGATTTATCTCCAATAAAGTCCCATTTAATTACGAGGGCAATCCCAGAAGTACCCGACCTGGTGTATATATAGCGGTTGTTGTTTCAAAAAAATGACTATGGTAGAAAGTATCACCTTTATAAAGCTTAAGTTTGAAGTTTGAGGATGCTACGTTGTTTAGTAATTGTTCGGCAGCCATTAATAGTGAACTCTCTCAGCAAACTTGTAAACATGAATAAAACTGGTCATCGTTATGTGATACAATACTTTCATTTGAAACGTCTTACTCCAACTAATATTAAAGCTGAGCTAGATTCTACTCTGGTGGAGTCTACTCCTTCTTTTACGACATTAAAATATTGGGTGGCAGAGTTTAAGCGAGGCCGTACGAGCTGCCAAGACGAACTTCGCAGTGCTCGACCAAATGAGATGACAATGCCAGAAATTGCGAGGAAAATCCACAATGGTATTGGATGACCTTCGACTGAGTGCCGAGCTAGCAGACATCGTAGGCATTTCAAAAAGTGCTGTACATCGCATACTAACTGAAAATTTACACATGAGAAAGTTATACGCAAGATGGGTGCCGCGTTTACTCACAATTGAACAAAAGCAGCGTTGTGAGGATGTTTCAGTCGAGTGTTTGGCGATGTTTCGCTACAATAAAGCCGCGTTTTTGCATCGATTCATAACCATGGATGAAACATGGGTCCATCACTTCACACCTGAGACGAAGGAACAGTCAAAACAGTGGATTGAAAGGGGAGAATCGCCACCAAAGAAGGTGAAGACAGTTCCATCTGCAGGCAAGGTCATGGCGTGTTTTGAGATGCGCGTGGGATAATTTTCATTGATTATCTTAAAAAAGGAAAATAAATCAATGGCGAGTATTATGCAAACTTATTGCAGTATTTGAATGATGAAATCAAGCCACATTTAGTGGAAAAGAAAGTTTTTTTTTCATCTAGACAATGCACCAGTTGACACATCCAATATCGCTATGGCCAAAATCAATGAGTTAAATTTCGAATTGCTCCCTTATGCACCCTATTCGCCAGATTTAGCTCCCTCTGATTATTTTCTGTTTCCAAATTTGAAGAAATGGCTTGGCGGTAAAAGATTTACCAACAATGAAGAGGTGGAGTTTGCAGTTGATGGCTATGTTGCAGAACTCGACGGTTCTCACTATAAACATGGTATCGAAGCTATTGAACATCGCTGGGAAAAGTGTATCGAGCTGAAAGGAGACTATGTAGAGAAATAAAGATGTTTTTTTCCAACATTTTTGCGTTTTCTTTGTTAGGTCGGGTACTTCTGGGACAGCCTTCGTAGCTATTAATGAAATATGAGCAATGCTTGAAATTTAGACACAGTCTGATGTGCTACGTCATTCATAAAGATTAGTACGCTGTAGATGTGACTCAAGTGTCCACAGATGATACCTCAAGCATTAGAGCGCTGCAGAACAGAATTTCAGAGAAAAAAACAGCTCTGATGACAGTGCACAGGGTTAGGCGATGGTTATTTGAATCCAGGCCAACTTGTTTATTTGCCTTCTGTCAAAAAAAGAGAAAAAAATTGTTTATGATTGGTTTTAATTCTTTGTCACTGAGCGGAAAAATTTCGCTCATATAGTAATTAATGTAGTGCACTTGAGGCAGTATGTTTAATACTTGAATAATTTTTAATTAAATTATATAATATGTAAATTCAATAACAGCCCGCCTTGAAGCAATATGTATGTAATAACTTTTAAAATGTATGTAACAGTCATTGCAAATGCTTATATTATTGTGAACATGTTTAATAATGTTATGTGAATGCATTAGGTAATTTAATAATATAAGAGCTGTGAGAATAATAAGTTTAAAGTTGCTAACAATGAGGTAACAATGAGATAACCTTGAAACAATAATGACTTTGAGAGTTTGAGTGCTACTAGTCATGATTAGAGCAACGATAATGTAAATTTTGTAACATTTTTAAAATAGCCAATCAACAGCGGGAAAAAGCCTTAATTAAATGCAGGTATTCTATTGGACTAGGATTAGCCAATCAGAGACTTGAAATACAGAAGCTTACGGGTTTGGACGGTTGAAATATGTTCAATTGCCTGCAGACCTTGGTAGTGACCGGATGGAAGATGTGTTCTCTAAAGAAATATTACGTATTCGTGTGTAACGAAAATTAAGTATACGCGTTAATAAAGTACAAATATTAAATTAAAGAATCTCACAGCTCTTAATATCAGTGTAGTGCTATTTAATTTGTGTCAAGGATTAATAAAAAGAAGTGAATTTAAACTTAAAATCTGTGAAAGCCTACATTCTTGTCGCACCACGCCCTGATTAAGAGAAACGTGTCTCTAAAGTAATACTGAAGCAGCCGAGGCAAAAACAAACATAAATAATAACTACAGAACCAGTTTAATAACAAAGTTAAAATATATTTTTTAAAGTTGGAGCGTAACAACAAAAATACATTCAAAATCAGCCTTTTCATACGTAGTAGCATATTACGTAACAAACAATCTACTTCAAAATTGGCTTACCAAAGTGTGGTGCAAACTCCTTAAACAACAACAACTTCAACAACTAAATATTCTACTTCATGTTGACGTCCATACGTGGAGCTAAATAAATAAATAAAAATTCTAAAAACAATAACTACTTCAAGTTGGCTCCCATGCGTGGGGCAGAAAAACACCTACTTCAAGTTGGCCCATAACGTGGGGCACATATACACTTCAACCTCAAGCATTAGAGCGCTCTAGAACAGAATTTCAGAGAAAAAAAGACAGCTCTGATGACAGCGCACAGCGTCAGGGGATGGATATTTGAATCCAGGCCAACTTGTTTATTTGCCTTCTGTCAAAAACGAGAAAAAGTTTTTTATGATTGGTTTTAATTCTAAATTTCGCTCATATACTAATTATAATGTAGTGCACTATATCCGATGCAGAAGGTAAACGTTCATAAATATTTAATGTTAATTGTTTCCCAAGTGCACCCGGAAGACCACCTCAAATATTACTTTGATACCACTCCACTTTATTAAGTATAGTCACAATTCTTTTTAAATAACTCTAGTCCAGTGTTATATGAGTACTATGCGGAATCTTGTTTCTATTTCTAAACTTTGCATGGGTGTTACAACCTTCATCCTTTATGACGACTTAAAGCCTGCATTAGATGTTTTGACTTTATTAATTGAATGGTACAAGCAGCGATGTATGGTATATCAAATTAAGAGGTCTAATTCGCGCCAGAATTGATGAATTTAATTTATTCTGTATAGCACGAGAGTGAATGCGTTCTCTCAATTGGCGTTAGCCTATCATGTATCAATGTTTTGAGCCCCTCATTTTTGTATTTTCTGATTTTACAATGGATATATTGGACAGATATTTCACTCAAAGGTTTTCGGACTGAATAGCAAAATATACCGAACGTAAACGTTCGTAGTATTAGCTAGAAAACTGGTTTATCTCTAATAAAACAGACAATGTTTTTGAGATGGAACTCATCCTGGAGTATCTCGTATATCTTAAAACGCTTTTGTACTGACTGTGGAGCGCTCGTCCTTAGGTATAAACACGTAAATGAGCTGTAAAGCGTACGACGAAGATAGTCCTAAGGCACCTACCGCTTAACAAGTTACAAAATAAGAAAGAAAGAAGCATAGAGACAGGTGACTCACTCTTATGTAAAGCTATAAATGCAACTGGTGTATGACTTTGTTACATCGTGAATTTTCGTTATTCACGCCATAATCTGAAAACAGTTACAGAGATATCATCTCTGAAATAAACACAATATGCTCATTTTATACTCCCGCCGCTGTATCTTTGCACTTGACAGTTCGTGTGGCTTCGCGTAAGGTTGGCTACATTGTGGTTGCGACGTTGCCAGAATGGCTAGTAAACAACGACAGCTGAATGTTCTCCTTTCTATCGTGTCTAAGCCGCATACAAAAGTGTACGTAAGTAGCAAACGTCAACGAATAATAACTATTTCGTATTATTATTGTTAATTGAAAATAAGCGATATAAGCAGCTTTGGTATCGTCGGATACTCCTTTCTATGATAATAGGCATAAATGTGTCTACGTATGACGTCTAACTGGAAAGCAAAAAGATTTGTGACTGTACGAGGCTGCTTTCTTTTTTTCCCTGGAGTTGATAGAAATACCTGTTACGTTCCAGATGGTTCAGGAATTTTGTCCTCTTTCTCTTGGAGTTTCACTCCCTTGTGAATAACTACTCGTGCTTAGTCCAAGAGCTGCTGCAGTTCGTTGTACGGTTTTATCAGCAGAAATAGAGGGATTGCTATGAAGCTTCACGTACTCCTTTTCCTGTTCAAAGAATTCCCGGGTTCTCCTTAATAGTTACAATGCCTGACTATTATTAAGTGGCACACCTCGGCGCAAAGGATTTTCACTTCGTGAATTATCACTCGGCGATCGGCGTCGTTTTTCAGACATTGTCGCACTAAAGTTTGGTTTAAATAATATGAATGGAATATATATAAAATAGATAAATATAAATATATATAAACGAACAATAACAAAACTATCAAACAATAACCACAAATATAAATAACAATGAACAACATGTAGCTTGCAAGGAACAACTCGACGCTCATGCTAGAGATTCACAATGTGAAGCACATGGTTGGGAATAGTTACATCCGGCAACAGAGCCGATTTTAGTTCCGGTTCCGCTTTGTCATCGACCATCCGGAATGCTGCCTTGTGATTGGCTTAGGAAGTCAAACGGTTGAAGCTTTTCATCTGTTTTTTCGCGAGTGTACCAACTTAAACGCTAGCTGTCAAGTGCAACGTTACAGCGGCGGGGGTATAGAAGTTATACGAAATGCGCTGTCTTTGTGCTTTGCACTTTGCTTTAGTTGTTGAAAACTACAGACAGATTGTCGGTTTCGGTCATGTTTGTAATTATATCTAAGTCGTTATATCACTAAAATATATCCACGCCTATTAATGAGGAAGATTATGTGAACAGCACATCGCTGCATGTGGGCTCTTTGTCCTTGCAACGTGATCCCTTGAGGAAGGGATGAAAGGAAGATCCGAAGGGTGACCAGATCCATAAGACGATGTGCGCTAGGAACGATGGGATCCCTAAGGATTCCAACATGACATCAGTCCTGACGCTGGCTAACCTTGCCTAAGCCACCCGAAATCTTGGGAATAGACGACACACTCCCAGAAAGGAAGAGTGCAAATACTACCGTCCTGCCGCAGCGCACCAACCGCAGTCGCTTGGCCCTACTACTCTGAAACAGATAAAAGGAAGTAATGCGGACAGGAGATTCGTGTTAGAAGGGGAACCACCCCAGTATTCTCCGACTGACCCGGAGAAACGACGAAAATACCAATGGTCAGAGGGGTCGGATCTCCCGAATGTGAACCTCACATTTTACAGAGGGGCTATCTCGCTCTGTCTTTATTCTACCTTAGAGAATATTGTTATCCACTGTTATCTTTATTGCAACAACTAATGCTGCTAATGGCTGCATTCGAGGAAGAAAATGTTAATAACACTTTATGTATTATTGCTTTAAAAGCATTGGTAAGCACTAAAGCCACATTTATTTCCTCTATTATGAGCCACCTTCGGTTATATATATTTTCGATCTTGTTTACGAAGTTGTTTACGTAGCATACTTTACTGCAGTTCATTATGCTAACTCTAACCATGGTACGATCCTTTTCTGAATTTATAATACCCTCAGTGTAATTGTTGACTATTAGACAGAAGCTTTTTAAAAACCGTTTGTTTACTACGTGATATTCTTGCAACATTTACTTTCTCTGCTGCTTACCTATACCTAAGTAGAGGAAATATTGCATTCGTCCCAAAACTTCGATATTGAAATGTTACCAGAAACACACGTTTTAAGGTTCCTGTGAGTGTGTGTATGTGAACAGCATAACCCCAAAACGAATGCCCGATAAGCACAAAATTTGCATTTAAGTTCAGCAACTTCCAAAGTTGCGACTCGACGATTTTCAAGAAAATCCCTCACCCCAAATCTCGACTACATGAAAAACTATTTGAAGTGATCAATTTCCTCAAAAATGATTAAGATATATAAATAAAGTATACAACCCGAATTTTCAACGAGTAGCTTGCAAAGTCCTTCATTCGGAAGTAATTTTATATAATTTGTAAAATTAGTAAATTAAAAGAGATAAGACAAAGAACTACTACACAAAAATGTTTACATCTCCTTAAAACATAGAATTTATTTCAAATAACGTTTTTGTGGCATTAGCCTATTCCGAGATATCCGTCGTTATTATAGAATTTTCAGTCCTTTTTTTTTTACTTTCTCTACTACGTATAGTAAGTAGAGGAAGTACTGCATTCCACTCAAAAATTCGATACCGAGATTTCACAGGAAATACATGTTTTGAGACCCCCTGAATCCAAAAAAGGTACTTTAGGAAACATGTCCGTGTGTGTGTCTGTGAACAGCATAACTCAGAAACGAACACTCGGATAAACACCAAACTTGGTATTTAGGTTCAGTATCTTCCAGAGATGCGGCATGAAGGTTTTCAAGAAAATCCCCCACCCCAGATTACCCTTTGCATGGAACATTCTTCGAAAATTTTAATTTTCTCAAAAATGGATCTAACGATTTTGATTAAAATATATATTTAAGATACTTTCATGACAAATAAAATGTATATCTTGAATTTTCTGGGAATGTCTCCAAAAGTGTTCTTCATTGTGAACGACTTTTGCATAACTGGTAAACCATAAGAGATAGACAAAATTTTACTACACAAAAAAATGTAGATCGCATTAAAATATACAATTTATGTCATATACATTTTTGTTGTTGAATGAACCCTTTTCGAGATATTGCTTGTTATTCCCTTAAACTTTCCAATACTTTTTCTCAAATGGGAATTCGTTATTCATTTTTTTTGTCTTGGATATGCAAAGAGTATTAATCTGTGGCAAAGAGAATGGTGCTGCACCTAGCAACCAGCTATTAAAATATATGTCTATGCTTAAAGGCTACTGTATTTCTATATTTCCCTTGCAAATTCAAAACAAGGGAAACTAGTACGCCTTAAGCGATAGTCAAATATTTTTAGAACTGGTTGGTATGTGTAAAATGTAATTCACTTTGCATGTCAAGAACATAAAAAAATAACATCGAATTTTAGTTGAGAAAAAGTGTAAGTTTTGGAAAATTCAAAGAAATAACAAGGAATATCTCGAAAATGATTCACTTTGCAAAAACAATGTTTATGACATATATTGTGTGTTTTAACGAGATCTACATTTTCTATGTAGTAAAACTTTGTCTGCCTCTTGCAGTTTACCAGTTATGCAAAAGTCGTTCTGAATGAAGAGGACTTTTGGGGATATCCCCAGAAAATTCAAGATATGCATTTTATTTGCCATAAAAATGTGTTAAACGTATGATACTTTAATCAAAACCGTTAGAGCCGTTTTTGAGAAAATAAAAAGTTTCGAAAAATGTTCCATGTAAGGGTTGGTTTGGAGTGGGGGGATTTTCTTGAAAACCTTCATGTCGCATCCCTGGAACATATTGAACCTAAATACCAAGTTTGGTGTTTATCCGACTTTTCGTTTTTGAGATATGCTGTTCACAGACAGACAGACACACACACACAGACACACAAGACATACACACGGACATGTTTCCAAAAATGCTTTAATTTTTTTTATGTCCTGGACATGCAAAGAGAATGGAATGCTCCACATAGCAACCAGCTCTTAAAAGATTTGACTATCGCTTAAAGCCTACCATATTCCCCTTACATATACAACAAAATTAGCAATAAGATTAACACCTCGTTATCTCGATTAACATGAAGTAGATGGAGAATAAACGTTTGTAAAAATAGTTTGTACAAGAGTAGAGAAAGTCATGTGAGTGTAATACATCAGATTTTTTAAATGCTGTTGCTATTTAACTGATTCTTGCGATGTGATGGAAATATTTGGACGCGGTTTTTAAACATCTGACTTCGATTCGGCTTCCTCTATCCCCGTTTTAACTTCACCTAAATGCGTAATGAAAATGTCGCAAAGTTTTATGTGAAGTATTACATGAAATAGGTAGAAAAATGACACATAAAACTGTTCGTAAGAATAATTTGTGCAAGCCATATAAAAATAAGCGTTAGTAGGTAGAGAAAGTCATGTGAATGCAACACATCAGATTCTATACCCTCCCCCCATTTTGATGCACCTAGTAATACAAAATACTTAGGAAGCATACCTAAGAGATTCATACTATAATAAGTATGACCTGCTGCTGCCTAGGCAGTTGTCCCCCAAAACCTACAATTATGGAGTCAATGCTATCTAGAACATCGTTGTCTTAGAAGTAACAAGTACAGCGCTCTCGAGGCTCGCGAATGAGTTGCGCATAACTTGTGGCAATGAGGTAGTCAGTGACCGTTCCTGGACACGTTCGCGCCGTGGATGCCTGTATTCTCATTCAGTGCCTTCAACTGTCAAGCTACACACGGTTGCGAGTTACAGGTATGTCCGTCTTTTGTTGCAGTGGTGCTTCCAGTTTCGCTGCGCTAAGGGTCACTTTATTCACAGAATTACGTGCGACAAAATGCTTTTGGAAAGTTACCAGATAATAGCATACATAATTTTAATATTTAAATCACGTACCAATAACAATTGCAAATTTTTACTTTCTCTACTACGTATACTAAGTAGGGGAAGAATTGTATTGCACCAAAAAATTCGATACCGAGATTTCACCGGAAATATATGTTTTGAGGCCCCCTGGATCCAAAAAAAGAAACATTTTGGAAACATGTCCGTGTGTGTCTGTGTGTGTCTGTGAACAGCATAACTCAGAAACGAACAGTCGGATAAACACCAAACTTAGTATTTAGGTTCAGTATCTTCCAGAGATGCGACACGAAGGTTTTCAAGAGAATACCTCACCCCAGATTACCCTTTAAATGGAACATTTTTCGAAATTTGTAATTTTTTCAAAAATGGCTCTAACGCTTTTGATTGAAATATCATATGTTTAGGATACTTTCATGACAAATAAAATGTATATCTCGAATTTTCTGGGAATGTCTCCAAAAGTATTCTTCAGTGTGAACGACTTTTGCATAACTGGTAAACCATAAGAGATAGACAAAATTTTACTACACAAAAATGTAGATCGCGTTAAAATACACAATTTATGTCATATACATTTTTTGTTGTTGACATTTTCGAGATATTCTTGTTATTCCCTTAAACTTTCCAATGCTTGTACTTTTTCTGAAATAGGAATTCGTTATTCATTTTTTTTCCTGGTAATGCAAAGAGAATGGAATACTCCACATAGCAACCAGCTCTTAAAATATTTGACTATCGCTTAAATCCTACCATATTCCTCTTGCATCTACAAGAAAATTATCAATAAGATTAACATCTCGATTAATATGAAGCATATGGAGAATAAGCGTTTGCAAAAATAGTTTGTACAAAAGTAGAGAAAGTCGTGTGAGTGTAACACATCAGATTTTTATACATAAATACGTTCCAAAACAACAATTTTGCATTACAATATAAAGATTCCTCGCTAATCAAATTTATACAGTGCTTAACTTGGCAAGGTCGGACTTTTAATTAAAACCAAAGTCTTTTATTGAAATTATAATATTTGTCTCATACAAATGCATAAATCCAAAGCCAGTATATTCATTTATTACTTTCTCTGCCGATTTCATTGTGCTTACGTTTTTAGGGCAAGTGAATGTGACGTCTCCCCCTAATGATGAAAAGAAAGTGTATATGTGAACAACATGATTAAGAATGAAAAATAAATCCGATACTTAGTGTTAAAGTAGAACTTATGTTAAAAACACGAGAAGCTTTTCATGGAATTCTATCACCAATAACATATTTATGTGCTGAAACTGTTACCTTTTACTTTCTCAAAATTGCCATGACGGTACCGTAGTTGTAACGCAATGACTTGTTAATACATATGTTGAATTTTCGGTAAATAGTCACTGAAGTTTCTTAATTCCCAACAAGTTCACAACCTTTAAAGGCTGAGGGAGATTTACTAAAACTATGCAGCTCTCGTTAAAACATGCAATAATTCCTGTCAAGCAACTTTTTCGTACCCTTGGTCATTTCCGAAGTATTCGCTGTTGTACTAAAACTTGGGGTTTAATGTGTCCAATGATTTATTTCTTATGAGCTGGTGGCTATGATAATATATGCATTTCCTTTCTTAACGAATGGTTGTCGCTGTAGAAACTTGTAAGATCATGATGTTAATTAACCAAAACCGTTTCTATATAGGCATTTGTCGTACGTGACGTGAACTGGATAGAGAAATCTGATGTGTAATACCTATATGACTTTCTTTACCTATTGATATTTTTACTTTCTCTTCTACGTATAGTGAGTAGGGGAAGTATTGTATTCCACTCAAAAATTCGATACCGGGATTTCACCGGAAATATATGTTTTGAGGTCCCCTGAATCCAAAAAAAGCATTTTTGGAAACATGTCCATGTGTGTGTGTCTGTGAACAGCATAGCTCAGAAACGAACAGTCGGATAAACACTAAACTTGGTATTTAGGTTTAGTATCTTCCAGAGATGCGACACGCAGGTTTTCAAGAAAATCCCCCACCACAGATTACCCTTTACATGAAAGATTTTTCGACAATTTTAATTTTCTCAAAAACGGCTCTAATGAATTTGATTAAAATATCATATGTTTAAGATATTTACATGACAAATGAAATATATATCTCGAATTTTCTGGGAATGTCTCCAAAAGTATTCTTCATTGTGAACGACTTTTGCATAACTGGTAAACCATAAGAGATAGACACAATTTTACTACACAAAAAATGTAGATTGCGTTAAAATACACAATTTATGTCATATACATTTTTTTGTTGAGTGAACCACTTTCGAGATATTGCTTGTTATTCCTTTAAATTTTCCAATACTTATGTTTTTCTCAAATGGGAATTCGTTATTCATTTTTTTTTGTTCTGGTAATGCAAAGAGAATGGAATACTGCACCTAGCAACCAGGTATTAAAATATTTGACTATCGCTTAAAGCCTACCAATTCCCCTGGCATCTACAAGAAAATTAGCAATAAGATTAACATCTCGATTAACATGAAGCTTATGGAGAATAAGCGTTTGTAGAAATAGTTTGTACAAGAGTAGTGAAAGTCATGTGGGTGTAACACACCAGATTTGTTTTTAGTCTGAATCAATATATTTGCATAAACAGCTGCAGCAATATACTAAGTACTGGGAGTTCCTTATAATCAATTAAAATAACTAGCTATTCTTGAAAGGTGCGTTATGTTCTCATGACTTTCTCTACCATTATCGTTGATTTTATATATATTTTGCTAACTATATACTTCATGTTAATCACGAGAAAGATTTGCAGAAATAGTTTAATTACGTATTTATTTGTAGTTACATAATTAAAATGATTAAAAACGAGTCACTATACCTGCTTTAAAAATACCATACTCTTTCCAAGAATAAGCGGGAAACAAAATAATGGTGATACGCAGTTAAAAAAACTGTGTGATAAAGGATTGAAATATTCGAACCAATAATAATGAACACCTCGGAAATTACTAATGCTACAAAAAAAATCTTATGTGTGACACTCACATGACTTTCTCTACTCTTGTACAAACTATTTATACAATCGCTTATTCTGCATATGCGTCATGTTAATCGAGATAAACATTTGTTGACTCTAACTTATTGCTAATTTTCCTGTAGATGTAAGGGGAATATATATTTACAAGGGCAATAGAGAAATACTGTAGCCTTTAAGCATATACATATCTCTTAATAGCTGGTTGCTAGGTGCAGCACCATTCCCTTTCCTACACATTAATACTCTTTGCATATCCAAGACAAAAAAAGAATAACGAATTCCCATTTGAGAAAATAAGTATTGAAAAATTTAAGGGAATAACAAGTAATATCTCAAAAATGGATCACTCAACAAAAAAATGTATATGACATAAATTGTGTATTTTAACGCGATCTATATTTTTTGTGTAGTAAAATTTTGTCTATCTCTTATGGTTTACCAGTTATGCAAAAGTCGTTCACAATGAAGAACACTTTTGGAGACATTCCCAGGAAATTCAAGATATACATTTTATTTGTCATAAAAATATCTTAAACATATGATATTTTAATCAAAATCTTTAGAGCCATTTTTGAGAAAATTAAAATTTTCGAAAAATCTTTCATGTAAAGGGTACTCTGGGGTGGGGGGATTTTCTTGAAAACCTTCATGTTGCATCCTTGGTAGATACTGAACCTAAATACCACGTTTGGTGTTTATCCGACTGTTCGTTTCTGAGTTATGCTGTTCACAGACACACACAAAGACACACAGATACACACACAAACACACACACGGACATGTTTACAAAAATGCTTTTTTTGGATTCAGGGGGTCTCAAAACATGTATTTCCGGTGAAATCTCGGTATCGAATTTTTGGGTGGAATACAATACTTCCCCTACTTACTATACGTAATAGAGAAAGTAATAATATCTGACATAGGCGATTATCTAGTAAGATGTTGTATATCTCTAATGATTAGTCAGTTACACCAACTTATAAAAAATCTTCTCAAAATGAAGAGGATTTCATTCAAATGTAGTTTTAACCAAAATCGTTGGAACCAGTTTTGAGGAAATGAAAAATATGGAAAGGGTGGTTTAGGGGGAAATTTTCAAGGTCTTCATGTCGCATCCTGGGAATGTTGAACTTAAATAGGAAGTTTGTTAGTTATCCGCGTGCTACTTTTTTCTAAAAATGCTTTTTTTTTTTAATTCAATGCTCCTCAAATATCTGTGTATCGTATTTGGAGGGAATACAACACTTCCATTACATACCACAGGTAAAAGATACAGAAACTAAAATGTTTAAAGTTGGTAATAACTCCCCAAGTGATAACAATTTCGGACACTGTTATCAGATATAAAAGTCGTTCCTTTATCGAAGACCTCTAGATTAAAATCATAAGATTCGCTTATGTCATAAATATTCTACTCTTTATAGGTCCTTTATCGCGTAATAATTGTAATCATTCCGGTCCTAACTTCTGAAAATAAATTAGTTATAATTACATATATTTGCCTATTTATCTCTGTTACGAATATAGCTCATTTTCATTTGAATATACCTAGCACCTTTTTTCCCTACATAATTTCAAAGCTTAGCAGTGACTCATTTCAAACGCAAGGAAAGATAGGTGATATCTGAAGGACAGTATGTGAACCATACGGTCACATTGTAAAAACCTGTTTTATATCTTTCTGTTTAAGTTAAAGGACATATACAGTGCGTTTCACTTACACATTTCATAATATACAATTATAATTAGCAAAGGCGGAGCTCTACTGACAATTGGGTTTAATTAGCACCCGTCTGCAGATAGTTCATGAAGTTCCTTTTATAACATCCTGTATATACAATATTTTATCTAAGTTTTATGTTTATTACCAACTTTGCATACATAGCAATGCTGCATTTGCTTTGTAAGGATGTGAAAATTCATATTTGAAGCTGCAGTCCTCATAGAATAATTCACTTGACAACATCGTGTGAGGTTCGCATTTGGGAGTTCCCGAGTTTGACTCCCATCGACTGCCACTCTCACCTCGGGTTTTTCATGGTTTCCCCTGGTCGGTAGGTGAGTACTAGGATGGTTTGTCATCTACCACGAATTTCTTTCACTCATTTGCCTTTCATTGTGTTTCCTTCTCATATGTTACGTGTGCTTCTAAGTTTCGTGGCGTGAGGCGGTGCCGGGCAGATGGCGCGGATACTTGCTACAAGGAAACAGTACGAGGGTGGTCTGAAAAGTTTCCGACCTCAACATGAGATGGCAGCACTCGTAAATAAAACCTAGTGAATTTCGTTGTTCATCTGTTGACAGTTACTCATCGAAGTTTCAGCCATTTTGGACGCTCAGTTGTTATGTAACAGTCGTTTGAGTGAAGTGATGCGAGTGTTTTTATGAACATGGACAAAATCTAGTATCGAGCTGTCATTAAATATTTGTTTTTGAAAGGCAATACGGCTACGCAAATCAAAGATGAGTTGGATTCTGTGTATGGGGACTCTGCACCATCATTTACCACAGTGAACGTTTGGGCAGCTGAATTTAAACGTGGCCGTAAGAGCTTGGGAGACGATGAACGTTCGGACGTCCAAAAACTGCACCTACCGACGAAAACATCGCCAAAGTTCACCAAATGGTGCTAGACGACCGCCGAATTAAAGTGAGAAAGATAGCAGAGTCTATGAACATGTCAAAAGAACGTGTTTGTCACATATTAAAGCAACATTTAGACATGAGAATGCTGTCCGCGCGTTAGGTGCCGCGTTTGACCAAAAACGTGTTCGAATGAACATTTCCAACGCAGTTTAGGCGCAATAAATCCGAGTTTTGGCGCCGATTAATTACTGTAGATGAAACTTGGATACACCACTATACGCCCGAAACAAAAATACAATCCAAACAGTGGACTGCAAAGGGGGAACCGGCTCCAAAAAAAGCAAAATTTGTTTTTTTCGGCTGGGAAAGTGATGGCGACAGTTTTTGGGATAGTCATGGAGTTATTTTAATCGATTATCTTCAAAAAGGAAAAATCATTACAGGAGCATACTACGCATCATTATTTGACAAGCTGAAGGCAGAACTTGAGGGAAAACGGCCACATTTGCAGAAAAAGAAAATCCTGATTCACCAAGACGACGCACCGTCTCACACCTCAGCGGTTCCAATGGCGAAAATCCACGAATTACGGTTTGAACTGCTTGACCATCCGCCTTACTCACCAGATCTGGCCCCAAGCGACTTCTTTTTGTTCCCTCATCTCAAAATTGCGCTCGGAGGACAGAGATTTTCGTCAAATGAAGAGGCAATCTTCTTCGTGAACAATTATTTTGCAGAGAAAAACGCCGAGTACTATTTGGACGGGTTACAGAGATGGGAGCATCGCTGGGAGAAGTGTGTAGAGCTACAAGGAGACTGTGTTGAAAAATAAAAAAAAAATTCCAAAAAGTCTTGTATCTTTATTAGGTCGGAAACTTTTCAGACCACCCTCGTATTCCCCACGGAAAGTACGAGTCTGGGTAGCTCCAGCAGCGGGAGGGTCGTCGAGAAAGGAAGTGTTAGCGACTTCAGCGCGTCCCTGTAATCTTGCTGCCTACGGCCTGTAGCCTCCTGAGGGATGGTAGACGCAATAGATCCTCCATGCGCGAAGTGTTCCCCTCCGTTGTATTCCTATACTTAAACTAAATAGGTAACACTAATTTTAGGCATCACCAGTAAACTAATTAGATTAAAACAGTTGTTTTTATAGCACATACCTTAAATTAACAATGACAGCTAAATAAATAACCATCCCCGAAATGAGTACATGCTTCCCAGATACCTGTAGATCTAACTGCCAAAATAGACTGGAATCTAATACATAAGTTAAAATAAACTAATAAAGTAAAGGACAGATTGAAGTTGAATAAATGTATACATAAAATGAATACTCGGATAACCCTGTGTACATAGGGTCTAAAGTCATTTGATACTTATCTTCTCAGCATAAGAGAAAATCTTGTAGAAACCTTATCCGTGTAACTCAGAGAACCGAGTTCTGTTCACGAGACCCACTGGATGATGAGGTAGAAGTACGGAAAGCAAAAACATTTCTGAATTCAAAGAAAGAGGGAAAAGAATTCATGAACGTTTCTGGTATCTCCAAGGCGATTATCTGGTACTGTTTGACGAAGTGCTGCTTATGCAACAACAGAGAGTAAAACAAATTAAATGCCAGAAACGTTAATCCATCATGCGAGCCAATAAGAATGGAAAAAATATGTGTTCCACTCACATGACTTTCTCTACTCCTGTACAAACTATTTTTACAAACGCTTATTCTCCATCTGCTTCATGTTAATCGAGATATCGAGATGTTAATCTTATTGCTAATTTTCTTGTAGATGCAAGGGGAATATGGTAAGTTTTAAGCGATAGTCAAATATTTTAAGAGCTGGTTGCTATGTGGAGTATTCCATTCTCTTTGCATTACCAGGACAGAAAAAAAATGAATAACGAATTTCCATTTGAGAAAAAGTATAAGTATTGGAAAATTTAAGGGAATAACAAGCAATATCTCGAAAATGGTTCACCCAACAAAAAAAATTTAAATGATATAAATTGTGTATTTTAACGCTATCTATATTTTTTGTGTAGTAAAATTTTGTGTATCTCTTATAGTTTACCAGTTATGCAAAAGTCGTTCACAATGAAGAATACTTTTGAGGACATTCCCAGAAAATTCGAGATATGCATTTCATTTGTCATGAAAATATCTTAAACATACGATATTTTAATCAAAATCGTTAGAGCCATTTTTGAAAAAATTAAAATTTTCGAAAAATGTTTCATGTAAAGGGTAATCTGGGGTGGGGGCATTCAGTGCACTTCAAAACATGTATTTCCGGTGAAATCCTGGTATCGAATTTTTGGGTGGAATGCAATACTTCCCCTACTTACCATACGTAGTAGAGAAAGTAATAATCATTATTTTTTCGCAAAAAGGGTTTTAAGGATTTTGATCAAAATATTATATTTGAGGTATTATCTTGAGAAATTAAATGCATATCTTGAATTATTTTCTGCGTACAACCAGTAAAATCCTATTCATTCTTATTAACTTATTTATAATTTTATACATCTGGGAACTCATAAGAGATAGACAAATGCTTACTTCAGGAAAAACAGAGTCCGTTAAGATATACAGTTTTTCGAAACAATTATTTTCATGGCATTAGCCATTTCCGATAAATTCGCTGTTGTTCATCTGAACTTTCTAGTATTTTAAGTAATACAATCTAAGAGTGCGTTTTTTTATTTCTACTGGGCTCATGCAAACTATAGGTAATATTAAGGCAGGCATATGCAAAAGAGTTGATTATGGAATCATCCTGATTCATACTCTTACTTAAAGCTACAAAATGTGAACTGAAACCAATCATTTGTGGAATAGCATGGCACTACATAATAGTGGGTACAGTGTGGCTCTAACACACTCTATCTCCCCTCTCCTTTTTATTTTCTCCACCACGTACGCACATAGTTGGTGGAGAAGGTATTACATTCCACCCCAAAAATTCGAATCCAATATTTCAACGGAAGTACATGTTAAGGCCCCTAAATCCAAAAATAATATTTTTAGAAAATGTCCATATGGGTGTCTGTGTGTTGTGAACAGTATAACTCAAAAACGAAGTGCAGGATAAATAGCATACTTTGTATTTAGGTTGGTCGAACGAATTAAAATATTTTAGAGAAAACTGTTGTTGTTCAGTAGGGTTTAACGCCCGTTGTTACCACATAAGTCACCGCAGGCGGTGAACACGGTTTATTAATGAAATTATAATTGGGAAAGAAAATTTGGGAAGGAAACGTTCCCACCTAAGTTTAGCGTAGCTCCCCGACATTTACCGAAAATTTGAAAAATAACCTCTGTCAGGCATTTGAATCCCGCATCTCTCGTTTAACAGTCCGTACCTTAAAGAACTCACACACTCGTGTCAGTACGTGTATATTTCTGCAAACCCATAACTCAAAAACCAAGTGTCGGATGAATAGCGCACTTGTATTTAAATTCAGCATGTTCCTAGGATGCGAAAAGAGGATTTTCAACAAAATCCCCCATATGGAACTTTTTCATTGATTTCTTTTCTCAAAATTGTTCTAATTATTTTGATCAAAGTACGAGGGTCACTATTTATATTTTAAGCCTTAGCAACCCTGAATATTGTAGGTGCCATCTGACGTTTCCAATGGAAAGTTTGACATTTTTGACCATAATCTACTTCAAGCATTTTGTCAATAGAGCGTCATTTGTTTTGTTTACACTAACTCTAAAATTGTGTGTCGACAAAAACATGGAATTAACTCATGATTTATTACGACTTTCGACGTGGATTATCAAGACAAGAGTGCATCAATCAACTAACTTCCACATTTGTCCACAAAGCTCCGTTCTTTGCCACTGTGAAACGTTGGTATAACGAATTTAATCGTGGGCGCCGTTCGCTCAATGATGAAGTTCGTGAAGGTCGTCCAAAATCAGTTGTTGTGCCAGAAAACATTGATGCTGTTCAAAAACTAATAATGAAAGATCGTCATGCGACATATTGTGAGATTGAGGCAACCCTAGGCATTAGTTCCACCAGCATATATAAAATATTTCATGATTATATAGCCGTGAAAAAGGTTTGCTCTCGTTGGAGCCCACATAATTTGACGCAATATCAAAAAGATGCTCGTGTCTATTGGTGTACAAAAATGCTCAAGAAATACAATGGCGGTGCCTCAAAAGACGTATTTAAGATTGTAACAGGTGACGAATCATGGATCTATGCGTATGAACCGGAACGTAAACAGCAGTCGACTGTATGGGTGTTTCAAGATGAAGCAAATCCAACAAAAGTTGTTCGCACTCGAAGCACTTCGAAGCAAATGGTCGCATGCTCTTTCAGCAAAATTGGTCATGTGGCATCACTGCCTTTAGAGGAACGTAAAAGGTCAATGCCGAATGTTACACAACCATTTGTTTGCCGGAAGTCTTCGGTGAAGTAAGGAAAACCAACAAGAACCGTTGGATCGTTCTTCATCAAGACAATGCGAGCGCACACACATCTCGTCTAACAAAAGAGTATTTGAAGGCTCAAAAAATGGAATTGATGGGTCATCCGCCATATAGTCCTGATTTGGTACCCAATGACTTCATTTTGTTCCCGAACATCAAGAATAAATTGCGTGGACAACGATTATCGCTGGCAGAAGAAGCCATTGATCCATATTTTGGAGGTGTCTCAAGAAGACTGGAATAAATGCTTTGACAAATGGTTTAAACGGATGCAAAAGTGTATTGATCATAAAGGAGAATATTTTGAAAAACAATAAAGCAGTCTTAAACCAGAAATTACTTTGTTTTAATTATTAGGCTCAAAATATAAATAGTGCCCCTCGTAATATATATATTTAAGATATTTGCATGACTAATATAATGTCTGTCTTGAATGTTCTACGAATAACCTGTGAATCCTTTTAATTTTGAGTGAATTGTTTGGAATTTTGTATAAATCGTAAATCATAAGAGATAGACAAAACTTGCTAGTGTCTGAAAAACGTAGATGTCCTTAAAACACGCAGTTATACAAAATAGATTTTTTGCAGCGTTAACTATTGCCGAGATATTTGTTGATTTTGTTTGAATTTTCTAATACTCTGTCATACATTTTGAAGTGCTAAATCATTATTCGTTTGTATCTCCCGAAGTCATAGAAAGATTATGGCATTTCAAAGCCAGCATATTGCGACCCGCTTTTTAAATATTTGAACTGTTGCTTTAGGCGCCTGTACTCCCATGCACCTACAACGAAATTAAACCGTTTCTAGAAACGTTTATCTCAATTAACATGAAGAAGTAAGGAATATAGGCTTTCAAAAGACTGGCTTGCACAAGAAATATAAAAATAAATAATAGCGGGTAGAGAAAGTCATGTGAGTGTCACACTTTAGGTTTTCTCATACTGAATCCGAAACACATTCACACTCTCATTCTTTAGGAAATAGTTAAGAAACACAGTTTTATGCCTACAGATAGGAATCAGACCTGGAACTTGGATCTAGAGGTTAAAATGCTAACCTCTAGACACAAGAAGTAGTCCGAAAATATATTGTACGTATATTATTAATCTAGCTGCAGATAGGATTAGCGCTGCTACGTAAAAGTCAACTGCAGGTGTCTTAAAACTGAACAGCGTTGTTAGGGAGAGTTATGGAAACTCAACTTTTGTTATAATATCTTTTTCAAAGTAACAGAAAATAGTAAGATGAGATTTCTACAACTTCTGAGCACTTGTGCGTTTTTTATGGTCCGCTCTATGTGTCACTCTGTATCATGACAGTGTGTTGCATAGGCATTAAGAATATATGTTAGTGTTTCCCAAAATGAATTTCATATAAAATGGTTAAAATTCTAACGGTATCTGAAATTAATCATGGTGATTCTGGTGTTGTAAATAATGTGTACGAGGGGCACTATTTATATTTTGAGCCTAATAATAAAAACAAAGTAATTTCTGATTGAAAACTGCTTTATTGTTTTTCAAAATATTCTCCTTTATGGTCAATATACTCTTGCATTCGTTTGAACCATTTGTCAAAGCATGGTTTTTGAAAGCATCAACGGCTTCTTCTGCCAACGAAAATCGGGGTCCACGCAATTTATTCTGGATGTTCGGGAACAAAAAGAAGTCATTGGGTGCCAAATCAGGACTTATGGCGGATGACCCATCAATTCCATTTTTTTGAGCCTTCAAATATTCTGTTGTTAGACGAGATGTTTGTGCGCTCGCGTTGTCTTGATGAAGAACGATCTTACGGTTTTTGTTGGTTTTCCTTACTTCACCGAAGACTTCCGGCAAACAAATTGTTGTGTACCATTCGGCATTGACCGTTTTACGTTCCTCTAAAGGCACTGTTGCCACATGAACAGTTTTGCTGAAGAAGCAGGCGACCATTTGCTTCGAAGTGCTTCGAGTGCGAACAACTTTTGTTGGATTTGCTTCATCTTGAAACACCCATACAATCGACTGCTGTTTACGTTCCGGTTCATAGGCATAGATCCATGATTCGTCACCTGTTACAATCTTAAATACGTCTTTTGAGGCACCGCCCTTGTATTTCTTGACCATTTTTGTACACCAATAGACACGAGCATCTTTTTGAGATTGCGTCAAATTATGTGGGATCCAACGAGAGCAAACCTTTTTCACGGCTATATAATCATGAAATATTTTATATATGCTGGTGGAACTAATGCCTAGGGTTACCTCAATCTCACAATATGTCGCATGACGATCTTTCATTATTAGTTTTTGCACAGCATCAATGTTTTCTGGCACAACTGATTTTGGACGACCTTCACGAACTTCATCATTGAGGGAACGGCGCCCACGATTAAATTCGTTATACCAGCGTTTCGCAGTGGCAAAGGACGGAGCTTCGTGGCCAAATGTGGAAGTTAGTTGATCGATGCACTCTTGTCTTGATAATCCACGTCGAAAGTCGTAATAAATCATAGCACGAACATTTTCATGAATTAATTCCAAGTTTTTGTTGACACACCATTTTCAAGTTGTGTAAACAAATCAAATGACGCTCTATTGACAAAATGTTTGAAGTAGATTATGGTCAAAAATGTCAAACTATCCATTGGAAACGTTAGATGGCACCTACAACATTCAGGGTTGCCAAGACTCAAAATATAAACGTGCCCCTCGTATAAGCTTCTTGCAGCTTCTGGCAAAACACTTTGCTGCTGCTCTTTGCCCATCTATCTGTTCTTATATTTGTGTCCTGCCAATTGTCTTTTGAGATGATGAGTTAACTAAATCCTATTAATGCAAAATCTTATAACATGTTCCTCAGCTCTGCAGAGTAGACAGGGGGAAACTGTTTTAAAAATCTTCAAATATTATATATGTAATTTCTTTTGATTTTTGGGGGGAGGGGTAGTGCTTTACGCTCGTTCCTACCAAGCCGGATGGCTCAGGCGGCAACGTCCGTAACCGCATTCGGGAGGTTTGGGGATCGATCCCCGCGACCACCAACTCTGGCCCATGGGGTTTTCGTGGTTTCCCCCGGTGACAGGTGAATGCTGCGGTGGTTCATCTACTGCCAGACTCTCCTCGCTCTACCTTCCTTGTCATCTATTTCAGGTTGTAGTTGTTCGGTGGCTTGCGCTATGTAAAGGTTTCTTCCGTGGCGTCGCTACAGTACGTGTCTCTCCTCAGAGTGGGCTCCACCCCGGGGACCCTGGAGGTTGGTGGCTTGTGGGCAGGGACCGGGCGACTACGGATGCGTTCTATCTGGAATCGTTAGGGACCCCATCCGTGCTAGCACCCGTCGGCTGCCGGATACGAACGCCTTAGGGTCTCCTCCCTCATACCTCCCTCCAGGGAGGAAAGGTAGAGATGGGAATCGAAACGTGTGAAGTCGGGACAGCAGGTAAAACCGTTTCAGTATTGGCAGAAACGCACGCGCTACACCTCGCAACCCGGTAATATTCCGATGCCTTGCCCTTGTATTGCACAAGTAGCACAACTATCTATTCTTGATTTCCATCCCTAGCAAAAAGGGCCGTTAAGGCCTACTTGAGGTGCCCTGCCCGGTTCCGGGAGCCCCTCCGTGATGTTCACATTTACCTGTAACGCTCGTTCTTAATGTATACGGCACCACACGTGATGGACACTGATAATACATAGAGTGAAATTATAACTTGGAAGGTGTATGTTCCACGCATTACCGCAGATTTAAGTGTGTTAAAATTTAATTGTTATTTTGAAAGGATTTTGAATTAATATTTAATTTATATATTAATATATTAAATTCAATTGAGGAGTTTTAGAAAATGTAATTTAATTAGTAAGCATGTAATAGAATATATTTGTCTTACTCAGTTAACTAAATATAATTGGATGACACACGAGTGCTTTAATTACCTCAGCTACTAGTGTCAGTAATTTCCTTCGATAATGCATCACATATGAGGGGTTTTTTGTTGTCCTATTATAACGGATATGAAGAATTAATGTTCAATATGATTGCTGACTTCACTCGTCGACTAATTTATCTTGGGCAAAGGACAAAATTTACAGTTACATGGTCAACAAATGAATACAATAAAGAATAGTGATTTGTTTTTTTGGTTAGTTATTATGAACTGGTCCGTGCTGGTTCCTTTTTCAGAGTCCTGTATTCGATTCTGGGACGTTCAATGGGAATTTTTTACTGATTGCAACGTTTCTCATGGTGACCATGTCATGATTAGATGAGGTGAATTGAGGTTTAGGGCAACCCTTACTTTACATTTCTCGTATTAATCTCCAGTTCAACACCTAATGTGTTTAGGTTTTACCCCGCATGCAACTCTACATCCGAAGTAGTCTGCAACTCTGCCAAACAAGGGGAGAGCAGCTTGAAGTCCAGAAAGGATGTGGCAAAGACGGGTTTCAATACTGCAGATTCATCAGCTTCAGAGATTAAACTTCCTGCTTGTTCAGGTCTCATGGAAGTTACAATTGATCAACCCATCCCTTTTGCGGGCGACTTACACTTCTTCTGCCACGAGATCTTATTTCATTAATAGTTCTGGGACACGATCTTCCGACATTCTTCCCAGTGCGCTTTCCAACTACGTCGAATCTGCTTAACTTTCTTTTTTTAATTTTATTTTATGGACGCTCTTTAACTGCTATGGACCTTAGCGTCCCATTCTATATTGGGCGTGAAAGACCGGCAATTTTGCTCAGAGGTCTCTTTATCAGGCTTGAGATTCTTTTACGTGCCGTAAATCTACGACACGGGACCACCGGCTTTACTTCCCTTCCAAAGGAAGCCATGCTAAGGATTTGTACGCCCTAAAAATTCTATTGCCCTCCGCCGGGTTTGAACCCGTGACCTCGGGAACTAGAGGCTAGCATGGTAACCACTACACCACGGAGGAGACGACTTTAACTTTATCTGTAAGCGTAAAGATGTTCAATTCATTTCGGATATGCCTGCAACACTTCCCAGAAATCTCACCTCAGCGGCCTCCAGCCTCTGTCCCTGTTTCTTGGTAAGGTACCAACATTCTGAACCATACAAGAGAGCAGGAACGGCCATCACTTTATAAAATGTAAACTTAGTTTCTTTGCGAGTTGTTGTAAGATGTTTTAACACAGCCGCACATCTGATTAAATCCACAATGTATTTTACCATCTACATTCACATTTTTGCAGTGTATACGTATGTATATGTGTGTGTGTATACAAGGTGAATTATTTAACTTGAGACAGTACAATAATTCCAACACTAAGCGTTTTAGAAAGAAAGGTCTTTAATAAAAGTTGCTTGATATTATGGGGGAAAGTAAACGTCATTAGTGTTGTTTTGTTTGGAGGACACTGTGATAGTCATTTTAGGGTCAATTTATTTTTTTTAAATGGGAACCTACGTTCCCATAGTGTTTTTATTAGAAAGTGGTTTATAAAAAACTGTTTATTTTGTGATGAAGAATAGGGTGGGAAAATGTTAGTTCCCAATTACGAAAAACAACTTGACCCTCAAATGACCATCAATGGATGATCCAACCATTTATTCCGCTCTTGGTACACAGCCATTCAGAATGTTCGTTGTTATTTACGTTGGTGTAAGAACAATTGCAAAGTGCTTTATACATATCTTTAGTTTTTTATGAGGAGTGAGAAAACAACATAAAAAGGTAGGTTCCCACCTTAAAAAATTAAATTATTAATCCTGTACCACTATGTGTGATTTTAAAGCCGAAATCACATTTGTTGTACTCTGGTTTAATGGGATTTCTAATGTTGATTAACAAGAAAAAAAACAGTGAACAAGTTTCGCTAAATTGCTCACTTACGTTTCGAACTTGTGCACATAGATAATAACTCTACGACAGTGAGACAGAAAGAGAGAGGAGGGTGTAAGGGAATTAAAAGAAATAATTCTTTAATGATAACACTCGTCAAGTATCCATTATGCATTAGAATACCACCTTTCTAGGGCTAAATAATTAACTACTGATATTTTTTGCTGCCTTTTTCGGATCCTGTTACTTGGTTGACCTAGTTAGTCGACAAGGAAACGCTCAAAACATTACGGCCAATTCGGGACGCTGAGTCCACTTTCTCTGCCGAAAGACATGTGCAATAAATGTGTGCAAAATTTGTGACGTGTTTCACATCGCGTCAAATCCATGCAACGATGCAAAAATATTCAACATTTTCATCTGGTACATTAAGTAAATTATCGGGCCCGCCACAATTAACATCGCTGACGTAGTTAGCAAACCAGTAAGATAACGATAAGAAATTATAAGGCAGTATGAAACGTTGAGTGTATAGAGCATAAATATGTAAATATAGATCTGTGCATTTATTTACAGAAAACTTTGATGTGTTACACTCGCATGACTTTCTCTACTCTTGTACAAACTATTTTTACAAACGTTTATTCTCTATATGCTTCATGTTAATCGAGATATCGGGATGCTAATCTTATTGCTAATTTTCTTGTACATGCAAGGGGAATTGGTAGGCTTTAAGCGATAGTCAAATATTTTAAGAGCTGGTTCCTATGTGGAGTATTCCATTCTCTTTGCATTATCAGGACAAAAAAAAGAATAACGAATTTGAGAAAAAGTGTAAGTATTGGAAAATTTAAGAGAATAACAAGCAATATCTCGAAAATGGTTCACTCGACAACAATTCGAGATATACATTTCATTTGTCATGAAAATATCTTAAACATATAATATTTTAATCAAAATCGTTAGAGCCATTTTTGAGAAAATTAAAATTTTCGAAAAATGTTCCAAGTAAAGAGTAATCTGGGGTGGGGGATTTTCTTGAAAACCTTCGTGTCGCATCTCTGGAAGATACTGAACCTAAATAGCAAGTTTGGTGTTTATCCGACTGTTCGTTTCTGAGTTATGCTGTTCACAGACAGACACAAAGACACACAGACACACACACACAGGGACATGTTTCCAAAAATGCTTGTTTTGGATTCAGTGGGTCTCAAAACATATATTTCCGGTGAAATCTCGGTATCGAATTTTTGGGTCGAATACAACACTTCCCCTACTTATTATACGTAGTAGAGAAAGTAAAAAGGCACACTTGAAACTTTAACTATCAGGTATTCCCTCCAGTAAATTACGGTCTTGTGGTTAAACGTTTGCAACAGCGTGGTTGTAAATATATCACTGAAAATGTGCAGCCGCAGGCTTTGGTATGCTTAAGTACAATTAGTAATCTTAGATACGTTAGTTTTTAACATGCCTCATTTAATACTTGTTCGTGTCCTTTCTTAATCATGTCAGTTCTATCTCAACACTGTGGTTTATCTAACTTTAACTCTGTCTGAATTAAGCTCAGTTTGAAGAAACTAACTAAAAGCATTAGCTTAGTTTGGGGAACACACCTAACATGAGACGTCATTTCGTGTTTGGTTTATGTAACTGAATGTACAGAGTGAGTCAAAAAACTCCGAACCGGCTTCTGAAACTGGCCACCGTCGTTGTCAATACATTTTTAGCACCTTTTCAGAAAACTATCCATCACTCGCCGTAGTTCACGTTGAGAAATTTCCTTGCGGATATTTTGTTTTAATTCTTCCAACATGTGTGGTTTTGTCCTATATATTTCATGTTTTAAGTACCCCAGAGGGGTATTTTATGAACAATGTTACCACCTGCGCGGTGTTTTTCCACTGGGCGTGTGGAAATATGATAAAAATATGATAACGCACTGCTGCTATAAACAATGCCACGCTGTTGTGGTTTTGCTGTGCAGTGTGAAGTGCAGTATTGAGTTGACGATGATGTGATGTACTTCAGTTATTACGAGTTATTTATTGTTTTGTCCTGTACTTAGTCACAAAGTATATTATGACTCAGTATATGTTTTCTACTGCACAGTGTGTATTTATTTATGATTCGTATGTGTTAACTCGGTCAGCTCGCCAAGTGAAAGTACGATTTGCAGAAAGATTTCCAAGTGTAAAAATTCCAGGTCGTACAACAATCCATGAACTTTACGGTAAATTTCAGGCCACAGGAAGTGTTCAGGCTAAGAAATCTAAAAGACGGCGTACGGTTCCTACCGAAGAAATATTAGACGGCATCGGTCATCGTTTGGAAAATTCCCTCCAAAAATCGCTTAGGCGTGATTTCTATATTTGGGATAACTTAAAACATAAAGTGTACAAGGCAAACCCACACACTCTGGAAGAATTAAAACTAAATATCTGCCAGGAAATTGCAAGCATTTCTCAACGTGAACTACGGCGAGTGGTGGATAGTTTCCTAAAGAGGTGCCAAAAATGTATGGACAACGACGGTGGCCAATTTCAGCATCTCCTTTCACAAACTTGGTAAATAAAGTCTTTAAAAGTAGTTTTAAAAATGTATGGTTTCATCCGCGCTTTTCTATGATAACGGCAGCGAGCGCCGAGAACGCGGACAGGAAAAACACCGTGCAGCCAGTTCGGAGTTTTTCGGCTCACTAATATAACTTCAATTGTTTTCTTTATTATGTGATTATTTTACTTCAGTTACAGAAAATGAATAATTCACCCAACAGATTTGCATACACTATGAACTTTAGGCTTTGTTTGAATCCCCCCCCTGCTACAATAACATTTTTAGCCTCTGATCCTACATGTAGGTGGTTTGTTCATCAAATTTCTTGTTCTATCTTTTTCTTTACGACAGAGACCTTGTACGACTCAGGATTTAAACCCTATTTGCTTGTGGAAAACGTTTATCAGTGTCACCAGGATTTTAAATGTATGCGCTTTCAAAATTAAATTAATTTTCTGTGATGCGAATTCGCGAAGTTAGCATTAAGGGGTTAAGCTTCCTGAAGTATGATATTCCTATTTACCACTTCTGTGAAGCAACATTCACGTGGAGAGAGCGGGGCCTGAGAGAACCTTCTCCTTTCACTATCTAGCAGCCTTCTTCCGACGAAAGTGGATTAGTTAAAATCCGATTGAGGGCCCGTGTATCTCACGACGGTAACCAGCGTCTTGTGTCATGCAGTCAGTTTGTCTTACTGATACCTAAAAGCAACAATACTTTGTAGTTATCTATAGTATTTTCCATGTGTATTCAGCACAGCAATTCCCATACCAGAGAGTGCTCCCCTGGGGAGAGAGAGAGGAGTTACTGTAAAAACATACTTTTTCGACAATAGCATTGTTTTATCCACTTTCCGCTCATGCTGTTATGATGGGAAGTTGAAAGTCCTACACTTCGTGCGTTTTCATTTTTACCGCAGATGTTAACAAAATGTATTTAATCCTCCAATTTTTATGTGTATATTTATTGTTGCAGACATACAACAAAGTCGTATTTGATACCTTAGTTTTTACCATTTAAATCTTACCGTTTTTACTTCCCTTGATTTGTTAACATTTACTTACAAATTTTTGCATTTAAATATAACTGTTTCGGCAGCCATGTCGCCTTCAGCTTTTTATTTAGTCAACACTACCAAGTGTGATTAATCGATCACCAATTCGTAGAGGCTAGCGTGGTTGACCTTGATATTACTTTTGAACAACAGACAGTAATTAATTTTGATTTAGCGTAAGCATTTCTATTATTCACTATCGTAGAAAAAATTGTGTATAATACTCATACGAAGTGACCAGCAGAGAGCCCGACTAGGCATGTGGTTGGTCGAGAGAGCGCCGTCGAAAAATCCTAAGTTTAAACACCCGACAATTGCTGATGAGCACCTCGCTGGTAACTGACGTAAGCATATGCCAGAAGAAATTACGTAACTCGCCCATGTGTCGGACATGAAGTGATCTTTTACCCTAAACCACTTGTCACCTAATCTCTACTTACTTCAACATCGGGAAATGACGTGCAAGAAAGCTAAAACCAATTTTCTGGAGTTATTTAAACAAAGTTGTCCTGAATATCTCAAACTTGGTAAAATCATATTTATCACAATCTGTTAAAATAAAATTATAACCGTCACAATTTCCATTATTGAACATTTAACACAATTTTCTCAGATTTCTTTCGTTCACTACTATTATCACCGCACATTTATTTTAGCTGACGGTAAATTTCTGCCGGTTTCAACTTCCGAGAATTCAAAAATTTAACAAACGCCTCTCACTCCATAGCCGGGGGGACTTTGTATCCCACAGTTCATTTTGGACAATCATAATAACAACTTCTTTAATCTGAAACTCACCCAACACAGAGAAAAAATGTCGAGGAAACCATTCAACCTTGGATAGAAGCGCGACAACGATCTGCATAACGGGAATGCACAAACGATTGTTATTTCCTGGATGACCCTCGTAAATCAACAAGCGTAAAATTAATATATATATATATATATATATATATCCTCCCATTTGTACTTTTTGTGATCTCCTGAGATTTATCATACGATTTAAAAAATACTACTACTATTACTGCTACTTCAGGATGTGCCAAAAACCTATGAACCGGCTGCGCGGTCTTTTTCCTGTCCGCGTCCTCGGTGCTCGCTGCCGTCTGCCGCTATCATAGAAAGGGGCGGATGAAACCATGCAACATTTTTAAAACTACTTTTAAATGCTTTACTTACAACTTTATGAAAGAAAATGCTGAAACTGGCCACCGTGGTTGTCCATACATTTTTGGCACCTCTTTAGGAAACTATCCTGAATTTTCTTGCAGATGCAAGGGTAATTGGTAGGCTTTAAGAGCTGGTTGCTATGTGGAGAATTCCATTCTCGTTGCATTACCAGGACAAAAAAATGAATAACAAATTTGAGAAAAAGTATAAGTATTGGAACATTTATGGCAATAACAAGCAATATCTCGAAAATGGTTCACCCAACAAAAAAATATGTATATGACATAAATTGTGTATTTTAACGCCATCTACATTTTTTGTGTAGTAAAATTTTGTCTATCTCTTATGGTTTACCCGTTATGCAAAATTCGTTCACAATGAAGAATACTTTTGGAGACATTCCTAGAAAATTCATTTAATTTGTCATGAAAATATCTTAAACATATGATATTTTAATCAAAATCGTTAGGGCCAGTTTTGAGAAAATTAAAATTTTCGAAAAATGTTGCATGTAAAGTGTAATCTGGGGTCGGGGGATTTTCTTGAAAACCTTCGTGTCGCATCTCTGGAAGATACTGAACCTAAATCCAATACTTATACTTTTTCTCAAATTCGTTATTCATTTTTTTGTCCTGGTAATGCAAAGAGAATGGAATACTCCATATAGCAACCAGCTCTTAAAATATTTGACTATCGCTTAAAGCCTACCAATTCCCCTTGCATCTACAAGAAAATTAGTAATAAGATTAACATCTCGATATCTCGATTAACATGAAGCATATGGAGAATAAGCGTTTGTAAAAATAGTTTGTACAAGAGTAGAGAAAGTCATGTGAGTGTAACACATCAGATTTTTAAAACTTCAATTTATAGTCTTCTTTCAGCTATTGTCCTGTAGTTTATCTTTTTTAAATTAGTTGTTCTGCTACTGTGAACGTTTAAATGCTACCACTTCTTCTAAATTGTTCTCAAATATCTGTGTTTAACAGAAAAAAGTACTTGAATAACCACATGGATTCATAGTGGTTACATAGCTTAAAAATACGTACATAGGTATAGTCAATTAATTAAGTTAAGGCAATGAATGTCATATTAAATTGTTATTTTAATATCCACTAGTGGATCCGTTCCTGTAGAATCGAAATAATGGTAGTTTTTCCAATTGTTTACAGAATGGCTGCAAACATGACGGAAATCGAAGAGTTGAAAAAGAACATCAATGACGTGTTCCTCATCACCAATGGCATTATCGTCTGCTGTAAGTATAAATTTGCCAGTGAAAACCCAAAATTTACACTTCTGTCTCTACACCAATAAATATTTCAGGAAACAGTTTTGTCTTTCACACAAGAAGTGATTGAGCCAGTTCCCCTTAGGCTCCAGGGTCAACGTAAGGAATTCAAAGAACACAGATGTGTTAGCATCATTGTAAACTTTACAGATAATAGGATAATTAGTAGAGGTTTACTAGCTGCTAATAAATAGAAATATGATTTGTACTGATTGTATTTGTGTTGAAAGACACCCGACTTTCTCACACATATTCTTTATATACTACAAAACTCACAAAAAAGAACCTCTTTTCTGTCTACCTTATGTTAGTCACAATAAACATTTGCTGGAACTGAGTTCAGATAAGCCACCACGAACTTAGATTAATATGCGGAAACAACATTCAGTTGTTTACATCAACTATTAAGCTTTTTCAATAACTTATGTCAAAAGAAAAACTGAGGAATAATGGCACGTTTTAAAATACGTAATATAGATGCCGCTATCACAGATGTTTTACAGGAAACGTTACAAATATACAATAGTGAAGATTTCAGAAACGGTCGATGCTACAAAATATTATTTCACATAGATCTCATATTTTAATAAGCTGTAAATTTTTCCTGTAGTAACATTTGTCAGTTTCTTAGGTTTCCCAGGTATATAAAATTAATTACAAATGAGGAGGGTTTACAGCTAATTCTCAGAACGTTCACGGTATGTTCTATTAGTCATATTAATATCTGAAACTTAGCATTTTAATAAAAATATAAAATAAAAACCAACGGATATTTTTCAATAGTGGCTAATTTTAAGGTTGGGGAGAATTTCGTGAAAACTTTCGCTTTGCATCCTTGAGAGATGCTACCCACAAAGGTTTAGCATTTATCCGATTTTTAGCCTTCGACTTATACTGTCCACATTCTAAAAATGTCTTCTTTGTTTTCAGGGGACTCAAAACATATATTTCTGGCGAAATCTCGATATCAGCCTTTGGATGGAGTACAAATACTTTCGTTACCTGCGGCAGATAAACCAAAGTAAAACTTAACTTGGCGTTCTACTTGGCAACAGCACAGGGAAGAATATAAAATTGCAACATCTGCGGGCTTTCCAGGGAATCACCTCCTAATGTGAATTGTGCATTATGTAACCACCTTCCTTCTTGACCTGAAAGACCGGCGAGTGCAATTTTCCCTGTACAGTCACGCCTCACGCTCACGTGCGCATTGGGGAAAACACCTTCATTAAATCTAGTTTTAAATTTACGTCATACATTCATGTCCCGGATAGTGTTAAAAAGATGTCCTATAAAAACTGATTGGAGGGGGGACAGTAGTACAAAAATGCGGCTCCGCGTGTATACAAATACTAATATATATTGTTGTAAGTAATGCCTTGATTGTTTTCTAAATGTGGTTTTACTGCTGAAACCTATCAGTGATTCTAATCTGCAGTTACAATTATTCTACTGAGTAGAATGCTACCTGCTGATTAAAAAATAAATGCATTAATAAATAAATAAGAAACGAAAATAATACCTGGCAGATTGCAGCAGTCCTTCAGGATAGGGTTGACTGTGACTATTCCGATATACCCTGTCACGGTTGGTCAGTAAAAACCTGAAGGAAAAGTTAAGCAAACAATTTCTTATTATTACTCTATTTATTTTATGTCGCTTTAACTCCTTGGTCATATCCCGACGGATCTGTTAGTGGACATCTCTTAGAACGATATGTGATGGAAGGTTAGCCTTCTAGGTCTCATCCCTGTAACCACCTGCTCCGTCACGTATCACAGAGACCCTAACGCACAGTTACTGCATCTTCTGCTTCGTACCGTGCAGATGGCATTAGGGTGCCGCCCAGTTCAACTGCCGCTCTCCCATATAGAAAGGCGGACAGTTAGCCTTCTAGGTCTCATCCCTGTAACCACCTGCTCCGTCACGTATCACAGAGACCCTAACGCACAGTTACTGGATCTTCTGCTTCGTACCGTGCAGATGGCATTAGGGTGCCGTCCAGTCTAACCGCCGCCCTCACACAGAAAGGCGGACAGTTAGCCTTCTAGGTCTCATTCCTCTAACCACCTGCTTCGTGCCGTGCAGATGGCATTAGGGTGCCGTCCAGTCCAACCGCCGCCCTCACACAGAAAGGCGGACAGTTAGCCTTCTAGGTCTCATCCCTGTAAATGCCATCTTGCTTCGTCACGTGCCCACAGAGACCCCAGCGCAAGGCAGCCGGATCTTCTACTTCGTGCCGTGCAGATGGTGTTAGGGTGCTGTCCAGTTCAACTGCCGCTCTCTCATATAGAAAGGCAGACAGTTAGCCTTCTAGGTCTCATCCCTGTAAATGCCATCTTGCTTCATCACGTGCCCACAGAGATCCCAACGCAAGGCAGCCGGATCTTCTACTTCGTGCCGTGCAGATGGTGTTAGGGTGCTGTCCAGTTCAACTGCCGCTCTCTCATATAGAAAGGCGGACAGTTAGCCTTCTAGTTCTCATCCCTGTAACCACCTGCTTCATGCCGTGCAGATGGCATTAGGGTGCCGTCCAGTCTAACCGCCGCCTTCACACAGAAAGGCGGACAGTTAGCCCTCTACGTCTCATCCCTCTAACCACCAGCTTATGCCGTGCAGATGGCATTAGGGTGCCGTTCAGTCTAACCGCCGCCTTCACACAGAAAGGCGGACAGTTAACATTCTAGCTTTCATCCCTCTAACCACCTACTTCGTGCCGTGCAGATGGCATTAGAGTGCCGTCCAGTCTAGCCGCCGTCCTCACACAGAAAGGCGGACAGTTAGCCTTCAAGGTCTCATCCCTGTAAATGCCATCTTGCTTCGTCACATGCCCACAGAGATCCCAACGCATGGCAGCCGGATCTTCTGCTTCGTGCCGTGCAGATGATGTTAGGGTGCGTGCAGTTCAACTGCCGCTCTCTCATATAGAAAGGCAGACAGTTAGCCTTCTAGGTCTCATACTATAACCACCCGCTTCGTGCCGTGCAGACGGCGTTATGGTGCCGTCCAGTCTATCTCCTTGCATTGCCTTGGATAGATGGCATAGCATTGGCTGTTACCACTTATTTTTTCATTTTATTGTTGCTTTAGACTTAAGGTGGAACTTTGGGACGTGGTATTAAATATCCAATCCGATATTTACCTTGGCGACTGAGGGAAACCACGAAAAAACCTCAGACAGATTGGGCGGCCCACGGGATTTGAACCCGAATGCGGGCCATACACTCTACCGGCTGAGCCACCCCGCTCGGTGCAAACAATTTCCTTTTTTATTTCCGGCGATTTCATTTTTACTTTTTCTACCATGTACGTAGTATGTAGGGAAGGCATTGCATTCTACCCAAAATCCGATACCGAGGTTTCACCGAAATACATGTTTTGAGGCACCCCGAATAGAAAAACCTTTTTAAAAAAGGTCCTGTGTGATGTGTGTGTGTGTATGTCTGTGAACAAAATAACTAAAAAATCTGATGTGTTACACTCACATTACTTTCTCTACTCTTGTACAAACTATTTTTACAAACGCTTATTCTCCATCTACTTAATGTTAATCGAGATAAAAATTTGCAGACTCTATCTTTATGCTAATTTTCTTGTAGATGCATAGAAATACAGTAGCCTTTAAGCACATACATATCTCTTAATAGCTGGTTGCTAGGTGCAGCACCATTCCCTTTGCCACAGATTAATACTATTTGCATATCCAAGGCAAAAAAATCTGATGTGTTACACTCACATGACTTTCTCTACTCTTGTACCAACTATTTTTGCAAACGCTTATTCTCCATTTACTTCATGTTAATCGAGATAAACATTTGTAGACTCTTATCTTATTGCTAACTTTCTTGTAGATGTAAGGGGAATATATATTTACAAGGGCAATTTGGAAATACAGTAGCCTTTAAGCACATACATATCTCTTAATAGCTGGTTGCTAGGTGCAGCACCATTCCCTTTGGCACAGATTATAATTCTTTGCATATCCAAGACAAAAAAAATGAATAACGAACTCCCATTTGAGAAAATAAGTATTGAAAAATTTAAGGGAATAACAAGCAATATCTAGAAAATGGTTCACTCAACAAAAAAATGTATATGACATAAATTGTGTATTTTAACGCGATCACATTTTTTGTGTAGTAAAATTTTGTCCATCTCTTATGGTTTACCAGTTATGCAAAAGTCGTTCACAATAAAGAATACTTTTGGGGACCTTCCCAGGAAATTCCAGATATACATTTTATTTGTCATGAAAATGTCTTAAACATATGATATTTTAATCAAAATCGTTGGAGCCATTTTTGAGAAAATTAAAATTTTCGAATACTCTTCCATGTAAAGGGTACTCTGGGGTGGGGGGGATTTTCTTGAAAACCTTCGTGTCTCATCCATGGAAGATACTGAACCTAAATACCAAGTTTAGTGCTTATCCGACTGTTCGTTTCTGAGTTATGCTGTTCACAGACAGACACACACACACACTGACAGACACACACACACACACACAAACACTCAAACACGGACATGTTTCCAAAAATGCTTTTTTTGGATTCAGGAGATCTCAAAACATGTATTTCCGGTGAAATCTCGGTATCGAATTTTTGGGTGGAATACAATACTTCCCCTACTTACTATACGTAGTAGAGAAAGTAAAAAGAAAGGGCGGAAAACTTAGATTCTTTCAAAGATGCGACACGAAGATTTTCAAGAAAATCCACACCCAAACTACCCTTTACATGAAACTTTTTCGTAATTTTTTATTTTCTAAAATATGACTAACGATTTTGATTAAAATACCACACTTTAAAGATATCTGCATGATAAATAAATTTAATATCGTGAACGTTCTGATAATAGCCTGTGAATTTTGTATAATCTTGTATAACATAAACGTTAAGCGATAGCCGAAAACGTACTACAAAAAAATGTAGATTCTTTAAAAAATAAATCCTCCGTGGTGTAGTGGTTACCATGCTAGCGTCCAGTTCCCGAGATCGCGGGTTAAAACCCGGCGGAGGACTATGGATTATTTCGGACGTAAAAATCTTTAGCGTGGCTTCCTTCGGGAGGGAAGTAAAGCCGGTGGTCCCGTGTCGTAGATTTACCTCAAGCCTAATAAAGAGGCTTCTGAGCAAAGTTTCCGGTCTTTCACGCCCAATATAGAATGGGACGCTAAGAATCATAGCTGTTAAAAAGCGTCCATAAATTTAAAAAAAACTCATTTAAAACATATTTATTTCAAATAACTTTTCTTGTGGTTTCATCCATTTCCGGGATATCGTTATTGTTTCAAATTATTCAATACTTACTCTTTTCAAGTCCTGTCGATTTTCATAGAAAGAGTATACAATTTTAAAGTCGGCATATAGCGTCCAGTTTTTCAATATTCGACTATCGCTATTGCCTTTCTATCGTATCTACACTGCTGTTTGTGAAAATTGCAACACCAAGAAGGAAACGCATGAATGCAATGAATTTAATACCACATGTTAGGTACATGACAAGTAACAAATGATAAACTTTTCAAATCTATACATGACCATTGAGCCCTAATATTCAGTATTTGGTGTGGCCTCCATGCGCTGCAATTAGAGCTGTATACACCGTGGATTGAATCAAAAAGTTCTGAATAGGTTTCTGCGGAATTTCCGTCCACGCAGTTTGTATTCGAGCCCACAAATCCGTGACACTGGTTACTGGAGGACCGTGATGATCCAAGCGCCGACCAACCATATCCCAGACATGTTCGACGGGCGACATGTCAGGAGAACGTGCAGGCCAGGGAAGCAATGGTACCCCTCGCTCTTCGAAGAAGTCTTGTACACTCCTCGCAATATGTGGCCGGTCATTGTCCTGTTGAAATGTGGCCTGTGGAGATGCCTGAAGTAGGGGGAGTACCTCAGGCTCTACAATCACCGTACGGTACTGGTTGCTGTTCAAAGTGCCCTCAATTCGTAGGAAGCGAGATCGGTTGTTGTAACCAATGGCGCCCAAAGCCATCACACCTGGTGTTTGTCCGTTATGCTGTTCAACAATACAGCCGTTCAGGTTGTGGTCACTACCGTATCGCCGGACACGTATGCAGCTACCACTGTAGGACACGTTGAAGCGGGACTCGTCCAAAAATACTACATTTTGACACTCAGCACCCCAGTGACGGTGTTAACATGTCCATTGCAGTCGGAGCTTGTGGTTTCTAGACAACGGAAGCCGACGTAATTGCATGCATGCAACCAGTCCAAACTGCATCAGAGGGCGACGAACTGTTGATGCAGACAAGTTCACACCTGTTGCAGTGCTCCAGCGTCGAGCCAACACTGTGGATGAAGCTGTACGGTCCCTTATAACCATGCGGACAAGATGACGGTCATCCCGTACTGTGGTCAAGTTCCGTGGTCCAGTACCCGCTCTTCCCTGCGTACGACCTTCATCTATCCACTGCTTCCACACACGCATCACTGCCGTAGCAGCATGCCCTGTAGGAGGCGAAATGTATCGGTACGACAAACCCGCTTCCCGGAGACCGACCACTCTGCCTATTCGAACTCACTCACATGCCGATATGACTCCCTTTCACGTCGACGAGGCATACTGGCAATACTTTATTGTGTCCGCCTTGTTTGATAGCTCTGCACTGACTACACTGGGCGCAACACTGACCTTGTCGGACCGACATGAGAGGGCTTTGCTCGGCCTATATGTACCCTATCTCTCTGCAAACCTAATCACTTACTGCTTGTACACTCTTCTACACTTCCACGAAGTTTGGAGTTATTCGGGAAATTCTTTCTTGGTGTTGCAATTTTCATAAACAGCAGTGTATTTTGGTCTCCATACTAAAATATTTATTTTACTAACATTTATTTCATGGAAAATTTACTCTCTTTGAAGAATGCATCCTCATTGCTCTTCTGCTAAAGCATGCACATATCACGGGGTTCTTTAGCCAAATAAAGTGTATGCTGGTTATGTTAATCCGAAGATAAGCATGGTAATAGTGACCCTTATCGGCAAATAAGGCGACTCGTTTGACTTGCAGGGAAACCTTCGTGAGCGACAAAAGAATTTCAAAACGTGACAAAACAATTTCAAGCGTTCCACCTTTAATAACTCCTAAGAAGAACAAGGCTTACTTGCCTTTTATGAAATGACACTTCACAGATAAAGCCATTGAGTATATGCAACAGTTGATGGAGTAACTTTAACCAACTCTGGTCCTCTAGCACTTCTGTAGCTGTTTATGCGTCTTGCAAAAATCAGATGCTTTGTTTATGCACAAGTGGTCGATCACAATTAAAATATACGTATAACCTAACCAAGCTTTTACTAAGAATCTACGCAGAAAAACTATCAAGGAGGGATAAAATAAACTATATATCTTTATTTGAACTACTTTGAAAATACCTTCAAATGGAGCGAGTATTCTTTCAATTCAACCTGGCACTCACTTTATTATTTCCACCTTGTTTGACAGCTCTGCACTGACTACACTGGGCGCAACACTGACCATTTCGAACCAACACGAGAGGGCTCTGCTCGGCCTACGTGTACCCCATCTCTCTGCAAACCTAATCACATATTGCTTGCACACTCTTCTACACTTCCACCAAGTTTGGAGTTATTCGATAAATTCTCTCTTGGTGTTGCAATTTTTGCAAACAGCAGTGCATAACGAAACGTGTAATTCAATATTTCCGGAAAGGTTCATCTCGATTTAAGTGAAGTGAATAGGAAAATAAACTTTCGTAAGAATAATTTTGTATGCGCACTAATGAGCGACAGGGTTAGAGGAAGTTAGGTGAATGGAAGACATCAGTTTTTTACTTTCTCTACTACGTATAGTAACTAGGGGAAGTATTGCATTCCACCCAAAAATTCGATACCGAGATTTCACCGGAAATATATGTTATGATACCCCCTGAATCCAAAAAAAGTATTTTTGGAAACATGTCCATGTGTGTGTCTGTGTGTCTGTGAACAGCATAACTCAGAAACCAACAGTCGGGTAAACACCAAACTTGGTATTTAGGTTCAGTATCTTCCAGAGATGCGACACGAAGGTTTTCAAGAAAATTCTTCCACCCCAGACTACCCTTTACATGGAACATTTTAATTTTTTCAAGAATGGCTCTGACGATTTTGATTAAAATATCATATGTTTAAGATATTTTCATGACAAATGAAATGTATATCTTCAATTTTCTGGGAATGTTTCCAAAAGTATTCTTCATTGTGAACGACTTTTGCATAACTGGTAAACCATAAGAGATGGACCAAATTTTAATTCACAAAAAATGTAGATCGCGTTAAAATACACAATTTAAATCATATACATTTTTGTTGTTGAGTGAACCATTTTCGAGATATTGCTTGTTATTCCCTTAAGTTTTTGAATACTTATTTTCTCAAATGGGAGTTCGTTATTCATTTTTACTTTCTCTACTACGTATAGTAAGTAGGGGAAGTATTGTATTCCACCCAAAATTTCGATACCGAGATTTCACCGGAAATACATGTTTTGAGACCCCCTGAATCCAAAAAAAGCATTTTTGGAAACATGTCCGTGTGTGTGTCTGTGTGTCTGTGTGTCTGTGTGTGTGTCTGTGAACAGCATAACTCAGAAACGAACAGTCGGATAAACACCAAACTTGGTATTTGGGTTCAGTATCTTCCAAGGATGCGACACGAAGGTTTTCAAGAAAATCCCCCACCCCAGAGTACCCTTTACATGGAAGATTTTTCGAAAATTTTAATTTTCTCAAAAATGGCTCTAACGATTTTGATTAAAATATCATATGTTTAAGATATTTTTATGACAAATAAAATGTATATCTTGAATTTTCTGGGAATGTCTCCAAAAGTATTCTTTATTGTGAACGACTTTTGCATAACTGGTAAACCATAAGAGATAGACAAAAGTTTACTACACAAAAAATGTAGATCGCGTTAAAATACACAATTTATGTCATATACATTTTTTTTGTTGAGTGAACCATTTTCGAGATATTGCTTGTTATTCCCTTAAATTTTTCAATACTTATTTTCTCAAATGGGAATTCGTTATTCATTTTTTTGTCTTGGATATGCAAAGAGTATTAATCTGTGGCAAAGGGAATGCTGCTGCACCTAGCAACCAGCTATTAAGAGATATGTATGTGTTTAAAGGCTACTGTTTTTCTATACTGCCCTTGTAAATATATTTTCCCCTTACATCTACAAGAAAATTAGGAATAAGATAGAGTCTGCAAATGTTTATCTCGATTAACATGAAGTAGAGGGAGAATAAGCGTTTGTAAAAATAGTTTGTACGAGAGTAGAGAAAGTCATGTGAGTGTAGCACATCAGATTTTTTTGCCTTGGATATGCAAAGAGTATTAATCTGTGGGAAAGGGAATGGTGCTGCACATAGCAACCAGCTATTAGGATATATGTATGCGCTTAAAGGCTACTGTATTTCTATATTGCCCTTGTAAATATATATTCCCCTTATATCTACAAGAAAATTAGCAATAAGATAGAGTCTGCAAATGTTTATGTCGATTAACATGAAGTAGATGGAGAATAAGAGTTTGTAAAAATAGTTTGTACAAGAGTAGAGAAAGTCATGTGAGTGTAACACATCAGATTTTTTTGTCCCGGACATGCAAAGAGAATGGAATGCGCCACATAGCAACCAGGGCTTAAAATGTTTGACTATCGCTTAAAACCTACCAATTCCCCTTGCATCTGCAAGAAAATTAGCAATAAGATTGACATCTCGATTAACATGAAGCATATGGAGAATAAACGTTTATAAAAATAGTTTGTACAAGTGCAGAGAAAGTCATGTGAGTGTAGCACATCAGATTTTTTTTAAATTGTTTCATTTGTGTAGCCCCCTTTAATTTCTATGGTCATATCGGTGGTTTTGCCTTGAGAAACAACTGAGTGAGGTGTTATTGTGCGTTGAACTTAGGCTATCTTAACGTTGGATTTTTAATATTTTTGTTATTAAACACACTCACATTCACACTTCCATACCCTGCGGAGCACAGTGAATGACTCTGGTGAAAGAAAAATTCCCCGCACCAGCCAGTAATCGAATCCGGGACCTCTGGGCTGAGAAATCAGAACTCTGACCAATTGACCACAGAGGTAGTACGCTCTTTCATTATTCGTTCGTTTATTCCTGCAAAAATGTAAAAGAAAGTGAATATTTAATGTTGCGCAAAATAACTTGTATTCCATCTTCGATATTTCACAAATTAAGATTGTATTACTTTCAGCAGGCAGAGACAGGTTTAAAATTGTGATTTTGCAGTATACTTTTGTACGTGTAAAATATTGTAATAATTCCGTTTCACAATAAAACATGCTACTTTCTACAGGTTATTTATGTTTTACTGATAATCCACACATTCTACGAGTAGCCCACGCATTTTGTCACATTTTGCGAAAGGGAACTAAGCTAAACCTAGTTTTGGTGCTTTAAATGATGAAGCGGTTTACTGACTAAGGATTATTTGCAACATATAGAATGTTCCTGTTTGTCTTTCCTATAATCTCTTTGGCGAATAGAAACAACAGGTATAAATATAGAGCGGTTGTTTTATGGCCCGGCCCAGATCGCGTGTATGCGTGCTCCGCGTGCTGTCTATTACACTGGGGGGGGGTTTCCATCCTAAAACCTCGCGTTACATACTCATGAGCAGGCTAAAGATCCGGGACAAGTTAGCAACCAATGTATGTGCAATCTTACTATAGAGTTTCATAAGCATACTACTCTTGATGTAAACAAAGACAGCAATGCACTATATTATTTGCTACTGTAAACATTATGACGGTGGAAAATGAAGTAGAACACATACATCGGAATGAAGATAGAAATGTATCCCACCTCGTCACAAAGCGGGTTGTACACGGCCTCACAAGTAAACAACACTCCAAAGCGCCATCTCATTTTACCCTACTCGATGCACAGTATACTTCACCTCACTCTTAAGTTGTCTCGAATCGTTAGCCTGCTCATAAGTAACAGTAACATGCGCTAAAATGAGAATGAACCTTGTTATAAGTGGTGCCTACTTGCATTGAGACCTTGCTGACATTTCTCGTCGTCACGAGGTTTTAGTTCACGAACAATAGTCACTATGTAGGGTTTCAATTTTAAAAGTTTATCAGCCCTATGTACAGAAGCTTTTCAAACACCTCTTGCTGTTCAACATGTCTTAAGCCCCTTGTACACGATCAAATTTATGTCAAATTCATTACTTTACAAGACCTTTCAAGAGTTGTCACAACTTTACAACTGTTCTTGTCAAATTGCTTTCAATACTTTTAAACTCTTTGAAAGTCTTGAAAGCAAATAAGGATATACTCTAAACGATCAAAGATTTGACAATGATTTGATGGCTTTAGCCAATGAAATGTGTCGCAGTTCTCTGGCTCGTGTTATCTTATTTGTTGAGCAACTCTTGTTTTATTATTTTAAATTTGGGTTCCTTTTCCCCCGGCTAGCTATTACAACTCAGTCGAGCAAGTGTCTCTAAGCAGGGCGTGTAAACGGAAAGGAGTTGTTGCTAAAAGATAACACTGATAAAATAATTTGTTTCTACACTTTTATTGCCGTCACACTCAATTAATAATTCACATATTTAATCTTTATACACGCCTGACTGAAACTGAGATATTTCCGAATGTAATTACAGTCGTTATAGTTGCCGTGCACAAATTACTTCGCGTACTTCACATTTTGTAACTAACTTTGCGAGAGATTCTTCAGGACTACATTACGTCCACCTCGTGAATGATTCTTCAAAACTGTGCAACACTTGCTTATGGCTCGAGAATATGTACTCCTTTTCCCCGAATTGCCTAAACATTATAATAGAGCTGCTATTGGTTACCAAATCGTGCCAACATTAGCGTCTGTTTTGTCGGCCAATAACTGCTACTAACATATATACTCTAGGGAAGATATTCCCTCCATTTCTAAAAAAGGGCACGCTACCCTGACGTCATTTGTTTGTCTCTTCTTAGTGACATTTAGTGACTTAGAGATATTTTTATGACAAATGAAATGCATATCTCGAATTTTCTGGGAATGTCTCCAAAAGTATTCTTCATTGTGAACGACTTTTGCATAACTGGTAAACCATAAGAGATAGACAACATTTTGCTACACAAAAAATGTAGATCACGTTAAAATACACAATTTATGTCATATACGTTTTTTTGTTGAGTGAACCATTTTCGAGATATTACTTATTATTCCCTTAAATTTTCCAATACTTATACTTTTTCTCATATGGGAATTCGTTATTCATTTTTTTTGTCCTGGTAATGCAAAGAGAATGGAATACTCCACATAGCAACCAGCTCTTAAAATATTTGACTGTCGCTTAAAACCTACCATATTCCCCTTGCATCTACAAGAAAATTAGCAATAAGATTAACATCTTGATTAACATGAAGCATATGGAGAATAAGAGTTTGTAAAAATAGTTTGTACAAGAGTAGAGAAAGTTATATGAGTGTAACACATCAGATTTTTTAAATTTTTTGTTTATTAGGAGTAAAATTTGGAAATTGTAAACTTGTGAAATGTTATACTTACTTGCATGAACTTATAACGCAATTGTTTAAGTAATACTAGCTATGTTTAATTACACATCACTTTTCTTCATTGTTTGTTTTACAGTGATGCAGTGTGGCTTCGCATGCCTAGAGGCTGGAGCAGTTCGTTCAAAGAACACTACCAACATTGTCATGCAAAATGTTTTAGACATATGTAAGTAATCCTAGTTTTTAAGTCCGTTATTTACTGATTGTATTGACTGTGAGGGTTTTAGTAGGTTCGGAGTATCTGTTACTGATCTTCTGGGGTTTTGAAAGGGCATTCTATACAATAATGTTGACAAACAGCCTCGTTGTATACCCATAACGATATGATTCTTTATTGTTGCGCATTATTCCGAAATTAATTTGTTTTCAAACTAAAGACAGTGCCTAAAGGAAAATTACACTTCAACATCTAGATTTCCTAGTAGATGACTGTTCACTAAAATACTTTGGTTAAAAATCTAACATTGGAATGTTCTAGGATCTGGTATATGAAGATGATGGTGATAATGATAATAATAATCATAATCATAAACTATAAATCAGAAATACACATTTCTGTCAGAATGCTAAGTCCCTTCCAAGTGTTTTATTTTTTGAAAAACCGGGCAAAGATTAGGATTGCTGATCTAATCCCTAAAACATGTTAAACCTGACTACGGAAAAGAAACAAGGATATTCAGCTCGTTAAAGCACGGATTCGTCAACGGGATGTGCCGGTCCAAATCGAGTCAGGACCATCCTCCCTGACTGTGTCCCCCCGGTTTTCCTCAATTCCTCATAACGTTTAGGGCTGGGGAGGCGCCCTAAACTTAGGCCTAGAACGTTTTCTTTCCAATTTTTTTTCAGAAAACATTTCATTTCATCCATCATCAATGTCCACCGACTATGGTGCCAGTAAGAACGGACGTTAAACACTGCCGAAAAAAATCAGGCATCATCAATTGTCTGGTACTCCAGTTTTGAGTGCTGTATTCACGGCCGTGCAGCGATGTTGAGCAGGTGGGCGGGTACAGTATTCTCGCTGTTACGCACAGTGGCAGGTTGATTGACAAGTATAACGGATAAAGCTAATCCGAGGATGCGCTAAAAAGAATAACTTTTACTTAACAACTTGTGTTACAAATAATGGTTACAAAATCCATTATTAATTTAGAACATTATCATTATCATCATATAAAGATGGGAGTTTATGTCAGTACAATTTGTTCAGGTTTATTGCGACTTCGTGAGGCGAAACATTTGTTGCAGTAAATAAACAAAGTATTAGGTTATTTACTGAAACGAATATAATGAAATTGCATACCATTATTGTCATTATTCAATAAACTGGTTTCTGCATATTAATAAAATAATTTGTTTTTCTGTTATTAAAGAAAGAATAATAACATAACGCATATGCACATTATTAAAGATGCAAAATTGACGTGAAGTATTAATTTTGTTTAGTGTCATGTACAACGTTTCGTTAAAGCTTATTAATTGTTATTAGAAATATATCATGTAATAACGTTACAAAAATATTCGTTTACCTTTTAGCTGTTTAATGTTCTGCAATAAAAAAGACGTTAATGTACAGCTACATAGTTAAATCTATTTCGTTAGAATCTATTTTAATAACAATAAAAGCGCTATGTTCAAAATATTGTTCCTTTGTGAAACTGAAACATAATTATTTGCATTTTCTTTTAAAATGAAAGCTACGTTGTGTTGATTAGGTACTACATTCAGTTAGCTACACGGCAGAATGCAACTGTTGTTCCGTGATTCCTCCCTCTCCTTCCTTGGGCATGTGCAGGCCTGAAAAGGTAAGGAGCAAAATGTTTCACAACTGCTAAGAAGTGGCAGTTCCGAGCGCCTACTTGTATTGAAGTCTCGACCTAGCTTTTTCCTCGATCGTAAATATATCTCACTCATAATCAAATACGCCTTTCTTTAACGAATGCATAAGTAATTAATGTTTTTCACCGTTCGGAGATGCGATATCTCGCTAAGCAAAGATTAGTGAAAGTAATATTGGCTAACAGTAACTTCCATTTCAACCAATCATGGCCATCTGATGCCATAAAACCTTCGAAATGGAATTATTGTTTCTAAACGCTGGCGACTTCTACCTTGTCGTATCGAATTTTTAAACCATTCCTATTTGGCAACTATACCGAAATGAAGGAAAGGCGTTGCCGAGTAGGAAATTATAATTATATAGTACGTTAAAATGGATAACAATGAAGTCTAAGCGTCAATTATTACTGTTTGTGGAATTCTATATTCATGAAATAGTCTTAGCAACAATCACTTCTAGTATTACTAAAAGAATTATTTCATCCTACGCGTGAGTGTTTAATCTGATATAAAAAGTTGAATGTTTACAGAAACAGCGTAGATTCAACACAATGTATACAAGATTCGTTACGTGATGGTTTGCTTTTTTATTATTATTTATTTATGGGCGCTCTTTAACTACTATGGTCCTTAGCGTCCCATTCTGTATTGGGCGTGAAAGACCGGTAATTTTGCTCAGAGGCCTTTTATCAGACTTGAGGTTCTTTTACGTGCCGTAAATCTACGACATGGACCACGGCTTTACTTCCCTTCCGAAGGAAGCCATGCTAAGGAGTTTTACGCCCGAAAAAATCCATCGCCCTCCGCCTGGTTTGAACCCGCGACCTCGGGAACTAGGGGCTAGCATGGTCACCATTTCACCATGAAGGACGACGTGATGGTTTGCTGCATATAACATTGAAGGTCTATGAGAAAAACATTGTTAAAGGATGACAATAGGATAGTTGGATAGACCTTAAGGTCACAAAGGTTGATCTCATTGGAAGTGATACTTAGGCCTCAGAAATACTAATGCTGACCTTAGACTAAATAATTATACGAACATCTAGATATGCGTAACGACTCAAGGTTAACGTGCAGTGCCATTTTGTGCTTGTCTCTGCTGTTGTATCTCTTTTACAACTGATGCATTGGAAGTACTTAAAGTATGATGATCCAAGAGACCAATTTCACGTCGGAAAAGATTCGTTGGAGTAGGAGTAGATATCATGGACGGGCCCCTGAAACCGAGGTAGAGCGTCGCAAATAGGCCGGAGTGGCCCTTTTTGTTTCTAACGTGACCCTAGGAGGGAGGGATGGGGAGACGCGAAGGACGATCAGATCCGGGTGAGATGTGCGCAAGCATGGGCATGGTCCCTAACGGTTTTAGATAGACGCCGGCCAGCCCTGCCCACAAGCTCCGAGACCCCGGGATCTTCTAAGGCCTAGAGATGCCCCCGTCATTTGACCATTGCCATAACGCATAACCAAAGCTTCTTCTTCTTCTTTCTCTGTTTAACCTCCTCTTATGTAGGACTTACACCCCCCAGAACTTACAGGCGGGTGCCTAGACTCAGAGGCCCGTCGAGGAGCAGACACTCATGTATCAGACAGAATATCCAGGATGGGTGATCAGCCCGATGCCTGGTATGGGAGGAAGGAAGTAGATGAAACGAAATGATGGTGAAATGGATGAAAGGAAATGTGATGATGGAGCAGTTGGTGGAATGAATGGCGGGGAAAACCGGAGAACCCGGAGAAAACCCGCCCAGACACCGCTTTGTCCACCAGCAAACCCAAGGCCAGAGAGTAAACTTTCCAAACAGCATATCCACTGCCCAACCGCAATATACCGAACGCCCTCGCCCGGTTCTAAAACCCAGAAACAGATTATAGGAACTGATAGGGACAGGAAATTATGGACAGAAAATTCGTGGTAGAAGAGGAATTACTCCAGCATTCGCCTACCATCCCGCGGGGAGACCACGGAAAAAACTGTGGTCAGTGGCCGGCCCGATCATAAAATGCGAGACTCACACGTTACCGCTCGTAAAAGACTCGTAAAGAATCAGTAATGTATGGAACATTTTAATATAACTTTTCTTAGGGAAGTCTAATGAAAGAAAATTACACGAGAATAGCAAAGCTCAACTAAACTGAATCGGAAATCATTAAGCCGTTCATTCAACATTACATCAAAAAATGAATAAAGCTGTTTCGTGACCAGACAAGTCCTCTAATGAAACCAAATTGTCAAACAGACTCGCTCGCTACCGTGACATGTCGCATGTTATTTAACTGCTGCAAGAATTCGACCATGGAATACACACAATGAACAGGCATATAGAGTAAACAAAGAAGAAACTACTTTGCTATGAAATTATGAGAACGCTGCATTTAGTTTTAGTGCTTCTCATACATTTGATCTAAAGTTTACCCATTTCTCTTTCATAGACCTCTCTCCAACTGCCATAAAGCAGTTTTCACAGGAGTCCCTTAGAGTCTGTATAATTAATAATACGAATAATGTCTATTTTCTGTCTAGTTAAGCATGGCGTTAGATATGGTAGCATGGAAAAGCGCACCACAATGCCAACAGCAGTTTTATTACAGCACTAGTTGTAAAACATATTAACCAATATTTCAAAGTTCTCTCCACTATTGTACCTTTCCTTCCTACTCTTCCTATTTATATCAAATTCACTCCTCTGATGAAAAGTTTGGTAAACCAGAACTTCTTTACAAAACACACCGTGACTATATCTTTAAACACCCCTTGCGCTCCCTAGATTTCTACTCCGTACTTCATCTGTGATTCTACTACTGTCACATACAAATTATCTTTCTAGTCAGTTCATTGGCAATGTTGAAACTTGGTACAAACATATTCTAACAGCTAATTTTCCTTTCAATGTTGCACATTCAGATTGTATCTCCTACCTCCCATTCTTTGAATGCTTCATCCCAAATAAACCATTTCTTTCACTACATCTACTAGGTCTCCATCAACATGCCACCTATCCCCTTTTCTTAGTTTTGATCCTTTTTACCTTCTCTACTACGTATAGCATGTAGGGGAATATTGCATTCCACCCAAAAATGCGATACCGGGACTTCACCGGAAATACATGTTTTGAGGCCTCCTGAATCCAAAAAATAGTATTTTTGGAAACATGTCCGTGTGTGTATGTCTGTGAACAGCATAACTCAGAAATGAGCAGTCGAATAAACATCAAACTTGGTGTTTAGGTTCAGTATCTTCCAGAGATGGAACACGAACGTTTTCAAGAAAATCCCCCCACCCCAGATTATCCTTTACATGGAAAATTTTTCGAAAATTTGAATTTTCTCAAGAATGATTCCATTAATTGACCTAATAGTGGTTGCAACTATAAAGCCCGGGACTTAAAGTACTTACAACGAATGTAAGTCGCCATTGGGGTATGACATCTCAATACAATTTGAGATCTCCTTGTGGTTTACCGGGAAAAATGCGAATCAGCTGGAGAATTTAATGTCGTGTCGGCATGTTGCCATGGTAGCTCAGTGGTTAGAGCAACCCGGGAGATCCGTGGTTTAAATCCCGGCTATGGCATTGAATTTCTCAGTCATATGATTCTACCTTTCCAACCCTGTCCAACACACGACTTGTGTGAAAGAACAATTAATTCCATACGTAGCTCTTATGTCATTAAATAACTATGGGACCAAAGAGAAAATTTCAGCTACTGTAATTGTTTAAAAATTACTCGACCGTTCCGAACGTAGACTGTTCCATTACTAATGGATACTTTTAGGCTATTCAGAATTTCCAGAACTTAGAAGACTTTCGGAGGGAGGTTAAGAAGTCAGACTTTCCGTCAGTCTTTCACTTCCTTTTTCATGAATATCAGGGGATTTTTCATCGGTACACTATAAAAATCCTCTAGATCTGTTTACAATAACTTCATAACGAAGGGTAAATGAAATTCATTAATAGAATTTAAAAACAACCGTTTATTTATACGTGCTATTTATATTTCTCACATAATTGATAACGCTCTTTATTAACACACTCTTACTAAGAGCGGAATTTAGAAATGAATTACATAGACAACCTTCTGGAAAAACTGGTACTTCAGTTTTTCCTCAGACATAGTCATTATTCAAAAGGGAGGTTCAATTGTGGGAATTCCAAATTGCTTCTCTAGACTTGAAGAGAGATACTGTATTCCTCTGTCCTTTCAGTTTTTTAAAAGCAGCTTCATTAGTGATGCGTACCGTAACAGTTCATAGAGACATCAAAGCAGCATAATTGGACTGTTGTGTAGCATATATTTGTTAGTGTTGTTATTGTTAATAAAGAAACGACAGAGACCTTGGCTTTTGAGACAGGTGACGTAACAAGGTTGTATCATTTGAATGGGAGGCGATGCACGACCAACTGGCTCGACTTTTGTGCTGAAATTACTGTCCGTCCCTCATTACTTGGGTTCTCAAGAAGGTACTGAGTGTTTAAATTCTTAAAACTTCTCAAACTATTTCCCTTTCCTCTTAATTATGTGTGAATTATTTTTAGAAAACTGGCAAATCTTTTCTTACGGACCTCTCAAGGTCTCCAAAACATATAACAGTTAGTGGCGATGCTAGAACTTTCAAGCTGGGGTGGGGAGTGGTGGGTGGGCAGAAGGAAAATGAGGGGATGCTATGGATAAATTAATTAAGCTGGTTCACTAATAAGTTCTGTAGTATTTTAAAGTACTTTTACCCCTTAAGCTACCAGCATTTCCTGTTTTTCAAAGTCTTGAATCCTCAATTTAACGTTACTCCCTGTTCATTTTCTAATAATCTCATCCATGCCATACATTCCAATTTCTTGTATTAAGTTTTTGTTTAAACAAGCCATCTGCTTTCCATCATACTTTCTAAAGTATGTAGGGGAAAAGCATGGAACAAGAAGTGGAATAACTTAGAGTTAGAAATTATAGTTTTAAAAGTCTTTGGAAGTGCAAGGGAGATGTTTCTAAAAAGCTTGGCAACTATATAGGAAAACTAAGAGAGAAATGGTGGAGGAAAATTATTAAGGCAAAGGAGGAGTTTAGCGATACAATTGAGGACTAAAGTACAAATTTATATTAATGGTGGGGGAGGAGAGACATGGATAAAATACACTAATAGGTTTCTGAGCGTATTACAACGCAAACTTTAGGAGCACTTTGCTATTGTACATTTCTAAAGTAATGCTACTCGTCTATTTGAAACTTGGTTGAAGAGCAATAAAATGATGAAAAACAAAAGAAAATTATAAAACGTTACAACTCTAAATCAATATACACCTATCAATGTTTATTCTTATCTAATTAAAACGTTTCCTCAATGAATTTTACACCACTGATTGTTATAGAGGAGGCGAAGTTGCGGATTCTATTATTTTAGCAGCTGAATTCCTCTAGTCCAAAACCAGCTAGAATGATCCGCCAATTGTTACCTATTTTGTTTCTCAGGAATGGGAATGGTTACGGCTATCGCTGTCATTTTTAGCAATTTGTGAAATTAAAAAATAAGGTTCCTCAAGAAACTTAGTAAAGTAAATATATCACTTTCTCTACTACGTATAGTAAGTAGGGGAACTATTGCATTCCACCCAAAAGTTCGATACCGAGATTTCACCGGAAATACATGTTTTGAGACCCCGTGAATCCAAAAAAACGCAATTTCTGGAAACATGTCTGTGTGTCTGTGTCTGTGTGTGTCTGTGAGCAGCATAACTCAGAAACGAACAGTCGGATAAACACCAAACTTGATATTTAGGTTCAGTATCTTCCAGAGATGCGACACAAAGGTTTTCAAGAAAATTCCCCCACCCCAGATTACCCTTTACATGGAACATTCTTCGAAAATTTTAATTTTCTCAAAAATGGCTCTAATGATTTTGATTAAAATATCATATGTTTAAGATATTTTCATGACAAATGAAATGTATATCTAGAATTTTCTGGGAATGTCTCCAAAAGTATTCTTCATTGTGAATGACTTTTACATAACTGGTACACCATAAGAGATAGACAAAATTTGACTACACATAAAATGTATATCGCGTTAAAATACATAATTTATGTCATATACATTTTTTTGTTGAGTGAACCATTTTCGAGATATTGCTTGTTATTCCCTTAAACTTTCCAATACTTACACTTTTTCTTAAATTCGTTATTAATTTTTTTGTCCTGGTAATGCAAAGAGAATGGAATACTCGACATAGCAACCAGCTCTTAAAATATTTGACTATCGCTTAAAGCCTAGCAGTTCCCCTTGCATCTACAAGAAAATTAGCAATAGGATTAACATCTCGATTAACATGAAGCATATGGAGAATAAGCGTTTGTAAAAATAGTTTGTACAAGAGTAGAGAAACTCATGTGAGTGTAACACATCAGATTTTTTTAATTGAATACCTTCGCTCTTCTTCATACCTACTTAGTTTTCTAAGTAGGCAACCTCCACAATAACAGCTAATTTGTTTTACTCGGTGATACCATAGTTTCGCAAAGATTCAGAATTTGTAAGATAGATTTACTCCGCAGTTTTTTCGATTTCCGCATAGTAATACTAATTCCTGTTTTCTGGCATGTCGCTTTCGTAGTTCCCATGTTTAAAAGCTTATTCTTCATCAAGTGAAGCTTTAGGAAGTATCCAATTTTTCCCTCATTGTACACTTATATTGTGCAAAATTCTTGAAAGTGTCGAACTTTGGAAATATGGGAGTAAGTAAACATATAAAACGAGTTTATAGCCCTCACTCCATTACACAAATCCGGCCATATGTCACGGTTATCGCGACGGTAATGTGCGATGATCTTAACTAGATAGCAGGTGAAACACCTGACATGGAACAGCGTTAAGGGCATTAATGAAAACCTGTTGCTATCTTCCCGGGGCCAGATCAAGCTAAGCAGCAATAAAACATTAACCAGTACAAACATTCTCTTTGGTCAAAGATGAACGGCACATGCGAGGCTGGTTTTATAAAGTCTACAAACATTTTCATCTCTAGTTAACAAGCGTTCTTCTTACATAAAACAAATCATTTTATTAATAGATATTAGTGCGACGCTTTGCTGACTGGCTTAGCCCAAGTAATCGTAGACCCATTTGTGTTCACTAAAACAATTTCAGGAAAGCAAAAATATTCCATTAATATTCAATAAATAAGCATACACAGGCATTGTCAGAATCGGGGACGCGATGTAAGCAAGCGCAAGGTCGCCGGCCTGCTGCAAGGGGAGGGATTACTTGGAACAGTGTATCCGCTTTTTCAATGAGAAAAAAACTGTTTCACTTTCAGAAATAATTGAAGGGAATGGGGGCTGAGCTGACTACTGAAACAATTTGAATTCGAAATGTGCTAATGTCCCTTAATTAACCTCAAAATGTTGTGTAGTTTTGCTTACAGTAATGTTATTCAATATATTGTATCACTAATAAAATATTTTTATTTTCATTTACGTGACCTTACTAGCTGTTCACTATTTAATTTGAAAACCATGTGTATGTGTGTGTGTGTGTATACACTATTACATGTAATACGTATTTCAATAAAAGAGTCAAAGTGTAAAATACAGGTGTAATCATTACAGGGGTTTTAAACTCTTTTATTCTCTGCGGTATACTGTATAATGTTGAAACATAACTTAAATTTAAAAGTAACTGTGAAGTTTGAATTTTACATGCGTAGATTTCGTTTTGTTTGGATTTGTACTCATGGCATTGAAATAAAAGAAATATGGCAACTCGCGTGCTAAAAGATGTTTGCATCTAGTCGCGAAACATAATTCAATGGTTACAATTCAAAAGGCTTAAGGTGAAGCCTTGGTCTTAACGCCCTCTCTAGTAACAACACCCCTAGGTGATACAATAGATTCAAACGACAGCGTGTCTCTGTAAAGGAAGGGCACCGGACGATCGTGTGTGTCACATGAGAATGTGGAGAGAATCAGAATAGCTTTCGCAAGCTGTCTTAAAGAGTCTGTGAGGCGGGCGAGTCAAGCACTGCAATCCCAACAATGACAGTATGGAAGGTGTTAAGAAAACGTGCCACCGCTATCTGCAGACCTACCTGAGTTGAGACGTGGGATTATTACAGTAATAGGATCAGTTAAACTAACATGCTAAAGTAGCGTGGGAAGAAACGGACTACCGGCTAGATGTATACAGTGTCACGAATGAATCCCATATGGAACATTTGTAATTCGTGTTATGGTAATAGCTACCACAGTTTTACCTCAATTTAAGTTATGATTCAAAATTGTAATGTATCTATACCGCAGAGAAAATATGTTTAAAACCCATATAATCATTTGTATACACCCTGTGTATAATATATATATATATATATATATATATTAAAATCAACATTTTAAATTAATTTTTTTCCTATTTCAAAGTTATTTAAGTTGTGAAAGCTCTTAGGTAATACTGAAATGTAAATTTATTGAAAATATGTTCTAAAGCTTCGTGAGTGTTAGTAAAATCGACTCTGAAGCAGAAGGTTTGTTGTATTGTTATTTACCTCACGTTTTGGAAGCCAATTTGAGGAAGGTTTGTTGCCGGTACGTATGGAAAGTCAGTTTGAAGATGATGTATTATACTTCGACTGTTAGGGAACCGAACTTGAAGTAGTTACAACCGCACTATGGTACCCGGTAGCCTTCGTCCCAAAAATTTAAAAATATTAACTTTGTTATTTGACTGTTTATTTAAATATTATCTATTTAGTTTGCCTCGGCTGCGTCAGTATTATTGTTAGAGACATGTATTTCTTTGCAGGGAGTAGTGCGGTTGAAGAATGTAGATTTACACAGATTTTAATTTTTTATTACTCCTTTTTATTAATTCTTGACACGATTTAAATAACACTTCACTGTAAGAGTCTTTTATTAAATACTTGCACTTTTTAAACACGCAAACTATTTTCTCGCACAAAATACGTATTAAATTTCTCAAGGACACATCTCGCGTCCAGTTATGAGCACTGTCTACAAGCAACTGACTTGATTTCTACCGCCTAAATTTGTAAATTTCTGTATTTCAAGTCTCTGATTGGCTATTCCTAATCCAATAGAAGACCTTCATTTAACTAAAGCTTTTTCTGGTTGTTGATTGGCTACTTTATAAACTGTCACAAAAATTACATTATTGCTTCCAAGAATTACAAGTAGTATTGTTAAACTTCCAAATTCATTATTGCCTCAAGATTACTTCATTGTTACCTCATTGTTAACAACTTTTAACCTATTATTCTCACAGCTCCTACATTATTAAATTACGTAATACATTCACATAACATTATTACACATATTGCTTTAAGGCGGGCTGTTATTGAATTTATATTATATAATTTGACTGAAATCATTTAAGTGTTAAAAATACTGCCTCAACTCATTACTATGTGTTTTAATTCAGTGTTACATAAGTATTTTTGTTCCAGTTACTGAGATGCCTAAAACCTTGTACTTTCACAGAATAAGCATACTCTAAAACTCAGCTAATTTTACAAAGCCTTTAGCATGCCTTTAATGATAAACTCCTTTCCATAATTATCTGTTGGTCACTGCACTTGAAGCAGTAACGTAAGACACCTCAAACCACCTGCTTAGCTTTCGAATCCGACACTCAGAAGGATAATCCATAATCTTGTTTTGTATACATCTAGTCGCCATCGCTGACGATGACGTATGTCAGCTAAGCCATGCTGGCAATTAATTAAATGCATTGTGGTATACAGTTAAATATTGCATCTTGCTTCTAAAATCGTAAGACGTTATAAAGCTGTTTTCATTAACATGTATTTGGAATTATTCTTGTAACTTCGTTGTGTTTATTATTGGCTCGGATTCAAATAGTTTGAACTATTTTTCAATACAGACAGTTAAAATGTTTACGCATATAATTTTTGTAAAATTTAGATCTTTAACACTTGAAGGAGTTCGTATTCTACAAATTTCCTTCCTAACTGAAAAAATCTGATGTGTTACACTCACATGACTTTCTCTACTCTTCTACAAACTATTTTTACAAACGCTTATTCTCCATCTACTTCATGTTAATCGAGATAAACATTTGCAGACTCTATCTTATTGCTAATTTTCTTGTAGATGCAAGGGGAATATATATTTACAAGGGTAATATAGAAATACAGTAGCCATTAAGCACATACATTTCTCTTAATAGCTGGTTGCTAGGTGCAGCACCATTCCCTTTCCCACAGATTAAAACTCTTTGCATATCCAAGACAAAAAAATCTGATGTGTTACACTCACATGACTTTCTCTACTCTTGTACAAACTATTTTTACAAACGCCTATTCTCCATATGCTTTATGTTAATCGAGATATCGAGATGTCAATCTTATTGCTAATTTTCTTGTAGATGCAAGGGGAATATGGTAGCTTTTAAGCGATGGTCAAATATTTTAACGCTGGTTGCTATGTGGCGCATTCCATTCTCTTTGCAAGTCCAGGACATAAAAAAATGAATAACGAATTTGAGAAAAAGTGTAAGTATTGGAAAATTTAAGAATAACAAGCAATATCTCGAAAACGGTTCACTCAACAAAAGAAATGTATATGACATAAGTTGTGTATTTTAACGAGATCTACATTTTTTGTGCAGTAAAATTTTGTCTATCTCTTATGGTATACCAGTTATGCAAAAGTCGTTCACAATGAAGAATACTTTTGGAGACATTCCCAGAAAATTCGAGATATACATTTCATTTCTCATGACGTTATCTTAAACATATGATATTTTAATCAAAATCGTTAGAGCCATTTTTGAGAAAATTAAAATTTTTGAAAAATGTTCCATGTAAAGGGTAGTCTGGGGTAGGGGCATTTTCTTGAAAACCTTCGTGTCGCATCTCTGGAAGTTTGGTGTTTATCCGACTGTTCTTTTTGAGTTATGCTGTTCACAGACACACACAGACACAGACACACACACACACACACACACACACACACACACACACACACGGACATGTTTCCAAAAATGCTTTTTTTGGATTCAGGAGGTCTCAAAACATGTATTTCCGGTGAAATCTCGGCATCGAATTTTTGGGTGGAATGCAATACTTGCCCTACTTACTATACGTAGTAGAGAAAGTAAAAAATGAATAACGAATTTCCATTTGAGAAAATAAGTATTGAAAACTTTAAGGGAATAACAAGTAATATCTCGAAAATGGTCCACTCAACAAAAAAAATGTATATGACATAAATTGTGTATTTTAACGCGATCTACATTTTTTGTGCAGTAAAATTTTGTCTATCTCTTATGGTTTACCAGTTATGCAAAAGTCGTTCACAAATAAAGAATACTTTTGGAGACATTCCCAGGAAATTCAAGATATACATTTTATTTGTCATGAAAATATCTTAAACATATAATATTTTAATCAAAATCGTCAGAGCCATTTTTTATAAAATTAAAAATTTCGAAAAATGTTCAATGCAAAGGGTAATCTGAGGTGGGGGATTTTCTTCAAAACCTTCGTGTTGCATCTCTGGAAGATACTGAACCTAAATACCAAGTTTGGTGTTTATCCGACTGTTCGTTTCTGAGTTATGCTGTTCACAGACAGACAAACACACAGACACACACACACGGACATATTTCCAAAAATGCTTTTTTTGGATTCAGGGTGTCAAAACATATATTTCCAGTGAAATCTCGGTATCGAATTTTTGGGTGGAATACAATACTTCCCCTACTTACTATACGTAGTAGAGAAAATAAAACATCTATCCTCGTATTTTAGTTACGAGTAATTTAATTTCTGATAATAATTCCCAGATCAGTCCTGTACATTTTGCACTCTCTTTGTTGGTGTTGTGGAGAGAAATGTACAGGTTGAATTGAAAGAATACTCGCTCCATTTGAAGGTATTTTCAAAGTAGTTCAAATAAAGATATATAGTTTATTTTATTCCTCCTTGATAGTTTTTCTGCGTAGATTCTTTCGTAAAAGCATGGTTAGGTTATGCGTATATTTTAATTGTGATCGCCCACTTGTGCATAAACAAACCATCTGATTTTTGCAAGACGCATAAACAGCTACAGAAGTGCTAGAGGACCAGAGTTGGTTAAAGTTACTATATCAGCTGTTGCATTTACTCAATGGCTTTATCTGTGAAGTGTCATTTCATAAAAGGCAAGTAAGCCTTGTTCTTCTTAGGAGTTATTAAAGGTGGAACGCTTGAAATTGCTTTGTCGCGTTTTGAAATTCTTTTGTCGCTCACGAAGGTTTCCCTGCAAGTCAAACAAGTTGCCGTACTTGCCGATAAGGGCCATTATTACCATGGTTATCTTCATAATCAGCATACACTTCATTTGGCTAAAGAACCCTTGATATGTGCATGCTTTAGCAGAAGAGCAATGAGAATGCATTCTTCAAAGAGAGTAAATTTTCCATGAAATAAATGTTAGTAACTAATGAATATTTTATTATGGAGACAAAATACACTGCTGTTTATGAAAATTGCAACACCAAGAAAGAATTTCCCGATTAACTCCAAACTTGGTGGAAGTGTAGAAGAGTGTGCAAGCAGTAAGTGATTAGGTTTGCAGAGAGATAGGGTACACGTAGACCGAGCAGAGCCCTCTCGTGTCGGTCCGATAAGGTTAGTGTTGCGCCCAGTGTAGTCAGTGCAGAGCTATCAAACAAGGTGGAAACAATAAAGAAGTGCCAGTATGCCTCGTCGACGTGAAAGGGAGCCATATCGGCATGTGAGTGAGTTGGAACGGGGCAGAATGATCGGTCTCCGGGAAGCGGGTTTGTGATACCGTGACAGGGTATGCTTTTACGACAGTGATGCGTGTGTGGAAGCAGTGGATAGATGAAGGTCCTACGCAGCGAAGAGCGGGTACTGGACCACGGAACATTACCACAGCACGGGATGACCGTCATCTTGTCCGCATGGCCATAATGGACCGTAAAGCTTCATCCATAGTGTTGGCTCGACGCTGGAGCACTGCAACAGGTATGAACTTGTCTGCATCAACGGTTCGTCGCCCTCTACTGCAGGTTGGACTGGTTGCATGCATATGTCGGCTTCCAATGTCCAGAAACCACAAGCTCCTCCGACTGCAACGGGCACGTTGTCACCGTCACTGGTGTGCTGAGTGTCAAAACGTAATTTTTTCGAACGAGTCCCGCTTCAACGTGTCCTATAGTGAAAGCCGCATACGTGTCCGGCGGTACCGTGGTGAGCGCAACCTGGAAAGCTGCATCGTTGAGAGGCATAGCGGACAAACACCAGATGTGATGGTTTGGGCTGCCATTGGTTACACCAACCGATCTCGCCTCCTACGAATTGAGGGCACTTTGAACAGCAACCGGTACCTAACGATGGTTGTAGAGCCGGAGGTACTCCTCATGCTTCAGGCATCTCCACAGGCCACATTTCAACAGGACAATGCACAGCAGCATATTGCGAGGAATGTACAAGCCTTCTTCGAAGAGCGACGGGTACCGTTGCTTCCCTGGCCTGCACGTTCGCCTGACATGTCGCCCGTCGAACATGTCTGGGATATGGTTGGTCGGCACCTGGTGCGTCAAAGTCCTCCAGTGACCAGTGTTACGGATTTGTGGGCTCGAATTCAAACTGCTTGGAGAGAAATCCCTCAGAAATGCCCCGGTGTATAGTAGCTCTAATTGCAGCGCATGGAGGCCACACCAAATACTGAATATTAGGGCTCAATGGTCATGTATAGATTTGAAATGTTTATCATTTGTTACTTTTCATGTACCTAACCTGTGGTATTAAATTCATTGAATTCAGTTTCCTTTTTGGCGTTGCAATTTTCACAAACGGCAGTATATGTAGTGTTTACTAGAGCTTTGATTTCGCCCTTTATATCCAGGAGATTACGTATCTCTTAGATTAAAATATGGGGCTCACAGGGCCTATAACTAACCATTTTAGTGATAAGCATATTTTTCTGGAATTGAAAGAATAAAAGATTATCTTTATTTAGGTTTCAAATTTTTTTTTGCTGTAAAAATTTCCCCTTTTCTTGGGTTGCCGAGAAAAGCTTGATAGATTCGAAATGTATTCGTCAAATGATTTTCTCTATGCTGTGGCAGTTATTGCTTTAAATGTTCTTAAAGTTATCCGTGTAAAGCTTTGTTTTCATCAAATAATTTTCTACATATCCCTTATTGTTTTACCATTCTAAAAGTTGTACATAGGAAGCTGATTTGCTTCAAAATTATTTATAAATATGGTAGCTACCCTGGATCCAAAGAATTCTTTGCACGAGTACTTGAGAAACACACAAACGATCAATTAATATTTCAAGGTATACTTCATAAATTGTGCTAAAATTTAAACAAATTACGATTAGTATTTTGGAAATGATTAATCTTGCAACACGTGTTATTTAATACAAACTGTATAGTGTAACAAGCGTTATGTTTTTATATAGCAACATTTTGTCTACCTCACACCGTTACACCTAGTGACAAACTGCAATAAAAATGAAAACGTTTTCTCAGATTATTTACATAAAACTGAAGATTTACGTCTTATTCAGGATGATAATTTCTCAAATGTCTAGGATTTCAAACCAAGCCTAACATCCATGTTTTGATAAAATAAAAGAAACATTTCCAAAAGAAATTATTCACCAAAATAGAAACGTTCGAAGAATAACTAAATCCAAAAGCAAAATTCATAGTATCAAGCTACATAGTGTTTTTGAATTTTGAAATCCGGCACTTACACACATATGAAAATAAAAATCATAAAAATGCGAAACATTTTGGTTGCATTTGTATTATATGAACATATTTTAAATGCCCTTTTCTGCATTTTCACTTGATCAACAAATTGAGCTGACATAAGCAAATCATTACATTCATCAATTAAATGAGACAAACAAGCGATGAAACATATGGATGTTTTTCAGTTTTCAGTATCTTGGCCTACTGGCTGGTGGGCTACGCTCTGGCTTATGGTGAAGGAAACAGTATTTTTGGATATACATATTGGGCTGGGTCTGGTTTGGGACCAGAGCTGATGGCTCATTGGTTCTTCCAGTTTGTATTTGCAGCCACAGCAGCAACCATTGTATCTGGAGCTGTGGCCGAACGCTGCAACTTCATCACCTACATCACTTACAGCGTCGTCATCACAGGTGAGTAGCGATGTTTAAAACTGGTAAAAGACTCTTGAGCTCACGTCAGTCCATGACAGCGCTTTAGTGTGTAGCTTACTTGCTAGAAAATAGATTAAGAATTTTTATGTGCCAAAATTGGAAACAAACAGTAACGGAGCAAAGCTGTGCATTGCACTTGGTTTCCTTCTGAGCAAACTATACATCAGTGCAGATGAAGGAAGGATAAAGCATCAACAGAGTTGACGAAGAAACAAATCCTTGTGTTTATAATTCACATTTCTATCTTATTGAGGCGTATCTTTATGTTTGAAAATAAACTAAGTGAATTAGGCACCCCTAACTATTCGCATATGTATGCAGATTGTAATCTTAATTGCAAACATCGTGAGTTCTCTAACTACATAAACATGCTATTTTATTTTTTCTGATCTTGACTTTTGATCCAGATGGTAAACTCAGAGAATGTTTCAGAGGACAAGTGCACTATACAACGAAAGTGTACAAAATTGACTCAAACATTTATTCAGCTCGGTGTATACAGGATGTTTCAGAAATACTTTTACAAACTTCGGGTATGGGTTTCTCACACCAAAAGAAGGAAAGAAGTTCATATGAACATATGTCCCATAATCCTTGGTTTTCGCGTTATTCCTGTCACAATGAAAGTGTGAGTTCAACGGCCTTCGGGGTCCAACCTAAAAACTTCATTTCTCTATGCATTCATAGAAGGCGTTGACCCATTGTACTACATACGGTAAATGGCGAAGTGTTGCCATGGAGACTTGTTTACGTTTGTCATTTGTCATTAGTCTGTCTTCAACGTTTCAGTTGTGTACATGCAGTGAGTTAACTGCACGTGTTTCGTTCCACCATTGCTGGATATTCATTTCGTGAACAGGCAGACATGATTTTTATGTATGGTCGCGCGAATGGTAATGGACGCGAGGCTGCACGACTCTATCAAATGGAGTTTCCAGAACGAAGACAGCCGAGTCATCCAACCTTTGTCGCTGTTTAACGTCGCCTTGCTGAGACAGGAACCGTTGCACCACGGATTATTGATCGAGGAATATTACTAGACATCAGCAACAGTTTAGTCTGAATGTGTGGGCTGGCATTGTAGGTGACTGTCTAGTAGGTCCATACGTTTTACCAGCACGTCTTACTGGTGCTATCTACAGGGCTTTATCCAGCACACTCTTCTCGACTTACTTCACGAAGATGTGCCCCTGCAAATAAGAAAAAAACATGTGGTTTATGCATGATGGGGCTCCGGCACATTTTAGTCGCATTGTTCGAGATGCACTGACTGGTATCTACCATGACCGATGGATAGACAGAGGAGGACCAGTTTCCATGGCCTGAACGTTCTCCCGAGCTAAATCCTGTGGATTCTTACCTCTGGGGGCATCTTAAATTATTGGTTTATGGAGCAGCCATCCCGCATGCAGAAACGCTTCATCGACGTGTCATGGAAGACTGCGAAACCATTCGACACCATCCCGGAGGTTTTGACAGGGTGCGACATTCCATGATTCGACGAGTACAGGCATGCATAGAAGCAAGAGGAGGACATTTGGAGCATTTATTATGAGTTTTGTGTGTTATGAGTGTACCGCTGTGTTGAACACCTCCTAACTAGAAAACAAAGGATTATGGGACATATTTTCATATGAACGTTTTTCCTTCTTGTGGTGTAAGGAACCCATACCCGAAGTTTGTAAAAGTATTTCTCAAACATTCTGTATAAGGCTATCGAAATTTTTGGATTACTTCATCCTGTAAATGGTGTGTCCCTTAGCCACCGAATGCTGAGCCTTCGTCATGACACAAATGAGCCGTTAACCTGCAAACTAAAACGGACTTAAGGCACATCAGGAACATAATAGGTTGCATAAGTTAAATAGGTATGAATGATTGGATTTGTAAACAAAATATGCTTAACGAAAGTAACCCTTAGTTATGAGTTGTGTGGATGTTTATTTAAAATTAGAACGTATAAAAATACTATAAAGCCTTAAATTGAAGGTTATAACGTTACAGTTAAGCTAACTGTGGGAACCTAATTCAACAGTCCTGAACTTGACATATAGCTGCCTGCCCAGAAGGTACGGAATCCTAATTTAAATGTACTATAAAGTAAATGTTAAGGCTAAATGCAAAGTAGAAGGAGTCAATATTGCGTCTTTTGCTACAACATGGCTTTAAACTTTCTTAACAAAGCATTTAGTTTATTTTAAGTATAATTCACATAACAGTTATAATGCTTTGATTTGATTCGGTATGTTACAAGCCTTCTTTTAGAATGTATACAGTAAGAAACTTTAAAAGAGCTAGCACATCAACAGTTATCTGCTCTCTGTACAACAGTTTAAATTAGATTCTTCATAAATTAATTACTCGTGACATGCTTAATTTTATGCTGCTGCTTATATTACGTATAGGGCAGATCGCAAGAGAAGGAATTTTGAATGTAAATACCAGTGGGTGTAGAATAATTTAGATTGGTCCAAATGAAAAACTTTGCCTACCCTCGCTACGCGATGTACTACATGCCTCTGAAGTGACTCCGTACTTGTCTCGCTGGCTATTGAGATATGTCTGCCAGCTCAGGCTTGCTTGTTTTTCCCGGGAGGTGCCTCTTGATGTATGATTGTGGCGCTGCTGTTGTTTTACATCATCGGCGCAGTAGACACTCGGCACACTCCTCCTAAAGAGAGTGTTCTCGGATTTTAAAAAACAGAATCTCGTATAAGATATTCTAACTTCCATGCGCCGAAGGAGATGAAGGGAGTAGAAATTAGCACAAAATTAGATTTGAAATCTGATATAGTATTACAATTATCACTTTTATTGCGATACATACGTAAATAAAGGGTTTGCTATGTAAAGATAGGCCTGAATACTACTATCATTTTTGCTAAATCTAAAAACATAACGTTTTCAAATTGTTGTCTGCATTGGCAAATGGCTTAGATTCGTATATAAGAGGCTGAAAATATTGTGAGGCGTTAAAGTAATAAGATAGCCTATAATATTCCCCGGACCTTACGTACAAGTATTAGTGTACACATTTTGCTTAAATAGGACAAATGACTACGAAGATAAAAATAAGGGCAGAGAAATTTCAAGGCAAGGCCCAAAGCTTTGTTCTACTCATACGAAACAATATTCCCCGATATCGCTATTTAGAGACACCAGAGAGACATTAGGTTATACGAACATCTCAAAATCTCCACATTCATATTTTAAATAAGTCTTCCATCTTTCATCTCTTGAGCTAGAATGCCATTGAACATCCGCGATATTCCCAAGAAAACACAAAAATATACACTCTAACAACTAACATTTAATGAAACTGTAGTGAAATTGGGTGACGTGAATATGAAAGACTCGCCTCAACCCACAATTTTAAAAGCTTTGGAGATGCCTTGTGGTCATTCCGGCGTAAAATAAAATAATCAAGCGAATGGTTTCGAAATTTCGCACACATACACATACACATTTTATAATGTTATACGTGTGTGATTAAAGCTTGTTTCTTTGACTTTGTTTTAGTAGTGCTCCCGTACAATTCCTATGATACACGTGTCCACAGGTTTCATTTACCCGCTGGTATCACGCTGGGCCTGGGCAGAGGGAGGTTGGTTGAAGCAGCTGGGCTACCAAGACTTCTCCGGTTGTGGTCCCGTGCATCTGTTAGCAGGAGTCATGTCCTTTGTGGCTGCAGCGTTCCTCGGACCCCGCATTGGGCGTTTTCCAAAGAAGGATGACGATAGTCCAGTAGAGGAAATTGTGGGACATTCCACTCCTGTAAGTAGTGCACTGAAATATCCTCAGATTCAGCATCATGCGTACACGTTAGTTATGTTGTATGGATGAAAAACAGCTGTATTGAAAGAGAAAGTTAACACAAAAACCAATTAAATGACTCTTCTAATATACATTCATACGCAATATGAACGAATACAGAACTGTGGAGTCCAATACAACTTACATCTATAACAAGGTTAAAAAAGTAGGTTACTGTACATAACTGTCTTAAAATAACGGAAATATTAGCAGTTGTTTTATGGAGAGAATAGAGCGCAACATACAGGGTCTTTCACAAGTAAGGAATAATGCAAAGAAATCTAAAATTAGCTCATTTTTTAAAAAAGTGTTCAGACAACACATTTTGAAAGGAAAATTTTACAAAAAAGAAACAAACCTTTCAGCCATTATTGCATATGATGTAACATGACAAACATTTTGAATGGCAACATATTATTTTTCGAGCGGCGCCGTGGCCGAGTGGCTAGTCCGCTCGCCTCTCACCGAGGCGGCCCGGGTTCAAAGCGGCGTCTGGGCGGGTTTTCTCCGGGTTCTCCGGTTTCCCCCGCCATTCATTCCACTAACTGCTCCATCATCACCTTTATTTTCATCCATTTCACCATCATTTCGTTGCATCTACTTCCTCCCATACCAGGCATGGGGCTGATCACCCATCCTGTATGTTCTGTCTGATCCATGAGTGTCTGATCCTCGACGGGCCTCTGACCCCTGGCACCCGCCTGTAAGTCCTGGGGGGGTGTAAGTCCTACATAAGAGGAGGTTAAACAGAGAAAGAAGAAGAACATTATTTTCCTGAAAGGTAGTCATCTCATTTACTTGCATGAACAATTTCATTTGTTTCATACAAAAGTTTTGGTTGCTATGGGAACAGCTTAATTGCTAACTATTTTAACAATTTTCTACACAATTTACGCAACTTATGTAGCAAATGAAATTCCAATTACTTAATAAGGTGTTCAAAATGTTCCACATTTACAATCAAATCGACGTGTGAATTCTTGGTGAACACATTCAATCACTGCTTGTGGTATATTTCTACTTTCTTTCCTCATCCTTATTTTTAAATTTTCTATATTACCAGGCCTCCTAACAAAGACTGTCTCTACATTTCAGATATTCCCACAAAAAATAATCATGAGAAGAGATATCTGTTCCCATAGCAAACAAACCTTTTGTATGATACAAACGAAATTGTTCGTGTAACTAAATGAAATAACTACCTTTCACAAAAAACATGAAAGTGTGTTGCCATTTAAAATGTTTTCGATTACGTCGCGCCCTATATAATAATGGCTGAACATTTTGTTTCCTTTTCGTAAGATTTTCCTTTAATAATATCAAATTTGACGTGTCCGAGTATTTTTTAAAAAATTAGTTCTATTTTACGCTTATTTGCATTATTCCTAACTTATGAAGGACCCTGTATACATACCTATATTAAGGTGGTGGATTTCACCTGTTCGACAATGAAAACTGTTGTAGTTCTCGTTCTTAAATGTTTGTAACGTTTAATTATGGTGATGAAAACAATTGTGTCTAATAATATTTTAAAACAAAAATGTTTATTCCACAAAATTATCGCTGCAAAATCCACAGTTCCTTTTCACACTTTTACTTTCTCTACTGCGTATAGTAAGAAGGCGAAGTATTGTATTCCACCCAAAAATTCCATATCGAGATTTCACCCGAAATATATATTTTGTGGCCTCACTGAAACCCCAAAAAAGGATTTTTAGAAAAAAGTAGGTATGTGTGTATGTGTCTGTGAACATCATAATTAAAACCCCAAAATCGGATAAATACCGAACTTGGTATTTAAGTCCAATATTTTCCAAGAAGATCCCTTAACACAATTACCCTTTCTATGAAACACTTTTTGAAAGTATTGATTTTCTAAAATATGACTAACGACTTTTATATAAATACAATATATTAAAGATATTTAGATGACAAATGAAATTTATGTCTTGAATTTTCTGGCAATACCCTTGTGAGGTCCTTTTCATTTGGAAGGAATTTTGTATAATCTTGTAAACGTTCAGCGATAGACGAAAACATACTACAGAAGAGATCTACAAAAAATGTAAAACACCTAGTTTTTTCAAATAATATTTTTGTGACATCAGCTATTTTCGAGATATCTGTTATTAATGGTTCGAATTGTTCAATACTTACTGTTTTAAGGTCCTGTTGATTATCAGATGTTTCTGGCGATGTCATGGAAAGAGTATGGAATTTAACGCCAGCGTATAGCGTCCAGCTCTAAAACAACTGAATATCGCTATTCCCTTTGTACCTATAACGAGACGTGTAATGCAGCTATTTCCGGAAAAGTTTATCTCGATTAAAATATACTGGATAGGAAAAAAAGCTTCATAATAATAATTTTATACCCGTAAATACGCGATACAGCGTACAGAAAGTCGTGTGATTGTAACACATCAGATTTTATTTATGACGTGTATCTTATGTACTTCTCGTTTATTATTACTTTCTCTACTACGTATGGTAAATAGGGGAAGTATTCTATTCCACCCAAAAATTCGATACCGATATTTCATCGGAAATGCATGTCTTGAGACCCCTTGAATCCAAAAAAAGCATTTTTGGAAACATGTCCTTGTGTGTGTCTGTGAACACCATAACTCAGAAACGAATAGTCGGATAAAGACCAAACTTGGTATTTATGTTCAGTATCTTCCAGAGATGCGACACGAAGGTTTTCAAGGAAATCCCCCCACCCCAGACTACCCTTCAAATGTAACATTTTTCGAAAATTTTAATGTTCTCTAAAATTGCTCTAACTACGAGGTACGTCCAGAAAGTAAGATCCGTTTGGTAATAAAATTAAATTGTGTACAGATACAGTAAAATTATTTATTGCACAAAATTCTACAACTCTTAAACTACTTTTCCACATAACTGCCGAAATTTTGCAGGCATTTGTCATAGCGTGGCACAAGTTTTTGTATACCTTCTTCATAGAAGTTTGCCGCCTGTGTCTTCAACCAGTTGGAAACATTTTCTTTCAGCTCTTCGTCATTGTTGAAGTGTTGACCGCCAAGGAAAGACTTGAGATGTAAGAACAGATGAAAGTCGCTAAGAGCGAGGTCAGGGCTGTACGGAGGATGGTCAAACACGTTTCAGCCAAATCCCTGTATGAGGTTTTGCGTCACATTTGCAGTGTGTGGTCGTGCGTTGTCGTGGAGAAAAACAACACCTTTTGACAGCAATCCTCGGCGCTTATTCTGTATTGCGCGGCGCAATTTCCTAAGTGTCTCGCAATAAACATCTGCTTTGATTGTTTGACCACGCGGTAAGAAATCAATGAGTAAGATGCCTTTCCAGTCCCAGAACACTGTGCACATCATTTTTCGAGGTGTCAAGATTTGTTTCGGCTTAACCTTTGCTGGGGATGAAGTGTGCCTCCATTCCATTGATTGCCGCTTACTTTCAGGGGTGTCGTAAGAGACCCAAGTTTCATCTCCTGTGACTATCCGTGTCAGAAATTCTTCGCCGCCTTCATCATAACGGGTCAAAAACTGAAGTGCACTACCCATTCGGTTTGTTTTGTGTTGCTCAGTAAGAACGGGAGCAAAGTTTACGAAATTTCAGTTTTTCGGTAACAATTTCATGAATTAGTGATCGTGGGATTTGGGGAAATTCCATAGCGAGAGCACTAATTGTAAACTTGCGGTTTTCCTGGATCTTGTCATCAATCGCGTGAACCAGTTCTTCTGTAACCAAAGATGGACGCCAACTTCGTTCTTCATCGTCCACTTCACTACGTTCTTCATTGAACTGTCGGACCCATCTTCTCACCATTGAATCACTCAACGCATTTTGTCCGTAAATTTCGCAAATTTGCCGATAAATTCCAATTGGTTTCACTTTCCTAGCATTCAGAAAACGAATCACAGATCTGATTTCACAAGCGGCGGGATTTTCAATCAACACCGACATTGTAAACAAGCACAACAAAGCGTATGTGGCTGACAGCGATCTCAAAATGGCGCACGTTTCTTCTCCTTGATACAGAGCGTCTACCGCGCATGCGTGGAACTGCGATCGCAGCGCTGCAGCGGAGAGAAATTGAAACGGAACTTACTTTCTGGACGTACCTCGTATTTTGATTAAAATATCATATGTTAAAGATATTTTTATGACAAATAGAATGTATATCTCGAATTTTCTGGTAATGTCTCCAAAAGTATTCTTCATTGTGAACGACTTTTGCATAACTGGTAAACCATAAGAGATAGACAAACTTTTACTACACAAAACATGTAGATCGCGTTAAAATACGCAATTTATGTTTTATACGTTTTTTTGTTGAGTGAACCATTTTCGAGATATTGCTTGTTATTACCTTAAATTAAATGCTTATACTTTTTCTCAAATTCGTTATTCATTTTTTTTGTCTTGGTAATGCAAAGAGAATGGAATACTAGACATAGCAACCAGCTCTTAAAATATTTGACTATCGCTTAAAGTCTACCAATTCCCCTTGCATCTACAAGAAAATTAGCAATAAGAATAACATCTCGATTAACATGAAGCATATGGAGAATAAGCGTTTGTAAAAATAGTTTGTACAAGAGTAGAGAAAATCATGTGAGTGTAACACATCAGATTGTTTTTTATATAAATTCGATACGAGCAGGTAGAGATTCATTTATGAACGCAAGATTCTCTTTACAGCTAGCAGCTAAGATACAAAGTATGTCTGGTAAAACTCTTCATAATTTCGATTAAATGTTAGTACAGGCTACTAGTGATTTTGATTACGCTACTAGGTGTAATGTATTTCCCTTTGTACAAAATGATTTTGTCAAAAAAATTAATTATTAGAAATATTCTCTCCTTTTAATTCAACGTTGAACCTTAGTGCTAGCATTTAGTAGAGTAGTATGTGAACCTAGCATATGGGAAAGAAATGACAAGTAGTGCCATTAGAAAGTAGGGGAGAGAGAGATTCCGCTTGTCAAGTGCCTTGAATGTCTGAAATTGATGCTCTAGATTACAGTTGTGGCATCGCTTAAAACCAGAGCTGTAATAATAATAATAATAATAATAATAATAATAATAATAATAATAATAATAATAATAATCCCGTGGTGCTACAACCCACGAAGAGCCTTGACCTGCCAACCCGACTGCCGGCCTCACGCCCACCGTTCTTACGGCAGACGTGGACGATCGTCCAACGGATACAGGGAGATGATGTGGCCAGTATCACGCATGCCCCAGCCAGAATGTCGGACTCCGTGGCAGGGATCACTGCCTATCGCAGCTCCTCACTTTCCTCAGTGGGCATAGGTCCTATACCCGGGAATTAAAATCCGTACCCCACGGGTGAATTCGAACCAGGACACATTCCGTGGCCGGGAACCAGAGCTCCACGCTCTAGCCCACTTGCCACAGCGCAGGACCCAGTATTTGTGGTATAGGTAATATCAAATCGGAGTATTATGCATTATTATACGTGGTACCATTGGTAACATTATTATTAGTGTTGGCATGAATGTTTGTAAGCAGTATGAACATTTTTTGTTTTGTAAAATGTTAATTATCAGGGATAAGTAGAAGGGTAATTGAGACAATGGAAATGGAATTCCTAAGGAGAGGCTGTAGGATTACTAAATTACAATATGTGCCAAATGCAGAAATTCAAAGACGTACCGGAATAATTTTTACAAGCGCTGTAAGGATAGAAATCAGGCAGTTATTATCATACGGTCATGCGAAAAGAATGGAAGAGGAAAGATAGCAAAAAGAGCTCTGAATTATAATCCAGGGAGCAGAAGGAGATAGGAAAGATCTGTAACGCAATGGAGAGCAGGGATTGGAACGGTTATGTTCGATAGGGCTATTGGAGATGAATGGAATGCTAGACATGGCAATGTAGGATGCGGAAGACTGTAGGACCTCCGCATTAATTAAAAAAAAGCTGATGTGTTACACTCACATGACTTTCTCTACTGTTGTACAAACTATTTTTACAAACGCTTATTCTCCATATGCTTCATGTTAATCGAGATGTCAACCTTATTGCTAATTTTCTTGTAGATGCAAGGGGAATTGATAGGCTTTAAGCGATAGTCAAATATTTTAAGAGCTGGTTGCTATGTGGAGTATTACATTCTCTTTGCATATCCAGTACATAAACAAATGAATAACGAATTTCCATTTGAGAAAAAGTATGAGTATTGGAAAATTTAAGGGAATAACAAGCAATATCTGAAAATTCTTCACTCAGCAACAACAAAAATGTATATGACATAAATTGTGTATTTTAACGCGATCTACATTTTTTGTGTAGTAAAATTTTGTTTAACTCTTATGGTTTACCAGTTATGCAAAAGTCGTTCACAATGAAAAATACTTTTGGAGACATTTCCAGAAAATTCGAGATATACATTTCATTTGTCATGAAAATATCTTAAACATATGATATTTTAATTAAAATCGTTAGAACCATTTTTGAGAAAATTAAAATTTTCAGAAAATGTTCCATGTAAAGGGTAATCTGGGGTGGGGGGATTTTCTTGAAAACCTTGGTGTCGCATCTCTTTATCCAACTGTTCGTTTCTAAGTTATGCTGTTCACAGACAGACAGACATACACACACAGACACACACACGGACAAGTTTCCAAAAATGCTTTTTTTGGATTCAGGGAGTCTCAAAACATGTATTTCCGGTGAAATCTCGGTATCGAATTTTTGGGTGGAATGCAATACTTCCCCTACTTACTATACGTAGTAGAGAAAGTAAAAACTGTGATGTGATACATATACACATTACTTTCTCTACCTTCTATCGTTTATTAGTGTGTATTCAAACTATTCCTACTACAGTTTATTTTTCTGTCTATTACATTTTAATCCAAAAAGCCTTTGCAGAAATATCTACATTACACATTTCGTTAGATACAAAGGAAACAGCGACAGTCAAATGTTTATGAACTGGACGCTATACGCTGCTTAAAATTCCATATTGCTTCCATACAATCCAAGAAACAAGTGAATGTTGACAGGACTTAAGAGAGTGACCAAGAAATGAACAGTTCGAACCTTTAATAACGGATATCTCAGAAATTACTTATGCCACAAAACATTTATTTTAAATAAATTATATGTCAAAGAGATCTACACTTTTTGTATAGTATTTTTTGTCTATCGCTTGAGATTTACCAGTTATACAAAATTACACAAAATTTCTTCCAAATGAAGTGGGCTTCATAGATATTTCCCCAAAAAATGAAGGCAGTATTTTTAACACTTAAATGATTTCAGTCTAATTATATAATATAAAATATAATAACAGCCCGCCTTAAAGCAATATGTGTATAAATAACATATAAAATGCATGTATCAGTCATTGTATTAAGTTCAGTTTTATTATGTACATGTATAACAATGTTATCTGAATGTATTAAGGAATTTAATAATCTAGGAGCTGTGAGAACAGAGGCCGAAAGTTGCTAACAATGAGGTAACCTTCAGGCAATAAAAGTTTAATAATGCTACTAGTAATTCTTGGAACAATAAAAACAGTTTATAAATAGTCAATCCAAAAACTAGAAAAGCTGAAAGTTAAACAAAAGTATTCTATTGGAGAAAAATTAGCCAATCAGAGACTGAAAAATTTAAAAATTTAAGCGGAAAACGCCAGTGGATAGTAGACAGCGTTCCTAACCGGACGCGAGACGCGTTCTCCAGAAGTTAAATGCATATTCAGTGTGAGACATAAAATTCATTACGACGAGAATATTATAAAGTTTACGTGTTAAAAAAGTGCAAGTAGTTAATGAGTAATCTCACAGCTCTCTATATCAGTGGAGTGTTATTTAATCGTGTGAAGAAATAATAAAAGAAGTAAAAATTATAATTTGTTAAGCCTACATTTTTTAGCCGCATCATTCCCTGCTTAGAGATACATGTTCCTACAAATTAATACTGACGCAGCCGAGGCAAACCTAAATATATATAATATTTAAAGAAACATTAAAATACAAAGTTGATTCCTAAACGTTGGGGTAAAGGCCACTGGAAAGTAAACTTGGGGCGAAGGCCACCGGAAACTTTGTATTGTACGTGGGGCGAACACTCCAAGAAACTATCTCAAATTTTTGGTTCCCCAACAGTCCAAATGCAATACAGCTCCTCCTAAAAATACTACATCTTCAAAATCCAAATATATGTTTTATTTGTAATGTAAATATATTTAATATATGGTATTTTAATCAAAATCGTTAGAAGTAGTTTTTAAGAAAATAACTTTGGTATTTATCCGACTTTTCGTTCACAGGCACGCACAAAGACAGACACACACACACGGACCTTTTTTTTAAAAAAAAATATTCAGAGGTCTCAAAACATGTATTTCTGGTGAAATCTCGTTATCGATTTTTTTTGTAGAATGCAATACTTCTTTACCCACTATGTACCTGGTACAGAAAGTAATAGTATTAATGGTGATTTCTTCCTGCCAATAGTATTATAGCTTTATCATAGATACACTCCTTGGAAACACAAACAAATAAATAAATAATTATTTTTTACTAAAGTAAACATACAAGTAGCAATACTAGTAAAACTAAAATTAACATGACTATTGCAATATTCCGATGACATTGACTTGACTTATAATTTAATCAAAAATGACTCATTCTTGCAAAAGAAAGCAAAAATAACATTCAGTGCTTTCATAATAGATTTTACGAAAACACCAAAAGAAAAAGTAATAGAATATTTTATGCCAAAGTTGTGGTGCTTTTATTAAGAGCTGCAACTAGCATTCAAAAGGCCCACTCTGATACATGGGTACTTTTCGGGGTTTCCCGGATCGTCAGGCGAATGGTTTCTTCCAGCCCCCAAATTTTCTGTCCCTCCATTTCGTTCTATTCATTATTTCATTCATTCTTCAGTCGTTATATCTGTTTCAGCGTCGGCAATGGTGTTTCGGTGAGGCATGGCAGGGAAAAAGGACGCTCTCTTTAGAACTTTTCCCTTTCTTCGACTTTCGGCTGGTTGCCGGGGGATACGGACTACCCCTTCAGAGTGGGGTGTTGAACCCTCCATATGGTCCACAAAGATTGTGCGACTGTCGGGGAGTCTCAATGGAAACTGTAGGGATTTTGTCATTACTGTGCCGTCGCTCCTGGTTCCGGCCGCTCGGTGTCTGCTCTCACCTCCTCCTCCCTCCCGGTGTGCCCCCTTGTGGGGCATAGGTACAATATCCTCACTGGAGCAGTGCCGAGTCAAGTAACCAAAAAGAGGAGAGCTGCAACAACAATTCCCAGTATTAATCGATCGTTCCTCAGACAACAATTGCGATTGTTGATTCTCTGTTTATTTTGGTGCATCTGTATGGTCATCTTTGTACAGAAACTAGCTTTCCGGTTGTTGCCATAGAAAGTCTGTTCCGGGTTTTTGCGTATATTCGTCCATGTGTAGGCAATTGCGCTCACTTGCGGCTGATGATGGTATATTCAGAAGTTTTGAAGCCAGCGAAGTTATCGGTTGTTTGCCACACAATCCGCTCCACCAGGTAGAGGTGAGACATTACGAATAGCAGGCCACAAACAGTGTCGAGAAGAATTGCCATCACCACTGCCCCAGCACATTGCTTAAAATTCAAGAGTCACCCGGTCTATATGCACTACGACGGCCGTTGCGGTAGTGAAGTATGCGTGTGTTATACTATTACTCTGTATTCACTCTTAGGTTGATTCGCGGCAAAACAAACCCACGTGGTCAGTGCACCGTGGTGCAACACGGTAGCAATGCGCCCAGCAAAGTAGTCCCATGCTAATCTCTGAATTTTAGAATGAATTTATCCTTAAATAGTATAATATTCTATACAAATACCTAAGGTTTTATTTAACGCTGATTTATACCGTAAAACAAAGCTACAAGTCCCATGACGCAATGCGTATGAGTCACCTGACACCCGGGTAGGCGCAGAATATTGTTTACAGCCAGAAACCAGCAGTTGTGTTTAGTATCATGGTGGACGGTGAATTTGCTCTTGTGTTTTCGTCTAATTACGTAAAGCATTAGCCGCGCAAACCATTGACTGGTGGTAAAAAAACATTAGTGTTGAATCTTTATTTAAGTTATGTGAGAAATATCCAACACTTTCCGTGAAAGAAATGGTGAAATTCACTTCTGAGTTCACCGGTTTTTCGAGTACAATTATAAACAGTGCTTGTGCAGAAAAATCTGAAACGAGAAAAGTGGTTAGGTACACCCGGAAAAAAACAAAGCATATGAAATACGCGATGCAAGAATGTAGTGATTTTAAGAAGAATGTAATTCGCGTAACAGTGCAGAATTTCTTTTTTAAACTGAGCAGCCAACATTTAATATAGTGCGCTTCCAGAGAGCGAATAAACTAGGTTATCGCATATCTGTTACTTTATTTTTCGCTCATTTATTTTAGAATTAACTGTTATTATATGTGCAAACGTTTATTTTGTTGCAACTATCAATCTTATCACCTTTAACCCTTAACAGAATGTGCTAGTCACCGTTTCAGTTGTCGAAATAAGGACTCTGTTCTTTTTTGCACTACGTGCCGCTTGTACTCGCCACATGGTCTGAAAGTGTAACAGTATTTCTAGTGCGAATGGCGGAAGGATACATTATAGCGGTGCACTGGTCACCGGGGTTTGTTTTGACGCGGATCAACCTAAGAGTGAATACAGAGTAAGCCATTACAGTATTATACAATGACTTAGTATTATACGGTATTTTTACAAGTCTACTCTTGACCTAACTATCATATTAAGATAACTTACTCTTCAGCTTGTAGGAGTGGGCGGCATGATTCTGATCATGGGTTTCCTGTCCTTCAACGGAGGAACACTGGGCACCATGACTAATCCTGGAGACGGTGCCACCATCTCTAAGGTCGTCATCAATACGCTGATGGGAGGCAGCGGGGCTGCAATCATCGTATTGGCTGGTAGCAGGATGGGTCTTTTCGGAGCACCTTGCTGGAGCTTCACCTACACCCTCAACGCTGCCCTTGCGGGCATGGTGAGTAAAATGTTTTAAAGGTTTCCTCGGAAGCTGTATTTCGGGACAGAACTAATTTGTTTATTGACGTTTAAAGATGAAAATATTCAGATGATTGTGTTAGCCAGAGGAGGAAATTACTTTCTTTATATGCAATAGTTCTGCCTACTTCAAGCTCGTTCCGCTATTGCTGAAAGAAAGAGAAGGCCGCAGGAGGTAACCATGAGTTATTCCTCTATATTTTAGCATTCTAATAAATGTCAATAGCTTGGAGATAGGAAGTTTCAAATTAAGATATACCTTTTTCTAGTTAAGCTTGATGAACGGTTTAAATGTCTGAGATGGTAGGTATTGCAGTTATGTATGTTTCAAGATGAAGTGTCTACTTTTTGGGCAACCAGAGTTGATTACCACAGAGCTTTCACGCAAAAACTTCCCTCTGAGAGTAAACCGAGCTAGATTGTTCCAGGATCGAAAAGGGAACAGTGCTATTTGGGTCCTATAAATATTGCATAATAATATATCATGTGTTTGAAATTGTTAGAATTTTCACATTTTCTCAATGTAGGTTTACGATTGTAATATGAAAGGTTCAGGTGGCTACTTGATTCAAGTGAACATTACCCTTAAACACAAACACATAATAGCAATATTTTCCCCATATAATATCCTTCTCCCTTTCCTAAAGCATGGTAGAATGTGTTGATTGTTATTCACAGTTGCCAGTGCTGTACGTCACACGGTAATTTAAATCCAGTATATCCTTTTGGTACCCGCTACTGCCTTAATATGTACTACATGAATATCCTTTCCTTAGTCTCTCTTTGAGACAATAACAAATATGTGATAGCAGTAAATTATAAGTATGTGCTTGTTCTTGATGTAGATTAAAACAGTGCTCTCGAAAACTCCGACTAGTTAAACAACTCCCCATAAACACTACACACAATTAAGGATGAATTAGAATGCAATACTTGGCTTCTTTGGTGAAGCCACCCTTATGAGAGGAAATGAATGAGTAACCGATATTAAGATCCTATTTGATACTAATTTAGATCCTTCCCCTTATTTTGCAAATATTATAGGTAATTTCACAACAGGTTTCCAGTTTATCATATTGTGGCGTATCAGCAAGCATTGTCATTACCAGGCGCATTATTGTGTGGCATTGTTAAGAGCATTATTGGGTTTCTTTGATTATTTTTCGGCCTAACGATCTCTCCTTTGGCGCGGAACACGCCAGAGAGAAGGCTGTGTTTGAATTCCGTCTGGTATGACGCCAATCCTGGCTGGCTTGGCGAGATGAGGTTGGAGGGGGAATATAGTTAGCGTCACTTGAGTTTTAGCGTTGTGTACGAGCAGTTGAAGCAGCAAGTCGCGTGTGTAGTCAGTTCTCGACTTCGGGGCATCTCCCCTCATCCTGTTTTCCTAAGTGCAATGTAGAGCCGCTAAACATTTGTCAATAAATTCCAAGTATTGTATGTTATGTAATATTTTTGTATAATGTCAAAACTTCACCCTTCATCTAAATTTTAAACCCAAGGTCCGTTCCTCTTGCCGTTAGTGAGCTACGCTCCCTTATGTGCGTGTTGGGGTGATGGAACTTTAATAATATGCTGGAAACCTTTTGGCCCTCACCCCAGCATGTAACAATATACGTTGCCGTACGCGTAGCACGAGATAACTTCTGATTGATTAAGCTCAGAATCTGGAGTGATATTATTATGACTATTTTAAGAACAAAATTAACATAAATAATATTTTTATTATTACAAAATATTTAAACATAAAAGTAATTACTGCATACCTTATTTTAAAAAAAAATCGCATCTCGGCCTTTCATACTCTTAGTATCTAACGGATGCTAAATTATGAAACAACGTCTAACGATACCTAAGCTCAAAAGCAAAGCTAAAATGTTGCATTAACCTAATAAAAATAAAAAATCCTTCTGGTAGAATATTTATTATTAAAGGAAACTAATTAAACGCACGATGCTTGACCTAGTCATTTGTTTTGAATCTTCTGCAATTGAAAACAAATGAGCAGATATAATTAACGGATGACGATTATCACTTCCTTTTCCTGTAATCAGGCGACGATTGGTTAAAATTCACGGAGTTTTTAATGTTATTCATACATATTGTACTTACGTGATATGAGTGGAAGAGTCAGCGGAAAGGTTCCTGTACGACTCTCTAGCTTGGCCAGAGCATGTTTCAAACTAAGCAATGTGATGCAAAGTGGTTCATCGCCCCTTATGAGAAGCTCCAGTGGTGGGATGCTCTTCGAGCCAGGAACTGTTAGGGACTTCCGCGTGTCATTGAGGTCTGTCTGCCTATGGCCTGTAGCCTCCTGTAGTTCCTTCACTTCATCCCTTGCTCCGGAGGGTGGTAGTAGCAACAGATCTCTCGTAGTTCGGAGTCCATGAAGGGTCTTCCCCGTTGCATACCTTATACAGTATACTCTATATTTCATTATGAAGTGTTTACTATTTGGATAACGCCGACAGGGTTGATTGCCAGTTACGTAACCTGCCTAGTATTTAGTGTATGATGGGAAGTTTTTTTTTTTGCTATTTAAACTGATAGTAGACACACCAAATAGATTTATTATATGCAACTTAAGGAGTACAGTCAAGCAGTTTTGTCTCGGTAACAACTTCCCTCCATTTCTACAAGCATCTGTAAGAATTCATTCAAATTCAACTTGCAAAAATTTTACACAACTCATTTATGTAGACAAAATAGAAGCCAGACTTTAATTCTGCAGTGTTCCACGTGGCCAGGAGTATGGGTTTACAAAGAAAGGCTGTTTCCTTTGCTGCCGGCGAGTCTTAATGTGTGGAAAATATTCTACCAGGCTATAAGCAAGACCTATGTACTCATCACACAGCATAAAACGAAAGAAAACTTGGTGTTTTAGTATAAATTGTAAAATAAATCATCGACAAAGACAAAATTTTGTTTGATAACACAAGAATTACTGTTTATTTCTTTTAATTGTCACTTTCCTTGTGTAGGTCAGTACCTGTGGCGCTGTCAACACTTACGCCTTTTGGGGCAGCTTCGTGTCTGGTCTGACCTGCGGACCTATTGTAATGATCCTGCACTATGTGATGTTACGCCTGAGGAGTAAGTATTCTGAATAATAAAGCTCAGGGCTTCTCTCGTCTCCAAAATTCTCACTTTGTCCTTTTATTTTCCCCTTTCCCGAACGCGAAAACAATGGGGCATAAGTGCAAAGTGCCTTGGACAAAAGTGAAGCCGGTCCTACTATGCACTTACCATAACCTAGCAGTACCCGATTAATTCTGTCAGTTGCTCTAAAGTTCGGCAAACTTAGTTAACATAGTGTAACGACTACCGAGACAGGTGGCGCCGTTAGCAGCCAGGAGGTCACGGTGGAGGGGGGGGTTTCTTCTCTACCACGATTTGCTTTCCATTAGTTCCCTTTCATTCCGTTTCCTTCTCATCTTTCAGCTGTGCTTCTAGGTTTTCTGGTGTATGGCAGTACCGGACACTTAGCACGGACGCACACTCAATGGAAAGAATATTCACCCTGGACACCAGAGGACTGCTTGTTTGGTGGGTCGTTCATCGCCCTCTCTCGGAGGCTTCAGTAGGGTCTGCGAGACTGGAAATGTTAGGGACTCTCGCGCGTCTCTGTAATCTGTCTGCCCATGGTCTGTAGCCCCCTATAGTTCCTTCACCTCATCCCTTTCTGCTGGAGTGTGGTAGCTGTAATGTGTCAATTCCATTGAATAACCTGTACCTATAGTCTAAAGGCTCCAAAAGCTTCAGTTAGAAAATTATCATCCATTCTATTGCTTTAAACTTTATCTCAGCCTCCTTTGCTTCCCGCTAGATATCTATATAATAATAGAAGAAAAGAAAAATATCAGAAAATTGCACTTAATTTATATAGTAACAATTTACCTCCCCAGGCTTCCTCTCAATGCCGATTATTTGAAATTATTATAACAATGTAACTTCACGTAGTGGAAAGGAAATAGCTTACGTTAGGCTAACTCCAAATAGCACTATTTAATACCATGTGTTAAATTTATAAGTAATGTCGCACGTTACGTTAAGTTTAATCCCAGCTCAATAACAGCATGTGATTCGGAGAGGTAACTTGTAGGTAATTACAAACAATCTATATTCAGAGCATGACCCATTTCAGCACTTCTCCTTATCTAATTAAATTACGATTCAATGCCTCAAATCCAGTATTCAAGCTATAAAAAACCTGATATGTTACACTCACATGACTTTCTCTACTCTTGTACAAACTATTTTTACAAACGCTTATTTTCCATATGATTCATGTTAATCGAGATGTTAATCTTATTACTAATTTTCTTGTATATGCACGGGGAATTGCTGGGCTTTAAGCGATAGTCAAATATTTTAAGAGGTGGTTGCTATGTGGAGTATTCCATTCGCTTTGCATTACCAAGACAAAAAAAATGAATAACGAATTTGAGAAAAAAGTAAAATTTCATGTGTTACACTCACATGACTGTCTCTACTCTTGTACAAACTATTCTTACAAACGCTTATTCTCCATCTACTTCATGTTAATCGAGAAAAACATTTGCAGACTCTATCTAATTGCTAATTTTCTTGTAGATGTAAGGGCAATATATATTTACAAGGGCAATATAGAAATACAGTAGCCTTTAAGCACATACATATCGCTGAATAGCTGGATGCTAGGTGCAGCACCATCCCCTTTGTCACAGATTAATACTCTTTGCATATCCAAGACAAAAAAATGAATAACGAATTCCCATTTGAGAAAATAAGTATTGAAAAATTTAAGGGAATAACAAGCAATATCTCGAAAATGGTTCATTCAACAGAAAAAACATGTATATGACATGAATTGTGTATTTTAACGTGCTCTACATTTTCTGTGTAGTAAAATTTTATCTATCTCTTATGATTTACCAGTTATGCAAAAGTCGTTCACAATGAAGAATACTTTTGGAGACATTCCCAGAAAATTCGAGATATACATTTCATTTGTCATAAAAATATCTTAAACATATGATATTTTAATCAAAATCGTTAGAGCCATTTTTGAGAAAATTAAAATTTTCGAAAAATGTTCCATGTAAAGGGTAGTCTGGGGTGGGGGAATTTTCTTGAAAACCTTCGTGTCACATCTCTGAAAGATACTGAACATAAATACCAAGTTTGGTGTTTATCCGACTGTTCGTTTCTGAGTTTTTAATTTGAACCTGGATACTGTCATGTTTGCTGTTGCTTAACATCATCTTGTGTACCAAACATTTGTGTTTTTCAGTCGATGATCCTCTGGACGCCGTAGCTGTGCACTTCGGAGGCGGACTATGGGGACTGGTTACAGCATCTATTTTTTCAGAAGAAGGACTGGTTTACGGAATGACAAAGGAATCACTCACGGTAAGCCCGCAATTATTAAAGAATAACTCAATAAACCTGTTCTTTTAAGCGTTTAGAGCTATGTTTTCAAAATACGTGGTGACAAAATGGGATATCGCCTAATAGCATCAAGGGCATTGCGAGATTCGTTACGTATAATTTCAGGGCACAAAACGAATGTCTTCGGTCAGCGTATTGACTGCGCGATCGAAAGATTGCTTTCCGAAAATTTTGAGGGAGTAACATCCAAGATTGTTTAGATGAAAAACTGCATTGCAATCAGCGTTGTCAGGTCTGGCTAGTTGCTCATTATGTCACAAGTCAGGAACCTCGGGGAATACTTTATGGTCTGTATGAACTCAAGGATATAATGCTGCAATTGTTTGAGCAAGTAGTAGAGGAAAGCAAATTTACTGAGCGAGCTCTTTCCTTTCTGATAACCAAGTGCTAGTTTATTAAGTAAGTATGCAAATTTCCTTGACGTTACAGAAAATCTTGCAGGTTTAAGAAATAACATCTATGCCATCTTCTTCTTCCAGTAATGGTTTAGGTCGTCGGAGGCTGTTCCGTTCTCATAATTCCCATTGTTTCCTGGGTCGTTCGATTGATCGTCGTCTTGTAGCTTTATAGTTGAAGGTGTAGCGGGAAATCGTTGGCCCTCTTTGTTGATGCCCTCTGCTGCAGTGTTCTGGTCTCCAGCTACCTCTGCTCAGCGGCTGCTGATCTCTCCATTCCTAATAAATTACTTATCTAACTAATTTAACTGGTCTCAAGGTTTTCGTAGCTGAGGCAAATTAAAATACACTGAATTTCCCTTAAAAATGTAGTTTATTATCAATAAAATACTTATGGGCGGCTAGCTTTTCCCATCTTTAAGAATTCCCACCATAATAATAAATTAGGAGCCTAGTCCGACTGCACACGCTTCCCACCCATATAAACACACGTGCATCCGTCGTCCAGAGAGTATCACTGTGTGTCGATGAGATTCTACAAGAGAGTGAAAATCTGGGCCTTTCTTTCCCCTTTTATACCCAAACCTAGTGACGCTTACTTTTGCGCCATTTCTAATTGGTCCTCGACCGCGTTACCTCATTATGTATGAAAATATTCTGTTCCAAAACTTTTCGCACACGCGTACCAGTGACGCATCCGGAAACAAATTCAATATCTCTGTCGCTTTCCTTTCTATATCTATCTCTTTCTATTTCTTCTTATTGCTTCAAGTTCCTTGCTCATTAGCTTGGTGAAAGGTGGTGGGCTCTACCTAGAATAACCTTTTACCTGGAATTAGCTAGCTCGCCCGTTACTTACTTATCTAAGTTATAATCTGCTTTGTACATTTCTTGGCTGACAAATATTCTAACATATTTCTTGGTGAATTATATTATTATGTAGAATTCTTGTTGATATTGATTTATGCGTGTGTGTGCGTGCACGTGTGCGCGTGCGCGTGTGTGTGGATATCCCCTTTCAAAGGCTTAACTAGGAATTCGTTCTCTGAAATTCTTTGTGTCTTGTCCATTTCTGTCTGTGTTTGTAAACTAAGCCTATGATGGACTCTAAGCCCAATTCTTTTCTAATATTCTCATTCTTAGGTATCCTTTTCTTATGCAGCGTTTTACTGAGCTTAGGAATCTCATTTCAGCTGCTTGAAGTTTAGTTTTGTGTTTCTCTTTAATTGTCCGTGCCTCACTTCTATATACAATGACAGATATGCTTATATTTGAACAAAATATTAAGGTTGTCTCATTTCTCATCTTATATGGACGAGAAAAATAAAGCAAAGTAAATTTGAAATGTTTCCATTTACGTCTAAATCTGCACGTAGTAGCAAAACACAGTGGTCCCGTGTTCAGCAAAGTCCACCAATACATCATGCATATCACAGAACACCGTCACAAGCACTTCCCTAGCGGATTGAGTCACTGAATTTTTTCTTCTCTGGGCAACCAGCATCTTTCCACACCATACTTGCCTGCCTGGTTTCGGGCGTGTAGTGGTATGTCCAAGACTCATCACCAGTGACGATTCCTTTCAGAAAGCCATCCTCTTCTGCGGTGTACCGCGTTAGATGATCCAAGCTCGTCATCATTCGCTGGCCCTTGTGGTTGTCTGTCAGGTTCTCAGGGACCCAGCGAGCACTAACTTTACGAAATTTCAACGTACCATGAACAAACAATATCGTACACTGCACCATAGGAAATGTTGAACGTTTGCGATAAGGTTCGCACACGCGGTCGTTCAAAATTGCCGCCTCAATGCCTCTGACATTTTGCGGGGTTGCAGTTGTTACCGGCCTCCCGGAGCGCGGCGAATCACTAAGGTTCACGCGGCTCTTAGGAAGAATGCACACCACCTGGAGACATTGCTACGATCCATAAAATCACCCCCATACGCGCCACGCATGTCCCTGTGAATATCACTCGGTTTATGCCTTTGGGCCCACAAATATCGAACCACATCTCTCTGCTCTTCACACGGGGATGACAGTAACATGCGCGTCATCTTTGTTGCGTAGTTCACGCTTTTCTCGCTAGAGCTGCACATGAAACAAAAAAATACCCTCTGTAGTAAAACCTTCAAACTATATCGGTGTGAAATTGCAACATTCCAGCTGCAACACCAAGGCAGAAAAAAATTACTGCGCGTTACTTTTCGATCCACCCTCGTAATATGCAAAAGAAAAAAGAAATATCATCGTTCAATAATGATGGCCGTAACACTCGCATTAGGGAATGTGGATCAAAAATTATTTCTCGGATTTTAGAAACAACTATATGTTACAAAGTGTACTGCTGAAAAAGAAGAATATCAAAGCAACATTTTCTCAGTGATTTTGTTTAGGCTGCCGGCTTAAGGTGTGTGGGAAAGAAGAACAATAGATAACCTTCAACTGGTTCGACGGCAAACGTCTCGCACACAATAGTGATGGGGTTGGTACCTTCCGATTAGCTAAATTTTTAGGGCAGTAACATAAGAATACCGTTTAAGTCTGAACATAATTTCTGTATGATATTTGTTTCCAATTTGCCATAGATTACGACCTGGAGAATGAGTGCACGGATTCAAGGATACTCATATACAACTGGGACTGTTTCAGATATTTGCTTATCGAATGGTGGGAGCTGCGACCATAATCGTATGGACGGCCCTCACTGGTTCCATCATGTTCGGCGTGCTCAAGTACTTCGGAAAACTCAGGGTAACACCAGAGGAGGAACTCGCAGGTAAGCTACCTGAAGTGGATGTCAACATTACATGAGGCTGGACATTTTCATTATGAAATAGACATGACATGTTGAAAAACGAGATATTTACACTTGTGCAGTTCGGTTAGTTACCTTTGGTGATATCTGGTTGCATGACGCTGAGCTGAATAATAAGATCCTGACAATGGAATTTTCAGATGCATAACTTTGCTTTGCTCAACTTTCACATTCTGTAACTAGAAGCTAGCCCTACCACTAGATCAAAAGATGAATGTTCAAAAATTTGTGTATGTAATAAGCTGATCTTATCATTTCTATTTCAGAATTACATTAGTGCAGAATAACACAACAGTTAACAAAGTAATGCATAGCTAAATAATAGCTGAAACCAATGTTAGTGTATTGCGACGTAAGAATGAGACGTTCACAATAACAGAGGCAGGAAAAGTTAGAACAAAATGAGGCAAAGTGGGATAGATGTTTTTACAGGTTTAAGTTATGCACTTCACACACGCGTATTGAATACTATTTTTGGGACAATGGTAAATATGAAAATACATACATAAGTATGTTTTAAAGATATGTGCCTTTTAACTAAAGAATGATTTAGTTTTTTAAGAATTTATATTTTAAGACAAAGTGGATTAATTTTCTGTTTTATAATTATCAATGGCTACTTTGTATTATTCTTTTTTCGTAATAACATGTAATTTTCTTGAAGTTTTGATATAATTAATAAAATTATTGACAGAATTATGCTAGGATGCTAAGTTAAAATTAAATTGTGTTTTATTTATAGACGCGGCTTAACTGCTATGGTCCTTAGCATCGCATTCTATATTGGGTGTGAAAGACCGGTAATTTTGCTCAGGGGCCTCTTTATCAGGCTTGATGTTCTTTCACGTGCCGTAAATCTACGGGACAACCGGTTTTACTTCCCTTCCGAAGAAAGCCAAGCTAAGGATTTTACGCCCGAAAAAAATCCATCGCCCTCCGCCGGGTTTGAACCCGCGCCCTCGGGAACTAGAGGTTAGCATAGTAACCACTACACCAAGGACGACAACAGGACGCTGCGTGACACAAGTTGCTGTCTTGGAAAACGGGCTGTGCTACACTGATTCTGGAAAGTAAATTCTGTTTCTTATCTGTGTCATTTTATTTCCACTGTCCGTACGGCGAGAAATAATCAGAGGGCTATTTTGTTTTTAATTATTTCATTTGCATAGTCCCTTTCACTCATACTTCTAGCTCCTGCGGAGGATAGAAAGGATTCTTATTAAAGAAAAATTCCCTGTCTCAGCCGGGAATCGAAGCGGGGACCTCTGGGTTGAGAAATATTATTGTTTTTGTGTCTGAAAATTTAAAGTTCTGTGTCATGACAACGTACAGTATGCAATGAAACACGCACGGTCGCCCAAAAACATTATAATCTCACTTTTGTCATAATTATAAGCATCGCTGCTTTTCATTGGTTATGCATGTGACCCGTGTTAATTTAGCACCAGTACAATACCACTAACACTGGGGGGAGGGGCCTTAGATTATGGGTAGAGCTTGGTTTGGCACTTTTAGGTGGAAAATAGCGAGCACCTTAACTGAAAAACCCTGTAGGATCAAGCGGTTCAAGAAGAATGATTTCAAGCGGACTGCAACAATTACTCTGGTTCCATAACCTATTTTAATTATATGAATTATGTTCTACACAACACTGCATCTCAGAAAAACTTTACATGTAGTTGTACCTGACAGCTGTGGTTACCTGACGAGAAGAGGGTGGAGCTTCTGCGGCCCATGATTCTGGGTGTTGGATTCTCCGTGGATTATAACAACGTGACTAACTTGACTTAGATCAAACAACGTTGAGTCTAATTGATAAGCTAGTGGCGCAGAGAGCGACCCGTAAAAAGACTCTCTCTATATAAGCTGGAGGGTACTAAGCCAGCACCTCGGTAAGCGCTGGAGTCAGCATTGGTTAGCACCTTCCCAAAATAAGTCAGAGCTTCCAAAACAATTCGGCAGTCATCCCTTGAATCACACGATTCTCCTTACGCACCTGGGAATTGACATGCCATGATTTCTAAAGCCAATTTCAATGTTTTCTTTAAATAATATTTGCCTAACATCGACAGTTTATTTTTACTTTCTCTACTACGTATAGTAAGTAGGGGAAGTATTCTATTCCACCCAAAAATTTGATTACGAGATTTCACCGGAAATACGTGTTTTGAGGTCCTCTGAATCCAAATAATGCATTTTAGGAAACGTCCGTGTGTGTGTCAGTGAACAGCATAACTCAGAAACGAACAGTCGGATAAACACCAAACTTGGTATTTAGGTTCAGTATCTTCCAGAGATGCGATACAAAGGTTTTCAAGAAAATCCCCCACCCCAGATTACCCTTTACATGGAAGATTTTTCGAAAATTTAAATTTTCTAAAAAATGGCTCTAACGATTTTGATTAAAATATCATATACTTAAGATACTTTCATGACAAATAAAATGCATATCTTGAATTTTCTGGGAATGTCTCCAAAAGTATTCTTCATTGTGAACGACTTTTGCATCTGGATCTCAGAAGCATATTAAAGAAAATAACCATATATTTTTATAATATTGATAATTTTAAGAAAAAATATTTAGATTTAGAAAAACAAAATATTTTGAAAGTATAACAAGAAAACTTCTCCTACATTTAGGCATTAATACAAAAAAACTGAATATCATAGCTATTTTCGTAAACTTATTAACTGTAAAAACTGAATTTTTGATGTGAATATTTTGAAAAATCGGGCGCAGCAATTGATTAGAGCAGAGTGATTTTGAGCACTGAATTTACACAATAAAAAAGCCGGTGTGGCTTTGTCCAGCTTTTCAGCTGTCACTTCTCTAAGTTCTCTATTCACTTCGCTGTTTTTATCTAGTTCAACTTCACTGGGAGTTCACGTAGTTCACACTCTCAGTTCACTAATATGAACTAGTTCGATTTCCCCATCACTCCATTTTCCTTCTTGACGTAGCAGCATAATGCAATAAGCACGATTAAGCCAATTCTTCCGGACGGTTCACACGCTGGGGAGTCGAACACAAGACTTCTTCAATCTCTCCTGCAGCACCACTCGCTGCACGTCATAAACTCACTTGTAGGACTGCTGTTGACGTCACACCAGTATTGCACTCGCTAACTCGCTCACTAACTGGTTCCTCTCGCGAGAACACTTGCTTATATTGGCAGTGCAATCTTCCAAAGAATATTCCAGATCTATCTAGACTCACGATATGGAGGCGGGGGAAGGAAACTTCCAGAAAGTTCTGGCTATCTACCAATAGAGCTTACGGTGCAACGCTGGCGAGCGCCATTTATCTTTGTTTATCTCCGACCCGGCACCGACCTCCCGAGAACTTTGAGCCATAACTACTGCGTCATAATAGTATTTAAATAACCTGCACGATAAAATAGCAAAACATTTCTGTTATTGTGTGTAATATCTAGTACAAATTTCAATAAGATATCTTGATTGCTGTGGAACTTTCAATTTCATAGAAGCACAAAGTAATACAGAGTTTACAACTTTCAGGCTTAGACATTTCGCAACACAATGAGGAGGGCTACCCTGCAGACGGATGGAAGAAGTCCCCCCTGCAGATCACACCACAAATATCCGTGCTTCCTACAACATATTTAAGTCAACCTGTGAAAGATAACGTCTTATTGTAAGTAAACCTCTTGTACATCATTTTTTTATGCATTTCAAGTTCACTTTAATTAAATAAAAACTTACAGGCATTTAGGAAGATACTAGTTTGATTATTACTAAACCTATGAAGTATATACTTATAACTAAAACTGCACTGCAGGCTTCTTTTAGATCGATTTAATTGTGATAAACATTAGAGTTGTTGCACAACAACACTACTCATGACTGATTTTTGTTCAAGCAAAGTTAAATGGTCATTTTGAAAGGAAACTTAAGCAGATTGTTGTTAAAGTGAAGAACAGTTTATTACTTAACACTAATAAAACGCCAAGCGTGATATGGCTATATAATTTTAATGATAACTTAGGAATTATTGTCATTTAAAAGAAACTCTGCTTAATGCATAGTGCTCTAAACATGATATCTGATCACAACACAATAGGGTTGATTCTAGATGAGTGTTATTTAAAGTGAAAGTGATTAATTTTACTTTAATCGTCTATAATTTTAAATAAAGCTTCTATCAACTCAAGTAGACGATGGAGGCATCATAATTGCCTTCATTGCGAGCTTACTTAGTGTAGGCATGTTAGTGGAAAGTTACTGCCAGAAGGATAAGGCAGTAATAGAAGACAAATCATCCCCATGTATCATTGCTGCATAAATGTTGATATTTCTTTTACTGGAACATCAATGTTGAAGAGTCGTTTCATTTCAGCTGAAGTGAAGACGGAAGAAATGTGCTCAGGAACGGCTAATGTTGGATCTAAATTCTGAACTTCCTTCCAGAAGTTTTTTGTAGGAAGGCGTTCATTCATATATCTCTCAAGTATTTTACATGCTATACCAGAGCTTTGAAGCTTATAAAGAACTGATTATAGAAGAAGCCAGATCTGTGTTGCATCAATACTGTCTGACTCCAAACCTATATTTGTTTAGAAATACCATCAGAGGTTTCAAATATAGCTCTGAGTTGAAGTTGAAGGATTCTTCCAGATCAATCTATGCAGTTATATTTTGCTGTTTTCAGACATGTGCCCCAGTAATTACAGGAACTGGGAGTAAATCATGTTTCTGATTCTTTTAAGCGGTCCAGTAATCCTCACCACCATTCCGGCTGGAGTTTTCACTAAGGGAGTCTTAACAGATGCAATGAATTCATCAGGAATTTTGAGGGAAAATCTAATCTCTTCAGCAGAAAGATGCAGCATATGAACTCAACAGGTAGAATGTAAAAGCTGAGGGGCATCTCCAGGCAATCGCCTTCCAGTAGAAAGCGTATAACAAGTTGCACTGTCCAATATTAAAGCAATAAAGTTAGATCTGTGAACATCGATAACATCTAGTGTGTCAAGTATTAAATTTACAATAACATCAGCATTGCATTGTTGTCAATTTTGGTTTTCACAAGACGGAGTTTCTTACCCACCACACCCAATGGAGCAACAAAACCATTCACCACCTTATGATCCTTTCATCAGCCACTAGATAAACAGAATTTCCCTCATGTTTTACTTCGTTTCCTGGAGGTTTCTTCAACACGCTTGACAAGATACACTATGTGATCAAAAGAATCCGGACACCCCCACAAACATACGTTTTTCATCTTAGGTGCATTGTCCTGCCACCTACTGCCTGGTACTCATTATCCGCGACCTCAGTAGTCATTAGATAGCAGAATGGGACGCTCCGTGGAACTCACAGACTTCGAACGTGGTCAGGTGTCACTTGTGTCAGAAGTCTGTACGCGAGATTTCCATACTCCTACACATTCCTAGGATTCTGTTTCTGATATGATAGTGAAGTGGAAGCGTGAAGGGACATGTACAGCACAAAAGCGTACAGGTCGAGCTCGTCTGTTGACTGACAGAGATCGCGACATTTGAAGAGGGTCGTAAAGAGTAATATGAGAACATCTACCCAGACCATCACACAGGAATTCCAAAGTGCATCAGGATCCACTCCAAGTACTATGACAGTTAAATGTGAGGTAAGAAACCTTGGATTCCATGGTCGAGCGGCTGCTCATAAGCCGCACATCACGCAGGAAAATGCCAAACGACGCCTCGCTTGGTGTAAGCAGCGTCAACATTACATGATTGAACCGTGGCAAAACGTTGTGTGGATTAACGAATCACGGTACACAGTGTGGCGATCCGATGGCAGGGTGTGGGTATGGCGAGTGCCCGGTGAACGTCATCTGCCAGCGTGTGTAGTGCCAACAGTGAAATTCGGAGGTAGTGGTCTTATGGTGTGGTCGTGTTTTATCCTGTAGGGGCCTGGGACCCCTTGTTGTTTTGCGTGGCACGATCACAGCGCAGACCTACATTGATATTTTAAGCACCTTCTTGCTTCCCACTGTTGAGGAGCAATTCGGGGATGGCGATTGCATCTTTCAACATGATCGAGCACCTGTTCATACTACACGGGCTGTGGCGGAGTGGTTACTCGACAATAACATCCCTGTAATGGACTGGCCTGCACAGAGTCCTGACTTGAATCCTATAGAACACCTTTGGGATGTTTTGGAACGCCGACTTCGTGCCAGGCCTCACCGGCCTACATCGATACCTCTCCTCAGTTCCTCACTCCGTGAAGAATGGGCTGCCATTCCCCAAGAAACCTTCCAGCACCTGATTGAAAGTATGCCTGCGAGAGTGAATGCTCTCATTCAAGGCTAAGGGTGGGCCAACACCATATTGACTTTCAGCATTACCGATGGCGGGCGCCACGAACTTGTACGTCATTTACAGCCAGGTGTCCGATACTTTGATCACGTAGTGTGCATTTCATTTTTCATTGCACTCCAAGGTCTGCTTTAGACAAACTTTTAGGGAAAGTTATACTCTACAAATTGGTACTACTGTTACGTACGTGCTCAAACCATGTGGTTTCGTGCTTTGCAATTATATATGAGTTTGTGTTCTATATTTTTGCTTTGAAGAGCTTTTTCTGTGAATGGCAGTTTTTGGTATATATTTCCAGTTTTCTCAGGAACTATTGGAGAAAGCTTAATCAAAATTTGGGTTTGATAGAAACAATCCTTATGTTTTGTAATGGCTCTACTTTGATGGTAATAAGATGGTTGTTTTTTCATAAAACGAATAATTGCTAATAAATCTGAATGAAAAGGTGATATAATAAACAAACTTATTGCATAAAAGTAGATCAGTGAACTTAGAAGGCATGCATCTACAACCTGTAAAGGTTTCAGCCTGATACCTTCAAAATAAGGGTCATTAAGTAAGCAGATGTAACATTGGCGGGACAGGGCCTGTTCATTTCAACACTTGAAACAAGAAATACTCCATTACGGTTTCCTCAAATCCTACAAATGAAACTATGACTAGAGCTTGTCATTTCTAAAATTTTTAGCTTATCTTTTTTGACACTTAGGTAAAAAGTAACATCCCCATTGTGCAATCCTCTACTACAAAAGAACAGCACAGGCATATTCGAATTTTGACTACAATTTAGAGGAATTGTCTAAGTATGTTGGCAATTTATCTGGAAGCAAACCTTAATTATGATGCTATAAGCATGGTAAAACTCATAAATCATTACAGCATATATTTCTGTTTTATGTTTGCAGCAGAGGTTTCCGACTGCATGATGAAAATAATGGAACTGCATCACACGGGCTGCACAACTACATAAAGCGAAGTGGCTTACGTAAGCATCGTGCTTCTGTGGACGTGTCTTCTCTTACTGGGCTGTGACAGCCTGGAGTAACAAATCTACTTGAATGCAAATAGCTGCCATACACGAACTGAGTCCCTCCTGTTTCTGATCTTCTTCAGGTTAAAAGATGAATGTCTTTATTAAATGTCATTTATATCTATCCCCATGTTTAAAACAACCACTTAAAATAGTAGCTGTTTTTCGTTTCCCAGTATAAAACATTTGTCGACTGTAGTCATCAGCCTGTGAAATCTAAATGATGAAAGGACACATAAAGTGTTTGAAACAGGAAACTTAAAAGCATATGTGGGTTGAGAAGATGGCGGTACCCTTAAGGAATTTGGTAACATAGCTACGGAACATAGTTTCAGTACGTCGTGTATTTCCACCAAATAACTACCCCTACAGTAAAAGTTGTATTGAAAGCGATTGTATAACCAGATGAGTCACTCAACATGTTATTTCCTATGGAAATATGTATCAACATTTTAATAAATAATAATATATTATGTAACAAGTTATAATGTTAGCAATTAAGATGCGAGTTTCATAATTTTCATACCAGCGTCTTAATTACCATTATAGTCAAGTAGCATACGACTGTTTTGGTCGACCACACTATAATTTCAAAATATGAGTTTGTATAATAAGATTTCGCCTTGTTCATTGGGTGTAATTAAATGCTGATAGTATTGTCGAATAGTACAAGAGTTAGCACTACTATTGAGCCCACGCCGTGTTATTAATTTTTTGCAGGTAACCTGAAAGGAGCACACATTGCAGCGAAATTAATGAACACAATTTATTAAAATGTTAAAATTACAACGAACAGAGATTATTTTATTTAAAACACACATATTTCATTGTTAATCCGGAGAATGGATCCCAGATGGTAAAGGTATGGGCTGCGCACAACGCCTACTGCTGTGCGCCGAGTAAGATCATATTATGAACAGTAACAATTCAGTTACGTCACCGAAGAAATATACGAGGGCTGATCAACAAAGACTGAGACTGATTTTTTTTCACAGATGTTTATTACTCCAATTCAATGTTTACATGATCTTTTTCAACGTAGTCCCCTCCTACTTCATTGCACTTTTTATAGCGTCTCTGCCAGTCCTTGAACACGTGCTGCAGACCATTCTTTGTCAGGTCCTTGAGAATCGCCTCACTTTTCTTGAGTTCTCAAATCGAATATTCCTAAGCTTTGCCTTTAGTGATGGGAATAAAAAAGGTCACAGGGTGCAGGATCGGGGCTATAAGGTGGATGTGGTACACAGGTAATGTTGAATCGAGCCAGAAACTGCATGACTTGATTTGCGACGTGAGGCCGTGCATTGTCATGATGAAGTCGCCACCCAGTCCGGGAAAGCTTTGGTCGTTTCTTTGCAATGTGCTTCCTCAGTGTAGCCAGTACTGACGTGTAGTATGCTGCTGTAACAGTAGTGTGAGGGTTAACTGCATGCTGGTAAATCATTCCATTACAGTCAAAAAATGTGATCACCATCACTTTCCCTGCAGATGGAAGAACTTTTGCCTTTTTTTGGTGTTGGAGAACCTGGCAATTTCCACACTGTGCTGGCTTGTTTTCCTTCAGGATCATAATGATGCAGCCATGACTCATCACGGTGATAATCGATTTAAAAAATGCATCCCCTCCATCAGCAAAGAGACGCAGCTGGTATGCGAAATGCACGTAGGATCTACAAAATAGAGCATTACTACCAACCTACCAATACGAGAGTGCTGCCGCCTACCAACATTATACACAAAAACCCGCTCTTTTCAATTATTTATGTTACAGATACGAAACTATCACGGAAGCTACAGGAAAAAATCAGTCTCAGTCTTTGTTGATCAGCCCTCGTATTATAGTTCATCGGAGTGACGGATGTTAATGAAAGAATCAAAATAACCAACGACCTTTGTGATAGTATCCCAATATTTTTTAATGCTTGCGCTACAATCTAACCGATATTTTAGAATGTGAAATTGATGAATTGTTAGATTAAGGTGTAAAACATAAAAGTAAGATAGGGAAGCAGCAGTTCACTTTGTATTGTGAGTTATACTTCTTTATATTAATTATATTTCTTTTACTTAGACAAGTTTACACAAGCTTCCTCGCACGTCTAAATCTTCTATTCAAAGCATTCTGAAAGGGGTTACTTACTAATGTCTAACTCTAATGCATACACAAGTGACGCTGAAAACATAAAAGAAAATGACAGTTCTATTTACTTTGTATTCTATTTTGTTAATTTTTCTTTATTTGTATACCTACCTTTCAGGTTAGGATTATTTTGATTTTTCCTAAGCAGAAGCAGATGTTTCTCAAGTATTCTTGCACCTTCATTTATAAATCTTCTTCAAGAATAGGGTTGAAGGTAACTTCAACTTCTCAGAGCTGGTAGCTTATGGTGCAGTCTCATAAGCATCACATGACTTTTTCTATGATTACAATTTCATATAATCTCTTATATATTATATACGTATATAAGATATACGAATATATTATTCTATTATCATTTATCATGAAACACATCTGACCAGAAATAATTTCAAATTAAGTTATTTGGATTTGGTTACAAGCATTATACAAAAACAATACACAACTGTTCACATGTCGTAAGCTAGTTTTTTCCTTACTAATGGTGTAATAAATGAAATTGTACGGAAAAAGGAGAATCGCGTAATATGCTTCATTGTCCATTCCAAACCGGAGTTCCCCCTGATGTAAACAAAAGCACATGCTTTGGCTTGTCACGAACCCTAGAACACACTCTTACGCCAATGTAAATAGTTCCTTAATATATGTATTGTGTCATGAAATATTAGGGCAGGAAAGGTATGGAACTGCACATTTTATTGCGGTTATCATAAGAACTCATTGCTAAAGATAATGGATATATACCAACTGTTAAGAGATTATAAAATATGATTTTTGTCTGCTGTTGCGCTAACACCGAGAGTATCTTGCTTATTAATACCAACTGTGTGCATGACTGCCATTCTCTTGCATATACAAGAAATGTAGCAATGAAATCCCAGGGGTGCTATCTGAGTACCGAATAAACACTTTGCGTAACACAGGAAATATGATAAGCGAACAGTCATTCATAATACACTAGCACACGTATGCTCAGCTCAGATCAAATCTTGTGATTTAGTCAGTTGGTATTTGAGTTTTCATGGCGGAGGAAGGTGCGTGTGGTGCGAATAAACTGTTCAAACACAAAAGCAGCAAACAGCTAAAATGTGGCGAAAAACAAACAATACTTAATATATTCAACTCACTATTAGAAAAATACCCGACACTTGCATTAGTGCATATTACGAAACTAATATCCGATTTTACAGGCGTTTCAGTGAGAAGTGTAACCAAAGCGGGCAGGGAATATAAACAGACATAATAGAACATAGAAGAGGAGAATCAAATGTGGGAACTTGTTATAAGTGTGACAGTGCTGTGGAATTGTGGATAAGTTTGTCATTATTTCAGAGAGTAGTTCTGATTTCGATATGGCAACTGAGTCATCTTCGGAGGATTCGGATTTGGGTGTTGCACTTTTGCCTGAGGATTGTGATTAACATAAGTAAAACGTTGATTGACGCATACTTATAAAATGTATTGTTACCTCCGGTTGGATTGAACAATGAATCTCTCGCAGGGCGCCGTTTTATAGGTTGAAACAATGCTCAACAAGCACGTGAGAGGGGAACAAGCAGCCATTAGGGGTGCGGCTTGCGAACTACTTTCGCGCGGATAATACAAAGAGTTTGTTTACTGTGAGAGGCACTCTGGTTTGGAATGGAGAGTAGACTGCTGCATCACAGCTCAATCCTGGGGAGAATTAAACATGTAACAACTAATACACGTCGAAAAAGGCCAATGGTACATAAAAAAGTTCTACATTTTAGGTGTACTAAGCTTTTTGTCTATCTATAAAATTACTAACATAAAGAGGACACAAAGACTACTCAAGAATATTCAAGGTGTGTATTTTAATAGTCAAATATATAACATTTAGGCAGGTAGTTCAATCAAAATCGCTAGAGTTGTTTTTGAGAAAATAAAGAATCCTTCATGTAAAGGGTAGTTTGTTTTGGCGGGCTGTCTTGAAAATCTTCGTGTCACATCCTTGGAAGATACTGAATATATATATATATATATATATATATATATATATACTTTGTTTAGCGTTTATCCGACTTTTCATTTTTAGTTACTTGTTTACACACACACATACCACCACTACGAACGCGTGCGCGAATTTTTTTCTTCTAAAAATACTTCTTCTTTTCTTAATTCAGGATCCACAAAAATGTTTTTCCGGTGAAATCTCGATATGGAACTTTTGTAAGTTCAACATTTCCTCTACCTAGTATAGGTAGATGGTAGAAAAAGTAAATAAGGAAGCAAAATCACAATCATTCAGTTCGCAATCTTTTAGCTCAAATAAACAACAGAATAGTCTTGCTCCTACGGATTGTATCTATTGAAGAATTCAGAAAACATGGTCAGGACCAGAAACCATCATACCTTTTAGCATTTTCATCTTCATAGGAAGCTGCATTAAGTTCTGAACGGATGCAATTCCTGGGAAAAGATGTTGGAGTGCATCGCCAATTGGGTACGGTCAATGATACTGACCGGTGAAAAGTAATGAATGATACTCGCACCCAGCCTTCTTAGAGACTATTCCGTTCTCTCAGTTGTTCAAAATCAGGAATGGGAAACTTATAATCTCTTAGACCAAATAATAATTTAGTGATTGTAAAAACTCTACAAGTAGAGTTTTTACAATCACTAAAATGGATGGACCATTTAAGTAGAGACTGTAAAATATATCCAAATCTAAGCGTTGTAGAAAGAAATGTAATAAAAGTTGCTTGATATTATGGGGGGAAGTAAATGCCATTAGTCGTGTTTTGTTTGTAGGATGTAATGATGGTCATTTTAGAGTCAATCTAACATTTCTAATTGGGAACATACAATTAGAGTCACGACTAATGGCATTTACTTTCCCCCATACTATCAGGCAACTTTTATTAAAGGCTTACTTTTGGAGATATTGTACAGTCTCAACTTATTTATTGTAATAAATAATATGTAAGTGCTCCAAATGTAATAGTTATTTACGCAACTTGTGACTGAAATGAGATTTTTTGCCCCTCGTGAGGAAAGATTTCATGACGTAAGTTGCTAAAAATGAAAATTTCAGGTGTATAAAAAGTTTTACGTTCCCCAAGTTGCGTGCATGATTCTATTTATTAACCATACCAAAACTTCACAACAAACAGTTTTGCGAAGTCAAAATGAAAATATATAGTCAGATTAGCTAAGGGCCCACAGTGAGTATAAACAATTGAATAGCATACTTGGCATGTCTTAAAGATAAAGTTCTTAAGATACACTGATTTTGAAAAGCTGTACTTCTTGCAGTTGAAGCTGCTTAGTTATGCTGTGTTGTTTTGTTATGGTTGTAAATAAAATTATTAAAACAGTACCTCAAGCTGCACATTGCAATTCTCATTATTGTTTTCCAATAGTTGATAAGCTTTAAAGTGTTCCTACATATGTAACAAAAGTGTATTCTTATAGTTGTATGTTGTTAAACATTTTGGAAATAAAAGTATTTATTTATTATAAAATAGTGTTTTATTTCGATAAAGAGCACATGCTGAGACTGGGGATCTGAAACTTGTACAGGAACTAAAGGAGAGAAATGTCTCAGAAAGGTTACCACCTAAAACATATAATATACACTATGTGGTCAAAATTACACGGACACCCCAACAAACATAGGTGCATTGTGCTGCCACCTACTGCCTGGTACTCATTATCCGCGACCTCAGTAGTCATTAGACATCGTGAAACAGCAGAATGGGACGCTCCGTGGAACTCACGGACTTCGAACGTGGACAGGTGATTGGGTGTCACTTGTGTCAGAAGTCTGTACGCGAGATCTCAACACTCCTAAACATCTTCCCATACTGGAAATGTTCCAGAAGATGCGGGCTTTTACTTCTTTCAAAAAGTTGAACTGGATCTCAAAAGCATATTAAAGTAAATAATCATATATTTTTATAATATTGATCATTTTAAGAAAAAATCTGATGTGTTACACTCACATGACTTTCTCTACTCTTGAACAAACTATTTTTACAAACGCTTATTCTCCATATGCTTCACGTTAATCGAGATATCGAGATTGTTAATCTTATTGCTAATTTTCTTTTAGATGCAAGGGGAATTGGTAGTCTTTAAGCGATAGTCAAATATTTTAAGAGCTGGTTGCTATGTGGAGTATTCCATTCTCTTTGCATTACCAGGACAAAAAAACGAATAACCAATTTGAGAAAAAGTATAAGTATTGGAACATTTAAGGAAATAACAAGCAATATCTCGAAAATTGTTCACTCAACAACAAAAAAATGTATATGACACAAATTGTGTATTTTAACGCGATCTACATTTTTTGTGTAGTAAAATTTCGTTTATCTCTTATGGTTTACCAGTTATGCAAAAGTCGTTCACAATGAAGAATACTTTTGGAGACATTCCCAGAAAATTCAAGATATATATTTTATTTTTCATGAAAGTATCTTAAATATATGATATTTTAATCAAAATCGTTAGTCATTTTTGAGAAAATTAAAATTTCCGAAAAATGTTCCATGTAAAGGGTAATCTGGGGTGGAGGGGTTTTCTTGAAAACCTTTGTATCGCATCTCTGGAAGATACTGAACTTAAATACCAAGTTTGGTGTTTATCCAACTTTTCGTTTCTGAGTTATGCTGTTCACAGACAGACACACATACACACACACACACGGACATGTGAGCTATTGAAAAAAGCTAAAAATACCTCAGATATGCAAACGAGAAAGGATTAAGTAGTTTATTTATTTTAACTTACAGGAGGTAAGTGACTTCTGAAATGGTATAAAGCGTGCTTACGTAATGCCGCAACAGTTCAATACCTAGCTTGTTTTATCGGAAATTAGATTAATCTTACATAAACTTGGAAATGTGTAGAAGTTTGCGTGTTATGAGAGAGAAGTGTTGAATAACAAAAGTAATGCTACGGTACATGCATAAATGTTATTTAAAGGACTTCTTACTTGCCAGCCATTATTTTCTATGCTGCCCACGTGTAAGCACTACATAATATAACGCCAACAGCTTCTTGTAAGCTAGCTATATCAGGAAGAAATACGAATAAATGTAAGCCCTTTAACCGTACAATTCTACAGGCTGTCCCAAAAATTCCGCAACAATCTTTTTACCTGTAGTCTGACGTGTTTATATGAACGAAATTGTTGAAATTATGCTCAAATGGGCCCGAGGTGCCTAGAGATTAGAGTTACCCGACATGGGTCTACTCAGGATAAGTGAAAACCCCGCAAAAAGAAACCTTATCCGGTTAACTCACCTTAACCGAGATTAGAACTTCGGACCTCTTTAATGTGAGGTAGACACACCAAACCGCCATAGAAGCGGACTCGGAACATACTGTTTGTGCTGTTTTCTAGTTGTATTAGCCGAATGCATAAAATCGTGCCGATATACAGTACAGTGGTTTACATTGGTAACAAAATAGTTACTTCCCCCTTTTCCTTCGCTCCTCAGGCTGAAACCGACTGTGTCCATAGCTTAATGTTTGAGTGCTTTATGTTTGACATAAAAGCAATACGCGACAGATTCATTCATCTGGCGACGTTAGCCGTCGCTGTAAAGCAAGCCTATCAGCCATTCAGGTTAAGTTCTCCGTACTCCTCGACTTTCGCCGGTCACCTAGCCGTGACCTTTGTTCATTGGCTAATGCGTATGTGTCGGAAACAAATAAGAGATTGGTCACCCTGGGATGGTGTGAAAACACAGATGACAAAGAGATTCTGCCAACATTAAATAAAAAAAATCTGATGTGCTACACTCATATGACTTTCCCTAATCTTGTACAAACTATTTTTACAAACGCTTATTCCCCATATGCTTCATGTTAGTCGAGATATCGAGATGTTAATCTTATTGCTAATTTTCTTGTAGATGCAAGGGGAATTGGTAGGCTTTAAGCAACAGTAAAATATTTAAGAGCTGGTTGCTATGTGGAGTATCCCATTCTCTTTGCATTACCAGGACAAAAAAAACGAATATCGAATTTGAGAATAAGTATAAGTATTGGAAAATTTAAGGGAATAACAAGCAATATCTCGAAAATGGTTCACTCAACAAAAAAGTGTATATGACATAAATTGTGTATTTTAACACGATCTATACTTTTTGTGTAGTAAAACTTTGTCTATCTCTTATGGTTTACCAGTTATGCAAAAGTCGTTCACAATGAAGAATAGTTTTGGAGACATTCCCAGAAAATTCGAGATATACATTTTATTTGCCATGAAAATATCTTAAACATATGATACTTTAATCAAAATCGTTAGAGCCATTTTTGAGTAAATTAAAATTTTCGAAACATGTTCCATGTAAAGGGTAATCTGGGTGCGGGGATTTGCTTGAAAACCTTCGTGTCGTACCTCTGGAAGATACTGAACCTAAATACCAAGTTTGGTGTTTATCCGACTGTTCGTTTCTGAGTTATGCTGTTCACAGACTCGCAGACACACAGACACACAGAGAGACACACACGGTCATGTTTCCAAAAATACCTTTTTTTGGTTTCAGTGGGTCTCAAAAGATATATTTCCGGTGAAAACTCGGTATCGAATTTTTGGGTGGAACAATACTTCCCCTACTTATTATACGTAGTAGAGAAAGTAAAAATGTGGGAATTACAATAGACGATAACTCAACAATATATTCCTGGCATTTGCGGATGATCAGTCAGTTCTGAACCGAGAACATGAAGACGTGGAATATCTTTCAAGGAAATTAATTCAAGAATACAACAAATGAGACCTAAAAGTACATGTGGTTAAATCCAAATATGTGGTCATTGGAGATGTTCATGTGTTGGAAGACGAAATGGGGATAATTAAACACACAGGAGAATACAAATACCTAGGAGTAAAGATTACACAAGATGGGAAACAAAAAAAGGAAATAAGATCAAAGATAAACTGAGGAAAATATGTATATCTGCTTTGAATGATATATTATTGGATAAACAGGTCTCAAAGGAAACTAAAACTGCAATTTTTAAAACAATGGTTAAGAGTATTGTAACCTATGGCTCGGACGTGAGGACGCTGAACTATCAGTAGAAAAGAAAATTATTGATAACAGAAATGGATTGTTGGAGGAGATCTGCTAGGATATCTGAAGCGGGAAAAAATATAAATGAGATTATAAAAGAACCTATGAGTGTTTGAGAATAGTTATGTCTTTACGTTGTTTGCACCACGCTTTGGGCGTCAATTTGAAGTAATTTGTATTGAAGGAGTTGTATTATATTTCAACTGTTCGGGAGCCAAACTTGTAGTAGTTGCCACCGCATGTATGGAAACAGTTTCCGGTAGCCTTCGCCCCAAATGTACTTTCAGGTGCCTTTGCCCCAAGTTTAAAAATATTAACTTTGTAATTTGACTGTTTCTTTAAGTGTTAAATAATTATGTTTGCCTCGGCTGCGTCAGTATTATTGATAGAGACACGTTTGTCTTAGCAGGGTTGTGGTGCGACAAGAATGTAGGCTTACACAGATTATAATTTTACTTCACTCCATTTATTAATACTTGATACGATTTAAATAACATATAGAGAGCTGTGAGATTTTTTTATTAATTGATTACACTTTTTAACACATAAACTTATTTTTCGTCTCACACGAATACATATTATATTTCTTGAGGACACTTTTTGTGTCTGGTTAGTAACGCTGTCTGCAGGCAACTGAACTCCAAATTTGTAAAAATTTTCTCCTTTTCAGTTTCTGATTGGCTAATCCTACTCCAATGGAATACCTTCATTTAACTAAGGCTTTTTCTGGTTGTTGAGTGGCTATTTTATAAACTGTCACTAAAATTACATTATTGTTACCCCAAGAATCACAAGTAGTACTGTTAAACTTTCTTACTCATTATTGCCTCAAGGTTACCTCATTGTTAGCAACTTTTAACTTATTATTCTCACACCTCCTACACTATTAAATTACGTAATATATTCACATAACATTATTACACATGGATACAACAATATAAGCATATGCTATGACTGTTACATACATTTTACAAACTATTACATACACATGTTGCTTCAAGGCGGGCTGTTATTGAATTTATATATTATAATTTGACTGAAATTATTTAAGTGTTAAAAAACACTGCCTCACGTTCAAAATTCAATTTTTGAGTTTATTCAACAGAAACAATTAGAATGGCATGGGCATGCTAAAAGAATACAAGATAAAAGGTTACCCAAAAGAACACTGGAGTGGATGCCCCCAGGGAGGAGAAGAAAAGGAATAACACATAGCATGTGGATTCAAGAAATTAGAGGGGCAATGATGGAATGAGAAAATGAGGAAGATTTGTGGTCCAATAGGCAAGAATGGAGAAAAGTGATAAGTGTAGTCTTGGATGTCAAAAAAGTGTTTGTATGTTGTAAAACCGAACACACACATACTTACATTATAACACTATAAGAAAGCAAAAGCATCAGCACGTTTACGCTCACTCAATGCGTAAAAATACCGATTAATGAAGAGCGTCCGGAGATTAGTCTACTCTATAGGAAAAGGCTGCAGCAGAACTCAAACAGAGGCAATCCGACGACTGTCAATGACATATACACTATGTGATCAAAAGTATTCGGACACCCCACAAACATACGTTTTTCATCTTAGGTGCATTGTGCTGCCACCTACTGCCTGATACTCATCCGCGACCTCAGTGGTCATTAGACAGCAGAATGGGACGCTCCGTGCATCTCACGGACTTCGAACGTGGTCAGGTGATTGGGTGTCACTTGTGTCAGAAGTCTGCAAGCGAGATTTCCACACTACTAAACATCCCTAGGTCCACTGTTTCTGATGTGATAGTGAAGTGGAAACGTGAAGGGACATGTACAGCACAAAAGCGTACAGGCCGACTTCGTCTGTTGACTGACAGAGACCGCCGACATTTAAAGAGGGCCGTAAAGATTAATAGACGGACATCTATCCAGACCATCACACAGGAATTCCAAACTTTATCAGGATCCATTTCAATACTATGACAGATAGACGTGAGGTGAGAAACCTTGGATTCCATGGTCGAGCGGCTGCTCATAAGACACACATCACGCAGGAAAATGCCAAATGACGCCTCGCTTGGTGTAAGGAGCGTCAACATTACACGATTGAACAGTGGCAAAACGTTGTGTGGAATGAGGATTCACGGTACACAACGTGGCGATCCGATGGGTATGGCGAATGTCCGGTGAACGTCATCTGCCAGCGTGTGTAGTGCCAACAGTAAAATTCGGAGTTGGTGGTGTAATGGTGTGGTCGTGTTTTTCCTGGAGGGGGCTTCCACCCCTTGTTGTTTTGCATGGCACGATCACAGCGCAGACCTACATTGATATTTTAAGCACTTTCTTGCTTCCCACTGTTGAAGAGCAATTTGGGGATGGCGATTGCATCTTTCAACATGATCGAGCACCTGTTCATACTGCACGGGCTGTGGCGGAGTGGTTATACGACAATAACATCCCTGTAATGGACTGGCCTGCACAGAGTTCTAACTTGAATCCTATAGAACACCTTTGGGATGTTTTGGAACGCCGAATTCGTGCCAGGTCTCGCCGACCTACATCGATACCTCTCCTCAGTTCCGCACTCCGTGAAGAATGGGCTGCCATTCCCCAAGAAACCTTCCAGCACCTGACTGAAAGTATGTCTGCGAGAGAGAACGCTGTCATCAAGGCTAAGGGTGGGCCAACACCATATTGACTTCCAGCATTACCGAGGGAGGGCGCCAGGAACTTGTACGTCATTTTTAGCCAGGTGTCCGATACTTTTGATCACGAAGTGTAGCACCGATTGCTGAGGAGAGATTTAAAACCATGGAAGTGTCTACCTAGACCTGGACGCCCAAGTTTACCTGTGGAGGTAGAGGAAACAGTCTTATCACAAGTAATGATGAGCCCACAGAAAACAACTCGCTGAACCAGACTGGAATTAAGCTTCTTTGAACAAGTATTCAGCGAATCCTAAAAAAGCACAAGCCTCAATTCAAGCTGCAAGTGCTGCGCCACACAACAGAAGATTATCAAATCATCATTCTGAGAGGTTCAATAAATTAGTTTCTAAAGCAGATGGAAGAGAATGAACAGTTATTTACAACATTATGTATTTTAGTGAAACTAAGTTTTAGGTAAGCGGTGAAGTAATTCAATAAAATGTACTCTTCTGCCTCAAAGATAATTCACATTGGTTCACCGACGACAAACAACAAGGAACTAAACGCATATAGGTTGGAGCCCACTCCCGTCCATCATTACGAAACTCACGTAATTGGCTTGAAGAACACCTATTAAAATGGACTGGCCGGAGGGGAACAGTGAAATGGGCTCCCTAATCCCTGTATTTATATCCAATAGAGTTTGCGGTAAATCGCAACCCTAAAATAACGCTTGAAATGTGTACTTTTCATGGTAATTACTTCCTACACCCTCGGAGTTCGTTCCAAATTTACTTTCTACCCCGCTGAAGTTCGCTCCATGACATTTATTTCCTACTCCGCCGGAGAAATTCCATAATATTTTCTGCCTATTCCGTCGGAGTTGGTTCCATGACATTTACTTTTAAATACGTCGGAATTCACTCCAGGAAATCTACCTTATCGGACTTCGTTTCATGGCATTTACCTCCCACTGCATAGGAGTTCGTTTCATGGCATTTACTTCCTACTACATAGGAGTTCGTTTCATCACATTTACTTCCTACTACATAGCAGTTCGTTTCATGGCATTTACTTATTACTACATAGGATTTCGTTTCGTGGCATTTACTTCCTACTGCATAGGAGTTCGTTTCATGGCATTTACTTCTTACTACATAGGAGTTCGTTTCATGCCATTTACTTCCTACTGCATAAGAGTTTGTTTCATGCCATTTCGTCCTACTGCCTAGGACTTCCTTTCATAGCATTTACTTCTTACTACAGGAGTTCGTTGCATGGCATTTACTTCCTACTACATAGGAGTTCCTTTCATCACATTTACTTCCTACTACATAGGAGTTCGTTTCATCACATTTACTTCCTATTGCATAGGAGTTCGTTTCAGCACATTTACTTCCTATTGCATAGGAGTTCGTTTCATCACATTTACTTCCTACTACATAGGAGTTCGTTTCATGTCATTTACTTCCTACTGCATAGGAGTTCGTTTCATGTCATTTACTTCCTACTGCATAGCAGTTCGTTTCAGGGCATTTACTTCCTACTGGATAGGACTTCGTTTCATGGCATTTACTTCCTACTGCATAGGAGTTCGATTCATGGCATTTACTTCATACTGCATAGGAATTCGTTTCATGGCATTTACTTCCTACTGGATATGACTTCGCTTCATGGCATTTACTTCCTACTAGATAGGACTTCGTTTCATGGCATTTACTTCCTACTGCATAGGAGTCCGCTTTATGGCATTTACTTCCTACCAGATAGGACTTCGTTTCATGGCATTTACTTCCTACTGCATAGGAGTTCGCTTTATGACATTTACTTCCTACTGTATAGGAGTTCGTTTCATGGCATTTACTTCCTACTACATAGGAGTTCGTTTCATCACATTTACTTCCTACTACATAACAGTTCGTTTCATGGCATTTACTTCTTACTACATAGGATTTCGTTTCATGGCATTTACTTCCTACTGCATAGGAGTTCGTTTCATGGCATTTACTTCTTACTACATAGGAGTTCGTTTCATGGCATTTACTTCCTACTGCATAGGAGTTCGTTTCATGCCATTTACTTGTTACTACAGGAGTTCGTTTCATGGCATTTACTTCCTACTACATAGGAATTCGTTTCATCACATTTACTTCCTACTACATAGGAGTTCGTTTCATCACATTTACTTCATACTGCATAGGAGTTCGTTTCATGGCATTTACTTCCTACTACATAGGAGTTCGTTTCATGGCATTACTTTCTACTACATAGGAGTTCGTTTCATGGCATTTACTTCCTACTACATAGGATTTCGTTTCATGACATTTACTTCCTACTACATAGGAGTTCGTTTCCTGACATTTACTTCCTACTACATAGGACTTCGTTTCATGGCATTTACTTCCTACTACATAACAGTTCGTTTCATGGCATTTACTTCCTACTACATAGGAGTTCGTTTCATGGCATTTACTTCTTACTACATAGGAGTTCGTTTCATGGCATTTACTTCCTACTGCATAGGAGTTCGTTTCATGCCATATACTTGTTACTACAGGAGTTCGTTTCATGGCATTTACTTCCTACTACATAGGAATTCGTTTCATCACATTTACTTCCTACTGCATAGGAGTTCGTTTCATGGCATTTACTTCATACTGCATAGGAGTTCGTTTCATGGCATTTACTTCCTACTACATAGGAGTTCGTTTCATGGCATTACTTTCTACTACATAGGAGTTCGTTTCGTGGCATTTACTTCCTACTACATAGGATTTCGTTTCATGACATTTACTTCCTACTACATAGGAGTTCGTTTCATGACATTTACTTCCTACTACATAGGACTTCGTTTCATGGCATTTACTTCCTACTACATAGGAGTTCGTTTCATGGCATTTACTTCCTACTACATAGGAGTTCGTTTCATGGCATTTACTTCTTACTACATAGGAGTTGGTTTCATGGCATTTACTTCTTACTACATAGGATTTCTTTCATGGCATTTACTTCTTACTACATAGGAGTTCGATTCATGGCATTTACTTCTTACTACATAGGACTTCGTTTCATGGCATTTACTAATTTACTGCATAGGAGTTCGTTTCATGGCATTTACTTCCTACTACATAGGAGTTCGTTTCATGGCATTTACTTCTTACTGCATAGGAGTTCGTGTCATGGCATTTACTTCTTACTGCATAGGAGTTCGTTTCATGGCATTTACTTCCTACTACATAGGACTTCGTTTCAATGCATTTACTTCCTACTACATAGGACTTCGTTTCATGGCATTTACTTCCTACTACATAGGAGTTCGTTTCATGGCATTTACTTCCTACTACATAGCAGTTCGTTTCATGGCATTTACTTCCTACTACATAGGACTTCGTTTCATGGCATTTACTTCTTACTACATAGGAGTTCGTTTCATGGCATTTACTTCTTACTACATAGGATTTCTTTCATGGCATTTACTTCTTACTACATAGGAGTTCGATTCATGGCATTTACTTCTTACTACATAGAACTTCGTTTCATGGCATTTACTAATTTACTGCATAGGAGTTCGTTTCATGGCATTTACTTCCTACTACATAGGAGTTCGTTTCATGGCATTTAGTTCGTACTACATAGGAGTTCGTTTCATGGCATTTACTTCTTACTGCATAGGAGTTCGTGTCGTGGCATTTACTTCCTACTGCATAGGAGTTCGTTTCATGGCATTTACTTACTGCATAGGAGTACGTTTCATGGCATTTACTTCCTACTACATAGGAGTTCGTTTGATGGCATTTGCTTCTTACTACATAGGAGTTCGTTTCATGGCATTTACTTCCTACTGCATAGGAGTTCGTTTCATGGCATTTACTTCTTACTGCATAGGAGTTCGTTTCATGGCATTTACTTCCTACTACATAGGAGTTCGTTTCATGGCATTTGCTTCTTACTACATAGACTTCGTTTCATGGCATTTACTTCCTACTACATAGTAGTTAGTTTCATGGCATTTACTTCTTACTACATAGTAGATAGTTTCATGGCATTTATTTCTTACTACATAGTAGATAGTTTCATGGCATTTACTTCCTACTACATAGGACTTCGTTTCATGGCATTTGCTTCTTACTACATAGACTTCGTTTCATGGCATTTACTTCCTACTACATAGTATTTAGTTTCATGGCATTTACTTCTTACTACATAGTAGATAGTTTCATGGCATTTATTTCTTACTACATAGTAGATAGTTTCATGGCATTTATTTCTTACTACATAGTAGATAGTTTCATGGCATTTATTTCTTACTACATAGTAGATAGTTTCATGGCATTTATTTCTTACTACATAGTAGATAGTTTCATGGCATTTACTTTGTACTGCATAGGAGTTCGTTTCATGGCACTTACTTCCTACTGCATAGGAGTTCGTTTCATGGCATTTACTTATTACTACATATTAGTTAGTTTCATGGCATTTACTTCCTACTGCATAGTAGTTAGTTTCATGGCATTTACTTCCTACTCTGTCGGAGAAATTCCATATTTTCATCCTATTCCGTCAGAGTGGGTTCTATGACATTTACGACAGAGTTCTTATCACAGTATTTACTTCCTACTCCGAGAGAGTTGGTTCCAAAAAATGTACCTCATACTATAATACCTTTTTCCTACTCTATTGGGGTCGTTCCATATTTACTTCCTATTCCGTCGGAGTGCGTTTCATGGAATTTACTTCCTACTCTATCGTAGTTCTACCATAATATTTATTTCAACTGTGTGGAGGCTTGTTCCATAACATTTATCTCATTTGCTTGATCGAAGTGCGTTCCTAAATATTTATCTCCTGTTCCGTCGGACTTCGTTTCGTGGCATACCTACTTCCTACTCTGCACTTCCTAATATATCAGGGTTCGTTCCATGGCACATATGTAGGTACCTGCTAATCTATTGCAGTTTTTGTCTTTTTTTGAGGCGCTTTTTACCTTCTCTACCGCGTACATAGTAGGTAGATAAGGTATTGCATTTCACCCAAAACTTCCATACCAGATTCCATACATGTTTTGATCCTCCCTGAATCCAATAAAGAATTTTTTTAGAAAAAGGCCCATCCCTGTATCCGTCTGTGTGTCTGTGAACAGCACTCAAAAACTAAAAGTTGGATAAGTACCAAACTTGGTATTTAAGTTCATTATCTTCCAATGGCTCTAACGCTTTTGATTAGAATACCATATATTAACGATATTTACATGACAAATAAAATGTATATCTTAAATGTTCTGTGAATAGCTTGTGAAGTCCCCTTCATTCGGAAGGAATTTTGTATAATCTTGTGTAACTAGTAAACGTTAAGTGATACTACACAAAAAGTGTAGCTCTCTTTAAAACACACAATTTATTTCAAATAATATTTTTGTGGCATAAGGCAATTATGAGATATACGTTATGAACGGTTCAAGGTGTTCATTACTTGATCATTCTCTTAAAGTTCTAAGTAAAGTCCTGCTTCGGGCCTGAGAACATGTATTTCAGTCAATTCTCGATATCGAATTTTTGGGTGGAATGCAACATCTTCGCTACCTACTACGTACGTGGTAGAGGAAGTAATGTACACTACGTGATCAAAAGTATCCGGACACCTGACTGAAAATGACGTGGCACTCTCCATCGGTAATGCTGGAAGTCAATATGGTGTTGGCCCACCCTTAGCCTTGATGACAGCGTTCACTCTGAAGTTGCAGCCCACACCAAACTGTTCATACCCACTGTTTTCCACAGACTCTCTCAACAGCTCTGGCCAAAATACGTGCTTATGCAGTTCTTAACGAATGACGGACGTTTCTGATTCTATCTCCACAGAATTAACAAACTCCCTCACTACTTTGCGACTGTCTTGGAAAAGCAGTACAAACGGCACACCATCTCATGACGGAATGCACGCTGTTTTCCAGAGAAAGACCTGCAGTATTTCGAAGTTTCTACTACATCAGGTGCTGAAATACCATATCAACACTGTCAACGTTACCAGCTTTCTGAAATTCATCTTCGACAAACTTAAAACATGTTAATTGTTTAATTATATAAGCATATTGTAAATAAACTGTAAATACCCCACAGTATACCCTTAGGTAAAACATGGGTTGTAAAGATTAGTAAAACAAAAAAACTCCACACGGGTTAATTTTCTCTCTACTTCATTTTAATCCAATTAAACGTTCGCACATTTCGTTATAAATACAAAGGGAACAACGATAGTCAAATGTTTAAGAACGGACGCCATACGTTGTCTTAAAATTCCATACTGTTTCCATGCAATCGCGAGAAACAACTCAATTTTTAAAGACTTTAAGGAATAAGTAATGAACAATTCAAGCCATTAATAAGGAATATATCAGAAAGGCCTTATGCCACAAAAAGGTTATTCGAAATAAATTGTGTGTTTTAAATAGATCTCATTTTCTGTGCAGCACGTTTTCGTCTATCGTTTAAGGTTCAGTAGTTACACAAGATTATGCAAAATTCTTTATTTCCAGAAAATTCAAGATATACTTTATTTTCCATGTAAATATCATCATTAATATATAGTATTTTAATCAAAGTCGTTAGAGAAATGTTTTAGAAAATAAATAATTTCGAAATAGTTCCATGTTAAGGGTAGTTTGGGGTGGGGAGTTTTTCTGAAAATCTGCGTGTCGCACCGCTAGAAGGCACTGAACCCAGATACCAAGTTGGGTGTTTATATGACTTTTCGTTTTTGAGTTATGTTGTTCAAAGGCACACACACAGAGATACACGAACAAGCTTCTAAAATGCTTTATTTGGATCCAGGGTGCCTTAAAAGATGTATTTCAGGTGGAATCTGGGTATCGAAGTTTTGGGTGGCATGCAATACCTTCTCTACCTAATATGTTCTTGATAGAGAGGGTAATAAATAAAAGTTCTGAGTGTTGCACTAGACCTAGGCTGTACTACATCCTTCTATTCTAGATAGTCATTGAAGTATTAAAGCGTACCACTTTATCTAATAACTTCCGCATTTAAAGGGGCTAATATAATACAGCATTTAATTGTGTTTCATTCGGTGGTTACCCTACAACTCTTCCAGATACAAAAATCAATGAAGGAATTCAACAACATGATTTACTAGTTACTTTCTCTACTACGTATAGTAAGTAGGGGAAGTATTGTATTCCACCCAAAAATTCCATACCGAGATTTTACCAGAAATATATGTTTTAACATGTCCGTGTGTGTGTCTGTGAACAGCATAACTCAGAAACGAACAATCGGATAAACACCAAACTTGGTATTTAAGTTCAGTATCTTCCAGAGATGTGGCACAAAGGTTTTCAAGAAAATCCCCCACCCCAGATTACCTTTACATGGAACATTTCTCGAACATTTTAATTTTCCTAAAAATGGCTAACGATTTTGATTAAAATATTATATCTTTAATATACTTTAATGACAAACAAAATTTATATCTTGAATTTTCTGGGTATGTCTCCAAAAGCATTCTTCATTGTGAACGTCTTTTGCATAACTGGTAAAACATAAGAGATAGACAAAATTTTACTAAGCAAAAAATGAAGATCGCGTTAAAATACACAATTTATGTCATATATTTTTTGCTGTTGTAGTTGAGTGAACCATTTTCGAGATATTGCTTGTTATTTTCCAATACTTATACTTTTTTTCAAATGGAAATTCGTTATTCATTTTTTATGCACTGGACATGCAAAGAGGATGGAATACTCCACATAGCAACCAGCTCTTAAAATATTTGACTATCGCTTAAAGCCTACCAATTCCCCTTGCATCTGTAAGAAAATTAGCAATAAGATTAACATCTCGATTAAAATGAAGCATATGGAGAATAACCGTTTGTAAAAATAGTTTGTACAAGAGTAGAGAAAGTCATGTGAGTGTAAAACATCAGATTTTTGTTATTTAGGTTCAATAGATTTACATTATTTTCAAAAGTTATTATTTTGTCGCATTATCCCGGTTGAATATAATAATAACAATATTACAATAACCATAGCCACTTTTCGTTAAAATTATGAACCTAGCCTTAAACTGTTTTATTGTTATGTAATGCACAGTTGACTCTCCATCTCTCTCCAGCCGTTCCTGCATCTGGCGAATCTAGAACAGTTTGCAAAATACTACCTTTAATTTGCACATTTAAACAACATGGAATTAACTGTGGAATTATAATTAATATTTATTCTTCAATCACGTGCTGAACAAAAGTGCAGTCATAGCGCATAACATTAATTTCCTTTTTACTCTATTTTATTTTACGTCGCTTTAACTCCTTGGTCATATCGCGACGGATCTGTTGGTGGATAACTCTTAGAACGATATTGACGGACAGTTAGGCTTCTAGGTCTCATCCCTGGAAATGCCATCTTGTTTCGTCACGTGCCCCCAGCGCATGGCAGCCGGTTCTTCTGCTTCGTGCCGTGCACATGGCGTTAGGGTGCCTCCAGTCTAACTGTTTACATTGTCTGCAGATAGATGGCATAGCATTCGCTACTACCACTTATTTTTCATTTTACTATTGTTTTAGACTTAAGGTGGAACTTTGGGTCGTAGTATTAAACATCCAATCCGGTATTTACCTTGGCGACTGAGGAAAACTACAAAAATACCTCAGCCAGATTGGTCGGCCCACGGAATTTGAACCCGGGGCCTCCCGAATGCGGACCACAGACAACATTAATATTGTTCAGACTAATAAAAGGCCAAACTGTAACCCTTTTCTTCTTAGTATAACATTCACAGACAGAAACATTCCACATGAATCTGTTGTCCAAGTTAAGCACTACACAGGTCTCGAACGGTTGCCTCACTATGTCTTTTGCTATGGCTATATTTCACTCCTGAAAGAGTTTGTAAGTTCTAATCACCAAGGAACAAGTAGTATAAAAGGAATATAACTGCACACGCGCACTAAATAATGTCGGTGCAGTGTACCTGGTTATGTGCACAAACGGCGGTGCAGTGGTAAAGTAAACATTAGAAATTCTGATGTCCGTGCTGTATACTAAATATTTCTATGAATTACTCAAAATTGGAACACGCAAATGTAGACTTGCGACGTACAGCGTTTGCCTAGTACGTAAGACGTTTATAGTTCAGTGTTGACAGCTGTTAGTGTCGCAAAACTGCCAGCTGCAGGTAAAAATTTCTTTTGTTTCCAGCTCATCATCATTATCATCAGGGTTTTTACTTTGTCTATTACGTACCTAGTAGGTAGAAAATCTATTGCATTCCACCCAAAAATTCGATACCGAGATTTCACTGGAAATGCATGTTTTGAGACCCTCTGAATAAAAAATCTGATGTGTTACACTCACATGACTTTCTCTACTCTTGTACAAACTATTTTTACAAACGCTTATTCTCCATCTACTTCATGTTAATCGAGATAAACTTTTCAGACTCTATCTTATTGCTAATTTTCTTGTAGATGTAAGGGGAATATATATTTACAAGGGCAATATAGAAATACAGTAGCCTTTAAGCACATACATATCTCTTAATAGCTGGTTGCTAGGTTCAGCACCATTCCCTTTGCCACAAATTAATACTCTTTGCATATCAAAGACAAAAAAAATGAATAACGAATTCCCATTTGAGAAATTAAGTATTGAAAAATTTAAGAGAATAACAAGCAATATCTCGAAAAAGGTTCACTCAACAACAAAAATGTGTATGACATAAATTGTGTATTTTAACGCGATCTACATTTTTGTGTAGTAACATTTTCTCTATATCTTATGGTTTACCAGTTATGCAAAAGTCGTTCACAATGAAGAACACTTTTGGAGACATTCCAGAAAATTCAAGATATACATTTTATTTGTCATGAAAATATCGTAAACATATGATATTTTAATCAAAATCGTTAGAGCCATTTTTGAGAAAATTAAAATTTTCGAAAAATGTTCCATGTAAAGGGTAATCTGGGGTGGGGGAATTTTCTTGAAAACCTTCGTGCCGCATCGCTGGAAGATACTGAACCTAAATACCAAGTTTGGTGTTTATCCGACTGTTCGTTTCTGAGTTATGCTGTTCACAGATAAACACACAGACACACACACGGACATGTTTCCAAAAATGCTTTTTTTGATATTTCTCGATATCGAATTTTTGGGTGGAATACAATACTTCCCCTACTTACTATACGTAGTAAAGTAAAAAGCATTTTTAGAAAAAAGCTCGTATGTATGCGTGTCTGTGAACAGCACAGCTCAAAAACAAAAAGTTGGACAAATGTTAAACTTGCTATTTCTGTTCAGTATCTTCCAAATAGCCGTGGCCGAGTGGTTAGACCGCTCGCCTCTCACCGAGGCGGCCCAGGTTCAATCCCAGGGACCCGCATGTGGGATTTATGGCCGACAAAGCGGCGTCTGTGTGGGTTTTCTCCGGGTTTTCCGGTTTCCCCCGCCATTCATTCCACCAACTGCTCCATCATCACCTTTCCTTTCATCCATTTCACCGTCATTTCGTTTCATCTACTTCCTCCCATACCAGGCATCGGGCTGATCACCCATCCTGGATATTCTGTCTGATCTTCGACGGGCCTCTGACCACAGGCCGCCTGTAAGTCCTACGGGGTGTAAGTCCTGCATAAGCGGAGGTTAAACAGAGAATGAGTGAATATTCCAAATAGGCAACTCGAAGATTTTTCAAGAAAACACCAACCCTTTACATGGAACATATTTCGAAATTTTTTATTTTCTCAAAAATGCCTCTAACGGTTTTGATTAAAATAGCATATATTAATGGAATAGTGTATAATGTTGTATAACTGGTAAAGTTAAACGAAAACGCAAAAATACAGATCTCTTTAAAATACACAATTTATTTCAAATAACGTTTTTGTGGCATTAGCCGTTATTATCCGTTATTAATTGTTTGAATTGTGTAAGTCTATATCATTCTTTTTCTGTCAACATTCAATTGTTCTTGTGGTTGCATGGGTAAAGTACTGGATTTTAAGGCCGGCAAATAGAGTCCCATTATAAAACATTGGTACTCTATTGAAGCAGGAGTTCCACAGGGTTCGATACTCGTTCCGAACTTGTTCAGCATCTACACCTACGGTCTTCCTGATTTGGCCTTCACTTCTATGGCTTTATACGCCGACGATACTACACTACTCTATTCACACGCAGACTTCCCCAAGGCTTTTTGCGCAGTTCAAGCTTTTCTTAATCGTCTCGCAGAGTGGTTTCACGCTTGGCGAATATTTCTTAACACTGAACAAATGAAACTAAATTTTTACTTTCTCTACTACATATAGTAAGTAGGGGAAGTATTGTATTCCACCCAAAAGTTCGATACCGAGATTTCACCGCAAATATATGTTTTGAGACCCCTGAATCCTAAAACAAAAGCATTTTTGGAAACATGTCCGCGTGTGTGACTGTGAACAGCATAACTCAGAAACGAACAGTCGGATAAACATCAAACTTGGTATCTTACAGAGATGTGAAATTCCATGATCTTTGCATGACCGCAAGAGAAAACGGTTAGAGACTACCACTTGAGAAAAAGTGTTTGAAAATTTAAACCAATATCAAATAAAGTTTTGGAAATGTTTAATGCCACAAAAAGTTTATTTCACATAAATTGTGTGCTGTAGTAATATCCACATTTCTGTACTCTGAGATTTTGTCTACCCCTTATGCTTTACCAACTATACAAAATTCATTCAGAATGAAGAGGACTTTACAAGCTACTCGCAGTAAATTCAAGTTTACAAACAGCGTCAAAGAAAATATCACTGCACCTCGCGTCTACGTCACATTATTTTTCGTTGTACATGGCCTTGCGAAGCCATGGCCATTTTATTGGTGCTTTAGGCCACGGTGCAAGGGTACGCCACTCGTTCTGCTAAATAGTTACACCATTAAGCACAACAAAGGTTACAAAATGGCGTAGAAACGAAATATATGTTTACGCTCTCGATCGTATTGGCTAAAAGACAGAGAGGTAGAGTGAGTGGATTCAGTTTGTCATACAGACCTCTTATTGTGATTGGTAACTCATACCTTATCGTCTAGTGCAGGACACGACTTTGAAACGGTTAAACGCTAAGGGGAAAACTTGATGAGCGCCCTGGTTAGCAAAATGTAGAATGTGTAGATTTTCTGGGGGTGCAAATTAAAGCTTGAATGGTATTAATTAAAAACATAGCAAGGCAGCACTTTATAACAAAAAATAAACAGAACTGTATTCTCACAGTGATATCAATGCTTGTTGCTGCATAGAAATAAAAATAACTAAATAATAAATAAATAAAGCAGTGTGTTTTCCCTCTAATTCAAAATACAATTGGTTAATATCCTTTACTAACATATTGCTTATCATAGGAATACAACAGGATTATAGACAAAAATATAACCCAATTTTATTGCCATAATATGTATATCATATTCAGTAAACCATATACATATACGTATTTATCGCTAGTTTCTAAACATGATCAGTCAATTATAACAAACGAGTAATTTGCATTTAGTAAACGAATATCGTCATCTGCGGATGTCTTACGGAGAGTGCCCACTTTCTGACGAGTAAGTAGACCATCTTTCCCACTTTCCTGGAATAGTTTTTTTTCAGTAATTTACTACGAGGGCTGATCAATAAGGACTGAGATTGATTTTTACCTGTAGCTTTCTTGAGAGTTTCCTGTCTCTACCATGAATATTTGAAAAGAGCAGGGATTCATGTATAATGTCAATAGGCGGCAGCACTCTCGTATCGGTAGGTTGGTAGTAATGCTGTATATTGTTGACCCTACTTGAATTTCGCATACCACAAAATGAAGGTGACACAAGAGAAGCAATACAATTTTGTTTTCGTTTAAATCATACAGCCTCTGAAACTTTGGAAAAGGTGAAGCAAGCATACGGTGAAGATACACTACCTCGTGCAACAGTGTTTAGGTGGTTCAAGGACTTCAAAGAAGGGCGAGTCCTCTGTGCTAAGCAAGGTGGGCCTGGTGCTTCGGCTTCTGCTATGACTGAAGTCAACATCAACACAGCTGCTGTGATTGTTGTTTCCACTCACACCACTGTTACAGCAGCGTACTACACGTCAGTATTGGCTACACCGAGGAAGCACATTGCAAGGAAACATCCAGAACTTATCACAACAACGTGTGGCCTCACGTTGCAAATCAAGTGCAGGAATTTTTGGCTAAATTCAACATTACATGTGTGCCGCATCTGCCTTATAGCCCCAATCTTGTTCCCAGTGATTTCTTTTTATGCCCATCACTAAAGGCAAAGCTCCGGGGCATTCGATTTGAGAGCACTGAAGCAGTGCTGAAGAAAAATGAGGCGATTCTCAAAGACCTGACAAAGAATGACCTGTACCATGTGTTCGAGGACTGGCAGAGACGCTATAAAAAGTGCATTCAAGTAGGAGAGGACTACTTTGAAAAATACCATGTCAACATTGAAATGGAGTAATAAATATCTGTGAAAAAGAATTAGTCTCAGTCTTTATTGATCAGCCGTCGTATAAAGACACTTTTATGCACTGCCGTTGCAATTGCTGTGACAATGCGACCAACCTCCCACATATCCACGGTACGTCCACGAGTAATTTCGCTAGTATACGGCATGACTGGTTCTGAGACAATAAACATGTTTTGGTTTCAATAACACCAGAAAAAGCAAAGGTATCAACCTCCCCTCTTTTCCCCCCTATTGCTGTGTTATCAAGCCACCACGCTCTGCGATAGGTAAGGTGAAGAACACGCCTCAAAAGACCCCAGAAAAGATACAAAATCCCCGAAGATTTTCTTTGGTGCTGATTGTAGATCTTATTTGTCACGGAAATGCCTTAAACGCATGATAGTGTGACTTCGGCCAGCTTTTTAACTGTCACTGTTTCGTTTTATGTAATTTACCTTCATTGGGAGTCCTTCACCAATAGCACTTCACTCAGGTGAAGCAGTTCAATTCTACGTCACTTTACTTCCTTCGTGACGCAGCCTCTCACTTCACTCGAGATTCGAACACAAGTCTCCACAAACGTTGCTCCGCTGTAGCACTCGCTACACGTCACAGAAGCCGTCACAAACTCGCTCGGAGAATCGCTCTTGATGTCACACCAGAAGCGCAGCAGTCGCTAACTCGCTCGTTCACTCTGTGACTCAACTCCACTCTGTCGCACTCGACTCGCACCAACTAGTTCGCGAGAACGCTCGCTTATATAGACAGTAGAACCTTCCACAGAAGATTCTCGAACGTTCTAGAACTATTTCGACACACTTTCAGGAGGAGGGGGGAGATAAAGCTTCCAGAAAGTTCTAGTTATCTCCCGATAGCGCGCCCGGTGTCCACGCTGGCAAGTGGTGTTATCGTTGCTTACTCGGACCGATCGACGCCGACCGCCCGATAACCCTGGGCCACAGCCGCTGCGTCACCATAATCAAAATCGTTACAGCCATTTTTGATAAAATAAAAACCAAGAAACATTTTCCATATAAAGGGTAGTTCGGATTGGGCGATGTATCTACTTGCCGCATTCTTGGCAAACGCTGAACTTAAATACAAAGTTTTGGTATTCATAAAAAAATAAATTTTTGAGTTACACTTTTCACAGGCACACAAACACACACACACACACACACACACACATGGTCTGGTTTCTATAAAATTCTGAAATAAAACTGTATTTCAACACCTGCTCAAAAATTAAGATATCAGGTTAAAAGAGAAATGAGTGGCCGATGTTCTGTTGTTGGACAGATCATAGGTACCCTTTTTTTGGCCTTGCAAAGATAACTGAACGTTGCGCAATATATTTGTATAACAACTTAGAAATGTGTGGTGTCCTTGCGGAAATAATTGAGCTGTGCCCGGTATCTTTGTGAAAAACTGAGCTCTGCGTGGTGTCCCAGGGGAAATAACCGAACACTGCGCGGTGTGTTTATGAAAAGTCTGAACAATGTGTGCTGTCCTACGGGAATAACTGAGTAGTGCGCGGTGTCTTTATGAAACAACTGAACAATGTGTGGTGTCCTAGCGGAATAACTGAGTAGTCCGCGGTGTCTTTATGAAACAACTGAACAATGTGCGGTGTCCTAGCGGAATAACTGAGTAGCACGCGGTGTCTTTATGAAACAACTGAACAATGTGTGGTGTCCTAGCGGAATAACTGAGTAGTCCGCGGTGTCTTTATGAAAAGTCTGAACAATGTGTGGTGTCCTAGCGGAATAACTGAGTAGTGCGCGGTGTCTTTATGAAACAACTGAACAATGTGTGGTGTCCTAGTGGAATAACTGAGTAGTGCGCGGTGTCTTTATGAAACAACTGAACAATGTGTGGTGTCCTAGCGGAATAACTGAGTAGTCCGCGGTGTCTTTATGAAACAACTGAACAATGTGTGGTGTCCTAGCGGAATAACTGAGTAGTCCGCGGTGTCTTTATGAAACAACTGAACAATGTGTGATGTCCTAGCGGAATAACTGAGTAGTGCGCGGTGTCTTTATGAAAACTCTGAACAATGTGTGGTGTCCTAGCGAAATAACTGAGTAGTCCGCGGTGTCTTTATGAAACAACTGAACAATGTGTGGTGTCCTAGCGGAATAACTGAGTAGTCCGCGGTGTCTTTATGAAACAACTGAACAATGTGTGGTGTCCTAGCGGAATAACTGAGTAGTGCGCGGTGTCTTTATGAAACAACTGAACAATGTGTGGTGTCCTAGCGGAATAACTGAGTAGTGCGCGGTGTCTTTGTGAAACAACTGAACAATTTGTGGTGTGCTAGCGGAATAACTGAGTAGTCCGCGGTGTCTTTATGAAACAACTGAACAATGTGTGGTGTCCTAGCGGAATAACTGAGTAGTGCGCGGTGTCTTTGTGAAAGAACTGAACAATGTGTGGTGTCCTAGCGAAACAACTGATTAGTCCGCGGTGTCTTTATGAAAAATCTGAACAATGCGTGGTGTCCTAGCGGAATAATGAGTAGTGCGCGGTGTCTTTATGAAACAACTGAACAATGTGTGGTGTCCTAGCGGAATAACTGAGTAGTGCGCGGTGTCTTTATGAAACAACTGAACAATGCATGGTGTCCTAGCGAAACAAATGAACAGTGTGCGGTGTCTTTATGAAAAATCTGAACAATGTGTGGTGTCCTAGCGAAACAACTGAGCAGTGCGCGGTGTCTCTATGAAAAATCTGAACAATGTGTGGTGTCCTAGCGAAACAACTGAGCAGTGTGCGGTGTCTTTATGAAAAATCTGAACAATGTGTGGTGTCCTAGCGAAACAACTGAGCAGTGCGCGGTGTCTTTATGAAAAATCTGAACAATGTGTGGTGTCCTAGGAAAACAACTGAGCAGTGTGCGGTGTCTTTATGAAAAATCTGAACAATGTGTGGTGTCCTAGCGAAACAACTGGGCAGTGCGCGGTGTCTTTATGAAAAATCTGAACAATGTGTGGTGTCCTAGCGGAATAAATGATTAGTCCGCGGTGTCTTTATGAAAAATCTGAACAATGTGTGGTGTCTTAGCGAAACAACTGAGCAGTGCGCTGTGTCTTTATGAAAAATCTGAATAATGTGTGGTGTCCTAGCGAAACAATTGAGTAGTCCGCGGTGTCTTTATGAAAAGTCTGAACAATGTGTGGTGTCCTAGCGAAATAACTGAGTAGTGCGCGGTGTCTATGAAAAGTCTGAACAATGTGTGGTGTCCTAGCGGAATAACTGAGTAGTCCGCGGTGTCTTTATGAAAGGTCTGAACAATGTTTTGTGTCCTAGCGAAATAACTGAGTAGTGCGCGGTGTCTTTATGAAAAATCTGAACAATGTGTGGTGTCCTAGCGAAACAACTGATTAGTCCGCGGTGTCTTTATGAAAAATCTGAACAATGTGTGGTGTCCTAGCGAAACAACTGAGCAGTGCGCGGTGTCTTTATGAAAAATCTGAACAATGTGTGGTGTCCTAGCGGAATAACTGATTAGTCCGCGGTGTCTTTATGAAACAACTGAACAATGCGTGGTGTCCTAGCGGAATAACTGATTAGTCCGCCGTGTCTTTATGAAAAATCTGAACAATGTGTGGTGTCCTAGCGAAACAACTGAGCAGTGTGCGGTGTCTTTATGAAAAATCTGAACAATGTGTGGTGTCCTAGCGAAACAACTGAGCAGTGCGCGGTGTCTTTATGAAAAATCTGAACAATGTGTGGTGTCCTAGCGAAACAACTGAGCAGTGCGCGGTGTCTTTATGAAAAATCTGAACAATGTGTGTCCTAGCGGAATAACTGAGTAGTCCGCGGTGTCTTTATGAAACAACTGAACAATGTGTGGTGTCCTAGCGGAATAACTGATTAGTCCGCGGTGTCTTTATGAAAAATCTGAACAATGTGTGGTGTCCTAGCGAAACAACTGGGCAGTGCGCGGTGTCTTTATGAAAAATCTGAACAATGTGTGGTGTCCTAGCGGAATAACCGATTAGTCCGCGGTGTCTTTATGAAAAATCTGAACAATGTGAGGTGTCTTAGCGAAACAACTGAGCAGTGCGCGGTGTCTTTATGAAAAATCTGAACAATGTGTGGTGTCCTAGCGAAACATTTGAGTAGTCCGCGGTGTCTTTATGAAAATTCTGAACAATGTGTGGTGTCCTAGCGAAATAACTGAGTAGTGCGCGGTGTCTATGAAAAGTCTGAACAATGTGTGGTGTCCTAGCGGAATAACTGAGTAGTCCGCGGTGTCTTTATGAAAGGTCTGAACAATGTTTGGTGTCCTAGCGAAATAAGTGAGTAGTGCGCGGTGTCTTTATGAAAAGTCTGAACAATGTGTGGTGTCCTAGCGGAATAACTGATTAGTGCGCGGTGTCTTTATGAAAGGTCTGAACAATGTGTGGTGTCCTAGCGAAATAACTGAGTAGTGCGCGGTGTCTTTATGAAAAGTCTGAACAATGTGTGGTGTCCTAGCGAAATAACTGAGTAGTCCGGGGTGTCTTTATGAAAAGTCTGAACAATGTGTGGTGTCCTAGCGAAATAACTGAGCAGTGCGCGGTGTCTTTGTGAAACAACTCAACAATGTGTGGTGTCCTAGCGGAATAACTGAGTAGTGCGCGGTGTCTTTATGAAAAGTCTGAACAATGCGTGGTGTCCTAGCGGAACAACTGAGTAGTGCGCGGTATCTTTGTGAAACAACTGAGCAATGCTTGGTGTTGAAGCCGAACAACTGTGAAGTGCGCGGTATCCTTGTAAAACAACTGAGCAATGCTTGGTGTTCAACGGGACAACTGTGAAGTGCGCGGTATCCTTGTAAAACAACTGAGCAATGCTTGGTGTTCAACGGAACAACTGTGAAGTGCGCGGTATCTTTGTGAAACAACTGATAAAGCGTGGTGTCCTAGCGGAACAACTATGGAGTGCGCGGTACCTTTGTGAAACAACTGAGCAAGGCGTGGTGTCCCAGCGGAACAACTGAGTTATGCGCGCTATCTTTGCGAAACAACTGATCAAGGTGTGGTGTCCTAGCGGAACAACTGTGGAGTGCGCGGTATCTTTCTGAAACAACTGAGCAGTGCGTGGTGTCCTTGCAGAAATAACCGAGGAGTGCGCGATATCTTTATGAATCAACTGAGCATTGCGCGGTATCTTTAAAACGAATCTGGATTTATTTAAAAACAAATGACAATCTTTTCATTTTTGAATGCTATTAATGTTATTTCTTTCTGTATTGTTAAGACTACAGAGGAGTGGGAAAAGCTTTGCAGTTATAGTTTCTGTTCCTAATTTAGGTCACAGTAGTTCGAATGCTACCGTTAATGCATTTCGCAGTCTATTCCTTACTAGTTTATGATAGACCTCTAACTTATTTGTAGTTGATGAATCAGTGTGCTGTTGGAGAAGGTATCGTTAACATGGAACCATAATGAATTCTGTCTCCTTCTTGCAGGATGTCTATTAATGCCAGCGATATCGAGGAGCTGAGGAAACACATCAGTTATTTGGAAAAGAACATGGATGATACATTTTTAGTTATAAACAGCATTATCATCTGCCGTAAGTATGAGTATATATAACGAGGGTAATTCGTAAAGTAAGGTCCGATGTTTTATACACATTAAACCATCATAGTTGTTTGTTTAATTCCTTACATATTTCTCTATTTTTCTACATAGTTGCCATATTTGTTTAAACATTTGTCATAACGTTCTACAAGTTTTTTTGTATGCTGACGTCATTGAAGTCTGCCGTCTGTGAGGATAACCAGTCTTCAACGGCTTCTTTCACTTTGTCATCTGCGCCGAAGCACTTGCCACCAAGAAACTCCTTTAGGTAACGGAACAAGTGAAATTCGCTCGGCGCCAGGTCTGGAATGTACGGTAGGTGGTCCATCTGTTCCCATCCAAAAGAGCTGATGAGATCTTGGGTTTGTTTGGCAGAATGGGGCCTGGCATTGTCATGCAGGAACAACACTCCAGACGTCATAAAGCCACGTCGCTTATTCTGTATTGCACGTCAGAGGATAGTCAGAGTAGCGCGGTAAGTGACAGCATTTATTATTGTTCCTTGCTGCATAAACTCGAATAACACTCCATGTATATCCCTAAACACGGATGCCATAACCTTGCGTGTTGAGATTGTCTGCTTGGTCTTGACTGGTGATACTGTGCGATGCCATCCCATGATTGGTGTTTTGACTCTGGGATCATGTGAGAAACTCACGTCTCGTCCCCTGTGACGTGCTTCAATAGTTGATCAGCTTCCTCGTGATATCGATTCAAAATATTCAGAACACAAACCATTCTTTTCATTTTGTGTTCTTCAGTAAGCAGCCTCGGAACCCAACGTGAGCAAAATTTGGGATATTGCAAAATGTCAAAGACTATTTTCTGCAAAGTTGTTCCACCCGCATCTGGAAATTCCAATGCTAAAGTGGAAATTTTGAATCGTCGGTCTTCACGGATCTTTTCATCCACGGTTTTGAACAAATCTGTGATCACTGATGGCCGGTCTGATCGCTGTTCTTTATGGACATTGTCCCATCCGTCCTTGAAAGCTCTCACCCACTTATGCACTTCGCTGTCACTCATCGCATTGGAGCCATACACTTCACTGATCTGTCAAAGAATGTCCACTGCTGAAACATTCCTTGCTGTCAAAAACCAAACCAAGCCGTATTTCAGTCGGCGGACCGATCGATTGTTTTAAACACTAAGAACCGACACTGTCAACAGCACACTGCAACACTGCCAATAAAAATGGCGTCGTTTTACGCGCAAGGCATGCCGGGAGTTGGCATATATATGTTTTTGACATGGTGTATTCAAACTATAATTATGATATAAACATCTGTTGGCCATCCAATGTAAAAACTAACAGTAAAAATCTCCAGTGTTTGTTTAAATGGCACTTTCCCTATTGTAAAAAAGACACAGAGTAAATCGCATTTATCAAATAATGTAACTTTTGAATTAAATACATTGGTGTCTCCGTCAAAAGCAACGATACTTTTAACGTAACCATGTGGGTATTTCAAATAGGAACTGGGGAGAGTACATGTCAGAGAAAATTAATATACAAACATACAATTGAGGCGCTTAGAATAATAACGGCAGATCCCAACCAAAGTTCATTTTTTTCCAAAGCGTGGAAAGTATTTAATATTATGACTTGATATCTTCTGGATATTTAAATTAAGGGATTTCAAGTCTATGTGCAAATTCTTGAGCCATTGTGATTAATAGTTTTCCTGAGTTTGTGCTGTTTATTAGAACAAAAAATATACAAAAGAGAAAAAGTAGAGTAAAATTGACTTTTCTTTCATTTAACATCTTGAAATAGCTAATCCAGCTCTATTTCCAAATCTTCACATTTTTTTTTCATCATTAACACCAGCATGACGAAGACTCTTATAAACATCATGATAGATGGGTGATATATATTTCAATAATTTCATCAGGTCATCGTATTTAGCTTTCTCTGTTCACTGTACTTCTGCTGTAACTTAAACAATGAAACATGTGAATTTTTACCTCTTTTCCTAAAATTAACTTTTTGATGCACTTCAGAGTTAGAATAACATAAACCAAATTTAAGAATCTCAGGGTTATCATGATCTACAATAATGGATGTAAAAACAAAGGAGCACCATCAACAGCTATGGAATTTTTGTTACATATGATTTACCACTATTTCTGCACAACCTTCTTCTGTTTATTACCCACTCAGTTGCCTTTCTCACTCGTTTCTTTCCTTTCTTTGAGATTCAGGAATAACATTTGCAGACGGCGCCATATTCACTATCGCTCACTACAATGCCATGAACGTGTAGCGGCCATAAAGTAAAAGTAAATCACTCTTGTCGCAGTAATCTCACGTGTTATATATATTTTTTTGAGCGCCTGTTATTGTTTCACTATTTTGAATTTTGGGTTCTTTGTCCTCCGGCTAGCTATTATTACTCAGTCGAGCAAATATCTCTTGATCAAGGTGTGTAAACGGAAAGGAGTTGTTACTAAAAGATAACACTGATAAAAGAATTTGCTTTAACACTTTTATTGCCGTCACACTTAATTAATTTCACATATTTACTCTTGATACACGCCCGACTGAAACTGTTATATTTTGAATGTAACTACAATCACTTATTTGCCGCGCACTATTAATTCGCGTATTTCACATATTTTGTAACTAACTTTACGACGCGAGAGATTCTGTAGAATTGCATAATGTGTACTTCATGAATGCTTTCTTAGAACTGCCTGGCGTGTAACTCGCGAGAGAGATTTCTTAGAACTGCGCGACGTTTCCCTTGTGAATGATTCTGTAGAACTGCGCGATACTTGCCTATGCTCAAGAATTTATACTCCCTCACCCCGATATGCCTAAACATTATAATAGAGCTGCTATTGGTTATTAAATCGCGCCAACATTAGCATCTGTTTTATAAGCCAATCAAAATTACAAACACATATGCTCTAGGGAAGATATTCCCTCCATTTCTAAAGAAAGGCGCGATACCCTGGCGTCATTTGTTTGTCTCTTCTAATTGATAAACAACTCACCCCCTCGCTTCATTGTTACCCACTCCTATTGTCAGTTTCAGTTAGGCCGTGTAAACTTATTTCCTAACAATGCTTATAGCTAACAAACATCTAAAATCATTGTCATACAATAATGTTAATTTACACTACAATCACTCTGGCATTCACAGTATTGTGATATAAAATACTGCCTCACTCTTAGTTGGGATATGTCATTTTTATGCTCGTTTTCACAACGGACAAATTTTAAAAATGGAAAACGAGAGCTTTGACATATCCCAATTTGTTTGATACTTCATCACATGAACGGTAGATGGCAGCTGTGCATGGTCATGCTTCTATCTCAAAATTCGATGTCGGTTGGGATATGCCTTATTATTCTAAGCGCCTCAATTGCAACATTTACTTAATACTTGCTGTTGAACTCGTTCAAAACATGTCACTCTTATAACTTATTACACTTACTCCGTGTTTACTAATGAACACTGGAAGCCAAGGCTGTGAATAATTTCAAAGTTCGAAAAAGCCGAAACATAACGACACGCCTAGCATGTGCAGGGCGGATAAATGCCACGAAGTGCTACCTTGAATATCGGTTTTATCCAAGCCTGCTTAAAGGATAAACGATTGTTTACGAATAATCCCGAAATTGGAATTAACTTAGCACTAGGCCATTAAGAATCACTTAGCACAGAAGAGAACATCTCGTTACATACGTACATTCATTATTATTTGATACTGTGGCAATAGGATGAAAGCTAGTTACAAGAAACGCCTCAATGGCATTGCCTATTTTAATATTTCCTGATATTTCCTCTTTCCAGTACTCAGTACCAAACTTATTTCAAAGAGAAGCATAATATAAAATGACGGCTTAAAGTGAGAATTGAGGATAATGATCCATTGTTATGAAACATGTATAACTATTACCCCATCTCAAGTAAATTATTTTATTAATTTAGTCTATAACACAGAAGAGTAATTTAACGCCAACGTTTGCTTCACCTAGTGAAATAATATGTTTGTTTTACAGTGATGCAGGCCGGGTTCGCCTGTATAGAAGCCGGATCAGTTCGTATAAAGAACACTACCAATATTATCTTGCAGAATGTGCTTGATTTGTGTAAGTTATATTTATTTATTACTTGAAATGATTTATATTACTATTTTTGTTACCAGATAGACTGTAATCAATGCACTTCCATTCAGAGAAACTTCTTAATCCCTGTCTTACACTTTGGTTTTTTTTAAAAAAAAATTACGAGGGGCACTATTTTTATTTTGAGCCTTGGCAACCCTGAATGTTGTAGGTGCCATCTGACGTTTCCAATGGAAAGTTTGAAAATTTTAACCATAATCTATTTCAAACATTTTGTCAATAGAGCATCATTTTTACACTAACTTGAAAATTGTGTGTCAACAAAAATATGGAATTAACTCGTGAAAATGTTCGTGCAATGATTTATTACGACTTTCAACGTGGATTATCAAGACAAGAGTGCATCGATCAACTAACTTCCACATTTGGCGACGAAGCTCCATCCTTTGCCACTGTGAAACGCTAGTATAACGAATTTAATCCTGGGCGCCGTTCGCTCAATGATGAAGTTCGTGAAGGTCGTCCAAAATCAGTTGTTGTGTCAGAAAACATTGATGCTGTGCAAAAACTAATAACAAAAGATCGTCATGCGACATATTGTAAGATTGAGGCAACCCTAGGCAATAGTTTCACTAGCATATATAAAATATTGCGTGATTATTTAGCCGTAAGAAAGGTTTGCTCTCGTTGGATTTCACATAATTTGACGCAATCTCAAAAAGATGCTCGTGTAGACTGGTGTACAAAAATGTTCAAGAAATACAATGACGGTGCCTCAAAAGACGTATATAAGATTGTAACAGGTGACGAATCATGGATCTATGCGTATGAGCCGGAACATAAACAGCAGTCGACTGTATGGGTGTTTCAAGATGAAGCAAATAGAACATAAGTTGTTCGCACTCGAAGCACTTCGAAGCAAATGGTAGTAGAGGATATAGGTCCATCCTGGCGCACTTATTACGTTTATATGGGAAAGGATAGGGAAAACGAGGGTATATGCGGAGGTTCACGGAGGAAAATGCGTTTATATGGGGAAGATAGGGACTACGAGGATCGATGCTAGGCTAGATAGAGGTTGAAGGAATGAGGATGTGCTTTATATGAGAGATACGTGGAATACGAGGAGAAGTGCTGGACTAGATAGGGGTTGAGATGTGGAATATGCATTTATATGGGAAAGATAGGGAAAACGTGAACAGAGGCTAGGATAGACAGATGCTGAAGCAGGGGGAATATGAACATATTTACAGGAGAGATAGGGGATACGTGGAGAGGTACTAGACTATTCAGGGTTTGAAGGGTAGAGTATGACTTTTTATATGAAGAGACGAGGAAAACGAGGGTATATGCTAGGTTGAGAGAACCTTCAAGGAGGAAAAAATGCGTTTATATGGGAGAGATAGGGAAAACGAGGAAAGTTGTGAGGTAGAGCAGGGACTGAAGGAAGGAGAGATATGCTTTATACGACAGAGATAGGGCATACGAGGGGAGGTGCTAGTGCAGACAGAGGTTAAGGAGTACGGTATACGTTTATATAAGGAATATATGGAAAAGGGGGGTCAGGCGGTATGATAGACAGAAGCTGGGCCACTTTTACGTTTATATGGGAAAGGATAGGGAAAACGAGGGTAGATGCGACAATTCAAGGATGAAAATGCGTTTATAGGGGAGAGATAGGGAATACGAGGGCTGATGCTGGGCTAGTCAGATGCTAAAGGAGGGAGGGATACGCTTTATACGAGAGAGATAGGGAATACAAGGAAAGATGTTATACTAAACAGGACTTGAAGGGTAGAATATGGCGTTTTATATAAGCGAGATAGCGAACCGAGGAGAGGTATTAGGCTAGGAGTTTTGAATGATAGAGTAGGCGTTTATATGCGAGAGATAGGGTATACGAGGGTCGATGCTAGGCTAGACAGGGTTGAGGTAGGGAATGCGTCTTATATGAGAGAGGCAGGGGGAATATGAGGAGAAGTGCTAGGCTAGACAGGAAGGTCTGAATGACAGAGTATGCGTTTATATGGGAAAAGATAGGGAAAACGAAGGTAGGTGCTAGGTTGAGAGTCTTCAAGGGGGACAATGCATTTATATGAGATCGGTAGGACATATGAGGAGAGGTGCTAGTCTAGACATGGGTTGAGGAGCAGAGTATACGTTTATATGGGAGAAATATGGAAAACGGGAGAGATACAAGGATAGACAGGGTTGAAGGAGGAGGAATGTAGGTTTATACGGTAATATAGAGAGTAATTCGATTATAAAACTTTTATCATCCAGCGCTGCAACACTTTTATATACTTATTCTCTAAACATTACAAACTTTATATATGTTAAACTAGGGTGCCAAACGGAGAGAGACAAACTGTATATCGGTTTACAGCGAAGTATACGTCTTAACCTATTACCACCATGTTTGCTCTGGATCTTCTAGTTGTCTATTCATTCCTAACATCATCTAACGTAACCAACAATAACCACGTAACACAACGTAACATAACAGCATGACAAGACGTCACACTAACTAACATAAGCACGTATCCTCGTAACATCACGTGACATCTCGTAACCAGAAACGTTACACGACGTAACAACACGTACCAACCATGCAACCACGTAACAAAACGTAAGAACAACACGTAACCAACCCATTGCTAAGGCAATCTAAACTAATTCATCCTTCATAACTTAGACAATAAGTACGAGAGCCTAGCCTAGATTAACCCGACCTTTCCTAAACGTTCCTCTCATCATCTATTCTACTCAGGCATCGACTAACCTAATCTGGCTAACCAAAGATAACCTCAACTTTCTTTTAGTGAAATTGCAATGTTTTATCCAGGTTTTATTATTCGAGAGTTTTAATTGAAAAGTTTACGTCAACATACCTTTATTTTAGTTTGTTGTAGGCGTCTCTCCCCTTTTTATCTAGGCTTGAGACTAGCACTAGGATTGCTCCTAATGGCAGGGTTACCACCTTGCCTTCCATCTTCTTCTTTCTTCATCGGTCGTCAGCTAGCTGCATATACAGCACACGGATAACCTTCATTTTTTAAGATTGTAGACTCACGAGAAAATCTTCATATTATACTTACATTCTCTTATGCACTACTTGTAATGCTGTAATGTCCATAGGCGTATGTCGTTATACCGTCCTCAGCAATAATTCTTTTATCATCGTATGGTGTCAATGTAATTTTATTCACTTGTACTGTGGCAAGAGCATGCTGTCGCGACAGGATCAGATTCATGGGCGTTCTGATAATTTCTCTGGTTTTAAGGCAGTCAGTATAGCTCTCGAACGTGACGTACTGCTTAATAGCACTACGTTTTATACCTTTAATCTTTTTTATCATTGAACCGTCGATATCTAGGGCATACATTTTAGGTCGTAGCCCTACAAAGCGTTGAATGATTTTACCATTAGCCTCATCTTTAAATTTCCCAAGTACCTTCTTGTTTAGAGGTGAATAGCATATATGGCTTGTAGGATAATCAGCAGTATCTAGGTGCTCAAGAAAACGTAGCTTATCCTGGTACACATCTTCAGTTGTAACACGATGAATGAACGAATCAGTGTCCATACACATAAGCTTCAGGTTTTCAGCTCCATAATACGGCAGCAACACATCATAGTGATACCGGTACATTAATGTCTTGGAGATATCCAACACACTCATACCGATGTATATAGGCTTGTTGAACACGATCTGTCTGGAGGCCATATGTACAGCAGCTAGATTAGAAGCATATATAGTCCTGTCGATAAACGTTGGCTTTGCAATTAACTTTTCCAGAGTCTTCACATTTCTCACCAGCCGTATATCCATACGATTACGCAGGTTCTCCATAGGTTTTTCCGAACATGGCATTGTTGAACAATTTGTAGAGATCCTTCTCAAAATCATTTGAGGCCTGTTGTCGTAGTCTGTTGTTAAATTCCACATACGATTTTAACCATCGAGACTGTTGGAATTGTAGCACACGATGGATTTTTGTTAACCGTAGTCCATGATCAAGAGCTTGCTTCAACGCCATGTAATGTAGTACATACTTATTTCGAGGTCCTAGATGAGGTATCAGTTGCTTTGTAGGAGAGTCCTTAAGCGTCATACACTCAGGCAGGAAAGGTAGATCGTTGTGTACATCGTGAAGTTCTGCAGGATACTCGACGTCGACTTCTAATATGTAGCCGTAAGGATCATCTTCTTGTAGTCTTTCTAAGTCAATTTTTTCAGGTGATACCCACTCAAATCCACCATAAGGGAGAGCGTGACTCATTGTCCACCCATATTGGTTGTTGGCGTCCTCATAGGTAATAAATTGGGTTGGTCTCGACGGATCATACTTCTCCATGTAGGTGTTATTAGCCTCTGCATAGCGGTGGGAAACTTGACATAAACCTCCTCTTATACCAGATTCCACCATGAGTAATTGATCATAATCCTGTAACAATTCCAGCTGAATTCCAGTGTACAGTAACATGGCATCCCATGTAAGTCCTGGAGAGGTGAAATAATGTGCAGGGTCGACTTTGTGTGTTTTGAGTGTTTGCTCCCTAAATGTCTCAAAGACATCAGCTAGGAGAAGCACATCAGAGATTAAGTAGAGATCGCTGTACTCGCCCAGGTTTCTGACATTAAACAGCTCCCATACATTTTTAGCTTGATCGTAGTCAGCATCACTAATTTCCTCTTCATTTAATTTATTGTAGAAGGAGTCCTTAGGAGGTAAGCAGGATGCGTTCAAGACGTCCCATGAAGTGATGTAATCATAGGGAAATACACCCTTACGGGTCATTAACTTCAACTTGTCTTCTCCGAAGTACTTCAATGTTTCAGGATACGATGTTAGACTTTTTACCAGCTTATCCAAGCTTGTACTCTGGAACCGAAAACTATCCACAAATCGGAGCTTTATATCTCCAACATACTTGGAGAATGATATATAGCTTTCTTTAGAGCTAGGAATTACTTCCACCCGCTCACTTGTACATCCCAGCTCCTTAACAATGAAGTGTGAGTCATATCCACGGAGGTTGTGCATGAAGACAGGGATATATTTAGGTGTTTTGCAGGCTAAATTACATTCATTATGCAGACTCCCCCGATATTCACCACTGATGTGATCATGGTCGCGTACTTTACAGTTCTCTTCAGTAGTACTTTCCAAAAAGTAGCATACTGTAGAGGCGTTAAAATCCATCTGCTGTTGATCTGTAAGTTTCAGGGGCATGACAGATTTGTATATATTATTAATCTCCTTTGCAAGGAATGACAGGTATTCCATAAACTTCAGAGCAGCATCAACACCACGATATACATAGGGATGCTTAGGAAGACCAGTTTCCAGATGTTCAACGTTGGTTGATGGTTTAACGTAAACACAGAAGCTCATTGCTGTGTGCTCTTGATAAGGGGTTGTATAGGAAGTTTCAGGACTGGGAATACACGTATGACATGGAGTGAGAATACTCTCAAAATCCGCATAGATGACATAAGGTACTTTCAGCATCCTCTCCACATTTTTAAACTGTACAATTGATTTCTCCTTTGTAGGCATAACTACCCTTGCTACACCATGCTGATTACAGATGGCTGCATGTTCTTCCAGTTTTTCCAGTCCACTTCGTCCATATCGATTGTAAAAATGTGTAAAGCACCGCTTACAGGTATATATCACTCTACCATGCTTAGCTTTTTGACGTCGAACGAGCTTCTCAAAATTCTTGATATATACATAGTGATGTTTTCCACTACTGTCACTCAATAGCAGGAGGTCACAGTGGTCAGGTAGTTCAGTGTCAGCAACCTTTATCGGATACACTTCATGTTTCTCATCCAGACCGAAGACGTTGATAGACATCCTATTAAGCTTCTCAAATTTAGGTATTTGAGAAAGTGGAGTAGGATAGGAAACACAGCTGAAGTCATACTTATCTTGGAATTGTTCGTATTTGCTCAACCGTTGTGCATCCTTCTCAACGAATTTAGCTAATATAGAGTACATGAAACATAGTTCATCAGTTAAATTCTGGATGTTAATGCAGGCTTTTCTTGCTTCAACAGATGGAGGTAGGGGTATGTAGCTACTTCCTCGTAGCGGATTGCACTTGTTAATACGCAGGCGCACCCCTTCCACAGCAAGCAGAGCCCAGTTGCTACCCTTTAGTTGTGATTCCTCCAATTCAGTAACCAATTTCTTCATTTTGGTTTCCAGCATAGAGTCCAGATCCGTTTCTAGGAAAACAGCTTGATTTCTGGTTTTAAATGTCTTGTCACAGGTTTCTCCGATACTGCTAACAAATCTATACTCAGCCAACAGATTAATTTTCAAACTCTTGTGAATACCAAGCTCTTTATGCACAGCCTGGATTATCCGCTGTTTTGCTTCATGCAGGTATATATTCAGGTCCTTAGTCGATTCACATCGTATAAAATACGATTTCAAACGTCCATGGAATGAAGTTTCATATTCTTTCATGTCACACTCCTCCATTGCAGATAACAACTCTTGCTTTGACGGTTCTAATCTACGTTTCTTCTCAGGTCTGTTTATTTCACACGCATCTTCGTGTCGACGACCCTTATAACTGTCTTTGAAGGCTACATTACAATATTTACACTTGAAGAGCTCTTTACAACGTAGCTCATGTCGTCTTTTATCATATCCACGGAGGATCTTCTTACAGCATTTACCACAAGAATATCCCGAGACACTAGGAATGATATCCTTATACGAGGACATTCATTTTTCTTCTTGATATAATAAGGTATTTACCTTTCTTCAAGGAAATGTACGCCTTGATATCACTTAGAAAGCTGATTATTTTCTGTGAGAACAGCGATGTTAACACGTCAGAGATGATCAACAGAATGAATTTCAATGCTAGAGGTTGCTCTATTTATAGAGGAAGCACGAACCTTTATGCATCTATTATATAACGTATTAACCCTTATTCAAGGAAATGTACTCTTCTTCACATTGATAACACTTTAGATTATTTTCTGAGAGAACCGCGATGTTAACACCTCAGAGATGATCAACAGAATGAATTTCAATACTCAAGTTCGCTCTATTTATAGAGAAAGCACGAACCTTTTTTTAATCAATTATATCCTGATTATTAATACTAAAAACGGTGATGAAGCGTGTAAGCTCTTATATATTTCAATTCGTGTTACACTGATGTTCGAGCTTCTCCGTATAGCTTCGTATGCTTAGAGAGAAAGTGTAAAGTATTGTGAAGATGTATGTATTGTTCGGCTATAATCGTACAGATTCGGAGAGCTTGACTCGTGAAGGTGATGAACGATCCGTCGACCAAACAGGAGGCAAGCATTCCCTTCGCGCAACGAAACCTAGATGCAAATGAAAGAAAATCGTGATAGATGAGAAACCACCCAGACATTCGCCTGCAGACCATGGAAAACCATGAAAAATATGTCAGAGCGAGCGTCCAACGGAACTCGAACCAGGGACTCTAAAAGCACACGTAAAAGATACAAATTATATAGAATGAAAGGAAATTGGTGACGATGAGAAACCACTCCAGCATTCGCCTGCAGACCAGGGAAAACCCCACAAAATATGATGTCAGAGTGATCAACCAACAGGAATCAAACAAAAGACCTTAGAGGCATATAGGTTAAGATGTAAATCAAATAAAAATGCAATAAAATCGTGCTAGATGAGAAACCACCCAGACATTCGCCTACAGACCAGGGAAAACCCCGAAAAATATGTCAGAGTGAACAACCAAAGGCAATCGAACGAGGGAAGCCATCAGATTACTCTAGAAGCATAAAGTTGCAAATGAAAGAAAATCGTGATAGATGAGAACCCACTCAGGCATTCGCCTGCAGACCAGGGGAAACCATGAACAAAAATCAAAGGTCTGAGCGACTGGCGGATAGAGTGTGCGACCGACAGGGAAATCAAACAAAAGGTCTCTAGAGGCAAAAAAAAAGATGCAAATGAAAGAAAATCGTGATAGACGGGAAACCACGCAGGCATTCGACAGCAGACCAGGGAAAACCATGAAAAATCGAGATCAGAGTAAACAATAGATTGAAATCTAACCCTGAACCCTAGAAATTTACGTGAAAATGGATTGAAAGGGAATCGTGATAACAAATACCACTACAGCATTCGACAGCAGACCAGGGAAAACCATGAAAAATCGAGATCGGAGTAAACAATTGATTGAAATCTAACCCTGAACCCTACAAATTTACGTGAAAAATCGATTGAAAGGGAATCGTGATAGCAAATACCACTACAGCATTCGACAGCAGACCAGGGAAAACCATGAAAAATCGAGATCGGAGTAAACAATTGATTGAAATCTAACCCTGAACCCTAGAAATTTACGTGAAAATGGATTGAAAGGGAATCGCGATAGCAAATACCACTCAGCATTCGACAGCAGACCAGCGAAAACCATGAAAAGATCCGTGATCAGAGTAAACAATTGATTTAAATCTAACCCTGAACCCTAGAAATTTACGTGAAAAATGGATTGAAAGGGAATCGCGATAGCAAATACCCCTACAGCATTCGACAGCAGACCAGCGAAACCAAGAAAAGATCCGTGATCAGAGTAAACAATTGATTGAAATCTAACCCTGAACCCTAGAAATTTACGTGAAAAAATGCAAATAAAATGGTTTGAAAGGGAATCGTGATAGCAAATACCACTACAGCATTAGGCAGCAGACCAGCGAAAATCGTGAGAAACGTAAGGCCAGAGTGCTCGTCCCTACGGGAATCGAATCCGAGACATCTCGAATGCAAAGTGCTGCCGTTATTGTCTGAACAAAACAGTAAAAACAGACCTCATTAGCAGTCGACAATGCTTAAACACGTTAACTTTCAACATATGACGTCACAGTAAGGGATAGTTTGACTATCACCAACATGTCGAGACATGCACATTTAGCCATCTCATAAACAAGAGAAGTATATACAGAAGTTTCGTTCCAACGTACTCACTACGCTCGCAAAGATAATCTAAAATTTCATCGTGAAATACTTTGGAAATAGCGTAGAAGTTTTTCCGCCCTTATTTAATTAAATTCATGTATATACCCTATTATTTAATGATTTTTTCAATAATTTCTTCCTCTCATCTCAATCATTCTTCAAAGAATCAGTGTACAATATGCATTTTTATACGTTTTAATGTTCGTTTATTTTTAAAACCGCTGCATTTGCCTGTAATTATGAGCAATAATTTTTTCAGATTTACTCCGATTTTTAGCTTATAGAATCGAATTAGGAAATGTTTTAATAAATGTATTGTATTTTTTTTAACTTAAAGTATCTACATTTTTAAAGTTAACATGCCCGTTATTTGTATTTAGTATAAAGATTGTTATATTTTCATTTTTAAGACTTCCTTTGTTAAAGATAATGTCTTGCAATCTAATTTTAAATTTCTTTTAAAACCAAAGCGAACGTTAACAACTATAATGGCTGTCTTCATGTATCGGAAAGCTAACATGGCCGCTTCAGTCGTCTTTTAGAAGCGTACCTTACATGTCGGCAAGGAAGGTAGCATCAGCTGGCGGAGAGAAGAAGGCTTGCGAAAGGCGGCTAAGGGGTGGCACCTGGAGAGAGTAAGGTAGGGATGAAAGGCCGACTTCATGAGGCGCTGAGAGCTACACGAGACCCTCAGAACGGCACAGCACGCCGTAAGGGTCGGACCTAATGCAGTGTCGGGGTTATACAGCTGCAGCGCGCGTCAGCATCTTACGTAATCTAGTTATTTACGCTCACTATACCATTTAAATATACATTTATCTAAGAGATATAATATTCGTCAGGATGACAGATGTCCAAATATACATACCAAAGATATTAGTTACTGATATAAATGTAATATTGTACGTTCACCATTTTATTTTTAATTACTTTTTTTATTTTATTCGAGGATGACTTTGTATTCATCTCGCTGGATTCAATCCTAGTCCTCCAGCCCGACTTGGAACAACAATCTATAACGAGAGTACTATTAGTCCCGGATGAGCCAATTGGTTTAACGATAATCCTGCCGCTAGGGGCGCTCGTGTCGCTAGTATCGCTGCGTGCGACGGCAGCGGCGGTAAGTTTGAAAAGCGCCCTGAGCGGGAGGATTATCGTTAAACCGATTGGCTCATCCGGGACGAGTTGAAAGAATTGAGGATTGGGGTAACCTGGATGAGCCAATTGGTTTAACGATAATCCTGCCGCTAGGGACGCTCGTGTCGCTAGTGTCGCTGCGTGCGACGGCGGCGGCGGTAAGTTTGAAAAGCGCCCTGAGCGGTAGGATTATCGTTATTGCAATTGGTTCATCTGGGACGAGTTGAAAGAATTGAGGATTAGGGTAAGGTGAAGGAAGAAGAGGAAGTGACGTGGAGTGTTTTGATTGGTTCGTTAATTTGGGTGGAAGATGAAGGAAGGAAGATGGAAGAGTATGGAGGTCGCGTGATGGAGAGGAGCTGGGTGGCGAGGAGTTGTCTGTGCGGAGGTCGGGACTGAAAGAGGGAAAAGATGGGGGAGCGAGGGATAAAAAGTGTAACAGCAAGTGACGTGTGAAGTTGTGATTGGTGGGAATAAGAAGTGATTTTATTGGTGGAAAGGAGCAAATGAAAGTTGTTGATTGGTAAGAATAAGAGAGATTATGATTGGTGGAAAGAAAAAGGAGTGGGGTATGTTGGAGGTGATGGGAAAGGTAAGTTTTGCTAGCAACAAGATTTGCAAAAGCCTGTCGTGAACTGATCAGCAATTTTTTGAACGTTGGATGGTAGTTTTCTTGAGTGGATAGAGAGATGGGGCGATATGAGATGCGGTGGCGAAAATGGGAACTAAATAAGATGGTTGAGACAACAGGTTTAAGGACGAGGAAATTTGGAGGTTAGTGGTGAACATGGCGGTCGCAAGAGGTGGGGGGGATAAGGAGACGCGGTGGTGAGAATGGGAACTAAAAGAAGATGGCGGTAGCAAGAGCTTAGAAGAGTAGATTTTGAGGTTAAAATAGTGGGAACTAAAAATGGCGGAGGGTCTGCGACAAGGAGATGCGGTGAGAACTAAACAGAATGGCGGACGCAAGAGGAGGGTAAGGAGATTTGAAATTACAGTACCAAAACACGAAAGGATATATTCCTACGCCAAGCAGGTCCGAAAAATAATTATGCGTGTGGTACTTACCTGTTACTGGTGTGGATGCGTCACCAAAAGCGCGGCACGCGACGCGAAAAAATAAAAGCAAACTGTTTTTGAAAATGCTTAACCAGCTTTAAGATCAACCAACATCACTACGCACTGATATACCTTGGTTTTTAAAGCGGTACAGACACCCTTTGCAGAGGCGTAATTTAACTATACCAAAAACCTGGTACTGGACCATCGTGATGGTCGCTAGCGTACGTAGGAGCAGGGTTCTCATAGCCGGTCGAAAGCGGTCAAAAACGTGTACGACGTAGGTGTTCACAGTAGCTGCTGTCGAGTCAACCGTCGAGGTGTGAATGAACGAGATCTGTTCTTGCCGGCAATCTGGTTGGGAGATGAGAGGCGCGGTGGTGAAAATGGGAACTAAATAAGATGGCGGAGGCATGAAGTTGAGGTTAAGGAGCGGTGAGGTGTTGCCTGTGCAGAAGTTGGGGCTGAAAGAGGGGAAAGATGGCGAACGAGGAATAAAAAGTATAACAGAAAGTGACGTGTGAAGTTGTGATTGGTGGGAATAAGAAGTGATGTTATTGGTGGAAAGGAACAAATGAAAGTTGTTGATTGGTAAGAATAAGAGAGATTATGATTGGTGGAAAGAAAAAAGGTGTGGGAGTTGGGTATGTTGGAGGTGATGGAAAAGGTAAGTTTTGCTACCAACAACATTTGCAAAAGCCTATCCAGAACTCATCAGCAATTTTAAATAACTAGTGTTTCGAGGTTTTCTCTGGTTGGTAGACGAATGCAAGCTGTTTCTGCCATACTTATATTATTCGTCTTTTCCTTTTTTTCTTTTTGTCTTTTTGTTTTTTCGTTTTTTAAAAAATAACTAGTTTTTTGGGGTTTTCTGCGGTTGGTAAACGAATGCAAGCTCTTTCTGCTTTTTCATAGGTTTTCCCTGGTTGGTAGGCGTTTTCTGTAGTGGTTGACGAAGCCGTTTCTAATTTTCGAGGTTTTCTCAGGTTTTTTAGCGGTTGTCCCTGCCCGGTAGGCAAATGATGAAGTTTCACCTTGTCGGCCCACGGATACTAGGCACATACTCGCACACACACACACACACACACACACCCGTTGCAGTTGCCATACTTATATTATTCGACTTTTCCTTTTTTTCTTTTCTTTCTTTTTGTTTTTTCGTTTTTTTAAAAAATAACTAGTTTTTTGGAAGTTTTCTGCGGTTGGTAAACGAATGCAAGCTCTTTCTGCTTTTTCATAGGTTTTCCCTGGTTGGTAGGCGTTTTCTGTAGTGGTTGACGAAGCAGTTTCTAATTTTCGAGGTTTTCTCAGGTTTTTTAGTGGTTGTCCCTGTCCGGTAGGCAAATGATAAAGTTTTTCTATAATGTCGTCGTTTTGGCTTGTGGCGCACGGATACTAGGCACATACTTGCAACACACACACACACACACAGACACACAGACAGACACACACACGGACATGTTTCCAAAAATGCTTTTTTTTGGATTCAGGAGGTCTCAAAACGTGTATTTCCGGTGAAATCTCGGTATCGAATTTTTGGGTGGAATACAATACTTCCCCTACTTACTATACGTAGTAGAGAAAGTAAAAAAGTATAAGTATTGGAAAATTTAAGGAAATAACAAGCAATATCTCGAAAACGGTTCACTCAACAAAAGAAATGTATATGGCATAAGTTGTGTATTGTAACGCGATCTACATTTTTTGTGTAGTAAAATTTTGTATATTTCTTATGGTTTACCAGTTATGCAAAAGGCGTTCACAATGAAGAATACTTTTGGAGACATTCCCAGAAAATTTGAGATATACATTTCATTTCTCATGACATTATCTTAAACATATGATATTTTCATCAAAATCGTTATAGCCATTTTTGAGAAAATTAAAATTTTCGAAAAATTTTCCATGTAAAGGGTAGTCTGGAACAGAGTTTTATATACAATTTTACAAGCTGTTTTAAGAAATTGTTAAATTTCGGTACCGAAAAAAAATAAAAGATACGGTTTTCCAAAAGATTTCGAAAGAACTAAGTTGCTGTATCAAAATTTCCTTGTTACAAATTGTGCATTTATTTCTTAAGGAAACCAGGAATACAGATTTTTTATAAATTTTAGCGTGCACCGATCTATATTTTTAACTTTTACGCCTACGTATCTCGTCACCATTGCTGAAGAGGTTGGTATTTCTACTCTCTCTACCACGTAAAATAGTAGGTAGAGAGTGTCATACTGTACCGGAAAAATGATACTGAGATTTTTCCAGATATACAGGCTTTGAGGCTTCCTGGATAAAAAAGTCAAAAGGTATACTCGCAAACACACACACACACAAAGACAGACACACAGACAGAGACACACACGGACATGTTTCCAAAAATGCTTTTTTTTGGATTTAGGAGGTCTCAAAACGTGTATTTCCGGTGAAATCTCGGTATCGAATTTTTTGGTGGAATGCAATACTTCCCCTACTTACTATACGTAGTAGAGAAAGTAAAAAAGTATAAGTATTGGAAAATTTAAGGAAATAACAAGCAATATCTCGAAAACGGTTCACTCAACAAAAGAAATGTATATGGCATAAGTTGTGTATTTTAACGCGATCTACATTTTTGTGTAGTAAAATTTTGTCTATCTCTTACGGTTTACCAGTTATGCAAAAGGCGTTCACAATGAAGAATACTTTTGGAGACATTCCCAGAAAATTTGAGATATACATTTCATTTCTCATGACATTATCTTAAACATATGATATTTTCATCAAAATCGTTATAGCCATTTTTGAGAAAATTAAAATTTTCGAAAAATTTTCCATGTAAAGGGTAGTCTGGAACAGAGTTTTATATACAATTTTACAAGTTGTTTTAAGAAATTGTTAAATTTCGGTACCGAAAAAAAATAAAAGATACGGTTTTCCAAAAGATTTCGAAAGAACTAAGTTGCTGTATCAAAATTTCCTTGTTACAAATTGTGCATTTATTTCTTAAGGAAACCAGGAATACAGATTTTTTATAAATTTTAGCGTGCACCGATCTATATTTTTAACTTTTACGCCTACGTTTCTCGTCACCATTGCTGAAGAGGTTGGTATTTCTACTCTCTCTATCACGTAAAATAGTAGGTAGAGGAGGTATGCATTGCATCCAAATATTCAATATTGAGATTTCACTGGAAAACTAAATACTTGTTTTGAGGTCCCCTGAATAAAAACATTTTTAGAAAATTCTGTGTGTATGTGTCAGAGCAGCATAACTCAAAAATGAAAAGTCGGATAAATACTAAACTTGGTATTTAGGTTGAGTACCTTCCAAAGATACGACACAGAGATTTTCAAGAAAGTCCCTCCACCCCAAACTACCCTTTACATGAACTATTTTCCGAAATGTTTTATTTTCTAAAACTGTCCCTGACGATTTTAATTACACCATATATTAAAGACATTTATATGAAAATAAAATGTATATCTTGAATTTTGTGGAAATAGCCTGTGAAGTCCTCTTTATTCGGAAGAAATTTTCTATGATCTTGTATAACTGCTAAGGTTTGAGGGAAACATACAATACAATCGTACTCACCTATAAGAGATAGAGGGTAGAGGTCGTACGAACGTAGCACTTGAGAATTTTTATTCAACAGTTGGTGTTACTCCTTAGAAAGGAAGTATCTGCTGTTTCTATTTAATTCTTACATTTTACATAACACGTATGCACGGCACAACACAAAACACTACACACGACACTCATAGTTTTAAATATTGCACTAATAACATCAGGAATAAGTGAGCCACTTGTCATCCTCATACAGCACTACACGCAAAGAACGTGTGCTGATGTAAGTGAAAACAGGCGTGAGAAGCGGAAATTCGTCAGCAATAAAATGCAAACTTATTGTCGATGGTGGGGATCGCGCAGTGGCGGATTGTGACAGGATGACCGCGTTTTTTTTTTACAACTTGACAATTTTGTGGCGAAATGAGGCATTTAACTCGACGCGCATGTTGAAACAGCAGTTGCGATAAGCGAGCTTATAAAAAAAATGGCTCTAACGATTTTGATTGCAGCTTCGATACGTGTCCACAGAGACCTTAATGCTAGGCAACTGTACCTGTGTTTCTATACGTGAACGTCAGATGGCAGCATCGATACGTGTTCACGGAGACCTTAGTGCTAGGTAACTGCACCTCTGTTTCTATACGTGAACGGCAGATTGCAGCTTCGATAAGTGACCACGGAGACCTTAGTGCTAGGCAACTGTACCTCTGTTTCTATACGTGAACGACAGATTTCAGCTTCGATACGTGTCTACGGAGACCTTAGTGCTAGGCAACTATACCTCTGTTTCTATACGTGAACGGCAGATTGCAGGTTGGATACGTGTCCACGGAGATCTTAAGGCTAGGCACCTATACCTGTTTGTATACGTGAACGGCAGATTGCAGCTTCGATACGTGTCCACGGAGACCTTAGTGCTAGGCAACTGCACCTGTGTTTCTATACGTGAACGTCAGATGGCAGCTTCGATACGTGTCCACGGAGACCTTAGTGCTAGGCAACTGCACCTCTGTTTGTATACGTGAACGGCAGATTGCAGCTTCGATACGTGTCCACGGAGACCTTAGTGCTAGGCAACTGCACCTGCGTCACGCCGGCAATAAAACAAAAACCATTATTAGCAAGATGACCGGCGTGACGCATTGCGCGGCGCGCGTTTGCCGTAAACCGTTACAGTTGCCATACTTATATTATCCGTTTTTTAAAAAAAAAATCTTTGCCATCTTAGTTCACAAATTCACCGCTAATTCCTTGTCGTCATTTTTCATCCAATCACCTTTGATTTTATTTTCGCCTATCACATCACGTTATTTCAATTTGTCCACCTATCAGAGATCGTCTTATTTTCGCCAATGACAACGTTCCACGTCACTACTTGTTCTGCTTTTTAAACCTCGGTCGTGCATGTTTTGCGTCCTTGAGTTTCCATACCTCGCACACGCAACACCACAGCGCGATAACATGTCCACGTGCTAGCTGGTGTACCGGTACGATCGCCTCCTGGGCCTGCTCAACGCCGAGGAAGTGGTAGTGCAGACCTGCGTACCCGTGACGAACCAGGTCATGTACGTGGTGTTGAGGTAACTACGAGGAGAGCCCCAAGGAGATCCACGCTACCAATGCCGTGATTGCGGCTTACACCACGGCACACAAGTGCCTAGTGCTATTTTGTCACCTGAAGCGAAAGGTCTCCGTGGACACGTATCGAAGCTGCAATCTGCCGTTCACGTATAGAAACAGAGGTACAGTTGCCTAGCACTAAGGTCCCCGTGGACACGTATCGAATCTGCCATCTGACGTTCACGTATAGAAACACAGGTGCAGTTGCCTAGCACTAAGGTCTCCGTGGACACGTATCGAAGCTGCAATCTGCCGTTCACGTATACAAACAGGTATAGTTGCCTAGCACTAAGATCTCCGTGGACACGTATCCAACCTGCAATCTGCCGTTCACGTATAGAAACAGAGGTACAGTTGCCTAGCACTAAGGTTTCCGTGGACACGTATCGAAGCTGCCATCTGACGTTCACGTATAGAAACACAGGTGCAGTTGCCTAGCAGTAAGGTCTCCGTGGACACGTATCGAAGCTGCAATCTGCCGTTCACGTATAAAAACAGAGGTGCAGTTGCCTAGCACTAAGGTCTCCGTGAACACGTATCGAACCTGCAATCTGCCGTTCACGTATAGAAACAGAGGTATAGTTGCCTAGCACTAAGGTCTCCGTGGACAGGTATCGAAGTTGTAATCTGCCGTTCACGTATAGAAACAGAGGTGCAGTTGCCTAGCACTAAGGTCTCCGTGGACACGTATCGAAGCTGCAATATGCCGTTCACGTATACAAACAGAGGTGCAGTTGCCTAGCACTAAGGTCTCCGTGGACACGTATCGAAGCTGCAATCTGACGTTCACGTATAGAAACACAGGTGCAGTTGCCTAGCACTAAGGTCTCCGTGAACACGTATCGAAGCTGCAATCTGCCGTTCACGTATACAAACAGAGGTACAGTTGCCTAGCACTAAGATCTCCGTGGACACGTATCCAACCTGCAATCTGCCGTTCACGTATAGAAACAGAGGTATAGTTGCCTAGCACTAAGGTCTCCGTGGACACGTATCGAAGCTGCAATCTGCCGTTCACGTATAGAAAAAAAGGTACAGTTGCCTAGCACTAAGGTCTCCGTGGAAACGTATCGAAGCTGCAATCTGCCGTTCACGTATAGAAACAGAGGTATAGTTGCCTAGCACTAAGGTCTCCGTGGACACGTATCGAAGCTGCAATCTGCCGTTCACGTATAGAAACAGAGGTGCAGTTGCCTAGCACTAAGGTCTCCGTGAACACGTATCGAAGCTGCAATCTGCCGTTCACGTATACAAACAGAGGTACAGTTGCCTAGCACTAAGGTCTCCGTGGACACGTATCGAAGCTGCCATCTGACGTTCACGTATTAAAACACAGGTGCAGTTGCCTAGCACTAAGGTCTCCGTGGACACGTATCGAAGCTGCAATCTGCCGTTCACGTATACAAACAGGTATAGTTGCCTAGCCTTAAGATCTCCGTGGACACGTATCCAACCTGCAATCTGCCGTTCACGTATAGAAACAGAGATATAGTTGCCTAGCACTAAGGTCTCCGTGGACCCGTATCGAAGCTGCAATCTGTCGTTCACGTATAGAAACAGAGGTACAGTAACCTAGCACTAAGGTCTCCGTGGTCAATTATCGAAGCTGCAATCTGCCGTTCACGTATAGAAACAGAGGTGCAGTTGCCTAGCACTAAGGTCTCCGTGAACACGTATCGAAGCTGCCATCTGACGTTCACGTATAGAAACACAGGTACAGTTGCCTAGCATTAAGGTCTCTGTGGACACGTATCGAGGCTGCAATCAAAATCGTTAGAGCCATTTTTTTTATATAAGCTCGCTTATCGCAACTGCTGTTTCAACATGCGCGTCGAGTTAAATGCCTCATTTCGCCACAAAATTGTCAAGTTGTAAAAAAAAACGCGGTCATCCTGTCACAATCCGCCACTGCGCGATCCCCACCATTGACAATAAGTTTGCATTTTATTGCTGACGAATTTCCGCTTCTCACGCCTGTTTTCACTTACATCAGCACACGTTCTTTGCGTGTAGTGCTGTATTAGGATGACAAGTGGCTCACTTATTCCTGATGTTATTAGTGCAATATTTAAAACTATGAGTGTCGTGTGTAGTGTTTTGTGTTGTGCCGTGCATACGTGTTATGTAAAATGTAAGAATTAAATAGAAACAGCAGATACTTCCTTTCTAAGGAGTAACACCAACTGTTGAATAAAAATTCTCAAGTGCTACGTTCGTACGACCTCTACCCTCTATCTCTTATAGGTGAGTACGATTGTATTGTATGTTTCCCTCAAACCTTAGCAGTTATACAAGATCATAGAAAATTTCTTCCGAATCAAGAGGACTTCACAGGCTATTTCCACAAAATTCAAGATATACATTTTATTTTCATATAAATGTCTTTAATATATGGTGTTGTAATTAAAAACGTCAGAGACAGTTTTAGAAAATAAAACATTTCGGAAAATAGTTCATGTAAAGGGTAGTTTGGGGTGGAGGGACTTTCTTAAAAATCTCTGTGTCGTATGTTTGGAAGGTACTCAACCTAAATACCAAGTTTAGTATTTATCCGACTTTTCATTTTTGAGTTATGCTGCTCTGACACATACACACAGAATTTTCTAAAAATGTTTTTATTCAGGGGACCTCAAAACAAGTATTTAGTTTTCCAGTGAAATCTCAATATTGAATATTTGGATGCAATGCATACCTCCTCTACCTACTATTTTACGTGGTAGAGAGAGTAGAAATACCAACCTCTTCAGCAATGGTGACGAGAAACGTAGGCGTAAAAGTTAAAAATATAGATCGGTGCACGCTAATATTTATAAAAAATCTGTATCCCTGGTTTCCTTAAGAAATAAATGCACAATTTGTAACAAGGAAATTTTGATACAGCAACTTAGTTCTTTCGAAATCTTTTGGAAAGCCGTATCTTTTATTTTTCTTCGGTACCGAAATTTAACAATTTCTTAAAACAACTTGTAAAATTGTATATAAAACTCTGTTCCAGACTACCCTTTACATGGAAAATTTTTCGAAAATTTTAATTTTCTCAAAAATGGCTATAACGATTTTAATGAAAATATCATATGTTTAAGATAATGTCATGAGAAATGATATGTGTATCTCAAATTTTCTGGGAATGTCTCCAAAAGTATTCTTCATTGTGAACGCCTTTTGCATAACTGGTAAACCGTAAGAGATAGACAAAATTTTACTACACAAAAAATGTAGATCGCGTTAAAATACACAACTTATGCCATATACATTTCTTTTGTTGAGTGAACCGTTTTCGAGATATTGCTTGTTATTTCCTTAAATTTTCCAATGCTTATACTTTTTTACTTTCTCTACTACGTATAGTAAGTAGGGGAAGTATTGCATTCCACCCAAAAATTCGATACCGAGATTTCACCGGAAATACACGTTTTGAGACCTCCTGAATCCAAAAAAAAGCATTTTTGGAAACATATCCGTGTGTGTGTCTGTCTGTGTGTGTGTGTGTGTGTGCGCGAGTATACCTTTTGACTTTTTTATCCAGGAAGCCTCAAAGCCTGTATATCTGGAAAAATCTCAGTATCATTTTTCCGGTACAGTATGACACTCTCTATCTACTATTTTACGTGGTAGAGAGAGTAGAAATACCAACCTCTTCAGCAATGGTGACGAGATACGTAGGCGTAAAAGTTAAAAATATAGATCGGTGCACGCTAAAATTTATAAAAAATCTGTATTCCTGGTTTCCTTAAGAAATAAATGCACAATTTGTAACAAGGAAATTTTGATACAGCAACTTAGTTCTTTCGAAATCTTTTGGAAAACCGTATCTTTTATTTTTTTTCGGTACCGAAATTTAACAATTTCTTAAAACAGCTTGTAAAATTGTATATAAAACTCTGTTCCAGACTACCCTTTACATGGAAAATTTTTCGAAAATTTTAATTTTCTCAAAAATGGCTATAACGATTTTGATGAAAATATCATATGTTTAAGATAATGTCATGAGAAATGAAATGTATATCTCAAATTTTCTGGGAATGTCTCCAAAAGTATTCTTCATTGTGAACGCCTTTTGCATAACTGGTAAACCGTAAGAGATAGACAAAATTTTACTACACAAAAAATGTAGATCGCGTTACAATACACAACTTATGCCATATACATTTCTTTTGTTGAGTGAACCGTTTTCGAGATATTGCTTGTTATTTCCTTAAATTTTCCAATACTTATACTTTTTTACTTTCTCTACTACGTATAGTAAGTAGGGGAAGTATTGCATTCCACCCAAAAATTCGATACCGAGATTTCACCGGAAATACACGTTTTGAGACCTCCTGAATCCAAAAAAAAGCATTTTTGGAAACATATCCGTGTGTGTCTGTCTGTGTGTCTGTCTGTGTGTGTGTGCGAGTATACCTTTTGACATTTTTATCCAGGAAGCCTCAAAGCCTGTATATCTGGAAAAATCTCAGTATCATTTTTCCGGTACAGTATGACACTCTCTACCTACTATTTTACGTGGTAGAGAGAGTAGAAATACCAACCTCTTCAGCAATGGTGACGAGATACGTAGGCGTAAAAGTTAAAAATATAGATCGGTGCACGCTAAAATTTATAAAAAATCTGTATTCCTGGTTTCCTTAAGAAATAAATGCACAATTTGTAACAAGGAAATTTTGATACAGCAACTTAGTTCTTTCGAAATCTTTTGGAAAACCGTATCTTTTATTTTTTTTCGGTACCGAAATTTAACAATTTCTTAAAACAGCTTGTAAAATTGTATATAAAACTCTGTTCCAGACTACCCTTTACATGGAAAATTTTTCGAAAATTTTAATTTTCTCAAAAATGGCTATAACGATTTTGATGAAAATATCATATGTTTAAGATAATGTCATGAGAAATGAAATGTATATCTCAAATTTTCTGGGAATGTCTCCAAAAGTATTCTTCATTGTGAACGCCTTTTGCATAACTGGTAAACCATAAGAGATAGACAAAATTTTACTACACAAAAAATGTAGATCGCGTTACAATACACAACTTATGCCATATACATTTCTTTTGTTGAGTGAACCGTTTTCGAGATATTGCTTGTTATTTCCTTAAATTTTCCAATACTTATACTTTTTTACTTTCTCTACTACGTATAGTAAGTAGGGGAAGTATTGCATTCCACCCAAAAATTCGATACCGAGATTTCACCGGAAATACACGTTTTGAGACCTCCTGAATCCAAAAAAAGCATTTTTGGAAACATGTCCGTGTGTGTGTGTCTGTCTGTGTCTCTTTCTGTGTGTGTGTGTGCGAGTATGTGCCTAGTATCCGTGCGCCACAAGCCAAAACGACGACATTATAGAAAAACTTTATCATTTGCCTACCGGACAGGGACAACCACTAAAAAATCTGAAAAAAGCTCTAAGAGTATTCTAACGCCTACCGATCTGGAAAACCCATGAAAACAAGATAGTACACTTTTTTTAATTTTCTCAAAAATGGCTATAACGATTTTGATGAAAATATCATGAGAAATGAAATGTATATCTCAAATTTTCTGGGAATGTCTCCAAAAGTATTCTTCATTGTGAACGCCTTTTGCATAACTGGTAAACCATAAGAGATAGAAAAAATTTTACTACACAAAAATGTAGATCGCGTTAAAATACACAACTTATGCCATATACATTTCCTTTGTTGAGTGAACCGTTTTCGAGATATTGCTTGTTATTTCCTTAAATTTTCCAATACTTATACTTTTTAACTTTCTCTACTACGTATAGTAAGTAGGGGAAGTATTGCATTCCACTCAAAAATTCGATACCGAGATTTCACCGGAAATGCACGTTTTGAGACCTCCTGAATCCAAAAAAAAGCATTTTTGGAAACATGTCCGTGTGTGTGTCTGTCTGTGTGTGTGTGCGAGTATGTGCATGGTATCCGTGCGCCACAAGCCAAAACGACGACATTATAGAAAAACGTTATCATTTGCCTACCGGACAGGGACAACCACTAAAAAACCTGAGAAAACCTCGAAAATTAGAAACGGCTTCGTCAACCACTACAGAAAACGCCTACCAACCAGGGAAAACCTATGAAAAAGCAGAAAGAGCTTGCATTCGTTTACCAACCGCAGAAAACCTCCAAAAAACTAGTTATTTTTTAAAAAAACGAAAAAACCAAAAGAAAAAAAAGAAAAAAAGGAAAAGACGAATAATATAAGTATGGCAACTGCAACGGGTGTGTGTGTGTGTGTGTGTGCGAGTATGTGCCTAGTATCCGTGCGCCGACAAGGTAAAACTTCATCATTTGCCTACCGGGCAGGGACAACCGCTAAAAAACCTGAGAAAACCTCCAAAATTAGAAACGGCTTCGTCAACCACTACAGAAAACGCCTACCATCCAGGAAAAACCTATGAAAAAGCAGAAAGAGCTTGCATTCGTTTACCAACGGCAGAAAACCCCAAAAAACTAGTTATTTTTTAAAAAACGAAAAAACAAAAAGACAAAAAGAAAAAAAGGAAAAGACGAATAATATAAGTATGGCAGAAACAGCTTGCATTCGTCTACCAACCAGAGAAAACCCCGAAACACTAGTTATTTAAAATTGCTGATGAGTTCTGGATAGGCTTTTGCAAATGTTGTTGGTAGCAAAACTTACCTTTTCCATCACCTCCAACATACCCCACTCCCACACCTTTTTTCTTTCCACCAATCATAATCTCTCTTATGCTTACCAATCAACAACTTTCATTTGTTCCTTTCCACCAATAACATCACTTCTTATTCCCACCAATCACAACTTCACACGTCACTTTCTGTTATTTTTTTTTTATCCCTCGTTCGCCATCTTTCCCCTCTTTCAGCCCCAACTTCCGCACAGACAACACCTCACCGCTCCTTAACCTCAACTTCATGCCTCCGCCATCTTATTTAGTTCCCATTTTCACCACCGCGCCTCTCATCTCCCAACCAGATTGCCGTCAAGAACAGATCTCGTTCATTCACACCTCGACGGTTGACTCGACAGCAGCTACTGTGAACACCTACGTCGTACACGTTTTTGACCGCTTTCGACCGGCTATGAGAACCCTGCTCCTACGTACGCTAGCGACCATCACGATGGTCCAGTACCAGGTTTTTGGTATAGTTAAATTACGCCTCTGCAAAGGGTGTCTGTACCGCTTTAAAAACCTAGGTATATCAGTGCGTAGTGATGTTGGTTGATCTTAAAGCTGGTTAAGCATTTTCAAAAACAGTTTGCTTTTATTTTTTCGCGTCGCGTGCCGCGCTTTTGGTGACGCATCCACACCAGTAACAGGTAAGTACCACACGCATAATTATTTTTCGGACCTGCTTGGCGTAGGAATATATCCTTTCGTGTTTTGGTACTGTAACCTCAAATCTCCTTACCCTCCTCTTGCGTCCGCCATTCTGTTTAGTTCTCACCGCATCTCCTTGTCGCAGACCCTCCGCCATTTTTAGTTCCCACTATTTTAACCTCAAAATCTACTCTTCTAAGCTCTTGCTACCGCCATCTTCTTTTAGTTCCCATTCTCACCACCGCGTCTCCTTATCCCCCCCACCTCTTGCGACCGCCATGTTCACCACTAACCTCCAAATTTCCTCGTCCTTAAACCTGTTGTCTCAACCATCTTATTTAGTTCCCATTTTCGCCACCGCATCTCATATCGCCCCATCTCTCTATCCACTCAAGAAAACTACCATCCAACGTTCAAAAAATTGCTGATCAGTTCACGACAGGCTTTTGCAAATCTTGTTGCTAGCAAAACTTTCCCATCACCTCCAACATACCCCACTCCTTTTTCTTTCCACCAATCTAAATCTCTCTTATTCTTACCAATCAACAACTTTCATTTGCTCCTTTCCACCAATAAAATCACTTCTTATTCCCACCAATCACAACTTCACACGTCACTTTCTGTTACACTTTTTATCCCTCGCTCCCCCATCTTTTCCCTCTTTCAGTCCCGACCTCCGCACAGACAACACCTCGCCACCCAGCTCCTCTCCATCACGCGACCTCCATACTCTTCCATCTTCCTTCCTTCAGCTTCCACCCAAATTAACGAACCAATCAAAACACTCCACGTCATTTCCTCTTCTTCCTTCACCTTACCCTAATCCTCAATTCTTTCAACTCGTCCCAGATGAACCAATTGCAATAACGATAATCCTACCGCTCAGGGCGCTTTTCAAACTTACCGCCGCCGCCGTCGCACGCAGCGACACTAGCGACACGAGCGCCCCTAGCGGCAGGATTATCGTTAAACCAATTGGCTCATCCGGGACTAACTTTCAGTCCCGACCTCCGCACAGACAACACCTCGCCACCCAGCTCCTCTCCATCACGCGACCTCCATACTCTTCCATCTTCCTTCCTTCATCTTCCACCCGAATTAACGAACCAATCAAAACACTCCACGTCACTTCCTCTTTTTCCTTCACCTTACCCTAATCCTCAATTCTTTCAACTCGTCCCGGATGAGCCAATCGGTTTAACGATAATCCTCCCGCTCAGGGCGCTTTTCAAACTTACCGCCGCCGCCGTCGCACGCAGCGACACTAGCGACACGAGCGCCCCTAGCGGCGGGATTATCGTTAAACCAATTGGCTCATCCGTAACTAATACTACTAACGAGCTACAATTCAAGGATATAATCGGTAATAATAAAAAAAAAAATTTTGGTAAAGACCGTCAAATAGAAAGCTCTGTAAACGTATGTATTTCCCCTCACTTCCCCTCTTCCCCCACCCCACAGTATATATAAAAGGCCTCTACGCAGCTTTAAAGCCGATGCCGACAACTGATAAGTTCCTTTCTTTTATGCAGTCGACTCCCACCCCCGCTTTTTGCTATTCCGACACCGCCATTTACGATGAGAACAATAATGCATTGTCCTGTGTCTCTGATTTGCGGTGAAAGAATAGCACACAAAAGGAAAGGAGTGAAAACACTTCACCTTTTGGTTTCACCCTTAAAAGCTACTGGAGCATGATGCCCCCTCCTCTCTGTTCTACTCCAACACTGGCTTAAGCGATTTGAACAATAGCCCATTGTTCTCCAATACCGAGGCCAGCATTAGGTCAGGCTACAAAGAGCGGAAGTGGTTATACCACCTCTAGAGGACCTGACAGTAGAGCAAAGAGAGGGCGTGCCCAGGGTACGGAATAGGATTAGAAAGGATGGGGTAGGGGGATCGGGGGTCCAGTAGCTTTTAAGGGAGAGGTCACAAGGGAAGGGGTGGGGGAGGGGTGGACCTGACGACACAGACACTGTCGGCATTAGGTAAGCCCACAAATGGAGGGGGCGGGGCTAGCGGCACGCGACCAGGGCGGCAAATAGTAGCGCACAAAGGGAGGGAGCGGGGCTTGAAGTCAGAACAATAGGTCATTAATTCCTTTGTTCTGACCAGAACAATAGCCCGTTGTTCTGGAATCGCTATATATTATCTACTGTGGGGTGGGGGAAGAGGGGAAGTGAGGGGAAATACATACGTTTACAGGCCTTTCTATTTGACGGTCTTTACCAAAAAATTTTTTTTTATTATTACCGATTATATCCTTGGATTGTAGCTCGTTATTGATTGTTGTTCCAAGTCGGGCTGGAGGACTAGGATTGAATCCAGTGACATGAATACAAAGTCATCCTCGAATAAAATAAAAAAGTAATTAAAAATAAAATGGTGAACGTACAATATTACATTTATATCAGTAACTAATTTCTTTGTTATGTATGTTTGGACATCTGTCATCCTGACGAATATTATATCTCTTAGATGAATGTATATTTAAATGGTATAGTGAGCGTAAAAAACTAGATTACGTAAGACGCTGACGCGCGCTGCAGCTGTATAAGCCCTACACTGCATTAGGTCCGACCCTTACGGCGTGCTGTGCCGTACTGAGGGTCTCGTGTAGCTCTCAGCGCCTCATGAAGTCGGCCTTTCATCCCTACCTTACTCTCTCCAGGTGCCACTCCTCAGCCGCCTTTCGCAAGCCTTCTCCTCTCCGCCAGCTGATGCCACCTTCCTTGCCGACATGTAAGGTACGCTTCTAAAAGACGGCTGAAACGGCCATGTTAGCTTTCCGATACATGAAGACAGCCATTATAGTTGTTAACGTTCGCTTTGGTTTTAAAAGAAATTTAAAAATAGATTGCAAGACATTATCTTTAACAAAGGAAGTCTTAAAAATGAAAATATAATAATCTTTATACTAAATACAAATAACGGGCATACTAACTTTAAAAATGTAGATACTTTAAGCTAAAAAAATACAATACATTTTTTAAAACATTTCCTAATTCGATTCTATGAGCTAAAAATCGGAGTAAATCTGAAAAAATTATTGCTCGTAATTACAGGCAAATGCAGCGGTTTTAAAAATAAACGAACATTAAAACGTGTAAAAATGCATATTGTACACTGATTTTTTAAAGAATGATTGAAATGAGAGGAAGAAATTATTGAAAAAATCACTAAATAATAGGGTATATACATGAATTGAATTAAATAAGGGTGGAAAAACTTCTACGCTATTTCCAAAGTATTTCAACGATGAAATTTTAGATTATCTTTGCGAGGGTAGTGAGTACGTTGGTATGAAACCTCTGTATATGACGCTAGAATATGAGATGTCTAAAATGTGCATGTCTCGACATGGCGGCGATAGTCACACTGTCCCCGACTGTGACGTCATATGGTGAAAGTTAACGTGTTTAAGCATGTCGACTGCGAATGAGGTCTGTTTTTACTGTTTTGTTCAGGCAATAACGGTAGCACTTTGCATTCGAGAGGTCTCGGATTCGATTCCCGTAGGGACGAGCACCCTGACCTTACGATTCTCACGATTTTCGCTGGTCTGCTGCCTAATGCTGTAGTGGTATTTGTTATCACGATTCCCTTTCAATCCAATTTTCACGTGAATTTCTAGGATTCAGGGGTTAGATTTCAATCAATTGTTTACTCCGATCTCGATTTATCATGGTTTTCCCTGGTCTGCTGTCGAATGCTGTAGTGGTATTTGCTATCACGATCCCCGTTCAATACATTTTTCACGTAAATTTCTAGGGTTCAGGGTTAGATTTCAATCAATTGTTTACTCCGATCTCGATTTTTCATGGTTTTCCCTGGTCTGCTGTCAAATGCTGTAGTGGTATTTGCTATCACGATTCCCTTTCAACCCATTTTTCACGTAAATTTGTAGGGTTCAGGGTTAGATTTCAATCAATTGATTACTCCGAACTCGATTTTTCATGGTTTTCCCTGGTCTGCTGTCGAATGTTGTAGTGGTATTTGCTATCACGATTCCCTTTCAATCCATTTTTCACGTAAATTTCTAGTGTTCAGGGTTAGATTTCAATCAATTGTTTACTCCGATTTCGATTTTTCATGGTTTTCCCTGGTCTGCTGTCGAATGCCTGCGTGGTTTCCCGTCTATCACGATTTTCTTTCATTTGCATCTTTTTTGTCTCTAGAGACCTTTTGTTTGATCTCCCTGTCGGTCGCACACTCTATCCGCCAGTCGCTCAGACCTTTGATTTTTTTCATGGTTTCCCCTGGTCTGCAGGCGAATGCCGGAGTGGGTTCTCATCTATCACGATTTTCTTTCATTTGCAACTTTATGCTTCTAGAGTAATCTGATGGTTTCCCTCGTTCGATTGTCGTTGGTTGTTTACTCTGCCATATTTTTCATGGTTTTCCCTGGTCTGTAGGTGAATGTCTGGGTGGTTTCTCATCTAGCACGATTTTATTGCATTTTTATTTGATTTACATCTTAACCTATATGCTTCTAAGGTCTTTTGTTTGATTCCTGTTGGTTGATCACTCTGACATATCTTTTAGGGTTTTCCCTGGTCTGCAGGCGAATGCTGGAGTGGTTTCTCATCGACACCGATTTCCTTTCATTCTATATAATTTGTATCTTTTACGTGTGCTTTTAGAGTCCCTGGTTCGAGTTCCGTTGGACGCTCGCTCTGACATATTTTTCATGGTTTTCCATGGTCTGCAGGCGAATGTCTGGTTGGTTTCTCATCTATCACGATTTTCTTTCATTTGCATCTAGGTTTCGTTGCGCGGAGGGAATGCTTGCCTCCTGCTCGGCCAACGGATCGTTCACCACCTTCACGAGTCAAGCTCTTCGAATCTGCATGATTATAGCCGAACAATACATACATCTTCACCTTACTTTACACTTTCTCTCTAAGCATACGAAGCTATACGGAGACGCTCGAACATCAGTGTAACACGAATTGAAATATATAAGAGCTTACACGCTTCATCACCGTTTTAGTATTAATAATCAGGATATAATTGATTAAAAAAGGGTTCGTGCTTTCTCTATAAATAGAGCGAACTTGAGTTTTCAAATTCATTCTGTTGATCATCTCTGAGGTGTTAACATCGCGGTTCTCTCAGAAAATAATCTAAAGTGTTAACAATATGAAGAAGAGTACATTTCCTTGAAGAAGGGTTAATACGTTATATAATTGATGCATAAAGGTTCGTGCTTCCTCTATAAATAGAGCAACCTCTAGCATTGAAATTCATTCTGTTGATCATCTCTGAGGTGTTAACATCGCTGTTCTCTCAGAAAATAATCAGCTTTCTAACTGATATCAAGGTGAAGAGACGAACATTTCCTTGAAGAAAGGTAAATACCTTATTATATCAAGAAGAAAAATGATTAAGTCCACGTATAAGGATATCATTCCTAGTGTCTCAGGATATTCTTGTGGTAAATGCTGTAAGAAGTTCCTCCGTGGATATGATAAAAGACGACATGAGCTACGTTGTAAAAAGCTCTTCAAGTGTAAATATTGTAATGTAGCCTTCAAAGACAGTTATAAGGGTCGTCGACACGAAGATGCGTGTGAAATAAACAGACCTGAGAAGAAACGTAGATTAGAACCGTCAAAGCAAGAGTTGTTATCTGCACTGGAGGAGTGTGACATGAAAGAATATGAAACTTCATTCCATGGACGTTTGAAATCGTATTTTATACGATGTGAATCGACTAAGGACCTGAATATATACCTGCATGAAGCAAAACAGCGGATAATCCAGGCTGTGCATAAAGAGCTTGGTATTCACAAGAGTTTGAAAATTAATCTGTTAGCTGAGTGTACATTTGTTAACAGTATCGGAGAAACCTGTGACAAGACATCTAAAACCAGAAATCAAGCTGTTTTCCTAGAAACGGATCTGGACTCTACGCTGGAAACCAAAATGAAGAAATTGGATACTGAAATGGAGGAATCACAACTAAAGGGTAGCAACTGGGCTCTGCTTGCTGTGGAAGGGGTGCGCCTTCGTATTAACAAGTACAATCCGCTACGAGGAAGTAGCTACATACCCCTACCTCCATCTGTTGAAGCAAGAAAAGCCTGCATTAACATCCAGAATTTAACTGATGAACTATGTTTCATGTACTCTATATTAGCTAAATTCGTTGAGAAGGATGCACAACGGTTGAGCAAATACGAACAATTCCAAGATAAGTATGACTTCAGCTGTGTTTCCTATCCCACTCCACTTTCTCAAATACCTAAATTTGAGAAGCTTAATAGGATGTCTATCAACGTCTTCGGTCTGGATGAGAAGCATGAAGTGTATCCGATAAAGGTTGCTGACACTGAGCTACCTTACCACTGTGACCTCCTGCTATTGAGTGACACCAGTGGAAAACATCACTATGTATATATCAAGAATTTTGAGAATCTCGTTCGATGCCAAAAACTAAGCATGGTAGAGTGATATATACCTGTAAGCGGTGCTTTACACATTTTGACAATCGATATGGACGAAGTGGGCTGGAAAAACTGGAAGAACATGTAGCCATCTGTAATCAGCATGGTGTTGCAAGGGTAGTTATGCCTACAAAGGAGAAATCAATTGTACAGTTTAAAAATGTGGAGAGGATGCTGAAAGTACCTTATGTCATCTATGCGGATTTTGAGAGTATTCTCGCTCCATGTCATACGTGTATTCCCAGTCCTGAAACTTCCTATACAACCCCTTATCAAGAGCACACAGCAATGAGCTTCTGTGTTTACGTTAAACCATCAACCAACGTTGAACATCTGGAAACTGGTCTTCCTAAGCATCCCTATGTATATCGTGGTTTTGATGCTGCTCAGAAGTTTATGGAATACCTGTCATTCCTTGCAAAGGAGATTAATAATATATACAAATCTGTCATGCCCCTGAAACTTACAGATCAACAGCAGATGGATTTTAACGCCTCTACAGTATGCTACTTGTGTGGAAAGTACTACTGAAGAGAACTATAAAGTACGCGACCATGATCACATCAGTGGTGAATATCGGGGGAGTCTGCATAATGAATGTAATTTAGCCTGCAAAACACCTAAATATATCCCTGTCTTCATGCACAACCTCAGTGGATATGACTCACACTTCATTGTTAAGGAACTGGGATGTACAAGTGAGCGGGTGGAAGTAATTCCTAGCTCTGAAGAAAGTTATATATCATTCTCCAAGTATGTTGGAGATATAAAGCTCCGGTTTGTGGATAGTTTTCGGTTCCTGAGTACAAGCTTGGATAAGCTGGTAAAAAATCTAACATCGTATCCTGAAACATTGAAGTACTTCGGAGAAGACAAGTTGAAGTTGATGACCCGTAAGGGTGTATTTCCCTATGATTACATCACTTCATGGGACGTCTTGAACGAAACCTGCTTACCTACTAAGGACTCCTTCTTCAATAAATTAAATGAAGAGGAAATTAGTGATGCTGACTACGATCATGCTAAAAATCTATGGGAGCTGTTTAATGTCAGAAACCTGGGCGAGTACAGCGACCTCTACTTAATCTCTGATGTGCTTCTCCTAGCTGATGACTTTGAGACATTTAGGGAGCAAACACTCAAAACACACAAAGTCGACCCTGCACATTATTTCACCTCTCCAGGACTTACATGGGATGCCATGTTACTGTACACTGGAATTCAGCTGGAATTGTTACAGGATTATGATCAATTACTCATGGTGGAATCTTGTATAAGAGGAGGTTTATGTCAAGTTTCCCACCGCTATGCAGAGGCTAATAACACCTACATGGAGAAGTATGATCCGTCGAGACCAACCCAATTTATTACCTATGAGGACGCCAACAACCAATATGGGTGGGCAATGAGTCACGCTCTCCCTTATGGTGGATTTGAGTGGATATCACCTGAAAAAATTGACTTAGAAAGACTACAAGAAGATGATCCTTACGGCTACATATTAGAAGTCGACGTCGAGTATCCTGCAGAACTTCACGATCTACACAACGATCTACCTTTCCTGCCTGAGTGTATGACGCCTAAGGACTCTCCTACAAAGAAACTGATACCTCATCTAGGACCTCGAAATAAGTATGTACTACATTACATGGCGTTGAAGCAAGCTCTTGATCATGGACTACGGTTAACAAAAATCCATCGTGTGCTACAATTCCAACAGTCTCGATGGTTAAAATCGTATGTGGAATTTAACAACAGACTATGACAACAGGCCTCAAATGATTTTGAGAAGGATCTCTACAAATTGTTCAACAATGCTATGTTCGGAAAAACTATGGAGCACCTGCGTAATCGTATGGATATACGGCTGGTGACAAATGAGAACACTCTGGAAAAGTTAATTGCAAAGCCAACGTTTATCGACAGGACTATATATGCTTCTAATCTAGCTGCTGTACATATGGCCTCTCGTCAGATCGTGTTCAACAAGCCTATATACATCGGTATGAGTGTGTTGGATATCTCCAAGACATTAATGTACCGGTATCACTATGATGTGTTGCTGCCGTATTATGGAGCTGAAAACCTGAAGCTTATGTATATGGACACTGATTCGTTCATTCATCGTGTTACAACTGAAGATGTGTACCAGGATAAGCTACATTTTCTTGAGCACCTAGATACTGCTGATTATCCTACAAGCCATATATGCTATTCACCTCTAAACAAGAAGGTACTTGGGAAATTTAAAGATGAAGCTAATGCTAAAATTATCATACGCTTTGTTGAACTACGTCCTAAGATGTATGCCTTAGATATTCAAGGCTCAATGATAAAAAAGATTAAAGGTATAAAACGTAGTGCTATTAAGCAGTACGTCACGTTCGAGAGCTATACTGACTGCCTTAAAACCAGAGAAATTATCAGAACGCCCATGAATCTGATCCTGTTGCGACAGCATGCTGTTGCCACAGTACAAGTGAATAAAATTACATTGACACCATACGACGATAAAAGAATTATTGCTGAGGACGGTATAACGACATACGCCTATGGACATTACAGCATTACAAGTAGTGCATAAGAGAATGTAAGTCGAATATGAAGATTTTCTCGTGAGTCTACAATCTTAAAAAAATGAAGGTTATCCGTGTGCTGTATATGCAGCTAGCTGACAACCGATGAAGAAAGAAGAAGATGGAAGGGAAGGTGGTAACCCTGCCATTAGGAGCAATCCTAGTGCTAGTCTCAAGCCTAGATAAAAAGGGGAGAGACGCCTACAACAAACTAAAATAAAGGTATGTTGACGTAAACATTTCAATTAAAACTCTCGAATAATAAAACCTGAATAAAACATTGCAATTTCACTAAAAGAAAGTTGAGGTTATCTTTGGTTAGCCAGATTAGGTTAGTCGATGCCTGAGTAGAATAGATGATGAGAGGAACGTTTAGGATTGGTCGGGCTAATCTAGGCTAGGCTCTCGTACTTATCGTCTAAGTTATGAAGGATGAATTAGTTTAGATTGCCTTAGCAATGGGTTGGTTACGTGTTGTTCTTACGTTTTGTTACGTGGTTGCATGGTTGGTACGTGTTGTTACGTCGTGTAACGTTTCTGGTTACGAGATGTCACGTGATGTTACGAGGATACGTGCTTATGTTAGTTAGTGCGACGTCTTGTCATGCTGTTATGTTACGTTGTGTTACGTGGTTATTGTTGGTTACGTTAGATGATGTTAGGAATGAATAGACAATTAGAAGATCCAGAGCAAACATGGTGGCAGTAGGTTAAGACGTATACTTCGCTGTAAACCGATATACAGTTTGTCTCTCGCCGTTTCGCGCACTAGTTTAACATATATAAAGTTTGTAAGGTTTAGAAAATAAGTATATAAAAGTGTTGCAGCGCTGGATGATAAAAGTTTTATAATCGAATTACTCTCTATATTACCGTATAACCCTATATTCCTCCTCCTTAAACCCCTGTTTATCCTTGTATCTCTCCCGTTTTCCATATTTCTCCCATATAAACGTATACTCTGCTCCTCAACCCATATCTAGACTAGCACCTCTCCTCATATGTCCTACCGATCTCATATAAATGCATTTTCCCCCTTGAAGACTCTCTCAACCTAGCACCTACCTTCGTTTTCCCTATCTTTTCCCATATAAACGCATACTCTGTCATTCAGACCTTCCTGTCTAGCCTAGCACTTCTCCTCATATTCCCCCTGCCTCTCTCATATAAGACGCATTCCCTACCTCAACCCTGTCTAGCCTAGCATCGACCCTCGTATACCCTATCTCTCGCATATAAACGCCTACTCTATCATTCAAAACTCCTAGCCTAATACCTCTCCTCGGTTCGCTATCTCGCTCATATAAAACACCATATTCTACCCTTCAAGTCCTGTTTAGTATAACATCTTTCCTTGTATTCCCTATCTCTCTCGTATAAAGCGTATCCCTCCCTCCTTTATCATCTGACTAGCCCAGCATCAGCCCTCGTATTCCCTATCTCTCCCCTATAAACGCAGTTTCCTCCTTGAACTGTCGCATCTACCCTCGTTTTCCCTATCCTTTCCCATATAAACGTAAAAGTGGCCCAGCTGCTGTCTATCATACCGCCTGCCCCCGTTTTCCATATATTCCTCATATAAACGTATACCGTACTCCTTAATCTCTGTCTGCACTAGAACCTCCCCTCGTATGCTCTATCTCTGTCGTATAAAGCATATCTCTCGCTCCTTCAGTCCCTGCTCTACCTCAGAACTCTCCTCGTTTTCCCTATCTCTCCCATATAAACGCAATTTTTCCTCCTTGAAGGTTCTCTCAACCTAGCATATACCCTCGTTTTCCTCGTCTCTTCATATAAAAAGTCATACTCTACCCTTCAAACCCTGAATAGTCTAGTACCTCTCCACGTATCCCCTATCTCTCCTGTAAATATGTTCATATTCCCCCTGCTTCAGCATCTGTCTATCCTAGCCTCTGTTCACGTTTTCCCTATCTTTCCCATATAAATGCATATTCCACATCTCAACCCCTATCTAGTCCAGCACTTCTCCTCGTATTCCACGTATCTCTCATATAAAGCACATCCTCATTCCTTCAACCTCTATCTAGCCTAGCATCGATCCTCGTAGTCCCTATCTTCCCCATATAAACGCATTTTCCTCCGTGAACCTCCGCATATACCCTCGTATTCCATATCCTTTCCCATATAAACGCAAAAAGTGCGCCAGGATGGACCTATATCCTCTACTAATGGTCGACTACTTTTTCAGCAAAACTGGCCATGTGGCAACTGTGCCTTTAGAGGAACGTAAAACGGTCAATGCCGAATGGTACACAACCATTTGTTCGCCGGAAGTCTTCGGTGAAGTAAGGAAAACCAACAAGAACCGTAGGATCGTTATTCATGAAGACAATGCGAGCGCACACACATCTCGTCTAACAACAGAGTATTTGAAGGCTCAAAAAATCGAATTGATAGGTCATTCGCCATACAGTCCTGATTTGACACCAAATGACTTCTTTTTGTTTACGAACATTAAGAATAAATTGCGTGGACAACGATTTTCTTTTGTAGAAGGAGCTGTTGATGCCTTTAAAAGCCATGTTTTGGAGGTGTCTCAAGAAGTCTGGAATAAATGCTTTGGCAAATGGTTTAAACGTATGCGAAGTGTATTGATCATAAAGGAGAATATTTTGAAAAACTATAAAGCAGTTTTCAATCAGAAATTACTTTGTTTTAATCATTAGGCTCAAAATATAAATAGTGCCACCTGTATTTATCTACTTTCTCTTCTTGATTCACTTGAATATATGCAGGCCAATTCATCTTTTATTTACAGTTTAGATCATGAATCCTGCATATATAAGTGAAAATGGACCAAATAGCTTCCTAGTGGAACAAAACTTCTGTGATTAATTTTGCGATACCTACCTTACTGTGTTAGAGACACTGATGATTATTATATCACCAAAGATGTCGCGCAATGCCAGCGGCATGTAGAAAGTTGTGCATTTAAGATTTTCAGCATGTATACGCGCCGCGTGAACACCATCCCGTCCCAAAACGTGCACAATCTTGCCGAGAGTATTACCATGCAACACGCAGTAATCATCCCATGAGTTGCATTACAATGGTGACTGTGTAAGCTTTAAAACATTACTAGCAAACCCATGGAGTCCTAAATATTTCAAATATGGCGCACAAAATAGCTAAAGCTTCTTTGGCACGGTATCTAACTCGTATCACGTCCGCTTCCACACTAAGAAATCCAAACCGTCTTTACCCTATATTAGCTTTAACCCGCGGCTTCGCTGGCGTTCCGTGTTTTTTTCCCCTCTTTTTCAAAATTTGGAGAGACAAGGAATCGGCAGGGGTACCCATTCACTTTCTAAAGTTACCTTTTCTCTGCTGTGTTTAGTCTCATCCCGTAAGAATTTAAAACGCATAATCTTTCCCACCTATCCGAACTAAACTCCATCTTCGAAAAACAACCCTGTTGCTGCGCACCAAGAGACAGCCCGAAGAGAATCAACCAACAAAAAGACCCAGGTCGAATAGTGCCCACCAGAGTACGAACGCCAGTAACTCACCACGGAAGTCGCGCCAGACCACGAAGAATTGGTGCGCTCTGAGAGAACGCCACTGCTTGACCAAAGAAATGCAGCATGGGCGGCAATAAATCCTACGTTACCAAGAAAATAGCTACGTATGCAGAGTCAATCAGCAGTTCTGTACAGAACACTCAAATATTCAAGGCAAAGTTCACCTCCGGGCACGGAAGTAAGCAATCAGCAGAGAAGAGACAAAGATTTGCAGCAGGCTGCGGTGCGCAGTCGAACCCACCCCTAACGTACTCACCAACACTTAAAAAAAATTTGTCCCTGGTATCCGAGTCTTGGACAGCAGAGTACCCCCGAGCATTTCAATTGTATAAGGCTCAAACCATTATTTTTTTTTCTTTTTCTACCAACCCTCGTCTAAGTGGACAGTTTAAGTACCCCCTAAGATGTTTGCCCTCCTTTTGAATTTTAAATTCCGGGTCGGAATTTGGCGAACCTGGGACCGAAGTAGCGGACCAGGTCGAGCGCCGAGGTTTACATCATACGACATAACCATTCGTAAAATGTCGAAATCAGGTTACCTAAACACGACCACGCTAAAGAACGCCGTGTCAGCTCTTAGCTATATATTTATACTACGGGGTTTTGACTCGAGCGAGGTCAGTTGTTCAATTGCGATCAGTTATCAGGAGAGTCGTCAGATCAGTTGTCAGTTGTTGAATCAGACTCGAGACCCTTGTCTGAGACATTGCGGGAATCGCCGCTGTAACATCGTCACCAGTTACTCAGGTAAGAATGAGTCTCCTCTAAGTTCTGCTAATTTGCCGGGGCTTCACCCCAAACTGAGTGACCCAGTTACGGGCCCGAATGTACTTACACTAAAAGCAATAATACAATCTGTTGGGTCAATGCATCCCCTGTGTATTATTAAATACCCCCTATCCTAGAACGCCACCCTGGCCTGCCTACCACCCCAGTACCGACGCATCCCCTGCCTCAGCTACCAAAAGTGTAATCACCTACCGCGGGGTAACCACCCGCGTGGAGTGTTACAATATTCCTCTATACTTTGTTAGTAATGCATGGTATCAGTTTCATAAGCCACCTAATCCATTGTCCTCTAAACAGATACAGCCGAAAACATTTCTGAAGCTAAATTTCCCATTTCGACATAATGTGATTGCCCTTGCCGACGAAGTCAATTGCGATTATTTTAGGAATTTTACAAGAGGAGACAACATGTACCGTACGCAGTACCCTAACGCCAAGTTACGCAGAACACTATTAGAAAGCCATTTGCGTTGATCTATAAATGGACACTACTACTTGATGTCGTTAGAAAAGTCTTTTGTTTGTGAATTTACGACTTTAGCTTCATCCACAAAAAGATGTAATGTTGGTTTCTTTCACCACCACCACCACCACCACCACCACTACTACTACTACTTTTAATACTACTACTGCTGCTTCTGTTACTGCTACTACTACTACGACTACTACTACTACTACTACTACTACTACTACTACTACGACTACTACTACTACTACTACCACTACTACTATTACTACCACTACTACCACTACTACTGCTAGTACTACCACTACTACTACTACCACTACTACTACTACTACTACCACTACTACTACTACTACTTCTACTACTACTACTTCTACTACTACTTCTACTACTACTACTTCTACTACTACTACCACTACTACTACTACTACTACTACTACCACTACTACTACTACCACTACTACTACTACTACTACTACTACCACTACTACTACTACTTCTACTACTACTACTTCTACTACTACTACCACTACTACCACTACTACTACCACTACTACTACTACTACTACTTCTACTACTACTACTACTTCTACTACTACTACTACTTCTACTACTACTACTTCTACTACTACTACTTCTACTACTACTACCACTACTACTACTACCACTACTACTACTACTACTACTACCACTACTACTACTACCACTACTACTACTACTTCTACTACTACTACTTCTACCACTACTACCACTACTACTACCACTACTACTACTACTACTACTACCACTACTACTACTACTACTACTACCACTACTACCACTACTACTACTACTTCTGCTACTACTACTACTTCTACTACTACTACCACTACTACTACTACTACTACCACTACTACTACTACTACCACTACTACTACTACTACTACCACTACTACTACTACTTCTACTACTACTACTACTACCACTACTACCACTACTACTTCTACTACTACCACTACTACTACTACCACTACTACTACTACCACTACTACCACTACTACTACTACCACTACTACTACTTCTACTACTACTACTACTACTACCACTACTACTACTACTAACACTACTACTAACACTACTACTATTCAAAGTGTAACAAAGAAAGCAGAAAAGATCGTGGCAACTTTAAGCCGATTAATGCCAAATATAGGAGGATCTAGAGCTGATAAAAGACGTATACTAGGTAACGTAGCGAACTCCATCATTCTGTATGGAGCGACAATCTGGGCAGATTGGGTAGAAAAAACCATATATAGAAAGCTTATAGAAAAACCGCAAAGAAAGATTTCAATAAGAATAGCCAGTGGATATAGAATAATTTCAACAAAAGCAATACAGATCATTGAGGGAATGATCCTGATACACTTATTAGTTAAAGAAAGAAAGCACACGAGTGGATTAAAAGGGATTTTAAAAAAGGATAGTAAAAGAAAATATATTAAAGCCATGGCAGTTAGGATAAAACAGGTCAATGGACCAAAAGTCTCATACCTGACATTAAAAATGGATAGACAGAAAGCATGGAGAGACTGAGTATTATTTAACCCAACTTTTATCAGGACATGGATGTTTTAGAAGGTTTTTGCTTCGTTTGGATTTAGCCTCAAGTGAAACATGCTTACACTGTGGAGAGAAAGATACGCCAGAACACAATATATTTAAATGTATAAACTGGAAAGAAAAGAGGAAGTGTTTGGAAAATAAAATAGGAAAGTTAACAGTAGAAGATATAGTTGCACATATGCTTGAAAACGAAAATAAATGGAAAGCCATTGCAATATTTATTAAGGAAGTTATACAAGAGAAACATGACTATGATAAACGGATAATGAATCAAAACAGAGATAACTAAACCTTGATGTTAGTAAACAGGAAAAGTGAATACCATAGTGTCATCCTCTCTTGAAGTAATGCTTCCAGCAGTTCCAACAGACGCAATCACATATGGCAGAAAGTAGGGGCTTTTAGTTGGGAAAAACCCAACTCCCACATACAGTGATGTCTTTGGAAGATTTTCCCATACTATAAAAAAACTACTATTTCTGCTTCTGCTACTCCGCTACTATTACTGCTACTGCTACTACTACTACTACTACTGACTTCTGCTACTAATACTACTACTACTAATACTACTGCTATACTACTACTACTGCTACTACTACTGGTACTACTACTACTGCTGCTACTAATATTATTATTATAATTATTATTAATAATTCTCGAGGCATATATTTAAATGTTAATCCCATATTATATTTCTCGCGTTGCACTAAATCCGTTTTATTACTTACGTCTACTCAAAAATCAACTTATTTATCGCTTTAAACAATTTATCATGTTTTTAAGAATCACTATACCAAATTTATAAACAAACATACAGAGTAATATAATATTCACAACTATCGAAGCTGCAATCCTTGAAAATTTTTGAAATTTGTCGTTCAAGTTAACAGCCATTACAATTGTTTTAAAAAGTCTTATATGTCGCATTCACATGATTTTGTCTACCCTGCTATTGTATATTTTTATGTTGCTTCTGCAAACTATTCTAGAATTTATTTTTCTATCTAGTTCGTTAATCGAATAAACCTGAGCAGGAATAGTTTTATTATACATTTCTTTGAAGTTACAAGGGTTAAAGAGGAAACAGAATTGATAGTCGAGTGTTTATAAGGGAGAGGCCACATCCAGACCTTGAAATTTCACGCTCTTGACGTGATGTCGCGAGAAAACATGAATAGCTACAACACTTAAAAAATATCAAAGAATTGAAAAGTTAAACCAATAATAAACCAAGATATCTCAGAAAGAGCTGATACTACAAAATGAGTTATTTGAAATAAAGTGTTTTAGAGAGCATCTAAGAAAGGTCTATATTCTTTGTGTAGTACGTTTTTGTCAATCTCTTAACCTTTACCAGTTATACAACATTACAGAGAATTTGTTCCGAATGATGAGACTCCACGTGCTATTCCCAGAAAAATTAAGATATCATATAAATACCTTAAATAAATGGCATTTTAATCAAAATCGTGAGATCCGTTTTTGAGAAAATAAAAAATTTCGAACATACTTCCATCTTTGGGAGATACTGAACTTAAATACCAAGTTTTCGTTTTTGAGTTATGCTGTTTACAGATACATATATACATACACCCTCAGACACATGCATGGACCTTCTTTTTTTTTCTAAAAATGTTTTCTGTTTTAGATTCAGGAGGCTATAAATCTATAAACCGAATTTTTGGGTGCAATGCAATTTCTTCTCTACCTTGGTAGAGTAACTAATAAAGAATTACAACTTGAGCAGAATATACAGATTATAAAATTTTCTTTCTGGTTGAAGAAGAGGAATTGGCATTAGGAACTCATTAGTAAAATAAATAATTACATTTTAAAGTAACTTGAATCCAAGTTTTTTATAATTAACTCGCATGCAGCCCCTGCACATGTATACTCTCTTATCTCAGAACACTTAATTTGCATGTAGAAGCCCTCCTATTTCCAAGTTCAGGATTCTTGGGTGATTTTCAATATGTGTTCCTTTGCTTTGTGCTTTATTTCTCACATAAAATTAATGGCGCAGAATGAAATGTTGTCTGTTTGCTCAACCCATTACACAGTACACAGGCTGCTCTTTAGGTGTAATATTTATGCAGAATTTAATGCATAGTTATTTAATACACTATCTCTTTTATTCGTCGACACGTTTATTAGCGAATCTGTGGCTGCGCAATCCATATTATAGACCTAAGTCATCACCAAAAGTTTAACGTTACCTAAATTCCACGTCTTCTTCTTGTTTATATATAGATGCTCTCGAAGAGATTCTCCCTCTTCATTTAGCGTCTAGCTTCTAAGGTTGTATTTTTTATTTAAAAAAACCTCAACTTTCATTAAGGACCCTTTATTTTTATAAATGGCGTATGATTCTTAAAGTTTGATATCACATTTTCTGACATATTTTGTGAATTTTGGAATATTTTATATTTGTGATTATTATACATCCTTGTAAATCATCTTTATATAGCAAGGCCAACTATTCCTACTCATTTTCGTTCTTACTGAAAATAACTCCAATTAATGTATGTTCTATATTAACAAAAAATAAATTTGAATTTTATTTATGGATGCTCTTTATTTAACGTGGTCCTTAGCGCCCCATTAGGCCTGAAAGACCGGTAATTTTGCTCAGAACCTCTTTATCAGACTTCAGGTTCTTTTACGTGCCATAAATCTGACTGGCTGGCATGACTGGCCGGCCGGCCGGATCTCCTTATAGCTTCGTCTCTATGTGAGCGCTCAGCCATAGCAAAAGTCAGTATAACTGTTAACATATCATGCAAAACTATAAGACTATGAGGAACGCGCGCATATTCACGCCAGCGCCATTCATAACTGAGGAATGGGACAGAAGGTTTGCATATCCAGTATTGAGGTAATTAAATATTTGGTTTAGTTTTCCACTTTAGAATTCTTATCAATATAGCGTTTATTTTGAAAACGAAAAAGTAATTTGTTTGTGTTTTTATGCATGAATCTCAAAATTATACATATTAATAGACGCCTTGTATATAGGAAACATACGGCACTGCTATATATTTAACAAATTAAATTTTAAATAATAAGAAAACATACACAACAAGGATGCGAACACAGATTGTTCCAATTACGAGACACAAGCATTTCCCAGCTCGGCTACCATGCACATAACTAAAATGAAAGGCATCTTCCTGCTTATCGCATAACTTTGAAATGATAGGGTGGTAATAAATCTTGTATTGTGAACGCAGCATCAGCGAATGTTTCCGATGTTTACCAAATCGAACTTCCTTTCTGACTGTTGCCCATTTACTTTATCTTAGGCAGTACAACGGAAACTGCAATACTTGAATAGTAACAGTGTATTAAGAGTTTATTTTGTACACGATGTTAAGGTTTATAATTTGCACAGATTATTTATATGAAATTATTTGGGTTAAGTTTCACATATTCCTATCTCCCCCGCATTAAATTTCTCAGGGGCGGGGTCGCTGGCGCTGCTGTCCGTTTTTCTCTTAAGTTTGGATAGCGCCGCCTATTTTCCGAGATTTCAGTTTTTTACTTGAGAGGGCTTAGATGCTGGGACTAAGATTATATGTTTAGTTCGCCTTTAATAAATATGTAGAGTTTCTGATTGTTAAATTATTTCATTTTCCCAAGCAAGTTTGCCGACCATAAGTACGAAATTCATTACATATACAACCCGATGATGCATATACTTTTATTATGATTCCTACTCGAGCTATTCAGTGTAATGGGTCAGTCTGGTCGTCAAAAATGCCGTATTAAATATGAAGGAAATGAAAGTATGTTTTTATACACGGGATTTATTAAAAGTTTATGTTGCTATCTTCCTTATAGGGTTAAATATTGTAACAGAGGAGATTGCTTTACAAAGTTGTACCGTATTTAAAGTGAGGTGTTGTGTACGGATGCTAAAAATGCTTATTCAGAAACTTCAACTGTGCCTCAATATAACCCCAATAAACCTAATAATTTGGCTATTAATAGGTTATTGTAGATTAAAGAAACACCTAAATACAATGGGAATCTTTAAAGAAGAACCGATATGCAGGTTATGTAATGAAGAAAATGAAACTGCTTCTCATATAATCTTCGAATGAAAAGTTTTATGTAGGAAAATATACAACTTACAAGGTAAATTGGCAAATACAGAGGAAGATCTTCCTACAAAAACTTGGATAATAATCTATTATTCCTTGTTAAAGGGACATTTCTATTTAACTAAAACTATACAGATAGAATAATACAGACTTCAATGCTGAAAATCATAATAATCTATCTATACATTTATAAAAATCAAATCAGAATTTCAAGATGACGAAAGCAAATCAAAGATTTATTTTCTAATTGTCAATCATAGGCGGTCCATAATTAGATTCTATGACCTGCAATTTTTGCAATCTTTGGAGTGTGTTTTTATTCTGAAATGTATACAGGTAAATGGATAAATTTGAGGGCATCTCTCGTCTGAATGCCGACATATAATCTTTTACATTTCGGCCTCTGATAGACTTCCTGTCTGTTTACTATTTTAGGGCTGGTTTTAGGATTCAAGGTAACCAGTAAAGTTTGTATCGCGTTTTAGTTCATTTATTAATGTACTAACTCATGTATCAGCAGTGGTACAGTACGAAGAAAATAAAATAGGATTTTGGTTTCGTTAAAATATGAATGCTGTGTCAGTTTACTCTAAACGCCATCTCCAATTTTAATCGCATAACAAACGATTTGCGCTGCCTTCAATACCACATTCATTGAACTCGACGGAAGTACATCCAAGTCTTTTTAAGGATCACCACAACCTTTTTTACGAAACCACACACACACCATTACACTGGAAGAGCACAACTCGTAACTGATAAAAATTTTACCACCACTGACACCGTGCTAGCCTCTAGTTCCCGAGGTCGCGGTTTCAAACCGGCGGAGGGCGATGGATTTTTTCGGGCGTAAAAATCGTTAACACGGCTTCCTTCGGAAGGGAAGTAAAGCCGGTGGTCCCGTGTCGTAGATTTACGGCACGTAAAAGAACCTCAAGCCTGATAAGGAGGCCTCTGAGCAAAATTACAGGTGTTTCACGCCCAATATAAAATGGGACACTAAGAACCATAGTAGTTAAAGAGCGTCCATAAATAAAACTCAATTTTTTTAACTACTGACACCCCTGCAACATACAACCAAATTCACCCGAGCGCCGTGCACAACTGCACGATGTGGTAAGTAGTATTAGTCCCGGATGAGCCAATTGTTTTAACGATAATCCTGCCGCTAGGGGCGCTCGTGTCGCTAGTGTCGCTGCGTGCGACGGCGGCGGCGGTAAGTTTGAAAAGCGCCCTGAGCGGTAGGATTATCGTTATTGCAATTGGTTCATCCGGGACGAGTTGAAAGAATTGAGGATTAGGGTAAGGTGAAGGAAGAAGAGGAAGTGACGTGGAGTGTTTTGATTGGTTCGTTAATTTGGGTGGAAGATGAAGGAAGGAAGATGGAAGAGTATGGAGGTCGCGTGATGGAGAGGAGCTGGGTGGCGAGGTGTTGTCTGTGCGGAGGTCGGGACTGAAAGAGGGAAAATATGGGGGAGCGAGGGATAAAAAGTGTAACAGAAAGTGACGTGTGAAGTTGTGATTGGTGGGAATAAGAAGTGATGTTATTGGTGGAAAGGAGCAAATGAAAGTTGTTGATTGGTAAGAATAAGAGAGATTATGATTGGTGGAAAGAAAAAGGAGTGGGGTATGTTGGAGGTGATGGGAAAGGTAAGTTTTGCTAGCAACAAGATTTGCAAAAGCCTGTCGTGAACTGATCAGCAATTTTTTTTTGAACGTTGGATGGTAGTTTTCTTGAGTGGATAGAGAGATGGGGCGATATGAGATGCGGTGGCGAAAATGGGAACTAAACAAGGTGGTTGAGACAAGAGGTTTAAGGACGAGGAAATTTGGAGGTTAGTGGTGAACATGGCGGTCGCAAGAGGTGGGGGTAAGGAGATGCGGTGGTGAGAATGGGAACTAAAAGAAGATGGCGGTAGCAAGAGCTTAGAAGAGTAGATTTTCAGGTTAAAATAGTGGGAACTAAAAATGGCGGAGGGTCTGCGACAAGGAGATGCGGTGGGAACTAAACAAGATGGCGGTCGCAAGAGGAGGGTAAGGAGATTTGAGGTTACAGTACCAAAACACGAAAGGATATATTCCTACGCCAAGCAGGTCCGAAAAATAATTATGCGTGTGGTACTTACCTGGTACCGGTGTGGATGCGTCACCTAAAGCGCGGCACGCGACGCGAAAAAATAAAAGCAAACTGTTTTTGAAAATGCTTAACCAGCTTTAAGATCAACCAACATCACTACGCACTGATATACCTAGGTTTTTAAAGCGGTACAGACACCCTTTGCAGAGGCGTAATTTAACTATACCAAAAACCTGGTACTGGACCATCGTGATGGTCGCTAGCGTACGTAGGAGCAGGGTTCTCAAGCCGGTCGAAAGCGGTCAAAAACGTGTACGACGTAGGTGTTCACCGTAGCTGCTGTCGAGTCAACCGTCGAGGTGTGAATGAACGAGATCTGTTCTTGCCGGCAATCTGGTTGGGAGATGAGAGGCGCGGTGGTAAAAATGGGAACTAAATAAGATGGCGGAGGCATGAAGTTGAGGTTAAGGAGCGGTGAGGTGTTGTCTGTGCGGAGGTTGGGGCTGAAAGAGGGGGAAAGATGGCGAACGAGGGATAAAAGTATAACAGAAAGTGACGTGTGAAGTTGTGATTGGTGGGAATAAGAAGTGATGTTATTGGTGGAAAGGAACAAATGAAAGTTGTTGATTGGTGAGAATAAGAGAGATTATGATTGGTGGAAAGAAATAAAGGTGTGGGAGTGGGGTATGTTGGAGGTGATGGAAAAGGTAAGTTATGCTACCAACATTTCCAAAAGCCTATTCAGAACTCATCAGCAATTTTAAATAACTAGTGTTTCGGGGTTTTCTCTGGTTGGTAGACGAATGCAAAGCTGTTTCTGCCATACTTATATTATCCGTCTTTTCCCTTTTTTTTCCTTTCTCTTTTTGTTTTTTCGTTTTTTTTAAAAAATAACTAGTTTTTGGGGTTTTCTGCGGATGGTAAACGAATGCAAGCTCTTTCTGCTTTTTCATAGGTTTTCCCTGGTTGGTAGGCGTTTTCTGTAGTGGTTGACGAAGCCGTTTCTAATTTTCGAGGTTTTCTCAGGTTTTTTAGCGGTTGTCCCTGCCCGGTAGGCAAATGATGAAGTTTTACCTTGTCGGCGCACGGATACTAGTCACATACTCACACACACACACACAGACAGACACACAGACAGACACACACACGGACATGTTTCCAAAAATGCTTTTTTTTGGATTCAGGAGGTCTCAAAACGTGTATTTCCGGTGAAATCTCGGTATCGAATTTTTGGGTGGAATGCAATACTTCCCCCTACTTACTATACGTAGTAGAGAAAGTAAAAAAGTATAAGTATTGGAAAATTTAAGGAAATAACAAGCAATATCTCGAAAACGGTTCACTCGACAAAAGAAATGTATATGGCATAAGTTGTGTATTTTAACGCGATCTACATTTTTTGTGTAGTAAAATTTTGTCTATCTCTTATGGTTTACCAGTTATGCAAAAGGCGTTCACAATGAAGAATACTTTTGGAGACATTCCCAGAAAATTTGAGATATACATTTTATTTCTCATGACATTATCTTAAACATATGATATTTTCATCAAAATCGTTAAAGCCATTTTTGAGAAAATTAAAAAAAGTGTACTATCTTGTTTTCATGGGCTTTCCAAATCGGTAAGCGTTAGAATACTCTTAGAGCTTTTTTACAGGTTTTTCGCGGTTATCCCTGTCCTGTAGGCAGATGATAAAGTTTTTCTATAATGTCGTCGTTTTGGCTTGTGGCGCACGGATACTAGGCACATACTCGCACACACACATACACACACAGACAGACAGACACACACACGGACATGTTTCCAAAAATGCTTTTTTTGGATTCAGGAGGTCTCAAAACGTGTATTTCCGGTGAAATCTCGGTATCGAATTTTTGGGTGGAATGCAATACTTCCCCTACTTACTATACGTAGTAGAGAAAGTAAAAAAGTATAAGTATTTGGAACATTTGAGGAAATAACAAGCAATATCTCGAAAACAGCTCACTCAACAAAAGAAATGTATATGGCGTAAGTTGTGTATTTTAACGCGATCTACATTTTTTGTGTAGTAAAATTTTGTCTATCTCATGACATTATCTTAAACATATGATATTTTCATCAAAATCGTTATAGCTATTTTTGAGAAAATTAAAAAAAGTGTACTATCTTGTTTTCATGGGCTTTCCAGATCGGTAAGCGTTAGAATACTCTTAGAGCTTTTTTACAGGTTTTTCGCGGTTATCCCTGTCCGGTAGGCAGATGATAAAGTTTTTCTATAATGTCGTCGTTTTGGCTTGTGGCGCACGGATACTAGGCACATACTCGCACACACACACACAGACAGACACAGAAACAGACACACACACGGACATGTTTCCAAAAATGCTTTTTTTTGGATTCAGGAGGTCTCAAAACGTGTATTTCCGGTGAAATCTAGGTATCGAATTTTTGGGTGGAATGCAATACTTCACCTACTTACTATACGTAGTAGAGAAAGTAAAAAAAAGTATAAGTATTGGAAAATTTAAGGAAATAACAAGCAATATCTCGAAAACGGTTCACTCGACAAAAGAAATGTATATGGCATAAGTTGTGTATTTTAACGCGATCTACATTTTTTGTGTAGTAAAATTTTGTCTATCTCATGACATTATCTTAAACATATGATATTTTCATCAAAATCGTTATAGCCATTTTTTAGAAAATTAAAAAAAGTGTACTATCTTGTTTTCATGGGCTTTCCAGATCGGTAGGCGTTAGAATACTCTTAGAGCTTTTTTTCAGGTTTTTTCGCGGTTATCCCTGTCCGGTAGGCAGATGATAAAGTTTTTCTATGATGTCGTCGTTTTGGCTTGTGGCGCACGGATACTAGGCACATACTCACACACACACACTATAATAGTAGCGTATAAAAAAGTTAACAAAAAAAATCTACACCATGACAAAATTGAAAATGTATATATATTTTAACACAAAAGTGTGCAGTGCAAACGATTTTCTACCCCTAGTGAGTGTAAAATTGCGTTTACTTCACTTCTTTCAAACTGCTTAAAAATCATATAAATGGTTGTTTCACGTCATAATAAGCCTATATATACCAAGAATACTGAGTTTTTAAAAAGTCAAGAAATTGGATTTTCTAGCTCCTAGTGAGTGTAAAATCGCGTTTACTTCACTTCTTTCAAACTGCTTAAAATTCATATAAATGGATGTATCACCTCATAATAAGCCTCTATATACCAAGAATATTGAATTTTTAACAAGTAAAGAAAATCGATTTTCTAGCCCCTAGTGAGTGTTAAATCGCGTTTACTTCACTTCTTTCAAACTTCGAAAAAATCATATAAATGGTTGTTTCACGTCATAATAAGCCTATATATACCAAAAAATACTGAGTTTTTAAAAAGTCAAGAAAATAGATTTTCTAGCCCCTAGTGAGTGTTAAATCGCGTTTACTTCACTTCTTTCAAACTTCGAAAAATCATATAAATGGTTGTTTCACGTCATAATAAGCCTATATATACCAAGAATACTCAGTTTTTAAAAAGTCAAGAAATTGGATTTTCTAGCTCCTAGTGAGTGTAAAATCGCGTTTACTTCACTTCTTTCAAACTGCTTAAAATTCGTATAAATCGTGGCCTTGACCGATGCTCGCGCACAAGGCTACGGCCTTCGATTTTTGCAGATAGTCGGAGCGCGTCATCGTTCTATAGTTGACGTCGCGATCCACTTTGGCTTTGACTACAACAATGGCTCTTGCTAAACACAGGTTGTCTTTGTTGGCTATTTCGACAATGCCTTTATTGCCCCTACAGGCATCGCAAGGTTGGTGGCACGAACCCGACACCTCCTTGGTCCACACAAACGTCACGTGAAGAGGCCCGCTTAGCAAGAATTGTTGGTTACTTTGCATTACTTTTTCGATGCTTCCAACAATGACGTCCGCATTCAATTGGTCTACGCGCCTAACGCTCATGTTGAAGGCTTTGGACGTCTCCTTTTCGTCTGTTATGGATATGCCTAAATACCCCGGTTCGTTTTCTAACAGGTTCTCTTTCGCAAAGTTTAGAATATCGTTAAACAAATGCGATACCCATTGCTCAGGGTTGACATCTCTGGGGACCGGGTTTACGGTACTTTGAGACTCTGTAAAGCCGGAAAAAAGCTTTGGCAGCCTTCTCTGCTTGTGTCCTATAATTTCGAACGTAGGTTGCAAGGTGCCATCGCGACTTCCCCCGGATTGCAGCTCCATCTTATCGTCCGAATGCACCGATCGCTCTTTCCCTGCAAAGTGTTGCTGCTATTTTGTTTTTATTTTAAACTATTTTTCGTCAAATAGAACGATTTTGTAGAAAAATCCGCTATCGTCCCCGTTTCTCACTACGGGCGTTTGCTCTTGGCGCCGGGTTTTTATAAGCTCGCTTATCGCAACTGCTGTTTTCAACATGCGCGTAGAGTAAATGCCTCATTTCGCTACAAAATTGTCAAGTTGTAAAAAAACGCGGTCATCCTGTCACGATCCGCCACTGCGCGACCGCCACCGTCGGCAGTAAGGCTGCATAAACGCTGACAAACATCCTTTTCTCACGCTCGATTTACACTTATCATCAGCAGTGCCGTGCGTGGGAAATGACGAGCGAGCAGCGTTTTAAAGTTTTCACACCGCCTCAGTGCAATATTTAAAACTACGAGTACCGTGTGTAGTGTTTTTTGTGTTGTGCAGTGCATACGTGTTATGTAGAATGTGTGAATTAAATAGAAAGCAGCAGATACTTCCTTTCTAAGGAGTAACACCAACTGTTGAATAAAAATTCTCAAGTGTTACGTTCGTATGACCTCTACCCTCTATCTCTTATAGGTGAGTACGAAAGTTTATTTTCATATCAACTTAATTTTAATCCGGATAAACTTTTCGGGAAATGGTTGCATTGCACACATCCGTTATACACTGGCCTTAAAAAAATTCTAAATTCTTTCCATCAACATGGCGGGCAAGAACTGAAAAGCGACATGCCTTTAAAAAAGAATGGCTAAGCATTGTACAATTCGAAGCATTTTACAACAGATATCTCGGAAATGGCTGACGTCGCAAAAAAGTTATTTCAAATAAATTGTGTGTGTTTCCTCAAACCTTAGCAGTTATACAAGATCGTAGAAAATTTCTTCCGAATCAAGAGGACTTCACAGGCTATTTCCACAAAATTCAAGATATACATTTTATTTTTCATATAAATGTCTTTAATATATGGTGTTGTAATTAAAATCGTCAGAGACAGTTTTAGAAAATAAAACATTTCGGAAAATAGTTCATGTAAAGGGTGGTTTGGGGTGGAGGGACTTTCTTGAAAATCTCTGTGTCGTAACTTTGGAAGGTACTCAACCTAAATACCAAGTTTTAGTATTTATCCGACTTTTTATTTTTGAGTTATGCTGCTCTGACACATACACACAGAATTTTCTAAAAATGTTTTTTATTCAGGGGACCTCAAAACAAGTATTTAGTTTTTTCCGGTGAAATCTCAATATTGAATATTTGGATGCAATGCATACCTCCTCTACCTACTATTTTACGTGGTAGAGAAAGCCCCCTAAATCAATATTATTACATGCGGTTGTGAAAAATATTACAGCTATGATTAATAAATTCTGGGATTACGAGAAATTTGTTAATATTAGTTTAAACGTATATAGTTGCAAGAAAGTGAGTATAGCTAGCTCGAAACTTAGCGTTGTTGTCACAAATAAACGATATAGAGGAAACTCTGATTTTCATAAAAGTAAGATTAAAACTACTTGCTTAAGGTAAAATGCTTGTCTCATATTAAGAATATTCTCAGATATTCGGAGAATGGCGCGAAAGTTGAGTCTGACGTACATAGCAGATACAGGAGAAATTGCATTGCACTCAAAAATTCCATACCGAGATTTTCGCCAGAAATACATCTATAGATTTGCACATTTCAACTTATTACATAATTGGCTTATATTGTGCATGATGTTTCATTTAAATACCCACAAACTGGGTCTGTGATTATTACTTATTGTTTTTATGTGTTTCAGTGGGTGAATAATAATTAGTTTGTTGGTATCGTTATTACAGTGCTGTTTCACTTGTGAAATTCCGTTCTCTTTGTATGAAAATGAAAAAAGAAAAGTTAAAAGAATGACGAGTTTTAGTGAGAAAGGTCTAAAGCTTTTAAACATTAAAATCAACATGGAAACTTTGTAAATAGACAACGCCACAAAGTAGTAATAATAATAATAATAATAATAATAATAATACACATATTATTACATGCGGTTGTGAAAAATATTACAGCTATGATTAATAAATTCTGGGATTACGAGAAATTTGTTAATATTAGTTTAAACGTATATAGTTGCAAGAAAGTGAGTATAGCTAGCTCGAAACTTAGCGTTGTTGTCACAAATAAACGATATAGAGGAAACTCTGATTTTCATAAAAGTAAGATTAAAACTACTTGCTTAAGGTAAAATGCTTGTCTCATATTAAGAATATTCTCAGATATTCGGAGAATGGCGCGAAAGTTGAGTCTGACGTACATAGCAGATACAGGAGAAATTGCATTGCACTCAAAAATTCCATACCGGGATTTTCGCCAGAAATACATCTATAGATTTGCACATTTCAACTTATTACATAATTGGCTTATATTGTGCATGATGTTTCATTTAAATACCCACAAACTGGGTCTGTGATTATTACTTATTGTTTTTATGTGTTTCAGTGGGTGAATAATAATTAGTTTGTTGGTATCGTTATTACAGTGCTGTTTCACTTGTGAAATTCCGTTCTCTTTGTATGAAAATGAAAAAAGAAAAGTTAAAAGAATGACGAGTTTTAGTGAGAAAGGTCTAAAGCTTTTAAACATTAAAATCAACATGGAAACTTTGTAAATAGACAACGCCACAAAGTAGTAATAATAATAATAATAATAATAATAATAATAATACACATATTATTACATGCGGTTGTGAAAAATATTACAGCTATGATTAATAAATTCTGGGATTACGAGAAATTTGTTAATATTAGTTTAAACGTATATAGTTGCAAGAAAGTGAGTATAGCTAGCTCGAAACTTAGCGTTGTTGTCACAAATAAACGATATAGAGGAAACTCTGATTTTCATAAAAGTAAGATTAAAACTACTTGCTTAAGGTAAAATGCTTGTCTCATATTAAGAATATTCTCAGATATTCGGAGAATGGCGCGAAAGTTGAGTCTGACGTACATAGCAGATACAGGAGAAATTGCATTGCACTCAAAAATTCCATACCGGGATTTTCGCCAGAAATACATCTATAGATTTGCACATTTCAACTTATTACATAATTGGCTTATATTGTGCATGATGTTTCATTTAAATACCCACAAACTGGGTCTGTGATTATTACTTATTGTTTTTATGTGTTTCAGTGGGTGAATAATAATAGTTTGTTGGTATCGTTATTACAGTGCTGTTTCACTTGTGAAATTCCGTTCTCTTTGTATGAAAATGAAAAAAGAAAAGTTAAAAGAATGACGAGTTTTAGTGAGAAAGGTCTAAAGCTTTTAAACATTAAAATCAACATGGAAACTTTGTAAATAGACAACGCCACAAAGTAATAATAATAATAATAATAATAATAATAATACACATAAATTGTGTGCTTTAACGTTCTTGTACAGTAAGGCTTCGTTTCCTACGGTTTAACAGTTGTACAAAAGACATTCACAATGAGACTACTTCACAGCTATTCCCAGAAAATTGAAGTTATACATTTTATTTGTCATGCAGATATCTTAAACATACCGTACCGTAATCAAAAGGGGTTAGAGCCATTTTTAAGACAATAAAAATAACTAACTTTCTTCCGCTAAACGGGTAGTTTGCGGTGTGGGAATTTTCTTGAAAATCTACGGTTTGTTAAATTTTTTTATACGCTACTATTTTAGTGTGTGTGTGTGTTTGTGTGTGTGTGTGTGTGTGCGCGTATGTGCCTAGTATCCGTGCGCCACAAGCCAAAACGACGACATTATAGAAAAACTTTATCATCTGCCTACCGGATAGGGATAACCGCGAAAAAACCTGAAAAAAAAGCTCTAAGAGTATTCTAACGCCTACCGATCTGGAAAGCCCATGAAAACAAGATAGTACACTTTTTTTAATTTTCTCAAAAATGGCTATAACGATTTTGATGAAAATATCATATGTTTAAGATAATGTCATGAGATAGACAAAATTTTACTACACAAAAAATGTAGATCGCGTTAAAATACACAACTTATGCCATATACATTTCTTTTGTCGAGTGAACCGTTTTCGAGATATTGCTTGTTATTTCCTTAAATATTCCAATACTTATACTTTTTTTTACTTTCTCTACTACGTATAGTAAGTAGGTGAAGTATTGCATTCCACCCAAAAATTCGATACCGAGATTTCACGGGAAATACACGTTTTGAGACCTCCAGAATCCAAAAAAAAGCATTTTTGGAAACATGTCCGTGTGTGTGTATGTTTCTGTGTCTGTCTGTGTGTGTGTGTGTGTGCGAGTATGTGCCTAGTATCCGTGCGCCACAAGCCAAAACGACGACATTATAGAAAAACTTTATCATCTGCCTACCGGACAGGGATAATCGCGAAAAAACCTGAAAAAAAGCTCTAAGAGTATTCTAACGCCTACCGATCTGGAAAGCCCATGAAAACAAGATAGTACACCTTTTTTAATTTTCTCAAAAATGGCTATAACGATTTTGATGAAAATATCATATGTTTAAGATAATGTCATGAGATAGACAAAATTGTACTACACAAAAAATGTAAATCGCGTTAAAATACACAACTTATGCCATATACATTTCTTTTGTCGAGTGAACCGTTTTCGAGATATTGCTTGTTATTTCCTTAAATTTTCCAATACTTATACTTTTTTTTACTTTCTCTACTACGTATAGTAAGTAGGTGAAGTATTGCATTCCACCCAAAAATTTGATACCGAGATTTCACCGGAAATACACGTTTTGAGACCTCCTGAATCCAAAAAAAAAGCATTTTTGGAAACATGTCCGTGTGTGTGTCTGTTTCTGTGTCTGTCTGTGTGTGTGTGCGAGTATGTGCCTAGTATCCGTGCGCCACAAGCCAAAACGACGACATTATAGAAAAACTTTATCATCTGCCTACCGGACAGGGATAACCGCGAAAAACCTGTAAAAAAGCTCTAAGAGTATTCTAACGCTTACCGATTTGGAAAGCCCATGAAAACAAGATAGTACACTTTTTTTAATTTTCTCAAAAATGGCTATAACGATTTTGATGAAAATATCATATGTTTAAGATAATGTCATGAGAAATAAAATGTATATCTCAAATTTTCTGGGAATGTCTCCAAAAGTATTCTTCATTGTGAACGCCTTTTGCATAACTGGTAAACCATAAGAGATAGACAAAATTTTACTACACAAAAAATGTAGATCGCGTTAAAATACACAACTTATGCCATATACATTTCTTTTGTCGAGTTAACCGTTTTCGAGATATTGCTTGTTATTTCCTTAAATTTTCCAATACTTATACTTTTTTACTTTCTCTACTACGTATGGTAAGCAGGGGGAAGTATTGCATTCCACCCAAAAATTCGATACCGAGATTTCACCGGAAATACACGTTTTGAGACCTCCTGAATCCAAAAAAAAGCATTTTGGGAAACATGACCGTGTGTGTGTCTGTCTGTGTGTCTGTCTGTGTGTGTGTGTGCGAGTATGTGCCTAGTATCCGTGCGCCGACAAGGTAAAACTTCATCATTTGCCTACCGGGCAGGGACAACCGCTAAAAAACCTGAGAAAACCTCGAAAATTAGAAACGGCTTCGTCAACCACTACAGAAAACGCCTACCAACCAGGGAAAACGTATGAAAAAGCAGAAAGAGCTTGCATTCGTTTACCATCCGCAGAAAACCCCAAAAACTAGTTATTTTAAAAAAAACCAAAAAACAAAAAGAAAAAAGAAAAAAAAGGAAAAGCCGGATAATATAAGTATGGCAGAAACAGCTTTGCATTCGTCTACCAACCAGAGAAAACCCCGAAACACTAGTTATTTAAAATTGCTGATGAGTTCTGAATAGGCTTTTGCAAATGTTGTTGGTAGCAAAACTTACCTTTTCCATCACCTCCAACATACCCCACTCCCACACCTTTTTTCTTTCCAGCAATCATAATCTCTCTTATTCTCACCAATCAACAACTTTCATTTGTTCCTTTCCACCAATAACATCACTTCTTATTCCCACCAATCACAACTTCACACGTCACTTTCTGTTATACTTTTATCCCTCGTTCGCCATCTTTCCCCCTCTTTCAGCCCCAACCTCCGCACAGACAACACCTCACCGCTCCTTAACCTCAACTTCATGCCTCCGCCATCTTATTTAGTTCCCATTTTTACCACCGCGCCTCTCATCTCCCAACCAGATTGCCGGCAAGAACAGATCTCGTTCATTCACACCTCGACGGTTGACTCGACAGCAGCTGCGGTGAACACCTACGTCGTACACGTTTTTGACCGCTTTCGACCGGCTTGAGAACCCTGCTCCTACGTACGCTAGCGACCATCACGATGGTCCAGTACCAGGTTTTAGGTATAGTTAAATTACGCCTCTGCAAAGGGTGTCTGTACCGCTTTAAAAACCTAGGTATATCAGTGCGTAGTGATGTTGGTTGATCTTAAAGCTGGTTAAGCATTTTCAAAAACAGTTTGCTGTTATTTTTTCGCGTCGCGTGCCGCGCTTTTGGTGACGCATCCACACCGGTACGAGGTAAGTACCACACGCATAATTATTTTTCGGACCTGCTTGGCGTAGGAATATATCCTTTCGTGTTTTGGTACTGTAACCTCAAATCTCCTTACCCTCCTCTTGCGACCGCCATCTTGTTTAGTTCCCACCGCATCTCCTTGTCGCAGACCTTCCGCCATTTTTAGTTCCCACTATTTTAACCTCAAAATCTACTCTTCTAAGCTCTTGCTACCGCCATCTTCTTTTAGTTCCCATTCTCACCACCGCATCTCCTTACCCCCACCTCTTGCGACCGCCATGTTCACCACTAACCTCCAAATTTCCTCGTCCTTAAACCTCTTGTCTCAACCACCTCGTTTAGTTCCCATTTTCGCCACCGCATCTCATATCGCCCCATCTCTCTATCCACTCAAGAAAACTACCATCCAACGTTCAAAAAAAATTGCTGATCAGTTCACGACAGGCTTTTGCAAATCTTGTTGCTAGCAAAACTTACCTTTCCCATCACCTCCAACATACCCCACTCCTTTTTCTTTCCACCAATCATAATCTCTCTTATTCTTACCAATCAACAACTTTCATTTGCTCCTTTCCACCAATAACATCACTTCTTATTCCCACCAATCACAACTTCACACGTCACTTTCTGTTACACTTTTTATCCCTCGCTCCCCCATATTTTCCCTCTTTCAGTCCCGACCTCCGCACAGACAACACCTCGCCACCCAGCTCCTCTCCATCACGCGACCTCCATACTCTTCCATCTTCCTTCCTTCATCTTCCACCCAAATTAACGAACCAATCAAAACACTCCACGTCACTTCCTCTTCTTCCTTCACCTTACCCTAATCCTCAATTCTTTCAACTCGTCCCGGATGAACCAATTGCAATAACGATAATCCTACCGCTCAGGGCGCTTTTCAAACTTACCGCCGCCGCCGTCGCACGCAGCGACACTAGCGACACGAGCGCCCCTAGCGGCAGGATTATCGTTAAAACAATTGGCTCATCCGGGACTAATACTACTGTGGTAATGTTACTGCCAACCTCTCCCTGTCCTACACTACCGTAGGCTGCCAAACTATATACTTAAAAAATCGCTAAAAATACACGAGTAGCATTAATGCACAATAAGAGTGCTGTTGGCAGTAGGTATTCCATGCCGCCGAGAGAGAGAAGGCGGCGGGAAAAGACATTGCTATTCAAAATGGCCAACTGCGGTGAGTTTACGATTGTGTGGTTTCTTTAACCAAACCGATATAAAAGCAACCTTTTTTAAGGCTAGAATTTGCATCATAAAGGAGCAAGTACACGTCGTTGGAGTGACAATTATTCTGAAAGTTACGATTATTATTTACTTTAATTACAACTTTATTGCCATATGTAGCAACACACCAACTGTTATTTGATAGTGCCTTGTTGCTATGCATTACATTCCTTAATTAAATAAAAAGTCTGATGTGTTACACTCATATGACTTTCTCTACTCTTGTACAAACTATTTTTACAAACGCTTATTCTCCATATGCTTCATGTTAATCGAGATACCGAGATGTTAATCGTATTGCTAATTTTCTTGTAGGTGCAAGGGGAATTGGTAGGCTTTAAGCGAGTCAAATATTTTAACAGCTGGTTTCTATGTGGAGTATTCCATTCTCTTTGCGTTGCCAGGACAAAAAAAATGGATAACGAATTCCTATTTGAGGAAAAGTATAAGTATTGCAAAATTTAAGGGAATAACAAGCAATATCTCGAAAATGGTTCACTCAACAAAAAATGTATATGACATAAATTGTGTATTTTAACGCGATCTACAATTTTTGTGTAGTAAAATTTTGTCTATCTCTTATTGTTTACAAGTTATGCAAAAGTCGTTCACAATGAAGAATACTTTTGGAGACATTCCCAGAAAACTCGAGATATACATTTTATTTGTCATAAAAGTATCTTAAATATATGATATTTTTATCAAAATCGTTAGAGCCATATTTGAGAAAATTAAAATTTTCGAAATATGTTTCATGTACAGGGTAATCTGGGGTGGGGGGATTTTCTTGAAAACCTTCGTGTCGCATCTCTGGAAGATACTGAACCAAAATACCAAGTTTGTTGTTTATCCGACTGTTCGTTTCTGAGTTGTGCTGTTCACAGACAGACACACACTCGGACATGTTTCCAAAAATGCTTTTTTTGGATTCAGGGGGCCTCAAAACATGTATTTCCGGTGAAATCTCGGTATCGAAATTCTGGGTGGAATAAATACTTCCCCTACTTACTATACGTAGTAGAGAAAGTAAAAATTAGCCAATGCAAGACTGCGCGGTACAATTGCAGAATAAATGAGGGCCTCTTCATATTGTGATGAAATAAACTTTGGTCAGTTACCACATAACCTCAAATAACCATTAAATCATAACCTTGCGTAATTCCCCAATAAGTATATAAATACATTTCGCAACGGAATTACGACATTTCTAATGAAATGAACTTAAGGTAATGCGTGTACCATGCAAATGCACGATAAGTAATGGGCGTGTTCCCCATAGTACGCCCCCTTTTATCTGCGCATTCTTATCATAATTTTCTACGATCCGTTTGTTCACTTCCGGTCCTTTCCGCAAACACTACCACCCTTCATGCGTCACTTCCGTTGGTATGGAACTCCGACAGACTCACCTTCATGCCAACCTACATATCCCCTCGCGAGGTTGGTACGGTTTAGCGACGTGACGTAGGACAGGGAGAGGCTGGCAGCAACATTACCTTCTTGGCTTGCTTGCTTGTGGGATGCTTGCTCATAGGAAAGAATATTCCCCGTGGACACTAGAGGGTGCTTGGTTAATGGCCCTCTCTGGGCACTTCCAGCAGTGGGACAATCTTCGAGCCAGGAACTGCTAGGGAGTTCCGCACGTCTCTGCAGCCTGTGTGCCAGCGGCGTGTAGCCTCCTATGGTTCCTTCACTTCATCCTTTCCTCCTGGGGATGGTAGCCGCAATAGACCTCCCGTAGGTCGTCGCGCGCGAGGTGTCCCCCTCCGTTGTATACCCTATATGTAAGAGTCGCGGCCAATTTAAGTTTGAGATGGACTTTTATTGTCTTTTATGGTCCCGATGTGCAAGGTGAATTCAAAGTTCAATAATACATTAAAAGCCTCTATAAACGGCCAAAAGATAAAAAAGTACAGTACTTAAGAAAGCGTGAGAAGCGAAAAGACTGACTTAGAAGCACAACCGCTAAAGCGATGGTAAATGATGGGTTGAAAATATAGTTGTAACCCGATACAGTAAATAAGAATAAAGTTTATAAAGTAAATTAGGTACTTATTGACTAGCCAAGGTAATTCTTAGCCATTCCTGAACAACCCAAGAGAGAGATTCCACATAAAGTTTCCGGATTCGGCACGTCATCTTTTAATTGCTCCTCCACAGCCGCTGTAACTGTGTACATAAATCATGTAAATGCATATTTATTAGGTTACTATGGTCATTTTATACCATTTTCTATTTTAGAGCATTTTTGTTAAATTATTTTCTTGCCCTTTAAGTCCTTATCTACTTGTATTTTCATTGAGTATATTATCAATAGTTGTCAATTACTGAATATTTTACATAAGGATAACTTTCAGAAAATCAACAGAAAAATAAGAGTAACTTTTCTTGGGAAAAAAAATCATTTTGGTTTAATGGTTAGTCAGAAATGTTGCCTGTGGTGTGGAGGAGTGGCTATTGTCGGGCAGCAGGTATCACTGCAGTTATTGAGGCAGTATTTTAACACTTAAATGTTATATAATATAATTTATTATATAATATATAATAACAGCCCGCCTTAAAGCAATATATGTATAATATAATATATAAACTGTATGTCACAGTCATTGTATTATGGTTATATTATTGTGTACATGTATAGTAATGTTATGTGAACGTATTACGTAATTTAATAATGTAGGAGCTGTGAGAATAGAAAGTTGCTAACAATGAGGTAACCTTGAGGCAATAATGAATTGGAAATTTTGATAATGCTACTAGTAATTCTTGGAACAATAACGTAATACTTTAACACAGATTATAAATAGCCAATCAACAACTAGAAAACCTAAAAGTTAAATAAAAGTATTCTATTGGAGTAGGATTAGCCAATCAGAGACTTAAAATACATGAAATTTGCAAATTCATGCGGTAGAAGCCAGTTGCTAGTAGACAGCGTTCCTAACTGGACGCGAGACACATCCTCGAGAAGTTTAATACGTGTTCAGTGTGAGACGAAAATTCATTACGGCGAGTATATTATAAAGTTTACGTGTTAAAAGGTGCAAGTAATTAATAAATAATCTCACAGCTCTCTATATCAGTGAAGTGTTATTTAATCGTGCCAAGGATTAATAAAAGGAGTGAAATAAAAATTATAATTTGTGTAAGCCTACACTCTTTAGCCGCATCACCCCTTGATAAGAGATACATTTTTCTACAAATTAAAACTGACGCAGCCGAGGCAAACATAAATATATATAATATTTAAAGAAACATAAAAATACAAAGTTGATTCCTAAAAGTTAGGGAGAAGACCACCGGAAACTTTGTACAATACGTGGGGCAATTACTTCATCAAGTTTGGCTCACCAACAGTGGAACTATAATAAATCTCCTTTAAATTGGCATTCCATACGTGAAGCAACAACCTAAAATCTCACAATTCATGTCCCAAACTAGGGTTCAGATGGGTCAGTTTTCCCTTACTCGCGCTAATGAGTGTGTAGTCAGATTACTTGTCCTTATGTGGTGTTATAGGCTGTAAAGTCCTTCATTCGCAATAAATTTTGTGTAATCTGGGAGCTCAAGTTAGTTCTTTTTACAATTAATGCTACTTGAGAAACAATTTTCTTAGTTTTCTTTTCAGATTTTTCATGCAAGAACACGAAACAAATAAATTTTAATTGTATAAATTGCTCATGATTATTCTTACACTACTTTCTCTACCCGTATAGCAGCTATATCCATGCATAAATTAGTCTCTCTCTGTACCTATTTTAATAATTTTAAACTAATCTCAGTTTTAAGTCATTTTTTGTAATCTTTGTTTTAAGGGTAATTTTCCAAAAGTTTTTAAGTCATCAAATTATGGGCCCGGTTAATAACTATCGGAGACTATAGGTGGAGATCTTGGAAGAGGAGAAGCAAATACCACCCTCCTCAATTCCTCTCGACCCAATACTGTGGCGGCACATACCGAACGAAATGGCTCAGGTCCGTCTGTGGCCCGTATTCGGAAGGTCCCGGGTTCAATCCCCTGCGACCGCTCACTCTGATCCATGGGTTTTTTCGGGATTTTCCCGGGTCGTCAGACGAATGCTGGAGTGGTTTCTTTCAGCCCCCAATTTCCTGGCCCTTCATTTCGTTCCATTTATCATTTCATTCATCCTTCATCCCGTTGGTCTCTATCGGGTTCGGAAGTGTCGGCGATGGTGTTTCAGTGCAGCGTGGCAGGGAAAAGCACGCTCTCTGTGAACTGAATCTCCGCTTTTGGCTGCCTACCGGGTTATTCGAATCCCCTCAGGGAGCGGGGTCACCGGTTTGGCTGTCTGTCTGCCGGCGTACCTACTTCTGGAAACTTAGCGACCCTGTCATTGTTGTAAAGTCATTTCTGAATCCGGCCGCTCTGTGTCTCCTCTCACCTCATCCTTCCTCCCGAAGACGCCCCCTCGTGGGGCTAGGTACAATATTCATTCTGGATCCAGCTGAGTCCCCTTCGTTCAGGAAGACAAGTGGCGACCCACAATAGCGCAAACAGCAAAAGAGCTCTTGAAAATTGTGTCCGATTCCCCCCCCCCTTTCTTTTCATTTCATTGTTTAGTTTCCTCTATTTAACTTTTCCTAGAATAATGATTCAATGTTTTACTGAACTTTTTATGATGAAAAGTCTGATGTGTTACACTCACATGACTTTCTCTACTCTTGTACAAACTATTTTTACAAACTCTTATTCTCCATCTATTTCTTATTAATCGAGATAAACATTTGCAGAAACGATCTTTTGACATGCAAAGAGAATTATATTTTACACATAGCGACCAGTTCTAAAAATAGTTGACTATCGCTTAAGGCGTACTATGTTCCCCTTGTTTTGTATTTGCAACGGCAACATAGAAATACAGTAGCCTTTAAGCACATACATATCTCTTAATAGCTGGTTGCTATGTGCAGCACCATTCCCTTTGCCACAAATTAATACTCTTTGCATATCCAAGACAAAAAAATGAATAACGAATTCCCATTTGAGAAAATAAGTATTGAAAAATTTAAGGATATAACAAGCAATATCTCGAAAATGGTTCACTCAACAACAAAAATGTATTTGACATAAATTGTGTATTTTAACGCGATCTACATTTTTGTAGTAATATTTTGTCTATCTCTTATGGTTTATCAGTTATGCAAAAGTCGTTCATAATGAAGAATGCTTTTGGAGACGTTCCCAGAAAATTCAAGATATACATTTTATTTGCCATGAAAATATCTTAAATATATGATATTTTATTCAAAATCGTAAGAGCCATTTTTGAGAAAATTAAAATTTTCGAAAAATGTTCCATGCCAAGGGTAATCTGGGGTGATGGATTTTCTTGAAAACCTTCGTGTCGCATCTCTGGAAGGTACTGAACCTAAATACCAAGTTTGGTGTTTATTCGACTGTTCGTTTCTGAGTTATGCTGTTCACAGACACAGACACACACACACACACACACACGTACATGTTTCCAAAAATGCTTTTTTTGGATTCAGGGGTCTCAAAACATATATTTCCGGTGAAATCTCGGTATCGAATTTTTGGGTGGAATATAATACTTCCCCTACTTACTCTACGTGGTAGAGAAAGTAGAAAAGGTAAGAGCTAGTTAAACTTTTGGGCATGTATCGCAGTTAGTGTAACATTGTAACTTTGAGGATGAAGATACAAACATATTGAAACGAGTTACAGGGAAATATTCGTATCATTGGAGAACATCCAAGAAGCCGCAATAATTTAACCAAGTACATTTACGTTATGATATACATTTCAAATATGAAGACAAGAGAGCAAAAGAGAGGTATGTTCCCATTTAGTAAAACGTTAAGTACACTACAATCTTATAGCTCACAAGTAGTAGGTACCAGCTTCCTATAAAGAGGAAAACTTTTGTCTCGATTCAGAAATAAGAAGCTTAGAAACAGTATATTACAATACTATTAAGCTTTAGCTCTGATTAAGCAGTCGTTCCTTTAAAACTATATTCCAATAATTTCCTCACTTTTGTCCTATAGTCCTCATAACACAGCAAGTCCCCGAGCGAGATGGCTCCGCGGTAACTTGTGAGGCTTACATTCGGGAGGTCGCGGGTTCGATCCCGGTCTGACCATGGGTTCTTCGTGGTTTTCCCTGGTTGACATAGGAGAATGTTGGAGAAATAAAATTTGAGTTTTATTTTTGGACGCTCTTTAACTGCTGCGGTCCTTAGCGCCCCATTCTATATTGGACGTGAAAGACTGGTAATTTTGCTCAGGGGCCTCCTTATCAGACTTGAGGTTCATTTACGTGCAGTAAATCTACGACACGGGACCACTGGCTTTACTTCCCTTCCGAAGGAAGCCATGCTAAGGATTTTTACGCCCCAAAAAATCCACCACCTTCCGCCGGATTTGAACTAGAGGTAGCAAGGGAACCACTACACCACGGAGGACGATGCCAATGCTGGAGTGTTTATCCTACCACGACTCTCCTCTCTCCCGCATTTCCTCTCATATCATTTCACTTTCGTGTTTCAGATTGATTTCGCCGCTGTGGTTCCGTCGGTGTCGGGCAGATGGCGCAGAGGCTTGCACTTTAGAAATGTTTTTCCCTTGATTCCACTGGAGAGGCGCCTCCAAGCGATCCTTCCGTGGCCGGGTGGTTAAGCCTGGAACTGTTAGGGAACTCTGCACATCTCTGTCCACTTGTGCCGGCTTCGCTCTGCAAGCCGTATATCTCCTGCTGCTCCCTCACCTCAAACGTTCCTCTCGGGGGGTACGCACAATAGATCCCTTGTGGGCCGCAGTGCTAGTGTCCCCTCCGTTAACTAGTATAGTCCAGTCCAGTCCGACAGCAAGTCCGTAAGTAAGGTAATCGCCAGTAAGCAATTATTGAGGAATAGAACATTCACTTGCACACATCCACATACATCCATATACAGGGTGGATCACCTAAAACTTGCACCGCAAATGTTTCGGAAATGGAAAGTGCTATTGATGTGCACCTTTCACAGCATTGATTGGTAGTCAGGGGCTCGTACATTTAGCCTATAAACAGATTTTAGTAATACTGAGAAAGTGTATTTTTTGAGCAAACATACACTTTTTTTAAATGGAACAATGCCTAGTTACATCAACAGAATAAAGGTAGGGCAAATTAGAATGTCAATGGTCTTTGTTGCAGGTTTCTAGTGTAAGTTTGAAAAGTTTCCATCCCAACAATTGTACGATGTTGTTCTGTTTGTTTGCATTGTGTTTTCTGTTCATTGATTGCATTGCAACTTTCTAGTCAGTTTGTGTCAGTTCAAGCAGTAAGTCGTGAGTGGAAGATGGGGTTTACTAATGCAAAAAAAGCGACATGCTCATGGTGTATGGAGAGTGTAGGAAGAATGCAGTTCGTTCCTGTGCGGTGTATGCGGAAACGTACCCCAATAGACGTCGACCATCTCGGCAATTTTATCAAACTTCAACCAATTACGTGAAAGTGGTACTGTAACACCTATAAAACGTAACAGAAACAAACAAGTGACTGGAGAAGAGGCAGAAGTTAATGTTTTGGCTGCCGTTGCAGTAGATCCGCAAATTAGTTGCCGCACAATCGCACGTGGAAGTGGCATAAGTCAGGCAAGTGTACTGCGCATTCTCCATCGACATAGGTTCCATCCCTATCATCTATCTCCATCAAGAGCTGCATGGCAACGAGTTTGAGAATCGTATTTACTTTTGTACATGGGAATTAAGACATGGTTAGAGGAAAGGTGTGTAAAGGTAAAGGTAAGTATCACGAAGGGGCCTCCAGAACCGGAGCAGAGCATCGCTCGCAGACCAGTCATCCCGTAATGCTTCCAACGTGACCCCTGGGAGGGAAGAATGAGGGGAGAGATCCGGATGCCGACGGGCGCAAGCATTAACGTTGTCCCTAGCTTTCCAGATAGAATGTATACGACTCCGCACGTTCCCTTCCCACAAGCACCAACCTCGGGTCCTACTGAAGGGAGACCTAATTGAGCGGTACTGCAGTGACGCCAAGGAAGAAACCTTTATGAAGCTCAAGCCACTGCCCAGCTGTCGCCGAACACCGTTGCTTGTTCCTGCAATCCTGAAACAGATGACAAGTAAATGAGAGGAAAGAGTCGTGGTAGATGAACCACCCAAGCATTCGCCTGGCAACCATGAAAAATCACGAAAAACACGTGGGCCAGAGTGGGTGGTCGCCGGGGATCGATCCTGGGACCTCCCGAATGCGGGCTATATATGTAGCCATCCCGCTCGGTTAGCGGAAAGGGAATTTTCCAATTAAAATAAATAAATTAATTTTTCTTAAAATTATTTTATATTTTAATCGTTCAATTGCTAACTACAAAAAACGTTTTCTCTGGCCAGAATAAATAATGTACCTGTACATCAATTGGCATAAATAAGCTGTATGTGTTTTTGCTGTCATTTTTGGACGGGAGACCAATCTGCCACACTAGGGATTAGCATGCTCTAAGCTACAGCAGGTCTAAACCTTGAGCATAAGTACAAGTGAAATTATGCATTTATCTGGCAACTATCAAACTACCATCCCTTTTCTCATCCATTCATTCATTCACTGTTTATCCTCATCTTATGTAGGACTTACACCCGCCAGGACTTACAGAGGGGTGCCCGGAGTCAGAGGCCCGTCGAGGAGCAGACAGAAGAACCAGGATGGGTGTTCAGCCCGATGCCCGGTATGGGATGAAGGAAGTAGATGAAACGAAATGAAGGCGAAATGGATGGAAGGAAAGGTGATGATGGAGCAGTTGGTGGAATGAATGGCGGGGTAAACCGGAGAACCCGGAGAAAACCCGCCCAGACGCCGCTTCGTCCACCACAAATCCCACATGCGGGTCCCTGGGTCTGAGCCCGGGCCGTCTCGGTGAGAGGCGAGCGGTCTAACCACTCGGCCACGGCGCCGCCCCCATCCCTTTTCTCGTGTAGTTAAATTATTTTTTCTTTTTCATTTTTTCTCTCTCTTTCCTTTGTGTTAGACATTCAAACACAGCTTTTGATATGCATATGTACTATGGCTTCCAGATCTGTGAAATAATCTGACTATTTCTTTTTCAGTTTTGAGTGTTCTGGCTTATTGGCTGTTTGGCTATCCTCTAGCATTCGGCGAAGGAAACGGTGTTTTTGGCTACACGTACTGGGCCGGGGCTGGCCTGGGAGAGGACCTAATGCCTGATTGGATATTCCAGTTCGTATTTGCAGCCACAGCGACCACCATCGTATCCGGGGCTATAGCAGAGCGCTCTACCTTCGTTACTTATATCGTTTACAGCATTGCCATAAGCGGTTAGTATCTCCGTGTGCGTTTGGCAGAGTTGACTTAAATTCGAGTGTGTATTATGTTGTTCTCTACGGACTTACTGCTAGCTGTATTATGTAATCGGAAAGTTACTATTTTTTTTCTTGTTTCATTACAACAGTCTATAGGTGACTATAATGAAGCTAATCCTTTAAATTTTGGTATACCGTGTGTCCCATTACCTGTGGGACAATCTCATAACTAGCATAGGTAGCCCTAATCAAATACACTACGCGATCCAAAGTATCCGGACACCTGGCTGAAAATGATGTACAAGTTCGTAACGCCTTACATCGGTAATGCTAGAAGTCAATATGGTATTAGCCCACTCTTAGCCTTGATGACAGCGTACACTCTCGCAGGTATACTCTCAATCAGGTGCTGGAAGGTTTCTTGGGGAATGGCAGCCCATTCTTAACGGAGTGCGGAACTGAGGAGAGGTATCGATGTAGGTCGGTGAGGCCTGGCACGAAGTTGGCGTTCCAAAACATCCCAAAGGTATTCTATAGGATTCACGTCAGGACTCTGTGTAGACCAGTCCACTATAGGGATGTTATTGTCGTGTAACCACTCCGCCACAGGCCGTGCAGTATTACCAGGTGCTCGATCGTATTGAAAGATGCAATCGCCATTCCCGAATTGCTCTTCAACAGTGGGAAGCAAGAAGGTGCTTAAAATATCAATGTAGGTCTGCGCTGTAATCGTGCCACACAAAACAACAAGGGGTGTAAGCTCCCTCCAGGAAAAACACGACCACACCATAACACCACCACCTCCGAATTTCACTGTTGGCACTACACACACTGGCAGCTGACGTTCACTGCATTCGCCATACCCACACCCTGCCATCGGATCGCCACATTATTGTGTACCGTCGCTCCACACAACGCTTTGCACTGTTCAATCGTGTAATGTTGACGCTGCTTACACCAAGCGAGGCGTCGTTTGTCATTTTCGTGCGTGATGTGTGGCTTATGAGCCGCCGCTCGACCATAGAATCTAAGATTTCTCACCTCACGCCTAACTGTCATAGTATTTGGAGTGGATCCTGATGCAGTTTGAAATTCCTGTGTGATGATCTGGGTAGATGTGTGCCTATTACTCTTTACGACCCTCTTCAAATGTGGGCGTTCTCTTTTAGTCAACAGACGAGGTCGGCCTGTACGCTTTTGTGCTGTACATGTCCCTTCACGTTTCCACTTCACTATCACATCAGAAACAGTGGACCTAGGGATGTTTAGGAGTGTGGAAATCTCGTGTACAGACTTCTGACACAAGTGACACCCAATCACCTGACCACGTTCGAAGTCCGTGAGTTCCACAGAGCGTCCCATTCTGCTGTTTCACGATGTCTAATGACTACTGAGGTCACGGATAATGAGTACCAGGCAGTTGGTGGCAGCACAATGCACCTAAGATGAAAAACGTATGTTTGTGGGGTGTCCGGATACTTTTGATCACATAGTGTATATGATTCTACAATTTATTTACCGAGAGGATGCATTATACATAAGATCCATAGTATTGCGTCATACTCTTAATAAACCTTGACATCTCTTGATGTACAAAATCTAATCTTGCAGCATTAAAACAAAATAATAATACACTCACAGTTTAGTTTAAGGGTTCTGGACAATATGCCTGAATAAATTTAATTACCAAATTATAAAACGGGTAACTATACACTAACCAGCTCTTAACTCCCATGCAGCACAATTAAGCAATATAACACACGAAAACAAATGTCCCACACTTTCGGCATAATTGTTTATAATAAACGTTTAAAACTATAGACTGGATAGCAAACACATCCCGAAGAAGAGAGCTCTGAAATAACCCCGAAAATCCACGGCAGTCAGAGTAATGACCAAGTGCCTGTTACATCATTAGAATTACCAAGGAAAATAAAATAAAAAGGCGTAACACTCACCACATGTCAAGACGAGCTACTAATCGGCGACAGCCTGATACAAATCTCAGAATCAAGAACCCACAATAAAGCGGCCAGCGACGGCCAGTGCTTCAAAGACAAAACAACCGAATCCAGACAGGAGGAAGGAAAACTGACATAGCGCGGGCGTTTAGAGAAAACAGTATAATTAAGCCAAGAGAATAATAATTGGCGCATTTTATCCTCATTTATAGGTTGCAGGAGTTACATGAGCGTTAATGAAGCCGTAATTGTGGCGTAAGTGTGATGCTACATGAAGAGGAAAGGGGCGAAGCTTTCTTGACCTATAGTCCTGTCGTCGAGCCTTGGAGTATCTGGTCTCCAGCTCAGAAACTGACGAGACCTGAAAATGCCTGCTTGGCTGCTCTTACATTATTTGCTAGGGAAGCCAGGGCAGGAAAGATAAGGAGATCTGCATCAGCGTCACTTGTTCTGGCTTGGCAAGCTGAGGTTTTCCAGCAAATTTACTTGAAGTTGCGTTTAAGGGAAGAATGAAAAGTTTGATAGCGATAAGATCTATACATTCACATGGAAAGAATGGAGAGGTACACAGCTTGAAGCTCTGAATATACACACTCATAGGGAAGAATGAAAACGAAGATAGTTTGAAAAGTATAGCCACACACATAAGTGATTTATTAAGCAATTTTCTCACCTTCAAAATTTGCATGCTAAGATGCATAAGGTCCCACCTAACCTCGCTTCCGAGGAGGAGTAAACTCGCCAAATCTCGCAAAATTTCACTAAAGGCGGGTTTTCCTAGCAGCGCACATTCTACGCCGCGTGCAACGTAACACGTCGAGCGCAATACGTAGCAGACTCAAACAGTGAAAAATAATGGAAATGTTTTCCTAAACTGCGCAGTTCGTCTTGCGCCAGCATAATGCGCATGGCACGACAGACCTACTGCATCAAGAGGAGTCTAGTGCGCTGTGCGCTGCGTGAAAGACGCCTTGTGTGTGAAATTGTATTTGATACACATCGTGCATGTTACAAAATGACACCTCCTACTGTTCGATTTTCAGCTGTAGAAGACGAACAGCTAATTGAATTGGTTGCTGAGCACTCCATTTTGTGGAATATGGCGAATGCAGACTTCAAAAACACTTTAAAGAAGGATTCATCACTGCAGGACTGGTAACCCTCATTACTCATCTGGCACCACGGTCAACAATGAAGAAAGCTACGATAATTTGCTGGTGAAATGGGCATTTTCATTCGATTGTATGGTTTTTGTATACAAATCATCTTATATTAGGTTAACCAGGAAACTAAACTGTTCTCGGGTGAATGTGAAGTATGCTTTAAAGTTTACATCGTCTTCTAATAGGCGTTTCTTAATTAGTATTTTAAAAACTCGCTCGTTTTCCTTATAAGAAAACACTTCACTAACAGACTTACTATACAATAATGATCAACTACATAATCAATTTCGTCTTTATATCTTCACAATCTTCTAACAGCCACAATAAGGACAGTTTTTTCTGTTTTGACACACAATTCATTTTTACTTTTTCTACTACGTATAGTAAGTAGGGGAAGTATTGTATTCCACCCAAAAATTCGATACCGAGATTTCATCGGAAATATATGTTTTGAGGCTCCCTAAATAAAAAAAAAAGCATTTTTGGAAACATGTCCGTGTGTGTGTCTGTGAACAGCATAACTCAGAAACTAACAGTTGGATCAACACCAAACTTGGTATTTAGGTTCAGTATCTTCCAGAGATGCGACACGAATGTTTTCAAGAAAACCCCAACCCAGATTACCCTTTGCATGGAACATTTTTCGAAAATTTTAATTTTCTCAAAAATGGCTCTAACGATTTTGATTAAAATATCATATGTTTAAGATATTTTCATGACAAATGAAATGTATATCTCGAATTTTCTGGGAATGTCTCCAAAAGTATTCTTCATTGTGAACGACTTTTGCATAACTGGTAAACCATAAGAGATAGACAAACTTTTACTACACAAAAAAATGTAGATCGCGTTAAAATGCACAATTTATGTCATATACATTTTTTTTTTGAGTGAACCATTTTCGAGGTATTGCTTGTTATTCCCTTTAATTTTCCAATACTTATACTTTTTCTCAAATAGAAATTCGTTATTCATTTGTTTTGGTCCTGGTAACGCAAAGAGAATGGAATACTCCACATAACAACCAGCTCTTAAAATATTTGACTATCGCTTAAAGCCTACCAATTCCCCTCGCATCTACAAGAAAATGAGCAATAAGATTAACATCTCGATTAACATGAAGCATATGGAGAATAAGCGTTTGTAAAAATAGTTTGTAGAAGAGTAGAGAAAGTCATGTGAGTGTAACACATCAGATTTTTTAATCTGTTCTCAACTGGAGAGTTACTGCGATAAGCCAGGTTTTATCCGTTCGTAGGAAAACACAAAACGCAGCGCATTACGTGATGCGTTTAAGGTCGGCGTTTTAAACTACGCGCGACATAAGAAGTGCGCCGCTAGGTTAACCCGCCTTTACTGACTGATGCGCTCTCATGCGCGGGGGGCTTAATCACTGCGCATGCATGCATTACAAAATAGCAGATTATCAAAAGGGTTCCCGACATTAATTCGACGTGCAATTCCGCGTTCAGCAATAACTCTTGCAAACAATAGCTCTTAACAATACACTGTAATAATAAACGACACAAATGCTAGATCTCCCCGCGGCCCAACTCGACGTCTAAATAAATAAAAGGAATGTTATAATCAACAGACTCATTAAAGAGGACCAAGTTAGTGCACAAGACCTAAAGCATACGTGCTCTTCTATTCTTGCCTTAAGAAACCACAGTTTGCTTGTGTACCTGGTTAAAGGTGAGGTTTAGCCATAGTGGCTTGTAAATGAGATACAGCAGAAGAAATAGCAGTTTTCACAATATTCAATAAATCATCATTTGATACTTAGGGTAAAACACTATTAGACGTAGTAGCCATGTCAGAGGGCTATTTAGTTTTCTGATTAGGCATCTTGACAGATTAGAACACCAAAAGGTCACAGCAAAAGTAAATCATACGTATATATGTATATACTATATATGTATATACAAATTATACACCACTAAGAGGTTAGAATACAAATAGACACATTAATGCAAAATAAATAGTTCACAAATCCAGCTACAGAACACATTGCCACTGTACCATAGTAGCGAAATTTTTGCCCAGTAACGTGTACCAACGCTATTGTTAACAGCGAAAATGAAAGTATAGAATATCAGAGTATTATATTCCATAAAAGAGAACGATAACAGATGCCTTTGGTTTGCATGAAGCTGTATATTCCGTGGAAACGCCCTACCTAAGTATTGCGTAGGCGTGTTCTATGGTAAGGCCATCTCGGCCTAAAAAATGTTAAAATGAGAATTAAATCACTGAGAAAAAGAGAAAATATTTGTGCTTTTAAATTATTCAGTGGGAAAATGGGGAGGCATCCACTGAGTAAGAATAAAAAGGTTAGATAGGAAAGCTGGGAAGGGGTATACCTTAGTTTTTATGAGGTATGCATGAAAATAAATACACCAGACCAGAGTAAATGTTTTGGCCTGACGGCCACGAAGGGAAATGATTCTACTAGAAATATCACTATTTAAGAGTAGCCATAACGATCGGCCAATAAATTCACCCAGGGACGACGCTCACACTAAAAAAATAGCAATACCCTATGAACACGTAAGGTTCGTAATATTAACTAACATTAAGCGCCCACGACGAAAACAGCATATCACACCACCTCAAACAGAAGATCAAAATCTCTGTGCAGTTGCAACCGTAAAGCAGATTTACTAAAATGCACACGCAAAATGAATGAAATCTGAGGTTAGCATACGCTGAAACCAATCGACGTAGTAGATACATACACACAAGGGTCATTGACCACAAGACTAATAATAAACAGGTGAAAATATAGCACTTTCTTACCTGACAGATTTTGCACGTAAAACCAAATATATCATGCTTCACAATACCACTGTTTTATAAGTGGTAACAGTAGCAGAATGCACGCACTCACAAAAATTAAAACCAAACACATTGCTTACGTAAGAAAACGCGCGAGATGCACATGTCGCTCGCAGTGCAAGTTCACGCAAGTTAAAGAATGTTACAGATTCCACACGGTATAAATTCACTGAAAATGAAAGAATCGCACAGATTTTACACAATACTATCCTTTCCTAAATAACTGGTAGTGAAATTCATGCACAACGTTATGGATAAAATTTCATATGTGCCACACAATTACTGTGAGGGGTGGTTACATTAGTTGGAACAGCTGTCATATGCTAGCGACATGGCCGCCAACAAGTGAATGTTTAGGAAAAATTGGAATTAAATAGTAAAGAGTATTAATCTGAAGCATGAAAGAATCATTAGATATAAGAAATTCGTACATTCATGCATGAATGTTACTTTAATCTTCTTTGGCGTATTCCACTATAGACTTTAACCTGTTCTTGCATTTCAATATATGATGTCTTTCGCAGCTATTATTTCACAACATGCATACACACTCTGCATTTTCTTTAGGTTGCAAACCTTGAAATGGAACCCATGTACGGCCATTCTTGTCACCAGGTGTCTCAGTAGTTTGTATCTTTCCAGTTCTGGTTCGTCATACAGCCTCGGTACAGAAAAAACTTTTCGTTTATTTCCTCCCTTTTCTGTTCTGTTCTAATTTCCCAAGCACTTCTTTGTAACTATTGGTGGCTCTTAGAACTAAATGGAATCGTATATCTTCAATAAGGAAACCTTCTCCTGTTAATACGTAGGGATAATATGTTGCATTGTTATCCCTAGATACTTGAAACTATTTGATTGTCGTAACCCTTTTTTCCTTTATAGGTTATTCCGCCTGTATTTGGTGGCTTTCCTGCATTCCTGAAGATTACCAATTCTGCTTTTTTCCTCATTTATTTGAATCTCATTTGATTTGCCCAGTCTGTGAGCATATCCATAGCGCTTTGTAGTTCTTCTCTATCCTCTGATGCTAAAGCCATATCGTCAGCATAGATGTATACTCTTGCATCTCTTTCTTCACTTATCTTATCCCCTACGTCCGCGGTGAAAGCGTTAAAAAGTACTGGACTTAAAGGGTCTCCGTGTAAAACACCATTTGTTTGCTCGATCCAATTGGACTTCCCTAAAATGTCATCAATTTGTATTTCGTTGTATGCTAATATTTTAAGATATCAGTTTCGTTGGTGTTGATTGTCCAATCACAATTTCTGATTTCTTGATAAAAGTTGTCTGTTAATGAGGTCAAAAGCCTTGGAGTAGTCCACAAAAAGACATAATTTCCCTTTGTCTTCTTTAAATTCTATTGTATGCACTTAAGGAGGTTTTCAACTGCCATTACCGTTGATTGTCCTTTCCTAAACCCAAATTGGTATTTAGGAAGATGTGGTTCCATTAACATATTTACTTTAGTTGTCAAAATTCTCGTTAACAGTTTCCGCAATAATGATTCAAGAGCCAGTCTTCTGTATGAGTTCGTTTCGTTTGTATCCCGTTTTCCCTTATATAATCTTCTTACAGTGGATTTCCTCCAAGCTTCTGGTATCTGCCCTAGTTTCAAGCATTTATTAGATAATTCTGTCCATATTTCGGTTAGTTTGCCGCTGTTTGCCTAAAGCGTTCATTCTTTATCCCATCTGGCCCTGGCGTCCTATTATTTCTTCCTCTCCTAATGGCCCCGTTAACGTCTTGTAATGATATGCTTATCTGTGTTTCTTTTCCATTGGGTGGCATGTATACTGTTCTTGTTTCCCACATAGCACCTTTTTTATGCTCTCCCCATACGTCCATTGATATATTTGATTGTACTTCTTTCTCCTGGGCCACTGTGCTCAGAAGGAATCATTTTCTATTTCTTGTAATAGCTTCTCGTGTGACGTTTTGGTGTATACTTTCTTTTTTCTTAAGATTATGTCCTTATATATCTTCTTGGCTACATGAAGCTCTTCCATAGATTCCTGGCTTTGTTCTGTTCTTGCTCTATGTAGTCTTTGCAAAGTTTGTTTCCTTTGTTGGTAGCATTCACTGTCAGATCATATCTTCGACTTCCGTTTCGTCAGTGTTTGTATTGTTCTGTTTTTATACATTCCCTAATCATTTTCGCTGCATCATCTGTACATTCCTGAGCTCTGGAATGTCTACAGTATGTGCTGCTGAATTTTTATCTTCATCATATCCATTTTTGTGCCTATCTTACTATCCTCTGTTTCGTTTGTAGCCTTCATTAGTCCCCTGTCTTCAAATTCTAGGAACGTTATTACTGGTATGTGTTTACGTGGAATAGCCTCCTTCATCTTCCAGGATTCTGTTTTCTCTCTCTCTCTCTCTCTCTCTCTCTCTCTCTCCAGCATCCCTTGATAAATATGAGATCTAATGTGCTTTCTCCGTTGTAACATATGTATGTCCACTCATGTCTTTTATTTAATAATTGTAGTCCTTCATCTCTCATGTAGCTTGTAACTGCATCTGCTTTTTTATTGCTTTTGTGTTTTGGGCAAGTCCCCTGCTAATATAATATTTTCATCGCTTGGGATGTCAGTTATTACATTTCCTGTTGATTGAATTATATTTTCTGCACTATTTTCTGGGTTAAAATAAGCTACTATAGTTGTTGCTAGTTTCGTTTTTATCACTAGCATATCTGCGTCTCTGAATTTTATTTCTAGCGGGCCAAGCTAGGCATGATGAGGCACGACACCCCCTCTGCTGGTCTTTCCTCTCCTTTTTTGCAAAAACATGAAAATGTAGAACTCACTAATGTCGACATATGTTTCTTGGTATAAAGAGTCTCCGTTAAAATGCATATATAAAATTCGCTGAAAATATTATTTGACGTCCTGCTTATCAACCCTCTCAATACTTCAATATTCCAGTTCATAACCTTTATCTTTGTTGTCTTGCGTATTTGCTTATTCGAGTAATGTCGCTCTGAAGATTCTGTTCTCCCATCTCCGAAAAATGGATCTCCTCATTATGACTCCTGCTCGCGAGTTTCGGGTCTTCTACCATTCCAGAGATGTAAAAGGTATACCCACCTTAAACGCCTCCGTTTTGCCTCTTGATTGTAATGCTTCGCATCACCATTTCATCCTCCTTTGCTGATTGCTTTAATCTCCCGACGTACAGCCATGCTTTCCTTTCAGATCACCTTCTTCATGCGGTTTCTCTCATGGTTACTTTTCTGAAGTTCCTCCTTTCTCTCCTGTTCCTGATAGTTTCCCAGTTTTCATTGGCTTCTTCTTCCTCGTGGTTGGCAATGATCCGATCACTGATATTAACGATTACAGTCTGGCTATTTGTTTGTGTTTCTTCACCATCCTCCACACACTGACTTCCTCCTGCCTCCGGTTCCGTGCCCCGACTAGGTTGCTGTGGAGCTGCTGCCTTCTTGCGTTGGGTTCTCTCTGTATTCCTTTGGATAGCCGTGAAAGCATGAAAGAATAAGAAAACGTGTAAAATAAAAACCATACACCATACACTCATAATATAACAGTGAAAAGAAAGTAGGATGCTTGACATATGTACCGGATGGCAAAAAGACAAGTTTAGATTTTATTCATGCTACCTCAGAAGACGCCATGATGGCTGCCTACATACGCGTGCACTGGTTGTAGCGTGAAGCGCAAATGCAACACTTTTTTGTAAAGAGAACAAATGGCTGAAAAAGAACTATCATAATTAGTGGGAACAAAACAGAGATAAGACAACACGGCGCAACTCCACCATATGTAGAATCGTGCCAATACATCACATTCTTAAACAGAACAAAAGGGTGAATAAATTACCAAAAAATATTAGAAATAATAACATATAAACGAACCAGGCAACACAGTGCCACTCCACCATGTAGCGAACCACGTTAAATGAAACCGCAATTGCGGAGTAAGTGTGATGCTACATGAAGAGGAAAGGGGGAAGCTTTCTTAACCTGCAGTCCTGACGTAGGACTCAGAAGCATCTGGTCTGCGGTTCAGAAAAAAACGAGACCTGAAAATGCCTACTTGGCTACCCTTACATCATTTCCTAGGGAAGCTAGGGCAGGAAACATAGAGACACCTGCATCACCGTCACGAGTTCTCGCTTGGCATGCTGAGGTTTTCCAGGAAATTTACCTGAAATTGCGTATAAAGGGAAGAATAAAATGGTTGATAGCGGTAAGATCTGGACATTCACATGGAAAGAATGGAGAGATAGACAGCTTGAAGCTCTGAACATACACACACACATAGGGAAGAATGAAAAGAAAGATAGTTTGAAAAGTATAGCCACTCACATAAGGGATTTATTAAGCAATTTTCTCACCTTCAAAATTTACATGCTAAGATGCATTGGGTCCCACCTAACCTCGTTTACTGCCATGGTTGTTACCTCACTTCCCAGGAGGTCACCTCGTCACACTCTCGCAGAATTTCGCTAGCTGACTGACGCGCTCTCATGCTAACTCGCGCGTCGTCCTCCATGGTGTAGTGGCTACCATGCTAGCCTCTAGTTCCCGACGTCGCGGGTTCAAACCCGGCGATGGATTTTTTCGGGCGTAAAAATCTCTAGTATGGCTTCCTTCGGAAGGGAAGTAAACCGGTGGTAGCGTATCGTAGATTTACGGAACGTAAAAGAACCTCAAACCTGATACAGAGACCTCTGAGCAAATTAGCCCAATATAGAATGGGACGCTGACAGCCACAGCAGTTAAAGAGCGTCCATAAATAAAACTCAATTTCTTGCTAACTCGCGCCGGCTTAATGATGTGCATGCGCACATTACAAAATAGCAGACTATAAAAAGGGGTTCCCGATATTAACTCGACGTGCAATTTCTCGTCCCGCAAAAATGGTTGCAAACAATAGCTCTTAACAGTACAGTATAGTAATAAATAATAGCAAATGCTACACTATGAGCACTTCATAGATGTAAGAAGATCTGCATTTGTTGTAGCTCATTGTTAATTCATACAGATGCCAGCGCATTTCTATATGTTTTTTTTAAATAAGTTATTGCATCTTACCCAGAAATTTTCAACATTTGTTACAGATATTGGATGATGTGTTTGTTGTTATTCCTCGCCAATTTACTGACACTACTCTGAACATCGTGATTGTACAAGATAGGAGCATCAAATTTACTGTGGAAATAGTAAAATATCAGATGTTGCCCTTTTTATGTTTAGTAATAACAAGGAATAGAGCTACTCTAAAACTTGGAATTTATAGAAAACCGAATCATGTGGATAATTACATAATAGAATAACAATAGCAATCCTATTTCCCATCAACATGCAGTATTTTACGGCTTGATTCACAGGTTGCTGACTGTACCTCTTACAAAGTAGGAGTTTAATAACGAATTCAATATATTAAAAATGCAGCTATTGAAAATGTAGCTATTGTGGATTCAATCTACAAATTACAGTTTACTTAAAAGTACAATAAAAACAGAATATACAAAACTTCAGTGCTTGCATACCTCAAATATAACATAATATGGTTTATAACAAATTTACCTACCATACAACTATGTTCAAACAGTTTGAGAATATTTTTAGAACTCATAATATTCAACTTGAACTTCAAAACATCTTTTATTTCAGATATGTACTGAATACACCATTAAGTAACACTGAAGATAACTTTAAAAAATCAGGAATTTACCAGATGGATTTGCAAAGCCTGTGATGGAATTTATATTGATAGAACGAAAAGAAACTTGAAAACTCTTTTGAGTGTACACCAAAAAATATTATATTAAAACGAATACACAAATATGCTGTTATAAATCATTTTTGGATATCAAACCAAAATTAAGTTACTGAAGCTGATTCAAACCCCATCACAACTGGATATATGGGGAAAAGTATTTATTTATAATAACATTAATAACATTAACAACATTATGAACTTTGAAATTCCACCATATGATGTCATAATGCAATTTATCCAATCAGCTCATAAGAGAGGGGAGAAGAGACAAAGAAGTTCTCAATCTACGTCTCAGAGGACAGACAGTATTTCCATTCAGGAGAAAACAAAAGAAACAGATCCGAGTAGTGACTGGTTACACCAGAGGGCAGCAGACTCGTCTTTCACTTCTTATACTGGGCACAAGAGAGACGTGCTTTGCAATCAACCTTCAGCTGAGGATGGAATGGATTCACATTCCGAAAACATTTCTACAATTCCAACATCAACTGGAATCCTGTAATGTGTCAGAAAAATGATGACATAATGCGTTTTACAAGGAGCTAGCATCACTTTTAATACTGCTTCTCGTGACTATATATAAAACATATTAATTTTCAAATACTTTCCCCATCAAATACAAAATAAACCTATACCTGCAGCAAAAGCGTTTAATGAAGTAGTGTTGATGACGCTGTAATGGCAATATTATTGATTCAGAGTATTCATTCAGACAGTTATATTCCTATGCTGTTATGTGCAGTTGCTAAACCTGACTGGCGCAATTACCAAGTATATCGACAGACATTACTCAAAAAGTAACATTACTGTGTGGGAAAGTGTGAATAAATTTAATCGCCTATTGAACCTCATAAAGAAGCGACTGTTTTCAACGCAATTCAGTTCCTAAACTAGAATAATACTTGCCCTCTTTAATGTATCAAATGCGAAAGTCATTCTCCTTCTTTCTCTTCTATATGTATCCTTGGAGATGTGATCAAAAACTTCATGAAAGCATTTTCCTGAGGTGTAAGTAAAACAAAATATAAGTAAAAAATGGTGCGGGGTAACATTTAGTACTATGCATCCAGGTTCATTTGAGCATCATTTCAACTATTTCGTTCATCCAATGTGTGTTACGACCTACCGTGTTAAAGCGCATTAAACTTGCTAAAAAAGAAGAAGAAATAAGTAGGCATAAGTTACACAAGCTGTACTTGCTCCTTATACTTCTTATGCGCCTTGAATTATACTCTTGCCCAGTGCAAACAGAAAGCGGCAATAAAATTCCCAGACTTATATTAAACAGATTTATGGAATAAAGTAATACAAGAAACACTGGTGTAATTTTGTTAACATTCGTTGGATCAAAATGTTGTTCATAACAGAACTTGCGAGAAAAAGTATGTCCTTAAAATTTTGTAATGTAAATTTGTTTACAAAGTTCAGCAAGTGAAGCATTTCAATTTTTACTTTCTCTACTACGTATAGCAAGTAGGAGAAGTATTGCATTCCACCCAAAAATTCGATACCGAGATTTCACAGGAAATACATGTTTTGAGACCCCCTGAATCCAAAAAAGCATTTTTGGAAACATGTCCGTGTGTGTGTGTGTGTGTGTCTGTGTGTCTGTGAACAGCATAACTCAGAAACGAACAGTCGGATAAACACTAAACTTGGTATTTAGGTTCAGTATCTTACAGAGATGCGACACAAAGGTTTTCAAGAAAATCCCCCTACCCCAGACTACCCTTTACATGGAACATTTTTCGAAAATTTTAATTTTCTCAAAAATGGCTCTTAACGATTTTGATTAAAATATCATATGTTTAAGATATTTTCATGACAAATGAAATGTATATCTCGAATTTTCTGGGAATGTCTCCAAAAGTATTCTTCATTGTGAAGGACTTTTGCATAACTGGTAAACCATAAGAGATAGACAAAATTTTACTATACGAAAAATGTAGATGGCGTTAAAATACACAATTTATGTCATATACATTTCTTTTGTTGAGTGAACCGTTTTCGAGATATTGCTTGTTATTCCCTTAAATTTTCCAATACTTGTACTTTTTCTCAAATTCGTTATTCATTTTTTTTGTCCTGGTAATGCAAAGAGAATGGAATACTCCACATAGCAACCAGCTCATAAAATATTTGACTATCGCTTAAAGCCTACCAATTCCCCTCGCATCTACAAGAAAATTAGCAATAAGATTAACATCTCGATCAACGTGAAGGATATGGAGAATAAGCGTTTGTAAAAATAGTTTGTACAAGAGTAGAGAAAGTCATGTGAGTGTAACACATCAGATTTTTTCTAGCCCAATGCCACATCTCTGAGGGACCTAATGTATACTATGTATATAACAAATTCCATAGCAGATATTCTTGGATGGAAAGCTCTCTCATTCTCTCTCTCATGGATGGATGGATGGATGGGGGGTCGGAGGGATGGACCAGTGAATGGACGGACGGATGGAGGGAAAGATGGGTGAGTGGATGGGTGGGTGGACGGAAGGAGGAATGGATGAATGGACGGACGGGTAGATGGGTGGACTGACGTAGGATGGATGGATGGATGGACGGGTAAATGGATGGATGGATAAATGGATGGATGGACAGACGGATAGATGGGTGGATGAATGGTTGGATGGATGGGTGGTTTGTGGATGGATAACAACCATACCAACAAAGCATTTAAATGCTAATTTCAGAATATGCAATTATTAATTATGCAATTAATGACATCTGTTTATCCAGAGAATTTGTATTACACTCTTGTTATGTCTACAAATATTTACTTACGTGCTCTATATCGCAGGCTTCGTTTACCCCGTTGCGTGTCGCTGGACTTGGGGTGAGAATGGATGGTTAAAATGTATGGGGTTCCACGACTTTTCCGGATGTGGTCCCCTACATCTGCTTGCAGGAGGCATGTCCTTCGTTGCTGCGCTATTCACTGGACCTCGCATAGGACGTTTCCCAAAGAAAAATGACGATGCTGTAGTGGAGGACATTGTAGGACATTCCATGCCGGTAAGTACATATTAATTTCAATTACTGCAACAGCTTCTTTCCTTGCCATCGACGAGCTGAAAGATACGTCTGCTCATACGGCACCACATGGGTGGACACTGATGATACATGAACTGAAATGATAATTGGGAAAGGAAATTTGAGAAGCAAGTCTTCTGGTCGAAGTTTAACGTTCCTCCGTGGCACTTTTCAATTATGAGAACTAAGCACATCCTGGAAAAAAAAAGAAGAAAACTCAGTCGTGAGGGACGATCCTTGTGGGATTTAACTACAGACCCCCAGTTCACGACTCCGTGCCAGTTTGCCCTTCAAAAACGAGCAGGTAGATACAGTCTAATGTAGTTAACACAGCATAAGTCAATTGAGGCAGTATTTTAATGCCTAAATGATACTAATTGTATTTTTATTAATTAAATTCAATAACAGCCCACCTAGAAAGCAATGTGTATATAATTATTATTTTTATTGTGTGTAAAATCATTGTAAATACTTATTTTTATTGTAAACTTATTTATTAGTGATATGTAAATGTTATACACTCTAATAGAGCAAAAACTGTGTGAATAATATGCTTTAGGATGTTAATAATGAGGTAATAATGTAATTTTGGTGACAATAGTGTGTCTGGAGTTTTAAAAAAATACTGGTTATGAAAAGATCGGTAATAACGTAATTTCGCTTACAGTTTGGAATTAGCCAATCAAAAGTAAAGAAAGATTTTTAGTTTAAATACTTAAATTCTATTGGACTAGAATTAGCCAATAAGAGAATGGCATTACCGAAGCTAAATGTTTTTACCGTTGAATCTAGTCAGTCGCGGGCAAGATGTAGTAAACAATAGACGTAAGGGTCGCGGACATGAAGCTGTAGAGAGTAGACGTGAAAGTTGTGGGTAAAAATGTTGTAAAGTATAAATGATAAAATTTGTGTTCTCCGCCAAAAAGTATTAAGTGCTCACAGTTTTACTTTATAAAGTGTTGTGTTTATAAAATGTGCAAATATAAAGTGAAATAAAAAGAAGTAAAAAATTAAAAAGTAAATTGTGTGGCGTCTTATAATTTGAGTCTTATTACAACCCTACAAGAACTCGTGTTTCTATAGTGCGACTGAAAGCAGCCGAGGCAAATAACTTTAATAATATTACGTAAAAACAAGCATCATCTTCACTATAAAGTTTGGCGTCCTAAAAATCAAACAACATCAAAGTGTATCTTCATTACGTAACCTAAATAACTTCTTCGTAAGTGACGCACATACACGGGAATTCAAATATAAAAAACATCGCCAAATTGCATTTCTTCAAATTGGCGTACAACTGTGGGGCAAACTCCTGCAAATAATTACGCAACCTACTATCTGCAAGTTGAAGAAACATACATCTTCACAGTGTGCTTTAAAATCATTACTGAAAGATGGGATACGATTATTTCAGGACAAACAAGTTCAAGTTGTTAGGTCTTTATATATGTAATTGTAAAATGTAATAGCTAGAAACAACTGAATGTTGACAGGACTTCAAGGCCCGGTTGCATAAAAATTGCCAACTGCACTTCATTTATAACCGAAGATCAGAAATGAACTTAGTTTGCTTCCCGGCGCGGGTTGTGTAATGCTGATCTTACATCAGATGAATTTCGTTCAGTGTTGATCCGAGAACACAAAAACAAATGTGGCAACGTCGCCAAACATGTGGCAACTGTCGTATTGTATCGAAAGGGCTCGAGAATCATCGGGACCATTCGACTCCGTTTGATTCAACTGCACAGGGCAGTCGATATAGACATAACAAAAACCATGTTTTTTGAGAAATGAAACTTTCTCTTTATGGCTTTTACTAGCAAAAATAGCGTTATTTTATATGGAAAGTATAAAAGTGTACTCAAAATTAAAATATTCATAAAAAAGTTATTTCGCTTAATTTATCTCCATTAAATGTGTAATATACCTCTTTTTATTTTCGTCTGTTTGCAACACTGTGACTTGGAAAGCATAACCCACAGATTAATGGATAACCATAAAATGGAAGTACAGTGAAGGAAAAAATCGCGTTCTGCCAATTTTAAAAGTGAAGAAAAGGATATGCTAGTCGAAATTGTTTTAAACTATAAAGATATAACAGGAAAAAAACAGCAACACCACGAGGAAAAAGGAGGAGTCGTGGAAGGAAATAACTTCGGAATTTAATTCAAGAAGTTTTATTGCACGCATTGCAAATGTTTGAAACTGTGTTACGAAAACATAAAAAGCACACAAAGAAAATAAATGCAGAAGACAAAGTTATATATATATATATATGTATATATATATATATATAAACAGGAGGTGGTATGTTTGTGCCGTCCTCCTTGAATGAAACTGGTCACAAATTCATTGCAGCACTCAAGCTGCAGTTTGTGCCAGTTACTTGCGACTTCGACGACGATGTGGGCTTCCATGGCGAAGAAATTGCGGACGTGGGTATGGAAGTCGTCTGCAGTTCACCGCAAGATGTCATTGTAAATCATGTCCAACTGGAGGTCTGCACTTCACAAGTGGGTGAAATGCAGCTTGTGGAGCCAGGTCCTTCAACATCTTCATATGCAGGTACACCCAGAACCACGTCATTCCCTGGAAAGAAGAGGAAAGAAGACATTAGGGAAAAGTTCTACGAGAGGAGGTTGGAATGTTTAGAAGAACATGAACTGAAAATGAAGAGATCACGAAAAACGTAAAAGGTTGAAAATGAGATTAGGTAATAATAAAGTTAAAGTGAATACCTGAAAGTGTTGTTAATTAGTGCAGTTCTCAGTGCTGTGTTTTCCCTTCTATCTCTCTGATTTAAATCAAGTATAGGCAGTTCCTGGTAAATTCTCCTTTCTCTGTATACAGCACCGTCTACGTCAGGAGTGTCGTCTTCTACATTATGGCCAAGGTATGTAATACAAATGTAGCTACTATTATAGGAGGAACTCGAAGTAATTTCACAGCTAATTTCATTCCTAAACATGGGAATCGCCTTTTGACAACGCCAAAAGACCTTTCAATAACTGATCTTGTTTGTCTATGAGCCCTGTTATATACCCGTTCTGCAGGAGTTTCTTCATGTATTGGTGTGAGTAAGTAATGCCAGCAGTGATAGTAACTGTCTCCTAGGAGCACACCTCGGGAAAATTCTTCAGCTTCAAACTGTGCATGAATTCTAGAATTTCTAAAAATGTTGCTACCATGCGCCGAGCCTGGCCATCTAGCAACAACATTCTGGAAGCCAAATTGTGAGAACATTTAAAGAAAACCAACCATGGCGATTTCTGTAAATCTCAGCATTATTCCCACCAGGTGATATAATTTAGATATTGTGCAGTCTATTGCGCCTAAAACTCTCGCATAAGCCTTCTTATTTCACCCTCTTCCCTAGGCATCTTGATGAAATAAGGTCTTAAGGCTACAATCTCATTTGTAACTTGTGCATTTAAGATATCCCCAATCACCATCTGGAAGCTACCAGTTGTATAGAACCGTAATGTGAGAAGGAGCATAAACATTGGATTAAGTGCATAATTCCTCAGGGTTTATGTCCTTAATTGTGCATGTAGCCTATACTCCAGTTTTTCGACTACATGCTTTGATAGTCGAAACGTCATTTTGAATTGGCTCTCGTTAAGTTCTAAGATGGGATTCCTTCTATGTTGAAAAACACGAGGAACCCTTTCAAGTTCAAAATTCTCATCGTCGGAGATATCAGAGTAATCTGACACCTGAAAATAATAACATGTAAGCACAGGTTATAAATGCAGAACAATGCATCCTACCAAGCCAATTTTAAAACGAAGAGATAAACTGAGTTTTGAGAAAAACTCGGAGTTTCATTAAAATACAAAATACATAAAATGTTAACTAATGGCTAATTTTCTCTTGAATGTAATCTGGGTGTCTGGGAAAATTGTTAAAACCAAATTTATGTGAATAATATTTTACAAAAGTAAATCAATATTGAATATTGTGTGGTATAACCCCTTCTTTGTCAGGCATTCAATTATCCAAATAACTAAAAAAAATCATTACTTACCATTTTATTTAAAGCTGTGCTATTTATTTCTTCCTTATTAAAAAAAACAGCTGGTATGTAGCTTCTGTATTCTGCTGATCGAAGTTCAATCAAGTTAACCGGAGAAAATTCACCAGTCAGATTTGATCTTAGATCAAGATGCCATGAACTTAGTTCAATTTCAGGTGTTGAATCCAGATTAACTTTTATGCAACTGGGTCCAAGAGAATTATCAAGTGATGAACAATTCTAACCATTAATAACGGATACCTCAGAATTACCACCAAAAAATCTTATTTTAAATAAATGGTGTATTTTAATGAGTTCTACATGTTCTGTGTAAAACTTTTTCGTTTATCGCTTAACATTAACCAGCTATAATAGCATATTATGCAACGAGACTATAATGGTAGTAATTAGAACGACAGTATTATTATTAACTGAGCGAGCGAAGCGAGGTTAATAATTATCATACGAGCGTTTTAATCACCATTATAGTCAAGTTTCATACGACTGTTTATGCTCGACCATGTATCTAAATTAAAGGTTTCCTAAGTATTCGTTTCTGGTTTGAGTGGTGTGTTACATCGTTATTCCTTTATCTATGGTTACAATACAAATGACCTTGTAGCACCTGTGTCAAACAAAGTTGCTAACGTTGTGAGACGTACTACACAGAATAATCGATACTTGCGTTTTCACAATGTTACGCGGCTACTTCTGATTGGTCGAATACCAATACTTTAATAAACAGGTGTAATTTAATGAGGCCCATTAAAGTATTATCAGTCGTATAAATACTACATTTTGGCATGGTCGAGCATAAAGGAATATACAACATTATTTCCGAATGAAGAGGATTTCTAGGCTATTCCCAGGAAATTCAATAAATAGGTACATTTTATTTGCCATGTAAATATCTCTAATAAGTGATATTTTAATCAAAATTGTTAGAGGTGTTTTTAGAAAATAAAAAAGTTCGAAAAACCTTCCATGTAAAGGGTAGTTTGGGATGGGGAGATTTTCTTGCAAATTTTCATGTCGCATCTTTGGAAGGTACTGAATATAAATATCAAGTTTAGTGTTTATCGGAATTTTTGTTTTTGAGTTAGCCTGTTAACAGGCACAAACACGGATTTTTTTTCTAAAAATGCCTTGTTGGATTCAAGGGGCCCCAAAAAATGTATTTCCGGTGAAATCTCGGCATCGAGTATTTGGGTGAAATGCAATACCTCTCTATCTACTATGTACATGGTATAGAACGTAAAAACTAATTTTATAAATGAATATACCTCCTATTAATTTTTCCAAAACATAAGTGTATCGTGTGATGCAATTTATCAAAACAGTAAAAAATAATAAATAATCAATATATCTGGAACTAATTTAAAAGTATCCTTAAATATACATGTTTCGCAATATATATTATGCATTAAGTATATACGTTAACATTTCAAATGAATCGAGCATAAATTGCGGATTTTAGAAAATTCACTTATGGGTATACTTAGGCATCCTTGTTCGCGAAATGAGCGCCACTGCGCGGAAAAAGCCTAATACAGGAGTGTTGCAAGAAACCTGAAAGCAAAGATCTAGGAAAGCGCGTCATTAATACCGATCACACTAATGTAGGCTCTTGAAACAAACTTGTCACTTAGAATTGCACTAGAGGAGAAACAAATTCCCATATCCATCTTGTGAACAATCCATAACAACACGCTATTTAAAGCTATATTTTACTCTTTAGCTTGTTGGAATCGGTGGGCTACTGATCACCGTCGGCTTCCTGTCGTTCAACGCCGGAACATATGCCTCAGTCACAAAGCCAGGGGATGGTGGAGTAGTCGCAAAGATCGCCATTAACAGTCTGCTGGGAGGCAGTGGTGCGGCCATCTTCGCGCTAGTTGGTTATAGACTGGGCCTCTTCGGTCCTCCGGTCTGGAGTTTTACGATGACGTTCAACGCTGCCCTTGGGGGTATGGTGAGTGTATTACTCTAAGTAGATCTTAACCATTATTAAGCATATTAAACACAAAAAATCTGATGTGTTACACTCACATGACCTTCTCTACTCCTGTACAAACTATTTTTACAAACGCTTATTCTCCATATGCTTCATGTTAATCGAGATGTTACTCTTACTGCTAATTTTCTTCTAGATGCAAGGGGAATTGGTAGGCTTTAAGCGATAGTAAAATATTTTAAGAGCTGGTTGCTATGTGACGCATTCCATTCTCTTTGCATTACCAGGACAAAAAAATGAATAACGAATTTGAGAAAAAGTATTAAGTATTGGAAAATTTAAGGCAATAACAAGCAATACCTCGAAAATGGTTCACCCAACAACAAAAATGAATATGACATAAATTGTGTATTTTAACGCGATCTACATTTTTTGTGTAGTAAAACTTTGTCTATCTCTTATGGTTTACCAGTTATGCAAAAGTCGTTCCCAATGAAGAATACTTTTGGAGACATTCCCAGAAAATTTGAGATATACATTTCATTTGTCATGAAAATATCTTAAACATATGATATTTTAATCAAAATCGTTAGAGCCATTTTTGAGAGAATTAAAATTTTCGAAAAATGTTCCTTGTAAAGGGTAATCTGGGTTGGGGGATTTTCTTGAAAACCTTCGTGTCGCATCTCTGGAAGATACTGAACCTAAATACCAAGTTTGGTGTTTATCCGACTGTTCGTTTCTGAGTTATGCTGTTCACAGGCACACAGACACACACACACACACACACATACACACACACAGACACACACACGGACGTGTTTCCAAAATCCTTTTTTTGGATTCAGGGGATCTCAAAACATGTATTTCCGGTGAAATCTCGGTATCGAATTTTTGGGTGGAATGGAATACTTCCCCTACTTACTATACGTAGTATAGAAAGTAAAAAGCACTGGTTCATTTAAGAAAGTAAACTACCCTGTCCTTGAAGGGGCGTCTTGATTTCTTTCAATTAAACACAAATGCCTACACATAATTGGACACACATTCTTGGGTACAAAATCCTAATGCATATAATGTACCTGGTAATTAAAAAATCTGATGTGATACACTCACACAACTTTCTCTACTCTCTATCGTTTATTAATGGGAATACAATCTATTCTTACTAAAGTTTATTTTTCTATCTACTTCATTTTAATCTAAACAAACCTTTGCAAACCTTTGGTTATAATACAAACGAAACAGTAATGGTCAAATTTTTAAGAACTGCGTGCTTTATGCTGTCCTTAAATTTCCATACTCTTTCCATGCAATCGTGATAAACCGCTGAAAACTGATGGGACTTAATGACAAGTATTGCACAATTCGAACCTTTAATAACGGATATCTCAGAAACGGCTTATGCCACAAAAAACTTATTTTAAGTAAATTGTGTGTTTTAAAGAGATCTACATGTTTTATGTGGTATGTTTTCGTCTATCGCTTAATGCTTGCAAGTTATATACGATTACGCAAAATTCCTTCCGAATGAAGAGGACTTCCTAGGCTATTCTAGAAAATTCAAGATGTAAATTTTATTTTCATGTAAATATCTTTCGTATGTGGTATTTTAATCAAAATCGTTAGAGCCAGATTTTAGAAAATCAAAAATTTCAAAAAATGTTCATGTAAGGGGTAGTTGGAATGGGCGGATTTTCTTGAGTACCTTCGTGTCGCTTCCATGGAATATACTAAACTCAAATACCAAATTTGGCATTTATCCGACTTTTTCGTTTTTGAGTTATGCTGTTCACAGATACACACAGATAGACAGACACTTGGACATGTTTCCAAAAATGCTTTGTTTCGATTCAGAGCGCCTCAAAGCATGTATTTCCGGTGAAATCTCAGTATTGAATTTTTGGGTGGAATACAATACTTCCCCTACTTACTATACGTAGTAGAGAAAGTAAAAAAGAAAAAGAAATACTTCCGGGTCTCTTGGAACAAAAGACCACTCAACCGCAGGACAATCTTCTGATTACTTGTTTTATTAACATTGCTTTTAAACCAACAGGATGCAGAAGTGTTTAATTGTACATAAATATGTTCTACTCATCAGCCAAGAATATGCAATACTGATGTTGAAAACTATCATAAATGGACTAATATAATTAACTGATCGTAAACCATACCCTGTTCCAGGGCCAGCTCAAGCGGGGTCGAGCCTATCACCCCCAGGGCAGGTTTTAGGGACGGCAAAATCTTAAAGCATGAACCATATTTTCTGGACGTTCTGGAGACTTTCTTTGTTATGAAACTGGTGACAAGTAAGCTCCAGAGTGATTTGGATGCGATTCTTATTGACGATTGTCAAAACACCCCGTGCGGATCAGGTATTCTACAATAAGTATCACGTTTATAAACAGGAGTATTTCTTCAAGGTTTAGTTTATTTGCTTACATTAGTGACTTATGAACCTCTCAGGTCGGTTGTTGCCTTATTGGTATCCTGAAAATGCTGTTTGTGCATTAACTTACTTCTTGTGTTGTCAGCCTACTTTGTTAGTTATTACTGCTTTTAACTCCAGAGAAACTCAAATTGGACACCTTGAGTGTCTCTGGCTACTACATCCGCAGTGAGCAATCTACCACACGCAAACTTATTTCTTAACTAAAAGAAGCAGACCTGTTTCAGGGAAGCCTTAGCTCTTTGAACAAGATCCTCCATGATCTCGGATTTGAGTTGAAGACAATAAATAAGAGAAAAACAATACTCGAAAGATGCGATGTTGTAGCCCTAAGAGCCTTATTACTCTCTCTACTACGATAGTAAGTAGGGCAAGTATTGTATTCTACCCAAAAGTTCGATACCGAGATTTCACCGCAAATACATGATTTAATGTGCTCTGAATCCAAATAAAGCATTTTTGGAACCATGTCCCTGTGTGTGTCAGTCTTGAACAGCATAACACAAAAGCGATGAAGCAACATACAGTATTAGTCACGGACAAACTAATACGATAAATCATTAATGTAATAAGATATCTAATTCACAGCTTCTCAGCATCAACACATTAATAATTTCTTTCTTTAATTTTAATATTTTTATTAAAGATACTTTTACGTGTTATGTATTTTCTTTGATAATATCGTACGTATAATAAATAAGAGGATGTTAAACACACATATAGGAGGGCATTATTTATATTTTGAGCCTAATAATTAAAACAAAGTAATTTCTGATTGAAAACTGCTTTATTGTTTTTCAAAATATTCTCCTTTATGATCAATACACTTTTGCATCCGTTTGAACCATTTGTCAAAGCATTTATTCCGAACTCCAAAACATGGTTTTTGAAGACATCAACGGCTTCTTCTGACAACGAAAATCCTTGACGACGCAATTTATTCTTGATGTTCGGGAGCAAAAAGAAGTCACTGGGTACCAAATCAGGACTATATGGCGGATGACTAATCAATTCGATTTTTTGAGCCTTCAAATACTCTGTTGTTAGACGAGATGTGTGTGCGCTCGCATTACCTTGATGAAGAACGATCCTACGGTTCTTGTTGGTTTTCCTTACTTCACCGAAGAATTCCAGCAAACAAATGGTTGTGTACCATTCGGCATTGACCGTTTTACATTCCTCTATAGGCAATGTTTCCGCATGGCCAGTTTTGCTGAAAAAGCAGGCGACCATTTCCTTCGAGTGCGAACAACTTTTGTTGGATTTGCTTCATCTTGAAACGTCCATACAGTCGACTGCTGTTTACGTTCCGGCTCATACGCATAGATCCATGATTCGTCACCTGTTACAATCTTATATACGTCTTTTGAGGCACCATCATTGTATTTCTTGAGCATTTTTGTACACCAATCGACACGAGCATATTTTGGAGATTGCGTCAAATTATGTGGGATCCAACGAGAGAAAACCTTTTTCACGGCTAATTAATCATGCAATATTTTATATATGCTGGTGGAACTAATGCCTAGGGTTGCCTCAATCTCACAATATGTTGCATGATGATCTTTCATTATTAGTTTTTGCACAGCATCACTATTTTCTGGCACAAGAACTAATTTTGACAGCCTTCACGAACTTCATCATTGAGCGAACGGCGGCCACGATTAAATTCGTTATACCAGCGTTCACAGTGGCAAAGGATGGAGCTTCGTCGACAAATGTGGAAGTTAGTGGATCGATGCACTCTTGTCTTAATAATCCACCTCGAATGTCATAATAAATCATTGCACGAACATTTTCACGAGTTAATTCCATGTTTTTGTTGACACACAATTTTTAAGTTAGTGTAAACAAAACAAATGACGCTCTATTGACAAAATGTTTGAAGTAGATTATGGTAAAAAATGTCAAACTTTCCATTGGAAACGTCAGATGGCACCTACAACATTCAGGGTTGCCAAGGCTCAAAATATAACTAGTGCCCCAAGTATTCATAATGTACGCTGGTAGAGAATAAGTATATAACGTTAAAACATATAAAATATGATATAAAAGGGAAAGGCCATTGCTAGCTATATAACTAGTAATATAAAATTACGAGAAATGCAGTAGTATCTACGTCAGCATGTAACGAACCTTGGATTCATAATTAAAATAATGGAAGTCTGTAAACATATATATGTAACATAAACTGTTATCGGATAGTATCATGAATCAGGTACATTGATACATGCTTATAATTCAAATACTTACGCTAAGAAAACGGTTGAAGGGAACGCTAACAGAAGCTTGTCAGACTTCGAGCAGGAAGGCCGTGTATAAACTCGTCTCTAAATAGACGCTAAAACTACGTATTTAAAGTCTACCAGTTACCTATATATGTTTTAAGATAAAAAGTTGATAGTGAATTGTGAATATTTACATGTGATTTATCTAAAATACAAGTGAAATAGTTAACAGAATACGTGTGTGCAAAATATTTTACCCTTCTCCATACCCAACACGACAAGACACAAGTGCTCTCCGACACAAATACAACAGCCGTGGCACAATTATAAAATAATAATTACAACATCCTAGCACACACAAGAGTACAGATTTACGATCATCATATTCCAGTCTACGAGGAGCTCAAGATACATCAAGATACAAAAATACGGGCATCAAGATGACCTACAGGTACGTAATATAGCATCCAATGTCATCAACGTAGTGGGGTCTTACCAAGGAGGAACCGCTACAACGAAAAGCCGGATAAATACCAAACTTGATATTTAAGTTCAGTATCTTCCAAGAATGCCACACGAAGATTTTTAGGAAAATCCCCCTAACCCAGATTACCCTTTACATGGAACATTTTTCGAAAGTTTTGATTTTCTCAAAAATGGCTCTAACAATTTTTATTAAAATATCACATATTTAAGATATGTTTATGACAAATGGAATGTATATCTTGAATTTTCTGGGAATGTGCCCGAAAGTCCTTTCATTCTGAATGACTTTCGCATAACTGGTAAACCGTAAGAGATAGACAAACTTTTACTACACAAAAAATGTGGATCTCGTTAAAACACACAATTTATGTAATAGATTTTTGTATGGTTGTCGAGTGAACCATTTTCGAGATATTCTTTGTTATTTGTTTGTATTTTCCAATGCTTATACTTTTTCTCAAATGGGAATTCGTTACTCGTTATTTTAATGTCCTAGACATGCATAGAGAATGGAATGCCCACATAGCAACCAGCTCTTAAAAGATTTGACTATCGCTTAAAGCCTACCATATTCCGTTTGCACCTATAAGAAAATTAGCAATAAGATAGTTTCTGCAAATGTTTATCTCGATTAATATGAAGTAGATGGAGAATAAGCGTTTGTAAAAATAGTTTGTACAAGAGTAGAGAAAGACTTGCGAGAGCAACACACAGATTTGTTTAAGTACAGAGTAAGCATTTTAGAGAAATTGTATGTTTGGCTGAAATGAGGTTAAACGCCGACCATACCGTAACAAAGGCCTCGACTGATGACAGTGGAGAGCTCCATGAAGTCACTCGCAGGACTTTATTGTTGCCCATGCTGGAACATCTCATTTTTATGGCCCTCTACTGCTCTTTAATTCGTGGAGAAGATCTGTGGTCACCATAAACACATTAACCATGATCATTTCTCCTCTTACTGTAGATATATCTATAACTTCAGACAAGGAATATACCCTATCATATGTGGTAGTTAAATTTTACAGTTTAAATATTTTCTGGATATTTACTTACTTTTATTTGTTAATACTTATATAGGATTTAATTCATGCGGCAGCTAAATATGAGCTGCAAGTTATTAATTTTTTAAGGTCAACAACCATTGCATAATAGATCGCCAGTTTATCACCAAGGTTAATGTTGGTGACTTTTTTACTGGAACCACAATGTACAACAGGTGTTAGCAAAGTATTCATTTATATGTAAGTATTCTTTTCTATTATTCAATATTGTCGAAAAAATACGAGGGTCGTCTAATAAGTAAACTTCCCTATTTTATAAAAAAAACAATTACACCCAATTGACCACGTTGAATTAATTTTATTTATATTGTACAATCCTTCTGTTACTTTTCTACATAGTCAACATGTTTTTCCTAGAACTTTTGGGGTGACACAAGTTTTTCCAAGCCAGTGTTGTTACCAGGTCGGGCCCTGTGCTCGCAACCAGCTGTTCAGTGATTTGACTTCATCATCGGTGTTAAAATGCTTCCCTTTAAGTTGGAGGAACATGTGAAAATGACTTGGGGCAAGCTCCGGTGAATACGGAGGATACGAGAAAACTTGCAAGTTGAATTTTGACCCAGGCGGAGCTCAGAAGATTCAACTGGGAGGTTTTCTCGCATCCTCCATATTCACCAGATCTTTTCCCAAGCGATCTTCAAATGTTCCCCTGACTCAAAGGTCATCTTGGAGGTAAGCACTTTAACACCGTGACGAAGATAAATCAGAAGTGAACAGCTGGTTACGAGCTTCTGGTTCACGCCAGCTTTTGATGTGAATGTAAAAAAATGTTCTCACATCTCAGATGTACACTGACTTCCATTTATGCCGTCCCCGCAGCTTTGTGAGGCATTCTATTGCCCTTCACAGTTGGGTATGTATAACAAGGAGGAGGTGCGTCTGTTTGCCTTTTCGCGTATGCAGTGTCGTCCAGTTCTAGATTATTCACATATCAGTATATAACTTTGACCAATAGCTTTATCACTTAAAATGACCATGTTAAAATAATATATAACTAAATAAAACCATGTTTGGCACAATATGTCCACGAAAAATATTTTAATGACAACATAATGTGAAACTGAAATATGTTATACGTTTTACTCCCAAAGAGAACAGATTTACTAGAAATTATTGGAATCATTTGTCCAATTAAAATATATAACTAATAAAACAATTTCTCCATGAAAAAGTACTTTAATGACAATATAATGTAAAACTTAAGTAAACTGTACTTTTTATTCTCAAAAGGGGACGTATTTGCTAGAAATTATTTTAATAATCTGTCCAATATCCATTCTTGTTCAATATCTGAGTTTTTACTTTCTCTACTACGTATAGTTAGTAGGGGAAGTATTGTATTCCACCCAAAAATTCAATACCGGAAATACATGTTTTGAGGCCTCCTGAATCCAAAAAAAGTATTTTTGAAAACATGTCCATGTGTGTGTGTGTGTGTGTGTGTGTGTGTGTGTGTGTGTGTGTGTGTGAACAGCATAACTCAGAAACGAACAGTCGGATAAACATCAAACTTGGTATTTAGGTCCAGTATCTTCCAGAGATGCGACACGAAGGTTCCCAAGAAAATCACCCCACCCCACATTACCCTTTACATGGAACATTTTTCGAAAATTTTAATTTTCTCAAAAATGGCTCTAACGATTATAATTAAAATATCATATGTTTAACATATTTTCATGACAAATGAAATTTATATCTTGAATTTTCTAGGAATGTCTCCAAAAGTATTCTTCATTGTGAACGACTTTTGCATAACTGTAAACCATAAGAGATAGACAAAATTTTACTACACAAAAAACGTAGATCGCGTTAAAATACACAATTTATGTCAAATGCATTTTTTTTTTTGTTGAGTGAACCATTTTCAAGATATTTATTGTTATTCCCTTAAATTTTCCAGTACTCGTTATTCTTGTTTTTTTGTCCTGGTAATGCAAAGAGAATGGAATACTCCACATAGCAACCAGCTCTTAAAATATTTGACTATCGCTTAAAGCCTACCAATTCCCCTTGCATCTACAAGAAAATTAGCAATAAGATTAACATCTCGATATCTCGATTAACATGAAGCATATGGAGAATAAGCGTTTGTAAAAATAGTTTGTACAAGAGTAGAGAAAGTCATGTGAGTGTAACACATCAGATTTTTAGTACTTGTTTTACTATCAATTGCTGTATAACATCTTTTTTGTTATAATGACCCATTTATTTGTGCAGGTGTGTACCTGTGCCGCCGCGGACATGTACTCCTTGTGGGCCAGCTTCTTGGCTGGACTAACCTGCGCGCCCTGTGTAATCGCCTTGCACTTTATCATGCTGCGATTGAGGAGTAAGTAAACTGAACAATGACCTCTAGGAAAGCTTTTTTTTTCTCTGTATGTTTTACTTTCTCTGCTACAGTAAGTAGGAGAAGTGTATATATAAATTTGATGTCAATATTGCACAAGAAAGACATGTTTTGAAGTTCCCTGAACCCCCCAAAAATTTAGAAAAGGTCCGTGTATAGCGTATGCGGGTCTGTCAACAGTATAACGCAAAAAAGAAATGTCCCATAAATTCTTAACTTGGTATATAGTTCAGCATCCTCCAAAGATGTGACACCAAGATTTTCAAGAAAATTCTCCAACCACAAACTACATTTTACATGGAGCATTTTTCATTATTTTTAAAGTTTTTTCAAAAATGGCTTTAACAATTTTGATTAAAGTACGTATGTTTAAGATATTTACATGGCAAATGAAATTTATATCTTGAATTTTCTGGGAATACCCTGTGAAGTCTTTTTTCATTCGGATGGAATTATACATAATTATGTATAACTGGTTAACCGTAAGAGATAGACAAAATCGTATTACACAAAAATGTAGATATCTTTAAAATACACAATTTATTTCAAATGACCTTTTTAGTGGAAATTTCCGAGATATATGCTGTTTGTGGTTTGAATTTCTCAATTCCTTTGTCATTTGTTAAAGCACTGTCACTATTCAGTTTTTCCTCGCGATATCATGGAAACAGTATGGAATTTCTAGGCCAACTATAGAGACCCTGTTTTTACACCTCTGAGAATCGATTCAGCTTTCTCTATCTCCTTGTACCTTCATATATATCGAAATGTGCATTGAAATTACTTCCTCAAAGATGTATCTCCATTAAATGAAGAAGATACACAAATAAACTTTCATAAAAATGGTGTGTAGAAGCTATATAAGAATAAACGATAAAAGGTAGAAAAAACTATGTGTATGTAACACACCATATTCTTATTCCTCCTTGCATTACAATTTCTTTCGTATCTATCGCTTAAGATATACATTTCATTTGTCATGAAAATATCTTAAACATACGATATTTCAATCAAAATCGTTAGAGCCATTTTTGAGAATATTAAAATTTTCGAAAAATGTACCATGTAAAGGGTAATCTGGGGTGGGGGGATTTTCCTGAAAACCTTCGTGTCGTATCTCTGGAAGATACTGAACCTGAATATCAAGTTTGGTGTTTATCCGACTGTTCGTTTCTGAGTTATGTGTTCACAGACACATACGGACATGTTTCCAAAAATACTTTTTTGGATTCAGGAGGTCTCAAAACATGTATTTCCGGTGAAATCTCGGTATCGACTTTTTGGGTGGAATGCTTTACTTTCCCTACTTACTGTACGTAGTAGAGAAAGTAAAAATAGTAGTTTACAACATAAAACAGATTTAGCAAACTGTATTTTATTGCTGAAGTTTCGTATAATATGAAATTAGAACCAAAACTATTAAAAAGCCAAAATCTTTTTAATCAAGTCCTTCTATGTCTTTCTTTGTCGTGACTCTATACTGTTAAAAATCGCTCAGCAAGATTATGTACTGTTAATTGCAATAAAAAGTATTGTAACACAAAAGAAAATTTCATAATGTATAACCTTCCTTCACGACTGCTAGAAGTAGAGTTGGGAAAATGAAACATATTGGCAATAAATTGCAAAGTGTGAGAAAATATTGTACAAACCGATTTTATTATTTGCTAAATAGATCAATAATTTCAGATGTACTACTTATTAAACCGTCAAAAAGGTTTTCAAGTAGTATCGAATATAAATGCATTAATTGCAAATTATTTTAAAAAAGCATATGTTTTCTATATTTTTATAAGTAATCACTTACTTGTTTTGACGGAATTAATTGTTCTTCCACACAAGCCGTGTGTTGGACAAGGTTGGAAAGGTAGAATCAGACAACTGAAAAAATTCAGTGCCAGTAGTAGGGAAATGGGCGTTCTGTATCACTTAATATGCAGGAATGTGCAATTAATATGCTAATTAGCCCCGCCCCCTCCCCACCCCCCGCAGTGCCTTGGTAGTTTTAGTTGCAGCTGTGGTCGTAAATCTTGTTGAGTACAATGGAAGCTTGACAGTTAAGCAAATAAGGTTATCCTTCACTTGTTAAAACGAACAAAGGGGTCATAAATTTAAGGTTCTGTAACAAAGGCGAGATGCTTTTCCTACCCCAATTCCACACGCGCCACTTCTGCACCTGTTGCAGTTACCCACCCCCACTTCCATTGTTTCTCGAACACGTGCGGGACCAAAGAGCTTGCTGGACAAAGGAAGGGATTTCTATTGTGTGCCTTTCTATTGTCCGGGGCAAGGCTACTTTCAGGCATACTCATTCCACTAGCTTTTAACAAAAGAACAATGCTTACTCTTCAGCTGTCAAAATGAACAAAGCCCATGATGAATTAGGGTCGTGACAAAACAGAAACAAGTTCTATTGTCCGGGGCAAGCCCTTATTTCTCATTCCACTGCCCCATAACAGAGCCGGTCCCTTTCCATTGTTCCAGGACCTGGTAGCTTAACAAAAGAATCTGAAGGTGGCTTCATGCTCGTCCTGTCTTTGTTCGCGTGAAAGAGAGAGAAGCTTGTTTACCAGCTCTACGTAAACAACGTCAGAGTCAGACATCATGATTTTTGCCCTGAGGGAGTTCTCTCCGATGTTTTACGAAATCCTACGAATATACCCGAGCATAGTTAACCAGCTGTTTGGCTCATTTCAGGCAGCGACTCCGAAAAAGCGTTTAATATTCATTTCATTACATGCATTAAACCTCTGCGTGGATATCCATAGATCGGTGTTCGATTCTTACTGTAATCAAAAGTTAATTCCTAATGAGAAATTGATGATTGATATTATTATATCATTACCTTAATTAATAAAAGGGCGTTCAGAGGATTGTAGCTCGAATCTTACCAAGTGAAACTCTAACGCGTAATAACTATTAAACCATGCACCGCCAGATTAAAAATGTATTTAACAAATATAATTTAATTTTTATATATCATTACCCCAATTAATGAAAGGGTGTTCAGAGAGTTCTAGCTCGAATCTTACGCGGCGAAACTCTAATGCTTAATAAATATTAAACTATGCAAGGTCAGATTAAAATGCATTTAACAAATATAATTTAATTTTTATATATCATTACAATAATTAATAAAAGGTGTTCAGGGGGTCCTAGATCGAATCTGCGAAACTTTAATGCGTAATAACTATTAAACTATGCACAACCAGATTAAAATATATTTAACAAATATAATTTAATTAATGAAAGGGGGTTCAGAGGGTTCTAGCTCGAATCTGCGAAACTCTAATGCTTAATAAATATTAAACTATATGCGGTCTTTAACAAATATAATTTAATTTATACGACATTACAGTGTTTAACGAGCTGTATTCTTAGGAACCCAGAGGCCCCTAGCTCGAATCTTACCCTGCAAAACGCTATAATAACTATTAAATTATTGAAGCAGGGAGCGGTCGGATTAAAATTGCATTTAACAACTATCATTGTTTATATTAAACCACCGCGTATACTTAGATATACCGATGCCTAGACACCATTCTTTCTTCTCTCTTTCTCTTTCTATCTATCTATCTCTCATATGATTTTCGCTACACGCTCTTCTTGCATAAACATTCATATGATTTCTCCTCGCATTCTTCTATTAACATTCATAGGATTTCACTACACGTTCTTCTTCTGAAAACATTCATATGGTTTTCAAAACACATTCCTCTATTGACATTCACATGATTTCTCCTCGCATTCTTCTATTAACATTAATATGATTTCACTACACATTCTTCTTCTGAAAACATTCATATGGTTTTCTCAACGCATTCCTCTATTGACATTCACATGATTTCTCCTCGCATTCTTCTATTAACATTCATATGATTTCATTACACGTTCTTCTTCTGAAACGTCCATATGGTTTTCTCAACGCATTCCTCTATTGACATTCACATGATTTCTCCTAGCATTCTTCTATTAACATTCATATGATTTCACTACGCGTTCTTCTGAAAACATTCATATGGTTTTCTCAACACATTCCTCTATTGACATTCACATCATTTCTCCGCGCATTCTTCTATTAACATTCATATGAATTCACTACACGTTCTTCTTCTGCAAACATTCATATGGTTTTCTCAACACATTCCTCTATTAACATTCATATGATTTATCCTCGCATTCTTCTATTAACATTCATATGGTTTTCACTACAGGTTCTTCGAATGAAAAGAGACAGAATGATGCAATAAAAACTAATTATAGCTCGGGATGCAAGACGCCATTTACGATTTGCTCGAAACCGGTCTGGATGCATGGGTTCGAATCCTAGGACTGATTACAAATTCATCTTCTAGTAACTCCAAAACTAATTAAAATAAAGACGGTAAATAAACTTTATTACTTTTATGCCATTAGGTCGTTTCTTGTGCATGTATATTAGAGTACCAGGTGTCATGGCTTCGATCCTTAATTTTAAAAACTCAATTATCTCAGAAACTAGCAGGGATAGAGGAGCGGACCAAAGCATGATTGTTAGATCCTATAATGCACAATTAATCCCTTATATAATTTCCAATCAGTTGTCCCTAGTTCGAATCCCGATCTTTCAGTGACTTCCTTAATTTTCCACTGTGCTCTAGAATATATCACTTAGATCAATGTTGTAACTGCATACAGGTCTTTTAAACATGACAAACTAATAGTATAAATAATTTTGTTTCCGGTGTTCTGAGTTCGAATACTGATTCAATGAAATTTACTTATAAATTTAATAACATAGTAAATAATTAAGATAAAGGCACCTAATCAACCTATTACGTTTATGTAATCAAGTAGTATCTTGCGGGTGTATATTCGGGTACCTGACGTCCAGGGTTCGATGCTTAAGTTTAAATCTCAATTATCGCAGAAATTAGCAGAGATAGAGCCGCGGACGAAAGCATGTTTGATAGCTCCTACAATGAACAATTAATGCTGTATATAATTTCCAATCGGTTGCCCCTAGTTCGAATCCCGATCTTTCAATGACTTCGTTAATTTTCCTCTGTACACTAGAATGTAACTGCATGCAGCTTTGTGTAAAGACATTATGGATGTACTCTGAGAGAGAGAGAGCCAGAGCGAGAGGAAGTGAAACAAGTAGGGATAGAAGTGCCGAGAGCCTCTGCGCATGCGCAGCAAGAGATGATGTCATTGGCTGCAATAATCACGTGAGTGTAAGCATCACAGCCATGATGACGTGCCGGCATCGCCTGGAGGGGGTTTAGATCCCTATATAAACAGATATCTGCTCATGTTAGAACTGTTGTGTACTTATTAACTTTACATTTAAATTTTTAAGAACTAAAAAACGCAAAGTTTTTAGTTTAAGAAGAGGTGCAACCCATCTACATGTGAAGCATTCAACAGGAAATAATGCAGGGTGAGTGGGTATTTAGATAACTATACAAAAATCACTGATGGTTTTACAATGCATTTATTTTTGTTTAAACGATACAGTACATGAAAGACGACTCGTTGCAAGAGCATCATATTTTCTAATCTGTACTTTACATTCACATGGATTTCTCTGCGTACTCTTCTCCAGTTCACAGGATTTTTTCTACTCATTCTTCTTCTATAAACATTCACATGATTTTCGCTACACATTCCTCTTACATAAACATTCACACAATTTTCTCCACTCATTCTTTGTTTCCCTGCAGGTTCATACTCTGTTAACATTCATACATTTTCTCTACTCATTCTTTGTTTCTCAACGCATTCATACGATCCTCGCTACACATTCTTCTTACATAAACATTCATACGATTTTCCCTGCTCATTCTTTGTTTCACTATACATTCACACACGATTTCCTCTACTCATTCTTTGGTTCTCTGCTGGCTCATCTTCAATGAACATTCACATGATTTTCTGTATTTATTCTTTGTTTCTCTACACATTCATACGATTTTTGCTGCACATTCTTCTATTAATATTCACACGATTTTCTCCATTCGTTCTTTGTTTCTCTACACATTCATAGGCATACTTACAAAACATACACACACCCTAGTTCTAATATAAAGAAGTGTATAACTTGTTCTTCAACTTGAATAATGTAGTGAAAATAATAATTCATGACAATGTCTGTTACATATTGTTTAGCTGATAGACTTAACAAGATGGTTGAAGAGCGTAGTTTCCTACCGACTCGTCGAGTTCAAGATCTCGAAATAGGTCTTAACTATGAGATAAAGTCCTTAAAGAGAGTTCAAACAAGATATGGTACCAGGATCGTATCTTCGCTGGAGGATTGTCAAGTGTTTGGCCAGAGCGCTATAATTCGTTAACCAATCAAGAGATTGCAGAAATACCTGGAAACGTATACCTCCAGTATAACGGTATGGCAGAGATGGGGAAATTTAAGAAATGTAAATTGTCTTTTTTACATGCAAAGAAGGTGCGTAGAAGTGTCAAACTTAAGTATTGAATGTTCTCCTATTTCACAATGAAAAATTCATAAATAAAATAACTGACTCATTGATATTACATATAAAGATACAAAAGATGCATATTATAAAAATTTACGAAATCACATCACATGCTTTGAGTTTAATTATATCTAGCGTATTTAATATAACTAAATATCCGAATGTTTATACAAATCTTTGTGCTTCATTATACATGTATCATATGCTTCATTTTACATGTATCATAACAAAACTGTAATTCTTTTCAGGTTGTCTTTACTTGACCAAGATAGTTTACTAAGACTTTCATTGTGCAATGTTTCAGGCTGTGCAAGAAGAGGAAGAAGAAGAGGAACAGCTTTGCAACCATGCAAAGGATGCTGACGCTGTTGGAGGGTAGAATATGCACCATCGGCACCTACAAGAAACATTTCGGCAAGAAACGGGTGCTGAGACATCTACATCACCGAAACACGTTAAGACAGGATCCTTATATAACATTACAGGGTATACGATGAAAAAATACGGACAATTTTGTATACAATTCAATGCATAGCTGAGAGTTAGCTCGAGCGAGTCTACCTATATTCACTGAAATCAAGCATTGTGTGCAATAATTTAAATGACTGAAATTACTTTAAATAATGGTGAAATTAGTATCCTAAAAGTCTTGAGCCCTGTATACATTAACAGCATTAAGACTGCTTGCCACACTGGAATAGAAATTATGAAAATAAAAAGACTTTCATTTAAATAATAAAGAAATTTGCATAACCTGCTGTTACAAGTATAATGACATACAGAAACAATGAGCCGGATGAGGAAGTGATGGAAATGTAAGATAAATAATAACAATAAAAAGAATTAAGGTATGTTTTTATTCATTAAAATCCTTGCATTCCTAATGAAAAATAAATCATTACAATGATTAGTTTAAGTTATGTCACAATGATCAAAAAGAGAACCGGCTTTAGATGCATTACTCTATCTTAAGTCAGAGCAACAAAAATGACAAATCACGGCTTCTCCATTTTAGATGCGGTGTCACTATTCAGGTAAATTCCTGTAACACAGCAGGTTGAGTATGCAGATCCGTGGTCCTAAATGGGTGAAACAGAGTCTTATCCAGCTAAACAGTCTTGAGGATCTCAGCATCAGAAAGTCGAATCACAGGTCTTCTCCACTCGATGAGTACACATTCTTTTCAACCTGAGACGGTGTAAAGTGTATAAATGTTCAACTTGACAAGGGATTCTAAACTCGTTGTTAGAGTCCAGAACTGATGTATTATATGGTGAAAACACATGTTCCTCTTCTTAGTGATCTTGTCGTCGAATCTCGGTGTCATTGAGGTGTCGGTAACATTGAAGATGCCCATGATTATAGGATTCTGAAGCCCAATAACTGTAGGAACTGCTAATTGCGTGATGTTAACCTGATGGGCGTCAAGGGCAGAGCAAGATGTGTGCGTCGAATCATTCCATTATTATATCCTCGACGTCGTTGACTTCTTCTTAAATCTATAGGCATTATGCCTATATCCTTGTTTCTAAAGGCATTGATATTGCTGTTATGCTCCCCTGTTTGCTCTATGAAGCGGATGATTATGAACAACAGGTAAAATTTGATTTGATGGTTCCTGTGAAATACGGTATCCAGGCGTAACAGATGGGAAAACTGATAGATGGAGTGGCCGCTTTTACTATCGAGGAAGGAGACTGGTGCAATACTGCGCTAAATTCGTATGATGCTCAACCTAAATATATTCACTAGGAAATCAGATTCAGACAGCTGATTAGATGGAATAACTTTGTCACTGAAGGGCCACAGAACGTTCCTATAGAACAATCACTGGAAAAAATCAAGAGTGAAAGGACACTTTAATGACATTTTTTATTATTATTATTATTATTATTATTATTATTATTATTATTATTCACTGATCTAATAAAGAAGACATTCGCATCCTAATATGAGGAATCTTAAAACATTGCACATACAAGCGGGATCTATGTAACTTAATCTTTTTTCAGGGTCAAGTATAGCCCTCTGCCAGAGTTTTTGAGTTCCCTTTCAGTCTCTGTCCCCCTCTTCGATTCGATATTCTTGCCCTTATTCTTCTTCACTCGTAGGCCTTTCCCTCTTGATTCAATTTCTTTGTTACGTCTCATCATTTCAGCAAGTTGTTTATCCGCAGCTTTTTTCTTATTTACAGCTGTAGCAATTTGTGATGCACCTCCAGCGGCGGCTCCTAGTGCTGCAATAATTGGTATGAGCGGTAGAAATCCTCCTCGTCTCTTCTTTTTGGTTCCGCCGCCAACAGATACCTTTCTCTCAATTTCCCTCTTATGCCTCATCATTTCGGCAATTTGTTTATCTGCTGACTTTTTCTTATTTACTGCTGAGGCAATTTGGGCTACACCTCCAGCAGCAGCGCCTAGAGCTGCAATAATTGGTATGAGAGGTAGAAATCCTCCTCGTTTCTTCTTCGTGGTTCCTACACCTGGAGCTACCTTTCCCTTCATAATTGCTGTTACTAGTCACGCTGCCAACTTTTTCACCTAATGTAACATCAGATGTTTGCACTCTTTTCCAAGTCGTTTCAGCCAGATCTTGTCAGCAATATTTCTCGAAGCAGAGACCTTATGCTGAGCGTAGGTAATGTCGCTAAGATTACACGATTCGTCTAACGGAATGATTCCAGGGTCTCCTCTCTTTAATTTTTCTCTAGCTTTACCCCAGTTCCTCAGTATATGTAACCAGGTAAATGTACTTCAACGGTTGCAGGCTAGTGAGAAAGTTAATTAAACCGAAACCTCTTGCGAGCTTAACCACCCTAGCTCTCACGTTATACTAATCGATTTTATTCGGGATAGTTCTTTTATATTTTCTCATTAGCGTATATACATTAAGAGCGATTTATTTTATTTTAGCTGTCAAGCTAGAGCGGATGAAGCAAGAATGCTCTCAGGCTATTCATATGTTAGACTTTGAAAGCGACTTTAGACGTGAACTTAGTGGAAAACTGTTTCATGTCAATGTTCTTGACATGCCCATCACGTAACCCATTCAGGGAAAAGGTGACCAGCAAAGGGAAAAATGTGACCAGCAAAGGGAAAAAGGTGACCAGTAAAGGGAAAAATGTGACCAACAAAGCGAAAAAGGTGACCAGCAAAGGGAAAAAGGCGACCAGTAAAGCGAAAAAGATGACCAGCAAACGGAAAAGGTGACCAGCAAAAGTAAAAAGGTGACCAGCAAAGGGAAAAAGGTGACCAGCAAAGGGAAAAAGATGACCAGTAAAGGGGAAAATGTGACCAGCAAAGGGGAAAAGGTGACCAGTAAAGGGAAAAATGTGACCAGCAAAGGGACAAAGGTGACCAGCAAAGGGAAAAAGGTGACCAGTAAAGGGAAAAAGGTGACCAGCAAAGCGAAAAAGGTGACCAGAAAAGGGAAAAAGGTGACTAGCAGAGGGAAAAAAGGTGACCAGCAAAGGGAAAAAGGTGACCAGGAAAGGGAAAAATGTGACCAGCAAAGGGAAAAAGGTGACCAGCAAAGGGAAAAAGGTGACCAGCAAAGGGAAAAAGGTGAACAGTAAAGGGAAAAATCTGACCAGCAAAGCGAAAAAGGTGACCAGCAAAGGTAAAAAGGTGACCAGCAAAGGTAAAAGTGTGACCAGCAAAGGACAAAAGGTGACCAGCAAAGGGAAAAAGGTGACCAGCAAAGGGAAAAAGGTGACCAGCAAAGCGAAAAGGGTGGGTGACCAGCAAAGGGAAAAAGATGACCAGCAAAGGGAAAAAGATGACCAGCAATGGGAAAAAGGTGACCCGCTCTCGCCAAAGGCTCTCAGATGCGTGTGCCATTTCGGTAAAGGATGATACATGAGCTTCAGACTCGTGCTAGCTAGACCAGTATCTCACTCAACTCTCGCATTCTCTGTGCTAACTATCAAGAAAACTTGCACTCTTACCTCTATGAATCCATTTCATGCTACTTGAATCTGCTTGTGCTTAATGAGATAGTTATAATTAACGGAATTACAACTATTATGTGTGAATGCTACAATATTTTGCTTAGTCTAATTCGGATATGACTGTTTATATGCATCAAAGCCTGAGAACATATATAAATACATAAATGTTGAAAAAATAGCTGTCTCGTGTTATCGTATACTAATTCAACATCTACAGTATACATTGACTAGTTTATATATACTGCTTGAGCATGAACACTCATAAAGACGGGCAATTACAGTCAATTTACGAGAATCTTGATTTTTCGTATGTTTCCCAAGGGGGGAGTAATCGCTTTGTTAAGTGCTGCATATGTAATAGACCTTTAAAAAACAGGACAATTTCAAGGCTTAAGCAACATAGGAGAAGATGCTGTAAAGCGATGACCAGCTGCGCATTGACTACAATACCCAAACGAGATCCTGAAATCTTCTCAAGTTCCGAAGAGCGGGATTCAAGATGTACCGTACTTGGAACCAGTTCAAGTGATCCTGTAATACCGTCAAGAGCTACCACTGATGAAACAATGAGAGCAGTTTCTTTGAATGAGCAAGCTCAGAATAAACACACCAATGAAAGCAAGCATACTAGTTGAAACGGCAACTCTAGGCCGAGCCCAAGAACTGTAATTATAGATAATTTATTAATTAACTTTTATTGATGTTAAATCGTACTATGTAAATATCTTTTTCTCATACTGCTTGTATATTTTAAGAAGGGTGATTTAACGTTATGTATCTATCTAGGTCACTAATATTAGTAGAGTTATAAACTGTTTAATGTAAATAATTTAAGCGCTATGTTCAAATACTGTCCACGGCGAAATGTTTTAGCTACAGGAATAGTGCTTTCGAAGGCAGAAAACCTAGCTTTATGACCTCTCCTCGGTCGCAGTGCCATTATTCCTACAGCGAGGGTGTAGCGCCTTTGTCCCTTTATTTGATAATTCGCCGTGACCAAGTGAGCGAGACAGATAGCCTAACGGTAAATGTAGGAAAAGCCGCGATTTATATTAAACTTGGACCAATGAGATCTCTGGAAGTTTATTCGAAATAGTTAGACGCGTCGAGTCGCGCTAAAAATGGACCAATAGGAAAGGAAGCAGCCCCAGAAGCCTGCGACTATAAAAGGATCTGTTTGGAGCAAATTCTGGGCAGTTTATCAGACAGTTTTCGTAATGTGCGGTCAGGGAGAGATGCTGCAGGATGTGTGAGATATCGCGCCAAACCAGGGAATCAAGATAGTTTTAGAAACACACCATAAGATCCGCTACTCGTAAAGAGATAATAAGCATATTTAAACTTCGTGTCATATCCGCGCCGTAGTTTAACAGCGGTGGACAGTATTTTACAGCGGCAATACCAGTTTTGTATACTAAGAGTGTTAATTAAATAAAAAGAAACGGCAGTGTCATCTTTTCATAAACAAAGCACGTCTATGTCTTCCTATATCACCACCCGAGATCTACGTTTTCCTTTACCGAGGATAAGTCCATGCTCCTATATAGTTTAAAGAAAACTACTGCAGCTAGCCGAGGATAAAAGTGAAGAGAACCAACACACGGCGAACTTCTGGAACCAACGGGAGAAGCATCAAGGTAAGCCTAACAGCACGGATGAGGAGGTGACTGCCGCAAACTGGCGCCATAACGTGGAGCTCGAAGGGAAGACCAGCTCGAAGCTCAAACGGAGGACTAGGAAACAACGAATAGAGGAAGAATCTTCAGAGGAAAGGGGCACAGCAGAACATAATTACAACGCGAACTTCTAGTCTACCTACGTGGGACAACAAAACAGCTGAGAGCATCGCTTCTAGAAATTCACCAGGATTCGAACCCGGGACGCATCAATTAACATAGGAGAAAGTACAGGTTATAACATTTATACAAAAACAAACAAAAAGGCATGCAGAGTAGTGATTCAGTTTTGTGAACACATGTTATTGAGAGGGAGTAAAGTCATTACTAGGGAGGTAGAACATGCTAACGGAACCATGAGTAGGTCAAGGGAAGATTTGAAAGAACTGAATGGGGAGGCTATTGTCAGCATAACACCAGATGGAGAAAATATGGGTGCAGCAGAGGTAGAAGTTAGGCTGGAAAGGCAATCACCGATTGAGCAGGTCATTGACGCAGGTCAAAACGAGCTGCTAATATTGCTTCAACATTTGAGCGCAAAGATAGATGAGCAGAGTAAGGAGTCAAACAGAAATTTGAGTGAACAAAGTAAAAATTTAGAAGGGAAATTAAATGAGCAGAGTATACAGATAGGTGAATATGTCAGAGAGGAAAACAGGAAGATGAGAGGGGAATTAGCTCAGGAGATGAGGGATATTTAGGTGAACAGGTCACCCGATTACAAAGTCAATTGGACTCCAAATTCAGTCAGCAAGGGAAGGTAGTGCAAGAAATTCAGGCAGGACAACTATGTCTAAGAAACGATGTAGAAAAACTAAGGAAGGATGTAGAAACAGAATTAAGTGTTACCAGCTTAGCCATAAAGGAGCAATTGGATGATGACTTAAGAGCTGTAAATGTTTCTTTAGAAAAAAAACAAAGTACATTAGAATCTAACATTCAAAAGGAGTTCAGAGAATTTAGAACAGTGTTAGAAAAGGATCAGGGAAAGATAAATGAACTTTCGTCGAAAATAACGGAACAGCTCTCAAATCATCATGAAATTGTGAAGAGGGTTGAAGAGCATGAAAATTGTGTAAAGGAGTTAAAATGCTCTATTGGTAGACTAGGGATAAGTGTGAGACAGAGTGATGATAGCTCACCCAGTGAAACTAGCACCACTTTTAGAGAGGCAAATGGAGGTCAAAGTCCAGCTGTCGACCCATATAATTTCAATTCAGGGCACCAATGTACATCTAATCATGCAAGCAATGCAAACTACCATTTATTAAATGAGATAGGGGTACCTACTTTCGAGGAAAACTCGGCTCATAATCCTAAACAATATCTAAATGACCTTGAGGAGTATTTCCGTTTGAAGCAAATTCCGGACGAGCTAAAGATGTTAATCGTTCGTAAAGGTTTACGTCAAAGCGTTCTCCAATGGGTAAGATTGACTTTGGGAGAGAATAATAATTTTGAATATTTCAGAAGGGCATTTTTGAATAAGTATTGGAGTACTAATACTCAGAACCAAGTGAGATCTATCCTAGTTAATGGCAAATACGATGAACGCGGAAACCTAAGCATGGTAGATTATTTACTAACCAAAGCACAGAGTAGGAGACTAATCGAGGCACCCATAAGTGAGAGGGATTTCATCAACATGATTGTACCCCATTATCCAGAACGCATACACCATTACCTACTCATTACGAAGCCAATCTCCATTCCCGAATTGATTGAGTTGGTATCATCATTCGAAACAAGTAGTAGGAACTACGGACAAAACTATACAGTTCGACCAATACCGGATAATGCAAGGAATGCGAACTGGAGAGGAAACGCGAGAGGGAACTATAACCCCAGAGAGAGATACTGGAACGACGTGCCTCAATCCGGGAACAGAAACTGTCAAAATAACCGTTTCAGGAGGGAAGGTGATAACCAATATCACATAAATGCTATACAAACCAGATCAAGATACAGGGGCCGTTTTAACTATAGGAGAGGCAGGAACGATGAAAACAGATCCAGGGAACATTATTTTTCTGACCGAGGGGAAAGCGATGTAGGAGAGGGGTATGAGGAAAATTACCCAGAAAGAAACGAAAGGAGAGAGAGAGACCTTCCCGGGGACATTTTAGAGGAAGCAGAGGAAACTATAGGCAAATGCAGAGAGAGGGAAATGTGGAAGAGAATAGCGGAGCACCAAATAGTGTCGACAACCCGGAAAACTAAGATGGGATCCATTCAAGAGCTCGAAGCGGATTCTAAGCGCGCAAAATTCTCAAATAAACAGAAAATGTGAAACAGGGCTCAAAAAATGACTTTATACTGGGAGAACTGATAACTACTATTCAAAATCACTCGGAAAAGGATCTGACAGATTCCCCTAGCATAAAAGTAGTATTATTGGATGAAGAATATAACGCTTTAATAGACTCTGGAGCCAATGTGAGTGTATGCAGCGTGAGGTTATATCAGAACCTGGTAAATAAAGGAATTAAGCTAATGACATTACCTATAAGGAACACGGTATGCCGGGTAGCAGTTAACAAAGAGGTTACCCGAATAAAAATGCAAGTAATGTTGAACATGAAAATAGGAAAAGAAAATTTTGAGTTTATTTTTCTGGTAATCAATAATTTGATTTGTGACATTTTGATTGGGTGTGACGTTTTGTTTGAATTAAGAGCTAGGGTTGATTTTCCTGATAAAATTTTGAAAATAGAGAAGAACAGAAAACCATTAGAAATCCCTTTTGTAGAGGGTATGAAGCAGGATACTTATAACAAAACCCAAGGAGAAGAAGATATCGCCGAAGAAAGATTTTTCGTACAATTAGTACAAACAGGTAGGAGTGAGAAACTAATTGCTATAGTACAAGGGGAAGAAACCGATGAGATGCATGCGTTCGCTCACAGGTTTTACAACGGATATACGGAGCACAATGAGAAAGATGATGGTTACGCCCGAAATAAAGAATTCCAAGACACCGGCAGCCAGGTAGAAGCAGTGGAGGGGAAAGTTACCCTTGCCGAGAATCTCACAGACACACAAAGGCATCTATTAAGGCGAATGTTACAAGAAAACAAAACGGTATTTTCGGACGTCCCAGGCAAGTGCAAAGCATACAAACACAACTTTACAGTGCAAAATATTGCACCTTTCACACATAAGTATCGGGATATTCCGATTGCATTAAGGGAGAGAGCCAAACAAGTGATCGATAAGATGTTGAGAGACCGAATAATACAAAAGTCAAATTCTCCGTACAGCAGTCCATTATGTTGGGTGACGAAACGCAATGGCGAACTTAGGATGACGATAGATGGTCGAAGGATAAATAAACATACACAACCAGACAGATTTCGGAGCGAAAGTGTAGAAAAATTGCTGTCAAAAATAACCAAAGGCAAGTATTTCTCCACTATTGATTTAACTGCGTCATACTGGCAGATTGAGCTTCACGAGGATGTTAGAAAGTATACTTCTTTTTTATTTTTTGGGAAACAGTTCGAATTTTTGAGAATGCCTTTTGGTATGCTTACGTCATGTAGTGGACTATTAAGAGCCATCGATAAAATATTTGGCGACTCAGCCGACGAATTTTTGATCCAATATATCGACGATTTTTTAATAGTTGATGAAAATTTTGATGAGCATATTAAACATGTGGATTATGTGCTTAGAAAGCTGAGAGAAAACGGTATGACGGTGAACATTAATAAATCCAAATTTTGCATCCGTGAGGTGGAATTTCTAGGTTATGTAATTAATGATAGAGGAATGAAGCCACACGAAGAAAGAGTAGCGGCTGTGAGAAGAATACCAGCGCCCAAGAGTGTTAAGCAGGTTAGGTCGTTTCTTGGAGTGCTAAATTATCAAAGCAAATTTATCCTGAGGTACGCCGCAGAAATAGCACCTTTGCGCGAATTACTTAAAAAGAAAGTGCGATGGAAATGGGACGAGGTACACCAGAAAGCTTTTGAAAAGATAAAAGAACTATTTGCAAAATCAATTCTACTAGAGAGACCCAAGGACAACCTACCATATGTAATTTACGTGGATGCTTCAGGTCACGGATATGGGTGTGTCCTAGCCCAATCAGATGAGGAAAATCAACTGCACGTGATAAGTACCGCTTCAAGAGGTTTAAGTCAAATAGAGAAAAATGCTTCGGTCACCGAATTAGAGATCTGTGCTGTGTATTACGACTACAGAAATTTAGATCATATATATATATATATATATATATATATATATATCTACAGAAGGTTACTATATACACAGACCATGTGAGTCTTTCATTTATAAAACGTTGTCGGCTTACGAGTACTAAATTATCTAGGTACATCCATGAGATTCTTTCATATGATGTTGAGGTGAAACACATTCCAGGAAAAACAAATGTCTTTAGCGATTTGCTGTCTAGGTTACATAACAACAGTGAAATACCGGAGAGAATAGAACGCCGTAAAAATGAAGTAACCTTAATGAGTATTGAAATACCCTTGAGTAAAAGATTGATAAAAGAATTAAAAGGAATAGGGGACCAGCAGCTACAGGATGAGAAGTTAAATAAATTAATAAAAAAGGCCCCAGAAATAGATGAAAATATCAAGGGAAACATAGGGGTAAAAGGGGGCGTGTTGTATAAACTACATGGCAGTGAAATACAGAAATGGAAGACGTATATACCTAAGAACATGGAGAATGAACTCATAAACACGTTCCATCAAGCTCTAGCACATTCTGGCTAAGAACGCGCCGTTTTAATGATCCAAGAAAATCAGTATATTCCAAAATTACACCACAAAGTAAGGAGAATAATTTCGACATGCTTACAATGTCAAAAAGCAAAGCCACTGAATATACAATACGAATACGAGACAACCTCCATACTAAGAGAAAAACCAGGCATGTTAGTGACCTTGGACTGTCATGGTGAGATGCCTTGTAGTAGATTTGGATTTAGGTATATAGTAGTGTTAATAGATGTATTTTCAAAATTCGTGAAAATTTACCCAGTCAGGAAGATTACAGGTGAAACATGCATAAGGAAGATAATGAAGTCGTATGTTACACAATTTGGAAAGATGAAGGCAATTTTATGTGATAATGCGTCAATATTTACCAGCAGAAAATTTGTAGACACCTTAAAAGAAAACGAAATCACGTTGTATCATTGCTCAAAATACCACCCACAAAGCAATCCCTGCGAAAGAATAATACGGGACATTTCGGTTTATTTGAGAATTTTGGCCAATAAAAAACACAGTGATTGGGCAAATCACTACCAACGCATCGAAAGTATTTTAAATGAAAGTGTGAGCCCTACTACCGGTTATAAGCCCATCGAGCTGATGAAGGGGAAATTAATGGAAACACTTGAAGGGGAATTACCACACACACTAGAAGCTAAAGATCCGAAAGCACTAACGGAAGAAGAGATGTTTAAGAAAGCTTTTGAAAGAATGGCAAATAAGGCGCAGAAAAGGAAAGAACAGTTTAAGAAAAAGAAACGAAAACACTGGTTGATCGAATTGGGAGACTTAGTATTGGTACGGGACAAGAAAAAGTCTAGCATTCTGAACAAAAGGTATCATAGAATGGAAAATTTATTTAAAGGTCCATACCGGGTGATTAACATTTTTGGCTCGGATACATTTGAGTTACAAGAAATAAAGAATTCCAAGATCGTAGGGAGATATCATAAACAGTTGCTCAAACCGTACAAATGTTTAGAGAATGAGAAGGGTGAAGAATGTAATGAAAAGAATCAGATTAGTTTTACTCGAAATGAGGTAGCAACCCTGTGAACAAATAGTAAAGGTAATACACCCGATAAATAAGGATGTAAAGAAATAAAGAAATGCATAATAATTATGTACCAATATGTATGTAAATAGATTTAATTTTTAGAACTTAATTTGGGTATTAGCGTATTTCTCTCCACCACAAATTATTCGTGAACGTGAAGTGTATTGTGCATAAGAATGTCTCTCGGAAAACCTGTTTTTAAAAGGGAGAGAGGGATCAACCATAGCAAAGTGTAAGAGTGAATGACCCAAGTGTAAACACCACTGGTTTGGCAGAACACTTGTGAAGGAACAGGTAGAGCGAAGGGTCTATGTAAACAAAACAAACCAACAAAGCACAAAATCAGAGGAATTATTCTGTAAAAGAAAATTGTATCAAGTGCTGAAAAATTTATTCTTTTCCAGAACAGGGCAATTTGAAACGGCAACCCTAGGCCGAGCCCAGGAACTGTAATTATAGATAATTTATTAATTAACTTTTATTGATGTTAAATCGTACTATGTAAATATCTTTTTCTCATTCTGCTTGTATATTTTAAGAAGGGTGATTTAACGTTATGTATCTATCTAGGTTACTAATATTAGTAGAGTTATAAACGGTTTAATGTAAATAATTTAAGCGCTATGTTAAAATACTGTCCACGACGAAATGTTTTAGCTACAAGAATAGTGCTTTCGAAGGCAGAAAACCTAGCTTTATGACCTCTCCTCGGTCGCAGTGCCATTATTCCTACAGCGAGGGTGTAGCGCCTTTGTCCCTTTATTTGATAATTCGCCGTGACCAAGTGAGCGAGACAGATAGCCTAACGGTAAATGTAGGAAAAGCCGCGATTTATATTAAACTTGGACCAATGAGATCTCTGGAAGTTTATTCGAAATAGTTAGACGCGTCGAGTCGCGCTAAAAATGGACCAATAGGAAAGGAAGCAGCTCCAGAAGCCTGCGACTATAAAAGGATCTGTTTGGAGCAAATTCTGGGCAGTTTATCAGACAGTATTCGTAATGTGGGTCAGGGAGAGATGCTGCAGGATGTGTGAGATATCGCGCCAAAACAGGGAATCAAGATAGTTTTAGAAACACACCATAAGATCCGCTACTCGTAAAGAGATAATAAGCATATTTAAACTTCGTGTCATATCCGCGCCGTAGTTTAACAGCGGTGGACAGTATTTTACAGCGGCAATACCAGTTTTGTATACTACGAGTGTTAATTAAATAAAAAGAAACGGCAGTGTCATCTTTTCATAAACAAAGCACGTCTATGTCTTCCTATAACACCACCCGAGATCTACGTTTTCCTTTACCGAGGATAAGTCCATGCTCCTATATAGTTTAAAGAAAACTACTGCAGCTAGCCGAGGATAAAAGTGAAGAGAACCAACACATGGCGAACTTCTGGAACCAACGGGAGAAGCATCAAGGTAAGCCTAACAGCACGGATGAGGAGGTGACTGCCGCATAGTGTCAACTCACCTAGATTAGAAGATATATACAAAGCGAATACAGAGGAGATGCTATACCGCTACACCAATCCTAATGATTTGGTAAACATGCTAAGGATACTAATAATGCTTCATACAACTGATAAAAATGACTTTTCGGATGCGATTAGCGACATTATTCAGAATTTAAAGCTGGGTGGTTTTATAGCGTGATTAGCATCTGCAGAACCTTGAAACCATGAAAGAGTTAGAAAGATTCCTCATATTAGGATGCGAATGTCTTCTTTATTAGATCAGTGAATAATAATAATAATAATAATAATAATAATAATAATAATAATAATAATGATAAAAATGTCATTAAATGTCCTTCCACTCTTGAGTTTTTCCAGTGATTGTTCTATAGGAACGTTCTGTGGCCCTTCAGTGACAAAGTTATTCCATCTAATCAGCTGTCTGAATCTGATTTCCTAGTGAATATATTAGGTTGAGCATCATACGAATTTAGCGCAGTATTGCATCAGTCTCCTTCCTCGATAGTAAAAGCGGCCACTCCATCTATCAGTTTTCCCATCTGTTACGCCTGGATACCGTATTTCACAGGAACCATCGAATCAAATTTTACCTGTTGTTCATAAACATCCGCTTCATAGAGCAAACAGGGGACCATAACAGCAATATCATTGCCTTTAGAAACAAGGATATAAGCATAATGCCTATAGATTTTAGAAGAAGTCAATGACGTCGAGGATATAATAATGGAATGATTCGACGCACACATCATGCTCTGCCCTTGACGCCCATCAGGTTAACATCACGCAATCAGCAGTTCCTACAGTTATTGGGCTTCAGAATCCTATAATCATGGGCATCTTTAATGTTACCGACACCCCAATGACACCGAGATTCGACGACAAGATCACTAAGAAGAGGAACATGTGTTTTCACCATATAATACATCAGTTCTGGACTATAACAACTATTATTTATCTTTATTATTTATCTTACATTTCCATCACTTCCTCATCCGACTCATTGTTTCTGTATATGTCATTACACTTGTAACAGCAGGTTATGCAAATTTCTTTATTATTTAAATGAAAGTCTTTTTATTTTCATAATTTGTATTCCAGTGTGGCAAACAGTCTTAATGCTGTTAATGTATACAGGGCTTAAGTCTTTTAGGATACTAATTTCACCATTATTTAAAGTATTTTCAGTCATTTAAATTATTGCTCACAATGCTTGATTTCAGTGAATATAGGTAGAATCGCTCGAGCTAACTCTCAGCTATGCATTGAATTGTATACAAAATTGTCCGTATTTTTTCATCGTATACCCTGTAATGTTATATAAGGATCCTGTTTTAACGTGTTTCGGTGATGTAGATGTCTCAGCACCCGTTTCTTGCCGAAATGTTTCTTGTAGGTGCCGATGGTGCATATTCTACCCTCCAACAGCGTCAGCATTCTTTGCATGGTTGCAAAGCTGTTCCTCTTCTTCTTCCTCTTATTGCACAGCCTGAAACATTGCACAATGAGGTCTTAGAAAACTATCTTGATCAAGTAAAGGCAACCTGAAAAGAATTACATTTTTGTTATGATACATGTAAAATGAAGCATATGATACATGTAAAATGAAGCACAAAGATTTGTATAAACATTCGGATATTTAGAGTTATTTCAATGCGCTAGATATAATTAAACTCAAAGCATGTGATATTGTGATTTCGTAAATTTTTATAATATACATCTTTTGTATCTTTATTTGTAATATCAATGAGTCAGTTGTTTTATTTATTAATTTTTCATTGTGAAATAGGAGAACATTCAATACTTAAGTTTGACACTTCTACCCACCTTCTTTACATGTAAAAAAGACAATTTACATTTCTTAAATTTCCCCATCTCTGCCATACCGTTATACTGGAGGTATACGTTTCCAGGTATTTCTGCAATCTCTTGATTGGTTAACGAATTATAGCGCTCTGGCCAGAACACTTGACAATCCTCCAGCGAAGATACGATCCTGGTACCATATCTTGTTTGAACTCTCTTTAAGGACTTTATCTCATAGTTAAGACCTATTTCGAGATCTTGAACTCGACGGGTCGGTAGGAAACTACGCTCTTCAACCATCTTGTTAAGTCTATCAGCTAAACAATCTGTAACAGACATTGTCATGAATTATTATTTTCACTACATTATTCAAGTTGAAGAACAAGTTATACACTTCTTTATATTAGAACTAGGGTGTGTGTATGTTTTGTAAGTATGCCTATGAATGTGTAGAGAAACAAAGAACGAATGGAGAAAATCGTGTGAATATTAATAGAAGAATGTGCAGCAAAAATCATATGAATGTGTAGAGAAACAAAGAATAAGTACAGAAAATCATGTGAATGTTCATTGATGATGAGCCAGCAGAGAACCAAAGAATGAGTAGAGGAAATCGTGTGTGAATGTATAGTGAAACAAAGAATGAGTGGGGAAAATCGTATGAATGTTTATGTAAGAAGAATGTGTAGCGAGGATCGTATGAATGCGTTGAGAAACAAAGAATGAGTAGAGAAAATGTATGAATGTTAACAGAGTATGAACCTGCAGGGAAACAAAGAATGAGTGGAGAAAATTGTGTGAATGTTTATGTAAGAGGAATGTGTAGCGAAAATCATGTGAATGTTTATAGAAGAAGAATGAGTAGAAAAAATCCTGTGAACTGGAGAAGAGTACGCAGAGAAATCCATGTGAATGTAAAGTACAGATTAGAAAATATGATGCTCTTGCAACGAGTCGTCTTTCATGTACTGTATCGTTTAAACAAATATAAATGCATTGTAAAACCATCAGTGATTTTTGTATAGTTATCTAAATACCCACTCACCCTGCATTATTTCCTGTTGAATGCTGCACATGTAGATGGGTTGCACCTCTTCTTAAACTAAAAACTTTGCGTTTTTTAGTTCTTAAAAATTTAAATGTAAAGTTAATAAGTACACAACAGTTCTAACATGAGCAGATATCTGTTTATATAGGGATCTAAACCCCCTCCAGGCGATGCCGGCACGTCATCATGGCTGTGATGCTTACACTCACGTGATTATTGCAGCCAATGACATCATCTCTTGCTGCGCATGCGCAGAGGCTCTCGGCACTTCTATCCCTACTTGTTTCACTTCCTCTCGCTCTGGCTCTCTCTCTCTCAGAGTACATCCATAATGTCTTTACACAAAGCTGCATGCAGTTACATTCTAGTGTACAGAGGAAAATTAACGAAGTCATTGAAAGATCGGGATTCGAACTAGGGGCAACCGATTGGAAATTATATACAGCATTAATTTTTCATTGTAGGAGCTATCACACATGCTTTCGTCCGCGGCTCTATCTCTGCTAATTTCTGCGATAATTGAGATTTAAACTTAAGCATCGAACCCTGGACGTCAGGTACCAGAATATACACCCGCAAGATACTACTTGATTACATAAACGTAATAGGTTGATTAGGTGCCTTTATCTTAATTATTTACTATGTTATTAAATTTATAAGTAAATTTCATTGAATCAGTATTTGAACTCAGAACACCGGAAACAAAATTATTTATACTATTAGTTTGTCATGTTTAAAAGACCTGTATGCAGTTACAACATTGATCTAAGTGATATATTCTAGAGCACAGTGGAAAATTAAGGAAGTCACTGAAAGATCGGGATTCGAACTAGGGACAACTGATTGGAAATTATATAAGGGATTAATTGTGCATTATAGGATCTAACAATCATGCTTTGGTCCGCTCCTCTATCCCTGCTAGTTTCTGAGATAATTGAGTTTTTAAAATTAAGGATCGAAGCCATGACACCTGGTACTCTAATATACATGCACAAGAAACGACCTAATGGCATAAAAGTAATAAAGTTTATTTACCGTCTTTATTTTAATTAGTTTTGGAGTTACTAGAAGATGAATTTGTAATCAGTCCTAGGATTCGAACCCATGCATCCAGACCGGTTTCGAGCAAATCGTAAATGGCGTCTTGCATCCCGAGCTATAATTAGTTTTTATTGCATCATTCTGTCTCTTTTCATTCGAAGAACCTGTAGTGAAAACCATATGAATATTAATAGAAGAATGCGAGGATAAATCATATGAATGTTAATAGAGGAATGTGTTGAGAAAACCATATGAATGTTTGCAGAAGAAGAACGTGTAGTGAATTCATATGAATGTTAATAGAAGAATGCGCGGAGAAATGATGTGAATGTCAATAGAGGAATGTGTTGAGAAAACCATATGGACGTTTCAGAAGAAGAACGTGTAGTGAAATCATATGAATGTTAATAGAAGAATGCGAGGAGAAATCATGTGAATGTCAATAGAGGAATGCGTTGAGAAAACCATATGAATGTTTTCAGAAGAAGAATGTGTAGTGAAATCATATCAATGTTAATAGAAGAATGCGAGGAGAAATCATGTGAATGTCAATAGAGGAATGTGTTTTGAAAACCATATGAATGTTTTCAGAAGAAGAACGTGTAGTGAAATCATATGAATGTTAATAGAAGAATGCGAGGAGAAATCATATGAATGTTTATGCAAGAAGAGCGTGTAGCGAAAATCATATGAGAGATAGATAGATAGATAGATAGATAGATAGATAGATAGATAGATAGATAGATAGATAGATAGATAGATAGATAGATAGATAGATAGATAGATAGATAGATAGAAAGAAAGAAAGAAAAAGAGAGAAGAAAGAATGGTGTCTAGGCATCGGTATATCTAAGTATACGCGGTGGTTTAATATAAACAATGATAGTTGTTAAATGCAATTTTAATCCGACCGCTCCCTGCTTCAATAATTTAATAGTTATTATAGCGTTTCGCAGGGTAAGATTCGAACTAGGGGCCTCTGGGTTCCTAAGAATACAGCTCGTTAAACATTGTAATGTCGTATAAATTAAATTATATTTGTTAAACACGTTTTAATCTGACCGCACATAGTTTAATATTTATTAAGCATTAGAGTTTCGCAGATTCGAGCTAGAACCCTCTGAACCCCCTTTCATTAATTAAATTATATTTGTTAAATACATTTTAATCTGGTTGTGCATAGTTTAATAGTTATTACGCATTAAAGTTTCGCAGATTCGATCTAGGACCCCCTGAACACCCTTTTATTAATTATTGTAATGATATATAAAAATTAAATTATATTTGTTAAATGCATTTTAATCTGACCTTGCATAGTTTAATATTTATTAAGCACTAGAGTTTCGCTGCGTAAGATTCGAGCTAGAACCCTCTGAACACCCTTTCATTAATTAGGGTAATGACATATAAAAAATTAAATTATATTTGTTAAATACATTTTTAATCTGGCGGTGCATAGTTTAATAGTTATTACGCGTTAGAGTTTCACTTGGTAAGATTCGAGCTACAATCCTCTGAACGCCCTTTTATTAATTAAGGTAATGATATAATAATATCAATCATCAATTTCTCATTAGGAATAAATTTTGATTACAGTAAGAATCGAACACCGATCTATGGATATCCAGGCAGAGGTTTAATGCATGTAATGAAATGAATATTAAACGCTTTTTCGGAGTCGCTGCCTGAAATGAGCCAAACAGAATGCTTGTTAACTATGCTCGGGTATATTCGTACGATCTCGTAAAACATCTGAGAGAACAGTCCCTCAGGGCAAAAATCATGATGGCTGACTCTGACGTTGTTTACGTAGAGCTGGTAAACAAGCTTCTCTCCCTTTCACGCGAACAGGGACAGGACGAGCATGAAGCCACCTTCAGATTCTTTTGTTAAGCTACCAGGTGCTCGAACATTGGAAAGGGACCTGCTTTGTTATGGGGCAGTGGAATGAGAAATAAAGGCTTGCCCCGGACAATAGAACTTGTTTCTGTTTTGTCACGACCCTAATTCATCATGGGCTCTGTTCATTTTGACAGCTGAAGGGTAAGCATTGTTCTTTTGTTAAAAGCTAGTGGAAGGAGTATGCCAGAAAGTAGCCTTTACCGGACAATAGAAAGGCACACAATAGAAATCCCTTCCTTTGTCCAGCAAGCTCTTTGGTCCCGCACGTGTTCGAAAAACAATGGAAGTGGGGGTGGGTAACTGCAATAGGTGCAGAAGTGGCCGGATGTGGAATTGGGGTAGGAAAAACATCTCGCCTTTGTTACAGAACCTTAAATTTATGACCCCTTTGTTCGTTTTAACAAGTGAAGGATAACCTTAATTGCTTAACTGTCAAGCTTCCATTGTACTCAACAAGATTTACGACCTCAGCTGCAACTAAAACTACCAAGGCACTGCGGGGGAGAGGAGGGGGCGGGGGTAATTAGCATATTAATTGCACATTCCTGCATATTAAGTGATACAGAATGCCCATTTCCCTACTACTAGTGCCATAGACGAGATTTGAACCACGGATCTCCCGGTCTCCATCCGGTTGCTCTAAGCACTGAGCTACCATGGCAATATGCCGGCATAACATTAAATTCCCCACCTGATTTACATTTTTCGCGGTAAACCACAAAGCGATCCCTAAATCCGAGCCCTGATCATCACTTTTTATTGGTATATAGGCTAGCAATCACCAAATGAGGAATAGGGCATGTTAAGATATATACGGACAGTATTGGAAGCCCACACTCTACCAAAAGTACTGACACCATTCCGTACACAAGTGAGGTAACCAGGAACCGCATTGTTACAATACGGGAATGTGGCCGCACAGTGGCTTAATTGTGCTAGTAGTTGGGCATGCAGAACGGACTGTGCTGTTATGGGTGAAAAGGTTTTAGGAGTGTAAAGGGGGCCTTAAGACAAAGCAAAAGCAAGGAAGGCCAAAGAAGACCACGACACAGCTATTCTAGAAGTTCGCAATGAGAATCTCTTCTTTCCAGCTACAAGAATAACAAGAATTTAAATATTCCTATGGCTGCTGAGACGGTCCGACGACGACTCCATGTTGTTGGCATCTGACATCGCAGACCTGCAAGAAAGGATGCCCTTAAGCAAGAACACAGAGAAGCTCGCATGGCCTTCCATCTCCAACATCTGCTAGCAAGTGAAGACTTCAAGATAATATGATCTGACGAAAAAGAGTTTTCTTCAGACGAGGATGAGAGACTGCTTTTGTGGCGACCCGACAACACTCGCTTTACCCTAATCAAGTTGTTGCCACTGCACGAAGTAGCAGGACCGTATGGGGTTAGATGAGCGCCAATGGAATGGGGGAACTGGTTGTTGTCTCCTCTGATATGGACTCCCAAGAATACGTGGCAGTCCTGGAAGGACGGTGCAATCTATCTACCCAGAAGAGGAAAGATACATTTCATGCACGACAACAAAAGTGTGCATACATTCCGGACTACTGAGGCTTGGCTTCAGCAAAACCCAGACATTTCGGTCTCCAAACCTTAATCCAATTGAGAATGTCTGGGCAAAAATGGTTCTTCACTGGGAATAACGTCAAGAACGCACCAAATGGGCACCGAGAGAACAAGTCTGGGAAGTCTGGGAGAGTATGACGAGGAGACTCAAATCTGCATCTCTTTAGTTTCCTTAATGTCTCAGAGACTAAATGAGGTCATTGAAAGTCAAGGCTGATTGTCTTCCTATTACTTACTTACTTAGTCGGCTTATCGTCCTCGTATGTAGGACTTATAACCGTGCCTAGGGTCAGAGACCTGTAGAGGAGCAGACGAACATTGAGTCAGAGAATGAGGAACCAGAACGGGGGATCAGCCCGTAGCCAGGCATGAGAGTGAGGCAAGAAGCCCGCCTTGGTGGGCCGCTGGTCTAACCCCTCGGCCACGGCGGAGCCTAGATCTTCCTATTAAAGAAATAATACATGAAGTCACCCAAATGTTTTGCAGTACTATTATTTTTATTGCATTTATTGTAAACACATTGCTATTGCATTTCACATATGGTGGATTTATATTAACCGAAATAGGTTGATTTCTATAAATATACAGAATGTAACAAAAATTTACGGCAGCACAAATTGCAGGACACATTCCTCACACGTAGACGAAGAAATTATGTTATATGAACATGGGTCTGGAAACGCTTTGTTACCATGTTACAACTCATTTTCTCTAACTCATTAATCATGAGAAACACACACGAACAGAACGTACCAGCATACCACGTGCAACTCTTTCTCACAGGAGATGTTCAATATGCCCTCCGTGAGCATTGATACATGCATCAACCCGCCGCTGTAGTAAATCCTGGATGCGTTGATGTATTCCTGGAGTATTGCTTATGATTTCGCAACCTTCCATAATACCACGGAGAATGAACATCTAATACTGGGGTTCGATACACAAGAGCTTTCAAATGCCTCCACAAATAAAAGTCCAGTGGGTTTAGGTCCAGGGAGCGAGGAGGCCAGGCAATAGGTCCACCTCTATTTATCCATTTATCACCGAATCTATTATTTAGAAGCCGACGGATATTAACACTAAATTGAGGAGGTGATCCATCGCGCATGAAGCATATGTTTTGTCGCACATCTGCTAACAGAGCAGGTAAAACATTATCTACGAAATTATGGTAACTTTTTCCGTTGAACCTGGGTGGAAGACCTGAGGTCCTATCAGACAGTCACCAACAATGCCGGCCCAAACATTGACAGAAAATCTTTGTTGATGAGTTGCTTCAACAGTTGTGTGAGAATTGACGTCAGCCCATACATGTCGATTGTGATAATTTACAATCTGATCTCGCTGAAACGATGCCTCATCTGTGAACAGCACCGTTGCACTAAAATTAGGCTTAATATTTTGTTGCATAAACCATTCGCACAAGCGTACCCTGCAGGAAAATCAGCTGTTGATAGTGCCTGCACACGCTGTAAATGGTATGGATATAGCCGGACCTCGTGTAACACTCGCCAGACCGTCATTTGGTCAACATTCATTGTTACAGCTACTTGCCTTGTACTGACATTAGGGTCGTCGTCAACTGCCTGAAGAATTGCCGCCTCCCGTTGCGGTGTCCTCGTCTTTCTAGGCCTCCCCCTGTCGCGAGAATCAGGCTGAAATGTCCCATGTCCCCTAAGACGACGATCAATGGCTTCAAACGTTTTCCTATCGGGGCACATTCGTCCTGGAAATCTCTCCTGGTACAAACGTTGAGCGCAAGCGCCATTGCCGTCTGCTAATCCACATACCAAATGGACATCTGCCATCCCAGCATTTGTGTACACTGACATTGTACGAGCCAAGTCTGTGATCAACTCTACTAGTACGTAGTAAGCCGTGTGCTTGTCAAGGTCGTACTGCTCACTGGAACAGTTGATGTTACCTGTAAACAAGCAATGACGTAAGTTGCATGGCAACAAGGACATGTAAAACAAAACACTGGCGCTACACCTACGATAATGACAACGTAACCAGACGTAACCAAGAGTGCATGTTCCCCATGATTCTAACGCTCTGTTCGTGTGTGTTTCACATAATTAATGAGTTGTAACATCATAACAAAGCGTTTCCAGACGCATGTTCATATAACATAATTTCTTCGTCTACGTGTGAGAAATGTGTCCTATAATTTGTGCCGTACATTTTTGTTACACCATATATACAATTATATTTTGTGCTACTAGTGCTATTAAAATGATAACCACAATGTTAATCTTTGTATTTGGCACAGTTTACTGACTATGTAACTATGTGGTGAAAAGGGAGGTTAGACGCTAAAAATAGATAAATAAATAAATAAATAGAGTTTAATTTTTATTTAGTTCACAATTATGATGATAGTGGTAATAATAATAATAATATTACTGTGGAAAACATTCGGGATCATTGCCAAGATTCGAACCATAGGGCTTTGCCTTTGCATATCGACGCTTTGGCACTGAGCTCTCGTGGTCTCCTGCCACCAGTAAAACCGAATCTAATGCATCTGACTCTACCTCTAACTGGTCCCATGTCGTAGATTTACAGCACGTAAAAGAACCTCAAGCCTGATAAAGAAGTCTCTGAGCAACATTGCCGGTCTTTCACGTCCAGTATAGAATGGGACGCTAAGGACCGCAGCAGTTAAAGAGCCTCCATAAATAAAACTGAATTTAATTTCTACCTCTAACCCCAATCAGAGGAATGTTTATGATGAGCATACAAACTTTTAAGGCTTGTATTGTTTCATTTAGCTTCAACATGTAGCAAAATCTCTCTTCTTATGTTTACTAACATTTGTGTTCATAGCAGTGATATTTTTGTTTTCCTTTTAGCCATGATGTAACTTAACCGAATAATCTATGCACTAAACCCTAATTACCACTTAAAACTATCTAAAAGCTGCAATACAATAAAGTACACAATGCCCACAGCACTTATTCATGCGAAAGAAGTAATTAAAAGCAAACAAAATACCAAGAAGTAAACACTTTCGCAAAACTTCCACAAAAATGAACGAAAATAAAACAGTAAACAATGTCTATGCCTATAAACGCAAGCTTACCTTGATTTGCAGAGCCATCTATTCAATTAAACTACGGTGCTATGATAGCATTCCTAAATTGTGGTATTCTTTATTTTTAAAATGTAGATAAAAAATAAGAATTAATTTACACCAAGCGCCCACGTGACGCCCCCCCCCCAAGGAATTTAATTGACTGAACGGATTGCAGCAGCTATTTGAAATTTCATAAATCATTACTTAGAATTAAGATATTGATGTGAAACTGCCACTAAAGGATTCCTCATAAAACCTAGATTTTTTGTGAGAAAAACTAAAAATCGAAAAAACTACCAAAATAGCTAAATTTCAGTAACGCTTCTCTTGCCTTAACACACAATTTAAACGAGAAAATATTAGAATCAACCGCGACAAAACGGTAAAGCGAAAGTGGCAAAAATGATAAGAATACACAATCGAAGTAAAATAAATACAAACATTAGAATTATATTTATTATATAGCGTTATAAAATAGTTTAAAATGACAACTGAAGCTGTGACGAAACAACTATGCTATAAATGGAATCAGTATTCCGCTTGAAACGTCTGCAGAATTTTATAAAGAAGCTTGGTGTTATGGCTTTCACGCCCACCATCAGCCAAAAAACCTCAGTTGAAGAAGTATTGAAGGAGGAGTATTATATTCCAACTGTTGGGGATCCGAACTTGTAGTAGTTGCAACCGCACGTATAGTAAACAGTTTCCGGTAGCCTTCGCCCCAAATGTACTTTCAGGTGGCCTTTGCCCCAAGTTTAAAAAAAATATTAACTTTGTAATTTAACTGTTTCTTTAAATATTTAATATTTATGTTTGTCTGCGTCAGTATTTTGCTCTAAACTAGGTAAAGCTGCAACAGAAGCCCATTAAATGCTAATAACAGCTTATGTGGAGGACGTTATGGGCAAAAATAAAGCATTTGAGTGGTTTTCGAAATTTAAAGGTGGTGTGACATCAGTTAAAGATGCAGATCGTTCGGGGCGACCCTGTTCCAAAATAACTGATGTAAATATCAATCAGGTGAGGGAAATGGTCTTAAATGATAGGCACATTACAATAAGAGAACTTTCTGACTCATTAGGACTCTCCTTTGGAAGTTTCAAAGCATTTTGAAAGACAATTTGATGTTCCTGCATCAAGACAATGCGCCCGCAAACAAAGCACTTTCTGTTCGCCAATTTTTGGATCAAAATAGGATTGATACTGTTCCCCATCCCGCCTATTCTCCAGATTTGGCACCAGCGGACTTTTTATTTTTCCGCGACTTAAAATGCGGCTCCGAGGACACCGTTTTGAGGACATTGATGTGATCCATCGCGAATCACAGAAGGCTCTGAACATGTTGAAAGAAGAGGCCTTCCAGAGGTGCTTCCACCTGTGGCAGAAGCGCTGGGACAAGTGTATCAACTCCCAAGGAGACTACTTCGAGGGTGACAGTGCAGATTAGACAAAAAAAACTGTTGTGTAGGATTTATGACGTCATTCCGGAAACTTTTTGATCACACCTCGTACATCCAAGAGGTCACGAAGCGGACAACAACTACAATAGCAAACAACACATTGTTTCAGTGCGGTTGTGGGAGCGAAAATAGAAATAAACTGTTGTGCGATCGACAAACTCAAGGTAAAGTGTTTGAAAACTATTTCTCAGAAAAGGAGGATGTAATTAAGGCAGGTCCTCCAAAGTCCGTACTCAGTATTATAACTAACATTAAAAAATGTGTAAGGCATTTCATCATCAAAGTTTATGAAGGTGAATCACGGCTGTGTGGTTATAAAACCTTAAACAAACTGTTTTGTTGGTCATATCTTCGTTTTTTTAAATAAAAAGTGTGTCTGGAATTCCAGCGGTTGTGAAGATTTAAATAACATTTATAAGGCAGCCAAAAAAACACAACTATTCTTGTAATCATATAATATGTGAAGAACAATTAAACATTTTCGGGAAAACTCCAAGAATACAATTTTCATTCAATAGTCAGTATAACTTTCAGTTGAGCAGAATAACAATGTAGAGAAAAAGAATAGAGCTTTACTTTCTCATTTTCTACGGGCTGTATGCTTTGAGGGAAACAAGCACCTGATTTCCATGGCCATAGTGAGAATGAAGGATCTTCAAACAGAGTAACTATATTGAATATTTAAATGAATTAGCAATACATGATACCTCCCCAAAAGAGCACTTGGAAAAGTGGAGTGGTTTTGTGCAACTTCAACTGATATTCAGAACGACTTAATTTCAAATGCGAGTGCCGCCTTGACGCGTGAAATTAAGAAGGAAATTTCTGGCACCTTCTTTGTTTCATTGATATTAGATAAAATCCCTGACATAAGTAGTAAACAACAACTCTACCGTTTTCCGATACATAACTGTTGACGGAAGTATTGAAGAGAGGTTTATTTGCTTTACAGATGTAAGTTCTGACAGTAAAGCAGCTTCTCTCTTGAATAATCCTCTCAGTATTATTAATGAATTTTCTTGTTTAAATGAACTACATAATTGCCAAAACATATGATGGGACAGCAGTCATGGTAGGGAACACAATGGACTGCAGTCGAAGCTGAGAGAACATTGTAAACCTGCTCACCAGTTAAGTCTAAACTATGCACCAGCAGTGATGAATTCAACTACAGTCAATCGTTTTTAGAAACTGTTGTTATCATAGGGCAAAGCGTATCTCAAAGATTTAGTGAAATTTCAAAGTTACACTTCCTCTGTCTTCTTGACCATGCACAATTATCTAATTCCCCCACCAAAAAAAGTTCCCAGAGGAGGAATTTGGAAATTTGAAAAAATTATTGAACATTTTTTTATTTTGTTGCTATAAAAAGTAAACCGTGTGTGATTTATGGTGATCCTGATATGAAAACATTTAGTGTTGTAGAGCCTCACCAATATATAAGGACAATAGAACTTTCTACAGTGTTCGCTGAAACCTTCAAACTGACGGCTTTGGTCCCGACTATACCAAAAAAATCAGATGTGTTACACTGACATGACTTTCTCTACTCTTGTACAAACTATTTTTACAAACGCTTATTCTCCATATGCTTCATGTTAATCGAGATGTTCATCTTATTGCTAATTTTCTTGTAGATACAAGGGGAATTGGTATGCTTTAAGCGATAGTCAAATATTTTAAGAGCTGGTTGCTATGTGGAGTATTCCATTCTCTTTGCATTACCAGGACAAAAAAAAAACGAATTCCCATTTGAGAAGAAGTATAAGTATTGGAAAATTTAAGGGAATAACAAGCAATATATCGAAAATGGTTCACTCAACAAAAATGTATATAACATAATTGTGTATTTTAACGCGATCTACATATTTTGTGTAGTAAACTTTTGTCTATCTCTTATGGTTTACCAGTTATGCAAAAGTCGTTCACAATGAAGAATACTTTTGGAGACATGTCCAGAAAATTGAGATATACAATTCATTTGCAATAAAAATGTATTAAACTTATGGTATTTTATTCAAATTCGTTAGAGCCATTTTTGAGAAAATTAAAATTTTCGAAAAATGTTCCATGTAAAGGGTAATCTGGGGTGGGGGATTTTCTTGAAAACCTTCGTGTCGCATCTCTGGAAGATACTAAAACTAAATGCCAAGTTTGGTGTTTATCCGACTGTCCGTTTCTGAATTATGCTGTTTACAGTCACACAGACAGACACATACACGGACATGTTTCCAAAAATGTTTTTTTTTATTCAGGGGGCCTCAAAACATATTATTCCGTTGAAATCTCGGTATCGAATTTTTGGGTGGAATACAATACTTCCCCTACTTACTATACGTAGTATAGAAAGTAACTACTGTCCATTCCAAACCAAAGTACCTTTCACTGAAAACAAACTTTTTGCATTATCCGCGCGAAAGTAGTTCGCAATCCCCAACCATAATGGCTGCTTCTTCCCCTCCCACGTGCTTGTTGAACATTATTTAATCTATAAAAAGGCGCCCTGTGTGAGAATCATAGTTCAAAATGCAACCCGAGGTAGCAATCGATTTTATAAGTATGTGGCAATGAACATTTTACTTGCGTTAATCACAATCCTCCGGCAAAAGTGCAACACCCAAATCTGAATCCTCCGAAGATTACTCAGCTGACATATCGGAATCAGAACTACTCTCCAAAATAATGACAAGCTTATTCACAATTCCACAGCACTGTCGCACTTAAAACAAGTTCCCACATTTGATTCTCCTCTTCTACATATGCTTTATTATGTCTGTTTATATTGCTTGCTCGCTTTGGTTACACTTCTCACTGAAACACCTGTAAAATCCGATATTAGTTTCGTAATATGCACTAATGCAAGTGTCGGGTATTTTTCTAATAGTGAATTGAATATATGAAGTATTGCTTGTTTTTTGCCACTTTCTAATTGTTTCCCTCTTTTGTGTTTGAACAGTTTATTCGCACTACACGGACCTTCTTCTGCCATGTGAATTCAAATACCAACTGACTAAATCACAAGATTTGACCTGAGCTGAGCTGAGCATATGTGTGCTAGCGTATTATGAATGACCGTTCGCTTATCATATTTCCTGTGTTATGCAAAGTGTTTATTCGGTACTCAGATAGCACCTCTGGGAATTCATTGCTGCATTTCTCGTATATGTAAGAGAATGGCAGTCATGCATACGGTTGGCATTAACAAGCAAGATGCTCTCGGCGTTAGCGCAATAGCAGACGAAAATAATATTTTGTAATCTCTTTAACAGCTAGTATATATCCATTACTTTAACGATGAGTTCTTATGATAACCGTAATAAAATGTGCAGTTCTATACCTTTCCTGCTCCAATATTTCATAATACAATGCATGTATTAAGGAACTATTTACGTTGGCGTAAGAGTGTGTTCTTGGGTTCGTGACAAGTAGAAGCACCTGCTTCTGTTTACATCAGAGGGAACTCTGGTTTGGAATGGACATTAGTGCTTCAGTAGAAGTATCCTTTTCCTGCCTGGGAACAATTAAAGATTATCTTCGCAACTCTCAGCACGAAGATAGACACTCAGCTCTTGCTCTGATGAACATTGAATGCTACAAGATCTACGTTCGCGACTTCATTTGAGGATGACGTAATTGATGTTTTTGCTTAGAAAAATCGGAGGATCCTGCTGATTTACAAGTAGGCTAAGCTAAACGTTTATTTTGATAACATCATGACTAAATTATGTTTATTAAACTACCTTCCTGTTTACTCACATTCGTTAAGAATTGCTAGGTAATTTAAATTGAATTAATGAAGAACATCTTGTTTACACTACATGTTGTGTATCTGAGATTAAGTGTGCTGATATGGACAATTCTGTTTTAGGTTGGGTCATATTTTAACGAATTTTACAATATACGTTGGGGTACATACCGTAGTCTATTAATCAGGCTACGCCATTGGTTGTTGTTGTTGTTTTATATATGTCACTTGTGTAATCTATTTTGTTTATCTCCTTGGTTAACTCTTTGTCGCTCCCGTTTTTTTCCCTCTATGTATTGAGGGCGTGGCCGGCGCTTTGCCTTATGCGAGTGGTGGAAGGAGTTTTTATCCGCGTTAGCAGGTACGGTGTGGTTACTGGACAGACGTTCGTCCCGGATTGGAAGCGTTTCTTGGATTTTGGTGTTCGCCAGTGTTGCTAATGTTTAGCAGTTTTGATTTTTTTATCGACAAGATTTTATTAATTAAAAGGAGAGTTCTTTTTTAAATTTTTCTGTCGGCGTTATTATTATTGGGCGTCGTTTGACAGATGCCTGGGATTTCTTCATAAGTAAAGGTAGGTAGGCTTTGTCCTCAGTGTTTCTGTATTTTGGTTGGGGTGGATGGAGTTTAGGACAGAAACCAAAATATATCGTTTTACAGGCAACTCGCAAGTGTTTTATTATTATCCATAGTTTTAAGTGTGTGCTTGTCGATATTGCTTTTTGCCAAATTTTATACATGGTAGTTCAAGGCACCTTATATTTCAACACTCCTCCCAAAATGTTTCTGTATCAGAAAAGGCAAGATGATAACTTGTGAACATATCACATTTGCCATGTTTATTTTTTGAATCATAGTTGATAGGGATACATCCACTGTACATGGAAGAATTTGGCATCATGTTATTATAACACTTCTAAATTGTTATAAAATTTGTTTCTTCTACGGAAGACATTTTTAATATGCAAAATGATACTTCCCTGGAATACCAGTTTTTTAACTGTATGGAACTGGAAAATATGTAGGAAAATGTAGAATTCTACTTCAAATGGCAGCACTGATGGTTGTTTTTATAGTCAAAACAAAAATTAATTGGTATTTAAAATTTTGAGATTAAATATTTCTTTTTATATTACCTTTATTCTGAGTTTGCAAGTTCATTTATTGTGTGATGCTAGTTTTTATAAAAATGTCACTTTGCAAGTGATTATTGCAGGTAAACGTAACAGTAAGAATGAATTGTCCAAGGTAAAGACATGTTCGCCTGTTTAGTCCAACATAACAAAACAGCAACCGAGATCCCAAAGTCCAACTGAGATGAATTGATAAAGAATAAATTTAAAACAAAATTTAAGAATCCTTTAGAGGGAATGTTAAATAAACCATCTTTGTTTTCGAGTTTTTAATATTAATCTTTCTTTTCCATTTTGATCAGTTAAAGTTTGCTTTATTGTGATCATTTTCTCTTAGTAGTATATTTATGAGGATTTGGGTTTATTATTCATGATTTGAAAGTTAAATTTTGTTTAGGTTAAAGTTTGATCAATTTTTCCACCTTGAAACGTTTCGAGGTATTTTGTGTTATTAGTTGATAAGAATTGTGTAATCAGAAAATACTTTAGTGTTTGTTTTTTCATTATGTTCGTTATTTCGTGAAAACTGATGGTTAATGGTTATGCATTTCATGGCATAAAGCCAGTGAAAGTTATCTTTTGAATTATATCATATAGTATATATTTCCCGGGCCGTTCCATTCCTATCTTCGTTTCGGAGTTTTGGTTTGAATCTTAGCATTCCTGTCCCCTACGGCAATCGTAAGGGCTTCCCCTTTAGTCTGCCCGGGGTTCCCTGCTGCGGACAAGTCTGCTTAAGCGGCTGCTTGGCTTCAGCGGCCATCCATCTGGCTTTTGTATACACGACGATAATAACAATAATAATAGTAATAATAATAGAAGATTGATATGTCAAATTCCTTATATAACAAAAGCATGTAAAACAAGCAAATACATGATTTCGAAGAAAATGCGAGGAGATTGAATGTTAACGTTAATGCAATCAAATTCTAAATGCTGTATACAATGCATCTGATCACAACAATAAGCTAATACATAAAATAACAAGAAATTGATACATTCTCATCTTGAGAAAATCAAACCTACAGTTGCAAATATAATTGTGTATAATTCGATAGAATATAATACATAAAACTGAAAAGATATATTCTGTGTAATTGCTAGTTACAATATAGTTATTCCACTTATTATAAATAAGAAAAATAAAGCGATAGCTAAGGATAATGGTGCTTAAAAAGCAAACTAAATAACTGCTAGTTATTAGCTGAGGCCACGCCATATATGAAGAAATAAATTAATTTCTGAAACATTTATTTATAGATAATGTATTTCTCCTGGAACAAATCTTTATTTGATCATTTAGTAATAACTTAGCTGCAAGAGAACTGTAAATTTGTTTATTACTGCGTCTTACAAGATGAAAAAGTTGGAATAAAAAGTATGACCACATGCTAGGGCTCGAATCATGAACCCTCGGCACACTTGAAACAGCGTGCGTTTTACCAATGACAGCAGATTTGTTTTTTAATTGTAGGGGCGGCTCCACACCCGCCGCCCCCGGTGACGATCATCCGCTGAGGCTACATCGTCTCCCCATGCACATGTTGTTAATACCTAATAATGTGGGGGTGCTTGGGTTAGTGTAAGGTATTCTAGCATTAGTTGGGACGGGTTCCGCTTGAGCACCCCGGTTAGTAGCGTTAGTAGTCGTGCTGGCATGCGAGCGTATCAACATGATTGCTGGGCGCCACCCATGACACAACCTGAGTGGCGCCCAGTGATTAGTAACATGCAGATGAGATGTAGTGCTTTGGTTAGATGTGTTAGTACGTAGGTTTGTTAGTATACATGTTGTGTACGCGTGAATGGCGGTGATGGTATGCAGTGGTCGATGTGTAATGTGGGGCGGGGCTTACCGCAGCATTACGGTTCATCTCCTCCAGGTTCACTGCTGTGTCAGATTGTCGTAGTTGATTCAGGTATTCCTTAGTCGTGTCTGTTGTTTTTTGGTTGAGTGTTTCCTTGATGTTGGCTGAAACAAAGTAGCTAATAAATTTTGGTTGCATCATGGTGGTACTAGTCGGGCTGGGTGAATTCTGGCATCTATGGCTGAGTGATCAGGTTTTAGGTTACGGTTAAAGAGAGAGAGAGAGTGGGCGATTGTATTTGTCGCGGTCGGGACAGCAGATGGTAGTATATGGGTTACAAATAACATAGATGTTGGTTCTATTAAAATCATCATTCCACGTGTTTTCCGTTTTCTTGCCAATGCCATGTAGTTCATAGCTCAGCAGCGAGAGAATTGCAACTTGTTTTGTGATATTTAGGCCATGTTTCTCCATACTGGGTTAATATAGCCATAGAAATCCTCGAAGTAAGCGACAGGCTAATTTAGTTTTCATACTATTAAATAAAATTAAAGAAAAGAATGATATACCAGAATGTTGGAAAATAAGCATGGTGGTACAAATCTACAAAGGAAAGGGAGGAGCAAATAGACCAGAAAACTGTAGGAGAATAAGCTTACTATCAATATTAAGAAAAATACACACAGGTATATTGGCCGACAGATTAAGAATCTGGGTGGAAGAGGAAAGAAAACTATCAGAATATCAAGCAGGATTTAAGAAAGGTAAACAAACAATAGATAATATATTTATAATAATAGATAAGTATCTGAGCAGGAAAAGAGGAAGGATATACATGTTTTTTGCAGATTTTGAAAATGCATTTGATACAATAAATTGAGAAGCATTAGCTTATAAATTAAGCAAGAAAGGGGTAAGCGAAAATTTTATAAAAGAAATCAAGAAGATTTATAAAGATATAAGATTTTGTATAAGATGTAAAAATAATGGAATTACAAAAATGACTGAGCAAAAATAAAATTAAGACAAGGGTGCAAATTGAGCCCTATATTATTTAATATATTCATCGATGACATACTAGAAAGAGTGAAAGAAAAAATCTGCACCGTCTCATAATAGCAAATACAGAGATACCAGGTTTACTACATGCAGATGATCTTATGGTCGGGGCTATAACTGCAATTGGGCTACAGAAAGCAATCAACAGAATACATGAATTCTGCGAGGAATAGGGAATTAAAGTATATATAAATAAATCAAAACTTGTGATATTTAAAAGAGGAAATAAACTAAAAAGAGAAGAGAAATGGCAGATGGGGGGTTTAAAGTTAGAAGTTGTCAAGGAGTTTGATTATTTCGGGGTAAGGATGAGTAGTAATGGCGAATGGGGGGGCGCATAGCAGGAAAGTTATGGCTAAAGGAAATGCGGTAATCACAGGAGTAAGGATGTACAAATACAAATTAGAAATGCCAACTAAATGGATAGAAAGAATTATGAAGCATTGGTAGAAGCAAGAATGCTATATACAGTAGAAATTTGGGGGGGATCTGAATTAAGCAGAAAAATAGACCAGAGGAATAGAACGTTCTGTAAAGAGCTATTGGGGTTACCAAGATCAGCACCAGGGAAAGAAGCATTAGTGGAATTACGAAGAACTTTTTTTTTTTTTCGAGTGGAGGAGAAAATGATTTATTCACTTACCCCAGCCCCGATGGGAGTCGAGACTGAGAGTGTGGGAATCACCAATAGTCGGCATACCCACTAAAAACTCCTCCACCGGAATGGAAATAAGGAAGAACGAAGAAAGAGGAATTCTGTGTAATAATGCGGCCGTACCGCTGTTGCACCGGCGTATTCAGGGTAAGGATATATTGGCTGGCCACTAGGGCTTAGCCAGGTGAAGGAGAGGCGCCAGGACGCAAGCATGACCAAGGCCCTAGTTGCGCCCTTGGGAATTCAGGGTGAGAAGTAAAGGAAAGTAAGGAGAGACAGTGTGTTGGCTGGCAAGTTCCCAGGATGCCGCCGCTGTAGTTGAGTGCGATGCTGTTCAGTAACGTCTGGGGTGCCTAACGCGACCTCTGGGAGATGCGTCAGGCCAGTCCTGTGGATCGGCGTCTTCTTGCTGAAGCTTCCTAAAGAAGCGGAGTTCATCTTTGACGATGTTTCGTATAGTCACGGTGAGAGTGAGCATGTCTCCATGGAATTCCCGTTTTGACAGGGCGTCCTGAGGACCTGGTTTGGAGCAGTGGTTGGCTTCTGTCTGGAGCTCTCGAAGCCCAGCTATTGAAGCCTGAATGGCTCCAAGTCGCGTGGGTCGGTCGTCGCTTCCATACTCGGCGTCGTCGTCCGGTTCGACGAGATGTTCCTCGATACGTTCCAGCTTACGGTGGGCCGATGCGAGCATCCCGTCGTCTTGATGTAGTTGTGTGATCTGCCTTGAGAGGGCGCCGGTCGCTCTGGTCGAGGTCCGCTGCTTGGCCTCCACGGCCGCAAGGCGCGTGTAGGTTGCACGGCGTAACTCAGCCAGGCGAGTGGTGATGTCCTGTAGTGTTGCCTGCATGGCAGACAACATGTCTTGAAGTTCTGGATGTGTTCCTACATGTTTTGCCCTTACACAGGGCGTCGTCGGCGAGGGCTGTTCGGTGGTCGTCCGTAATGTAGTAGTCTCAGTCGGTTGGCTGCTTCGGGGGTACAGGGGGCACTGGGCCTGCCCTGTGAAGTGCGTATGCCCGGAGCAGGTGGCGCAGAATCGGCGACGTTTGCGAAGGTCGTGGGCGGTGCAGTTCGCTGTAAGGCAAGCTGCCCCGCAGTAATGGCACCGAGGTGCAGCGACGCATGCCTCCGCTGTGTGCCCGAAGACACAACAGCGTCGGCAGGGTACCGGGCGTTGGCTCCTGCTGGCCTCGATGCGCAAGCGCTGCCCCAGCAGAGGCAGGCTTGACCCCAAGGCCGCCTGAACGTCCGAGGCGGAACCCAGGTGGAGGCGAACCAGCGGTGTTGGCCCTCGTTTTGAGGAAATTCGGGATGCCCGAATTGCCGAGCGCCAGTGGTGTCTTGCGGCATCCAGCACGAAGTGTACTGGCAGGTCCCTCGGTACTCCACAGATGACCACACTGTGGCGGCCATCTGCCGGAGGGTGCGTCGGCGGTGACATCGGGCTCACCAAGGGTGGTAAGCCGGCGGTAGTCGGTGGCGTTGTGCAGCCCTGGGAAACAGAGCCGGAGGCAACGGGTTCCGGCGTTGCAATGCTGCGACCGGGCGAAGCAGCAGCAGAAGCGTAGCTGCGCCCGGTCAGCGGTGTCGGCGAAGCAGCTTTCCCGGCGGATGCCGGTGGAGCTGCCGGCGAGTCGGCGGGGTCTGCGGCCGGAGTCGGCTGGTGAGCGCTGGGCTCCTCAGCGGTGGCCGGAGAAGCAGCAGCGGAAGCTTCAGCGGCGAGGCGTTTCCTTCTCTTCCCCATTTCGGCGTTCTCGTTGAGTGTAGAGATGTTGCCTCGGCGGAGTCTCGAAGCGAAGTGAGAAGAAAGGGAGTGATACTGGAAAGGATATTGAAACTTTGGTTTAGATGCCTGAGAGAAGATGAAGAAGAACTTTTTAAAGATATGCATGGAACAACAAAAGAGTACGAAAAATAAAAATAGCTGGTGGACAGGGGTGGAAAAAATTATGGAGAAGTTAGGAATCGGAGATATTTGGAGAACAGGAGAAAGAAATAGCAATGGCTTTTGGATAACAGTAAGAAACAGAGGGAAGGACATAGAAAGACAAGAGATTTGGGGAAGCTTAGAGAATAAAAAATCACTAGGGTTCTATAGATTAGTAAAAAGGAAATTGGGAAGAGAAAGGTATGTGCATTATTGTAATATAGCAGAAAATCAAGCGTTTGCATGGATGAGAACAGGATCAATGTATCTGAGAGGGCTAAGAGGCAAAAAAACGGAATTTGTGAATTATGCGGAGGTAGTGAAAGCACAAAGCATTATATGACAGAATGCAAAGAATTAGCAGATTGGAGACAAAAAGTATGGGAGGAAAAATGGGAAAACATGGATGGAGCAATAGTAGCAAATAAAATGTTAACAAGAAAATGAGAATATCAAAATAAGAATATGGGGGAGTTCATAAAGAAAGTAAAAGAGAAATGGATTAGAAAAGTAACAGAGATAGAAAGGCAGAAAGGCAAACAGAGGAAGGAGAGGATGGGCAATAGGGATTAAGGGTAGCAAGGGCTGCTCAGATGAGCTAGAAGGCCAGGGTGCCAGGCAAAAGGAGCAGTATAGCTGGCAAGAAAATTTGTACGAAGGTTAAGTTAGTTTATAAGTGGAATATTGTACACAGCATTATGTATAAAAATGTACAAATAAGGTTATCTATCATCTGGGTTTCATCCGCTGCTCACGGAACGCTGAATGATACTGGCCGCGAAAAGTGTAAATTTACTTTCCTGAAAAATAGTACACCAAAGCGGACAGTGCCAGAACTATGCTTACTACTTTCTCTACTACGTGTACATAGTAGACAGAGAAGGTATTGTATTCCATCCAAAAATTCCGCCGAGATTTCACCGGAAATACATGTTTTGAGGCCCCCAAATCACAAAGTAGCATTTTTAGAAAAGGCCCGAGTTCGCGCGTGTGTGTATGTGTGAACAACATAACTCAGAAACGTAAATCGGATAAAAAAGTTATAAAAAAGGTTATGACAGAAACTGTATTTGTAATAAATTGTATATTAAAAGAGAGATCTATATTTTTGCGTAGTACGTTTTCATCTGCCGCTTAGCGTTTACGAGTTATACAGAATGATACAAAATTCCTTAGGAATGAAAACGACTTCACAGGCTATTCCCAGAAAATTCAAGATATACGTCTTATTTGTCATGTAAATATCTTTAATGTATGGTATTTTAATCAAAACCGTTAAAGCAACTTTTTAGAAAATAAATTTCGAAAAATGTTCCATGTAACGGGTAGGTTGGGTTAGGAGTACATTCTTGAAAACCTTCGTGTCGCATCTTTGGAAGGTACTGAACCTAAATACCAAGTTTGCATTTATCGGACTTTTCATTTTTACTTTCTCTACTACTTCTCTACTTCCAAAAGCACGCGCGTGCGTGTGTGTGTGTGTGTGTGTGTGTGTCTGTCTGTGAACAGCATAACTTAGAAACGAACAGTCGGATAAACACCAAACTTGGTATTTAGGTTTAGTATATTCCAGAGATGCAACACAAAGGTTTTTAAGAACATCCCCCCACCCCAGATTATCCTTTACATGGAACATTTTTCGAAAATTTTAGTTTTATCATAAACGGCTCTAACGACTTTGATTAAATTATCATATGTTTAAAATACTTTCCTGACAAATGAAATGTATATCTCGAATTTTCTGGGAATGTCTCCAAAAGTATTCTTCATTGTGAACGACTTTTGCATAACTGGTAAACCATAAGAGATAGACAAAATTTTACTGCACAAAAAATGTAGGTCGCGTTAAAATATACAATTTATGTCATATACATTTTTTTTGTTGAATGAACCATTTTCGAGATATTGCTTGTTATTCCCTTAAATTGTCCAATACTTTTTCTCAAATGGGAATTCGTTATTCATTTGTTTTGTCCTGGTAATGCAAAGAGAATGAAATACTTCACATAGCAACCAGCTCTTAATATATTTGACTATCGCTTAAAGACTAGCAATTCCCCTTGCACATACAAGAAAATTAGCAATAAGATTAACATCTCGATTAACATGAAGCATATGGAGAATAAGCGTTTGTAAAAATAGTTTGTACATGAGTAGAGAAAGTCATGTGACTGTAACGCATCAGATTTTTTAGTTATGCTGTTCGGAGACACACACACCCACACAGATGTTGTTCTAAAAATCTGATATGTTACATTCACATGGCCTTCTCTACCTCTATAGCTTATTATGGATATGTAAATTATTCTTACGAAGGTTTGTTTCCTATCTGCTTCACCTTAATCTAAATAAACCCTTGCAGAAGTGGCTACATTACACACTTCGTTGTACATATACAAAGGGAATAACGATAGTCAAGTGTTTAAGAACTAGACACTATACCTGACCTTGAAATGACATCGCAAGAAGCAACTGAACTTTGACAGGACTTTAAAAGAATGAGCAAGTATTGAACAATTCGAACCATTAATAACGCATATCTCGGAACTGGCTAGTGCCACAAAAAATGTTATTTGAAATAAATTGTGTGTTTTAAAGAAATCTACATTTTTTGTCTAGTACGATTTCGTCTATCGCTTAACGTTTACTAGTTATACAAAATTATACGAAGCTCCTTCCCAATGAAGCGGACTTCATAGGCTATTCCCAAAAAATTTAAGATATACATTTTGCCATGTAAGTATCTTTTATGTATGGTAGTTTAATCAAAAACGTTAGAGCAATTCTTTAGAAATTAACATTTCCAAAAAGTCGCATGTAAGGGTAGTTGTCTTGAAAATCTTCGTGTCGCATCTTTAGATGGTACTGAACGTAAATACCATGCTTGGTATTTATCTGACATTTTGTTTTTGATTTATTCTGTTCACAGACATAAATACACACAGACAGACACACAAATGGGCCTTTTTCTAAAAATATTTTTATCCAGGTGTCCTCAAAACATGTATTTCCGGTGACATCTCGGTATCATGATTTTTGGGTGGAATGCAATACATTCTCTACCTATTATGTACGTGGTAGAGAAAGTAAACATGCTTTCTTGGATTCAGGGGACTTCAAAACATGCATTTTCGGTGACATCTCGGTATCAGATTTTTGGGTGGAATAAAATACATTCTCTACTTACTGTGTACGCGGTAGAGAAAGTAATAAAGCAGCACTTGGGCTTAAAATGTGTGAATTAATAATAGCTGAGCAAATATTTATTATATCCAAATTTTGATTTTTTCCTTTCTTTGTTATTTAGATGAACGAACGCGAGCCTAGCTAAGATCACACATCAATGGATAATTTGTGTTTACAGTTGATGATCCGCTGGATTCGGTGGCCATACACCTTGGAGGTGGTATGTGGGGGCTTTTGGCATCATGCCTCTTCTCGCCTTTAGGATTCGTTTATGGAGTATCAAAGAAATCTCTTTTGGTAAGTGTTTAAACATCAAAGTTAAACATTTTTAACTGAAGCGGAAATGCCACGGTGAGCGTTCGGAGAGACTTCTAGATAATGGTTTACAACTTAAGCACTAATACTGCCGTGTGTTATCTTCAAAGTTTATTGTGAAACAGTGAACCTTGCGAATAAAATAAATTCGCAGCAAGAACCATAATTTAATTAATTTTACAGCTCAGTTGTATATGCATAGAAGGAAATGTCAAGGTTTTAAAGTATTTATGCAGTATATGTGCTAAAACGGGAGGGGGACAAGAGAAAAATAAATGATTGTTTCTATTACAAAAAAAAATAATTCAACTTGAAACTAAGTTTGTTAATACCGCCATTTTGCTACCGTTCATGTCATGTAGGTGAACTCTTTTGAAATAATTTTGTGTGATAGAGATAGCATTGATCACACAGATCTGCATGATATCGGATGACTGAAAACTAATAAGTGATTCTGACTCACCTTTTTATGCTGATTTCAGAACTACTTTTAGTTTTTTTCTATCACGTACAGTTTTTTCACAATTTCACTTCAAAAATATAGAGATATAAAGATATTGCTTCCGCCACTACACATAAAATTGGGCTTGATGAAGCAATTTGTAAGGGCTCTACCACAGGATGGACCCTGCTTCAAGTACCTTTCCAAGAAATTTCCCTTCATTACACAAGACAAATTATAGGCTGGAATTTGTTTTGGTTCTCAAATAAAGACATTGATGAAGGATGAAGATTTTGAGAACACAATGAATGAGAGAGAAATAGAAGCATGGACCGCCTTCCGATCAGTTACTGAAAATTTCTTAGACATTAACAAAGATTCTAATTACAAGGCTATTGTCGAAACAATGTTGGAAAATGTCAAGAAGATGGGTTGTAACATAAGTGTAAAGGTGCATTTTCTGCATTTACATATCGACTACTTTCCAGAAAATCTGGGACATTATAGTGAAGAGCAGGGTGAACGTTTTCACCAAGATATTAAGGAAATGGAGAGGAGGTACCAGGGGAGATGGAATGAAACTATGATGGCCGACTACTGTTGGATGTTGAGGAGGGACAGTCATCTTCAAGGATCTGCAAGCAAGTCAAAGAAGAGAAAGTTTGAAAAAACGTAAATGAAACACTTTGGCTTCTTGTTTTGTTAAAATGTAGTCATGAAATAAATTAGGGGAGTTCTTGAGAGTATTCTTAAAATGTTTCTTGAATAAAAACTTACCATGTATGAAATGATATTTGAATACTTTTCTATGCTCATTAGTAAAATTGTAAAAACATTACTTATTTTGTAAAAACCTGACGTGATAGAAAAAAACGGAAGCTATTTCTGGAATCAGCATAAAAATTTGATTCAAGAACACCTACTTTTAAGAAATCATCTGACAAAAAGTTTGAAAATGCAGACTAGTGTCATTCACGCATCTCCGCGCTCTTTTGACTTGTGACGTCATGAAACTGCACGTTCTCACCTAGTTTTCATTGGAGACACTTGATTTTCACTTCTGCTTTCTGACAATATATACATATGTTATACAACGGAAGGGTATGACCTCGCACTTAGACCTACCTAACCGAGCAAAGTGGCTCTGCGGTAACCTGTACGACTCGCATTCGGAAGGTTTCAGGTTCGATTCCTGGTGACCGCCCATTCTGAGCATGGATTTCTCCGTGGTTTTCCCTACTCGGTAAGGCGAATGCTGGAGTGAGGTCTACCACGAATCTCCTCTCTCCCGCATGTCCCTTTTCCACCTTACAGGTTGCTGCAGGGTTGTGTGTCGGTCGGCGGCGGACAGATGGCGTAGGGTTTTGCACTTCGGAACTCTTTCTCGGACCCATCAGATGGCAACCGTTCGACCCTCCACTGCTGGGTCGAGCTTTCCCCGGTCTCCGCTGTACGAGAGCTCGTGAGCCACATTCCGGGGTTTGGGAGGATCGCCGCCGAGTGCTCTCCAGCCGGGTGGTCAAGTCAATAACTATTACGGAACTTTGCGTGTCTCTGTCGTCTGCGCCGACCAGTCCTGCAGTCCATACGTCTCCTGCGGTTCCTTTATCTCATCCGTTCCTCCTGGGGGGGTCGAGGTGCTAGGTTCCCCCTCCGTCAACTAATCCTAAACCTAATCCTAGACCTACATAGATCCATTACAGCTGCTATTCCCCGAGAGGAAAGGATGAAGTGAAGGAACCAAAGGAGGGTACAGCCTGCAGGCAGACAGGTCACAGAGACGCGCGGAAGTCCTTAACAACTCCAGGCTCAAAGACCGGCCCCACTGCTGGAGCTGCCTAGAGAACAACCCATCGACCAAGCAGCCCTCTGCTGTGCACGAGGAGTACACTGCCCGATACAGCCATACGCCACGAAACCTAGAAACGTACCTGAAAATTGAGAAGAAAACGGAAATGGTAGATGAGAAGCCACCCCAACATTCACCTACAGACCAGGGAAAACTCCCAAAGTCAGATTGCGCGATCAATGGTAATTGAACCCGGGACCTCTCAAATGAGAACCTAACACGTTACTACGGAGCCATCTCGCTCGGTGCTTTCTGGCACTACTCAGCAAATAGCGACTTTTACGCCGGCCAGTGCAGTGGTCTGACCTCTTTATCGCGAGTGTGCTGCACCGCTGCCCCATCATTCTGTACTTTTCATTTTCTTTCCAGGACGTATCCTATGGAGTATTTTCTATTAAACCTAAGGTGCACAATTCTAGTTAGTCCAAGTAGTCAGCTAATCTCTCTCTTCCTTTTACGTGTACGTATTTGGCGAGGGTTAATGTAAGATTAAGTGAGAAGTTTATTCTTGATCATTTAAAGCTAGGGATGGACACTTGCCATTAACACTATAAGCCTTTTGTGATTATGGTTGTGTGGGTACGCTTTATGCACATTTATGAGACGAATATGCCAGTGTTCCTAAATGTCAGTTTTTAGAAGAGCTATACAGTACTTAAATTATTATTTCAATATCCAGCATTTAGTTGTTAGTAACAGTTTTAAAGGTGTTTAATTGCTATTCACATTTCCAAGATTTATGGAAGCTTTAAAACAATTAATTATATCTAAAATTTCAAGTAAATGTAAAATATATCAAAGAGAACCCTTTACTTAAACATTAAAGTTATAGACAGTTTTGGTCGGCTATAGCAGCGCTGTAAGATTGTTTTGTTACGGTTTTTGGCTCAACTCGGCACTTCATATAAGATGGTGAATGCTTTAAATACATGGTAGATAACGCAAATAAAGCCGGGGACTTGATACGCTAGTACTTGTTGTTCATTCTAAAGACTGGGAGAAAGCCACAAATGAAACTCTCAACCAGGCTGCTTGATTCAAAGAGGAATTCGAACCAGAACCAGTAATACAGTGACAATATCCTACACCACAATCATTGTTACTGAAGTATTACCTTCCTTTCTGATTCATTATTGGTTTAGGAAGATCCAAATATTTTAAATAATCACTTCGCATTTCTAACTACACTGCCGTTTGTGAAAATTGCAACACCAAGAAGGAAACGCATGTATTCAATGAATTTAATACCACAAGTTAGGACATGACAAGTAACAAATGATAAACTTTTCAAATCTATACATGACCTTTGAGCCCTAATATTCAGTATTTGGTGTGATCTCCATGCGCTGCAATTAGGGCTGCTATACGCGTGGCATTGAATAAAAAAAGGTTCTGAATGAGTTCCTGAGGAATTTTCCCTCCACGCAGTTTGTATTCGAGCCCACAAATCCATGACACTGATTACTGGAGGACCGTGACGCACCAGGTACCGACCAACCATATCCCACACATGTTCAATGGGCGACATGTCAGGTGAACGTGCAGGCCAGGGAAGCAGTGGTACCCGTCGCTTTTCGAAGAAGGCTTGTACATTCCTCGCAATATGTGGCCGGGCATTGTCCTGTTGAAATGTGGCCTGTGGAGATACCTAAAGCAGGGGGAGTGCCTCAGACTCTACAACCACAGTTAGGTACCGGTTGCGGTTCAAAGTGTCCTCAATTCGTAGGATGCGAGATAGTTTCTTGTAACCAATGGCGCCCCAAACCATCACACCTGGTGTTTGTCCGCTATGCCGCTCAACAATGCAGCCCTCCAGGGTGCGCACACCACGGTACCGCCGGACACGTATGCCGCCATCACTGTAGGACACGTTGAAGCGGGACTCGTCCGTAAAGAATACATTTTGACACTCAGCACCCCAGTGACGGTGTTCACGTGCCCATTGCAGTCGGAGGAGCTTGTGGTTTCTGGACAACGGAAGCCGACGTAATGGCATACATGCAACCAGTCCAACCTGCAGCAGACGAACCGTTGATGCAGACAATTTCACACCTGTTGCAGTGCTCCAGCGTTGAGCCAACACTGTGGATGAAGCTGTACGGTCCGTTATGGCCATGCGGACAAGATGACGGTCATCCCGTGCTGTGGTCATGTTCCGTGGTCCAGTACCCGCTCTTCCCTGCGTACGACCTTCATCTATCCACTGCTTCCACACACGCATCACTGTCGTAGCAGCATGCCCTGTACGAGTCGAAATGTCACGGTATGACAAACCTGCTTCCCGGAGACCGATCATTCTGCCCCGTTCGAACTCACTCACATGCCGATATGGCTTCCTTTGACGTCAACGAGGCATACTGGCACTCACTTTATTGTTTTCACCTTGTTTGAAACTTTTCACTGACTACACTGGGCGCAACACTGACCATGTCGGACCGACACGAGAGGGTTCTCCTCGGCCTACGTGTACTCCATCTCTCTGCAAACCCAATCACTTATTGCTTGCACACTCTTCTACACTTCCACCAACTTTGGAGTTATTCGGGAAATTCTTTCTTGGTGTTGCAATTTTCACAAACGGCAGTGTATAAATCTTAGATTTCGTGCTGATCAGATGATCGCAACATTTAGTGGTGTTCAATAGTGACCTCGCTATTAGAGCCTAATCACCCGACATTCTCATAAAAATACGAAATTAACTTAAAATTCCATTATTTTATATTTTTACTCACTCAAACATTTTGGCAGTATGTACGAATAACATAGAGTAGAATGTTTAATACAATAATACCTTATGAAAATACCTTCCTTCCCAAGAATAGGCAAACTGCATGACTCCAACCTGACAGCAAAAAACTTACAATTAGGAACAGAGGTAAGCGGCGAATGGAGTCTAAATGTAATCGCGAAGCACCTTTCCCACCCTATGGATCCGATGAACCTCCAGTTAACTTTCCATTTTCTCATTTGTATTGGGAGATTTTTTATGTTAGAACGTAATCCTGGCACAGCCATAGGTTGTGAAAACAACAGCAAATATGCTCCGAATGACATTATTTTGCTACCCCTTTTCCAGTGCGGAGCTTGCACTCAAAGAAGCGGTGTAGTAATGAACTCACAATATTAAGCGTTTCTGCAGGTTTTGGGCGAGCTTTCTAGATTTCTATCCCCTTTTTCTAAATTTACGAGCTATAGTGAAACATAACATTCTTCAAGCAAGCATTGCTTTGGTCCCACTGCCTGAGCTTCCTTTTCATTCTTGAGAACAGCTCCGTTACTTTTCCTTTTAAAACGTTCGCAATCGAACGAAATGGCTCCGCAGTAATGCGTGAGGCACGGATTCGAATCCTGTTGAGACGACCACCCTGAGCTTGGATTTTCCCAGTTCGATAGGCGAATGTTGGGGTGGTTCCTCTTCCACCATGACCTTCCTATCTTCATCACTTCTTATCATCTGGTTCAGGGTTGAAGGATCAGGCGACGGCGTTCGGTGCGTTGCGGCAGGGCGGTGAAGGTGCACTTTTGAAAGGCTTCTCCCTGGCGTTGTTTGGACTGCTGACGGACCCCCCTTCTGGAGCGGCGGCCCTAGGTTCTAGGGGATTCCGGAATGTTCGAAGCTTGTGGGCAGGACTGACAAACGTCGGATGCGTTCAATCTAAAATCTTTAGGGACCCCATCCATGCTTGCGCACATCGTCGTCCGGATCTGGTCGCCCTTTGGTCATTCCTCCCATGGGCCACGTTAGAAGCACAAAGATGTACAGCTATTCCTGTCCTCTTCTTCATTTTCTTTCATCTATATCACCTTCATAAGTTTCAGGGTTTCAAGACAGGTGACGGCGATTGGTGCGTGATGGGAGGTTTGAGCTGCGTAAAGGATTTTTCACTGGCGCTTGGATGGCTGGCTATGCCTCTTCCTGGGGGTATTCGTTCCGGGGAAGCCCCGGGTTGAAGATGGTGCAGGCAGGCTCATGCCATCGTCAGAATTAGTATCACTCTGGAACCGTTAGGAACACCGTCCTTTCTATCGTGCACCGTCGTTCGGATCTGCCCTTCGAATCTTCCCTTCATTTCCTCCCTCCCAGGGGTCACGTAAAACACAATGAACCAAGATGGTCTAAGTGCGGTGCTCAGCTCCAGTGGTTGGGGCCCCCTCTGTCTGACTATACCATCCTAAGCAGTTCGCTTTTAAGTCTTTCTGTAATAGTATGTGCAGTTTGAAATTACTTTAGATAGTAGAGACAGTAAAATAAAATTTTGATTGTTTCAGTTTCTAGCTTACACTCTGTTTGGAGCCCTAATTTTATTGCTCTGGGCTCTCATCTCCGCTGGCATTATCTTTGGTACGCTGAAATACTGCAAAGTACTCAGGGTGACACCTGAGAAAGAGCTTAAAGGTAAGTTTCTGCTACTCTCACATAAAGAATTTGGAGATACGCGGTGCCTAACAAGTGTTATTTCTCACTAGCTTGTAATCACTTTAGATTAACTGAGTTCCGACGTTGTTCTGTGCCGTTCCTCACCTGCTTTTTGAGACTTGATGTATTTAGTGAAAATTGATGATAAACTGAATGTACAAAAACGTGGACCTTTCCTTTTCAGGTTTAGATATTTCTCTGCATAATGAAGAAGGTTACCCTCTAAAAGCCTGGGAGGCCTTCGCTGTTAACTACATGCACACTACTCACCGAGTAGCTGTTGAACCTAGGAAGCTCGCTTGTCCGGAAATGAAAAGCGACGTTTTAATGTAAGTGAAGATTTTGGCAACACTGCCTAATTGGTACGCTTATTAGTTCATTTTCAAAAGTTGACAAGTAACAATATTTGCTCTTCTCCGTTAAATATCACTAACCTTCTAAAGTAAACAAATGCATCTGGCAGTGGGGTATATACCATTGGTCGTTGGCTGAAGGCAACGGTCGCCCGATGTATACTGAGAAATAACTACCCCATTACTGTTACATTATTCTCACCTAATTACGCATTCAGATAAAAATGTGAAAACAAGTAATCTTTGTAGTGAAATATACGAATAATTAGGTGCATTCATTTGTGAAAAAAATCTGATGTGTTACACTCACATGACTTTCTGTACTCTTGTACAAACTATTTTTACAAACGCTTATTCTCCATATGCTTATGTTAATCGAGATATCGAGATGTTAATCTTATTGCTAATTTTCTTGTAGATGCAAGGGGAATTGCTAGCCTTTAAGCGATAGTCAAATATTTTAAGAGCTGGTTGCTATGTGGAGTATTCCATTCTCTTTGCATTACCAGGACAAAAAAAGGATAAATAACGAATTTGAGAAAAAGTATAAGTATTGGAAAATTTAAGGGAATAACAAGCAATATCACGAAAATGGTTCACTCAATAAAAAAATGTATATGACATAAACTGTGTATTTTAACACGATCTACATTTTCTGTGTAGTAAAATTTTGTCTATCTCTTATGGTTTACCAGTTATGCAAAAGTCGTTCAGAATGAAGAACAATTTTGTAGACATTCCCAGAAAATTCGAGATATACATTTCATTTGTGATGAAAGTATCTTAAACATATGATATTTTAATCAAAATCGTTAGAGCCATTTTTGAGAAAATTAAAATTTTTGAAAACTGTGCCATGTAAAGTTAATCTGGGGTGGGGGTATTTTCTTGAAAACCTTCGTGTCGCATCTCTGGAAGATATTGAATCTATATACCAAGTTTGGTGTTTATCCGACTGTTCGTTTCTGAGTTATGCTGTTCACAGACATACAGACACACACGGACATGTTTCCAAAAAGTCTATTTTTTTTGGATTCGGGGGTCTCAAAATATGTATTTCCGGTGAAATCTCGGTATCGAAGTTTTGGGTGGAATACAATACTTTCCCTACTTACTATACGTAGTAGAGAAAGTAATATTATCTAAAGGGAAGACCTAATAAAGTTCATGACACAAATATTTCTTTATTTTGCAGCGGAGAACCTCATCTGCAAGGAAGAATTGCTACACCTGCAGTAAACAACTTGTCTGGGTACTTGAATCGAAGTGCTTACGGAGGACAAGAAAGCGGCGTTATAAACAACCTTCCATTTGTCACTGGTCTGTGACAACTTCTGAAGACCGATTACATCTGCATAACAGCGTAAAGATGTGGCCTAGTGTCCACCCAAGAAAGAAAAGTATTCATTCGCGATAGTACCAAATTCCAAATGCAATAATGCTAGTTAAGACACTAGGTGGCATTTCAGAATATTCACCACTCCTTATTCACTAGTTCAAGAACTGAATGCTTTATTTGAAATTAATAGCTTTTCAACTTCTTTAGAGCAACAATAAGTCCAATCTGGATTAAGGCGAGTTATCAGGATAATATTGTTTTCCCATGTTTTCCCTTATCCTCAAAATGTGTACGAGGGCTGTCCCAGAAGTACTCTACCTAACAAAGAAAATACAAACTTTTTGGGAAAAAACATCTTTATTTCTCTACATAGTCTCCTTTCAGCTGATACACTTTTCCCAGCGATGTTCAATAGCTTCGATACCCAGCCTATAGTGAGAACCGTCGAGTTCTGCAAAATAGCCATCAACGGAAAAACTCCACCCCTTCATTGTTGGCAAATCTTTTACCACCAAGCCATTTATTGAACATTTGAAACACAAAATAATTAGAGAGGGGTAAATCTGACGAATAGAGTGCATGAGGAAGCAATTCAAACTTCAACTCTTTGATTTTGGTCATGGCGATAATCGATGTGTGAACCGGTGCATCGTCCTGATGATACAAAACTTTCTTTTTCGCTAAATGCGGCCGTTTTTGCTTGATTTCATCATTCAAATGCTGCAATAAGTTCGCATAACACTCACCATTGACTGTTTTTCCTTTTTGAAGATAATCAATGAAAATTATCTCGCGCGCATCCCAAAAACCTTACGCCATGACCTTGCCTGCAGATGGAACTGTCTTTCCTTTGTTTGGAGCCGATTCTCCCCTTTCAGTCCACTGTTTTGACTTCCTTCGTCTCAGATGTGAATAGATGGATCCATGTTTCATCCATGGTTATGAATCGACGCAAAACCTCAACCTTATTGCAGCGAAACATCGCCAAACACTAGACTAAAGCATCCTCACGACGCTGTTTTTGTTCCATTGTGAACCCATCTTGTGCACAGCTTTCTCATGCCCAAATTTTCAGTCAGTATGCGATGTACAGCACTTTTTAAAATGCCTACAGAGTCTGCTAGCTCGCACACTTTCAGTCGACTGTCATCCAATATCATTTTGTGGATTTTCTTCACAATTTCTGCATTTGGTCGACCACTGCAATATTCGTCTTGGCAGCTCCTACGGTCTCGCTTAAACTCTGCCAACCAATATTTTACTGATGTAAACGAAGGGGCAGACTACCCTAGAGTAGAATCTAGCTCAGCTTTAATATTAGTTGGACTAAGACCTTTCGAATGAAAGTATTGTATCACATAACGATGGCCAGTTTTATCCATGTTTACAAATTCGCTCAGAGAGTTCACTATTAATGGCTGCCAAACAATTACTAAACAACGTAGTATCACCAAACTTCAAACTTAAGATTTATAAGGATGGTACTTTCTACCACAGTCATTTGTTTGAAATAAAAACCAGTATATATACGTCAGGTCGGGTACTTCTGGGACTGCCCTCGTATGGCGGGCAATTCTAAAGGCTGGTTCACAATAGCCCGAGAACGGTAACCAATACGAAAACGAGAGCGTAAAGCAATGCAGATACAAGATTTTGGATCGCAATAGCCCGATAACGAGAGTGGGAATGATGCCTATGATCATATCGATCACAAAGTGAAAAGTCAATTTCACGCATTGGGATTTCAGTTGTTTTCAACTGACCAATGATGTTTTTTTCACCTACTTCCAAATCAGCCAACGTAATACGGGTTTGCCAACTTTAAAATTCCAGAGTAAACATTACCTAAATGAAGATGCATTTCATTTCTATTCGTGTAGTTGTACCAAGCTTTCATTCCTTTATATAATTGCGTATATTAAAGTTGTTCATTGTTCTTTGTTAATTTCTATCGCTTTCTGCTGTTCTTTGTAGTTACATATAAATGAACTACAGATGGACCTTTCACTGGAAGTATGAACGCTCATCTGCTCTATCTGCGGGTGTCAGGATCTGAGGTTATGATCCACATATGTTAGAATTTCTTCCAGTTTCATGTTTTCAGCTTGCGACTAGAGAGAACTCTAGCGGCTGTTTCATGTCACGGTAGCCTAGAATAATCTCTATAGTGAAGAGTCTAATATGCACAAAATGAATCTAAGATGACATGCCCGGAAACGAGGAAGTTAATAACTTGGCCAAGACCTCTTTCCCGTTCCCGGGATCCAGAAAAGCTCTCCATTAAGATATATGCATTTCCACATTATTATTACCGTTCTCGGTTGTTGTGAACCAGTCTTAAGCGGTGTGAACCCAGGGCTCGTTTAAACATCATTTCACGCGTTTCACTCATTCATCGCCTGATATGATCTACCGGTTAAAGGAGCGTTAAAATATTAAAAGAATAAGCATGATAACACCACAGGGTGGTTAACGCCGCGGACGCCTCTAATGTTAGCGGCTGAGATCTTCCATTCTTTGTTAGAAGCGAAAAAGTCGCAGGGAAACCTATGTGTTAGATCCCACTTAGCAATGCTTCTTATGAGTAGTATGTTCCTTCACGACCAAGTACTTTATGGGGAGGTAGGTAGTACTTGGAGGGGTGGGACTAGTACCAGCATCCGGTATGATGTATCCCTCCCGCTCCCTCGAACCGCGTGTTCGCATGATATTTTGGGGATGGAAAGGGTGTTTTCTGGGGTAATGGCTAGTTGAATTGGTATTTCCGGCACGTGTTGGCTTTGAGAGCAAAGCGAACCTATCTGACATCTTCCTTCTAGGCCAGATTCAAGGTCACGAGATCTTTTGGTGGGGTGGGGAGGTTTCTTAGCGCCACTTTCATGTCACGTGAAGGGCTTTTAGTGTAAGCAAACACCTAAAAACCATGTTTCCTCTAAGTTAAGTAATGGTTTCTGGTGGGGGAGGCAATAAACACAAAGTTAACATCTCCACAATGCTATGGAACAAGTATCCCACGCAAAGGCGTCCTAATCACAAGGCAAATTCGTTTAAAAGGCTAGTATGAAGCAGAATGCGTGAAGAATACTCACAGCGAACACACCTAGAGGCAGTCAAACACGCAAAGCACTATCAGAGACAGACGCACACACGAAAACACATGCGTAAACACGCATAAAACACAGATATGCAGCAACACAGACACACAGAAACACACGAAAACATTCACATACAAGGAGACCCAGAGACAGTCAAACATGCGCACACACGCGCATAAATACATAGTAGAACCCCCCAAACACACAGACATGCACTAAGACCTGGGAATACACTCGAGCACATGCGCATGCGTACACACATACAGAAACATACAAAAGCGCTAACAGATACCGGCACTCGAACTTATAAGTACGCGGCTCTTATAAATTATAATATAGTTTCATATTTGGGAGGCTCTATCTTATGGAGGATTGTGTTTTGATTTGCACCACCGGTTTGGTTTCTTAGAGGGGAAAGTTACCGTGAAAAGGGACTATTGCGTAGGAGCTAGGAAATTGCAAACATTCACCAACACATAAATTAACAATATATTTAAAGTTATATATCCGTTAACAATGCTTTGGTCAGCTTGCTCTACAATTTTGTTTTACAAACTACTATGCTCAAACACAATGTGATATTCTCTTTTGCTTTTCTACATTTAAAGTTGCCATCTCTATTTAAAGATTTTATAGAAGAGCAACGAATACAATACAGTTATATGAAGTGCAAAAATACAAATGCTTCTCCCGTACAAAGTTTAGAAGACCACCAAGAGTTAAAGGTTGAATTTTAGAAGCTTACCGAACAAAGCTTAAAGATAATTTTGCAAGGCCGAAATAATGACTCTTGGTGAATTATGCCAAAAGCTCGCTTTCACGATGTCTAGTTGTTCCCGGCTCGGTCCCTGGCTGAAGAGCGACTGTTAGTGCCTGCCTGCCTAGGAGTTGCTGGAAATGGCGACGAGCATGATGGCGCTGGCGTCAGTAGCGTGTCTAAAACCAGTCAATAATGACTTGTCCATGATGCTTTACATAATGAGGTGATGTATTACGTCACTCACGGCGATATGTTGTTCAAAGCTTTAGGTGTTACTTTCTCTGTCGATGAATGACGTCATCATCTCTGCAGCATTGTGACGTGCTGGTTGTATATGCCATGACCATGGGGGAGGCGAAAACAGCACAGATTAATGTAGCAGTGATGCTGACGGTGGGAATTGCGTGATTACGGAGTTATGGTATTTATGGAGTCATGTGGTGACGGTAGTGACAGTGTAGAATTATGGTGTTAATGAGAATGACGATAGTTGTGACAGGAATGATGGTGGTGATGGGAATTACGGGGTTAGGAAGTTATGGCGTTAATGGAGTTATGTGGTGACGGTGGTGTAATTTGAAGTAGTGATATTTGTAATGGTGGTAATAGAGTGACGGTGCTGCTTATAGTGTTTATGGGTTTGGAAATGATGGCGGTGGTGACAGTGCAGAGTTATAGTGTAAATGGGAATGACGATAGTTATTATGGATGCGATAGGGGTGATGGTGGTACATGAGGGATTAGGGTGTTATGGTGTTCATGAAGTCATGTGGCGCTGGTGGCAGTATAAGGTTATAGCGTAATTGGAAGTAATGGTGTTTGTGATGGTGATGTTTATAGCCTTGCTGATTTCCGAAATGATGGGGTGGTGATAGTATAGTGTTATGGTGTAAATGGAATGACAGTAGTTCTGCTGGTTATGATAGGGATGATGGGGTAAATTACGACGTTAGGGAGTTATGTGGTTAATGGTTTCATGCGGTGGCGCTGGTGACAGTGTAGAGTTATAGTGTTAATGGAGACATGTGGCGGTGGTGACAGTATACGGTTATGGTCTAATTGGAAGTGGCGGTATTTGTGATGGTGGTGATAGTGATGGTTATAGTTGGTGGTTTTGGAAATTATTATCGTGTTGATACCAGAAGTAGTGGTCATTGTTTAGATGGTGATACAGGTTTTTATGTGCATAAAAGAACACACATTTATTGCGAAGAAATACACGAACACTATAAAAAAATAGTGAATTACTACGAGAAGCAAAAAATGTCCTTAACAGTGTACAAAATGGTTTCAACTTCCTTAAAATATCTTACAACAGATTGGTTATGAGGCATGGAATGATTACTGTGGCATGAAATGTATGGCTGCAGGTGTCGAATTCCTGTAAAAGTATTCAAAATTGTTGATTTAAGGAAATATATATGTGATGTATGGATGCGATGAGGCTATCATAGGCTCTCCATTCAGACGATGAGGGGTCTTTTAGGTTACGCTAAGGGCAGTGACAAGATAGGATAGCTTGTATAAAGTCAGTTTAGGCTAGCCTGTGTTAGGTTATGATAGGGTGTCATAGACAATTATAGAATGGCCTAGCTTATAGCTTTAGGTTATGACTGGGTTGAATAATGATGAGAGGACTGTTGGCTAAGATTAGGCTCGGTTAACATGCGCGCAATCAAGCTAGTTTAGGTGATAGCAGATTAGACGTGAAATTTGTTTATATTATCTTAGGCTAGGTTAGGATGTTCAGTGCTAACGTAAGATTGTAGGACAGTTGATAAGGGATGATCTAGTTTAAGTTACAATGCTTGGCATCAAGTCAGGACGGTATAGATTTGGCTAGATGATAACAGGATAGAATTCATAATGATACGATAGTTTGGGATATTGTAGGTTAAGCTCGCATCTGATTGGCTAAGTTACGAAGGACGGATTAGTTGAATCTTAGCACAGTGTTGGTCATGCTTGGTTACGTTACGTAGTTTTGTGGTTACGCTGGATATGTTCGGCTACGTTTTGTTACGCTTGGTTAAGTTATGTAACGTTTAGTTACGTTTGGGTTGGGTTAGGCGATGACAGGATAGATAATGAGAGGATGTTTTAGGTCAGGTAAGACTGGGATAGGTAAGGCTCGATTTTTGATGTGTGGTTAGTTTCGACTACTTGTATATACACCAACATATAACCATCAACATCACCCCTGCCACCACCATCACAAACATCACTGCTTCCAATTACACCACCGCCACCATATAACTCCATTCCATAAGTCCCTAATCCTGCAATTCCTACCATCACCCCTCACTCATCACAAATATCGTCATTCTCATTAACACCATGACTGTACATTGTCACTACCGCCACCACATGACTCCATTAATACCATAACTCCCTGATTAAGCAAATCCCACCGTCACCATCACTGCTACATGAATCAAAATGCAACCCCCACAACATAGAGCCTCCCATATATGAAGCTACATTATAACTTATATATATATATATATATGTACATATACGTAGAGAGCCACGTGCCTATAAGTTGGAGTATCTGTCTCAATTAGTGTTTTTGTATGTTTCTGTATGTGTATGTGTGCAAGCATGTGTATGTGTTCAAGTGTGTTCGCAGGTTTTTCGTGCATGTCCATGTACTTGGAGCAGGTGCTTGTATGTATTTATGCATTTATGTGCACATGATTGACTGTCTCTGGGTCTGCTTGTGTGTGTGTGTTTTCGTGTGTTTCTGTGTATGTCTGAGTTTGTTTTATGTGTCTTTACACACGTGTATGTGCCCGTCTCTGATAGTGTTTTGCGTATTTGACTGTCTCTACGTGTGCCTCTGTGTGAGTATTTTTATGTTAAATTAAATTCAGTTTTATTTATGGACGCTCTATAACTGCTATGGTCCTTAGCGTCCCAATCTATATTGGGCGTCAAAGACCGGTAATTTTGCTCAGAGACCTCTTTATCAGGCTTGAGGTTCTTTTACGTGCCGTAAATCTACGACACGGAACCATTCCGAAGGAATCCACGCTAAGGATTTTTACGCCCGATAAATTCCATCGCCCTCCGCCGGGTTTGGACCCGCGACCTCGGGAACTAGAGGCTAACATGGTAATCACCACACCACGGAGGGCGACGTATTTTTGTGTGTTTGTTGGTGCATGTCTGTGTTCCTGTGTGTGTACATGTGCGCCTGTATCTGTCTGTCTCTGTTAGTGTTTTGCGTGTTTGACTGTCTCTGTATGTGTTTGGGTGAGTATTTTTGTGTGTTTCTGGTTGGTACATGTCTGTTTATAAGCATTGGTTCTCAAGGGGTGGTGTTACATAAAGCTCTGAAAATGCTGCCATTGTTTTATTACCTCCCCCAACAGAAGTCAATACTTGGTCTAGAAGGAACACGGCTTTTAGGTTTTTTCTTACACTCAAAGCTCGTTACGTGACATGAAAGTACGCTAAGAAACCTCCACACTCCATCAAAACATCTCGTGACCTTGAATGTGGCCTAGAAGGAAGGTGTCAGGTCCTCTTTGCTCTCAAAGCCATAACATGTCCGGAAATACCAATTAAACTAACCATTACACAAAAAACACCCTTTCCCATCACCAAAATACCATGCGAACACGCGGTTCGAGGGAGGAGGGATGTGCCATACCGGATGCTAGTACTACCCCCTTCCCTCCAAGTACTACCCACTCCCCTGAAATTACTTGGCCGTGAAGGAACATATACATACTACTCTTGTTTTACGCGGACTCTGAAGAACGATTTTGCCGTTGGCTAGGAAGAGTATGCCTTTCGGCCTACTTGAATTGTTAAGTACATGTGGTCAATAAATTTCAAGGTTGTATGGGCGTATATGTTCAAAATCTCCCTCCATTCTTGCTGTTCACCTATGTCTGCTGAGGGAATTGACATGCATGTGTAGTGCATGTGTATTATTTGTGCATTTTTCTATACATGTAGAGTTTTTCGACGGATTTAAAACTCGTGATACTTCTTACTAGTCTAGCGTTTCTTTCACGCTACAATTGCACTGTAAATATAACACTAAATTAAATTGAGTTTTGTTTATGGACGCTCTTTAACTACTACCATCCTCCTATATTGGGCGTGAAAGACCGGAAATTTTGCTCAGAGGGCTCTTGAGGTTGTTTTACGTGCCGTAAATCTACGACACGGGACCACCGGCTTTACTTCCATTCCGAAGGAACCATGCTAAGGATTTTTACGGCCGCGACCTCGGGAACTAGAGGCTAGCACAGTACCACTAGTCCACGGAGGGCGACTATGATAACACTAGAAACTCTTCCTAGAAAACTGTGACGATTCCAACCTCATTCATTACGGAGTTCAGGGTGTATGCTGACAAACCAGCGTAATGTATGTGACGAATATGTAACAGAATTCAGCTTAGGCTTGAAGCTCTTAGGGGAAGTGACCGATGTAATTAGCAATTATACAAGAAAATAATTTTAAATATATCCATGGTTTTTTAAAAATCAAATAGGTGCGAGTTTATAAATGGTTCATAAGTATTGAAACGGAATCGGTCGAGCTACGGCCATTTCAAAGTCAAAATATAACAATTCAAAATTTACAAGGTCAGAAAGCATTGTAAATACAGTTAATATAAACGGAATATACTGGAAAGAATTTGAAATTTTATACAGATTCATATTAAGAGAAAAATAAGAACACAATGTAACTGACAGAAATGTAAATATCAAACATAAGATATTAATTTATTATTAAATGTAAATATTCAACCTAACTTGTGTTAAAGGTTGATCCAAAAACTGAATCTGCAATTGTAAATGAGGCTTCATAATATTTATGAGTACGAAAGAAAAACATTAAATATTACTTTTAAATAGGAAACAGCCTGGCTAAAATAAATACATACGTAAATAGTTGAATGGTATATCGCTGGAAAAGTACAAATAATGAAGTTTGATTGCTAAACACGAGAAGAATGAACAAGCTAAAATTTGAGTTTTATTTTTGGACGACCTTTAACTGTGATGGTCCCTAGCGTCCCATTCTATATTGGGTGTGAAAGACCGGATACTTTACTCAGAGGCCTCTTTTATTGGCTTGATGTTCTTTTACGTGCCGTAAATCTAGGACACGGGACCACCAACTTTACTTCCTTTCGAAGGAAATCATGCTAAGGATTTTTACGCCCGAAAAGTCCATCACCATCCTCCGGTTTGAACCCGCAACCTCGAGAACTAGAGGCTAGATGGTACCCCTAGACCACGGAGGACGACAAGCTAAAAGACGCCATAGCATATTTGTAAGGAGGTGACGCGGCACATCGCAGAAGAGAAGAAGATATTCTACGAGATAGAAGAGAAAATAGTTATCGCACGAGGTAGGGTTAGTTCTGGTTAATTATTGAGCTAACATGGAAAATATTCCGTGGGACATAGTATAGTTAACACTACAAACAAGTAGGAAGCAAATTAAACTTCACAGTTAGGAGTAGAATGACGACGTACCCTTCTGCGACACTTTTGATGTCTTCAATATGTGTTCATGAATCTACTGCCAGCTGCTACAGTGGTGAGCGATGAGAACTTTTTCTCAGGGTATGCGTGGATGGGGTGAGGAAATACAACACCAGTTAAATTTACTGAGAAATTTTATGTAGGCTAATATCTGAGCTATTGAAGCAATTTTCCCAACAGTTTGAGATGAACTAAAATTATTCTGAATCTTAGCAATTGTAAAAATTGAACTATTATATCCATTAACTTCTGCGGTATCAAATGTATGGTCTAAACTTACTGTTTCCGTAATAACAACTAGAAACCTGAGTTGCCATGAATCGCTAAAGTGCTCTAAAATGCTCGCTAACGCTAAGTCTGTGAGAACCGGGTGCTGTCTTTAGGCACTAAGGACTGCCGATAATTGATCACAGTAAAATACTGTCAATGATTTTAAGCGAAAGAAGGATGCTAATTTTATAAATACAGCTCTTTTATTAACTTAAGTCCCGCCTACTTTATATCTATCCCACCCAAGTTCCTACACTATACGTTGCCAAATCTTTCGCATCTTTTACTTTTTGACTTGCTCAATTATAAGAATTCTTTCTCTTTCTAATTTTCAGAAATGGTCCACGTGCACTTTCACACACCTCTTTGATTTCTTAACGCACCGAATTCTGGTTACCTGAAACTTAGCTAAGGATTTCTTGTTGACGGAGTTCGCCGGAACCTAATTGCCTCAGCTAACCTGGCGTCTAGCTAATTGCTGTTCCTCAACATGTTATTTGCCTGGTAATGCCTTCATTATTCACTTACAAAGTTGTAACCCTTTTTCCTTCCATTATGCATTGATTTAAAATACCAAAATTGTTTATTTCAATTATTTATATGGCCCTATTATATTTTTATAAAATTATTAATCATTGAGTTAATAATTTCGGTATCAAGTAATAACAACTCCGTACATTACTCTCCCCAGAGAAGAGCTTAAGCGACATCATGGGTGAATTGAAATTTAGAAACTTATAAGGATAAAAGTCTCAAAGACCAATTTAGAACTAAAAGAAAAGTTACGAGGGCGGATCGAAACATAACGCACAATATTTTTTTTTAAAAAAAAAGTTTAATAGTTAAAACAACAAAAATCACAAATGAACTTACACCTTTTACCTACTTTTTGACATAGTCACCGCGTTTCTCAACACATTTCTCCCATCGTGATACCAGTTTCAATATGCCCTGTTCGTAGAAGTCCGTTTCCTTGGAATATAGCATCTGCGGACTGCTAATTTCTTCCGCATCTGTCGTAAAGCGTTGGCCGGCCAGGAATTTCTTCATGTGACCAAACAGATGACAGTCCGATGGTGCAAGGTCCGAACTGTATCGTGGATGCTGGAGCCCTAACAACCAAATTTAGTGATTTTCTGACAAACAGCAGCAGCAATATGGGACGAGCATAGTCATGAAGAATTTTGACATCGTCAGCATTCATGTTGTGGCGTTTGTCACGAAGGACACGACGCAACTTCACCAACGTTTTCATGTAGGCTGCAGCATTCACAGTAGTCCCGTGTTCAGCAAAGTCCACCAATACAACACCATGCATATCCCAGAACACTGTCACAAGCACTTTCCTAGCAGATTGGGTTACTTTGAATTGTTTCTTCACTGGGGAACAGCATGTTTCCACGCCATACCTGCCTGCTTGGTTTCGAGCGTGTAGTGGTATGACCACGATTCATCACCAGTGACGATTCCTTTCAGGAAGTCATGCTCTTCTGCGGTGTACCGCGTTAGGTGATCCAAGCTCGTCATCATTCGCTGGCTCTTGTGGTTGTCTGTGAGGTTCTTAGGTACCCAGCGAGCACTAACTTTACGAAATTTCAACGTGTCATGAACAATATCGTACACTGCACCATAGGAAATGTTGAACTATTGCGATAAGGTTCGCAGTTGCACACGCCGGGCGTTCAAAATTGCCGCCCCAATGCCTCTGACATTCTGCGGGGTTGCAGCTGTTACCGGTCTCCCGGAGCATGGCGAATCACTAAGGTTCACACGGCCCTGAGGAAGAATGCACACCACCTGCAAACATTGCTTTGGTCCATACAATAATCCCCATACACACCACGCATGTCACTGTGAATATCACTCGGTTTATGCTCTTTGCCCCCCAAATATCCAACCACACCTCTCTGCTCTTCATACGTGGACGACAGTAACATGCGCGCCATCTTTGTTGCGCTTCTCTCGCTAGAGCTACACATGAAGGAAAAAATACCCTCTGTAGTGAAAACTTCAAACTATATCTGTGTGAAATTGCAACATTCCAGTTGCAATACCAAGGCATAAAGAATTATTGTCGTTACTTTTCGATCCGCCCTCGTATATAAAATCATTATTGCTTTTCTGTACTATCTGCTTAAAACACCTTTCCCGAGAACCACAAAATCAACTTTAAATTATACCAATTACCTTCAATTTACTATTAAGCGCTTCAAAATGAAATTCCATGCATTCATCTTCTCATTGCATCATGTGATGTTGCAATCTAAATATAACATATTACAGAGTAAGCCAAAGGACTCCGAACCGCCTACGTGATGTTTTTCGTGTCCGCGTTCACGGCGCTCGTTGCGGTCTGTCGCTATCATAGAAAGGCGCGCATGAAACCATACTTTTAAAGGCTTTACTTATCAATTTTACGAAAGGAGATGCTGAAACTGGCCACCATCGTTGTCCATACATTTTTGCCACCTCTTTAGGAGACTGTCCATCACTCACCGTGGTTCACGCTGAGAAATTTCCAGGCGTATATTTTGTTTTAATCCTTCCAGGGTGTGTGGGTTTGCCTTGTACACTTTATGTTTTATGTTATCCCGGAGGGGTATTTTATGAACAATATTGCCGGCTGCGCGGTGTTTTTCCACTGGGCATGTGGAAATATGACAAAAACATGATAACGTAGTGCTGCTATAAACAAACTCACGCTGTGGTTTAGCTTTGCAGGGTGAAGTGCAGTATTGAGTTGACGGTAATGTGATGTACTTCAGTTATTACGAGTTATTTATTATTTTGTCCATAATATCCCTGTATATTATGGCTCAGCATATATTTTCTACTGCAACGCGTGTATTTGTTTTTAATTCGTATGTGTTAACTCGGTAAGCCCGCCAAGTGAAAGTATGATTTGCAGAAAGATTTCCAGGTGTAAAAGTTCCAGGCCGTTCAACAATCCATTACCTTTACAGTAAATTTCAAGCCACAGGTAGTGTTCAGGCTAAGAAATCTAAAAAAACGGCGTTCGGTTCTTACCGAAGAAACATTAGACGACATCGGTGATCGTTTGGAAAATTCCTCCCCCCCAAAAAAAAAAATTCCATGATGCATAGTTTCCCTAAGAGGTGCCAAAAATGTATGGACAAAGACGGTGGCCAGTTTCAGCATTTCCTTTCATAAAGTTATTAAGTAAAGCCTTTAAAAGTAGTTTTAAAAATGTTGTATGGTTTCATCCGCGCATTTCTGTGATAGCGCCAGACGGCAACGAGCGCCCAGGACGCGAACAAGAAAAACACCGCGCAGACGGTTCGGAGTCTTTTGGCTCACTCTGTAGATTATTAACCCAAAAATGCATTCCTTTTCTCAGAGTCAGGCTTTTCATTCTACCTAGGTACTTACTGAAATGGGCATTACGGCTTGGCAGTATTATAGGTCGATATGCGATTATAAAATCGCACTCTTTGCCTTTACTACATCTGCTTTTATAAACAATATATTATTAAAATGGTTCGTAAATTCAAAGCGAAGCTATAAAGAAAGCGTGAAATGTTTGTCCGTTACATCAGTTTAAAGTATAATCTAAAATAAATTAGTCTCGTCAAATGATGTAAAGCAGTGGTTACCAACTTTCACAGCTGGTGCCCCCTTTGTAAGTTACAGTCCCTACACACTCCTATAGATATTAAATTTTTTCCCCGCAAAAAAAGCCTCCATTTGACAACAGTGAAGAACAAATCAGAGTGCGATTCAGAATTCACGCCAGTACACAAAAGCTACAAAGTTTAACAGGAATGAAAGCTGAAATAATTAAAATAATCGTACGCCACCAAATTCGCAATACGAAGCTGCTGCTTTAAACACAAAGTGTTGCCTTTCAGAGACGTTTAAATAAAATTAATTTGATGTGTTACACTCACATGACTTTCTCTACTCTTGTACAAACTGTTTTTACAGACGCTTATTCTCCATATGCTTCATGTTAATCGAGATATCGAGATGTTAACCTTATTGCTAATTTTCTTGTAGATGCAACGGGAATATTGGTAAGCTTTAAGGGATAGTCAAATATTTTAACAGCTGGTTGCTATGTGCAGTATTCCATTCTCTTTGCACTACCAGGACAAAAAAATTAATAACGAATTCCCATTTGAGAAAAAGTATAAGTATTGGAAAATTTAGGGGAATAACAAGCAATATCTCGAAAACGGTTCACTCAACAACTAAAAATCTATATGACATAAATTGCGTATTTTAACGCGATCTATGTTTTTGTGTAGAAAAATGTTGTCTATCTCTTATGGTTTACCAGTTATGCAAAACATCGTTCAGAATGAAGAACACTTTTGGAGACATTCCCAGAAAATTCGAGATATACACTCCATTTCTCATGAAAATATCTTAAACATATGATATTTTAATCAAAATCGTTAGAGGCATTTTTGAGAAAATTAAAATTCTCGAAAAATGTTCCCTGTAAAGGGTAATCTGGGGTGGGGGGATTGTCTTTAAAACGTTCGTGTCGCATCTCTGGAAGATACTGAACCTAAATACCAAGTTTGGTGTTTATCCGACTGTTCATTTCCGAGTTATGCTGCACACAGACATACAGACAGAGGCACACACACGGACATGTTTCCAAAAATGTTTTTTTTTTTGATTCAGGGGGTCTCAAAACATATATTTCCAGTGAAATCTCGGTATCGAATTTTTGGGTGGAATACAATACTTCCCCTACTTACTGTACGTAGTAGAGAAAGTAAAAATGTAATTCCTCTCTCACATTCATTTAGCCGAAATGTTTAAAAGGAAATGTAATTCAAATGCAGATTAACAGCTCCTCTCACTTTTAGCTGTCATATCTAAGCACAAACAATGACTATGACAATGTAACGGAGAGGCACACCTTGATTACTTCGGCACAAGGCGGATGTGTTGCAGCTAGCACCACCCAGGAGGAAGCAATGAAGTGAAGGAACGGCAGGAGGATATAGACCACAGGCAAACAGGTCACAGTGACGCTTAGGGGTCCCTAACGATTCCAAGCTTGAAGACCTGATCGCACCAACGGGCTGCTCAGAGAAGAACTCCCTCTGGCGGAGTCGGGGAGAACTCCGTCCGCCTTAGAAGGCTCAAAGAAGACTATTATCTGACAGAGCCGAGAACTTTCCGATGAGCAAGCACCCGCGCTATCTCTCCGACATCGACTGGCACTGCATAACCTCGAAGCCCACGTGAAACTGAAAAGGGAAACGGAATGATGGGACAGGCAATTCATGGTAGATGAGGAACCATCCCAGCATTTTGCTACCGATCCGGGAAAACCACGAAAAAAGTCAGAGTAGCCGGCCCGACGAAAATCGAACCCGGAATCTCCTGAATGTGAGCCTCACATGTTACCGCGGAGCTATTTCGCACGTTATCAGAGTAATTCTGTAACACCCCTACCGGGGGAATTTACCTTGCAGTAGTTGGGGGTGATGTCTCAGAGGTAGGAGGATGCTTCGGTACCAGGACGATTGGTAGGCCGGGTTGGCGTTCCAGGATATGGGTAGTTAATTAACGTACAGGGAATGCATAAACCCAATAAATTGTATTTGCTTTAGTGCAAGTACATAAGGCCCGCAATTGGACAACTTAGACGGGGTGAAGCCCGTGCAAGCAAATACTAGAGTGCTGTTGTGTTGGAAGCATTGGTGCGCTGGTGGCTCGTTTATACTCTTTGATCGAGGGTGGACGTCAGGTGAACGACGTGTGACAATAGATGACGTACAAGGCAGACCACAGAGGACAATTCACGACACGGGCTAGACCCCCGCAGTATAAATACTTTCGGAAATGCTGACTTCGCATTCCTGAACGAGCCCGTGTTGAGGTACCGCGTTTCAACACTTTCTGCTCTGTAACCTCATCTGACGTAATCTCCAGCGCTCAACCTGATCCGCTAGAATACTAAGGTATACAAAACCAATATAAAAATTCATACTTACGACTCGGTATTCACAATTTGCATTATGAAACCTTTAGCACTATGATAATCAAGAGAGATCTCCATGGTTGAGGTGCATCTGTTCAGCGGTTAAAAAGTGAATAAGGAACACTTTAAAGGAGCTTTAAAGAATATACAGGCTGTAAGGAATAATAATTTCAGAAATTGTAGAGGGATCTTATAAAGGCGATATGACATTGGGAATGCATGGTAAACGATTAAAGATAACGCCATTGTATAGTCATAGGATAGGACAGGACAAGCAGGGGAGTCTTTTTTCTTTAGTAGGGGCGCCCCACACCTGCCGCCCCCGGTGGCGATTATCCGCTGAGGCTACATCGTCTCCCCATGCACATGTTGTTAGTATCTAATAGCATGCATGCGGGTGCTCGGATTAGTGAAAGGGATTCTAGCATTAGTAGTGTTAGTAGTCGTGCTGGCATGCTACGCAGATCTTTTGTACCCAGGCAAATGACGGAGCGCCCCCAGGAGGGGTGGATAAGGTGAGAAGAGACAGAGGGCGGCCGGACCAGGGAGCACGACAGCTAGAGGGCAGAGTTCTTACCATTTACGATTTAAACTCCCCAGATGGCAGCTGCTGCAGCCGGCTCCCCTTCCCCTGTGGGTTTACACATCCCCTTAGGGGTCCGGGACCCAGAAACCGCCCCTTTCCGGAGGACGAAGGTTTCCACAAAGCATCCTTTTCCCCTGCCATGCAAATGCCGAGACCTCTTGCCGACAGTTGCAACCCTGAAAGAGACGAAGCAGATGAAAGGTGAGTGAAATGAGAATGGAGATGAAATGGAGGGACAGGAAATTCGGGGGATGCAATAATCCTTCCCAACTTTCGCCTAGAGACCCGGGGAAACCCCCAAAAACCCATGGGTCAGAAAGGTCGGTCCGGAACCCATGACCTCCAGAATGCGGCTACAGACGTTCGCCTGAGCCATGCCGCTCGGTTTTATAATTTTGAATATATTGCATTAGATCCTGATAAACCTGTGCTAAAGCAAAGTTGAATGAAGAATTAATTAGAATGCCTGACATTGCTTCTGGAGATTCCGATTTTCAGTAGTTTATTATCAGTATTTTCAAAGTTGAGTGCAGTCAAATACTTTAAATTCTGAAGAAATCATTTGATAACGCGCCACTTAACATCGGTTAATTTACCTTATTGCCTTCATAGCTCGTCTACTTGATTGTGTGGCCTCATGTATTTAAAGAGGTTCTTGGTCCAAAGATCACAGGTTCGATCCTATAGAGAAACTTATTTCATTTTCTTTCTTTCTTTGTTATTATTACCACATGAAGAATGGTCGCTTGTAAGAAATACTGCAATTGCGCATACAGAAGGGAACGACTTTGATTGGTAAGTACAACTCGATAGAACACTATGATACACTACGTGATCAAAAGTATCCGGACACCTGGCTGAAAATAACGTATAAGTTCGTGGCGCCCTCCATCGGTAATGCTGGAAGTCAATATGGTGTTGGCCCACTCTTAGACTTGATGACAGCGTTCACTCTTGCAGGCATACTTCCAATCAGGTACTGGAAGGTTTTTTGGGGAATGGAAGCCCATTCTTCACGGAGTGCGGAACTGAGGAGAGGTATCGATGTAGGTCGGTGAGGCCTGGCACGAAGTCGACGTTCCAAAACATCCCAAAGGTGTTCTATAGGATTCAAGTCAGGACCCTGTGCAGGCCAGTCCATTACAGGGATGTTATTGTCGTGTAACCACTCCGCCACAGTCCGTGCAGTATGAAAAGGTGCTCCATCGTGTTGAAAGATGCAATCGTCATCCCGAATTCGTCTTCAACAGTGGGAAGCAAGAAGGAGCTTAAAATATCAATGTAGGTCCGCACTGTGAACGTTCTATGCAAAACAACAAGGGGTGCAAGCCCCCTCCAGGAAAAACACGACCACACCATAACACTACCACCTCCGAATTTCACTGTTGGCACTACACACGCTGGCAGATGACGTTCACTTGGCATTCGCCATACCCACACCCTGCCATCGGATCGCCACATTGTGCACCGTGATTCGTCACTCCAAACGTTTTGCCACTGTTCATTCGTGTAATGCTGACGCTTCTTACACAAAGCGAGTTATCGTTTGGGGTTTTCCTGCGTGATGTGTGGCTTATGAGTAGCCGCTCGACTATGGAATCCAAGGTTTCTCACCTCACGACTAACTGTCATAGTACTTGGAGTGGATCCTGATGCAGTTTGGAATTCCTGTGTGATGGTCTGGATAGATGTCTGCCTATTACTCTTTACGACCCTCTTCAAATGTCGGTTATCTATGTCAGTCAACAGACGAGATCGGCCTGTACGCTTTTGTGCTGTACATGTCCCTTCACGTTTCCACTTCACTATCACATCAGAAAAGTGGACCTAGGGATGTTTAGGAGTGTGGAAATCTCGCGTACAGACTTCTGACACAAGTGACACCCAATCACCTGACTACGTTCGAAGTCCGTGAGTTCCACTGAGCGTCCCATTCTGCTGTTTCACGATGTCTAATGACTACTAAGGTTGCGGATAATGAGTACCAGGCAGTAGGTGGCAGCACAATGCACCTAAGATGAAAAACGTATGTTTGTGGGCGTGTCCGGATACTTTTGATCACATAGTGGTGGTCTTGACGGTTTAAGAGAATACTTGAATCAGACGAGTAGGTTGAAGGTGCCTACAAGTATTTCGCCAAGCGAAAAGAGAACGGTACGGAGAGCTGAAGATATGTAGTTCTGCCACGTACCTTGTAGGTAAAGAAGGTATTGCATTGAACCCAAAAATTCGATATCGAGATTTCACCAGAAATACATGTTGTAAGATTCTCAATTAAAAAGCATATTTAGAAAAATGTGCGTGTGTGTGAACAGCATAGCCCAAAAATGAAATCATCAAGCATCATCCATGGATTCGACACAAAGATTTTAAGAAAATTCTCCTAACAAACTACCCTTTTAAACCTTCGCTTTTCTCAGGAAGATCTCTAACGATTTTTATTAACATGCATGTTTAAGACATATATGTACATGACAAATGAAATGTGCGTCTTGAATTTTCTGGGAACAGCTTGTGAAGTCCTCTTCATTCCGAAGAAATTTTCTATAACTTTGTGTAACTGATAAACCATAAGAGATAGATAAAAGTATTACACAAACAATGTAAATCTTCTTAAAACTCAAAACTTATTTCAAGCAACTTTTGTGGCAATAGTCAATTCCGAGATATACGTTGTTATTTTTTGAATTTTTCAATATTGTATCATTTTTAAAGTGCACTATTCAGTTGTTTCTCTCGGTGTCATGGAGAGGGTATGGAATCTGTAGGCCAGTGCATAGAGACTAGTTACTTTCTCTAATACGTATAGCAAGTAGGGGAAGTATTGCATTCCACCCAAAAATTCGATACCGAGATTTCATCGGAAATACATGTTTTGAGGTCCCCTGAATCCAAAAAAGCACTTAAAGGTCCGTGTGTATGTCTGTGTGCATGTGTCTGTGAACAGCATAACTCAAAAGCGAAAAGTCGGATAAATACCACACTTGCTATTTACGTTCAGCATCATCCAAATATGCGACACGAAGATTTTCAAGTAAATCCCCCCACTCCAGACTACCCTTTAGATGGAACATTTTTGGAAATTTTTTATTTTCTTAAAAATGGCTCTCACGATTTTGATTAAAATATCATGTGTTGAGGATATTTTTATGACAAATCAAATGTGTATCTTGAATTTTCTGGGAATGTCCCCAAAAATCCTCTTCATTCTGGATGACTTTCGCATAACTGGTAAACCGTAAGAGATAGACAAAATTTTACTCCACAAAAAAATGTAGATCGCGTTAAAATACACAGTTTGTGTCATATACTTTTTGTTGTTGACTGAACCATTTTCGAGATATTGCTTGTTATTCCCTTAAGTTTTCTAATACTTATACTTTTTCCCAAATGGGAATTCGTTATTCATTTTTTTATGCACTGGACATGCAAAGAGGATGGAATACTCCACATAGCAACAAGCTCTTAAAAGATTTGTCTATCACTTAAAGCCTCTTGCACCTACAGAAAATTAGCAATAAGATAGTTTCTGCAAATGTTATCTCGATAAACATGAAGTAGGAGGAGAATAACCGTTTGTAAAAACAGTTTTTGCAAGAGTAGAGAAGGTTCATGTGAGTGCAACACATCAGATTTTTTTAAACATCTATCGATTCGGAGCTTTTCTATTCGCTTGAACCTTCAACGAACTGTGTAATGAGCCTATTATTGCAAATCTTTATATTGATTAATATGAAGTAGATAAAAAATAATCTTTCATAAGAATATTCTGTAGAAGCTATACAAAAATAACCGATAGTAGGTAGTAGTACATGTGAATGTAGCACTTAAGATTTTTTTCGTCTGATTTAACTTTCTAATTTAGAATCTACAGGCGACTAATGTGAAAGACTTATCAAACAACTATGATCCAGCTTTCCATTCTATCTAATATTATTTAGGCTTCATAGAGTAACCACTCAATTGCTAGAAGGTGAGAGCGTGAAGGTACCATGACAAGGCCAGGCTAAGAGTTCCCGAACATATAGGTACTTGCTTCCTGCACTTCAGTGAAAATTGTGCGGCTATTTTCTACATCAATAACATTAAAATATTCGGTATTTAAATATATGGGGACCTCATATTTCACGAACAGATTCATTAAAATATCTGATGTGTCACATTCACACGACTTTATCTACCCTAAATCGTTTATTAGTGGATATAAAAAATTATTCATACTAAAGTTTATTGTCCTACCTACTTTATTTTAATCGAGATAGACATTTCCGGAAATAGCTGCGTTACATTTCGTTATAGATACAAAGGAATAACGATAGCCAACTGTTTCAGAACTGGACGCTGTATGCTGGCCTTAAAATTCCACTCTTGCCACGACATCGCGAGAAACAATAGAAATCGACAGGACTATAAAACAATGACTCAGGATTGAACAGTTCGAACCATTAATAACGAATATTTTGGAAGTGGCTGATGACACAAAAAAGTTATTTGAAATAAATGTCGTTTTTTAAAGAGATTTACGTTTCTTGTGCAGTACGTTTTCGTCTATCGCTTAATGTTTACCAGTTATACAACATTATTATACAAAATTCCTTCCAAATGAAGAGGACTTCAAAGGCTATTTCCAGAAAATTCAAGATTACGTTTTATTTCTCATGTAATATTTTTAATATATGGTGTTTTAACCAGAATCGTTAGAGCCATTTTTTAGAAAATCAAAATTTCGAAAAATCTTCCATATAAAGGGTAATTTGGGGTGCGGAATTTTCTTGAAAGTCTTCCTGTTGCATCTTTGGAAGGTACTGAACTTAAATACCAAGTTTGGTGTTTATCCGACTTTTCTGTTTTGAGTTATAGTGTTCACACGGACCTTTTTCTAAAGAGCGCTTTTTTTTGATCCAGGGGGCTCAAAACAGGCATTTCCGCTGAAACGTTATCTAATTTTTGGTTGGAATGCAATGCTTTCTGTACCTACTAGGTACGTGGTAGAGAAAAAAAAGGTAACTAAGCACAAATTAGGTGTCGCTGCAGATTACGTCTGTATAACGAGGGCAGTCCCAGAAGTACCCGACCTGACGTATATATAGCGGTTGTTGTTTCAAATAAATGACTATGGTAGAAAGTACCAGCCTTATAAAGCTTAAGTTTGAAGTTTGACGATGCTACGTTGTTTAGCAGCCATCAATAGTGCACGCTCTCAGCGAATTTGTAAACTTGGATAAAACTGGCCATCGTTATGATCTTAGTTCAACTACGAGGGCTGATCAATAAAGACTGAGATTGATTTTTTTCTGTAGTTTCCTTGATAGTTTTATGTCTCTACCACAAATACTTGAAAAGAGCAGGGCTTCATGTATAATGTCTATAAGCGACAGCACTCTCGTAAGGGTAGGTTGGTAGTAATGCTGTATATTCGTTGACCCTACTTGAATTTCGCATACCACAAACGGGAGGTGACACGAGAGGAGCAATACAACGCAATAAAATTTTATTTTCGTTTAAATCATACAGCCTTGAAACTTTCGAAAAGCTGAAGCAAGCATACGGTGAAGATGCACTACCTCGTGCAACGGTGTTTAGGTGGTTCAAGGACTTCAAAGAAGGGCGAGTCCTCTGTGCTAAGCAAGGTGGGCCTGGTGTTTCGGAATGGAATGATTTACCAGCATGCAGTTCCCCCTTCACACTACTGTTACAGCAGCAACTACACGTCAGTGTTGGCTACACTCAGGAAGCATATTACAAGGAAACGACCAGAACATCATCGGAATGGGTGGCGACTTCGTCACGGCAACGCGCGGCCTCACGTCGCAAATCAAGTCCAGGAATTTTTGGCTAAATTCAACATTACCTGTGTGCCGCATCCGCCTTAAAGTCCCGGTCTTACCCCCTGTGATTTGTTTTTATTACCATTACTAAATGCAAAGCTCCGGGGCATTCAATTTGAGAGCACTGAAGCAGTGCTAAAGAAAAGTGAGGCGATTCTCAAAGACCTGACAAAGAATGGCTTGCACCATGTGTTCGAGGACTGGCAGAGACGCTATAAAAAGTGCATTCAGTTAAGAGGGGACTACTTTGAAAAATATCATGTCAACATTGAAATGGAGTAATAAATATCTGTGAAAAAAAAATCAGTCTCGTCTTTATTGATCAGCCCTCGTAATATTAAAGCTGAGCTAGAATGTACTCTGGGGAAGTCTGCTCCTTCGTTTGGCAGAGTTTAAGCGAGGCCGTACGAGCTGCCAAGACGAACATAGCAGTAGCCAACCAAATGAGGTGACCACGCCAGAAATTGTGAATAAAATCCACAAAATGGTATTGCATGACCGTTGACTGAAAGTGCGCGAGCTAGCAGACATCGTAGGCATTTAAAATAGTACTGTACATTGCACACTAACTGAAAATTTAGACATGAGAAAGCTGTGTGCAAGATGGGTGCCACGTTAACACACAATGGAACAAAAGCAGTGTCGTGAGGATGTTTCAGTCGAGTGTTTGGCGATGTTTCGCAGCAATAAAGTCGAGCTTTTGCGTCGATTAATAACCATGGATGAAACATGAATCCATCACTTCAAACCTGAGATGAAGGAACAGTCAAAATAGTGCGTGAAAGGGGAGAATCGGCTCCAAAGAAGGCGAAGACGTTCCATCTATAAGCAAGATCGGATGCGCGTGGGATCATTTTCTTTGCTATTTTCAAAAAGGAAAAGTAATCAATGGCGAGTATCATGCAAAATGATTGCAGCGTTTGAATGATGAAATCAAGCAAAAACGGCCGCATTTAGCGAAAAAGAAAGTTCTGTTTCATCAAGACAATGCACCAGTTCACACATCCGTTATCGCCATGGCCAAAATCAATGAGTTAAAGTTCAAATTGCTTCCTCATGCACCCTATTTGCCAGACTTAGTCCCCACTGATTATTTTCAGTTTCCAAAGTTTAAGAAATGGCTTGGTGGTAATAGATTTGCCAACAATGAAGAGGTGGAGTTTGCAGTTGATGCCTATTTTGCAGAACTCGACGGTTCTCACTATAAACAGGGTATAGAAGCTATTGAACGTCGCTGGGAAAAGTGTATCGAGCTGAAAGGAGACTATGAAGACAAATAAAGATGTTTTTTCACAACATTTTTGTTTTCTTTGTTAGGTCGGGTACTTCTGGGACAGCCCTCGCACGTCTACATTATTTAATGTACCCTACATTTTTTATGTTTTCTAGCACCTATTTAATAGTAGGTAGATGAAGTAAGGCATTCCACCCAAAATTTAGATATCGAGATTTCACCGGAAATACGGCTTTGAGGTTCCATAGATTAAAAACACTTAGAAAAGGCCTACGTCTATTTATGAACATCTTAACTCAAAGACGAAAAGTATACTTGATATTTAAGTTCAGCATAATACAAGGATATGAAACGAAGATTTTTCAAGATCCAACATTTCCACCAAACGCCAGGGAGAAAGCTTTTTCAAGGAGAAAATTCCACTGTCCTGCTGCAACATACCAAACGCCGTCGCCTGGTCCCTCAACCCTGAAACAGTTGATAGGTATTGATGGGGACAGAAAATTAGCAGCTGAAGGGAACCTGCCAGCATTCGGCCGGAGAAAACAGGTAAAAAGCCGTAGATTGGACGGCCCAACGGAAGTCGAACCCAGGACGCCTAGAATGGGAGCCTCACACGTTACCACGGAGTCATTTTGCTAGGTATCAGCTGCAGAATAGCTTCATCAAATAATTTAGGTTCTGGACCTTTTTCCTCTCGCTGTTTATATATATATATATATATATATATATATATATGGCCTTTCGGAAGTTCATCAAATGCATATCCAAGTGCTAAGTAGATCTGTTTAATTAAAAATCTGTTGTCTAATACTCTTTAGAGGCCCTTCAATAATATATACAGTGGCTTTTCGTTTACAAAATTACCTCTAATTAATATCGCACTGGATCTTCTTATTTGATTCCATTTCCTGATGTTGCTTATCGTTTCTGCTTAATATTTCTGTAGAACTCTCATTTGTATTTATTGTATAACAGCGTTTTAATGCTCTATCTCCAAGAAATATCAATCTGCTAATATTCACTGTTTGCTAATTGTATTGTTCTGAAATTTTACAGTTCCTTTGCTAGTTTTCACAAGCTCTATAACTCTATATTACACTGCACTGACTGTAAACACTGATGCAGATCCAACATTGTTTAGATGCGATACTGTAAGTCGGCATGGCATGGAATTGTATGGAACCTATGCAACTTTGAATTGCCGAGCTCAAACATTTCCTGAAATACCGATATTTTATAACTAGCGTCAAAAGCACAAAGATTTGTGATTTTATTCCACTGGAGCTTTCCGTATATTCTGCGTTTATGTCCACTGCTTTTGAGAGGAAGACAGGTTGGTCGATAATTATTATTTGTGCATCAATCAGGTACCTCACGCTCACTTTATAGAAAAGCAAAGTCCTATATAAAATACACCATGTGATAAAAAGTATCCGGACACCCCACAAACATACGTTTTTCATCTTAGGTGCATTGTGCTGCCACCTACTGCCTGGTACTCATTATCCGCGACCTCAGTAGTCATTAGACATCGTGAAACAGCAGAATGGGACGCTCCGTGGAACTCACGGACTTCGAACGTGGTCCGGTCATTGGGTGTCACTTGTGTCAGAAGTGTGTACGCGAGATTTCCACATTCCTAAACATCCCTAGGTCCACTGTTTCTGATGTGATAGTGAAGTGGAAACGTGAAGGGACATGTACAGAACAAAAGCGTACAGGCCGACCTCGTCTGTTGACTGACATAGACAACCGACATTTGAAGAGGGTCGTAAAGAGTAATAGGCAGACATCTATCCAGACCATCACACAGGAATTCCAAACTGCATCAGGATCCACTCCAAGTACTATGACAGTTAGTCGTGAGGTGAGAAACCTTGGATTCCATAGTCGAGCGGCTACTCCTAAGCCACACATCACGCAGGAAAATCCCAAACGATAACTCGCTTGGTGTAAGAAGCGTCAGCATTACACGAATGAACAGTGGCAAAACGTTGTGTGGAGTGACGGTACGCAATAATGTGGTGATCCGATGGGTATGGCGAATGCCCGGTGAACGTCATCTGCCAGCGTGTGTAGTGCCTACAGTGAAATTCGGAGGTGGTAGTGTTATGGTGTGGTCGTGTTTTTCCTGGAGGGGGCTTGCATCCCTAGTTGTTTTGCGTGGCACGATCACAGCGCAGACCTACATTGATATTTTAAGCACCTTCTTGCTTCCCACTGTTGAAGACCAATTCGGGGATGGCGATTGCATCTTTCAACACGATCGAGCACCTGTTCTGGCGGAGTGGTTACATGACAATTACATTCCTGTAATGGACTGGCCTGCACAGAGACCTGACTTGAATCCTATAGAACACCTTTGGGATGTTTTGTAACGCCGACTTCGTGCCAGGCCTCACCGACCTACATCGATACCCCTCCTCAGTTCCGCACTCCGTGAAGAATGCGCTGCCATTCCCCAAGAAACCTTCCAGCACCTGTTTGAAAGTATGCCTGCGAGAGTGAACGCTGTCATCAATGCTAAGGGTGGGCCAACACCATATTGACTTCCAGCATTACTGATGGAAGGCGCCATGAACTTGTACGTCATTTTCAGCCAGGTGTCCGGATACTTTTGATCACGTAGTGTAGATTACTTGCTCCAATCATATCCAGTAGAACAATTGTATAAGAGGAATAGTATGGCTAAAAGAGGTTCAACTGAACCACTATTTATGAAGAAAAAATATCTCCGTAAGTTTTGAGACTTCCGTAGGTTAGCCAGATTATTTGCGCAGAAGCTGGAGAAAGAGAGATAAGTTAACTGCTCACAGTGATCTTCAGTGATATACTTAGTAATTACCATATGTACAGATGACACGTCAAGCTATACCAGAGTACTCTCGAAGCTTTCACGAAGAAAGGAAGTTGTCTCATTCGTGAGGAGGTTCCCCACAAGATGGACACTTTTCAGGAGCAATCCCTTACTTCTGCTTCTCAACTTAACATCTATGGTATAAATGCACACGGATGCTCGGAGTATGGGAATCATAAAATTTTAGACCGATATTCCTGACCAGGAACATAGTAGTGAAGCTTATTATTTTTATTATTATTATTATTATTATTATTATTATTATTATTATTATTATCATTATCATCATCATTATAATCATCAGTGCCGGATTTTGAAGATGTATTAGGAAAATAAACTATAAGATGACTCCAAAATTTAAAAAATACATAATACGGTAGGAAAAAGTAGGTATAAGAATAATTGTGAAATAATATACACCAAGTGATCAAAAGTATCCCGACACCTGGCTGAAAATGACGTACAAGTTCGTGGCTCCCTCCATCGGTAATGCTGGAAGTCAATATGATGTTGGCCCACCATTAGCCTTGACGACAGCGTTCACTCTCGCAAGCATACTTTCAATCAGGTGCTGGAAGGTTTCTTGGGGAATGGCAGCCCATTCTTCACGGAGTGCGGAACTGAGGAGAGGTATCGATGTAGGTCGGTGAGGCCTGGCACGAAGTCGCGTTCCAAAACATCCCAAAGGTGTTTTATAGGTTTCAAGTCAGGACTCTGAGCAGGCCAGTCCATTACAGGGATGTTATTGTCATGTAACCACTCCGTCGCAGCCCGCGTAGTATGAACGGGTGCTCGACCGTGTTGAAAAATGCAATCGCCATTCGTAAATTGCTCTTCAACAGTGGGAAGCAAGAAGGTGCTTAAAATATCAATGTAGGTCTGCGCTGTGATCGTGTCACGCAAAACAACAAAGGGTGCAAGCTCCCTGTAGGAAAAACACGACCACACCATAAAACCACCACCTCCGAATTTCACTGTTGGCACCACACACGCTGGCAGATGATGTTCACCGGCATTCGCTATACCCACACCCTGCCATCGGATCTCCACATTGTGTACCGTGATTCGTCACTCCACACAACGTTTTGCCACTGTTCAATCGTGTAATGTTGACGCTCCTTACACCAAGCGAGGCGTCGTTTGGCATTTTCCTGCGTGATGTGTGGCTTATGAGCAGCCGCTTGACCATGGAATCTAAGGTTTCTCACCTCACGCCTAACTGTCATAGTACCTGGAGTGGATCCTGATGCAGTTTGGAATTCCTATGTGATGGTCTGGATAGATGTCTGCCTATTAGTCTTTACCACCCTCTTCAAATGTCGGGCGGTCTCTGTCAGTCAACAGACGAGGTCAGCCTGTACACTTTTGTGTTGTACATGTCCCTTCACGTTTCCACTTCATTATCACATCAGAAACAGTGGAGCTAGAGATGTTTAGGAGTGTGGAAATCTCGCGTACAGACTTCTGACACAAGTGACACCCAATCACCTGACTACGCTCGAAGTCCGTGAGTTCCACGGAGCGTCTCATTCTGCTGTTTCACGATGTCTAATGACTACTGAGGTCGCGGATAATGAGTACCAGGCAGTAGGTGGCAGCACAATGCACCTAAGATGAAAAAAATGTTTGTGGGGTGTCCGGATACTTTTGATCATATAGTGTATGATTCCGTGTTGTTGTTTGAAGCGTTTGAAATGAAAGTTATGGTCTTTTTAAACAGGTCTTGCAAAAATGTAGTATTTTAGTATCCTAGTAATTTATTTAAATGTACGTAAGAAAGCATAAGCATACAAACCCTAGCTTAATCAACATTGCAATGACTCACTGTGAGCATGTGGAGATGGTCAAAGGTAAATGACCACCGATTGTCTGCAAGGATACCTACCTTTATACATAGAGAAACTCCTCTCCACATCCACAGAAGCAATGAAAGCCATAATGAAACATGTTAGATCACCGGGGGTGAATTCTTCTGTAATGTTGGATGTGTCGTTAAGTTTCTTCTTATAGTACTTGAGAAATTGAATAAAAAGTCTTGAAGCTTTCGTTTTTCCCAATCGCATTTTAAGTTTTTGTCACGATGTTGGAATATTCCTGGTACACTGTTCATACTTAGTTCTGTGTAATGCATGTGCAAGGCATGTTACATGCATCATCTTGGGATAAAATGACATGATGTACTTAGCTGCTTTTATAAAACACAGTGCAGCATCAGTGAAGAGGAGCAGAGCGTTGTCATGACGTATACTTGCAGGTTATAAGAGAAACATTGGCCAGTCGAAATGTCGTAAATAGTGGACTCTAGTATTTCTGTAGTGAGGAGACATAACTCACCCGGGTCGTCGACTTCTAGCATTTCCACAATGACGTTAGCAACATATCGGGCTTCGACGTCAGTGGACTTGTCGATGAAAACAAACACCTTCCTCCCCCAAACTTTGTCCCTGATTCTTCTGAGTACTATTGTAGCATACAAGTATATGGTTCCTTCTCAAGGTGGATTCCTCGGGTATTGAACGACCTATATGCCGCTCTAGAAAGTCTTTGTAATTATTGTTTGTTAATTTCCACACAGGAATATTTGCTGATGCAAGAACTTCCCACAAATACTGGGAAAACTCGGATGACACGCTTGTAGTTGCTGATACACTTTGTCCAAAAACAGCTGAGATTTCTTTGCGTTCCGAATAAGGTGCACATGCTTGGCGCGAATAATACGCCGATACACATTGAACCGCTTATCTGCTTAGTTTTGCACCTTTACAAAATAAAATTGTAACGTCTGTGGAGAACTTCTTCATCAAACTCCGATACTGTTTGTCTAAAATGGCACAATTTGGAGCTTTAGGCAGTGTCATACTAATTAAACAATTAGGTGAAAACAGTAAAGAATAAAGTTGCCCTACTGTTCTCATTGTGGGTCCACAATACGTATGTATTTATTATAACACTTCCCTCAATTGAGGGCTGCCATATAGACAAAGTATACCTATACAATTAACAAATTTAAATTAACAATAATAATGACGATTTATAGTTAGCATCAAAATAATCAAAATCAACTTAAAATAGAAATACAAATTAATTTAAATTGGGACAGAAAAGTAGTATAAAATAATCCTATTATGCAGTTAAAATAAATAAACATATAAATACATAATAACTTCAATTGAACTCTAATAGCCATGATTGCTGTTTGATAAAGTAGGCGTTTATCTTGTGTAGATTTTTGGGTATTGTCCCTCTAGCTCCTATCATCAATCCTGTGACTGAGATTTTATTTAAATTATATTTATCGTTGTAATAGGAGATAGTGGGTTCCTAAATGGCCTTTTTTCTGCGTCTACTTCTTCGGACTGTTGACAGTGGGATTCAAAGCGCACAGTAGGATCAATGATTAACCCGCTACTGTCAGATGATGTCTTGTAGACGACGATGTCGACGCGCCTGCTGCTACCACTGTTGGATAATCCATATACCTCCTCGTGGACCTGAAAACCTTTTTCCTTCATACCTGCTGCAACCACACTTCTTATTTTATGATGTCTGCTGTTTCGCAGCACTTCTTCGTATGAGCAAGCACCCAGAACGTGTGCAAGGGTTTCGTGCTCTCTGCCACAACGGCGACAGAGGGTATTGTTCTGGAACTTCCCTGGCAAGAAGCGTACAGCAATAACTCTAGCAGTCATGTTGATGGCATGTCTCCATTCAGAGCAAGAAAGTCCGCGATGATCTCGGATCCATTTATTAGCAGGTGTATAATCACTGAACATTTTAACTCCTCTTCCTTTGTGCGGTAATTCGCTCCAAAGTTGGAATTGTTTTTCTCTCAGATGTCGTCTTACAATCCTTGCATCTGGGAGAAAACTTACAGGATCTCTGATGTCGTTTTGAGTGATGTTGAGGAGTCGTAAACAGTTTTGAGTTTCTTGATCAAAGTCTTTTACAGTGTTAACTAGTGGGACGTCGAAGTATTTTAGAACTTTGCAGATGTTTATATGTTTGAGTCGAACTTCCCATGAGGCGCAGAATAGACCAAGACCTTTAAATTTTCTTTCAGTGTATACCATATGGTCTGGAGCATTCTTTGGTAACAGTAGAATGTTTTTAAAGTGCATTTTAAGATTTTGTCAGCATCAGTTAAAACTTTTTGTGGCATTTTCTCCATTGGAGTAACTTGAAATGGATAAATTAATGTAGTTAGATGGATGAGTTTAGAATAATACATTTCTGGTCTGCTTGTAACAGGGATGAACTTTCTAAAGTTTCAGCTTTTTACGTAGCTTTTCTAAAGTTTGATGACCGTCAAAAATTATTTCAGCTTTTAAGTTGATGCCTAGGTAACGTATTTTCTCAATAGGGTGTTGACAGTGAATTTCATTACCTTCAGAAATAATCATATTATTAGGAGAATATTTTCTATTTCTGATGGGTAAACAAACAGATTTCGATGTATTGAAGGTGAGGTCAATTTCTTCAAAACAATGCATTACTAATTTAGTTAAATTTTTTGCTACTTCCAAATTTTTTCCAATGATTACAGTATCATCTGCGAACTAACTTTCCTCACGAGAACTTATAACACAGTTATAAGCACTGCTACTACTTTAAGTTGTCGCGGTAACTTTCGTTCGTGTTATCTTATTTGCTGAGCGCCTGTTATTGTTTTTACTATTTTGAATTTTGGGTTCTTTGTCCTCCGGCTAGCTATTACTACACAGTCGAGCAAATCTCTTGAACAGGGTGTGTAAACGGAAAGGAGTTGTTACTAAAGATAACACTGATAAAAGAATTTGTTTTTACACTTTTATTTCCGTCACACTTCATTAATTTCACATATTTACTCTTTATACACGCCCGACTGAAACTGTTATATTTTCGAATATAACTATAATCACTTATTTGGTGCGCATTTCACATTTTATAACTAACTTTACAAAGCGAGAGATTCTGTAGAACTATGCGACATGTGAATGATTCTGTTGAACTGGGCAATACCTATCTCTGGCTTCAGCATTTATACTCCCTCACCCCGATATGCCTAAACATTATAACAGAGCTGCTATTGGTTAATAAACGCGCCAACATTAGCGTCTATTTTTTATCCAATCAAAATTACGAACACATATGCTCTAGGGACGACATTCCCTCCATTTCTAAAGAAAAGCGCGCTACTCTGATGTCATTTGCTTTGTCTCTTCTAATTGATAAACAACTCACCCCCTCGCTCATTGTTACCCGCTCCTATTGTCAGTTTCAGTGAGGCGGTGTAAACTTATTTCCTAACAATGCTTATAGTTAACAAACATCTCAAATCATTGTCATACAATAATGCTAATTTACACTACAATCATTGGCATTCACAGTGTTGTGATATAAAATGCTGCCTCAAAGTGCTGTTGAGTAGTGATTTCCAACCAGCAGAAAAGCCGTAGGAGGAATGTGCCAATAAACTGTTCTGCTGGAGAATGAGTTACACATTCGACCAAGATCGAGCGTTACATCAGTGTCAAGAAGAAAACATACACTCAAAGCTACATTGTATAGTTTAAATAAATTTAAAAGTAGCTAACATAATTAGGCTTTACCAAACACTAACACCAGATAAGCAAATATCATTATTTCATAGTGGTTAAGCAAGCTCAGAGTCGGAGGGATCTTCTCGATTATTCATTACTGTTTTTCTCTTCATTTGTGTCATTAAGATTTTTTAATTATAATTGCGGTTATTAAATTTGACATAATCCCATTGTGAAGCTAATGCTTCTGTTCTACTTTCTCCATGTGTATGTCATAATTTTAAAAACCCTTATGTACTGGATGTAAGTTCAGGAAAATGGCAAAATAAAGATACAAAGAGCAAGAAAACTACAAAATAATAACGCAAAATTTAAAACAATTCCCTAATATAGACATTGGCATAAAATTACCAAAAACGACCTAATCATAATCTAGAACTCGTGATCAGAATTTATGTAGATTAATGTGTGTGATGGGTACGATTCAACAATTACAACATGACCTGATCAGAATTCGGCCTCTGATTACATTAGTCTGCATTTTCAAGCTTTTTGTCAGATGATTTCTTACAAGTAGGTGTTCTTGAATCAAGTTTTTATGCTGATTCCAGAAATAACTTCCGTTTTTTTTTCTATCACGTCAGGTTTTTACACAAAATAAGTAATGTTTTGACAATTTTACTAATGAACGTAGAAAAGTATTCAAATACCATTTCACACAAGGTGTTTTTATTCAAGAAACATTTTAAGAATGCTCTCAAGAACTCCCCTAATTTATTTCATGACTACATTTTAACAAAACAAGAAGCCAAAGTGTTTCATTTAATTTTTTCAAACTTTCTCTTCTTTGACCTCCTTGCAGATCCTTGAAGATGACTGTCCCTCCTCAACATTCAACAGTAGTCGGTCATCATAGTTTCATTCCATCTCCCCTGGTACCTTCTCTCCATTTCCTTAATATCTTGGCGAAAATGTTCACCCTGCTCTTCACTATAATGTCCCAGATTTTCTGGAAAGTAGTCGATATGTGAATGCAGAAAATGCACCTTTACACTCATGTTACAGCCCATCTTCTAGAAATTTTCCAACACTGTTTCGACAATGGCCTTGTAATTAGGATATTTGTTATTGCCTAAGAAGTTTTCAGTAACTGATTGGAAGGCGGTCCATGCTTCTATTTCTCTCTCATTCATTGTCTTCTTAAAATCTTTATCCTTCATCAATTTCTTTATTTGAGGACCAACAAAAATTCCAGCGTTTAATTTGTCTTGTGCAATGAAAGGTACCTGAAGCAGGATCCATCAAGCCCAATTTTATAGGTAGTGGTGGAAGCAATATCTTTATATCTCTATATTTTGAAGTGAAATTGTGAGAAAAAAAACTGTACGTAATAGAAAAAAACTAAAAGCAGTTCTAAAATCAGCATAAAAAGTGAGTCAGAATCACTTATTAGTTTTCAGTCATCCAATATCATGCAGAATTAGTAGTATAGTTATTAATTATTATTATTATTAGTAGTAGTAGTAGTAGTAATAGTAGTAGTAGTAGTAGTAGTAATAGTAGTAGTAGGTAGTAGTAGTAGTAGTAGTAGTAGTAGTAGTAGTAGTAGTAGGTAGTAGTAGTAGTAGTAGTAGTAGTAGGTAGTAGTAGTAGTAATAGTGGTAGTAGTAGTTTCTTCTACATCACTTTCGTTCTTTGCCATTTGTTTTCATATTGACCTTCCACAGAACTAAACTTAGTTCTCAGAATATACATCCTTCAAGGCACGTATGCATGACTTGGTCGTGTCCAGCAGAGCGAAATGAGAGGATACAGCTCACAAGATGTAAATCAGCAGACATATGGACCACACCTCGGGATGCTGCAGTGCCCTGGCACCAGTTCACTGATGCTTGGTGACGCCATAACTACACCCATGTACATCATAGACAGGCAAGATTCCTTCTTCACTTAGAGTGAGTGCGTTGTAGAAAGTTTCTAGCTAACATGTGTAGTGCAGGGCAAGAAAACAAATAGGTATATCACTTTAATTAAGCAATTGATTTGTTTAATAAGCAACGTTTAAATTCTAAACTGTTTCTGAAAAGTATTGTTGTAAAACGCACCTGGTGTATAAATGCCAAATATGAATTTGAAAAAGTTTTATTGGTGCTGTAACTTTTAGAGCTAAATGCAGTCATTGTAATTGAGAATAAGTGTTTAAAATGTTGGTATTATGCGTACGTAATACGCTGACAATACGCGTATAGCTTCCAAAATATTTGGATATATTATATACTGAACTTTGCAAGGACGTTTTATAAACCTTGTTAATCGAATTTGAAGATACCTATCGCATGATGGATTCGGTAACACTGGAAACAAGAATTTTTTTGAGTATTATTTATATCTGCAAGTTATTTCTTTCACATATATACGCGTTTAGACATTTCTATTCGCTGTTAAGTCAGCAAGAGATGACATATAATAATAAAATCCAAACAGGAATTCGACCGTCGTTTGAAAGGATCCAAATGGATTATCTGAAAGCTTTGTTGCCATCAGCAATTTAGTATCTCTATTTTCGCAAAGGGTAAATAAGTCGGAATTAAGGGCAGAAATGTTTGCTCTGAAATTTCGTAAAAACAGTTCCACGTTGAAATTAGTGAACGCATGGTGCATTTAAAAGTACGTAAATCTTTTGACGGCCCAACAGAATATCTATAAGCAAAATGTAATATTGTCATTTTGTGTATGCTTCTACAGATAAGAAGGAACGCAATTTTCTTAAAATGTACCATTATGGACGTGGCCCGTGCTTTTACTCAGTTTATCTTCTTTTATCACGGGAATATTCTTCCATCGTTCAGTAATCATACAAAACATTATACGAAAATAATTCCAGTAGCCTTTATAATATCAAGTAGGGAAAATATGCAAACGATAACAAGCTCCATCAATACAAGAATTGTTTATTTTCTATGTTCATGCACTTTCACTATTCGAATCATAACGGCATGAGTATTATATTAAAACTGCCTCAGTGAAGCAGGTATTCTCGAATATGTAGGTATGCCTGATGACACGAACTATGAAAATATTGTTTTTCACTTGCAGACAGCAGGAAGAAATGGTGAAGGTAATAGCAGACGTCAATGATTCAGAACTAGAAAGCCTCAAGAAAAACATCGATGACTTTTTTATCCTTATCAATGGAATTATAGTGTGCTGTAAGTTGAAATTCGTATTTCGTTCATTATAAGAGAAAAAACATCCCGGTTTACAATCTAATGATATTCACAGCCATGTCACTCAAAGCAGTAAAAGTGATACTGCTGGTTTTTCCAGTGATGCAGTGTGGATTCGCATGTCTGGAGGCTGGCGCAGTTCGCTCCAAGAACACTACCAACATTATCATGAAGAACATCATGGATGTGTGTAAGTAATCCATGCAGCTTCCTTGTTGTTTATTTACTAAACAAACACTACATATCTTTGCGTTCTAGATGCATCTAAAGCTAATATAAATTACGCAATATTTCTCTCTATGATTTTCAGTGTACAGAATGCTCCAACCGTTTTGCACACTTCTTGGTAACTTTTATTCTAATTGTTTATTTATCAGCAGATTTTGTTCTTAGCAATACGCTGAATATTGTATTTTTACCTGTAGTTATAAATATTAAACCTGCCACTGTCCATGATGTATATTGTAGCAGTATTTTAGACACACAAAGACATTAAACAAACACTGCCTCACACCACAGGCCTAAGTAATAATTATGTGATACTTTAAGTTTTGGGCAGGTGATTTTGAAAGGGGTTTGAGGAGAATAGGAATTGGGTCAAAGAGCTAAAACAAATGACAAAAACATATGAAAAAGTGTTAAAAGAAGACTTAAGAGACATCAATCAACAGGAAATAGAATCGGATTGTAAAATTAAACCTTCTCTAACTCTAGCAAATGAAATAAAATTGAACTGGGGTAAAGAGGCATATATACTTAATTCAGGAAGAAAGAAAATATCCGAAATGGCATGGATTAGACTGGGGGGCTGGAGGGCACAGAAAATGACTGACGATTCTGGCAGGAGAATCTGCCCATTCTGTGATTTGGATGAGGTCTGGGTACATACTTTGGCAGAATGTGCACAGTGGGAGAACCAGCGAACGATTAAACTGAAAGAAAAAATATTAAGTCCCTCAAAAAACATTGGCATGTTTGGATCTATTGGCTGACCAGAGGAACTGGCAAAACTTGGGCAATTTTTTGGCGAAAGTGCGCGAAGGCTAGGTCAAATTTGTTCAATTAGACAAAGGTAATTTATCTCTATTTCCCTTTTTCTTGTTCCTTTTAGTTGTGTTTTCTTTCTCTATTGTTTATTTTGTCACCCTATTCTATCTTAAATATGCATGTACGATCAATGACCCATGCACTAAATACTTGTGAAATAACTTAAATAATTTGAAACCAATAAAGATACCTTATCTATCTATTTAAATGTTAATTCATAGTTCTTATATTTGTATTGTTTATGTTCAAGTAGCAGTGTTTATATATGATTTAAGATGTATGTGAATGTGCATTGTATTCATGTGTATAAGAATTAGCTGTTATATAAGCCAAGAGGGGAAGAAATCGCGCCAGCAGCCAGACGAAACCCATTAAATTTAGCTTAGAGGAAAAAGTTTCTCAGGACAACAAACAAATAATAGGAATCGGGAAACGAACGCGTGGGTAAACTGCTGGGAAGTCATGTGATATTCGAAAGTGCTAATAGAATGGCACGGAGGTAGATTCGAAACGTTAGCCAATCGTAAGCGTGTATGAGTAAACTTTCAAATTTTGAATGCGAGATATAGAAGCCACGTTAAAATTTCTTTACCGAATAAAGTCAGTAGGAGCACAAATATGGATGTAAGCTGATCGTAGAGTGGTGTATTCGCTAAACATGCATAGGTAATTGGGTAGTAACTCCGAGTCAATTAGTACAAAATGTTAGAGGACAACAGTAGATGCCAAAGTATTTAGTTTTTATTAACATGTGAATTTTTAGTAAAGTGTAATTACAGTATTTAAGACTATTTGCGAAGTAACTTCTGAATAAATGCAACGGCATAGAATCAGCTTTCTCTAATACCCTAATATTACTCAAAGGACAAATATATATTAAAGCATTAGCAGAAATATTATTTTGCAGCTGAGGTATACTTTCACAGAAGAAGGTATTGAATTATTGAAGAATAACATTATTTCCTTGGCCAGGAAATAATTTGCGCAAAATCAATAATGGCGGGGTTTTTTGCCATTTCCTTTCTCCCGTAGCACGGCAAATACGAGGGCTGATCAACAAAGACTGAGACTGATTTTTTCCTGTAGCTTCCGTGATAGTTTTGTATCTGTAACATAAATATTTGAAAAGAGCGGGTTTTTATGTATAATGTTGGTAGGCGGCAGCACTCTCGTATTGTTAGGTTGGTAGTAATGCTCTATTTTGTAGACCCTACGTGCATTTCGCACACCAGACAATGGAGGTGATGCATTTTTTAAATCGATTATCACCGGTGATGAGTCATGGCTACATCATTATGATCCTGAAGGAAAACAAGCCAGCGAAGTGTGGAAATCAACAGGTTCTCCAACACCAAAAAAGGCAAAAGTTGTTCCATCTGCAGGGAAAGTGATGGTGATCACATTTTTTGACTGTAATGGAATGATTTACTAGCATGCAGTTCCCCCTCACTCTACTGTTACTACACGTCAGTATTGGCTACACTGAGGAAGCACAATGCAAAGAAACGACCAGAGCTTTCTCGGACTGGGTGGCGACTTCATCATGACAATGCACGGCCTCACGTCGCAAATCAAGTCATGCAGTTTCTGGCTCGATTCAACATTACCTGTGTACCACATCCACCTTATAGCTCCGATCTTGCACCCTGTGACTTTTTACTTTCTCTACTACGTATAGTAAGTAGGGGAAGTATTGCATTCCACCCAAAAATTCGATACCGAGATTTCACCGGAAATACATGTTTTGAGACCTCCTGAATCCAAAAAAAGCATTTTTGGAAACATGTCCGTGTGTGTGTCTGTGTGTGTGTGTGTGTGTGTCTGTGTGTGTGTCTGTGTGTGTGTCTGTGAACAGCATAACTCAAAAACGAACAGTCGGATAAGCACCAAACTTGGTATTTAGGTTCAGTATCTTCCAGAGATGCGACACGAAGGTTTTCAAGAAAATCCCCCTACCCCAAACTACCCTTTACATGGAAGATTTTTCGAAAATTTTAATTTTCTCAAAAATAGCTCTAACGATTTTGATGAAAATATCATATGTTTAAGATAATGTCATGGGAAATGAAATGTATATCTCGAATTTTCTGGGAATGTCTCCAAAAGTATTCTTTATTGTGAACGACTTTTGCATAACTGGTAAACCATAAGAGATAGACAAACTTTTACTACACAAAAAGTGTAGATCGCGTTAAAATACACAACTTATGTCATATACATTTCTTTTGTTGAGTGAACCGTTTTGGAGATATTGCTTGTTATTTCCTTAAATTTTCCAATACTTATACTTTTTCTCAAATTCGTTATTCATTTTTTTTATGTCCTGGACATGCAAAGAGAATGGAATGCGCCACATAGCAACCAGCGTTAAAATATTTGACTATCGCTTAAAAGCTACCATATTCCCCTTGCATCTACAAGAAAATTACCAATAAGATTGACATCTCGATATCTCGATTAACATGAAGCATATGGAGAATAGGCGTTTGTAAAATTAGATTGTACAAGAGTAGAGAAAGTCATGTGAGTGTAACACATCAGATTTTTTTTATTCCCATCACTAAAGGCAAAGCTTAGGGTATTCGTTTTGAGAACTCTGAAGCAGTGCTCAAGAAAAGTGAGGCGATTCTCAAGGACCTGACAAAGAATGGTCTGCAGCACGTGTTCAAGGACTGGTAGAGACGCTATAAAAAGTGCATTGAAGTAGGAGGGGACTACTTTGAAAAAGATTATGTAAACATTTAATTGGAGTAATAAACATCTGTGAAAAAAAATCAGCCTCAGTCTTTGTTGATCAGCCCTCGTATAACAAGCTAAGGCTTCCACAGCCGGCATGTTGAATAAAATTATTTCCTGGGATTATTGGCCCTGGTCTAGAAGAAACTTTTCCCCGTAGCGACGACAAGTATAACAAGCTAAGACTTTCACAGCCGGCATCTTGAATAAAATTATTTCCTGGGATTATTGGTTGTAGCTTAGAGGAAACATCCTCTCTGTAGAGGCGACAAATATACCAGCTAAGACTTTCATGACCAGCATCTTGAATAAAATTATTTCTCGGCGTTACCGGAATTATTAACTCGTATGATTAGGAATTTTATACAGACATAATAAGGCAATAAATAAGTTCCTATATTGAATCAATGTATAATTAAGAAGAAAGGGTTACAACTTTGTAAGTGAATAAGGAAGTCAGTTCTAGACAGATTAGGGTTCAGGAAAAAGTGATTAAAGTATAAAGCAGCTAATGCGAACTTAAGTCAACAAGAAACCCATTAGCTCGAGTTTGAATGTGTTGGGTAAGATATTAAGAATTAACATATATGTGAAATCGCACTAGGCCAGTTCGGAAAAATGAGAGAGAAAAAGAATTCTTAGAATTTGGTAATCAACGAGTAAAAGTTGTGTTTCAGATACGTAAGATTTGGCAACGTATAATGTAGGAGCTTTGGTGGGGTAGATCTAAAGTAGGCGGGGCTTAGGTTAATAAAAGAGCGCGTATGGCTAAAATTAGCGTCCTTCATTCTTTTCTTTCGTGTACAGCCTTAGGGACTTAGTCTTTTACGGTGATCGGCAGTTCATAGCGCTCAAGACCGCGCTGGTTTACTACTTACTTAGGGGTTTTGTCGGTAAGCATTACAGCAACTACGCTTCTAATTTCTTTTATTGCAGAAACGGTTATTTCAAACGTAAAATTGATACTGCTGAAGTTAGCAGGTATAATAATTCAATCGTTATAGTTTCGAGTGTTTACGATTCATAATTAGTTTCATTCTTTATCTTCAAACGGTAGGGAGCTCGCTTCAGTAACTCGAGTATTAGATCACATTAAACTTCTCAGTCAATTTAAACTAGTGTTATCCCTTCACACTGTGCCCGCGCATACCCTGAGAGAAAGATCTCAATTCCAACCACTGTAGCAGCTGGCAGCAGAATCGACAGTAGATATTGGAGACGACGTCAAAAGGTGACACCGGATTTATTGCACGTTGTCTAGGGAAATCACCCGTAGAAGCGACAAATATACAAGCTTAGGCTTTCATGAGTGGCGACTTGAATTAAATTATTTCCCGGGCTTATTAGCCGTGTTCTAGAGCTCTGATCGCGACCGTCTCACCCGCGAAGATGCCAAACGTAGGTCTTGGTGAAACGTCGGGAAATTTGAGACCCCTCTAAATTCGGGCAATAATGTTATTATTCGAGGCATTATTACTTGCTGTAGCACAGTAGTGAAGGTATTGCATTGTACCCAAAAGGTTTATATAAGTTTTCACCGGAATACACGTTTTGAGAACCCTGAACCCAGAAAAATATTTTAGAAAAAGGTCCGCGGGCGCTTGTGTGTATCTGTGAGCAGCATAGCTTAAAACTCTGATGCTACAATCACATGTCTTTCTCTACCCACTAACAATTATCTTTATTCCTTTTACGAACTATTCTTACAATATCTTATTTTGCTATCCACTCAGTTTAATGCGGATAAAGATATGCAGAAATGGTCTCGTTATACATTCCGCTGTAGGCACCGGGGATACAGGAAGCTGATACCAAACCTACTATTTAAAATCAGTTCTTACAAAAATTCGCCGCCCCAAACTATCTGTTATATGGACAATTTTTCAAAATTATTTGTTTTCTCAAAAAACTCTAAACGATTTTGATTAAAATACCATACGTTTAGAATATGTGCATTAAAATAAGATGTACTTCTTGAATTTTCTGGGAACAGTATGTGTAGTCCTCTTCATTCCGAATGAATTTTATCTAACATTTCATAACTGATAAACCACAAGAGACCGAAACAAAGCTACAGATCTACTATTGTAGCTAGGGTTATGAAAATTTGCACACTTAGTATGTATAATCTGTTGGTGTCTCAGTAATTTTTACTTTCTCTATTACGTATAGTAAGTAGGGGAAGTATTGCATTCCACCCAAAAATTCGATACCGAGATTTCACCGGAAATATATGTTTTGAGACCCCCTGAAGCCAAAAAAAGCATTTTTGGAAACATCTTCGTGTGTGTGTCTGTGTGTGTCTGTGAACAGCATAACTCAGAAACGAACAGTCGCATAAACACCAAACTTTGTATTTAGGTTCAATATCTTCCAGAGATGCGACTCGAAGGTTTTCAAGAAAATCCCTCCACCCCAGATTATCCTTTACATGGAAGATTTTTCGAAAATTTTAATTTTCTCAAAAATGGCTCTAACGATTCTGATTAAAATATCATATGTTTAAGATATTTTTATGGCAAATAAAATGCATATCTTGAATTTTCTGGGAATGTCTCCAAAAGTATTCTTCATTGTGAACGACTTTTGCATAACTGGTAAACCATAAGAGATAGACAAAATTTTACTACACAAGAAATGTATATCGCGTTAACATACACAATTTATGTCATATACATTTTTTTGTTGAGTGAACCATTTTCGACATTTTGTTGGTTATTCCCTTAAATTTTCCAATACTTATACTTTTTCTCAAATGGAAATTCGTTATTTATTTTTTTTGTCCTGGTAATGCAAAGAGAATGGAATACTCCACATAGCAACCAGCTCTTAAAATATTTGACTATCGCATAAAGCCAACCAATTCCCCTTGCATCTACATGTAAATTAGCAATAAGATTAACATCTCGATATCTCGATTAACATGAAGCATATGGAGAATAAGCGTTTGTAAAAATAGTTTGTACAAGAGTAGAGAAAGTCATGTGAGTGTAACACATCAGACTTTTTTTTGATAACCCACTTAGAGATTTTTATGTTTTTCATGACATCGCTTATCTTATGTACCTTTTTTATGGAAACTGCTCAATGCCGCACTCTGAAATTTTATCTATTAATTTTAAATAGATCAATACAACTATCCTTGCAGCCATTTATTTTTATTTCTCCCCATTAATTTTTTTTAAAAAAATCGTTATTGAAAAAAGCCTAGGCATTGAAAAACAGCTCATTTTATAGTGTAAATAATAGAATAAAGCCAATATTGGAATTCTGTTGCAATCAAATGTTTATCTTATTACGCTGAATAAGTGTGGAAAATTTAATGCATTTATCTCCAGTGGTTTCTGAGAAAAAGGTACATAAACACTGAAAAATGAAAGTTTCGGAAAACGAAGAGTAAAGATAAAACATTGTGTTATAGTACCAAATTGTCCTTAGATGTGTTAAACCTGCCCATAACCATATTCAGCATCCTCCTCCTGATCTTCTTCCTGCTTCCTTTTCTCTCTCCTATCCTGTTAAGAATAAGAAGAAAAATTGTTACTTTGGGGCGCGAACCTCTGACTATGCAACGTACCCATATCATGCCACAAAGCCTTAAAACGCTGGGCCATCTGAACACATGATAGTTGCAGCATTGTTTGGTCTCATTAACTGCGTAATACTGTGAGTGAATTTTTTTCTAAAAAAAAAGGGTCAAATGCATATACGTGCAGTCAATCGAAACCCGCCAGCATCCAACCATGTCGTTACTCACACCGCTTGCTTTAGTTGGACCCTCCCCATCCTTTTAATTGAATGCAGAACATGCATTTTACCGGGTTTCGATCCTATGATCCTTGGTTTTGATAGATTAGCTACTCCTATCGTGCCTTAGACCGCATGACCATAAATCCCGATGTCGAAGTCAAGTTGCAGATGGAAGCACATTGCAGTGTATAGCAAAATGTTCAATGCACGCGTTAAAAACATAATAAACTTGCAAATTATTTATTTCCTTTTTAGTTAGGCGATGAAGTCCTCCCAATGGTTTGCCATCTTCTAATAGCACACCCTTCAACCACAAACTCAATTTAACGTTTACTCCACTATTTTGAATTAAAAATACAAAACAAACTGTATGCACACAGCTGGCTGGCACAGCCTTCTATATACTACGGTGATTCAGCAGAAATTCTTGTAAGAAAAATCAAGATTTTTCTGTTTGGTTTTATGCATGTAAGAAACGTAGAAAATATTGGCGTTGAACACTCTACAGAAAAGGGGCGTAACCATTGGGAATTTAATTTTAAAAGGGCATTTGTAGTTGCAATTTTGGCCTAAACTTTTTTGTGGTTAATCTAGTAGCATAGTACTATCAAATGAGACAATAATATTTTGGGTTTTTTTTTGACCGATTCTGACCTACGTCTCCCCTTAAAACACCCAATTTATGTGAAATAACCTTTTTGTGGTACGAGATATTCGTTATTATGGGTATAAATTTTATAAATTTTTGAATTGTCAAGTTGCCAATCATTTGTTTCTCGTCATACAAAGTACAATATATCAAAGTCAGCATAGAGCGATCCAACTTTTAAAGATTTCGTTATGGCTCCATCCTTTATTCTGCATCCCTCGAAACGTGTAATGAAACTAGCTTTGTAAACTGTCTCGACTATCATGAAGCAGATATAAGAATAATGTAGAAAAGTGGTAAAAAAGTCATATGAATGTATCAAATCAGACATATATATACTATAATATATAACGGATTTGTGACCTTATATAGCTCTTTGAGGGTTACACACCAGATTGTTTTGGGGAAGGGGACTTGTGGTTTAACGTCCTTTAACCAGATTAGGTTATATTAGACGATGAATGAACGAAATAGTTGAAATTATGCTCAAATAGACCCGGGGTCCCTAGAGCTTAGGTTTACCCAACATTCGTCTTCTCGGAAAATACCTTATAGGTAACTCACCCTAACCGAGATTCGAACTCGGGACCTCTTGAAAGTGAGGCAGACACACTACCCCCACACCGTGGGATTGGAAAAGACGTTGTGACAAATTCATCCGATGTATTCAAACTTCAGGAGTTTCATCATTCCTTCTCTTTCCTTTTTTCTTTCTTTCATTCCAACCGTCCTTATTTCTTTCATTCTTCATCTATCCTTCACTACTTTGAACTCTTATTCTTAGGAATAAACATTACTCATGTATCATTCACTAAAAAGCTATCATTTTTCTCTTTGACTATCTTTGCATGAAGCCTCGAAGTTGAGTTTATTTCTTAATTTCAATTTCTAATTTCAAAAATCCACTTGTCATAAAGCAGCATTTTGAGTTGCTTCTTGCACAATTGTATCCAATATCTATGTCCGCCGAAGAAGAATACCGAATTGTCGAAATCATTAACGTTGCTGTATCGTTTGTTTCTTTCCCAGTTATAAGCGCGCTGTGCTACTGGCTTGTGGGCTACGCCCTGGCTTATGGAGAAGGCAGTCAAATTCTGGGCTACCGTAAGTATTGGGCCGGTATAGGATTGGAGGATGACATGATGGCGCACTGGTTTTTCCAATTTGTGTTTGCAGCGACTGCAGCCACCCTCATATCCGGAGCTGTGGCGGAGAGATGTCACTTTGTAGCTTACATTGTTTACAGCGCTGTTGTTTCCGGTAAGCCATGTGCAATATTTATCTAATATTTCACTTTTTCAAGCATCCACGCATTGGCGTTGAGGAACATCTGTGTTAATAATAAAACTGCAATTCCTGGATGAATAAACTCTGCACGAGTTAAATATCATTTGGATTACAAGCAAAAAGGATGTAGGGAAGATCTGAGGTGGGCTTAACCTAGTTGTTAGATTAATGATGATACTTTACGTTGATAATTACACACAAGCGCCTTTCAGCCAATGCACAGTCTTACTGATGTGTTATTCACCAACTAGAATCGAACTTAATCGATAGATTTAAAGTATGGCATTGAAAAACAATAACTGATTGTTTTTTCTACCACATTCATTTTTTATTCGTACAATCTCGGTTTCGAATCGACTGGAGATCTAGGATGCACACTTTAATTCATTTTCTTGTTCACATTGTCGGTTGGTAACTGAAAAAATGGCGAGACTTGCGATACACGAATTCAAAACATAAAAGAAGCGGTACAATATCTAAGGCATAATACTACCAAAAAAAATCTGATGTGTTACACTCACATGACTTTCTCTACTCTTGTACAATCTATTTTTACAAACGCCTATTCTCCATATGCTTCATATTAATCGAGATATCGAGATGTCAATCTTATTTGTAATTTTCTTGTAGATGCAAGGGGAATATGGTAGCTTTTAAGCGATAGTCAAATATTTTATCGCTGGTTGCTATGTGGGGCATTCCATTCTCTTTGCATGTCCAGAACATAAAAAAATGAATAACGAATTTGAGAAAAAGTATAAGTATAGGAAAATTTAAGGGAATAACTAGCAATATCTCGCAAACGGTTCACTCAACAAAAGAAATGTATATGACATAACTTGTGTATTTTAACGCGATCTACATTTTTTGTGTAGTAAAATTTTGTCTATCTCTTATGGTTTACCAGTTATGAAAAAGTCGTTCATAATGAAGAACACTTTTGGAGACATTCCCAGAAAATTCGAGATATACATTTTATTTGTCATGACAATATCTTAAACATATGATATTTTAATCAAAATCGTTAGAGCCGTTTTTGAGAAAATTAAAATTTTCGAAAAATGTTCCATGTAAAGGGTAGTCTGGGTTGGGGGGATTTTCTTGAAAACCTTCGTGTCGCATCTCTGGAAGATACTGAACCTAAATACCAAGTTTGGTGCTTATCCGATTTTTCGTTTTTGAGTTATGCTGTTCACAGACACACACACAGACACACACACACACAGACACACAGACACACACACGGACATGTTTCTAAAAATGCTTTTTTTGGATTCAGGAGGTCTCAAAACGTGTATTTCCGGTGAAATCTCGGTATCGAATTTTTGGGTGGAATGCAATACTTCCCCTACTTACTATACGTAGTAGAGAAAGTAAAAAAATCTGATGTGTTACACTCACATGACTTTCTCTACTCTTGTACAAACTATTTTTACAAACGCTTAATCTCCATATGCTTCATGTTAATCGATATATCGAGATGTCAATCTTATTGATAATTTTCTTGTAGATGCAAGGGGAATATGGTAAGTTTTAAGCGATAGTCAAATATTTTAACGCTGGTTGCTATGTGGCGCATTCCATTCTCTTTGCATGTCCAGGACATAAAAAAATGAATAACGAATTTGAGAAAAAGTATAAGTATTGGAAAATTTAAGGTAATAACAAGCAATATCTCGCAAACGGTTCACTCAACAAAAGAAATGTATATGACATATATTGTGTATTTTAACGCGACCTACATTTTTCGTGTAGTAAACTTTTGTCTATCTCTTATGGTTTACCAGTTATGAAAAAGTCGTTCATAATGAAGAACACTTTTGGAGACATTGCCAGAAAATTCGAGATATACATTTTATTTGTCATGACAATATCTTAAACATATGATAGTTTAATCAAAATCGTTAGAGCCGTTTTTGAGAAAATTAAAATTTTCGAAAAATGTTCCATGTAAAGGGTAGTCTGGGGTGGGGGGATTTTCTTTAAAACCTTCGTGTCACATCTCTGGAAGATACTGAACCTAAATACCAAGTTTGGTGTTTATCCCACTGTTCGTTTGTGAGTTATGCTGTTCACAGACACACAGACACACACACGGACATGTTTCCAAAAATGCTCTTTTTGGATTCAGGGGGTCTCAAAACATATATTTCCGGTGAAATCTCGGTATCGAATTTTTGGGTGGAATACAATACTTCCCCTACTTACTATACGTAGTAGAGAAAGTAAAACATAAAAGTGGTATGGAATCAATTTTTAGATCACTTCCATTTCAAATAACCTTCAGTCTTGAAATAATTATCATGACGATAAGCACTCGTTAACCTCAAAATATCGAGAAAAAAAACATCAGCACTCGTGGTATTACTGAAGATAGTCTGGCTGTGGAGACTGCTTAAGAAAGTATTGAAGAATTCGGTGGTATATCATCTAAGCTTTAAACACCTAAGCAAAATAATATAATATGTTTGTCTGTGGCATGTTATATAATAGCATCTTATTGCATTCTAGGTGTAATAATGTACAAAATGTTACACCTGTAAGAAATAAAAATTCAGAACTGATCAAATGTTAGCTGACGTTAATTTTATTATGCTGCTAATTTTCACAAATTGTAAACCTAAAGAAATGGAAGTATTATATTTCGAAGTAATGCTAATCCGGAACTTCTTTATTTAATGGAAATAACATATTAATATAACAAACTTTCACAAAAAGAATACAAAAATTACAATTTTGGTGGATAGTCTTTCTTACTATGAATGCGTTGCGTTTTTTCAGCGGAAACTAACGAAATAAGTAAAACACCTAAAAGGGGCGGGAAGGTGGGCACCAGATATAGAAGAGATCACATCCTGTTCTAAACTCACTCCTAAGGTAATTTATTGGCTTTCCTTTAGCTTTTATAAGCATTTTCAACGGGAATACTCTAAGAGGAGATTCGCTGAAGTTCCTTTACTGCAACAGTGGTAGATAGTTAATGCAAGATTACATAAAAAAACTAACCCAAGGCTAACCTTCCGTGAATTCAGAAACGTAAGCTCATATAAAAAAAATCTGATGTGTTACACTCACATGACTTTCTCTACTCTCGTGCAAACTATTTTCACAAACTCTTATTCTCCATCTATTTCATATTAATCGAGATAAACATTTGCAGAAACTATCTTTCGAATGCCAAGAGAATTATATTTTACACATAGCCATCAGCTATAAAAATATTTGACTATCGCTTAAGGCGTACTATCTTCCCCTTGTTTTGTATTTGCAAGGGCAATATAGAAATAAAGTAGCCTTTAAGCCTCGACATATCTCTTAATAGCTGGTTGCTAGGTGAGCACCATTCCCTTTCCCACAGATTAATACTCTTTGCATATCCAAGACAAAAAAAAAATGAATAACGAATTCCCATTTGAGAAAAAGTATAAGTATTGGAAAATTTAAGGGAATAACAAGCAATATCTCGAAAATGGTTCACTCAACAAAAAAATGTATGTGACATAAATTGTGTATTTTAACGCGATCTACATTTTTTGTGTAGTAAAATTTTGCCTATCTCTTATGGTTTACCAGTTAAGCAAAAGTCGTTCAGAATGAAGAAAACTTTTGGAGACATTCCCAGAAAATTCAAGATATACATTTTATTTTTCATGAAAATATCTTAAACATATGATATTTTATTCAAAATCGTCAGAGCCATTTTTGAGAAAATTAAAATTTTCGAAAAATATTCCATGTAAAGGGTAATCTGGAGTGGAGGGATTTTCTTGAAAACCTTCGTGTCGCATCTCTGGAAGATACTGAACCTAAATACCAAGTTTGGTGCTTATCCAACTGTTCGTTTCTGAGTTATGCTGTTCACGGACATGTTTCCAAAAATGCCTTTTTTGAATTCAGGGGGTCTCAAAACATATATTTCCGGTGAAATCTCGGTATCGAATTTTTGGGTGGAATACAATACTTCCCCTACTTACTGTACGTAGTAGAGAAAGTAAAAAAACTAAACCTAACCTTCCGTGAATCAGAAACCTAAGCTTAGGAACGCACGCACGCTCGCTTCGCTCGCGTGCTTTCATGTAATCACTGGTAGCAACTTAAAACAAGGTTATATATATATATATATATATATATATATATAAATCAGAAACCTAAGCTTATATAAAAAAGTAACCTAAACCTAATCTTCCGTGAATTCAGAAACGTAAGCTTATATAAAAAAACTAACCTAAACTTCCATGAATTCATAAGCCTAAGGATGTATAAGATCCCTCGGCTACGCTCTGTGGTAGTTTCCGCAGTCGCGGCGCTTTGGCGGCATTAATTTTTCATATGTTGTCAGCATAAGCGTATGACATACAGTGACATCTGTCGAGTTAGTGCATGACATAGTGTGGCATCTGTTGGACTTATAATACATCTATTCATCGCCGTGGGGGATACTCTAAGAGGAGATTGTCCGAAAATTTCTACTGTGTATGTTTGGGTGTGTAGCTGAAAGACAAAAGGTTGGATAAATATTAAAATATAAAAAGTCACGAGCTCCTTTATGGGTTTCGCCTCACTCCAAAAAACATTTACATGAAAAATATTACCTTAGTTTTTATTTTATCAAAAATTACTATAATTCTTTAGAATAAAATATCAAAACATGGTTCACGTTGTCAATAAAACGTATATTTTAATTCTTCTGTATTAATCCATGAAATCCCTTTCGTTCTTATGGAATTCTAAATGTATAACTAGAAACCATTAGAGACGGATATAAGCTTATTGAGGAAATGATATAGATTTGATTACAATATATAATTTACGTAAAAGAAACTATTTGTAGCACTAGCCTTTCCGAAATATATGCTGCTCTTCAGTTAAACCTTCTCACGTTTTCATAAGCATGGTTTGAAGTTTTAAATGGCTGTTCTCTTGTTTCTTATGAGGTCATGCAGAGAGTATTATTAATATTCTGTTTAACACGATTACATCAGTCAGTTTTATTTTTACTTTCTCTACTACATTAGTAAGTGGAGGAAGTAGTATATTCCACCCAAAAATACCGAGATTTCACCGGAAATACATGTTTCGAGACCTCCTGAATCCAAAAAAAAGCATTTTTGGAAACATGTCCGTGTGCGTGTCTGTGTATCTGTCTGTGAGTCTATCTGTGAACAGCATAACTCAGAAACGAATAGTCGGATAAACACCAAACTTGGTATTTAGGTTCAGGATCTTCCAGGGATGCGACATGAACGTTTTCAAGAAAATCTCCCCACCTCAGATTTCCCTTTACATGGAACATTTTTCGAAAATTTTAATTTTCTCAAACATGGCTCTAAAGATTTTGATTGAAATATCATATATTTAAGATACTTTCATGACAAATAAAATGTATATCTTGAATTTCCTGGGAATGTCTCCAAAAGCATTCTTCATTGCGAACGACTTTTGCATAACTGGTAAACCATCAGAGATAGACAAAATTTTACTGCACAAAAAATGTTAAAATACAAAATTTATGTCATATACTTAATTTTTTTTGAGTGAACCATTTTCGAGATATTGCTTGTTATTCCCTTACATTTTCTAATACTTATACTTTTTACCAAATGGGAATTCATTATTCTTTTTTTTTGTCCCGGTAATGCAGAGAGAATGGAATACTCGACATAGCAGCCAGCTCTTAAAATATTTGACTATCGCTTAAAGCCTACCAATTCTCTTTGCATTTACAAGTAAATTAGCAATAAGATTAACATCTCGATATCTCGATTAACATGAAGCATATGGAGAATAAGCGTTTGTAAAAATAGTTTGTACAAGAGTAGAGAAAGTCATGTGAGTGTAACACATCAGATTTTTTCTCTAAAATCCTATATTTAGCTGTATAAGAGCCGAAAATACAATATGCGCTTATGAATTCAGGTGTGGTATATCCTGTGGCATCCCATTGGGTTTGGACGGACGTAGGGTGGCTCAAAAGGATGGGATATAGAGACTTCTCAGGTTGTGGACCGGTTCATCTTCTGGCTGGTACCTGCTCCTTCGTTGCCGCATCTATGCTGGGTCCCCGTATTGGTCGCTTCAGCAGTAAAATGCAGGATTCAGATCAACATATTTCTGGACATTCCGTTCCGGTAAGAATTTTCTTTTCTTTACAGCATGCTTCAGCGGACTGACTACCTTTCCTGTCGTTTCTATAGAATGTACGGCTTTATAATCTTCTGACAGTTCTAGGACATAAAGCGTGTTTTACATTGTAACGAACCGGAAATACAGAATGCTACACAGGGATGTAACTTAGATGTGGAGCAATCGCCACAGGTGGGGGCGCTCGAAAAGGGGGTGCGGGCTCCGGTGATGAAGAGAATTCCAGGTAAAGTTACTGCCTATATCCTATGGCTTTTATTCTATTCTAAAACACCTATCAATGCCTCAGCTTAGTACATAATGCCCTGGCGGTGAAGTTACCTCTTATTCACAAGTTAAAAATAACACTCATTGTGACCAGGACCGGCGCTGAAACGTTCTGTAGCGGGTGTCGTGGTGGTTTGCCCCTGGTGGGCTGAATTCAACCAGCTTACTCTGGAGCTAGGTGTTAGTGTTCTGTTAATCTAGATTCACCATGTACCCTAATTTCAACTTTCTCCAGTGTTGCCACACTCCTATACTGTTCGTTCCTAGTCCTGGGACGCATGAGATAGTATCTATGGTCATATATACACATATTATTAATAAGGATTGCTAATTGTAATAATTAATAGCCCTCTTCAAATCAGTCATTAATATGAGAAGTAAATCCTGTAAAATAATAGTAATAAGCAAGATACTTGTTATGTAATTAGATATTAAGTATAAGTTTTATATATGTGCATGAGTTAAGTTGGAGCTGTGGAACATTTGCATAAAGCAGACAACCAACATTTTGTCAGAATTAGGGTGCAGGGGAACCGACCTGTAAGGGATGACACAACAGTAGAACCTTGAGTCATTGTGTAGGAGAAAGTTACAACGTATATTTTTGAAGAGAGGTCACATGTCTAGAAACAGCGAATGATAGCCTGTTAAGTATTTCTAGAACGTTCCAAGCTGAAGGAACGCAGCCAATAAGATTTTAAGAGGAATATGTTTTAAATGTTTAAGTTCAGAAAATAGCGTCCCCAAGCCTAAGTCAGTTGGGTGTAAAGCGCAGTGATGTACAGACCACGTGTAAGTTCTCCGAAGTCAGAGTTACTGATTACCTCACATAATGTAGTGGGAACGTTAAAAATATCTAAATTTCAAAGTGCAAGTTATTACAACTGAAATGAGGTATCATTTAGGTAAGTGTTTAAATAGTTCCATTATTAATCGAGCCCTTATAAAAAAAATCTGATGTGTTACACTCACATGACTTTCTCTACTCTTGCACAAACTATTTTTACAAACTCTTATTCTCCATCTATTTCATATTAATGGAGATAAACATTTGCAGAAACGATCTTTTTGTCATGCAAAGAGAATTACATTTTACACATAGTGACCAGTTCTAAAAATATTTGACTATCGCTTAAGGCCTACTATGTTCCTCTTGTTTTGTATTTGCAAGGGCAATATAGAAATACAGTAGCCTTTAAAGCTTAGACATTACTCTTAATAGCTGGTTGCTATGTGCAGCACCATTCTCTTTGCCACAGATTAATACTCTTTGCATATACAAGACAAAAAATCTTATGTGTTACACTTACATGACTTTCTCTACTCTTGTACAAACTATTTTTACAAACGCTTATTCTCCATCTACTTCATGTTAATCGAGATAAAGATTTGCAGACTCTATCTTATTGCTAATATTCTTGTAGATGTAAGGGGAAAATACATTTACAAGGGCATTATAGAAAAACAGTAGCCTTTAAGCACATACATATCTCTTAATAGCTGGTTGTTAGGTGCAGCACCATTCCCTTTGCCACAGATTATAACTTTTTACATATCCAAGACAAAAAAATGAATAACGAATTCCCATTTTAGAAAATAAGTATTGAAAAATTTAAGGGAATAACAAGCAATATCTCGAAAATGGTTCACTCAACAAAAAAATGTATATGACATAAATTGTGTATTTTAACGCGATCTACATTTTTTGTGTAGTATAATTTTGTCTATCTCTTATGGTTTACCAGTTATGCAAAAGACGTTCACAATTGACAATACTTTTGGAGACATTCCCAGAAAATCCAAGATATACATTTTATTTGTCATGAAAATATCTTAAACATATGATATTTTAATCAAAATCGTTAGAGCCATTTTTGAGAAAATTAAACTTTTCGAAAAATCTTCCAAATAAAGGATAATATGGGGTGGGGGGATTTTCTTGAAAACCTTCGTGTCGCATCTCTGGAAGATACTGAATCTAAATACCAAGTTTGGTGTTTATACGACTGTTCCTTTCTGAGTTATGCTGTTCACAGACAGACACACACACACACAGACAGACACACAGACACACACACGGACATGTTTCCAAAAATACTTTTTTTGCATTCAGGGGGTCTCGAAACATGTATTTCCGGTGAAATATCGGTATCGAATTTTTGGGTGGAATACAATACTTCCCCTACTTACTATACGTAGTGGAGAAAGTAAAATTGGATAACGAATTCCCATTTGAGGAAATAAGTATTGACAATTTAAGGGAATAACAAGCAATATCTCGAAAACGGTTCAATCAACAAAAAATGTATGTGACATAAATTGTGTATTTTAACGTGATCTACACTTTTTGTGTAGTAACATTTTGTCTCTCTTATGGTTTACCAGTTATTCAAAATTCGTTCACAATGAAGAATACTTTTGGAGACATTCCCAGAAAATTCAAGATATACATTTTATTTGTCATGAAAATATCTTAAACATATGATATTTTAATCAAAATCGTTAGAGCCATTTTAGAAAAAATTAACATTTTCGAAAAATGTTCCATGTGAAAGGTAATCTGGTGTGGGGGGATTTTCTTGAAAACATTCGTGTCGCATTTCTGGAAGATATTGAACCTAAATATCAAGTTTGGTGTTTATCCGACTGTTCGTTTCTGAGTTATCCCGTTCACAGTCACACACACGGACATGTTTCCAAAAATGCTTTTTTTGGATTCAGGGGGTCTCAAAACATATATTTCTGATGAAATCTCGGTATTGGATTTTTGGGTGGAATACAATACTTCCCCTACTTCCTATACGTAGTAGAGAAAGTAAAAATGAATAACGAATTCCCATTTGAGAAAATAAGTATTGAAAAATTTAAGGGAATAACAAGCAATATCTCGAAAATGGTTCACACAACAACAAAAAATTATATGACATAAGTTGTGTATTTTAACGCGATCTACATTTTTGTGTAGTAAAATTTTGTCTATCTCTTATGGTTTACCAGTTATTCAAAATTCGTTCACAATGAATACTATTGGAGACATTCCCAGAAAATTCAAGATGTACATTTTATTTGTCATGAAAATATCTTAAACATATGATATTTTAATCAAAATCGTTAGAGTCATTTTGGAGAAAATGGGTGGGGGATTTTCTTGAAAACGTTGGTGTCGCATCTCTGGAAGATACTGAACCTAAATACCAAGTTTGGTGTTAATGCGACTGTTCGTTTCTGAGTTATGCTGTTCACAGACTCATACACGGACATGTTTCCAAAAATGCTTTTTACTTTCTCTACTACGTATAGTAAGTAGGGGAAGTATTGTATTCCACCCAAAAATTCGATACCGAGATTTCACCGGAAATACATGTTTTGAGACCCCCTGAATCCAAAATAAGCATTTTTGGAAACGTGTCCGTGTGTGCGTCTGTGAACAGCATAACTCAGAAACGAACAGTCGGATAAACACCAAACTTGGTATTTAGGTTCAGTATCTTCCAGAGATGCGACACGAAGTTTTTCAAGAAAAACCCCTCACCCCAGATTACCCTTTACATGGAACATTTTTCGAAAATTTTAATTTTCTCAAAAACGGCTTTAACAATTTTGATTAAAATATATGTTTAAGATATTTTCATGACAAATGAAATGTATATCCCGAATTTTCTGGGAATGTCTCCAAAAGATTCTTCATTGTGAACGACTTTTGCATAACTGGTAAACCATAAGAGATAGACCAAATTTTACTACACTAAAATGTATATCGCGTTAAAATACACAATTTATGTCATATACATTTTTTTGTTGAGTGAACCATTTTCGAGATAATTCTTGTTATTGCCTTAAAATTTCCAATACTTATACTTTTTCTCAAATTCGTTATTCATTTTTTTTGTCCTGGTAATGCAAAGAGAATGGAATACTCCACATAGCAACCAGCTTTTAAAATATCTGACTATCGCTTAAAGCCTACCAATTCCCCTTGCATCTACAAGAACATTAGCAATAAGATTAACATCTCGATATCTCGATTAACGTGAAGTAGATGGAGAATAAGCGTTTGTAAGAATAGTTTGTACAAGAGTAGAGAAAGTGTAACAAATCGGATTTTTTGGATTCAGGGGGTCTCAAAACATATATTTCCTGTGAAATCTCGGTATCGAAGTTTTGGGTGGAATGCAATACTTCCCCTGCTTACTATACGTAGTAGAGAAAGTAAAAATCTGTTGATTGCTAAGCGACCTAGCTAAAGAATTTTCTACAGCTCCAACAAACTCATTTATTACTAAAGTAACAGTGTAACTTATTCCCACCGCATATAATACGTGTATAATTAAAGTATTGCGTTCTCCACTGACTTAATCATGTGTTTGTGTTGTTACTACATACTTTCCTTCCCGTACCCGACTCTGTTAAGTTATACATGCTCTATCGTAAACCCATACAACAACAGCCTGGCAAGAAGGAAACACTGACAATTTAATAGTAACAACTAAAACACTAAGATAATCATAAGAGATCATATATAATTCAAATATTAATATATCAACCTACGAACATACTGCGAGTTAGGCTACCAGCAAAGAGGAGTTTACCGCATGCTACATTTTCATACAACTAAGTCAGTTGTGCTGCCTAAGGCAATAGGTGCTTTGTATAACTCCCCATATATTGGCAGCTTATGATATGTAAAAGGATGATCTACTCTACCAAATATGGAAGCTGCTGATCACTATAATAAGAACAGTTATTAGGTTAGATCGTCCTGCTGTACACCCAAAGCATAGAAGTTGCCGGCATATCAGGGGTTTAGACAGAAAATCTTATTTTTCCAGCGTACCTATTTCCTTAGACATCACAAATGTCTATCTGTACCTTTGTGATCCGGTTGTATGGCTTCTTTCGAGATAACATTCCCACTGCTCCTGATGAAAATGTGACTGCGAAATGACTTATTCGTATTTCGGCATCGCCGTTACTCGTGTATAGAAAGGTACCTACAAAGATAAGTATTCTTATGTAGTTCTCATAAGGCATCAAGGCAAAAGGCGTTATTTAAATGCAGTATTTTAAGGAAGAAGAAAAAAAAAGGAAAAACAAGCAGAGCAACAGAGCACAAACAGCAATGCATCGTTGAGAACCAGAGGAGAAAAGAAGCAAGAAAGGGAAACAAAGCGAATGAATGCAGTATAAGAAGAAAAATGAGAGCAGGGGAAACAATATAGGAAGAAGGCAGCAGAGAGAACGTAGGAAAAATATGGATATAAGAAGAAATTTGAAAATAGTATGGCAAGAAGAGAAACTCAAGGTATAAGGAAATACCAACAGTAAAAATAAGAAGTTAAGAAATATGCGAAAAACAGAAAAGAAAGTGAGAAATAAGAAGAGGAATAAAGGGAAAAACAACAAATTAACACTGTGATCAGTTTGCAATTTCTTTCTCTCCTTTTCCTTCTTTATGCGCTCCAAATGTCAACATCATTCCAAAGGAAGACGACAATTATTGAAATGACAAAGCACATGAGATTGGTAACTTCCGGAAGCATATCTGTTATTCATGTTCCATGACACAGAAAATTTAAAAAAAATAAATGCCTTTCCGGGCATCTAGGTCAGCATAACAAGCCTACTGCACAAGAATCAGATAACCACAAGAATCAGAGTAGGATAAAAAGACTAAATGAAAAAGAAGAGGATGACGATGATGAGTTTTACAACGATGACGATTTGTGTAGGAAATGAGGTTTACAGAAATGTAAGGTTGCGCAATTTAAATAATAATTAAATAATATTCCTACTAGTACTAATAATAATAGTAATAATAATAATAATAATAATAATAATAATAATAATAATAATATGATTCCATAACCTAAATACACATGAAATGGAACACACAAAACGGAAAGAAAAACCAAATTAACATTCCACAAAGAAGAAAATTAGGAGAAAAGTGAAGATTAGGGATTAGATGATACAGATTAAAAAACGAAATAGGCGTAGAATAAAAGGAAAGATAAGATGAAAAGAGAAGAAAAATAAAACCAAGAATATTAAGTAAAAGAAAGCAGGAATTAGATAGGTTAAGTAGATACAGAGGCAGCGCCGTGGCCGAGTGGTTAGACCGCTCGCCTCTCACCGAGGCAGCCCGGGTTCAATCCCAGGGACCCGCATGTGGGTTTTGTGGTGGACAAAGCGGCGTCTGGGCGGGTTTTCTCCGGGTTCCCCCGCCATTCATTCCACCAACTGCTCTATCATCACCTTTCCTTTCATCCATTTCACCATCATTTCGTTTCATCTACTTCCTTCCTACCAAACCAGGCATCGGGCTGATCGCCCATGCTGGATATATTCTGTCTGATCCATGAGTGTCTGCTCCTCGACGGGCCTCTGACCCAGGCACCCGCCTGTAAGTCCTGGGGGGATGTAAGTCCTACATACGAGGAGGTTAAACAGAGAAAGAAGAAGAAGTAGATCCAGAGAAGCACAGTAAAAAGAAAGGAAAAAAGTGATCAGAGGCGGTGGTGAGTAACACAAGAGTAAAGAAAATGCCAGATATAATAAAAGTTCACCTTGAGAAGGTTGACTGTTACATTTCCAGAAGGATTCACCGGTTCTCAGAGGAGCTGATAGGTGACCCGTGCATTCTCTGCCGCAGGGCTATGAAAGAATAAGTCTTCTTCTTCAAGGCTTAGAACCTTCGGACCGTTCCGCCTCCATCAAACTCACCTTGCCAAAGCTTTATTGGCCTTCTTAGTGACCTCCTTCCTAATGGATTATATTTCACGACTGCTCTTTCTGTGTAGTTGGTATTCTATTTAATGGTCCTTTCAGTTATACTGGTATTATTTAATAAGTTGTATAGTACATCCGACATCCTCATGTCTTCGTTTGTCTAATAATGTGTATACAACAACAAATTTCTCTCGATTATTTTTGTTAATACCCAAGATTCCCAGCCATACAGAGGAATCGTTTCTGCTATCGCTTTATAATATTTCAACAAAGTTTCCTTCCTCAATTTCCCCCCTATTGTTCTACGTATTCTTCGACAGAAATAGTTATATTTATTTCATTTTTCTTCAATTTCGCAGTTTTATTGAGCAACCTAACTATTTAAACATTTTAACTTCTTCCAATATTTTGTTATCCAAACCCAGCTTCACTCTTATTGGTTGAGGTTCAAAAAATGCCATCTCTTTCGTTTTACTGACAGATATTTTCGTATTGAAACTTAATGCAATTTGAATATATTTAAAGACTGCCAGTTCTAAAGAATTTTCACACTCGCTAATGACCACCCAGTTATCAGCAAATAAAACTGTAAAGGCTGGTTCACAACCGCCCGAGAACGGTAACCAGAACGGAAACGAGAACGGGAAGCAATACACCATACAATATATTGGTTCACAACAACACGGTAACAGAACGGGAATACATATCGAACACAAAGTGAAAGTCGATTTCGCGCATTGGAATTTCATTTGTTTTTAACTGACCAATGACATTTTTTCACCTACTTCCAATTTAGCCAAGCCAACGTCAAAACTCGATAGAGTAAACATTATCTAAATACATATCCATTACATTTCCGATCCCTCTAGTTATGCCAATCTTTCATTCCTTTATTTAATAGCATTAATTAAAATTGTTTATTGTTTTTTTTTCATTTCCACCGGTTTTAGCTGTTCTTTGTAGCTTTTTTCATTGCTTTTGAGGTAATAGCCAGTTTTGAGTTGCATATGAACAAACTACAAATGACTCTTTCACCAGATGAACCAATGCTGATTAGATTTGCGGGTGTCGGGATGAGGTTAGGAAGCACATTTACTACTAATACCTTCCAGTTTCATGTTTCCAGCTAGCGACTATAGAGAGCACTAGTGGCTGTTTCATGTCACCGCCTAGAATAATCTCTAGAGTGAAGAGTCTAATATGCACAATATGGATCTAATATGCCGTGCCCGGGAAGAGAACGAGAAAGTTAAAAAGTTGGGCAACTCTTCTTTCCCGTTCCCGGGGCCCAGGAACGCTTCCCGTCGGTTGTGAACACTCCCATTTGAATACATGTATTTCAACTTTCTCGCTCTCGTTCTGGTTACCGTTCTCGTTGGTTGTGAACCAGCCTTTACACAGTTTACGTCATTTTTTTACAATCTCTTGACAACATATCATGAGAGAAATAATGTAATGAAGTCAAAATGAAAGAAATGATGGTAATAAATGATTTCTACGTGTAATAGCCTTTGCTCATTAACTTAACGACAGATCTAACATATTCATTATGCCCAACAGCTAATGGGACTAGGAGGTATGATCCTAGTGACGGGGTTCCTCGCCTTCAATGGTGGCACCTTGAGCAGACTGACAAGTCCAGGGGACTCAGCCCTCATATCCCGTCTCATAGTAAACACAGTTCTGGGTGGCACAGGAGGCAGCTTAGTGGTGCTGGCTTCCAGTAGGCTTGGTCTCTGCGACACAGGAGGGCCCTGCTGGAGCTTTCTGCACACTCTAAACGGTGCCTTCGTGGGAATGGTGAGTGTCATATAAACACATTCTTTTCTACTTCTAGGCTAGATTTTTCATTACAACAGCGGATATAAAACCTGTTTTGGGGCTAGAATGATAAATCAGATTTAGAAGTATGTACTTCCACATATCTACAATATTTGCATTAAAGTCGTCACCTACAAAAACGTTCGAATAATCACGGACTTAATGGAGCTGCCCACTTCTGTAACTTAGCATAGCTTGTAATGCAGTAAAATGTCCTTACGAAAGAATGGCACAGCGGCAAAACAGAGCTCAAAAGTGCAGTCAGCGTGTAGTGCTACTTAATGGAGGTTTATGTGAAAAAAGCAACCAGGCTGACATGGGCATTATTCCGGATATTTAATATGAATATCACGGTTTCAAATCCCAGCAACGATCTAAATAATTAAGATCACTTTTCGTGCTTGCTTTTATGGCTTTTTTTTCTGCCATACGCCTTCCTTCGTATTATTCTAAAGTAATGGACTCTTTCAGAGTGTAAGAATCTCCATTGTCCCCGGATTGTTACCTTATCCAAACGTAAAGACGCAAACTGGACGTGAGCTATAGTATTTGGCTCGCAAGAATACCCCTGTCGTCAATGGATTCATAGTCTCATAGTTCTGGTTACCGCATCAAAGTTCAGAATCCCCCACCGTCTCTGGGTTCCTAAGCTAATATGAAGGCTCAAGCTTAACACAGGACTTAATGTACTGTTAATACAATCCATGAAGTAAGGTAATGTTAAATATGACAGCGACATTGGTGGATAAGTAGTAAGTGACAAGAGAAAGAGAAACAGTTTAATTGTGCCAAGTTATACAATAAGAGTTTCTGTGGTATAACTTTAAACCAAAAATTTGTTCGCGATATTGTCGTCGCGACTAAGGAACACATATTGGAGACCTCGTTTGGACTTCGCTTAGTTAAGTTATTATAGTCCAACTAATACACGGATAATTAAGCATATCTGCATGGATAGAGCTGGAATTGAGAAATTTTAATTTAAAAAGACAAGTACATTGTAACTGAATATTCGACATCGTTGCGTTGAACCTAAAAGCTTTTGGTGTTTCCAAGCTGTATCATATTCTATGTGTGCCTGACCTGGTTAACATTTTTTTGGTTTGTCTGCCCTTCTCAAATAAAAAATAATAATATCCTAGTCTGTACTTTAGCTTCCTCCGGTATAAGAAATGCAATGACCCAATTATACAAACATTAAGGGCAAACATTACAACCAGACAATAAATGCTGGCTTAGCAAACACAAAAAATGAGGGAAAATAAATAAAAGTTTGAAACGTCCACATAACAGTACAAACACGAGAACAGGGGGTGGGGAGAGAATAAAATTCTGCTGTAGCCACTAGGTGACTATAATGGACAGCACGTACAAGTTCGTGGCGCCCTCCATCGGTAATGCTGGAAGTCAATATGGTGTTGGGCCCACCCTTAGCCTTGATGACAGCATTCACTCTCGCAGGCATACTTTCAATCAGGTGCTGGAAGGTTTCTTGGGGAATGGCAGCCCATTCTTCACGGAGTGCGGAACTGAGGAGGGGTGAGGGCGGTGAGGCCTGGCACGAGGTCGGCGTTCCAAAACATCCCAAAGGTGTTCTAAAGGATTCAAGTCAGGACTGTACAGGCCAGTTCCATTACAGGGATGTTATTGTCATGTAACCACTCCGCCACAGACCGTGCAGTATGAACAGGTGCTCGATCGTGTTGAAAGATTCTATCGCCATCCCCGAATTGCTCTTCAACAGTGGGAAGCAAGAAAGTGCTTAAAATATCTATGTAGGTCTGCGCTGTCATCGTGCCACGGAAAACAAGGGGTGCAAGTCCCCTCCAGGAAAAACACGACCACACCATAACACCAGCACCTCCGAATTTCACTGTTGGCGCTACAGACGCTGGCAGATGACGTTCACCGGGCATTCGCCATACCCACACCCTGCCATCGGATTGCCACATTGTGTACCGTGATTCGTCACTCCACACAACGTTTTGCCACTGTTCAATCGTGTAATGTTGACGCTGTTTACACCAAGTGAGGCGTCGTTTGGCATTTTCCTGCGTGATATGTGGCTTATGAGCAGCCGTCGACCATGGAATCCAAGGTTTCTCACCTCACGCCTAACTGTCATAGTACTTGGAGTGGATCCTGATGCAGTTTGGAATTCCTATGTGATGGTCTGGATAGATGTCTGCCTATTAGTCTTTACCACCCTCTTCAAATGTCGGGCGGTCTCTGTCAGTCAACAGACGAGGTCAGCCTGTACACTTTTGTGTTGTACATGTCCCTTCACGTTTCCACTTCATTATCACATCAGAAACAGTGGAGCTAGAGATGTTTAGGAGTGTGGAAATCTCGCGTACAGACTTCTGACACAAGTGACACCCAATCACCTGACCACGTTCGAAGTCCGTGCGTTCCACGGAGCGTCCCATTCTGCTGTTTCACGATGTCTAATGACTACTGAGGTTGCGGATAATGAGTACCAGGCAGTAGGTGGCAGCACAATGCACTAAGATGAATAACGTATGTTTGTGGGGTGTCCGAATGCTTTTGATCACAGTGTATTGGATTACTGCAATTTAGAAACAGAATGTCTTCCAAAGCGGTTTTGTTTGTGCAGAAGATAATTATAGAAAGACAGCATCCTACGCAATCGAACTCTGATGCCTTACTTCATATCAAAGCGGTATCATTGGATGTGACACCCTTACTAAACCGTCAGTGGCAGTGGCTGAGCCCGAGCAAATAGACTTATTGTTTGTGTATGGCTGTACAACGTCTTAAGGACTTTAGTAGCTCAATCTGGATATCATTGTTCACAGAGGCACACTTTTGTAAAGAACGAATGCCTGTGTTAAGGTCAGGTTAAGTAAATCAAGCCTCCATGATCCCTGGAAATCGGAGATTTAATTCTCAACGAGTATCAGCTTAAACCGGATTATGTTGAATAAATAGAAATGTGGGTGAGCGTTTAACTCATTATGGAAGCAATTACGGCAAACATTCCTTAATAATATTAAGGAAGAAAGAAAAGAGAGGGAAGTTACTAAAATAATGTCATTAATTAAATTAAAATATTAGTTATCAACAGCCTCATACAAACATATAAATAAACTATCACAGTCACATAGGCAGATAAAGTTCTATCTGTTGTTGCAAATAGAAGAACTCGAAGGTGTAATCAATGTGCAAAAAGTAAGCATACTTTCTGCACTATGCCATAAAAGAACCAACCAGCTGTTTGAAAGTAATCCGTTTTCAGGATAGACTTATGAGGACTTCGGCGAATGACGCGTCTGTAGTAATATTCTGTAGAGTTCTTAAAATCCTTGCTGCAGTATGCTGGCGAAGGTAATACAATATAAGCACAGCTGAAGTAGCTTACATCTCTAGCGCGATGGAATAATAATGTGAAATTACAGATGAAAATGGTAAAAGTATTAGAATATTAAAACAAAAGTGAACAGCAACACTCATAAATGGGGCTTATGGGAATATCTTCCTAAGAGTATACACAGGAAATTCTATAATAAATCATATTATTCTAAGTAGACAATACACTCTCGCCATCTGAGTTGACAATCATTGCCTTCATCAGCACTTAAACACACCAACAAACAGCTTTAGAAATTCAAAGTGCATGGGAGTTAGCCCTAAACACGGGATGCACGCTCAACTTAAAATACTTAAATTAATATAAGAAATAAAAAATAACCCTATTATATTGTTGTATATCATAGAATGGAGTCCGCTAGGAAGTAAGGGATAAACATAGATAGTTGCAATTATCTAGTAGTAGTAGTAGTAGTAGTAGTAGTAGTAGTAGTAGTAGTAGTAGTAGTAGTAGTAGTAGTAGTAGTAGTAGTAGTAGTAGTAGTAGTAGAAGGACTTTTATTGTGAACAGTTTCAGTCTACTCTTGTACAATACAACAATCGCATGGGCCTTATTGCTGTACATGCTTTTCCTATACCTATAATCTAACACTGTGTGTATAATACTAAATATATACACTATATATACATAAGTATGCACTATGAATTAACATAATGAAGAAAGAAAAAAAGCAAAATAATAATAACAAGCACGAATTACAATTATATTACAAATATATACAGTACTCCGACCCTCAAGAACTCGCTCTTATGTACCGTCCTCCCCTCCTCCGTTCTCCAGGGCAATTAACCCCCTTTGCCGAATCTTGAGACAAAAAAGAGCCCATTTTATGACAGCCCGCGTCCAACATTACATCCAAGCAGGCCTCCATGCCCCTCCTGGACCCCAGAAACTGTAGTGGTAAATATTGTTTTCTTAGCAATTCCGTTTCCTTGCACTCAGGCAGAATATGTTCCATGTTTCCCTTTCACCACAGAGTGTACTATGCTCACTCCGGTGTCATCAGTAAACTTGCTGCCTTTCCAGCGACCAATCTTAGCCACGCCAAATCACTTCTTTCCTCTCGCGTACAGTTATCTAAATAGGCCTCCCTCCCCCAGCCCCGGGTTATTTGACACTGTAAGTTAAGTGAAATTTTAGCCCTACATTGTGATTCTAAATTCTGCCTGTCAATATCCCGTAGTCGTCTCTGAATTATCTTCCATCCGCTACGTCCCAAGTCCCTCCGCTGTGGCCAAATGTACCCCATTCCAATTTCTTCTAGGCCTCTTCGCAATTTTGTTGCCCAACACGTATCCCACCCTTCGCGTACTTGCTCCCTGAAACACACCGCGCATAGAAGTGCCTGATCTCCCCGTACTATGCGTAACCAGTATTTAATTGTCCTTATTTTCAGATTATGGTTTCATTGTATAAGCCGAAATTTTTAAGAACCCCACAATTTGCAGTACCCCTCCCCATCTGTAAAATTCGCTTCGGAAAATGCGTCTGGATTTGGTTCAGTATTTCATTCCTTTACCAACCCCAACTTTCTGCACCATGTGATAATCTAGAGCAACCAGCAGCTCTGTATGCCATCTTCATCGTCCTCATTGGTATATCAGGAACTTTCATAAGAGACTTTAATGACTATGTTTTTACTACGCATTTACATTTTGTGATGTCTATGTGCTTCCCCCACCCGTTCATGGATAATGTGGCGCCCACATATGTAGATATTTTAACATTCTCCAATGTCTGTCTTGCGTATGTCCAGAGCTCCTTGCTGCTACACTACGTGATCAAAAGTATCCGGACACGTGGCTGAAAATGACGTACAAGTTCGTGGCGCCCTCCATCGGTAATGCTGGAAGTCAATGTGGTATTGGCCAACCCTTAGCCTTGATGACAGTGCTCACTCTCGTAGGCATACATTCAATCAGATGCTGGGAGGTTTCTTGGGGAATGGCAGCCCATTCTTCACGGAGTGCGGAACTGAGGAGAGGTATCGATAGGTCGGTGAGGCCTGGCACGAAGTCGGCGTTCCAAAACATTCCAAAGGTATTCTAAAGGATTCAAGTCAGGACTCTGTGTAGACCAGTCCATTACTGGGATGTTATTGTCGTGTAACCACTCCGCCACAGCCCGTGCAGTATGAACAGGTGCTCCATCGTGTTGAAAGATGCAATCGTCATTCCCGAATTGCTCTTCAACAGTGGGAAGCAAGAAGCTGCTTAAAATATCAATGTAGGTCTGCGCTGTGATCGTGCAACGCAAAACAACAAGGGCTGCAAGACCCTCCAGGGAAAACACGACAACACCACAACACCACCACCTCCGAATTTCACTATTGGCACTACACACGCTGGCAGATGACGTTTACCGGGCATTCGCCATACCCCCGCCCTGCCATCGGATCGCCACATTGTGTACCGTGATTCGTCACTCCACACGTTTTGCCACTGCTCAATCGCGTAATGTTGGCGCTCCTTACACCAAGCGAGGCGTCGTTTGGCAGTTTCCTGCGTGATGTGTGGCTTATGAGCAGCCGCTCGACTATGGAATCCATGGTTTCTCATCTCACGCCTAGCTGTCACAGTACTTGGTGTGGATCCTGATGAAGTTTGGAATTCATGTGTGATGGTCTGGATAGATGTCTGCCTATTACTCTTTACGACCCTCTTCAAATGTCGGCGGTGACTGTCAGTCAAGAGACGAGGTCGGCCAGTACGCTTTTGTGCTGTACATGTCCCTTCACATTTCCACTTCAATATCACATCAGAAACAGTGGACCTAGGGAGTTTTAGGAGTATAAAAATCTCGCGTACAGATTTCTGATACAAGCGATACCAAACAATCACCTGACCACGTTCGAAGTCAGTGAGTTTCACTGAGCGTCCCATTCTCCTGTTTCACGATGTCTGACTACCGAGGTCGCGGATGAGTAGCAGGCAGTAGGTGGCAGCACAATGCACCTAAGGTGAAAAACGTATGTTTGTGGGGTTGTCCGGATACTTTCGATCACATAGTGTACATACCGATCCATTCTTGAACGTTAGTGTTTTGCTTTTCACTGCGTTCACTGTCTTTCCCCATTCCTGATAATATGCTTCTAAGCAATTTATTTCTCTTTGCAGCCCGGAAATTGATGTGGACATTAAAATTAAATCATCCGCGTATAGCAGAGCAGGTATGGGGATATCTTCTATACTAAGAGCATCAGGTTAAACTGAATTCAACACTTCCGGTATATCGTCCACGAACAAATTAAAAAGCGTCGGTGAAAGAATACATCCCTGTCTTACTCCCCTCCGAGTTATAACATTCTTCGATACGATTTTGGAATCGCATTTTACTCAAATCACGACTTTTTTTGTATATTGCCTGAAGTGCCCTAATAATCTGTCCTGAAAAACCCTTTACCCGTAATTTCACCCAGAGTACTTGCCTTTCCACACAGTCGAACGCTTTACGAATATCTATAAAACGAAGTGTAGTTTTCCCCTCTTTTTCTGAGTTTGCTTCGATCTAACACTATATAATATAAATATATTGGCTACCGTGCTGAATCTCTCTCTGAACCCCGCCTGAAATACCAATAATTTGTTATTTTCGTTGATCCATTGTCTCAGTTGCTCATATAAAATCTTACAGTAAATTTTGCTCATTACTGAAAGAAGCGCTACCCCCTATAGTTCGCAATTTTTTGTATTTCACTTTTTATATATCGGATATACAATTGCCGTCGTCCATTCATGTGGGAATGTGTCCCCTTTAAAAAAATTGTTCAGTACATTTAGTGCCAAATTTCTAAAGATTTCGATTTTCATCCCCTCCTTAAACAGTTCACCTGGTATTCCGTCTAGTCCTGGTGCTTTGTCATTTTTTAAACTGTTCGTTTCCTGAATTACTTCCCGCATTGTTATATCTTTATCCAAGTTTTCGATTTTCGGCGCTCCTAGTAGTTGGGTTTCAGTCAGTATTGCCCCCTTCCAATTCTCCCCAACGCCAAACATTTCCTGAAAATGGCTCTTCCATTTCTCTGGTGTTACATAATTATGCACAAAAGGTCTCTTCCTAACCTTTTTAGAGTCCTCCACACACCAGCTTCCTGACCCTGCGACACTGTCTCTGAAATTTCCCCTACTATTTTCTGCCTCCATCCCTGCTCCTTACTGACTAATAGCTCCATGTTTTTCTTAAGAAAACGAAACTTTTTCCATCTTTCTTCTCCCCCTTTCCTCCTAAAAGCTTTGATGAGCTGGTTCATTGCCCGTTTGCTTTCCTTGCGTTCTCCGCTGTTCCAGCCACCGCAGGTAGAAATTGTCTTTCTCCCACCTTTTATTTGCATATTGTTCCCAGCCTCCCATATTGCAGAGATCAATTGGTGTACAGTGTTTCTGGGATCTCCAGTGTTACCCAGAATTTCTCCCAACTTTTCTCGATATGGCTCCCCTTCCCCTTTACTCCATTGATATCGTATTATTAGTCGGCCTATGTCTTCAGTATTATCATCCTCCGGGGCATTCTCTTTTTCGTGTTCTACTGTGATACGTAAGCCTAAAGGAAAATGGCAAGAATCAGTATTTTCCCCTACCCAGAAATCTCTAGTTAATGGTATAATTTCTGAGCTGCAGATTATATAATTCACTACTCTCCTCCCATTTGCATTTATAAATGTTGGTTCACCCCGTAGATCTTGATCATGTTTGCCATTAAGAATGTCTAAGTCTAGTGCATCACAAAATGTAAGTAGCTCCCTTCCTTCAGCATTTATGGCTTTATCTTTGCTCATTCTACAGACTAGCCTATTGCTATTACTTTCCTGCTTTTACTTTCCCCAATGGCCGAAAGAGATGATTTTGCCCCTATCCTGGCAATGAAATCCCCTAATATAATGATCATTGCATCGGAATGCATTATCTATATATCCACCACCTTTTCTGTTAAATTTTCATGGAATGTTGGACTGCTATATTTGGATGCGGATGGCGCATTATAAACAGCAATAATTATAAGCCCTGTCTCCCCAACATTAACATAGCTACATAATGCCCCATCCATGCCTAATTTTATTTCCTTAACCCCCCTCCCCACGACCGTTTTAAATAATGTTGATATTTCCCTAACCCTGCTATTTTTATTAAAAACATCAAAGTCCTTAAAATCGAGCTTATCATTAGGTCCTAACCAGGTTTCTGGCATACAGAAAATGTCATGCGTGTCTATAAGGTTTCTTAAATCACCTCTTTCTGGTTTTCTTACAATACCTTCCACATTCCAGCAACCTATTGTGAGGAGGATTTCTGTCCCCTAATTTCTCTGCTAACCGTAGCGACGACCTTCTTGGAGCGGTATCCAAGACAGAGCACTTTCTCAGAACAAGTGGTATGGAAGCGTTGAGGGGAGTAATTGGGCTGCCATTCAACTTCCCTGACTTCTGCACCTGCTGCACTTCTGCCTGGGTGGGTGTGTCCCTTCCTGTTGCTGTTGTTTGCTCGGACGCCTTTGTCCCTGCTGTTCAGAGATGTCCGGGCTGCGTCATTCTAGCTGACCCAATTCATGCTTACTCCATATTCTGCCGTTTATGATTAACTTATCATACTGACGAACAGCATGACACACTTGTCTCCGCCCTTCGCCCATGTCTCTTCAGGAAATTTCTCTCCTGGCGAACTTTGGAACTGAAGTCTTCTGTATGGGTATATCTGTGCCCCTAAGGTATTTACTATTTCGCAAACTTTCACGCTTAAGCTTGTAGTGTGTTAACTTGCATATAATAGGGCGATTTGTTGCCCCATCTACCTACTCTGTGCGCGCGTTCATGTCCATTGTCGACACATTGATACCTATCTGTGCCACCACTCGACGCACCAATATTTCTGTATCTTCCCATGTCTCTCTGTCTTCTTCATGCACTCCGTACACCACAAGATTATTCCTTCGGCTTTGATTTTCCAAATAGTCCACTTTTTCTTCTACCTTGTCCAGTCTATATATTACCACGCTCACTCTCTCTTCCATACGTAATACTTCTTTCTTATCACAGGACCTAATACTTCTTCCTTATCACAGAACCTATTGAAACCCTCCTTCATTTCTTCTGCCAGCTTTCTTATCATCTGTTTCACTCCCTCCATTTCCACTGAGATTTTACACCCTTAACTGTACTATACAGACACGTCCACTCACCACCACGGCTCGACAGCAAGTCCGCAATTATCTAATAATAAAGAGCTTAGAACTCGGACAAAATACCTTATACGTGTGTGTATATGTGCAGGTTTCGGTGTGTGCGGGTGTCAATGAAATGGCCATGTGGGCCAGCTTCGTCTCTGGAGCAATAGCAGGGCCAATATACCTCATCATCCACTACATTGTGCAATGGTGTAAAGGTAAGTGGATTTTTTCTTGGCTTTATTTTAAAACAAGAAAATGTAAAAGGATTGTTTCTTAGCGATAACTTCTAATGTAGCGGAGATAAAGCATTCTATATTATTCCAAACATTTTCTTAAGCCGCCATTTATAGGGAAATTATGAACTGTGCCTTTTTCATTTTCAAGGTTTTCTTATCTCATAAAGGTCCTGAGCTGCTAGTTACTGAGGTCTTTGTTTAGACGTGGATGCTGCGAGGATCGGTTACAATTATTATTTTAGTTATTCACGCGTTTATAAGCTTTGTACAGAGTGATTTATGAAAAACTGACAAATTTATTTCTTTAATTGTTTCAAAACGAGTTATGCTAGCGACAACTTATTATACCTGAAATGCAGAGGAATTTTGGGAGATAGCATATATAGCAAATGTTGAAGGTGTTCTCCATCCTGCATAAGGCACAACTCAACACGTCATTACATGTTACTGGCCACTCGTTGGAGTACTATGTTGTCAATAGCTTGAATCTCCTGTGTAATGTTGGGGACGTGTAGCATACACCCTGTCCTTTAAGTAACCCCATAGAAAGAAGTCCAGCGATGTCAAACCGGAGATCTCGGTGGCCACAGGTTCTTAGAAATTATCCAGTCAAAGAAACTTGACATGAATTCATTTGACGTATGGCATGTAACGCCGTCCTACTGAAAATATCCTTGACTCAGCTCTACATCGTCTAGTTTCTCAGCAAACTCCATGAAAATCCGTTGGTATTTTGCAGTGTTCAAATTGTTTTAAAAAAATGGCCTCACTATTCCCTGTGCGGATATTGCGCACTAAACTCCGATTTTAACCGAGTGCATGGGTGGTTCATGAATAACATGTGGGTTTTCGCTGGCCCAATAGCTTGTTATTTGAGTTCACATAGCTTCATCTGTGAACCTTGTGATGGACATGGACAATATGGCAGGATTTGGCACAATCAACGCATGAAACCAATGACAATAATTCAGTCGTCTATCCTTGTCTGGTTCCTGTAAATGATGGACAACCGTAATCCTAAACGGCTTTAGGCCTGCACTTCTCACAGCTCTCTGACACATTGAGCAGCTGTACCCTGTCTCCTGCAACAAACGTATTATGATTTTTTGGCTGACTGAACCAGTTGTGCTCTTACGTCAACAACCGTGGGAAGCCTAGATGAACGAGTTTTGCCTTTTACACTCACCAGAGATCCAGTTGTTTCCAATTTGTTTACCATTCCCAGTATTGTGTTTCTTTTGAGAGGATTCCGAACACCAAATTCTCTCTGGTATGCCCTTTGAGTAGCTGTAATTGAATTCGTAATCCAGTATTGCTTTTCAAGGAAGAGTCATGCATTTAATGTGTACTCCATTTTCACGCTGACTAGAACAAAATCTCAAAAACAGTTGCCGACAGTAAAACTAGCGATTAGGAACAAAACATGAAGTGACAGGCAATCGAAACTCCAGACCATTCTGCTTAATTTGGTGCTAAAATCGGGGCATTGAGTAAATTTCCAAGAAAATAATTAAAGAAATAAATGTGCAAGTTCTTCATAACTCACTCTATAAATTATAAGCCTTGCAAATAAAGCTTCCGTGTAGAAGTTAGCGTTCAGATACCCGCTATGCGGAATGTGCAGTGTCAGAATTCGTTCACCTTAGGAGCGATACGGGTTCTCCTGAATCGGTCAGGACTTTTGCCCCTAGGGATAATGTTCTACTTAGCTGGCTGAAGTGGACCTTTAAAAACCCCAGATTTTAGATCTCGTTGTCGACTACTGGGGAGTTCCTGAAGGAACCTATGTCGGCCAGTCGATTCATGGGGAAGTGCTGCAGAAAGCTTTGTCGGTCGTCCTTTTAAAAAGTTTACATAAGATGAAGTACCATCTTCAATACCCTGACACCATGCATCGGACACCATCTGATATGCTACGAGTAAGCATGTTTTCCATTGAAACATTTGTAACCCCTTAGCCGGCCATGAACCGTTCTATTGTTTCATTAAACCGTTTTAACTTCCGTGTAGCGTAATATGTGAATCTTTGGATTCGCTCTTGCCATATCTGCAACTCCCTATCTATTACAAAAATGGAATAGTTTATAACAGTACCCACGCCAGTCCTGATTCCCCCGTCGGGCCCTCAGCCCTTCCTTAGAAGTGCAAGTATAGCGCCACTTTAGTAATAGTCATCCCCGGAAGTAAACCCCGTCAACCCTCTTCCTCACCCCGGTTTGTTGAGCGCCACCATCTCCGTAACCCCTTCATCCCATCCTTCAAAATATCACCGCGACAATATATATGCATATATATTATAAATACATGCATGCACATATATCCTTCATTTTCAGGAAAAATAAGAATCATCAATCATTATCAAAACTAGATAATCCAGCATAAGGTTTGAAATAAAGTTAAAAAAGTATCAAAGATGAAATTTGAAGACTCATACAACCTATTAAAACACTTATGTATATTTGTGTATGTTATATTTATTATACTTATAAACATTATATAGTACATATTATATACAAGATGCTTCTAAATTAGACCAGACCGAACAAACTTTGGGATCTGATAGATAACCTTCTTTGAGGAACTTTTCGTTAAGGCACCTATCGTTTCAACACAAGAGCAGTTACATGATTAAATTGGTCCATCGTACAGGAAAAGTTGAAGTAACTGGGTATGTTAAAACTGAATACACAAATCATTGATATTACAGATATTTTGTTTATTGGACCAAACATACCGAAAAACAGACAAATAATACCGAAAGAAAATGAAGAACCTTTACTTTAGTGTTTAATAAACAATATGGCTCCATTATTTTACTGTCTCATCATAATAACAAGTGCGAAAACACTCTTCCATTACATACAGGCAAGAAGCGCATCGACGTGTCATACGTTGTTGAACTCTTTCAACGCCAGCAGGCTGCGTTGACTATGCATGCTGCAAGATTTTCTTCTGAGTTTACAGGGGTTTCGTGAACCATAGAATTCGTGTAGCTCCATAAAAAGAAATCAAGCGGCGTCAGGTCAGATGAGCGCGCCGTCCAACTATCCAATATGTATTGAATGCAGCTGCCAATTGAGCACGTACTTCGTTCCCAAAATTAACTGCCCATGTCATGTTGAAACCACATTCCTTTCCTAGTATTAAGAGGAAGCGGATGCAATAGCTCGGTAGAACGTATTGAAAAAATGCTACGTAAGTAATAGCGTTGAGCCGTCGGCGTAAGGCCTCACAATGAAGTCATTCACAACCCATGGCCAAATAACGACACCAAATTCTCATTTTAAGTGATCATGGGAACTATGAGAATTAATCCCTCAAGTATGATGCATGCTTCATCCGTGAATAATACAGGAGTTGCGATCTGGTTGGACAGCAGTTTATTTTAAATACCAATTACAAACTGCTGCCGCAATGGCTTAGTAGCATGGACTTATTCGAGATGATATGGATACAACAGCTATTCCTGCAGAATTCTCCAGACCATGGAGCGACTAGTAGTCAATTGGTGAAGTTAGCTAGAGTACTCACCGAAATATTGTTGTCTGCATACCGCAACAATGCTCCCTCGGCCTCGGGAACTCGCATAGAATGCCCTCTTCGCCATTCCTCTGCTCGTCTTGTAACGCGTCCAGTTCGCATAGACTGCGATGGATAAGCAAATATACTCTGGTTTGGAAATCATTCTTGGCAAAACCTCTGTTACACACCAGACGAGCCATTTGTATAAGTGTTTCACAAAGATACACACTGTACAACATTACCAGAATTTGGAACATTGTCAGGGGTATGTTAAGAAGTTCATAAATACTCCACCCGTATTTCAATCTTATTTCCGCGAATATCCGGGAATTTTTGGTTTATGATTAGGAATATCGGTCTAAGAGATAAAAATAATAAAACTATATTCTGAATCATTTTAGAATAATAGAGTACAAAGCTGTTCCGTATGTCATATGCATGTCCACTATACATTTAATGAGTAACGTTACATAGTTGCCGTAGTTAACAAATTTCATTGTTCTGCATCTAAGCAAGGAAGAAGTTATTGTACTGAGAAGAGGTAAACAGAATGAGTGGATGTATGAAAATGAGCACAAGAAGCCCAAAATTGAAAGTAAACAAACCTGCTGAATCACAGGCAGTAATCAAATGACGTGAATTCATGATACCGAGCTCGGGAGGTAAACGACTGGGTTCGAATGAGTAAATCAACTGGATGGTAACATTGATGACAAACCCCTCACTGCAACGAGCACTTTTCCTCTTCCTTTGGCATGTTTTATTTGTGTTCTGTACTTTTGAGTCAATAAATAGGCTATATGTAACATTAATGTTTCATTCAAATTTCCTTGCTTTATTACTTCAATCTCCTCCTGTAAGATCGAACAATCTAATTACATAAACCTCTCCTACACTGAAACGGAAGCGTCGCAATCCATGGGTGCCTTAACAAATGGTGTTTCAAAGGAAGTTACCTATCTGATAATGTTTCTCGGTCTAATTTGTAAACATTGTGCATAAATGTTTTAATAACTTGCATAAGCGCTCAAACTCCATTGTTAATCAAACAATTTAAAGTAGATAAGTACGTATTATGATGTTCTTACATAAATGAGTACACTCTGACAGCTGTAGTGCACGAGCAGGACCTTGTCTACTCTAATGGCATCTGTGTGCGATGTGAAGAACTGTTCCATTGCCGTATTTTCCTTTATTCTTGGAAGCAGAAGGTGGATAAACTCAAATGTCCCCTTTTGCTCTTTGCGATAATTTACGGCATAATTATTAAAAACAACATTGAGAAACAAACCAATCGTTCCCTGGACCAGACACACAAGCACAACAGATGTACACAAGCTAGTATTATGGCAACCCCGAAGAGGTTCGAAGCAGCTTCTAGATGAGGAGCAGAGAGACTCCAGCCAGCTGGAAGAAACCGTTGCCATAACACTTACTTGCAATGCTGACCGTCTGCTAGGCTTCATATTAGTTTAACTAGGTTAAGAAATGAGCTAAATGTGAAACTTTGTACTAACGAGAAATTCGTTTGATTTCAGTTGATGATCCACTGGATACGGTGGCTATTCACTTTGGCGGTGGTCTATGGGGTTTATTTTCTGCCTCAATTTTCAGTCATTCTGGTCTTGTTTATGGTTTCGGTCAAACAGCGTTTATGGTAAGAGGCACATATTTCTCTAAATGTTCAATAAAATTATTGTTAGTTCATCTTTCTCGTCACCTAACTTGCAGTTCTTTAGTTGATTCTGAAATTTTGCTGCTTTTACTTTAGACGCATTACAGGTTTTCTAAGAGTCATTTCAGCTATAGAAGCAGCTGAACAGAAATTTAATGAAGGTTTTGTCCTTTATCGTTTCAGTTAATGGCCTATCGCATTGCTGGAGCCACTATCCTAATTGTCTGGTCGCTAGTGTCATCCTGCCTCTTGTTTGGTACGCTGAAATACTTCGCTGTGCTGCGGGTTTCTGCTGATCAGGAAATTCAAGGTAATACACTCATGAAGTCTTACTTTGAAAGATGGCATCATGCAGGGCATACGAAATAAATGTATTGTGTCTTATGTATCTAAGCTACAAAGGGTGGCACTGAATAATCACTTTGAGATCTAAACCTCTAAAGAAGCAATAGCAAGGTTCTTGATGAACTTAAAACTACTTCCACCACAAACAACACGTATGGTTGAAGGAATTGCCTTAGATAAAATAAAATCAACGTCGAATATCAGTTTAAGTACATACAAATGAAGAGAGAATTTGTTGTTAACAATAAAGCTTATAATACAAATAACCTTGTAAGTCCAAATACTTTTTACGTCGTATAGTTTACCAGAAACTATATTTCCTTGTCAAAAATATAGCAAAACTGTCATATATCAGACATATAATACCTCAGTGAAGAGAAAATAAATCGCTACTCAGCACATTGCACTACACTATTTCTTAAGCTAAATGATCGTTAACAGTATTAGGAATTTATAGTATATAAGATTCATCCAGAATTTTGCGTGAAACCTTTTAAGCTATGAAAAGTAGCTGGTAATTTCTTTATCTCTGTCCAACATTGCAATCTGAATACATGACGTTGAGTGCATTACGTTATACATGTAAGATGATACTGAAATTAATGTTGTTCGACCAAAGACATTAATGAAAACATTAATATTAAGATATTTTACTAGTAACATAGAAATTGTCCCATAAAATTATGACAGCGAGTTCTCTCTCACAGTATATATTGGCCAAATTTTAACAGCGATTACAAGCTTAAGTTAACGTTTTACATTCAGGTCCACAACACCTTGTTTACATATTTTACATAAATGGAAAATGCATAATCAAATAAATGCTGTAAAAGTAGCTACTGAGAAGTATAAAAGAATGTTTTACATAATTACGAGTACACTCTATACATAGAAGATTTATCCAGAATGCATCAACACAGTGTAATTACTTCTAATCTAAACCAATAGGCGGTATATACGTTTACCTTGCGGAAACCTTTCCCTATCGTTGCAGTATGCATACACTACGTAACATTAAATTACCCAATATATCAGCATTGTGCTGGAAAGTCAAATTCTACTTCTAACAGAGCCGCAGCTCCTCGTGGAGATACTGACCTCTGAAGAGCGATAGAAATACTCATGCGTCCACTGCGTTTTCGGCTGTTGTATATTCTTGTATGAATCTCTTGGATATAAAGCACCAAGTACGTGTATAGAACTATGATTGATGTCAGTCATTAGAAAATACTATTTTCCCACGTACATCCGTGGTATTCATAGAATAAATCAATGCAACAAATCTCCGATCCTTGTTATTTTTAAAGGGTCTCTCCCTCCTGTTATATAACGAGGGGCGATCGGAAGTGATTTACAATAGCAGTTTTTGTAATTATTTATTAATGAACATGATTCAACGTACATGGAATTTCTCAATATACTCCCGCCAACGTCAATACACCGTTGCCACCTCCCTGGCAACTTCATTATTGCGTCACAGAACCATTGTTTAGGGGTACTACGCACCCATTCGTGGACAGCTGCTTGCAATTCCATGTTGTCGAATAAAGCATAATCAGATGAAGCGAGATGCTATGAATATGGTGGGTGTGGCACAACAATGAACCCAGTGATGTCAACTTTGCATTTGTGGCGTTTCTGGTGTGGGGCCGCGCATAATTGTGCCGGAGGAGGCCTCCTTTCGACCACTTTCCCTGTCTCCATTATAGAATCCTGCGTCTAAGTCGTATAAGGGTGTTACAGTATACCCTGCTGTTGACGGTTGTTCCTTGTGAAAGCCAGTCAATTAGCAGTATGTCACAAATGTTCAAAAAGACGGAGGTCATCTGCTTACCTGCAGATGAAGTAGCACGAACTTTCTTGGGCCAGGGACTCTCGGGATGTTTCCATTGCATGAATTGGTGTATCTTCTCAGGGGTATTGTACTGACACCATGACTCTTCACCAGACACCATTTTCTCCAAAAAAAAGTTTGGGACTTCATTCTTTATTTCCAATAGTCGACGACAGACTTCTCCTTCTGGGCTGTGTCAAGTGCCCTGAAACACAATGTGCATACACTTTTTCATATCCAAATCATTAATAATGGTGTACAGGGTTGCGCGGGTGAGGCCTATCTGTCATTCCAGTTCAAGTTTATGCACCAATCAGCCATAATCAGTTCAGACGCAACTTCAAAATTTTTCTCGGAGGCCGCGATGTTAAACGTTTATGAATATTTGTTGTTTTGCCTCCACATAAACCATGAAGTTCATGCCTTCCATCTTGTCCATTACTTTCTCCACTTAACAAACAAGCACTGTCCTTCCACTAAACATTGATGCACATTGTTAGGAATTTCCATCTAGCGTCTGCGTGATGTACTAGTATCAGTTCATCGTCCCACGAGAGAACGTGCCCGCAGATTGAGCGGTGTTTTAAAACAACACAATTGTCAATAACCTTCGAACGCACACGTAACTAATTTTTACTTTCTATACTACGTATAGTAAGTAGGGGAAGTATTGTATTCCACCCAAAAATTCGATACCGAGATTTCACCGGAAATACATGTTTTGAGACCCCCTGAATCCAAACAAGCATTTTTGGAAACACGTCCGTGTGTGTGTCTGTGAACAGCATAACTCAGAAACGAGCAGTCGGATAAACACCAAACTTGGTATTTAGGTTTAGTATCTTCCAGAGATGCGACACGAAGGTTATCAAGAAAATCCCCCCACCCCAGACTACCCTTTACATGGAACATTTTTCGAAAATTTTAATTTTCTCGGAAATGACTAACGATTTTGATTAAAATGTCATATATTTAAGATACTTAAAATGTATATCTTGAATTTTCTGCAAATGTCTCCAAAAGAATTCTTCATTGTGAACGACTTTTGCATAACTGGTAAACCATAAGACATAGACAAAATTTTACTACACAAAAAATGTAGATCGCGTTAAAATACACAATTTATGTCATATACATTTTTATTGTTGAGTGAACCATTTTCGAGATATTGCTTGTTATTCCCTTAAATTTTCCAATACTTATACTTTTTCTCAAATGGAAATTGGTTGCACATTTCTTTTTGTACTGGTAATGCAAAAAAGAATGGAATACTCCACATAGCAACCAGCTCTTAAAATATTTGACTATCGCTTAAAGCCTACCAATTCCCCTTGTATCTACAAGAAAATTAGCAATAAGATTAACATCTCGATTAACATGAAGCATATGCAGAATCAGCGTTTGTAAAAATAGTTTGTACAAGAGTAGAGAAAGTCATGTGAGTGTAACACATCAGATTTTTTTAAATACAATGCAAGAGTTCCACGTAGATACTGATTGACTGTCGTCTTGCAGCTTCCCGATTTGGAGCACAGCTAAATGATAATGCCATCTCTAGTTTTTCTTGATAAGTATTCTCCTTCTTAAACAGCTTCCACAAATCATTACTCTTAGGTGCATTTCATATCGTACTTCAGCGCTACCAGTGTTCCTTCCTCTATATTAACACAAGCGATGCTTATTAAAAATAATAACTGGGAGTCCTCGGTAGCAAAACCTGGAAAACATTCAACCTTGATGGCGAGAGAAACCTCTAGGGGAGAAAGCACACCCAAGCAGCATTTCTCAGTAAGAATTTAACCCAGTCGGCGATTTTGAGGTGTCCCTTCGTCACTCCAGTGAATACATTTCAATGAATGCATTGAATTTGGCCCCGTTATCCGAAGCAGTACCTATATCACAGACGCATTGAAAGGATTCACGAAGTTAGAATACCAACCTTGAGCAGAGAAAGAGAGAGTTTCAAGCTCTTTTGTAATACAAGGAACTAATATTCATTTAACGCCGCCAGTATCCTTTTTGACTACTTCTGATTTATATGCAAAGGGAGGTTTAAGGTATACCTCTAGAACGTCTCGGAGTATTCGTGCACAAGTATAATGGTACTATAAACACGATATGCTAAAGAAACATATTTTTCACTTAACGTGTCGTTTTTAAATCAGATTAACTGATATATAAAATGTACGCTACAGGATAAAGCGGGTCTTAAATTATGGAAATATAGCCTCATATTTTGGCATACGGTATTACATTTTGCCGTAATCATAATATACCGACACGATATGAAACACATTTGTCGGAACATTAAGGGTGAACGAGAGGTCTGCGGTCCATATCCCGCCAGGAACGTCCTTCCTGACAGATTTTTTCCCCCAGATTTTCCTCAGTCGCCATAAGCGAAAGAAAGGGAGGTACCCTAAACTTAAAAGGCTTGGGTTTTTCTTTCCCAATAAATAATAATAATAAAAATTTTCACTCCATGATCAGCAATGTTCAATATATAGTAAGATCTAGTGTTACCTATTTAAAAAGGTAATCATAATATAAACAAATATATACATATTTATTAATAATTGTTTTAGCTTGCCGCGAGTTACTTAACGGCCAAGAATATTGCAGAAAGTACGACCGCAGAATAAGAAGTATTCAGAATGGAAACTTCGCCATAATTCGCGCACCAGTGTTTATTGCGCATGACCAGTATTCGCCATGTTGAGCAAACAGAGCCAATCGCAAGAGATCGCGAAACAGCCCTGCGAAGCAACCACCGACAATACACACGACAAAAGAGATTATGTACATATATCAAAACGAAATCTGCATTCAATCTCCCGGTTAAAGGACGTTAAACTCACACAAAAGAATCGCATTTTTCTGCTATTTTTATACTATCCCAGAGATTCCTGGCCGTTATCTTACAGAGAAAGGTAGTTAAAGAATAAACACAGCGACGAAACGGCAGAATAATCATGTGATCAGAATAGATTTCTGATTGACTAGTTTCTTGTTTGAATTAGACATAAAATTGAAACCTTGAACCTTGCAAGCTCCTAAGTCTACGTTTAATTCGATGTAATTCATTGTAAACGGTTCCATTACAGTTTTTAACTTATTTTACCTTAATTTTCATTGTGAATATGGCCTAACCTGAGGCACCTAGACATGGGATGATGAACCCTTTAATGTTTAAGTTAGTGGATTTGATTTTATAATGTTCCGTTGTGCATGTTATGTAACGATTCCTAGTAGGAGAAAAGGAGGCCGATTGTGCTCAGCACTTAATTTGTAAACAAAATTAAAATACAAATACGAAATACATTTTTCGGCTCTCCGTACAATTATCTAATATTCACTTCAACCAGAGTACTTTCAAACCGCAGTTGTAATTATAAACACTGCATTTTTTTCAGTACAGAGAAATGGACTGTGAACTGCAGACGTGAGGACTTGTTAAGGAAGTACCTATGCCACACCCAGAGCGTTCGCTATACTGCGGGACACCGAATTGCATGTGCGCGTGCTCCATGCACTATTATATACTGGGGTGGGGGTCCGTTCTAAATCCCCTTCGTTACTTACTCACAAGTGATAGTAACATGCACCCTAATGAGTATTAAACCTATTATAAGTAAATTGAAATTATGGACGCTCTTTGGCTGCTGTGGTCCTTGGCGTCCCATTCTATATTGGGCGTGAAAGCCCGGTAATTTTGCTCAGAGGCCTCTTTATCAGGCTTGAGGTTGTTTTACGTGCCGTAAATCTACGACGCGGGACCACCGGCTTTACTTTCCTTCCGAAGGAAGCCATGCTAAGGGTTTTTACGCCCGAAAAAATCCATCTCCCTGCGCCAGGTTTGAACCCGCGACCTTGGGTGGCTAGCATGGTAACCACTACACCACGGAGGACGACTCCTATTATAAGTGGTGTTTAAAGTGATGTCCATCTGTACTGAAGCATTCCTGGCATCTTCGGATGAAATTTCCATTCACATGCATAACTTCTTGCGTTCTTCATATTTTATATTGTTTATTGTCCTTAAGTTCGTCTATGATGCAAGGATTTCCTCAATTGTTTCCTCCGTTAGAACATTTCGTTTTCGCTTCTTAGGTTTAGTAACCCCGTTGCCCTAAACTTGTTAACCAGACGTCTAACATTTTCTCTATCTGGAACTGGAACACCAGGAAATTTCTCCTGAAATTGTCTACACGCCTGTCTACATGTTTTTATGTGTGTATCATACATATAAATTTGTTTTTCAAACGTGAATTTGTCGGTAGACATTTCCGTGGAATAATAACAAGAACACTCTTAGGCAAATTACACACAACACAGATGTCTTGAATAAACTTTCACCTTTGAGATGCATAAAACCTAGTACTCACAACACGAACAGAAAGCAGCAACTGACACACTACGAGTATAACACGGCTGATAAGCGCAGCCCTGAGCGGGTCACTCACCACTGTACCGATGTCATTGCAGCGCAGGCGGAGCATCTGTGGCCCCATCATACATCGACCGCTCTGTATTTAAATAGAAGTTGCACAATATATTGTGTACACTTTGAAGTTATGATATTCGCAAATTTGGCCAAGAGACCGACTAAAACCTTATGCAATTCCTAAATTTTCAGATATAAAAGAAACACACCTTCTAAGAAATATGGATACATATTATTTTCATTCGCTTTCAATAAATGTGACGTGCAAAATGGTAACGTGCGGTGGCCAACACGTTTCACCCGATTTGATACCCTGTAACCATTTTCTGTGAGATATCCTTTGAAAGAAGTTTATTTTAGGGGTTGTATTGCAGTTCGACTGTTGGGAAGCCAAACTCGATGAAGTAACTTCCCCACGTATGGTACAAAGTTCCGGTAGCCTTCGCCCCAACGTTCACTTTCCGGTGGCCTTCGCCCCAATGTTTAAGAATCAACTTTGTATTTTTTTGTTTTCTTTAAATATTATATACATTTAGGTTTGCCTCGGCTGCGTCATTATTTATTTGTAGAAACATGTATTTCTTAACAGGGTGTGATGTGACGCAGTAATTTGTATCACAAATTATGTACATGTAAAGAGTGATTATAGTGTGAATATGCATTATTGTGTGACATTGATTTGAGATGTTTGATGATTGTAAGCACTGTCGAGAAGTAAGTTTATACGGCCTTACTGAAACTGACAATAATAGCGTGCAATAATGTAGCGAGGGGGTGAGCTGTTTATCATTATTAGAGACGAGCAAATGACGTAAGATTGGCGCGTTTTTCTTAGAATTTGCTGGAACATTTTCCCTAGAGCATATGTTTTCGTAATTTTCATTGGATATAAAAATAGACGCGAATGTTGGCGCGTTTTATTAACCATTAGCAGCTCGGTTATAATCTTTAGGCATATCGGGGTGTAGGAGTATAAAAAGGGCTAGGTCAGAGTCAAATTCGTTCAGTCCATCGGGAACATTTGTACATTACACGTCGGCTTCAGTCCATCGGAAACATTTGTGCATTACACGTCGCTGAATACATCGCACAGTTTATCGATTCGCAGGTTACGCGTAGCAGAGTTATGAAAAATCTCAAGTGTTGTAAAGTTAATTACACAAAAAGTTGAAGTACGCGAATTAAGAATGAGCAGTAAATAAGTTATTATAACAGTTTCAGTTTGGCGAGTGTCAAGATTAATACGTAAAAGTGCATAATGTGTTACGACAATAAAAGTATAAAACAAATTCTTATATCAGTGTTATCTTTGGATAAAAACCCCTTTCCGTTTACACACCTTGTATAAGATAAGTGCTCGACCAAAAAGATCATAGCTAGCCGGAGGACAGTGAAACAAAAATTAAATACAATAATAGGCGCTCAGTAAAAGATAACACGAAGTGACCGCGACAAATTGTCTTTTATACGTGCGGCAAATAAACAGTAGCATTCTTTCAAACAACATTAAGAACACTGTCGCATATTTGGCTCCCAAACGTGGGGCTCAATAAATAAACATAAATACCGCCGCAGATGCGGCTAAAGAATGTAGGCTTAGACAAATTATAATTTTTGCTTCACTCTTTTTATTAATCCTTGACACGATTAAATAACACTTCACTGATATAGAGAGCTTTGAGATTATGTATTAATTACTTGCACTTTTAACACTTAAACTTTATAATATACTCGCCGTAATGAATTTTATACGTCTCACACTGAATACGTATTAAACTTCTCGAGAACGCTTCTCGCGTCCGGTTAGGAACGCTGTCTACTAGCAACCGACTTCTACCGCCTGAATTTGTTTCTGATTGGCTAATTTTACTCCAATAGAATACTTTTATTTTGCTTTCAGCCTTTCTATTTGTTGATTCGCTATTTATAATGTTTTAAAAATATTACATTATTCTTTCCAAGAATTACTAGTAGCATTATTAAACTTTCTAATTCATTATTGCCTCAAGGTTACCTCATTGTTAGCAATTTTTGACCTATATTATCACAGCTCTTACATCATTAAATTACAGAATACATTCACACAATAATATTAAACATGTACATAATAATATAAACATATATAATGACTGTAATATACACTTTTTATATATTGTTACATACACATATTGCTTTAAGGCGGGCTGTTATTATATTTTATATTATATAATTAGACTGAAATCATTTAAGTGTTAAAAATACTGCCTCACCTTAAAAGTAAAGTTTATGCCACAAGATCTAGAAACATCAATGACTTAAAGCAAAGAATTTCAGAACAAATACGTGCAATCCAATCTGACATAATTCAGAGAGTAATGAGAAATCTCGGAGTCAGACAGAATGCATGTGTGAGAACTGGAGGAAGGCATATCGGTGATATAATTTTCAAAAATTAAAATAACATGAAATGCTGTATCAATTGTAACAAAGCAAATTTAATTTAATCCAATTTTAAATAAGTAATTTCATTTTAAAAATCTTCAGGGTACTCTGCCCCACCTGTATTTGTAATTAACAATCAACATCAGCATTAAGTGGGGATTCATCGAATCATAACTTCTTGATAGCAAGATGACTATAAGGAATATTTCATTGAATTGCACTCATAATTATCTGTCCTCAATTAAGCTCTACTCTTGATGTAAGTGATTTGTTTTTCTTCTACACGTACCTAAAACAGAGTTGTTGTTTTTTAATCTTTGAACCATATTCTCACTGCAGATCGCCACTCATACAGAACTCGTCACTAACCTATGTCCAAGATTACCACAAACCGTCACAAAAGGTCTTAATAACGGTGCTTCATCTCAAGGTATCTTGACGACATTGATGCACAATTTTTGCATCAATGACTTAAAATCCTAAAAAAAGAGATCATTTTCCATAAGTCATGTAGATTTAAAATCGTTTAATTTGGCGTCATCAATTATAAAGCTTATTTCATATCATAATAGCTGTCATATGACGATGCATGACAATGGAACTCTGGGGAACAGTAGTGGTTGTACAGAAAATTAACTCATTTGCTTGAGCTTTCCTTGCTGCAGCATGAAAGAAATCTTCTCTGGTTATCAGCCAGAGCGATCTCTTGAAATGTTTAAAATCATTCTAGAGGTAACGCTGCTCTTAGCTTAAGTAATGTTGGTCAAACCAGATCCCATCTTTCTTGAAGCACGCTGTGAATTAGCCTGAGGCTGTTACAATGCTTCCTACAAGGGTTTAACTCCTTGTGTCCAGTGAGAGTTACGTAACTTTTGCTAGTTTGGGGTAAAGTGAAAAGAGGCAACTTTATTACTCCTCGAGGGCTGGTTGTAAGGGCGCATCTGCTTTACTCTCTAGTGGCATTTGATTGGAAAGTTTTTTACGTTACTGTTTTGTAAATTTAAAGCTGAACAAGCATTTAACTGAGGAATACACGAGCCAGCTTTTTCTGGCTGCTTCTTGTGTCCACATCCAAGTGGGGAATCCCATGACGTGTAAACCGGTGATCTCTGGGGGTTGTAATCCCCACAAGACGAATGAGACACTCGGACATTACGACATACTATCGTAATTTTGCTAGTTGGTGCCAGATTTCATCCTCCACACAAGAAGATAGGCTTTGTGAAGGAGTCTCAATGAGAAGGGGCACTTTATAGAATAGGCAGACCGTAGAACTTCGTCCTCGGCTCTATGCCCGATGTACCCATTGCAGCCAAGATTTTGCAGGCATAATTATGTATCACGCTCAGCGAAGCTTAAACCGACGGGCAACTCAAACCTGGGTATGGTTTACCTGCGCCCGATGCGACAAATCCCAGATGTGTGTCTCCTGAAAGTCACATCTTCGTTTATCTTAACGTCCCAAAAGGTGATGGACATTCGTCACAGTTTTTTTACAGGTATGCAAATATAGCAAAGTATTGCTTTAGCAGAAAAATTGTGTTTTTATTCGTAGTGCCAACGCCTACTCTCTTGGATGATTGCTGTATAGACTGAAGAACACGTGTTTTTGTTTGTGCAATTCGGCACGCATACTATACTATCTTGATGTGATGTACGTATAGGTTTTTAGCCATATAGTCACTGAACAGGGTAGCTGATAAGTAGATCTCGGGAACTTTACCTTTGACTGGTCTTAGCGCTTTCTTTCCCTGCTACGACTGTAATTCCATAAATGCTGTTTGTAGTATCTGCATAGTAGGTATACGAGTAATGCGTGATAGCCCCCGCTACGATATCAGCACGGGCTAGATCGTTCATTAGATTTTTAGTGGAAAGACACCGCCAACCTGCCTCTCCAATATCCCTGCCATGCACCTGTCCTCGTAGACATACACTCATCACCACGACTGATAAACTATACAGTGATGGCCGGTGTGGTGTTTAGTGATGAGTATGGCGAACTCCAAACAACGATATCACTTCAATAAAACTTGAGAAAAGGATCACTTTTGTATTCAGGATGGCAAAGAAGCTGCTTGTTTATGTGCTACATGGTTCCCCCTGTGAAATGTTATATCAGACGGCATCTCCACTCTTCACATGCAAATGAATACGGGCATGATGAACTTACAGGTATGCTCAGAAATATTTAGTCATATTGTCAGAGGAACATGTTTATGATATATACTTTTAAACGATAAATATAATAATGTACATTGTGCTTTTGTTTACACAGTGGATGATAGGATGACACTTTTGAATAATCTAAAGCAACAGACACTCCAAAAACATAACAGACCATCGCTTTCAGAAAGCTTAGTACGTGCTACTACAGTTACCGGATTTCAAGACATATCATTGAGAAAATGAAGCCATTCACTGATGGCTCCTGAAGATATTGCACCCCAAATGGTAGATTCCTTCAGAAACATACGCCTGTCATGTCGCACTGTCTCTGAGAGGGTAATCGAAATTAACTGTGATATTGAGGCGCAGTTGATCACAAAACTTCAAACCTTAAAATGGTTTTCTTTGGCGCTGGATGAGAATACCGATATTGTAGATGCTGCCCAATGGCTGTGTATATTAGTGGCCTTGATGACCTCACTGTGTTAGAAAAACTGTTAGATGAAATACCATTGAAGAATTGCACTCGTGTAACTGACATATTTGAATCCTTCCTACGTAGTGTAGGAAGGATTTCCTATGGGTAAAACTTGTATCTGTAGCCACGGATGGTGCCCTGTCAATACAGGAAAATACTGATTCTGTGAGTTTACTCATACATTTTTTATATGAGAAAGATATTAATACAGTAGATTTTAAAGCTGTTCACTGCATTGTACACCACAAGGTGCTATTTGCTCATACTGCAACTTTGGAAAACGTAATGAACATAGTAATAAAGACGTAAATCACATTAGGTCTAAATATTAACATCATCGACAGTTCACGAGGTTCTTGGCTCTGAACATTTTAATATTTCCTATTACTGCAAAGTACAGTGGCTAAGTAGGGGTACGATGCTCCATTTGCTCCCAGAAATTCGTAGCTTCTTAGAATAGATTAGTACTAAACATTTCAATGCATTCATTGTACTATATTTTATACTATCTATATGCTATCTAATGTACATTTCCTATAACACCGTTCGTTTATTCTGATGCGTGCATTATTATTTTACAGGGGACCACTGCCTCAGAATTATCGGATCCACAACAGATTAATGATCTTGCTTTTTTAATAGATGTCACACATTTTTTCAATGAACTCATTACCCAGCTGCAAAGAAAAGATCAAGACTTAGTGACCATGGTGGGTGCAGTAAAAACATTTATGTCCAAATTACGTCTATGGCACCACCAACTTGTACAAAATGTCACGTACGACTTTACATGTTTAAATTCTTTGGAAACTAAAGCACCTCAGCTGTATACAAATTAGGTATTCATTCTGGACAATCTTTACAGAGAATTTGAAGAAAGATTGGAGAGCTGTTATGGAACAAGATATAGTACGACTATTTTCCAATCCTTTGATTTTCAATGTAGTAAAAACTCCTCTTCATTTACAATTGGAATTAATTGCATTACAAAGTAGTATCCAAATAAAATCAAGGGAAAGCAGCGCATGGAACTCCACCGGATGTTGCCAACGGACTTATATTCCAACTTGAGAGAGTTTGCAGGCTGCATTGTGGCAATGTTTGGTTCGACATATACGTGCGGTCGACTATTGTAGAAATTGAACTATACTGAATCTCATGCGCTCCAGATTAAACGATGACGCCTTGGGTCAATATTACTCTCTCTAAGAGTGCTATCCAGCCCGACACAGATGATAACTTAGCGTCACGAAAAAGGTGCCAGCGGTCCACTACTCGCTCTTCAACAGTACAAACAGTTAAACACTGTATAGTTTGCAGGTTGAAACTGTGTGCCGACATTGATATGTCGAGTCGAGTGAAATCCATTCTAGTGCGATGGAAAGTGGAAGGAGAATGAGGACACACCACCCCTCCTGAAGCAGCTCCCCATCCCTGGGATAGAACGGTAAAATTATACGTGTCAAATACCACGTGAAAAGAAAATAGGATGTTACATGAAGTCGCAAGTGGAACAACATATACGAAGTGTACTGCACAAACAATTCACGTCATTCGTCAAGAAAGCAAGTTTTATTGGCGCAAATACAGAGTGAGTCAAAAGACTCCGAACCGACTGCGCGGTATTTTTCCTGCCCGCGTCCTCGGCGCCGTCTGCCGCTATCATAGAAAGGTACGGATGAAACCATACAGCATTTTTAAAACTGCTTTTAAAGGCTTTCCTTACCAACTTTACGAAAGGAGATGCTGAAACTGGCCACCGTAGTTGTCTATACATTTTTGGCACCTCTTTAGGAAACTACCCATCACTCGCCGTAGTTTACGTTGAGAAATTCCCATGCGGATATTTTGTTTTAATTCTCCCAGTGTGTGTGGGTTTGTCTTATGCACTTTATGTTTTAAGTTACCCCGGAGGGGTATTTTATGAACAATATTACCGGCTGTGCGGTGTTTTTCCACTGGGTGTGTGGAAATATGATAAAAACATGATAACGCACTGCTGCTATAAACAAACACTGCTGTTGAGGCTTAGCTGTGCATTGTTAAGTGTAGTTCTGAGTTGACGGTGATGTGATGTAGTTAAGTTATTACTAGTTATTTATTATTTTGTCCTGTACTTAGTCACGAAGTATATTACGGCTCAGTATATGTTTTCTAATGCACATCGTGTGTTTATTTATGATTCGTATGTGTTAACTCGGTCAGCCCGCCAAGTGAAAGTACGATTTGCAGAAAGATTTCCAGATGCAAAAGTTCCAGGACGTACAACAATCCATGAACTTTACAGTAAATTTCAGGCTACAGGAAGTGTTCAGGCTAAGAAATCTAAAAGACGGCGTTCGGTTCTTACAGAAGAAACATTAGACGACATAGGTCATAGTTTGGAAAATTCCCCCCAAAAATTCCATGATGGATAGTTTCCCAAAGAGGTGACAAAAATGTATGGACAACGCCGGTGGCCAGTTTCAGCATTTCCTTTCATAAAGTTGGTAAGTAAAGCCTTTAAAAGTAGTTTTAAAAATGTTGTATAGTTTTCCGCGCCTTTCTATGATAGCGGCAGACGGCAACGGGCGCTGAGGACGCGGACAGGAAAAACACCGCGCAGGCGGTTCGGAGTCTTTGGGATCACCCTGTACAACATAAGCCTACTACCTGAAAAAATGTATTAAATTAAATTTTATTTATGGACGCTATTTAACTACTATGGTCCTTAGCGTCCCATTCTATACTGGGCGTGAAAGACCAGAAATATTGCTCAGAGGCCTCTTTATCAGGCTTGAGGTTCTTTTACGTGGCGTAAATCTACGACACGGGACCACCGGCTTTTTCCCTTCCGAAGGAAGCAATGCTAAGGTTTTTTACGCCCGAAAAAATCCATCGCCTTCCGCCGGGTTTGAACCCGCGACCTTGGAAACTAGAGGGCTAGCACGGTATCACTAGTCCACGGAGGACGACGGAAAAATGTATCTTTTAAGGGCATGTGTATTGCAATGGTAGTTGCAGATATACATCATAAAAACTCCATGTAAGAGGATACCACTCGATCTGAGAGAAATACTGTCAGCGACTACTTCTAGCGGAGTCAGCTACACTACATAAAAATTACCTTGATGTACGCTATCAAGAAACAGTGGAAAGAATCAGGAGCGAAATAGAAGATTTGTGCATATGCATTGCTGTGGATGAGAGTACACACGTTAGACTACAGAGCTTCCACCAAACTCCTGGAAGATACGAATCGCTCGACAATAGCCAGATACGTGACCCAATGGAATCCAGGATGAAAAAGCGGTGTTAATGCTCTCCGTTGCTGCAATTGCTCTCAAAGTTCTATCCAAACCTATTTCACTTAACATGCTTTGCTCATGTTCTACAGCATAGGCCGAAGAAATAAAAACCAACTTTTCTGTAGTTAATAAACTTATTCCATCCACAAGAGAGGTTTTTATGAAATCTCCTCAAAGAGTTCGGTGTTATAAAAAGCAGCTGCCTCTGGAGCCAGTACATATGAGATGAACTACTTGGATACAAGATTTTATCCGACAGAAGAATGTCATTTACGTCAGAAAATGTGAAATACCTTGTGTACTGTGCCAGGAAATAAACAATATGTGTGTGTTATGTACTCATTTTCAATTTCTTCAGTTATTGCTTGTTTTGTTCATATAAATTTTATGAACGCTTGATGTGTTCACAAAATACTATGAAAACTGCAAAGTTGAAATTGATGATTATCTGTCTAAAATATTTGTAATCATTTAAAATAATGACTGTGAAGCAATAAAAATAATAAATATGATGGTATAAAGACTGAGCAGTGAGTGAAATAAATTATCATTATAAGTTTGGATTTTTAATGAATTTTAAAATTATTTTATTATACGTTTATAATTGCATATTTATTTGATATTACATATTTCATTACATATTTTACTAATATGTAATGCAAATATTTTACTGCATATTTATGATCATATTTCTCAATTTTATATTACATAAAAGTCTGAGCTTTACTCATATGTAGCAGTCAACTTCAAAGGCATGCCTGAAGCTTTTGTATAATATGATCCTGGAGATCTAGTGTGCAAATCTGTGAACAACTCTACGTATATGTTGTTATGTACAACCTTTTAGCAAAAAACTGCATGTGAAAAGTGATCTACAAGACATAATGACAGATAAGTCCACCTGTAATTTTGTAATTTACTGCTATGATCCCTGAAATCAGAATTAAAAGTTTCTGAAGTAAAGTATCTCTACCTTATAAATATTCACAATGTGGCTGTCCAAGCTCAAGATTGTTCCTTGATGGATTCTTCGCAATATAGGGCCAAATCCTGGATGTAATAAATACCAGTAATAACCTTCCGACAATTTAAGAACACTTGCACTTTAATTAAGGGTTTGATTCCCTAAAACATTAACAATAAATAAAATACAAAAGTAAAAAAAGGTATCATAATTCAAATAAAAGGATTTGCAATCCTAAAGTTCTCTATTTGTGTTCCCATGACTAACCAAAGCGTTTTAAATTAATGAATGCCCTCAAGAAGCATTACTTTCATAAATTCTATTCTATCCACTTAGACCACGGACTTAAGATAACTATGTTTGCATAGTTTTATTACAAATGTTTCATGGAGCATATAGCTTAATAAACATTTACTTTTTATATGGAAAATCAATTTTGAAATTACAGTCAGGATAGGATTTGTAGTTACTAACATTATGGGAATTCTCATCATAACTGTATGTTGCAAACTATGATGTTAATATCTAGTTTCCTAGATTTTGATTTAGTGTATTGTATACCCTCCTAAGCCAAAAGGACTTCTCTTAAGAAGTTTTTCAGCTGTCCACTTTGGAGTAATTGTGTAGCTCTGAGCCTAATCCGTAAGAAAGTGTATCTCAATGGCAGACTGAAGAAAAGCAACTACTTTGAGAAATGCCACCTGTATGTGTATTACACCTTCTTATCCTAACTTAAGTATTTCAATAAATCTTCAAGAGGAGTTGAATACTCGAAAGAGCACTGGCACAAAGAGCTGAAGACCTGTGATTCAAGTCCTGGTCATGGCACGGTATATTTCAAACCTGGCTCAACTTTCCAACTTAGTGCCTATACATGGCTAGTATAAAAGAACAATTTATAAAATATAAAAATTAGAACTAATTTACATTCAAGTGTGTTTTAGTATTTCATAAAATCCACTTCAGTAAATGATGTGCTGAGAATTCGCCTTTTGACTTATACTTCTCCTTAGCTAATTAAAGTAAAGAAGCAAAAATAACAAGTTTGCATTTAATAGCAGCATGTAATTAATTTACCTTTGATTTTCTACAGGTTTGGATATTTCTCTCCACAATGAGCCTGGTTATCCAGAAAAAGCTTGGCAGTCACTGACTAACCGCATTTCAGATAATCCACTCAAATGAGAACGGAGTAAGTAATGCATTCTTTTTTTAACGGCTACACTTTTGATCATCGAGAAATCTTCCAGAGAAATCAATTTTTTTAAAAGGTGTCTGAAATGAGTTACAATACCTTACTCAATAATGTAGGAAGTTTAATCCCCTATCTTGGGCAATGCTATGTTAAACAATTAGAGGCACACTTTCCAAATTCACCGCCAGAAATGACAGGTAAATAAAACAATTGTATCTGAAGTTTAAAAACTGAATATGGAGGTATAGTGGCTGCTACAAGAACAACCAGAGCACATTGTTAGTTATCATGCCGATGTCTGTTTACCATAGAGAGAAACCACAGTAGAGAATGCAGAAAATTAACTGTGTAATGATAGTAATAGAATTTTAATATAATTTGCTTTGTTGAATGAGAGAAAATTCTAAACCTTCTATAGGAGGTTGATGTTAAAGTATGGAGCTTACCAGTCACAGGACTGGATCTTCTTCTTAAGAAGAACACAGGAATACATCAATTAGATTTGTTATTCCTTCCAGCAGAATGGTAGCAAATACAATGCAGAAATGTTTTGAATTGGATATTAAACAACATTTCATATGCTTCACTACATTTCCAAAACTGAATCCCTTCAAAACATCTAGTATAGAAACTGGACAACAGGGAGAAGAAATGCCACATTACAATTAACAAGCATTATAAGAGAAAACAAAATGCACAAAAGTATCTGTGTTACATTTATATGACTTTCTCTATTAGTGGCTATATAAATTATTCTTCTGAAATTATATTTTTCTATCTGCTTCATTTTAATTGAGATAAACCTTTGCAGAGATAGCTACGTTACACATCTCGTTATAGATACAAAGGGAATAGCAACAGTCAAATATTTAACTGGATGCCACATTCCATACACTTCCAGGCAATTGCAAGAAACAACTGAATGTCAACAAAACATATCTTTATATCTATCAAAATTGTTTGAGACATTTTTCAGAAAATTGAAATTTTTTAAAAAATATTTCATGGAAAGGGTGGTTTAGGGTTACAGAATTTTCCTGAAAACCTTCATATTGCATCTTTGGAAATACACTGAAAATAAGTTCTAAGGTGGCATTTATGCAACCTTTTGGTTTTGAGTTATACTGTTCTAAGCCACACATATAGACCTTTTTTTAAAAACGTTATTTTTTTTATTCACGGGGTCTCAAAACGTACTATTTTTGGTGAAATTCTGGGATCCAAATTTTTGGGTGGAATGTAATACCTTCTCTACCTACTATGTATACGGTAGAGAGAAAGAAAGAGAGAGAACTGTTTTAAACAGAATGGAGAAATATGGAATCTGACAAGCTCAAAAGTGTTTCCATTCAATGCTTGAAAGAAGAAGCAAATAGTTCACAGAAGTATAATCTTATTAAATAACCTTCATTTTGAATACTTCCATTATCTTTCCTCATGATTAAGTTTATATATTTTCTTCTCATAGAAACTTTTTCATTTTATTCAAAGATGAAATGCTCATTTTATGCTAATTTCCTACTTTGTTTTTTTTCCTGACAAATAAATTCACTGGTACCAGGGCCACGCAAAACTTTTGGGTTCCCCATTTGTCATGAAGTCAGAGATGGCACCATATGTTAAAACGGCACAAAATGATATAACATGGTAAACTTACACATCTACTTTCTGATAAAGTGAAAACTCTCTTAACAACCACCCTCCTTAATATTTTCCGGAACCGATTTAAAAATCCATATAATCAATGTATTGTTTACCTCTATTTAGAGAACACCACTCTTTCAACCAGCCCTTGGTGAGCTATTTTCTTCATTTACACCCCTTTTCAATTATCACCTATTTATTTAACTGCAAGTTTTAGGATTTTAAAGTTGTTTTTGCAGATATTCATCATGCCTATCAAAAATACACGTAGATGCATGGGAACCTTTTCCCTCACCCTTTCCACTTGTACAAATTGCCTTCAAATCTATTGTCCCTGAGCAGGTGTACAGTTTGACCATGTGACTCATCTCTCTTTACCACACAAATCTCAAACAATTGTTTTCTTTCCCATGTCCAACAGAATTAAGATGGGATGGGTACCATGCCCAAACCTAGAAAAAAAATTTGCAGATTAACAGTCCTATTCACAGTTACCATATACCTAATCTGTAGTATATAGTCGTTCACAATGAAGATATTCCACCTTACAGCACAAAATGCTGAGACCACTTTGAAACTCGGGACGTATGGTCGATCTTACCTATGTAAGGCAACAATATTAAATTAATTAATTTTGAAGATTGAGAAGCTAGTATAACAGTGATGTGTCATAATTTAAAATACAGTTGGAGGTTGTTACACTACATCACTGAAAGGTTCTCAAAGTAAGAACCTTTTAGTGACGTGCAACAACCTTCAACTCTCTTTATCTTAAAATATTAAGTTTCCTTTTTCTTGTAAATGTGCTACTAGCCGTAGATCTACTGTTATCTAAGGAAACTTTCCCATATTGGTTTGATATGAATTTAAATAAATAAAATTGTGAGAAGTTTTCTTTTTTTTTTTTTGGGGGGGGGGGTTTGGAGCCTACCCCCCCCCCCTCTAAATAAGGCTCTGATGGGTACCACTATGAATCTATCACATACATAGGTTTACTAGGCAGGAGTTGACTCTGACCTGAAGCATCTTGTATGCCAAAAATATTAATCTGTTTATTTGACCTCTCTCTCTAAGAATTGAAAGCATGCCTTCCCTAAAACCAGACTTCACGATGTCTGGCAATGTTGTTAACTGTACTTAGTGAAACATGGGTAATCCTCAAGGAAATGTGAGCGGAAGAATGGTGTTGTTTAAGGGATCCATCCACTTGCATTCCATATCAACGGTTTGAAATTCCTAGATCTATGTACATTTCAGGTCCTTTATATCACATGATTAATTAGGAGGGAGGGAGAGAGTGAGAGTGTAAACAAATCTTCACCCCTATTAAGCAACCATGCCTCTAAAAGAAAATTTTCAATGGAGCCACTGGTGGTCGCTTAATACGTATTTTACTGTATACAATTGTATAGGCTGCCTGAGACATGTCTGACCTGCCCCTCTATTTTGGATAGCCCTACTAATAACAATTTTGCTGTTCGAAAAGTTATCTGCATATGCATGCATGTAATATGAGAAGAGAGGTGAAGGGAGGCAAGATGCCAACAGGTTTCTTTATGCTAATAAAATGCTATTCAATAAAGATAAAAAAACAAAGATTGATCTATACAGAAGGAAAGAAAAAAATTTATTTTTGATCATGCTTAAAAATAAATAAGTATAATACAATTTTATGAATAAGACATAGGTATCTGAAGTTGACCATTTAAAATTATAACGGAAGTCTTTTGTTGCATTTGGACACTAGAGTAATGGTTCTTTATGTAATACGACTTGCTTAAAGCAGATAACCTGTAATGAGTTTTGAAAGTATACGACAAAAATACTGGCCAATTTTGACATACAATTTGAAGTAAAGCTTAGAATTTCTGTGAATATGCTTTCTTTCTCTTCTAGGGTTGCAGCCTATCCTTGAATATCAAAAGGACACAAAACCATCTATTTATTTGAGAAATATCAAGTTGCTGATATGTCTCTTGCTTTCAATGAAAATTCTGGACCAAACATCCATAACAGTGAATCTTCTGCAAATACCTCAGAGTATTGTTCAATAAGCTTGTTAAATTTATTCATCTTTTAGTAGCATGTATATAAATAATACATCTTGTACCAAAAGAGTTAGTTAGTAACCCACTATGAGTTAAAATCTAACTTAAAATGTATGGAATAAATTAATGCTAGGTTATTGGTGGAATGTGTATAAAATCTCACTTCAAGGCATTGTTGTATCATATATTAATATATACATCTCTTAGCAACAGTTATTAGTCTACAAATACAATATTCTATATACATAAATTCAGAATTATATGTTTAGCAATATAACAGATGTTGATAGAGAAGCACATTATATTTTAGTTTCTAGTTTGTAACAATGTCAAAATCATTAGAAAAATACTCCATTTATTATTTGTAACAATAGACTTAACTTGAGAATAATGCATGTTATATTCAAATTGCTGGTATACTAAACAAGAACCCTTGTAAGGCCACATGCAACTCAATTGCAGAATCACTGAGGATATAAGGATCCTCACATAACACAGTTTGTAATTTGTGCATGTTCAATATCTAAGCCTACAGTGTGTTAAGGGTAAGATACCTAACATACATGTCTACACTGATGACCTTATCTACATGAAGTAGTAAACATTTCAAAATAGGATTATATTCATTAAATATCCTAAGAACTATTTATTTTAGAGTAATAAAGAATTACTTAAAAAATATGCTTTTATTTAGTTACCACAATGTATAATACTGTTACTGCGTACAAAAATGAAAACAAAAGTTTGTACGAATTCAATATCTTGAAATATAAATAAATTACAAAGAAAAGCAAATACACTCTAACAAATAAGTACTCTGACTTAAGTTCTAGAAATATGCTGTGGCAAATTGTGGTGAAATACCAATGTTTCCAAATAATCTAAAAATGACAATATTTGGCCACTATACACACAAACAACTGTAGCCGGAAACCACAAATTCAAACACTTAGTTTTTAGCAACACTACAACATGTAATACTGTTGTTTCAAACATAGTATATACTTTTTCTATAGAGTACATGTTAGGTCACACTTTGGCCAACTTTAAAACTACTTGTATATTTGGAAGATTTTTTGCATAACTGAAATGTATTTTTACTGCATGTACATTAAAGGGAAAAACGTTATTCACTGTAAGGACATACTAAAATAAATTTCCTTCAGAAAAACATTTATCAATGAACACAGAGCTTTACATTTCATTCCACAATAATCTCTGAAGTTATTTAAGAAGTATGAATGGACAAATTTTGGAAAAATACACTTTGGGTGCTTTTAGAAAGTGTCCTGTTTCCTAAAAGTACCACAAAAGTTTCAAATCGGAAGAACAATGTTATACATATTGTCTAGGTCTGGAAGTTACTACTAACCCCTATTTAAATCCACTTGCAGTTAATGGGTTATTTGTGTTTGCCACAACATATATACACCATCAAAATCATATTCACAAATTATAACCTTACAGCTAAATATCACATCATTGAATAATTAAAAATAGAGTGGACAGTTTTGTATGCACATGAAAACGATTGAAAAAGAAAATCAACATGAAATTATAATTGATACCGAGTATATTTACAGTCTATAGTTGCATATTGTTACATATAATTTCATAAGCTGTTTATAAGTTTTAAAAAAAGCACAATATGTTATGTAGCACTTTTCTTGCTTCTAAAAACAAATAAACCCAAATTTAAAACATAAGCTAAATTTTCACAGAATTGTTACTATTTGCAGTGATGTTTTCTAAAGTACCTAGTATAAGAGACTGGGGACAATAATAATAAATAATAATATAATGATTCCAGTTTGTGTCTGTTTATTATTATTATTATTATTATTATTATTATTATTATTATTACTTTGATAAGAGGTTTTATACAATTAACATAGCCTGCTGTGTGTAACAAATAGATGACATTACAGCAACTCCATTGACCAAATACAGCAGAAAGTTGCAAAAACTGATATGAAACTGAACAGCCTATTATATCACCTATTATTGGATAGTAGAAGAAAGCAACAATATTGAGCTCTAACTTATACTTAAAAACAATTTAGAATAACATTCTCATTCAATGGTTATTGCGGGAAGAATGACTAGAAAAACAGATTGCAGGAGACATAGCACTGTTGGCTCGTGATAATTTTGCCAGTTTGCTTAGTAACTACTAATGTTACTGCAGTTAACAATCCTTTTGAACCTATTGCACTATTCAAAGCATTATAAATGATTTTTCCCATAAAGCACTGAACAATGTAGTTTTATGTTTCAAAAATAAGAACAGAAAACATTAATGTCATGTTTGGTTTTTGAGCTTTATTGCAAATGTTGATGAGCAGTTTGCAACAGATGCAACAAAATCATCAAAAGGGAAGTTCTTCTCAACATTTACTGGACAGCAACAGTATGCCATGACCAACACAATAGAGCCATGCTACATCAAAGCACTGCCTATTTTACAAGTAATATTTTCATATGTGCTAACATCTCACTAAAGAGAAGCAATGGAAACTATAGGTACTAATGCCTGTGCAGTCTATTGGTTACCATGGTGGCTTCTATGCTCAAAAGGCCCTGATTTGATCAATGGGCAGTTTTCTTTATACAAGATCACACCTCATCTTCCCATATGGAAAGTAGTGTTAGTGTTCAATCTTTACAGAACCAAATAGTTAAACCTAAAGTACAGTAACAAAACTCTGTTTTTGTTTCAAAGGTCAAGTTAAGTAATTATATGACTACTGAAATGGCCATGTAAATCAAACCATTTACAAAATAAGAAAAGATTTTCATGCAAATTCACAGGAAGTGTACTGTACATTCCTGAACCATAAGGAAAAATTAAGGAATTTAGTGATATAAAACCATGATAGAAGTTGCTAAAATATCCAATGGAGAAAGAGAGATTTAGTTTCATTAGATGAAGCTATTAATATGAGATGACATGTGACCATTTGAAACACAAGCCTAAAGATGCAACAGCCCAAAGCAGCATTATTTGCCTCTATCTGCACAGAGTATTGTGGCTTCTTTCGAGACTGGAGACAAAATCTTTATACTAAAATGTAAATGCCTTGTGATAATGAATTAATCTACAGTGTTTCAACAAATGCATTTTATGGGATCTGGCACAGTGACGTCTTACAACCTGTAATCGGGGAGAGGGAAGTCTCAAAGATTTTAGGGAGCCTAAAAGAGCCTATATGAGTGATGTAATAGTTCCCTAGAAAATTCTACAGGGAGAGCCAAAAGACTGCGAACCGGCTGCGTGGTGCTTTTCCTGTCTGTGTCCTCGGCGCTCATTGCCGTCTGCCGCTATCATAGAAAGGCGCGAATGAAACCATACAACATTTTTAAAACTACTTTTAAAGGCTTTACTTAACAACTTTATGAAAGTGTGTTTGAGGACAGAATTATTAGCAGAGATTTGTGGCCCCCTTGGTCCCCCGACCTAACCCCCTGCAATTTCTATCTCTGGGGTAACTTAAAACAAAGTGTACAAGACAAACCCACACACCCTGGAAGAATTAAAACAAAATATCTGCCAGGAAATGTACAGCATTTCTCAACGTGAACTACGGCGAGTGATGGATAGTTTTCTAAAGAGGTGCCAAAAATGTATGGACAACGACGGTGGCCAGTTTCAACATCTCCTTTCATAAAGTTGGTAAGTAAAGCCTTTAAAAGTAGTTTTAAAAATGTTGTATGGTTTCATCCACGCCTTTCTATGATAGTGGCAGATGGCAACGAGCGCCGAGGATGCGGACAGGAAAAACACAGCGCAGCCGGTTCATAGTTTTTTGGCCCTCTCTGTATACAAAGGGAATGCACAGGTGAAATTTGGGAAACATCTTTGAAAATTCCATTTTTTTTGTTTTTATGCTCATAAAAAATAAAAGTCTGAAATGTCTTGTTTCACAATCTATATTGACCTGAGTTACCTTCAAATGCCTTTGTGCATGTGGTCAAAGCATCTGGAATTAGTAGACTCACATATTTTCCTTTATTAATTTCTTGCATTTTGAAAGCAACAGACATGGAATGTTTGGGAATCTTTAAGATCTTTTGTGTGTTGTCTAAACTGACAGCTGTAATAAATGAAATGAAGCAAACCAGAAACCATGCTTGTTTGTTACTATTTGACACAAAATTTAATTTTTAATAACAGTGCTCCAGTATTTAAATTTTATGCTGCTTTTGTTTCTTAGCATGCCTATTAATGTTAGTTTTGCAACTTTTTATTTTTTTTCTGCACATTTTATATTCATCAAATGTTAATATTTTATTGATGTCATTTAGGTTAGGAATGTTTAGGCTATGTATAGTTGTTTTCTGCTCCATGTGTGCAAATATGGAAAATTACGTAAACATACACAATAATTAATACTTTTAGTTGCTTACAGCTGTGTTATTTAAGTAACTTAATGTTAGGCTGGAGCATTTTAGGCAAATAAAGGTTTGGGTACTGGAAACATACCTTTTTATTTATTTCTTTTTTAAATGGCTTTTGTATATTATGACATTTAAAAGATTCTATAAATTATACCTTTGGTCCAGTTTGACTCATATTTTCAATAATATCTCAGAAAAGGTTTACAAAAAATAACTGTTTCATTACTTTCTTGTGAAGATGTATGATTAGTGGAGAAAAACTATTGTTTTTCTTTCTTTCTTTTTTGCTAGGTCATTTTTTACAATTTTTAAAATGCTATTTCATGAAAAAGGATTTAGATGCTGTCATTTCTAGTTTACCTTAAAATTTCAACAGTACTTTGCAAAGGATTAATAGAAAGTAAATGCATTAGTTTTCAAATCAGAGATAGGGTTGCTGAAACAATTTAATATTCACTGCGATTCTCTCTCATCCCGTAACATGCTGCAATCTCTAACCCACTTTTTTCAAATTTTAGGAAACGCATAAAAAATGTTTATGAATGTATCTGGCACACCTATTTACTATACAAAGCTATAATTACTGGAAACAAAATGTGTTAAATATTTACTATGGCTTTACTTTCCAACTTTGTCTGTTCTGCATTGCAATTAATATGTAAATCATTCTACAAGCTACAGTTTCTGCTGCATTTTCTTTAAGTACGGAAATGCTTTGGAAATGGTTTATAAAAATAGCCTTGCCTCATTTTTCAGTACAGAAGTGTGGTTACTGAAAACAAAAATCTGATGTGTTACATTCACAACTTTCTCTACACAAACTATCCTTACAAAAGCTTATTCTTATATTTACTTCAGACTTAGTCCCTTCTGATTATTTTCTGTTTCCAAAGTTGAAGAAATGGCTTGGTGGTAAAAGATTTGCCAACAATGAAGAGGTGGAGTTTGCAGTTGATAGCTATTTTGCAGAACTTGATGGTTCTCACTATAAACAGAGTATCGAAGCTATTGAACATCGCTGGGAAAAGTTTATCGAGCTGAAAAGAGACTATGTAGACAAATAAAGATGTTTTTTCCCAACATTTTTGTGTTTTGTTCGTTAGCCCGGGTATTTCAGGGACAGCCCTTGTAGCTTTATTCTATTTGCTTACATTGGTAACTCATGAACCTCTCAGGTCAATTATCACCCTAGTGGTATCCTGTTTGTGAATTCAGTTACTTCTTGTGCTGTCAGCCTACTTTCTTAGTAATTACTGCTTTTAACTCCAGAGAAATTCAAATGGAGAAATTTGAATTAAATGCAATAAGAAGGCATATCTATGACTACTACACCTGAAATGAGCATCCTACCACATGCAAACTTATTTCTTCACTTAAAGAAGCAGAGCTATTTCAGGGAAGTCTTAGCTGTTTGAACAAGTCCTCCATGATCTTGGATTTGAGTTCAAGACAATAAGAGAAAAATAATACTAGAAGATCCGATATTATAGCCGTAAGAGCACTATTTTTAAAATAAGTACAAAATAAGATTTCGAGGGAAATAGAAAGGCTGGCTGAAATGCGGTTAAATGCTGACCATACCATATTAAAGGGTGGAACTGATGGCAGAATTTAAAGCTCAGAAGTCACCCAGAGGAGTTTATAATCGCCCTTACAGGAATATCTCATTTATTATGGCCACCTATTGCTCTTCAATTCCAGAAGATCTGGGGATTACCATGAAGATGTGACAGTAACTATGGTTATATATACTAAGTATATAATAATGTAAATTATAATGTAAAATAATATTAATAAGCATAAGTTTTATGTATGTGTAAGGTTTAGCTGGAACTGTGGAACCCTTGTTAAAAGCCGACAAACATGTTTTTGTTAGAATATGGGCCCAGGCAAAAAGGACTCGTAGGGATAAGTCATAAAAGCAACCTTGAGTCTTTGTGCAAGAGAAAATGCGACAAGCAAACACAACATATTTTTGTAGAGAGGTCACATGTTTGGAAACAACGAACAATAGCCTGGTAAGTCTTCTAGAATGTTCCAAGCTGAACAAAGAGAGCCAATGAGATTTTAAGAAAGAATATGTTTAAAATGTTTAAGGAAATTAGTTGTAGCGTCGCCATCAGCCAAGCCGGTTGTGTATAAAGTGCAGAGATGTGAACAACATGTGTGTAAGCTCTCTGAAGCAGGCGTTAATAAGTACATTGCATAATGTAGTGGAAATGTTGAAATGTTATCAATTATGAGAAGGGAAACAAAGTATAGTTTAGGAATGTGTGATAAATACTACCATTATTTCTAGAGCACTTATAAAATACTTGATTGCTAAGCGACTGGTCTACAGTTCCAACTAACTAAAGTAACTGTGTAACTTCGTACTAAAGCAGAAAATGGCTGTGCCATTACAGCATTGTGTTCTTCCACAGATTTAATCTTTTGTTAGAGTTCTTGTTACTTCTTACCTTCCTTCCCGTACCACACCCTGAAAAGTTAAACTTGCTCTATCCAAAAACCCAAACAGCAGCAGCCATGGTAAGGAGTATAACATCATAAAAAATCTGATGTGTTACACTCACATGACTTTCTCTACTCTTGTACAAACAATTGTTACAAACGTTTATTCTCCATATGCTTCATGTTAATCGAGATTTCGATATGTCAATCTTATTGCTAATTTTCTTGTAGATGCAGGGGAACATGGTAGGTTTTAAGCGATAGTCACTCCTTTAAGCGCTGGTTGCTATGTGGCGCATTCCATTCTCTTTGCATGTCCAGAACATAAAAAAATGAATAACGAATTTGAGAAAAAGTATAAGTATTGGAAAATTTAAGGGAATAACAAGCAATATCTCGAAAACGGTTAACTCAGCAAAAAAAAATGTATATGACATAAATTGTGTATTTTAACGCGATCTACATTTTTTGTATAGTAAAATTCTGTCTATCTCTTATGGTTTACCAGTTATGCAAAAGTTGTTCATAATGAAGAATACTTTTGGAGACATTCCCAGAAAATTCGAGATATACATTTCATTTGTCATGAAAATATCTTGAACATATGATATTTTAATCAAAATCGGACATACTGTGAGTTATGCTCTCCAACATGAGTATACCGCAGATGTTAACCATAACCATTTCTACAGATGTCCCATATCACACAGTTCCAATAAATAAGTGTGCACTAACAATAACACTAAAAGTAGAAATGATAGAGTGTCTTACTCACATAATGTGGCACTTAACATTACAAGAAATAGGGGAATTTATTAACTTCTGTTACTCATAAATGAAAACAAGCTCAGGCGCAAATATGTTGTGGGTTATTAACCAGTCCAGTAGACTGTCAAGTGTGTTATCATTTTGTGTGTGATTTAGTCATTAATCTCCTGATGAAGGGGTAAACCTGAAATATTGAACATTTTTATTGTGTGACTTTGCATGTTTAATCTTTCACTCAGAACAATTTCGTACTTTCACCACATCTTCTTGACTTTTATTTATTGATTACCCCTGCAAGCAAATAAGTAAATAAATTTATTTGTGTGTGTGTGCGTGTGTGTATGAGAGAGGGAAAATAAGTTAGTCATAGGGGATAAAAATTAGTTATGTCTGAAAGCGTCCCTCTCCCTCTCTCTCTCCCTCTCTCTAACACGCATGCACATACACACATATATATTTATTTCTGTTAAGATTGGATTTTCCAGTGAGAGGTACTGTTGCTGAACTTATAGGGATTATTAGAGAAGGCCTTTGATAGAATAGAGCTGGAATTACTGTGGTACAAATTATTAAAAAAAAGGGGTAAGTAACCACATGGTGACTACTTTAAAAGGTTTATATAGAGATAATACTTTCTGTGTAAAATATGAGGAAGGGGCAATAACTAATGAAATACACCTAGAGAAAGGGTTACGGCAAGGATGTAAATTAAGCCCAATTTTATTTAACCTATTTATAGATGATATACTATAAAACATTAATAGTACTAATAATCTTTTACCAGTAATAAATAATATACAGATACCTGGTCTCCTCTTTGCAGATGACTTAGTAGTGGCATCCATTACAGTAAATGGACTAAAATTGTCCTTACAAGAAATAGATAAATACTGTATAGAATGAGGACTAATGTAAATGAAAAGAAAACACAAATTGTAGTGTTTAAAAAAGGAGGGAAATTGGGTAAGCAAGAGAGGTGGAGTAAAGGGAGAAATGAATATAAAGTGGTGCGAGACTGTACCTACTTGGGGATAAATATAGATACAGGAGGTAAATGTGAGAAACAAAAGAGATCAGTTCTGGCAAAGGGGAGAGCAGCAATGACAGCTGTTAGACAATGTTTATTTAAAATGCCAGAGTTGGAGATGAAATGGTTGGAAAGATTATATAATTCAGTGGTTGAGGCACGAATGTTATATGGGATTGAAATTTGGGGGCTTGAAAATGGGTGGGAAGTGGTGGACATGGTCCACAGAATATTTTGTAAGGAAGTACTAGGGTTGCCAACAGCTACAGCAAATGAAGTGGCTCAAATTGAAATGGGACGAGTAACAAGAAAAGGAATGGTTATGGAGAGAGCCTTGAAATATTGGCACAGGATTTTGAATTTTGATGACGATAATTTATTACAACAATGTCTAAAATACCAAGAAACTAGCTTAAAAAATATGGGCAGGGTAAATGAACTAAGAAATAACCTTGAGAATAATGGCATGGGAGATGTTTGGAGGAAAAGAGATGCAAATCACAAAGGCTTTTGGAAGAGTATTAGAAGAAGATTTGAGGACATCGAGATACAACAATTATTTAGTCAGATAACTGAGAAGAGATCTTTGATTTTTTATGTTAATACAAAATAACACTGGGAAAGAGAGAAATATGTTGACAACACAAATAAAGAAGAAAGAGGAGGTATAGCATGGTTAAGGGCAGGAATATGGAGGCTAAAAGGGAATTGAAATGGCTATGTCCATTATGTGGGGGAAGAGAAGGTATACAACATATTATATTTGAAGCAAAGAAACAGAGATTTGGGGAAAGAAAGTTTATGGTATGGAATGAATAGGAACAAAGGTATACATACAATTTTAGATAAAAACTGTAGAAATATGGGTAAATACTTAACGAAAGTAAAAAATAAATGGATATGGACGGTTAAAAGAGGAAAAATAATTTAAATAAAAATAAATATAAGAACTACTAAATGTATCAACATGTAACTGTAATTCACAATGACTTAGTGGCCAGGGCCAAATAGAGAAGGCAGTCTAAATATATAATAACTTAGTGCTCAAATAAAATTATTATTATTATTATTATTTAGGGATTAATATTTAACTTGGCTTTCCTAGAATTTGTTTTTTTTTCTTACATTTTATAATCATCAAAAGGTTCCACACTTTGCAAATCTTTTTGGATTTCAAATATTACTTAAGAAGATATTAATTAAGAAATTTGTTGCATATTAGCTTATACAGTACCTGTATTGATATAATTTAGTTCATTTGATAAATATTAAGAATATACGAAAATATTTAACACTAAGTTTTGTGATTCTTTTTCAGTAAAGATACATACATAAATATTAAAATGTGACATTGGTGTAAGAGCAGTCTGTGATAACAATTTGGACTCATTTGCTCAAAAACTGCAGATTTTAAAATTCCACCTCTTCATACCCATCTGCCACTGATAGAACAGGGTATCATGGTTTGAGACTGGGCACAATAATTACACAAAATATGTATTATAAACCATAAATGCATTGAGAAAGTAAATTTATCTACAATGTGCCAACTTTTCAAGTGCATTTTATGGGATCTTGCACAGTAGCATGTTATAAAGTAATTATAGGGCAGAGGAGTGATACGTGGAGAGGGGGGATCCAAGATTTAGAGAGCCTGAAAGACCTATTTAAGTAAATAATAGTCCTCAATAATAATTCATAAATGCAACTTAAAAAGATATTTTACCATGATTATGCTAGTCTCTCCTTCCATTATTGCACAAATTATATGCAACTTGTCACAAAAGCTCAACTTGGTTGAGAGAGGTCCTCAACTTGGCAAATGACTCAAAGGTTGTAATAGATTGGCTTAGTACATAAAGAAAAACTTGAGGTTTTCCTAGGGTATCATACCATTGTTGAAAGAAAATTAAGTATGAAATAACTAACTGAAATGTATGCTTTTGACATTTTTCATAATATGAAGAGATGAATCCTTTATGGTATTTTAAAGCTAAAGCTTATTCTCTTTCTCCTCTGAAACTTCATTTTGTCCATTACATGGTATTGTTTCTAAAGTTACAATATTCCAGTTTGATGTATATTTAATGCAAACACATCTTCCAGCATTTGAGCAGTTGAAGACAAACACAGATATTTTTCTACACTCCTCATTCATTGTTATAATTCAAGGGTATTACGGAGGGTTGCCCCACTTAAGCTCGGATGACTTTGCTTATGTTTTTTCGTGGTGAGATTCCCTTTCGCCACCACCTGTTGTGTTCAATGTGATTTCCACGGGCTTTAACTATGGCTCCGCAATGCAATTTCCATTGAAGAGGGCTGCGTCTAAGAACAGGAAGGGGGGTGTTAGCCCACTCCTCCTGGCAGACTTTCTAGAGTCCTTCAATTGTGGTGGGACGCCGAGAAGCAAGGCGCTATTTCAGCAGACCAAATCCACAAAAATCCATTGGCGAGGCATCTGGTGACTTCACAGGGATCCTTTTAAATGGTATCACATTGACATCCGTTTCCATAGTTTTCCAGTGGTAGTAATGCTGGGAAGACCGAGAAGTGTGACTGGATGCTTTAACCATGTGCATACAAACATTTGGGGCATCCTCACCATACAACCAACGAATCTCTTCATCAAAAACTGGGTCCATAACATTCCTTTGATAGTAAGCTGCATTAATTTTTACATTGCTGGCCACTTTGTGTATGCCTCGTTCCCCCTGAGAGCAATAACCTGCAAACACCATGAATCGCTTGGAAAACTTTTCCTTGTTCTCCCGAATAAAGTTGGAGCGACTTTTTGGCCCAACTGATGGTAATAAATGGCTCGTGTTTTTTTTTGTGTCACCTAGATAAACCCATGCTTCATCTAAAGAAACCACCCATTGCCACTTTCCAACTGCCAGGTGGTGTTCATAGAGTTTTCTTGTGTTGGTGAAGCGTTCTCTGATGTGCCACTCTTTCAAGGCATGTCCACGTGCTTTATGGCGCCGTTCTAGACCCAAATTGTTGTGTATTATCCGATAGACGGTCCCTTTGAATATTCCAATGCGGCTGGAAATGCTTCTTTGGGTTGGTGGGTTTTCTTGAGTCACTGTTGCTCTCACCTTGGCTACTACTACTTTAGGTCATGTTGGTTGTGACCTTTTTCTTGCTAGCTTTTTTGCACACTTAGCCTCAGATGGGAATCCATTTTTATGCAGTTGTGTTATACACCCCACACATGACTTACTTATGGTAAGACCTTTTTGTTTGCGCCTTTCCACTATCATTGAAAGAATGTAACCGACATTGCAAAGCCCAACAATGCACCCCTTCCACAAGTCAGTGATTGTTGAAGCCATTACGAGTAAACTTTGCCTCAGACTGGTCCAGCAGACTGCTGGCACTCAGAGTGAGCTGATGCAATAATAAGCATAAGCAGTTTGACCAATGACAGAGTGGGAAGGTGATTCAAAGTCGTCCGAGCTTAAGTGGGGCAACCCTCCGTAGGGTTACAGTAGTACAGTTGAATCTATCTCTTTTTATCCTGACACGTGATGCTTTCAAAATTAAAAAAAAGATGCAGTTAACGCCTTGATGATAACAAAGGAGTCTGTGCTCAAGTAGTACAAAAACTCTTTTCTGGTGCTGAAAAATCAAGAGAAACTTTGCAATCTGTAAATTTTGGATTTCTACTATATGCTAGAGCAAAATCCAAAGCAAATAGAGGTAAGATGGCAAATGAAATAGTAGTGATGAATAAGGATTGTAAATAACACAAAGGTAATTCCAAGTTGTACTGGAAAGCAAATAAGGTTTAATTGAGACAGCTATTACACAAAACTGAAATGTTTTGTTCAATTAAAAGTGTATTGTATAAAGAACCTCAACTGAGTGGAACGCAAGTAATGTGAAATATCTTAAACGTTCATAAACTCAGTCATATCATTGATAACACCATATTTATTGAGGACAGACCTAACAGACTGCATTGTCTACTGCAATTCAACATTAGGCAATAAAAGAGGAATCCCCTGGTTATACTACATGACGTAATAGCCACAGAGAAAGAGGATGATCTCAAAATTAATATGTACAAGCAAAATTTTAAGGAAGAAATGACTTGGGAGGACTTCAACACTAATGTGAACTTCAAATTTCGAACAGGTCCGAGAGACAAAGGACTGTACATCATGTAACAGAAGTAACATCACAGTTAAGATCTATGATTGTGCGAAAACAACGTCTGTATATGGGATTTCAATCGGTTCAGGCTAAAGATTATATTGTGGTTGCATGAAATGTCATCAGTTGCGGCATGTGGCCAAGTACTGCAAGAGTAAGATAATACTCTGCTCGCACTGTGGGGAGCAGGATCATGAGAAAAAAGACTGTGCTAAAAAGGAGCAAAACGCAGTATGTATACCGTGCAATAGTACGCTTAAAAACAGAAAAACCAGAAAGAAAGTGATATGTAAAAATAGACAGCATTGTCCTGCATATTTTATGTTCTAGGAATGATTAATAAATAGAACCAATTATGATTAAGACAGCAAAAGAAACAGTAAATCAAAGAAATAAAGAAGAGAATTAGATAAAAACTCTTAGAATTGGACAAATAAATGCTCAGAGGTCGAAGATGGTTATGATGGAAATCAGGAAGCTAGTTGAAGACATGCACTTGGACATTGTATGCATCCAGGAGCTGTACACAATAAAGGGAAAACCTATACATATGCTGGTAATGGCGAGAGTAATTACGGAAGGAGCTTATCCTATGGCAATCATAGTCATTCTAAATAAAGATATTCAGATAGCAAAAATTGTACAATTTTGTGATGAACACGTAAACTGTATCGAAATTACTATGGATGGAATGATGTTTGTTCTATGTAATCAGTACTTCCAGTTTATGGACAATATAGAGATACATCTGGATAGAATGTTTAAGATGCTGGATGCATATGAGGGGAAAGCAATCCTATATACCATGGATGCCAATGCAAAATCTAATTGGTGGTATAGTAAACACCCAGATCAATGCGGAGAGAAATTAGAGGAACTAATTACAACATATAACATGTTTGCACAGAATCAGCCTAATAATCTGTTACGTATTTTTGTCACTTTGACAAAAGGGTTCATAACAGATAGAATTATAAACTGGAAGGTTGCCCAAAACCTGACAAGTGACCACAATTTAATTTATTTTGATATTATAACTCAAAAGAAAGGATAATAAACTCTTCCAGGAGAAATAAATATCAAATAAAAGGGACAGATTGGCCGAAATTAAGGGCAAATCTAGTATTACTGGATGTAAATGATATAGTAGAAAGCACAGATATAAGAGCCAAAGCGCTGACTCTCAGTATACGTGCAATGAATAAATCTTTAAAGAAAATAGGTAAGAGGACTGGGGTACACGTGGCATGGTATAGAGAATTACAGGAATTGCACTCTAAAGTTAGAAAAAGTAGAAGAAGGTATCAAAAAAGCCAGACAACACAAGAAAGGAACATTAACCTGGAAGCTTATAGAGTATTAAAGAATAAATATAAACGCTCTATAGAGGATGCAATCAGAGAGGCCATAATGACTGCAAGAAATTCTACAAAGAAGTATGTATTGGGTATGTTCGTAGACATAATGGGAGCTTTTGATAACCTTTGGTGGCCCCAACTATTTCATATTTTGAAACAAAAGAGCTATCCAACAAGTATATACAACAGTTTAAAAGATCATTGTATAGGACGAGGTGTTCAAATACATAGAGTGGAAGACAAAATAACTAGAGATATAACAAAAGGCTGCCCGCAAGGGGCAATTCTAGGACCCCTCTTCTGGGATGTATTAACAGAACCGGTACTTAATGAACTCGAAGAACTGCAGCATACACTAAATATCATTGCGTATGCGGATAATATTTTCATTCTGGTGGAAGCTAACAATAGGGTGGAACTTGAAAGTAATTCTACATTTATACTACAAATACTAGACAAATGGTGCTGTGAATCCAAACTCCAGATTGCCCCTCATAAGTCGGCTTATATAATGCTCAAAGGAACAATAAAATGGGATCCAATTATTAAATTAAATGCAGCTCGAATAAAGAGAGAAAAAGTAATCAGGTACCTAGGAATTCAATTAGATGAAAAGATGAACTTTGACAATCATGTAGAATATATAAGATCAAAGGCTAGTCGGGTCATGATGAAACTCTCAACAATAGTAACAAGAAGTTTTCATATTTCATTAGAAATGGTTAAGATATATCATATGAGCTTTATGGTGGACATCATGGCTTTTGGAGCTGGAGTATGGGCATACAGATGTAATCTAAAGAAGAACACTACACTGCTAAGAAGAACACAGAGACAGGCTTTATTAAGAATGACAGGAGCTGTCAAGACAGTGTCAACAATGACATTATTGGTTATTCTATCCATATGGCCAATAGATTATCTAATAAGGTTAAGAGGTGTGACATATTGGCTTAAAAAAGGTAATACAGAAAAAGTAGCAGAAATAGCTGTTGGAAGATGTGAGACTAGGGCCGAGATACGTGAAAGACTACTTATGGAATGGCAACGGAATGGGATGAAATGGAGGTGGGCCACAGAACATATGAATTATGCCCTAATATAAAAGAAAGACTATGCTTAAAAGAAATAATACCAAGAAGAGAAGGTATACAATACCTTACAGGGCATGGACCCTATAAAACACACTTCAAAAAGATTAGAAGTGTAGACAATGATATCTGTGAGGCATGCGGGACTCAAGACTCACCCGAACATGCGTTATTCGAATGCGTAAAGTATGCCCAAGATTTACAAAATGGTAGAAGGGAATTAAATGGTAAATGTATATGGGATATCGTTAGAGACCATAAAGATTACATGTTAGAAGAAATGGCGGCTACACTATAAAAATTTGTAACTGAATAATATAATCTTCACGGACGTTCAGAGAAGAAAGATTTTATCAAAGAGGACAGGATAAAAGTAGAAGGGAGGATACTGTATGAAAATCGGAGCGATTGCGAATCAGAATGGAATTGACGGAGGTTCTAGGGGAACAAGAAGAAGATAGTATAAGTATGGAGGATATCGCTTCATTAAGTACAATTAATCGGAGAAGATATTATTGGGTTTCAGCAGGACGTGATGTAGCTAGTACTAGGAGACCAATAAGAACAGATATAGAAGAAGATTAAGGATTTTGGTTAAAATAGATCTTTTGTAGCAGATAACTGAAGATACATAGGACTAAATTATAGTAAATTCCACTCTTTCTAATAGTTTGAGCAATAATTTTGTTACTGTTTATCAGTAGTGTTAGGTTAGTTTTGAAGTAGTTAGCTTATTAGATATAAATTAATCTGCAAAGACTATATGAAGAGTAATAGTTTAACAATAAATACAACAGGAGAGATAACGGTGAAGGATATTTTGCCTTGGTTTAGCCACTAGATGCCAGGGTAAAGTATAGCAGACATTATTTTTATTTTTATATTTTTTTTTGTACACACAATTCCATGATGGTGGAAGCAAGCTTCTTCCATGAAAAATATTAAACATGGGTCTATTTCGCCATTGTATACACTATTGAGGCTCCACTCACAAAATGTGTGCCTAATTACAGGATCACCTGGTTGAAGAGCATGTGCCACTGTTATTTTATATGGTTTTAACTTCAGCAATTGGTAGCTCTTTGCACAGAGCCATAAGAAATGCCTCCCTGTTGTGAAAGATACCCAAGTGATTTTTGGGGGGAATCCTTCAAACAATGACTGATGTCGTTTAATGTTTTTTCGGTAAGAGCCGTATGCCATCTTTTAGATTTCTTAGTCTGAACACTTCCCGTGGCCTGAAATTTATTGTAAAGTTCATGGATTGTTGTACGGCCTGGAACTTTTACACTGGAAATCTTTCTGCAAATCGTACTTTCACTTGGCAAGCTGACTGAGTTAACACATACGAATCATAAATAAATTCATGCTGTGCAGTAGAAAACATATACTGAGCCATAATATACTTTGTTACTAAGTACAGGACAAAATAATAAATAATTTGTAATAACTGAACTACATCACATCACATCACCGTCAACTCAATACTGCACTTCACACTGCAGAGCAAAACCACGTCAACAGTGTGACCTTCTTTATAGCAGCAGTGCATTATCATGTTTCCACATGCCTAGTGGAAAAACACTGCGCAGCCGGTTCATAGTTTCTTGGCTCTCCCATTATTATAATATTGGTAAAAAAGTAATTTTTCTATCCACTTTGTTGATTGTGATAAATGTTTGCTTAGCAACAGTTTCAAATTAAGCAACATATACTTTTTATTTGTAACATGGAAGAAGAAAACTCAACTGTTTACACCACAAGATATTTAGAACTAATGAACTCATGTGGAAAAAATCTGATGTGTTACACTCACATGACTTTCTCTACTCTTGTACAATCTATTTTTACAAACGCCTATTCTCCATATGCTTCATGTTAATCGAGATATCGAGATGTCAATCTTATTGTAATTTTCTTGTAGATGCAAGGGGAATATGGTAGCTTTTAAGCGATGGTCAAATATTTTAACGCTGGTTGCTATGTGGTGCATTCCATTCTCTTTGCATGTCCAGGACATAAAAAAATGAATAACGAATTTGAGAAAAAGTATAAGTATTGGAAAATTTAAGGAAATAACAAGCAATATCTCGAAAATGGTTCACTCAACAAAAAAAATGTATATGACATAAGTTGTGTATTTTAACGCGATCTACATTTTTTGTGTAGTAAAATTTTGTCTATCTCTTATGGTTTACCAGTTATGCAAAAGTCGTGCACAATGAAGAATACTTTTGGAGACATTCCCAGAATATTCGAGATATACATTTCATTTCTCATGACATTATCTTAAACATATGATATTTTAATCAAAATCGTTAGAGCCATTTTTGAGAAAATTAAAATTTTCGAAAAATGTTCCATGTAAAGGGTAGTCTGGGGTGGGGGGATTTTCTTGAAAACCTTCGTGTCGCATCTCTGGAAGATACTGAACCTAAATACCAAGTTTGGTGTTTATCCGACTGTTCGTTTTTGAGTTATGCTGTTCACAGACACACACACACAGACACACACACACACACAGACACACACACACACACACACACACACACAGACACACACACACACAGACACACACACACACACAGACACACACACGGACATGTTTCCAAAAATGCTTTTTTTGGATTCAGGAGGTCTCAAAACATGTATTTCCGGTGAAATCTCGGTATCGAATTTTTGGGTGGAATACATTACTTCCCCTACTTACTATACGTAGTAGAGAAAGTAAAAAAGAAGAATTGTACACATTTTTCAAACATGTTGAATTAGATGATGTGTTTCAACTTGGGAAAATGCAAGCAGACAAGAGTAATGCTTTAAATATGGCTAATAGTTATCCTAAATTGTACATTTGAAACAGTTCTACATTTTTTTCTGCAGAAAGTTTTTGTCTATATATTATGGTTTCTAAGTTACAGAAAATGCAGTAGGAAAATGGAAAGGACTTTACAGGTATTCACAGATAGTACCTCAAGCATAATGCTATTTTAATAAAAATTGCTAGAACCATTTTTTGATAAAATAAAAATTAATGAATACTGTTCTATATGAAAGGTGGTTTGGCATGGAGAGACTATCTCAAGAATCTTTGCTGACATCCTTAATGGTGTCTACCAGAGGCAGTTCTTCAAATTGTGTTACTGGGCTGCAGTATGCTAAAACATTCAGAAATAAGTGACTTTAACAACTTTTAACACTTCAATTAGGAAGTTTATTACTGTATGTAAGTCAATCCTGAATTGCTTGCTGTGCAGGCAGAGTATAATGGAGCGTGCATCTCATATACCAGCATGCCCATGGAGAAGCAGTGGGCTGGTAGCAATTTTTACAAACTTAGGGCCTTTACCTCCAACTTTTTCTCATGACAACTCCATGCAAAAACATATTGCATTCAGTGAAGCCTGGCCAGTTGACGTGTGATGCTGTGTGTTTTATTTACTTTTGTCAAATGCATATATTAAATTTTGCAGACATGAATTCAATTGATTCTATGTTGAAGAAACCATTCTCTGCTCAGTTTTTGTAACAAGAGGTTCAAGTAAAAACACTAGAGAGACCTATACCTGATATTAATATTGTTAGGTAGCAAAGGACAGTAACTGACACATTAGTGAACAACTTCTTCCACCATTTGGAGATCCATGAGCTCCATAGATACCAGAGAACCAATCTTGATTCCAATCTAATGTGCTCTAGTGCCTTATGATACACGAGATCCGATCCACTGCCTTCACCCACAGTCGAACGGGATGGTGGAGTGCTATATCATGCACAGTAGAGGAGCACCTTCAGTAAGTGCTATCCAGTCATCAATGTTTGGAATGTGCACATGCCAGTGCCCCTACAGGCCTACCTATCATCAGTATGAATCCACCACCATGGTATTTAGATGAGAGCTTTAGCTGCCATGTGACCTGTTGTTCTGCATGTCTTCCACTACGATCCAGCAAACACAGATTGTTAGGGCTGCTAATGGACAGGCTGAAAGGCATCAACAGCTGAAGCTGGCAAGTGACTGGCATGATATGGCCATCTGGAGAAGAGCACCAGATGCCAACCTCTTGTGGCTTTATCATCCCATGAGGGCTAAAGGGAGGTCACCCATTAGCAATGTTCCTGATATGGCCCATATAAGGTTATCACCTGGGGCATTCTGCATTCAGTGCAGGGAGGCTTTGATCGTCTTGCTCCATATAACAGAACTGCTAGGGATAACCACTTCTTTGGAAGGAGGTATGTGGTGAGTACCTCTAACTGCTTGCCCTGCCTTGATAAGGCACAGTTTTGCCACTGACTGGCATATGCTTGGCTGCTGAGAGAGAAGAGGGAAATGTCATAATAACTGAATATCTGGAACTCCTATCAGGGGACAAGTAGAAATCTCCAGAATTTCTTCTCCCCTTCGGCTCGGTGGAATCATTGAGAAGGCTGATTGCTGGCCATGCATTGTTGACATTTGATTCAGTTCTGTTCTTCAGTTTCTTCGAGTTCTTGTGGCATGCTGCAAGTAGCGATTGTCTATGGGAGGGGAGGAGCAGATTTCTGAATTTCATGCATTAGCAAGTGACCAAAAGAGAGAAAAGGATGACTCGTTGCGTGATAATGGCTTGAGACAGAGCAGATCAAGTATTAACATGTAGATAAATTAAACATAAACACAGAACCCAGAAGAAAAGCACATTTCCAATGTATCAAGCACAAATAGAGAGAAAAGTCAGCAATATGGAATCACTTTTGGATCAAACACCATGACAAACACAAAAGTTAAAATCCTCAAACAAAGCAATAGCCTTACAGTGCTCATTGAATGTATTGGGAATATGCACTCTCAAATACCCATTTGGACTAGTTCATTTAGAAGCCAACAGATATTTTTGGTTTTACCTCATAGCCTACATCAAAGAGATTCTGCATTTAGACTACAGTCAGTCCTTAGACAAGGATGGGAGTAACAGCTCTTTAAACTGTTTTTACATTTTAAAAAGTAAGTGAAGTTGATAATGTACACCAACTAATTAAATATTATTAAACTGGATTTTTAACTACAGTAATATAGAACATTTTTTGAAGATTTGCCTGCCCTTTAGTGGCAGTGCTTTATTTGTAATCTTTTTTTCTGGAAAAGAAATTATTTGAATTAACAGATAGTGAACTTAGGATAATGGAATAATAAATCATATGTAAAATAGCTGTGAAATCCTCTTCACTGTAGAAAATGTTGTATCATTATGAATCAATAAAAGTTGAAAAAAATGTTTACTTGTGGAAAATTAAACAGTACACGAATATGTGTCATTTATGTTAAATTGCCTTTTTTGTAGCATTAATGATTTCAGAAAAATTGCTTGTTAGTAAGTATAAACTTCCTTAAACTGGAGCAGGCTAATATGAAGTATATGTTTCTTTTTCCTTTTTTGCTGTTTTCTCATAAGCTCTCTTTTTAGGACCATTCAATGCTGTCTCCAACATTTATCCATAACATAACTGAAATCATTTTTATGATGATATTTACCTGATCAAGTGAAGATAAGTAAGCCTTTTTACAACATACATCATATTTTATAAATATGAGTTGGAATTTTGAAACAATAAACATCTCTAAGTAACAACCTGAAAATGTTTCGAAGATGACTTGTCCCCATCGTGGTTCCTGGTGCTATTGGCAATCTTAAATCTGTAGTGGTGGAACGACAAACTTCGAAAGGATGTCTGGAGGGACAAATCAAAATTCATGAGGTGATCTTTATGCTTTAATATATGTATGTTTTCCAAAGCCTTTAGTTCAGCTGGTAAACTGGCAGCTTTTAGTAAGGTGATGTTAGGTACAATCTCATGATTGGTAGACCAGAAATGGTAGGCTACTGCAGATTTATCAATTTGTTTGTATCTTATGGTACTCATGTGTTCTTTCAGTCTGGTTTTTAGGCCTAATTTTGTTTGTCCAATGTATATGTGGTTGCAATCAGAGCAGTTTATTCTATAAAAGCCTGATGTCATGTTGATGTGAAATGGATTTTTCTGTTCTGTGCAAAGTGGTTTCTGAATACTGCATTGTTTTTGGGGCTAAGGCTTTGTTGTATTTCTTGAAGGTCTTGTTGAATTTATGATGTACACCTGGATGGTATGTAAATTTCCTGTATTGTTTCTGTTCTGGCTAAGAAGGGGGAGACCAAGTATTTTCATGAGCCAACTAGAAATACAAACCACAAGAAATTTCCCTCACATCTTCAAAACATGGTACCATTATGTGGATGATATTTTTGAGACTGTTCCAAAAAAAGTTGCTGCAAGACTCCTTGAAGTTGTTGAACCTAGAACACCAGTCTATTCACTTCACAAAGGAAACTGAAAGAGTTATTTACCTTTACTCGACCTAAAAATAACCCAAGAAGACCACCACCTCACTTTTGGCATTTACAGAAAACCAACAAACACACACAACTTCATAAAAAACAATAACTTCAATCATACAGCACATAAAAATGTAGTATTCAATAGCTTATGTTACAGACTAGTGAACACCCCCTTGAAAGCAGAGGAATACAAAGCAGAAAACAAACAACCCTTACAATAAAGAGTCAATAGATAGAAAGATAGCCAAGTATAAAAGAGAGAAACAAATGACAGAACAAAATGATAAATACAATAAACACCAAACTTCAGAAACTTACCAGATTGATTGTGAAGACCGCTATGAAATATATATATATATATATATATATATATATATATATATATATATATATATATAGGGAAAATCAAGAGAAACCCACCATTATCTCTTAGACAACGCACAATGAGTTGAAAAGGGGGGGGAGTTGCTCTTGGTGTTGGGTATGTTATTAGTTATGTTGCATGAGTGTTCAATGTCCCTCAGCATTGCTCACAGTGGAGCCAAATTAATGAACAAAGAAACAAACCAGATTAAAGGAACACGAAGGAACACCAAGAAATTTAAAACTTAAAGCAAGTAGAACAATATGCAATAGTTCACCATTTCTGATTATCAGAATACAACATTAAACAGGAAATGAAGCCTTTAAAATATGCCAAAACACCATTAGAATTCACAATGTGATAAAAAATTCTGAAATTCTGCCAATTGATGACAAAGTGCAGTTCTCCACCAGACAGCTATATGGCAGTACAATCACCACTAAAGTACAGGATCCTCTTCCAGATGCCAGTAAATTAAATTAAATTGAGTTTTATTTATGGACGCTCTTTAACTACTATGGTTCTTAGCGTCCCATTCTATATTGGGCATGAAAGACCAGTAATTTTGCTCAGAGGCCTCTTTATCAGGCCTGAGGTTCTTTTACGTGCCGTAAATCTATGACATGGAACCACTGGCTTTACTTCCCTTCCGAAGGAAGCAATGTTAAGGATTTTTATGCCCGAAAAAAATCCATCGCCCTCCGCCGGTTTGAATCCGCGACCTTGGGAACTAGAGGCTAGCACGGTACCACTAGTCCGTGGAGGACAACCCAGATGCCAGTGGACATACACCTGACAATGGAGATGAACATCCTCAAAACATGTTCTGAGTGAAAACTCACAATTTAATTATGCAGAAACTCTCTTTTGCTTTGTCTCTGGCAACACTGACTTGTCAAAAACATTAGGAAGATCCTTAATATGTAAATGAATGACAATAAATCTTCATATTCTTTTCCAAATTCAACTTCATCATGCAGTAGCATTTAGACTGACACGATGGCCAAGCTAGCAAAAGCATGGACTCGTAAGCTGCAGTTCAAATGCAGCCAGAACAATCCTCCATGACTGAGGTTTTCTCTATGTGTACCTCAGTCTACATAGTTGGCAAATGCTGAGGGGGATGTACCTCAAACTTAGATCTGGAAGGTTTCCTTCCCAAATTTGCTTTCCCATTAAACACTTCATTTCATGAATCATCCTATCTGCCGCCTGTGGTGCCATATGTAATAAGAACGGGCATTAAACACTATAAAAAAGTAGCACTTAGCTTGACTACCGGACAGTACAGCATGTGATGAAGCAAACTCTTGTTGGACAACCCTCGATTTCTAGAGTTTAATCCAATAGTTTTTATTCATATAAAACCTGAGAACTTCTTAATGGGAAGAGCTTCCTCACCTTGGATGTCAGCAAAACAGTCTCTGTTTGATTCATACCAAAGAATGCAGTTTAGCACAATAATTCATTTTTCTACACATTCAGGTTTCGTTATATTTCTACCCTTCTTAAACATTTTCTTCTCAAGAATTAAATAGCTTTTGCATTGGCTGGATGTTAAAATTGTGCGATTCAAATAAAACAATGGATTGATATTAAATGTACTAAGTTAATACCTAGTTCTTTTTTTTTCTAAATGAGCATTTCAGAGCATGAATATTTTTGTTTTCATTTCATAGTAAACTAATGGAGTGTGATCAAAATGACAATTCCAGAACTCCCTATCTCTCACAAAGTGAAACAAAAACTAATTGCTTTCCTCTTGATATCATTCAAAGTTACTGTGCCACATTCTCAAACATTCACTTATGTTCAGCAGTTCTGCAGCTATTTATAAAGAACTTTATGGATATTTTTATGGTTAATTACCAAAATAGTTTGCTGAGTGTTATCCTTCTATTTTCTTGTACAAGATCATCTAGCTTCTTAAAATAGCCCCATGACCTTGTCCTGAGCATGGACAGACATGCTCATTGATAGCTTTCAACCAGAACTAGAGTTCACACAAGAATCTCTGCACTGGATTTTTTAATACACCTCTTCATAAAGTGCAACAATTCTGCAAGAAATTTCTGCACATTAGAATTTGCTATACACCTTTGGACACTTATGTCTTTCTCCATTATATTTTCATTTTTCATGTAATTGGAGCACCAACGAAGGGAACATAATCATAAAAACTATCGACAGGAAGTTAAAGCTGGCATTCCTGTCATTTATTGTAAGGCATGGAAATGCTTCAACTGAACCAATCATTTAAACTGCAAAACCAGCAAGGTATTCTAAAAAAGCATGAAGAACTAAGATAAAATTATAAAAATAAGTTTGGTAAGAATGTTGCAGTAAATATAACTGCTATGAAAAATGGAAAGAATTTTAAAATAACAAAATTCTGATCACATCTGTTCCCTAAAATATTCCATTTGGCACCTAAACTATCAATATTAAAAAATTGTCATGAAATGGGATATTTCTATAAAAGTGTTAACTTTTACTGCTCGTCTACACATATTCTCCAAATATAACTAAAACAGCACCTAAAAAACTTAGATTAACTTAAGAATGAGAAATCTGAAAGGTATCTCACTCACATATGCCCCTCACATTCCAACCCTTCTAATAAATACATTATACAGTAACAAAAGTTGGCAAAAAATGCAGCCACAGCTGATTACACAGTAACAGCTGCTTGATAAAATATGATGCACCAATGATACAAACCAATTTTCAGTTACCATATTTGTGCCTTAGTTTTAACATAGTGTATCAGTAATGGAAGCTGAGCATTTTTACCTTGTGTAGATAAAAGTAAATCTAAATAAATACCTACTTGAACCATTAGTTTCAATGGATTACCATGTTTGAAATAGAAAGCACAGCTAACAAGCCTGAAAAAGCAACTTTAAACATTTTTTGCACTCTGTCGCAAATTTGCAGTGTTTGTACGCCTAGGATTTAAATCTTCCATTTCAATGCGATCTTCTGAGACTGATCCTGGGAGGTAGCCATTGTTACCAGTCCTATGATCTTCTGGTGTAGAATAGTGCCTCTTGATAAGTTCTTCAAAGTCTGGATATATTCCTCGAAGCACAAAAACTATTCCAAAAACATTCTTCATCAGAAATATAGAAGCATTATGTGCATAGTATATCCACAAATAAAGTCGCACAGCAAGATAGGGAATATCAATCAGGCACAAATGCAGCAAGTTATATATAATCTTCAATGGAATTGAAAAACGCTCAGAAACTATGTCCGATAAACTAAGCTTATAAACTGCAAGAGTTGGAAGAATAAAATTAAGTGAGCACAGTATAAGTACAGCATTTTCCAATGCAAACGTAAGTATGTTGTGAGTTTCATTTACTAACAGCAGAGCTAGAAAGTTCACTGTGTCTAATATTTCAATTCCTGTTTTTGCACACAATGATGTTACGTAAGTATATCTGGGGCTATCTCGTGGCGCCCAGTTATGTCCTTCAACCAACAAAAGAAAAATTACACCTGAAGCTGCAATTGTCACCTGTAGAAGCTGTGGGCCAAATACTTGGTCTAACTTTAGTTTATTTGGTATCTCAGACTTAAATATCATAATCACTTTTGCTAACAGAATACTTGTGTAAAATAGCCAGGACACGTAACTAAGCGGCAGCACCCCTAGCTTTGATGTAGGAAACTTGCTTCCAAAAACCTGCTTTGGGGAATATCGGTACACTCTGTCTTGAAAGGGCACATCTTCACTTGCTGTCAAGTACTGATAGGCTATTGTTAATGTACCAAGAAACGCGAATAAGCAGGCAAAGTCAGCTAGGAACCAGAAATATGGGAACACTGTGTTATTGTAGTGCGAGATGAGATAGAAGTTTAATATTGTCCCTTGGATGACAAGCAGCAATGTCATGAAAGTAGCATCCATTATATGAAGAACCATTTTTTTCGGCAAACAGCACCATATGGTATGCTCTGGATCTCCTTCTAGAGCCATTGTTTGAATATGCGAGCGCTGAATTAAAACTGAGGTTACCAGCACGTAATCGAAATGACTGCAATAGCCAATAAATATTCAAAAGCACGGACCAAACTACAGAATGAGACTTAAAACTAGAACTGTACAATGAACCTGATTCACATTGATCACCGCTTCGGCCTTATGTGTCATCCAGTGACTTCACTAAATATCAATATATACAGTGACTCACGATTAAAAACAACTGTGAATTGTCTCTGTGAACATCATGCATACTTTGTTGTTCTATACTACAACACAGTAAGTGCAATGCGTTGCTCATTGTGTTATGATGTAAATTGTGTCTGTAGATAGTACCTCGGGAAAATGCTTCAATTTTGAAACAAAATATAAACGCAAGCCGCGTGAAAGATAATATCAAAACACCAACCACCCACAGTTCCGCAACTCTCTCAGATAAATAGAAAACGTGTGATGAAATAATTTGTAAACTGGTTTGTGATAAAAGCTAACAGAATGAGTTATTGATACTGCTATGTCTGGATTTGTGGACACTGGCTAGTTGTTTTAAAATTGAGAAGATATTTCTGTGGACGTCACGGCATTTTACCACACAGGAACATAACCTCATAGTCATGGTTGCCTGTTCTAGTAAATGCGGCAGGAATGCAATACTAAAGGTGATGTCAATGGTTTTCACATATATTAGCGTTACATGCAAATAATGTAGCATTGTCACCCGATAAATTGCCTTTCTTGGGCCCTCATTAGCGACGGAAGTGATGTCTTATATGTCCAACAGTGTTCCATTGCTACGTTTGTTGTATTTATATCGCATTTCTCCTATAAATGTAAAACATCTAAAAGGGGCGGGTAGGTCGCCACCAGGTATTGCGAGATCACATTTACTTATTTCCTCACTCTTAAGGTAATTTATTCCATTCCTTCTTGCTTTTTCAGCGTTTTCAACGGGGATCCCATAAGAACAAAATAGCCAAAAGATCATAGTTATTTTATTATTTACATCAATTAATTTGGTCAGTCCGCTACCTTTTGACCAGAGAGTTATGGCAAAGGGCTATTTACTTGCCTGGAATAGCTTACCTATGAAAGTAAATATCCATTATATCTAGTTATCTCATCATCACCAGCAATACTGTTCTTCTATGTGACATGAATTGTATGAAGAAAGCAGAAGAGTGGAGCTAGGGAGAAAGTTAAGGACAGTCTCCTCTTAGAGTATCCCCCACGGCGATGAATATGATGTGTTATACGTCCAACAGATGTCACTGTATGTCATACACTTATGCTGCCAACATATGAAAAATTAATGCCGCCAAAGCGCCGCGACTGCGGAAACGACCACAGGGCGTAGCCCAAGGATCTTATACAACCTTAGGTTTATGAATTCGCGGAAGGTTAGGTTTTGTTATATAAGCTTACGTTTCTGAATTCACGGAACGTTAGGTTTAGGTTAGTTTTTTTTATATAAGCTTAGGTTTCTGATTTACTTTTATATATAACCTTGTTTTAAGTTGTTACCAGTGGTTACATCAAAGCACGCGAGCGAAGCGAGCATGCGTTCCTAAGCTTAGGTTTCTGATTCACAGGAGGTTAGGTTAGGTTTAGTTTTTTTTTTTTATATAAGCTTACGTTTCTGAATTCATGGAAGGTTAGCCTTAGGTTAGGTTTTTTTATGTAAGCTTGCGTTAACTATCTACCACTGTTGCAGTAAAGGAACTTTTTTATTTAATGGAAATAACATATTAATATAACAAACTTTCACAAAAAGAATACAAAAATTACAATTTTGGTGGATAGTCTTTCATACTATGAATGCGTTGCATTTTTTCAGCGGAAACAAACGAAGAAAAAGAAGAAATAGTGCTAACAACAGCGCATCGCATTTGTAGCGGATTTCACATTTTCATTTAGGTTGGCAGTACTCACTTTGCATGTGATTTATCGGAACAATGGCTACGTTTGTTGTGTTCCTAATGCGATTTGCCTATATAAGTAAAACACCTAAAAGCGACGGGTAGGTGGCACCAGATATAGAAGAGATCACATCCTGTTCTGAACTCACTCCTAAGGTAATTTATTGGCTTTCCTTTTGATTTTATAAGAATTTTCAATGGGGATACTCTAAGAGGAGATTTGCCAAAGTGAAGTAAGAAAAATGAGAGAGAGAACTGCCATGACTCAACTTGCTGAAAGTTCAGGACAGGACCATAGCTGCTCAAGAACAACTTTACTTTTCACATCTAGCCAATCCCATGGAAAAGCTTAACAGAAGGTAAGTTACACAAATTCCTGATATGGAGGCAACAACTGTAGAATGTGCTAAGGGAGACTTCTGTATCAATGATTCCATATCTTTGCAGTCATCTGGTATGTAAGGTGGAATTTCTGCAAAAGAGAGACTACAGAAATGTTACTTACTCTTAACCATTAAAGAGGCACATGAGATCTTGCAATCTGAATATGATGTTAAGATAAGCTTTTCAAAATTTGCTTCCTTGCGACCTGCAAATGTCTTCCTGCAGGGAGATATTCCTCATAATGTCTGCATCTGCAAGATCCATGAAAATGTGTTCTTTTTATTTAATATTCTGAAAATTAAACTAAATTCAAAGAATTTATCAGTCAGGTGGTTGTAACCAAGAATCCGAAAGGTGCATGATGCAGAAGTATTTGAATTGTAATGGTTTGAGTAAAATTGTCACTTCGTTGCACAAGGACATTTTGGATGAGTTTTCCTCATGGAATCGATGGATGTCTGACCTTGAAGACAGCAGGGTGTATCCATCTAACAAAAACCTGAAGAGGCAACTGCAACAGGAAATTCTGCATAAACCAGTAATTAAGGAAGAACAATATTACGCTATCTACTATGATACTGCCTTCTCTCGGTGAAGAAGAGGTCATCCTGAACAAACAACATCTCGCCAAATGCAAAGGCCTTAAAATCCAGCAATCGAGAACAGGTCGCCCACGTATGCGGCTTTTCCTGTGCGATAAAGAAGGTTAAAAGAACATACACAAGCTTTTGATGTTTGTCAATCTATCATGGGCGGGGTTTAGCTTTCTGCGCTACCATTGGCTGGGTCTCGGTGTTCCATCATGGGCGGACTAGCGACCATGTGGTGACCAAGCCCAATGCTGCTTAACTTGGGCGACCACTTGTGGGATCGTCAAGTTAAGCAGGCCGGCATGGCAGCAAAGCAAGATGGGAATACTAGGTAATGGGAAGGGGGTATTCAAGTTGGCAGCAGGGCGGGCCACTGCTAGATGGTCACTCATCCAGCCAGCAACCAGGCCCATTGCTGCTTAACTTGGGGAAGTTTTTGGAATGAGGGATTGGCAGACCTCAACCTCGGGGGCCCAAGCCGTCCTTCGGCAACCGGTAGCTCTTTCTCCGCCTTGGCGCCTTGTGGTCGTAGCGGCCCAAAGAGTTCACCAGCTGGTTGGTATGGTAAGTGAGCTTCAAGTACATGGTACGGGTTCTCTCCCGCACCATGTCCACGATGTATGGGAGACCGGAATGGGTGTGTAGGATGTGTGACGGGAATCTACGCTCGGTATCATAGATCATCCGAAGCGCCCTGTTCTGGACAGTTTGTAGCCTGCGGATGGTGGTCGCTGCCGCCGATTCCCAGACCTTGCAGCCATACAGAATCAGGGGCAGGATAATCGCCTGATATAGGCGTAGTTTGAGGCGTATGGGCATTGTGGAGCGGAATACAGGGTACAGTGATAACTTACAGACTTTATATTGGGAAGCCAGAGGGAAAATGATGCAGATAAATTAATGCCATTGGTGAACAACTATGATACTGCCTTCTATATTGGGAGAGTGCTGTAAATACATCAGAAACAACTAACCATAAAATTTGTTGAGACTCTAGGAGATGTATACCGGTGGCCAAGTAAGGAACAAAGTGAAGAGATCAATGAAAAGTTCATATTTTTGGGGCATTACAACCAGTAGGGGCTGGACCCTTTTCAATTCCAGAGTCACCTGCTGTGAGGAAGCAGTAAAGTGAACTTGGGAAGATCTGTACAGGAAATGTAAATAAATCATGAAATCTTGTAGTGTAACAAAAAATATATATTTCAAGACTGAGTGGATTATGATCAGCTGTTAAAATTGCATACCTATCACAATACAAAAAGAAAAACTTCAGAGGCTGCCAGTCCATTACTTCATACCTTTTCCAGATATTGGTCAAACAAATTAAGCTGGTAACCAGTATTCTCATTCCCTATATTTCACAGCATCAACTGACTGAACTTATATTCCAGAATCTGTGATTCACAAGTCAGTCCGTTACCTGAGCTTCAAAGGTGAGAAAATAATTTTTCTTGGAAGATATTTTGAAATAATGTATATCAAAACAAAGTTTAAAGTCCACAATTTAAAATAGTATGAACACATCTTGAAAAAGCAGTAGCATTTGATGTTTTATTGAAAACAAATGTGCTTTGTCAGTCCATTACCCATGGAATTACCCATTACATACATTTTAGACTATAATAATAACGAACATGATAAACAAGAAGAAAAAACTCAAGGCATTTCACATTCCATCACTCTAACACCTCTCTCAAACACAAATTGGAAATACAAGAAATTTCACATACCACAAAATTTGAATGAATCTTCAACAAATGTAATATAAGACTAGCTCCACAGAACAAATTCAGCTTGAAGAACTTGCTAAACACACCTCTCAAAAAATACCATCCCAAACACATTAAAATCCGGAATTTACCAGATTAGTTGTGATGAATGTGAGAAATACTACATAGGAAAAACTAAAAGAAACTTCGAAACCAGACTTAAGGAACATAAAACTAAAATAAATAGAGAAATCTGCTGTATCACACCATTTTTGGACAGAAAACCACAACATTGGCCAAAGTATAAAGTTGTTAAAACCCCTCACCACACCAATAGAATTGAACATCTGGGAAAAAATACACATCATCAAAAACAGCAACAACGTCATTAATTTTGAAATCCCACCTGTGAGCAATGTGTTAAAACTTTGTGCCCCCAACACCAGATGGCAACAGGTTCAGGATCTGCAGGAAGAAAAAGAAGAGGATACGGGAGAAAGCGAACTTTAGACACCCAGTCGCTGACAATGAGGACAAATGCCCTCGAAAACGTTTCTGTTTTATATAACTTTTAATTAGTGAAGGTGAGTGTAAAAAAGTGTGATACTGACACTGGGATTTAATTGACTTTCTGGTGTTGCTGCCTTCATAGTGTTCTGCCTGTTGTTGACTAAGCTCCACTGAACTACAGTAGTTAGCGGCTTTGTCTAGAGTCTTGTTCTCCATGCATAGCAGCACCCCTGTGAGAAAGACTGTTGTTGCTTCACATATGGTAAGCCAATTTGAAGTAGGTTGTATTGTAGTTCCACTCTTGGGGAGCCGAACTTGAAGTAGTTCAACCACGTGCGATACAAAGTTTCCGGTGGCCTTCGCCCCAAGTTTAAGAATCAACTTTGTATTTTTTTGTTTTCTTTAAATATTATATACATTTAGGTTTGCCTCGGCTACGTCAGTATTAATTTGTAGAAACATGTGTCTTTGCAGGAAGTGATGCAGCTAAAGAATGTAGGCTTACACAAATTATAATTTTTACTTCACTCCTGTTATTAATCCTTCACATGTTTAAATAACACTTCACTGATATAAGAAGCTGTGAGATTATTTATTAATTACTTGCACCTTTAACACGTAAACTTTATAATATTCTCGCCGTAATGAATTTTATACATATCACACTGAATACGTATTAATCTGCTTGAGAAGCTGTCTATTAGCGACTGGCGCCTGAATTTGTACATTTCATCTATTTCAAGTTTCTGATTGGCTAATCCTACTCCAATAGAATACTTTTATTTTACTTAAGCTTTTTTTTTGTAGTATTTGATTGCCTATTTATAAACTGTTTTAAAATATTACATTATTGTTCCAAGAATTACTAGTAGCATTATTAAACTTTCCAATTCATTATTGCCTCAAGGTTACCTGATTGTTAGCAACTTTCGGACTCTATTCTCACAGTTTCTACATTATTAAATTACTTAATACATTCACATAACATTATTATACATGTACACAATAATATAAACATATACAATGACTGTAATATACACTTTTTATATATTGTTACATACACATATTGCTTTAAGGTGGGCTGTTATTGAATTTATATATTATATAATTAGACTGAAATCATTTAAGTGTTGAAAATACTGCCTCACCTGTTACACTCTTGTCAATACCCTTGATAATCTGGAAGATGAGCATCCTGGGGTACAGGCTTCCCATATCCACAATTTTTTATGAGATGTCTGAGATCCATGAGGTAATGGTCAAAACTGTCTCCTGCTTGATGACATCGTTCATGGTAAACACATTATTCGTAAAAAAGATTGACTTTGGGGGACATAAAGTTTGTGTATGCCTTCACAACTTTGGTGTAGTTTTGCTTATCTGCATCCACCAAGGTCAAAGTATCAAAAAGTGCTCTGTCCTGGGAACCCAACATATTTTTCAAAGGCTTCACCTTTTCATGCGATTCATCTTATCCCATTGCAATGAGATAATTCTCAAAGTCACCAAAGAATGTGTGCCACATTGTGAGCAGATGAACTCTCAAGATCCACACTTGTTGGTAACTTCACAAAAGGGATACCAGTTTCTACTGCCATGTTGAGGTTATGATCTGTCTACAACCAGACATGATAAATTGCTGGCAGTAACTTTTGCTGCACATTTACAGGAATATGAATCTGTACTTTTTTGCACCAGATCCACTAAGGAAAATATGAGGTAGAGGCACAAAAGTACTGAAAAGATTTTGCAGCACAACACGGTTTGTGACGCGATCAGTCATAGTTCGGTTTAGTTCAACCTACATTCAAAAGAGCATGCATTATATGTCACATTTACTCCACTCGACTGTGCCATGTTATAATCATGGTTTGTGGGTTGAAATAAAACATACTTTTGTTAATATTATTGTTTAATTGACACTTGTAACAATGTTACACAGCCATTCTAGAGAACCATTACAACTAGTGATTTGGCAGCAACCCATGTTACCAACGCAACTCTACAACAGTCATTCTTAACCATTTCTCTTTGACCTTACCCAAATAGTTACCACAGCTTTTATATTTTTATCCCCTTTTAATAAGAGTCTTTCTTATTAATACTTCCCCATCCAAGTTTTTCCATTTCTGTTGCCACAGTTGTTCTCTCCATTTTTTATTTAATTACAGTATAATATATAGTGGAAATCCATGTTCATTCAGCATACATTGGACATTTTCCTATATCCTCATGCCTTTCAAGTTTCTAACTCCTGTTCTCACCCATGCAAATCCTTCTCATTCTAGTTTATTGCTTATCTCTATGTACTTTTCCTTCTCCCATTCTGTTTCTATTTCTCTATATATCCTCAAGGAGCGTTCCTCTCTTGTACTGCCAAAATATCTTGTCACGTTTAGACTATATAAAGCATTATTATATAGCAGAATTAATCATTGGAGGAAGTTTTTAAATTTGCTTATGTGAATCAGCCAGCTACTTAAAAAAACATGAGAGGTTGTTGTAAACATTTACTGCATAGTTGTAACAATTGGGAATATACAAACCTCTGCTAATCTCTTGCATGCCTATTGTATTTACAGGAGCAATTAGACTTGCATGTATTATATTTTTCAGAATGCTGGCTGAAAGAAAGCTTTATTTCAAACACCAAACTCGCCAGTTTTACTTTAGCAACACATTATTGCAGAGCAACATACAACCACAGTGGTACCTGCATTTATATAAGGGATAGTATTAAATTCAATTTGTTAAACACATCTGATATCTCACAAGAAAAAGATTTAAAAATCTCTGCAATTGAACTCCTAGAACATAACATAATAGTAGCCTGTACCTACAGATCTCCCAATGGTACCTTCAGTACCTTCATGCACAAGCTAGAAAAAATTCTTAATAAACTTAAGCAAATAAACAAAACACTCTGCATCTGTAGAGATTTCAATATAGATTTTGCTAAAACCGTGGCCGAGTGGTTAGACCGCTCGCCTCCCACCGAGGCAGAGCGGGTTCAATCCCAGGGACCTGCATGTGGGATTTGTGGTGGACAAAGCGGCGTCTGGGCGGGTTTTCTCCAGGTTCTCCGGTTTCCCCCGCCATTCATTCCACCAACTGCTCCATCATCACCTTTCCTTTCATCCATTTCACCAACATTTCGTTTCATCTACTTCCTTCATCCCATACCAGGCATCGGGCTGATCACCCATCCTGGATGCTCTGTCTGATCCATGAGTGTCTGCTCCTCGACTGGCCTCTGACCCCAGGCATCCGCTTGTAAGTCCTGGGGGGTGTAAGTCCTACATAAGAGGAGGGTAAACAGATAATGAATGAATGAATGAATAAATTTTGCTAAAATCTCAAAACAAAAGAATGATCTTATCGATTTAGCAATTACATTTAACTTAAAACCCACAGTAAAATTTTCAACCAGAAATGCAAAATTCAGTGCAACCACAGTTGACCAAATTTTCACAAACACTAATCAGCTATGCAAAAGTTGCCCACTGAATATGGGATTCAGTGATCATAATGCTCAAATAATATCAATATCATTGAAAAATAGTATAAATTCCAGCCTTAAAAAACAAATTAGCTAGAATATTCAATGATTCAAATATAGATTATTTCCTACATCTATTACAAAGTGTTTGATACACCAGACACCAATAAAAAATTCACATTTTCTTGAAAATCTTTTAGTCACATGTTTGAAAGGTACTGAATGTAAATACTAAGTTTTATCAAACTTTTCATTTCTGAGTTATGCTGTTCTCTCTCTCTCCATCCTCTCCCTCTCTCTCTCCCTCCCCCTCCCTCTCCCTCTTTCTCTCTCTCTCTCTCTCGTCACTCTGGTCACTCTTTAATGGCTTTGAAATTCCATGTTCTTTGCATGACCACGAGAAAAAATGAATGGGGACTTACTAATTGAAAAAAGTATAAGTATTTGAATGTTCAGACTAATGACTAAGGATATCTCGGAAATGGTTAATGCCACAAAGAAATTTGATGTAAATTGTGTGCTCTGACAAGATCTACAATTTTTTGTAGTAATATTTTGTCTCTCTTATTGTATACCAATTGTACAAAAGTCATTCAGAATGAAGACTTCACAGGCTATTCTCAGAAAATTCAAGATATGCATTTTATTTATCATCCAAACATAAACTTACAGCGAAATTCCCTAAAATAGCTAAAATTTACCACTCTATTTCAAAGAGATAGAAGTTGCTGAGTTTTTCTGTAAAGTGGTGCAGAATTCAGAGTACAAATGCCAGATGTAGTACCATTTTTAAAAATATATTTTAACTAAAAGAATTATGTCTACAGTAATAAAATGTGTATAAAATTAAAGAGAACATTTTGATTTATCCAATTGCACAAAAGACTGAAAATAATATTTTGACAATTTTCACCATTTAATCTCCTCTTAAAATGACAAGTGTTTTACTATAAATATTATAATTTGTTCCAGAGACCAAAGACTGGAGATACTTTGTGCAAAGAATGTTTCTTCTGGGCATTTGAGACAGAGATACACAACACTATAGTTGGCGGCAGACTTTTTAAGTGTGGTGACTTGGTTGCTGTAGCTGCCTCTGGTGGAAAGGATTCAACTGTTTTGGCTTATGTTCTCAAGCTACTCAATAAGCGCTATGATTATGGACTCAAGCTTGTATTACTTTCTGTTGATGAAGGAATAACAGGTAAATAGTTATCTTAACTAGCCAAAATATAAGCTAGTAACAGTGAAGCAACTACACAAATATATAATTGCTTATATATATATATATTGCAACAATTCTTCATTTATCTTTTTTACAAAATATATAAATCCTCAGAACCTGTTTCATAATCCATTGATTACCTCCTCAACTGCCTTTTCTTTGTTTACTTTCATCATTGTTTTATATATATATATATATAATATGATATTTTTATTGAATGTTGAGTTAATACAATACATTTAGGCATGATCAGCGTCGAGCCCTGGCTCCTTTTGCCAATCGTACCCAAACTTCCGCATTTACAAACATGTGTGTTGAGTTAGCTTCATATTGCTAACGTTTCTCATTTAAAGTCACTATACTGCTTAGTGTTGTTCTCCCCTTCCCATCTCCTTCCCTTGCTTCCTCTGATCGTCTTTGAAACTCCACTATCAGCGGGAAATGGGAACTATTAGATGCAATTTGAGAATGCTTATTTGTACCCCATACTGATCATCCATAACAACACTTGCTCGTTCATATTAAGAAATGTACCTCTCCCTCCTAGCCCTCTCCGTGTTTACCATCCTTTATATCTAAATCATTCACTTCAAGATTTCATATAAATCTATCACTTGCTTATCAATACACTTGTCTTTACTTTGTCTAATTTGTTCCCTTCTATTCATTGTATAGTCACTCTCCCTCCCTATTCTATTTACTCCCCCATTATTACTGCTTCTGTTTTCCCATACTTCAAACAGAGCCTGCACTATTTCTATACATATGGCACACTTTCCTACTCCATAAATCTATTTCTTATGGCTCCCTTAACGGTCCCACTTTGTTTCTGTCCAAAATCCGTAAACTCCCATTGGGTGTCAACATAATGCTTTCTTCTTCTACCAATTCGCCACTCTGAAACCACACCTCCGCCCTGCCCGCAACCATGTCACGTGGCGATTGAACTTCCTCGCTCCTCGATGTCATTTTCCTAACTTTGCCAGCTGTTGCCCATACGTCACTGCCTCAGCTCCCAATCTCGTCTGACACAGCCATCTTATTCCCACCAGCCCCATGTAGCAGTGACATAACTTCCATATATCCATCCTTCTCCGATTTCCAATCGCTCTTTGGACTTCCTTCTGATCTGCATTCCTTCTCTCTGGTTTCGGATGTATTTGGCTGAAACATTTCCAGCTCCTGCAATTTGCTGCTCCTTGTGTCTCTTTCGCATCCAGCCACCATGTGCCAATCGACCCACAACCGTAAGTTCTTTATGACGGCCCGTTTCCCTTCCATTCTTGCCAGCTTCATTTGTTGTATTAAATCTTTCTTCAAGGCCCATTGTTCCATCGATAAATCTCTGTTTATAAAAATATTTGTTCCTTTTAGTTTTTTTGTTTTCTTTAACACTTCATAAACAAACTGCACTGACGTAAATCTTGCAACTATCATTCCGGCACCTCTTGATCTCCCCATTCTGAATGCTTCCTTAATCTCCACCATTCCAAACTTTCCTTCTATAATCACTCTAACCTCTTCAACAGGCCAACCTCCATTCCTTTCTTTCACTCCTGTTATAACTAGATTGAATCTGTGGTGTCTCTCTTCCAACAGCTCTACTCTTCTTTTGAGTTTCTGTACCTCATTTCTTATATCTTGCATTTCATTTTTGATCTCACTCTTGATATCTATTAGTTCCTTTTCTACTCCATTTAGTTTGTTTCCTAATTTCTCATCCATATCTTGTATACTAGCCAAAATTTCGTCCATAATGTTTCGATTCCCATTTGCCTCGGATTAATTTTGACTTCACCAATTACCAGTAGCATACCTATTATACATGTGAGAAGAATCATATTTATCATCTCTTCTGTACCTTTGTTTATTTTAAAATCATTCCATTTTAACTTATTAAAGGTTCCAATTCTTCCTCTGTACTCTTCAATACTGATTCCCATAGTTATTTAAGCCCTTCTTTTCTTACTCTCCTGGAGCTTCCTCAACACACATCCACTCTCTTCCACTGCTAGCTTAGCACTCCTAAAATATATATATACCAGGTGAGTCAGCTGCCCCTAGGTATTCATATCTATGCAACCTGCAGTTTATAGTTAATATGAAAACATTGTCCGTTTTAGCAAACAAACTGTTATTGTAGTTTTGCCCTTCTATTCGGTACTGTACGCAACCAGCATTAATGATTAAAGGCCTGAATGAGAACCAACGAGCTGCGAAAGCCTTACAAAAGACGGCTTTTCATGGATATAATGCTTGCAAGGAGATAGAGGAATGTTTTCCCGAAGAGCTGGATAGAATACATGGGTTCTGGCTGAGTGGGTTAGCTACAGGAATGTGGTAAAACAAAGGTTAGCTTTGGAGATTCAAAATCTAATACAAACTTTAAATTTGTTTGGTTCTTTTTTTTATTTCTACTTGTGTTTATTTTCTGTATAGTATATTAATTTATTTATTTTTGTTATTCGCTCTCCTGTGAGACAAAGACACAAGAATTACAAGCAGATAATTGTGTATCATGTTTACCGTAATAATCTGTACCATATCTGGTGTTCTAAACCGTGTTATGTTGTTAGTTTTCATTCTTTTGGGCGCATATCGATGATATTAAATCTAAGAGTTTTTGTTTCGTGTTTAAACCTCATGTTTCACTTCTTCTATTGGCAAAGGAGTTGTAAATGTGCTAAGTTTATGGGTAAACAGAATAATAAATTGTTAAGAGCATGAATTTCATCAACAAAGTAAAGTTCAAAATAATGACCTCATTCATCAATGCACATTTGTGTACGTTGCTGGAGAGACCTTGCATGTTGTAACATGCGCAGTGTAATCTGCCTGCATTCTTCACGTATGAGTGCCCGTAGATGATTTGGGCTTTGCAATGGAAAACATGGCAATTATACTATTTTGTATGCACTTATAATATTATAAAAAATATTATTTGTATCATAATATCAAATTATAGGCCCAAAGAGATAAAACAAAAGGTAATAAAAAGTTTGAATTCAACACGAATGGTTTGAGCCTGAACTGCTGTGGCACAGTATTACAGCAACTACGATAATGACATTTGGCCAAAGCTACCTTGTGAGATGAGGTTCCTATAAGAATTAGTAATCGCAAAACTAGACCCCATCTCGAATCTTTACACGCTTTTTGCAGCTTCATACAGTGTTTTGAGCTCAGTTTGGTAGTTTTTAACTCAAATAAATAAACTGCATCAGTAATTAAACTTACTATATGAACAGAAATATGCCATACTTTGTGACAGAAGCAAAATTATCTACTTAATACTTAAAATTTTTTGACAAGGCTGTACAAGGTTGACTGACGGCTGAAATCCAAATGGTTGCACTGCATAGATCTGCCATTTTGTTTTCAAATGGTTTTGTCAACCAATGCATGTGATAGGTTGTTCCTTCAGGGGCATTTTCAAAGGTGTACGTGAATGTATGCTAAAGAACAAAAGTTTGTAAAATTGGCTAAAAGAGCTACTGCAGCTCCCAGTATCAGGGTGGGATGTATTTTGCATTGACATACATAGCGATTGCATTCTGTCCCATAAAACACTTATGCACTGAGTTATCTGCCCCTCCTCTATAAAGTGTTATTCAAATCAGCCATTAGAAGGCATTCAAGAAAGGCATAAGTCACACATGTTGCTTAGCACGTTGCATAAATTCAAAAATAAATGGGGCAGCTGACTCACCTGCTATATATAAGTAATTATATAAATGGTTATGTTGATTATGCACAAATTGGTGATCCAAGCGTATAATATGGAGATAACTGATATAACATAAACTCTTTTCTTTTAAAATTACTTTATACAAACCAATTCTATAACTATAAACTGTTCAAAATATTGCATAATTGTGTTTATAGCACATGCATTGAAACCTAAGCTTCAAGATAACTTATGAATAGGTACATGCAAAAGTTCCATTTGTGATAACGTGAATTTTTATGCAAATTTGGGCATTTTTCAAAGCATAATTTACACCATTTCCAAGAATAATGCAAATTCTGCAATTTAAACAAAAAATATAGCGAATTTTTGTGAATGCATCAAATCGATTGTAAATAATGTGTATTGATCTCATGACATGCATGGATGGATATCAACGATCACCTTTTGAGTTAGGAGGCATGGTGTAGGAAGGAAGTTTTCTACTACGCCTACTCCAGTATATGAGCACATCTTCCGCTTCCATGCCGCCATGCAAGCTTCAGGCAAATCACAGAAAAGGCGTAAATCAACAAATGCAACTGCAAAATTTTCCTTGTTCATTTTGCTCTAGCTTGTCTTGTAGAGCTGTCGTGTCATGATTGCATGAACATGCCAAAGCCTATTGTAAATGTGAAAGTTCAAGAGAGAGAATTTGTGAGTGACGGATTATATGCAAGCGATAACAAGACGCTAATGTGCAAAACATGTAATTGTACAGTTTCTTGGGAAAGAAGAAATATGTGCGTTAAGCATATTCAAAGTGAAAAGCATAAAGCTTTTTCAAGCAAAGCAAACAAGACAAAGTGTCATCAGTTACTGCGATGTTTCAGCCACCGAAGAAGTAGTGTTGAAACTGCATCCCAAAACTACCTTCCTAAAAGAAATACACCCATATCTCCTGGCAGACTTCAGCAAACATTTTTTTCGGAACTGAATCAGCATAAGTTAATTTCAGGTTATATTAAACTGAAGGTCAGTGTAGTTAAACATGGCTCAAGTTGTGAATTTGACATGACTGTGTTGAAAGGTGTATTTCGAAATCAGATTTTGCTGAGAAATCTATCTAACATGTTATCTTGTGCAAATGTGGACTCTGAGGCATTGTTTATCTTACTGTGTTCTGACAGATGTGCGGATAAATCTGAATGAAAATAATCTGTACATAATGTCAGCTTTTGCATTTGAAAGCTAAGGTAATGGGTACACCAAAAGATATACCATATATGTTAGTAAATGTCCAAATAAACCATTTGAAAATAACATCACTTTTACCCAAAAAGCAACCTCAAATTTTGCACATCCCTACTTATGTGGTATATCAATCATATTTGATTTTACTGTCACAGCTGATAATGAATTGTTACTAGACAAAAACATAATAGAAATAATATTGTGGTGTAATTCTAATTTTCCACCACAAAGCATTGCATAAAATATTATACCAGTTGACTCATTAGCGCCAGCAAATATAGAAACCATCCCAATAGGATAGAGCAAGAAGAGCTTTCTATGTTGAAGGGCCAGTGCCTATTTTCTCTGAAATAGTAAGACTGCCACTATTTCAGAGAAAATCAATAAAGGAGACTCATTATGCCTTTAAATTCTGCAACTGTTTACCATGGTCTGCATGGCAAATACTTATTCAACAGTTACCAGTGTAGATAGACCACCTAGGATAATATTCATATTGCTACTTGTAAAAACTATTGCATTTGCTTTGGATTTTACTCATGCTATAATTTAAAATGTGCCATTTTTGCTATGTTTCATAATGTGTTATCAAAATACAAGTCATTCATGGACAGGTAACAGTTCTCAGCACTGTCCTATTCAATGTGTGTATAAATGGATACCTTGAAATAATTGAAGATTCAAAGACAGAACCATCACTTTTTGCTGAAGGCCTAGACATGTGGATTTCTGAACCAAAAAAAATGTACAGTCAAACTTGAACATGCAATAAAGTGTACATTAAGTAAACTAAACAAATATAGTGACTGCAACTTAATGACAATAAGGACAGTTTTCAGATATTTTCATTTGCCAGAAAAAGCTAAAGTTTAAATACATTTTTTAAAATAAAGACAGTTGAAGGTTGTTACACTACATCACTAAAAGGTTCTTTCTTTGAACACATTTCGGAAGAACGGTTTGCTCCTATCGTCGGCATGTTTCCAACTGATTTTGCCGGTTATTGTCTGGGGAATGTGTGTGTGTGGTGTTCTCTGTTGCTGGGTTGTGGTAGTTCAAAATTCATTAGGTGATTCCTCTGTTTTTGACGATATGTATTTTTTCCCAGATGTCCAATTCATTGCTGTTATTGATCGGTTTTAAGAGTTTTATGTTTGGAGTGATTTCATGGTTTGAAGACCAGAAATGATGTGCTACTGCTGATTTATCCATCTGTTTTTGGTAAATGCATCTCATATGCTCTTTAAGTCTTATTTCAAATTTCTTTTGGTTCTTCCTATATATACCAGGTTACAATCATTACAAACTATTTGATATATACCAGCTGATTTATCGTTGGGGATAGGGTCTTTTGTTCTGTTGCATAGTAGTTTCTGTATATTGTGGTTATTCTGTGGAGACAGGGTGGTGATGTATTTCTTGAAGATCCTTTGAAATTTATGATGTGTCCAAGGGTGGTAAGTGAACTTTCTATAGGCTTGTGGTTTTTGTTGTATTAGTAAAGTAGTCGTTTGTTGGATGTATTTCTGTCTTTCAAACTCTTTTATCTATTGTTTTTTTCTGGTATCCATTCATGGTAGCTATGTGGATAATGTGTTGGTATTCTTCTTAAAACCAATTAACAGAGCAATGAATTGGGCATCTGGGAAAAGATACATATCGTAAAACACAGGAATCACCTAATGGATTTCCAACTACCGCCACCCAGCAGCCTTTTGGAGGTTCATCAATCCAGCACCAGAGAACACTACTAACCTTACACATTCCCCAGACAGTAACCGGCAAAATCAGTTGGAAACATGCTGACAATGGGAGCAAACTGTTCTCCCGAAACACATTCAAAGTAAAAACCTTTTAGTGATGTAGTGTAAAAACTTCAACTCTCTTTATTTTAAATTATGACACATCACTGTTACTAGCTTCTCAATCTTCAAAATTAATTAATTCAAATACATTGTCATGATTTTAAAGAGATCCCCAAAAAATAACAATAAAATTATATTGTTTTATCTTTTATAAAAAGAATTCTTGGAGCAGATGCATTTTAAAAAGGCTAGCAGAAAGAATGAGAATGGCTTCAAATTGAGATGTATGTCTTGATTCTTATTACAGTAACATTTTGATAACATTAGCATATTTATATCAGTTCAAACTAGTACCAAGTCATGTTCAGTGTCATACTGCTGCACTGAGAATAGAATTGGAAGAAACAGCAGGAATACATGAGAAATTAGTTGAATTAATTTGTTTGTACAATTTCCTTTACATAACTTTTACAATTTGGCTAATCTAAACTATGCACAAATTATTGACTAACCTTAATGCTACCTCGACTTGCATGTGAAGCAGTATGTTTTGAGTAGTAAAATAAAATTATAATCATAGGGAAAATAAATATCAATAACACTAGGAATAGTATTGCAAAAGGCTTGGAAGCGAATGTTACTGAATGAGCGGGGTTAGACAGTGCCATCAGTGGCCGGAAACGGGTGGTTTTTCCCTCTATTGTTAAGTGTCCCATTAGGTTGCTGGAACGCAGGCTAGTAGAAAAGGGTCAATGTTCGCCAAAAGCCAGATAGCCTTAGGCCTTCAATGAAAGAAGCTAGGAATCAGGTGATAGTGGAATGAGGAGATATAGAATGTTTGAAACAGAGAAACGGAAGATTTTAGAATACACACTTGGTCGTGAGATTTGAGAATGAACACTTCGTCGTGAGATTTTGGAAGACACACTTGGTTGTGGTAAGTCTGGGGAGATGCTTGTCAGAAAAGTTTAGAAGCCAGCGGATAGGCGCGATGATATGAAACATTTAACAAATAGGAAATGCATGTGTGTGTGTCGAAGAAATAGCAGGGATCAAATGTTAAAACGGTGACAGTAAATAAACGAGCAGAAAAGCCATCGTGTTCACCACTAATCCAAGATCCATGCAAAGAACCCTGAGCTAGTACCGAACCCGGGACCATCCCTAAAAATCTTGTACTGTAAAACAACCAGAAGTACCACCACACATTGCCGCCCTTACGTGGGGTCAAGAATCATACCGCTGTAAATTGGCTGCCAAACGTGGGGCCCACAACCACGCGACAAGAAATACCGCCACACATGGCACTCAGGCTCTTCACCCTACCTAGCTCTGGTTGTCCCTTCCCTTTGTCTTCTTCTCTAGTACTCCTTACTTTCCTTGCCCAATTTTCTTTTGCTTTCTGTAAAAACTCACATACACTTTTAATCTTCTTTTCTTCATTCCCTGTTAACATATTTATAGCTTCAAATTTCCCCTCTATTTTTTCCCATTTTTCCTCATTCCATCATGTAATGTGCTATCTTTCTCACTGTACATTTCACATATTCTTTTATCTCTTATCCCTCTTTGAAATATTCTTGCTATTCTCATCCAACTATTCTTTCTTTTTCGTGTCTGTTTCAATAATCTATATATGGTTCTTGTCCCAGTTTCTTTTTATTTGTTTATAAATTTGTAATGACTTCTTGTTTTCTAAACTTCCCCATCTCTCCTGCCTTTCTATGTCTTCTATTCTGCTGTTTACCAGTTTACCTACATCACTTTCATTCCTTTCTTCTAGCTTCCATATGTCTCTCATTCCTATTTTCCCCATAATTCTTCCTGCCCCTGCCCACCGGCTGTTTGTGCTCTCTAGCTTTTTTGCTGCTTCATACATAACTTTAAGACTTCTCCCTCTTAAGTAAGTATCTATACCAAAATGTTATTATTCTCTCCATTATTATTCCTTTCCTTCTTTTTTTCTTAGTTCTACTAAAGCTACTTTTCTTGGCGCTGGTCTTGGTAACCCTAATAGTTCTTTACAGAACATTCTGTACATATGATTTACCTTTTTGCTTACATATGTGTCCCCCCCAGATCTCTACTGCATAAAGTATTCTTGTTTCCACTAGACCCTCGTACATTCTTTCCAGCCACTTGGTTGACATTTCTAGCTTGCATTTACATATTCTTATTCCTGCCTTGCAGCCCTCCCTTTTGCTTCTATTTTCCTACTATGTGCCTTCCATTCCCCTTTGTTATTCAGCTTCACTCAGTGTGCACTAACTCTTCTATGACAGCGGACATACAATAATTTGAACCAAATTTCTCAAATTTGGATTCATCTGCCCACAGAACATTTTTCCAGTTGTTTAAGGTCCAATTCTGGTGCTCTTTGGCCCATTGCAACCTTTTAAGCTTGTGCTGACAGGTTAACAATGGTTTCTTCGCAGCTACTCATCCAAACAATGAAGTTGCACACAGGCAACGTTTTTTTGTTGATGCTGATACTGGCTCTGACCTGGTAGTATTTATTTCACTGCAGATGGACACAGCTGAATGTCACCTGTCATGTTTGCTCAAAAATATAATTTTGTTATCCTCCATTGCTGATTTTTGTGACATCCACAGCATGATCAATCAACATGGAACCCAGTTTTTTTCCTGTGCTACAATGCAAAGCAAACACTATAGTCAGAAAGTCTCAGTTTATTTGCTATTTTTCTGTTGGACCATCCTGCATCTTTGTATAGATATGCCATTACTCTCTTTTCTGAACTCACATTTGCTTTTTTACCCATTCTTGTTTATTTGAGGCACTTAATGCTATACTAATATGCTTACTGCAATAGTGAACATTCCTACAGTTAGGCATCTCAGTACTGATCACCGTGACTGTTGAAACTACCAGTGGCACAATCTAATTGGGAAGAGCTCTGGGACACTCGAAACATTTCTCCGTGAATCATAACAGAGTATGGTGTGATGTAAACATAAAAATCTGATGTGTTACACTCACATGAATTTCTCTACTCTTGTACAAATATTTATACAAACGCTTATTCTCCATCTACTTCATGTTAATCGAGATAAACGTTTGCAGACTCTATCTTATTGCTAATTTTCCTGTAGATGTAAGGGGAATATATATTTACAAGGGCAATATAGAAATACAGTAGCCTTTAAGCATATACATATATCTTAATAGCTGGTTGCTAGGTGCAGCACCATTCCCTTTGCCACAGATTAATACTCTGTGCATATACAAGACAAAAAAATGAATAACGAATTCCCATTTGAGAAAATAAGTATTGAAACATTTAAGGGAATAACAAACAATATCTCGAAAATGGTTCACTCAACAAAAAAAATGTATATGACATAAATTGTGTACTTTAACGCGATCTACATTTTTTGTGTAGTAAAATGTTGTCTATCTCTTATGGTTTACCAGTTATGCAAAAGTCGTTCACAATGAAGAATACTTTTGGAGACATTCCCAGAAAATTCAAGATATACATTTTATTTGTCATAAAAATATCTTAAACATATGATATTTTAATCAAAATCGTTAGAGCCAATTAAAATTTTCGAAAAATCTTCCATGTAAAGGGTAATCTGGGGTGGGGGGATTTTCTTGAAAACCTTCGTGTCGCATCCTTGGAAGATACTGAACCTAAATACCAAGTTTGGTGTTTATCCGTCTGTTTGTTTCTGAGTTATGCTGTTCACAGACAGACACACACACGGACATGTTTCCAAAAATACTTTTTTTGGTTTCAGGGGGTCTCAAAACATGTATTTCCAGTGAAATCTCGGTATCAAATACAATACTTCCCCTACTTACTATACGTAGTAGAGAAAGTAAAAATATAATTTGAAACAAACATGACACCAAAAGATAAAATTCAGAAGCACATTACAGCCATGAGTTGACATGATTTCATAAGTTAAATGCAATATAGAGTTAATAATTTTAATGGAATCAATAACAGTAGACACACAAACCAAAACACAGTTGATGAGTTTAAACTTTATATTGCTAGTGTATATTCATGCAACCTTTGTCTTCTTCAATTTTATGATTCATTGTATATATTTTTTGTTGTTCCCGAATTCTTTACTTAAAAATATGAATTAAATAGATCCTATTCCATTGTTGCAGTTACATTACTGTACACATCTTTCATGTGGTAATTTGGAAAACATTGCAAGAAAGCAATGTACAAGATGGACATCAAATAGAACTTGTTGGATGCACGAGTCCCAATTTAAATGTTTAATTGTTTTGAAAGATAATCAAGAACTTTTGTCTTGGAGATAAAACTAGGTTCAGTGATGTGAGAAGAATGCACTGCATTCTCCCCTATGGTGCACATTATTGATGAGTGCAGATATATATCTTTATCCAGTTTAATGCAATGTATATAATACCTTTTTGTGCCTATATGAAGTTATACGCACAATTTGGAATCAATCAAGTGTAATAACTGAAGATATTTCACATGATATTATTTTCATGTCAAGTCTTCCCCCCCATGCAAAACTGACTGCAATAACACATTTTTAAAATTGAGTACCTGCAGGAAAAAGCGTATAATATATCTTCAGAATTACATTACAACCTATTTGCCTTTAGGCACTAAATTGCAGATTACAAAAGACGTAAATTATTATTATTATTATTATTATTATTATTATTATTATTATTATTATTATTATTATTATTATTATTATCATCATCATCATCATCATCATCATCATCATCATCATCATCATCATTCATTATTCATCAAAAATATCCTGCCAAATTAAAGTAGATTTATAACACCTAGGGAGTATCACTGTCAGTAAATTAAAAACCACATTATTACTTTTCAGGTTACCGAGATGACAGTCTAGAAACCGTTAAACAAAACAGAGATGAATATGAAATGCCACTAAAAATCCTATCATATGAAGAGCTCTATGGCTGGACAATGGATGCCATTGTGAAACAGGTTTGTGGATATTTCTTTTAATAAACACATGAGAACACTTCTTTCCTGGGGATACTAAATTTTGCTTTATTTTATAGATTGGGCGCAAAAATAACTGCACATTTTGTGGGGTGTTCAGGCGACAGGCGCTAGATCGTGGTGCAGCACTGCTTGGTGTTAATTGTGTGGCTACAGGACATAATGCAGATGATTTAGCAGAAACAATAATCATGAACATTCTGAGAGGTGACATTGCACGACTACAGAGGTGCACTGCCATCGTTACGGTAATTATGTGAATTTTAAAATGTTAGATCGTTTAACTAAATAGTAAATTTATCATAACCATTATCATCCTACCACTTCCCTAAAAATGACTTAAAATAATAGTGAATGAAATGCTGTATATACATGTAATTTTAAAAAATGTTAGCAACAATATTTGCTGACCATGGAGACGAACCATCTCTGAAACATGCACAAGTTAAAAACTATTAGGGCCAGTTTCACCAACCAATATTAAAAATACTCTTAACATCTTGTTTTGCTAACATTATGTTAAATATCTTGCAATTCATTAAACTTTTACAGTGAATTGTTAGCTAACATCTTGTGAACATCAAAGACAACTCAAACAACAGTTTTCACCTGAACTACACAGCTTCTAAAAGCACTCTGATGCATTTGTGTATGCATCACAGTGTTCTCTGATTAAGTAGCAGACAACTAGTTATATTCCAGAGAGTTTCTGTATCTCTCAATTACTCTGTAGACAATTGCTGTAGGATTTTCTTGACTGAAGTTAGAATCATGATTTTAACTGAAAAATTTAAGTGCAGAGGAACTGTTATTTCATTGTTCGAAAAGGCATTAATTATAGAACTGGTTAGAGGTATAGAGGAATCATCAAGTGCAAAAAAGCCATTGGACTTAAATTAAAGGAGAAGAATTCATCTGCAGGAAATTTATTTGCAATGCATGCATCTCTCCAGGCTCAGTAAGCAACTGCAGCAATTTTATACTAACAGAAAATAACTACCAAAAATGCCTGGTACAAAGAGCAATTAGAATGGCCAAAAGCTGGTGGAGGATACTGCATTGAAACTATTACCACTGATTAAGTATCAACAGGCCCTAACAAAATGAGGGTCCCTTCTTGAAGCAATTGCTCGGGAGCTTTTTGGATAAACACAGAAATGATAGCTTTGGAAATGCCTACACGTCTCCTAGTACTACATGAAAAGTGTCAGTAATTAATACTTGTAGCATAGGAGAAAGGTTCATGTTTCTGTAACCTCTCGTATTTCCTCTACAGCACTGCTCATGATCCCTTTGGACAGTCTGTATTACTTTAAAAATTCCTCCTTTTGCAGATTTTCAGTATGATGCATGCACGGTTCTTCTTCGGTTAGAAATGGCATTCAAAAATAGCAACTCCACATTAACAGCTCTGTTTGTGGTAGTCATTTTCCAAATCCTAATATTTGTTAAATGTCTTAACCAAGAGTATGGCTTTGTTAGCTTAACACAAAGTTGAACACAATGTTACAGCTAACATTGTTTGATGAAACAGAATTTGCATTAACTTTGCTGTTAAATCCATTAACATTGTGTTAAAATTTAACACTGGTTGGTGAAACCAGCACTTATGGCCGTGTGCACCATTCTCGTTAAACAAACCCTTCAGGGACCTTCAGCTTACCGCGGTAAGAATTTCACCAGGGTTAATCATCACACAGTGGTGCACCGTGGTTACCTAGCAGGCGCTCCCCTTGGTTCAGCGCACTGTTCATTGCAGGTAAACTCTGCTGAACGCATCCGGATGTACATCATGTCGTCTGTTTTTCATTTGTTCTGCCTCTTTGCTAAAGCGCATGCATGTAGTTCAGCATGCAATGGAGGAAAGAGAAAGCAGACCCAAGTTTCTCTATTACGTTATTAAATTTAACATCAATTCTTAAGAAAAGATAGAAAGTACAGAGATAGAAGCAATAACTTTAAGATGGACATGTGGAAAAAGCTGGCCTTACAATTGATGATAAAAATATACTGAACTATTATAGAGGTTTTTTTTCTCTCCACACTGACTAAATTCCAGTTAGCTTAGCCGATATTCACTGAAAGACAGGCAGAAAAAAGAAAGAAAAAAATGCATTATTCCCGAACAAGGTTTGAACCCGGAACCTCTTGAATAAGAGGCGCACACGCTACCGGACACCACGATGACAACTCTAGAGTTTAGACTTCGGTACTGATCTCTTCAGGTTACCGGATTTCTATACCTGTGCAAAAACGTATTTAATATTCCTGAAAATGTAGTAATTGCACTAAATCCATTCGTTTCTCTCCTTATTTCTGCCTTGTTCTTGGAACTATGCTTCAACTCATATAATTGTGATATGTAACGCTGAAATTGTGTGGATTTTTTTTATGTCTTGAGTCAGGATATTTAAGGCACCTGTCACACAAATAGGCCTTAAAGCATTACAAATTATATTAAAGTAACTTTATCAGAATGTATTCATTGGCGAAAATAGAGGTATCTGTTCTTTGGGAATTCTAACCTATAATGTTCCGCCATTTTAACATTTTAGCACCAGTCAAGTTGGAAATAATGGCCGGTTAGATTTAGCCACGGTAAAATCCTCAAATAACTTTTACCGGTGTCGATGGATGCACCACAAATGACCATTCACTGTGATAAAGTCCATATTTTACCACGGTAAAATCTTTATCGACAATGGTGCACATGGCCATTAGTGATGTTGGTGTTACTAAAACTAACTCATCATCTTATAATGTATTTATTTTACAGAGGCATGAAGAAAAATGTCTCTTGGGAGCATTGAAGTTAACTTCCTCCACTGCTTTTGCTTCAGCAATGGTCATGGTAGCAAACTCAGAATGTGGCATTTTTTGTAATTTAGAAACCACTGAATCAACTACAGTGAAACCTTATTAACACATTCCTCATTAGTACATTTTATTGCTTATCAAGTAATTTTTTAAGTCCTGATTCTCATCATTATAAATTAATGTAAAATATCTCATTTGTCACATCCGAAATTTCATTACTTTTGTTTAGTATGAACACATTTTCCCCAATCCTGAAGAAATTTTTTGTCAATCTCTTGTAGAATGTGGACCTTTATGATAACATGCGTTCTTGGCCACAGAGTGGGTGAGTGACTAGCAGGTAGTGCGACCTTGAACAGCTCAATGTCCTCCCCTGCTTGTTGGTCGAAAAAAAATGTGAGTTGACCGCTGTGAAGGATGAGAAGCATCACATATCAAGTTGACCGTGACATACATATTTACTTGATGCCAAAGAAGCTGTAAAATATTGTATTGCAGTAGTGGAGAAGAAGAAGAAAGTTGTTAAATCATTAAACTAATAATGACAAAATTAAAATGCTTCAAGGAGTAGACGGAAATCTTCATCTTAAGCGAGTGGAGCTGGCACAAAAGTTAAAATTCACTCCTTCAACTTTAAACACAATTGTAAGTCATCAAAGCAAAATAAAAAATGAAGGAAAGTTACCAGAGCTGGAAGCACTGCTCCTGAAATGGTTTAACCAAGCCCATGCTGCAAATATTGCAGTGGATGGAACTATAATTCATGAGAAAGCAAAGTGCCTTGTGAACCAGATGGGGATAACAGACTTTGCATTGTCAAACAGATAGATCGAGATTTTAAGAACAAGCATAGTGTTGTTTACAAGTGCATGCGGGGAGAAGCAGAAGCAGTTGATAACGAGATGATTGAAACTTGGACTAATGAGACATTACTGTTGCAAGAGTACAAATTCAATGACATATCCAACGCAGATGAAATAGGACTTCTTTTTAGCCTTCTACCGGATGAGACGTTTGCGTACAGAGGAGAAATTTGCCATGTGGGAAATTAAGCAAGGAGAGATTAACTATCACGCTTTGTTGTAGCGAGGGCAGAACAGAGAAGTTACCTACGTGCTTGTTATCAGTAAAGCGAATAAGCCTTGATATTTCAAGAGTTGGCCATGCCAGTATAAGGCCAACACAAATGCTTGCATGATTGCTATATTTGAAGTTTTTGTGAGCTCTTGATGGAAAAATGGGGGCCAAAAACTGCAAAATTTTATTATTCATAGATAATGCTACACACCCAGTAATGTTCCCATGAGGAATATGAAGGTAGTTTACCTTCCTGCAAACTGTGCTAGTCGGCTTCAACTTCTCAACCAGGTTGTCATTCATTGTGTAAAGAAGTAGTACAGGAAATTATTAGTATAAAAGTATATCTTTTTCATTATAAGCTGAAAGGAGAAGTAAACAAAACTTATATGTATCACTCCGCCGAGCACATGGTAGCACCACGTGGAGGATGACATCACCCGTGAGAGGAAATTGCTTCAGACAGAATGCAAATACAGTATATTGCGCAGCTTGGGGATTATTAGCTTTTAAACACTGTATGTCTTGTTCCTATATTTTGCCTTACATCCTAAACTTATAACACACAATACTAAGAGTAGACAAATAAAAGCTGTACCCAAACAGTTCGGTATCTGTGTTTAATGGTACTGGATTAAACTGTTCTTAACTCCAGGCTTTAGAAATCATTCATTTAATGACTAATATCAGTATACCACTTTTGCTTTAACCTTTTATGAGTCAACAAGTTAAATAACGATTAGCACTATAGGTTAAAACACGACAGAAAACAAACGCGACCCAAGCTATCCGAGCAACAATTCTGCATCACTAACAAAGAAGTTCAATTGTTGCTAAACAATGGCCAACCATATTCATTTCGATTAAAGGTGGATACTTTTCACAGAATTCCTTAAAATTGTCTTCTTTCCATTTCCTGCATTTAGGTTTTTCACAGTGGCAGAAGATTCTCAGCTGGAAGCCGGAAACGAACTGTAGCGCCTGCGCATAGCCTCTTAAACCCTCTGATATAACGTTCATGTAGTTATAGGTGAATCTGAACAAACACATTTAGTTTCATAAATTTAACTGTTACAATAATGAATGTTTTAAACTTCTCTGCACGAGAATAACCACAAAATGTTACGATATGAACCAAACTGTTTTTTTGTAGAGGAAGAGACGACATGCTAAGCAGGAAAGGTTGTGGTTTGCCCACCAGCCAATGAGGTGCTGTCTTGTCACATGGTTTTGTTTACTTCTCCTTTCAGCTTATAGTGAAAAATTTTTAGTTGTCTGACATCAGTGGTACATGCAAGAAGATTAGCATTTTCAAGGCAATGCACAATGTTCTTAGGACTCTATGAAGCAAACCGCAATTGGTAACTGCTTCCACAAGGCAGGGTTTCGTGCAGGAAATGAAACTCCAGATATTTTGGAGGAAAATGTTGGAGACACTGATGAACTTGAGAATTTTGACAGCTATGTTAGGTGTGATGACAATATTGCCATTTACCAGACTGTGACAATTGGTTACATTTCAAAGGGCATATTAAGGAAAAGGCAGGAGGAGAAGAAGAAATGGTATCTGTACCAAGCTTTGCAAAGGCGTTGGAGACTGTTAGGAGCTTTATTTCAAGCTTTGTAGTGGATGAAAGCATAATGAATGCACTGTCAAAACTAGATTCAACTTTGTACCACCTTGGACAGAAAAGTCAAAAACGAACAACTGTGGATATGTTTTTTAAATGCCTATAAAGTGTGCAGTTAGTGATGCATTGTTTCTTTTGTTATTACTGCCATGTCAATGGTGTGAAAATATGTTACTTTTTAATTTGTTACATATAAATAAATGTGTGTTTTAAGAGATTAAAATGTTTGTTTGTGCTAACTAAAACACAGATAAGCCTCACGTGGTTTGCAACTATGAAACTACAGGGCTATAAAATGGGTAAGTGTACTACAAAATTCACATCCTATAAAAAGTTTTGATAATTGATGTTTGTTGCCAAGGTCATGAGGGACAAGTGGGTGAATAAAAGTCAATACTGTGTTTTGCTGATATCCCATATTGGAGATTTTTTTTTTCTGTGCTTGTGCAAATATAACCTCAAAACAATTTCAATAAGCATAAACAGTTCTGTAATTTTTGTAAATTGTTTTTAATTGAATATTCAATAGCACATCTCGTTTAACACGTATTAATGAGGTTTCGCTGTAATTAGGGAGCTACAACAACAGATAAACCCACACCCTCAATTCACACTAAATAAAACAACAATTGACAATAAAAAAGTGAAGTATATATTTAATTCTTTTTTTGGGAATACCAGCGAACTTTTTTAGCATATGAGTATTAAGTATTTCAAAATGAACTTTAATCATTCAAGCATCACTTTTACCAAAAACTTGCAGAACTTATTTCAGAGACTGTAATCTTCATCCTCAGCCCAGGCTCATTGCCATGTTTTCTACTGTGGTTTGTAGATGGCATTTTCTGGCTGGATGAATTGCATGAGATCTTTTCACATGGGACATAAAAGATTAATTTTTAATTAACACGTCAAAAAAAATGTTTAAATTAAGTGTGTTGTGAGGTCATCAATTATTTTGCATAGAACTGACTATGAATATGGCTAGTTATCATGCATTTAGGATACTGACCATGATAGCTTATGCATAATTTCTTAGAAGGTAATTATTTTATCCAGAATTTTGTCATTTATTCCTAAACTACATTTCAGGCAAGTGAAGGGAGCATCCCACGATGTAAACCACTGAAATACACATATGAAAAGGAAATTGTAATGTATGCATATTTCAAAAAGCTTCATTACTTCTCAACTGAATGTGTATTTGCTCCAAATGCCTATCGTGGTCATGCTAGGGCCTTTTTGAAGGATCTGGAGAAAATTCAGCCAACAGCAATTATCGATATCATTCATTCAGGTAATTATACAAGCAAATCTTATCACAGATAGAGAAATAACTAGTCAAAAAACATTATTTTTCAGGAAAATAAGAAAATACTTAACAGCCATGAAATGATAGAAAAGATGTTTGTTAGAAGACCAATATTGCAGTGTAAACTTGGTTTGAAAAGTACCAAGTCAAATCAAAAGAGTCACTTGAGACTCAAAGGTACTATGATCTGCAGTGAATCACTGCCCAATTGAAAGAACAGTTTTATTACTTTCTCTTCTACGTATAGTAAGTACGGGAAGTATTGTATTCCACCCAAAAATTTGATACCGAAATTTCACCAGAAATACATGTTTTGAGATCCTCTGAATCCAAAAAAAGCATTTTTGAAAACATGTCTATGTGTGTGTCTGTCTGTGAACAGCATAACTCAGAAATGAACAGTCGGATAAACACCAAACTTGGTATTTATGTTCAGTATCTTGAAGAGGCAACACAAAGCTTTTCAAGAAACCCCCCCCCACCCCAGATTACCGTTTACATGGAACATTTTAATTTTCTCAAAAATGGATCTGATGATTTTGATTAAAATATCATATGTTTAAGGTATTTTCATGAGAAATAAAATGCATATCTGAAATTTTCTGGGAATGTCTCCAAAAGTATTCTTCATTGTGAACGACTTTTGCATAAATGGTAAACCATAAGAGATAGATAAAATTTTACTATACAAAAAATGTAGATCACGTTAAAATACACAATTTGTTATATAGATTTTTTTTGTTAAGTGAACCATTTTCGAGATATTGCTTGTTATTCCCTTAAATTTTTCAATACTTATTTTCTCAAATGGGAATTCGTTATTCATTTTTTTGTCTTGGAGATGCAAAGAGTATTAATCTGTGGCAAAGAGAATGGTGCTGCACCTAGCAACCAGCTAATAAGAGATATGTATGTGCTTAAAGGCTACTGTATTTCTATATTGCCCTTGTAAATATATATTCCCCTTACATCTACAAGAAACTTAGCAATAAGATAGACTCTGCAAATGTTTATCTCGATTAACATGAAGTAGATGGAGATTAAGTAGAGAACGTCATGTGAGTGTAACACAGATATTTTTTTTTGGGGGGGGGGATTTATATTACCTAGGGGCTTCAAAACATTGCATTTCCATTGAAATCTGAACATCAAATGTTTTGATGGATTGCTTCTTCTACTTACTAAGAATGTGGTAGAGAAAGTAAAAATATAACCATTTCATTTGAATCGATATAATAAGAATGGAAGTGGGGCTCAGTCAGTAGAGCACCTGCCTGCTGTGCGAGGGGTCCCAGGTTCAATTACCAACTGGGGAAGGGAATTTTTCTGTAGCCAAGATTATTCCCTATCCTCCCCAAAGTCTGGAAGTGTGAATGATCTAATGATTGAAACCCAAAGACTAGTGAATAGAATATGAGTTAACACCATTGCCATCTATGAGGGCTGTCCCAGAAATACCCGACCTAACAACGAAAACACAAACATTTTGGGAAAAAACATCTTATTTCTCTACATAGTCTCCTTTTAGCTCGATACACTTTTCCCAGCGATGTTCAATAGCTTCGATACCCTGTTTATAGTGAGAACCGTCGAGTTCTGCAAAATAGCCATCAACTGCAAACTCCACCTCTTCATTGTTGGCAAATCTTTTACCACCAAGCCATTTCCTCAACTTTGGAAACAGAAAATAACCAGAGGGGGCTAAGTCTGGCGAATAGGGTGCTTGAGGAAGCAATTCGCAGTTTAACTCATTGACTTTGGCCATGGCGATAATGGATGTGTGAACTGCTGCATTGTCTTGATGAAACAAAACTTTCTTTTTTGCTAAATGCAGCCGCTTTTGCTTGATTTCATCACTCAAATGTTGCAATAAGTTTGCATGATACCCACCATTGATTGCTTTTCCTTTTTGAAGATAATCAATGAAAATTATCCCACGCGCATCCCAAAAAACTGATGTCATGAACCTTGCCTGCAGATGGAACTCCTTCGCCTTCTTTGGAGCCGATTCTCCCCTTTCAATCCACTGTTTTGACTGTTCCTTCGTCTCAGGTGTGAAGTGATGGACACTTGTGTCATCCATGGTTATGAATCGATGCAAAAACTTGGCTTTATTGCAGTGAAACATCCTCACGATGCTGCTTTTCTTCCATTGGTGACACCCCTCTTGCGCACAGCTTTCTCATGTGTAAATTTTCACAGACACACATGGACATGTTTCCAAAAATACTTTTTTTGGATTCAGGAGGCCTCAAAACATGTATTTCCGGTGAAATCTTGGTATCGAGTTTTTGGGTGGAATACAATACTTCCCCTACTTACTCTACGTAGTAGAGAAAGTAAAAAGGTGTGTGTTTGGGAGGGAGGGAGAGAGAGAACAGCATAACTCAAAAATGAAATGTTGAATAAATACCAAACTTGGTTAATTTTGAAGATTTAGAAGCTAGTAACAGTGATGTGTCATAATTTAAAATAGAGAGTTGAGGGTTGTTACACTACATCACTATAACATTCTTACTTGAACGCGTTTCGGGAGACGGCTTGTTCCCATCGTCAGCATTTTCTCTCAACTGATTTTTGCCGGTCATCGTCTGGGGGATGTGTGTGGTTTGTGGTGTTCTCTGGTGCTGGGCTGATGAACCTCCAAAGGCTGTTGGATGGCGGCAGTTCGAAATTCATTAGGTGATTCCTGTGTTTGACAATATGTATTTTTTCCCAGATGTCCAATTCATTGCTGTTGTTGATCGGTTTTAAGAGTTTTATGTTTGGAGTGATATCATGGTTTGAAGACCAGAAATGATGTGCTACTGCTGATTTATCTTGCTGCTTTTGGTAAATGCATCTCATATGCTCTTTAAGTCTTATTTCAAGATTTCTTTTGGTTCTTCCTATGTATACCAGGTTACATTCATTATAATCAATTTGATATATACCAGCTGATTTATCGTTGGGGATAGGATCTTTTGTTCTGTTGCATAGTAGTTTCTGTATATTGTGGTTATTCTGTGGAGACAGGATGATGATGTATTTTTTGAAAATCCTTTGAAATTTATGATGTGTCCAAGGGTGATAAGTGAATTTTCTATATGCTTGTGGTTTTTGTTGTCTGAGTAATGTAGTCATTTGTTGGATGTATTTCTGTCTTTCAAACCTTTTTATCTTCTTATCTATTGTTTTTTTCTGGTATCCATTCATAGTGGCTATGTTGATAATGTGTTGGTATTCTTTCTGGTATTCCTCTTTCTCCATTGGTATATGTACTAACCTGTTTGTAATACTATTTAAAATTGCATGTTTGTGGCTTGTAGGATTGTAGCTATTGTTTTTAATATAGTTTTCTGTGTGCGTTGGTTTTCTGTAAATGCCGAACGTTAGTTTGTTGTGTGCATTATTTCTGATGATCCTGATGTCTAGGTAAGGTAATTGACTACAATCCTACAAGCCACAAACATGCAATTTTAAATAGTATTACAAACAGGTTAGTACATATACCAATGGAGAAAGAGGAATACCAGAAAGAATACCAACACATTATCAACATAGCCACTATGAATGGATACCAGAAAAAAACAATAGATAAGAAGATAAAAAGGTTTGAAAGACAGAAATACATCCAACAAATGACTACATTACTCAGACAACAAAAACCACAAGCATATAGAAAATTCACTTATCACCCTTGGACACATCATAAATTTCAAAGGATTTTCAAAAAATACAACATCATCCTGTCTCCACAGAATAACCACAATATACAGAAACTACTATGCAACAGAACAAAAGATCCTATCCCCAACGATAAATCAGCTGGTATATATCAAATTGATTATAATGAATGTAACCTGGTATACATAGGAAGAACCAAAAGAAATCTTGAAATAAGACTTAAAGAGCATATGAGATGCATTTACCAAAAGCAGCAAGATAAATCAGCAGTAGCACATCATTTCTGGTCTTCAAACCATGATATCACTCCAAACATAAAACTCTTAAAACCGATCAACAACAGCAATGAATTGGACATCTGGGAAAAAATACATATTGTCAAACACAGGAATCACCTAATGAATTTCGAACTGCCGCCACCCAACAGCCTTTGGAGGTTCATCAGCCCAGCACCAGAGAACACCACAAACCACACACATCCCCCAGACGATGACCGGCAAAAATCAGTTGAGAGAAAATGCTGACGATGGGAACAAGCCGTCTCCCGAAACGCGTTCAAGTAAGAATGTTATAGTGATGTAGTGTAACAACCCTCAACTCTCTATTTTAAACCAAACTTGGTATTGAAGTTCAGAGTCTTCCAAATATGTAACACAATTTCCAAGAAAATTCCCTTTATATGGATCATTTTTCCAAATTTTTTATTTTCTCAAAAGTGGCTCTTAACAATGTTTATTAAAATACTGTATATTTAGGACATTTACATGACAAAGAACATATTGGAAAGGTAAACAGGGATTTGAACCACGGATCTTTGGCTTTCCATGCCATTGCTCTAACCACTTGAGCTACCATGGCAACATGTGGTATGACATTAAATTCCCCAAATGACTCACATTTTACTTAGTAAACTTCTAGGCATTCTCAGATTCATTTTAAGATTGAAATATCCAAATGGCAATGTAGAAACTTGTAAAGTTGTAGATCCTGTTTAAAACACACAATTGTTTTTAACTTTTTTGTGTCATTAGCCACAATTATGTAGTAGGTAGAGAAAGTATTTGCATTCCAATCAAATATTTAATACCAAGTTTACTAGAAATGCCTGTTTTGAGAACCCCTGAATAAAAAGGCAATGTACACATGTGCATTTTTTTCTTGAATAAAATCCTCTCACCCCGAACTACCCTTTACATGAAAATTGTTTGTTGTTTTTTGTTTTCTCAAAAATTGCTCATATGAATAAGATATTTGCATGGCAAAATATATTTCTTTAATTTTCTGTGAATAGCCTGTTAAGTCCTCTTCATTTTGAATGACTTTTGTATAATTGGTAAACAATAAGAGACAGACAGAATGTTACTACCCCCAAAAAATTGTAGATGGAGGGGTTAACCAAACCATTTCTGAGATATTCTTTGTTGTTGGTTTGAATTTTCAAATTCTTCTACTTTATTCAAGTGATAAGTCACTATTTGTTTTTTGGCATGGTCATTAAAAGAATGTCAAATTTCAAAGCCATCACATAATGATCTATGCTTTTAAAAATCTGCTAGCCTACTATGTCCTTATACCTACGATGAAATATGTAAATATGCAATGAAAGCTTAACAAGATTAACAAGAAGTATACAGAAGAATAAGCTTTCTTAAGGATAGTTTGTAGAAGAGTGAGTAGAGAAAGTAACATGAATGTGATACCAGATTTTTATTTTACTGCATACTTTTTGTTTCTTTATTAAACATTTGTGCTATTTCAACTTAAAAAAAAATCTGATGTCTTACACTCACATGAATTTCTCTACTCTAGTACAAACTATTTTTACAAACTCTTATTCTCCATCTATTTCATATTAATCGAGATAAACATTTGCAGAAACGATCTTTTGACATGCAAAGAGAATTACATTTTACACATAGCGACCAGTTGTAAAAATATTTGACTATCGCTTAAGGCGTACTATGTTCCCCTTGTTTTGTATTTGCAAGGGCAATATAGAAATACAGAAGCCTTTAAGCATAAACATATCTCTTAATAGCTGGTTGCTATGTGCAGTACCATTCTCTTTGCATATCCAAGACAAAAAAATGAATAATGAATTCCCATTTGAGAACATAAGTATTGAAAATTTAAGGGAATAACAAGCAATATCTCGAAAATGGTTCACCTAACAAAAAGAATGTATGACATAAATTGTGTATTTTAACGCAATCTACATTTTTTGTGTAGTAAAATTTTGTCTATCTCTTACGGTTTACCAGTTATACAAAAGTCGTTCACAATGAAGAACACTTTTGGAGACATTCCCAGAAAATTTGAGATATACATTTTGTTTGTCATGAAAATATCTTAATCAAAATAGTTAGATCCATTTTTGAGAAAATTAAAATTTTCGAAAAATGTTCCATGTAAAGGGTAATCTGGGATGGGGGGATTTTCTTGAAAACCTTCGTGTCGCATCTCTGGAAGATACTGAACCTAAATACCAAGTTTGGTGTTTATCCGACTGTTCGTTTCTGAGTTATACTGTTCACAGACACACACACACATGGACATGTTTCCAAAAATGCATTTTTTTGGATTCAGGGGGTCTCAAAACATATATTTCCGGTGAACTCTCAGTATCGAATTTTCGGATGGAATACAATACTTCCCCTACTTACTGTACGTAGTAGAGAAAAAATAGGCAATCATGCTTGTAAGTTAATAATATTTATTGAAGCTGAAACCTTTTCTGTGATGCAGAATGTAAAAGAAATCATATCCAAGTTTAATTGATATAAATTGCATTACAAATGGCTGTCTGATAAGGTATTAGATGGTAATCAGCTTTAAATGAGTTTCGTTATGTTTATAATACAGTAAGAGCTAAAAGCCAAAAAATTGTAGGTCTTTTGTTGTTTTTGCAGTATACCTACATTTCACTTAAATTTTGATCACTGACTGCAAAGGATTTGCTCACATTTGCAAATAAACTCCACTTATGCAGATAAAGCAATGTTATCAGCTTACCAGCAATATGCATCATACATCAGAGTTGAAACATATAAATGATGCTAAGATTTAAGCTAATCAGAATTTAAGCATAATTAATAGAATTCATTATTTGTGTTACAGGTGAAAGTTTATCAGTGCGTGAAGGATTGAGTCTTCCAGAGCAAGGAATTTGTCAACGATGTGGCTTCGTGTCTAGTCAGCAAATCTGCAAGGCCTGTATTTTACTGGAAGGCTTAAACAAAGGATTGCCCCGTCTTGGTATAGATAAAACAAGCAAAACCAATAGAGCACTGGCACAGCTGAAAAGTAAAAAGTTGACTGTTGATTTTTGAGTTGGGATTGGGCAAGTTATAACTTGTACACTGTTTTTATTGACGAATGCAGATGTGAATTTGTATCCACTAAGATCCACATCCAAAAAACAACCTCTCTCAAGAGCCTTCTCTTAAAACTTAAAACACTTCATTTGTTTAACATGCAGTTAACATGTTTGTGTTTAGTACAGTGGAATCTCAGTATAAAGTACGTTTAAAAGTCATAAGATTTATACTTTATTCTGAAAAGTATGTTATACTCAAAAGTGATTTAACAAATACAAAAATTCATTAGAATCCGATGGCTTAAACTTGACAGATTTACAAAATGCAAAGAACATTATAAAGCATAGTTACGCACCTTTAATTCTATCATTGCAGCCCTATTGAAGTTCTTGTAAAAAAATCTGATGTGTTACACTCACATGACTTTCTCTACTCTTGTACAAACTATTTTTACAAACGCATATTCCCCATATGCTTCGTGTTAATCTTATTGCTAATTTTCTTGTAGGTGCAAGGGGAAGTATTTAAGCGATAGTCAAATCTTTTAAGAGTTGGTTGCTATGTGGCGCATTCCATTCTCTTTGTATGTCCAGGACATAAAAAACGAATTCCCATTTGAGAAAAAGTATAAGTATTGGAAAATTTAAGGGGATAATAAGCAATATCTCGAAAATGGTTCACTCAACAACAAAAATGTATATGACATAAATTGTGTATTTTAATGCGATGTACATTTTTTGTATAGTAAAATTTTGTCTATTTCTTATGGTTTACCAGTTATGCAAAAGTCGTTCACAATGAATAATACTTTTGGAGACATTCCCAGAAAATTCAACATATACATTTCATTTGTCATGAAAAATCTTAAACATATGATATTTTAATCAAAATCTTAGAGCCATTTTTCAGAAAATTAAAATTTTGGAAAAATGTTCCATGTAAAGTGTAATCTGGGGTGGGGGGATTTTCTTGAAAACCGTCGTGTCGCATCTCTGGAAGATACTGAACCTAAATACCAAGTTTGGTGTTTATCCGACTGTTCGTTTCTGAGTTATGCTGTTCACAGACACACACACACACACATGGACATGTTTCCAAAAATGTTTTTTTTTTTTGGATTCAGGGGGTCTCAAAACATATATTTTCAGTGAAATTTCAGTATCGAATTTTTGGGTGAAATGCAATACTTCCCCCAATTACTATACGTAGTAGGGAAAGTAAAAGAAAACAAAAACACCACACACACCAGATCACAGATGACATTTTCCATTTTACATACAGGTCTTGAAGAAATTGACTTTGGTTTGTTTTGACTTTTTCAACAAGTTCTCTTCCACAATCTGTTCAGTTCACTAAGCGACTTCAGAATATTATCAACTTTCTGGCACCTTGTCAGTTTTCTCCACATATCACCTTAACTGCTGTATGTGCTTCACTGCATCAATGGAAGAGACACTTTCAACTGCAGTTTCAACTTCTTCCTCTGCATTGTCATCACTGTCGTCTTGAAGGGCTGCTACAATCAAAGATTCCGCTATTTCGTTCTCTGTAAGGATGTGTTGTCTCTGCTTTAGCGACATACTTTTCAAAGGTTAACGAGGATGGCACATCCAGTTCCTTTGTAACTTCTTCCCACAACTCGCAAGAGACTTCAGTGACACCTGGTGCTTTAACTGGTTGAAAATTCAGAATGCCAGCTTTTCCCCAACCATTCACAACTGTAGTTGCTTTCACATTCCACCAGGGTATCATCTGGATACCCTGCAGAATATTGATGTTGGTAGGCACCTTAAGTTTTATGTTGATAAGCACACTTTGCACCAGATGTTTGCAAAAGTGCACTTTGACACTCTGGATGATTCCATGGTCTAGTGGCTGTAACATCGATGTGCAATTGGCAGGTACGAATTCAAGCTTGATATTTTCTAACCTGCAGTCCACTTTATGCGCAGAGCAGTTGTCTATGATGAGAATTTTCTTCTCGTCTCTGCCCATCTCTTTATTTATCTCAATGAGCCAGTCTGTGAACAGACCTTTTGTCATCCATGCTTTGCTGTTGGGCTTATAATTCACAGGCAGAGATGCAACACCTTTAAAACATATTGGCTTAGCAAAGTGGCCTGTTATGAATGGCTACATCTTCCTTGTATTTGTGGCATTGCAACAGAATAATGCTGTCAGTTTCTGTTTTGACTGCTTACCACCAAAATAGGTCTCACCCTTAGCCTTGTTTTATTTGGCAGCATTTTATAGAAAAAAAATGCAGTTTCATCTGCATTGAAAATGTCTTTTGGCTTGTAATTCACATGACATCCTTTAAATGTTTCTTTCCATTCCCGAGCAGCTTCTACATCTACATCTCTTGCTTCTCCACTGACGGTTTTCCAGGAAATGTCATACCTCTCCTGAAAATGAAAAAGCCAACCAGTGCTTGCTTGGAAGTCTTTGATGTCCAATAGCATTGCATACTCCTTCGCTTTTGCTGGGAGCATTGGTCCAGAAACTGTTACACCTTTGAACCATGTGTCCACTGCTGCTTTCACTTGATGGAAATCACCAACACGAATCTTTCTGTTGGAGCAGAACGATGATCTTTCGTACACCTGAAGTACTTTCTCTTTGTCATCGAGTTCTGTCGAAAGAGTGTGGGTTTGATGTTATGTACATGCGCTACTTCATTCTGTTTTCTACCTTCTTTATCAGCTAACATTTCTGTTCTATGGAAAACTGCTTCCGTTTCTTTGCCTCCATTATGTTGTCAAAGTTAACAAATTCTTTCATCAATAATCAACAAAAATACAAGATGCAAAATTTAACTAACAAAAATAAAAAATACAAGCTCGAATAACTATCTTCCTCACAAATATGCAAGAGTGAAAGATTCCACATCTAATCTTATTATAGAGACTATGCTCTGCAAGTTACCCTGTAGTCTCGGACCTCCTTGCACTTGGATGTACACCCAAGTGCATATGTCATCCTGAACAAACAGCATCTCGCCAAAGGCCTTAAAGGTGATGACTTAGACTTTATATTGGAAGCCAGAGGGAAAATGATGCAGATCAATTAATCCCCAGTGCCATTGGTGAACAACAACAAATATGCAAGACACAGACTTATCTTCCTGTGTTTAACAATGAAAACTATGTGAAAATAAAACCTTCAATTCAAACGAAAGTGTATTTGGGTTTAACCAGAGCTTTCTTTATGGTTTAACCAATACTGTATCACTGCGCTAAAATATCAGGTTGCCAGCCTTAGAAAGTGGCTATGCATTTGTTGGTACTCCTAATAGATTTGCTCAGAGAACAAAGAGCTTAACACGGCAGATACTGCACAGCCCATTCCGGTCAACAGTTTGAAATTGAAGCAGAACTGTAGCAATGCACCATATGTAATGACATTTTTGTTCAAGAATAGATGAAGTAACACTATCAAAGAAAACATTTAATAAAAGTTGTGTACGTAATTTTGAAATGTTCATAATTAACATATACGTAAAAATGAAAGTTCTTTGCATTCATTATATTGCATGGGATTTATGCGGGAGATTTAAAATCTATACATAAAAGTGAAATATATGCTATCATGAGTATGTTATTTTAAGATTTCAATGTAGCAAATAACTTTGGTTGCTGTATGTAGTCTGCTTTTTACAAATATAAAGCTTTTATATCACATTTATATAATTGGGTGGTCATTTAAATTTCCGAATATCTGTTCTCACTCAGATCTGCTAGGAATTTTATTTTTATTTCATGGAAAAATATTAATATTTCCATTATTTATGGAGGTGCTTTTAAGAATGCAAACCACAGTAAAGTATTAAATGACTATACTGCTCTAAGAAGTGTCTACCTACAAAATGCTAAAAGACATTTCAATATGAGCAAAAGTTAGCATTTTGCATTCTTGTAACTTCAGTGTGACTTAAGAAATGAGTCCATTCTGATAGGGCAACCACCAAATGGTGAGTGCTTCAAGGAATTTTTAAGGCACTGGCGCCTTCCACTATTTAACTACCTCCATTCCCTGCATGCTTTATTAAGAAACTGTTTCAAAGCTTGCACAGTAAGCTAGTTTGCACACGTGTGTTTTGCTTGTGGCCTGTTCAATGAGTTTTTAGTTCTAGTCTTAAATAATAATCCCATGGTGCTACAGCCCATTTGGGGCCTGGACCTACCAACCCAACTACCAGTCTCATGCATAGTATGCACAGCAGAGTAGATGATCATTCAACTATATGGGGAGGAGATGTAGCCAGCATCATGATCCTCCAGTTATAATGCCATTTAACTTTACCTTATCACTATTGCAGCTCCTCAATTTCCGTAGATGCTGAGTGGGCACTGGTCCTATAATCAAGACTTAAAATCCATTGGGTGGGTTCAAACTCGGGCACATTCTGTAGCCCATTGTGCTATGGTACAAGTCTGTCTTAAATATGTTGCAAATAATATGGATCACCATGTGTTTATCACTGCCTTGTCCAAAATAGAAAGTAAGAGATAAGGGGTTGCTTACAAGCATAAATAAGTATGTGGAGAGAACAGCAACTGCAGGTAAAAACAGTGTAAGGATTCGCAAGGTGAAGAAAAAGGAAAATCTGAGACATCAAAGCTACCATTAGATATTTTAAAGAAAAAAATTCTTCATTAAGGGATGAGTTATCAACAGTATATCGAGAAATAATCAGGAATGGGATTGGATGTGATAATCGATACATACAGAACAAAATTCACTGAGATGCATCATTGTACTCATGTATTTATTTTACAAGTTAAATCAAACTGAAAAATGTTGGCTAGCAAATTAAATTGTTATTATGGTTAAATTATATAATTTGTTTTTCTTATTAAATAAGCCTCAAGAAATAAGCTTGAATATACTTCTGCAATAAATGAACCTAGGCATGGAATATAACTTAACTCCATAGTGAATAAGTAAAATTTAATACCACTGTCCTCAGTTTGCTATGCAAACAGAAACCACCAAAAAAGAGAAAAACTGTATGGTTGTGAGGTAAGTGACGAATAATTATAAAATCATTTAGATGTAACATATATGTATTGTTGTAAACTTTGCACTAATAACCCATGCAGCTAAGGTGTCGAGCACACAGCTATCTATCCATCAGCTTTTATGCATTACTTACAGCCAGAAACTTAACACATATACTATCACATGAATAGCATCACAATAAAAAAAAAGGGGGAGAGGCATTTCCACATTGTATAATATGCAGCGCTGAAGTGGAAAACAAAATGGCATCATATTATTCTCAAAGGTTAATTTTATCTATCTTGACTGGTTAGGCCAGGGAGTTCATTTTAGTTAAACATACATTATTGTATATTTCCATTTGGATTCATAGCTAGCATTTCAGAAATCATTTTGTTACATTGCTTGCAGTTTTGTTACTCGTTCTAACAAGTCACTGTTATACTTTATTATTATTAGATATATAATTAATTGAAATTAATTATACCTTTCACAGACCTTAGCCAGTCTTGGCAACTTATTAATAGAGTCAACTGAAAAATTCAATGTCACAGCCAGGATTTGAACACGGTTCTCCCGCTCTCCTTGCGGTTGCTCTAACCATTGAGCTACTGTGACAACATGCCGATGGGACATTGAATTCCCCAATTGACTCAAGTTGCTTCCCAGAGTGAGATGCCTTGGTGGTCTGTTTGGGAACAAAACTTGAGTCAATTGGGGAATTCAATGTCCCACTGGCATGTTGTCAGCAACCGCAAGGAGAGCGGGAGAACCGTGTTCAAATCCTGGCTGTGACATTGAATTTTTCAGTTGACTCTATTAATAAATCACTATTAGTTTGAACATGCCCATTAAGGAGGTCTGACTGGCAGTACCTTCCAACAAAGGCTGCTGTTGAATACCTGCATGCAGGTATTTCAATCCAAGAAAACTGGAGACTACCATACAGAAATGAAGGATCTTAAGTTCATGGATTTGTCACATACAGCCTTCTAAAGAGTAGTTCCAACTTCATCACTGTTTTGGGCAATGGTTAGTACCAGTCTGAGCAATTAGAAAATATGCCTACAAGGCACGCACATAGCTTGTCTGGGAAAAAAAATGGGGAAATGAAACATTCTTATTGACATCATTTAAAGAAAACAACTGACTGGGATAGTGGCAAGGCAGAAACTTGATCTTAAAGGCATCTAGCTTTCCTTTACCATGCCCATTTAAAGTACATTTTTTTGACAGATTCTGGTCAGCTGTATTAAGAGGAAAAGGATGCAATATTCAAAACTTCACAAAGCACAACATTCCCCATTGAAAAGTGTATGTCAATGTAAAGTGTTTTCATGAAACTCAACTTCTCCATTCCTTAAATTTTCACAAAACTCAACATATCCTATAATTCAACAGTCCTTATCTTACTTCCCCAAACTGCATTATTTTACAACAATGAAGGTTTGAATATATCTATACCTAGTAGGAGCATAAATATTGTTACAACTCTTCTTCCTCTTCCTGCGGATCCTGAACCTCTTGCCATCTGGTGTTGGGGGCACAAAGTTTTAACACAGTGCTCACAGGCGGGATTTCAAAATTAATGACGCTGTTGCCATTTTTGATGATGTGTATTTTTTCCCAGATGTTTTAACAACTTTATACTTTGGCCAATGTTGTGGTTTTCTGTCCAAAATTGGTCTGATACAGCAGATTTCTCTATTTGTTTTAGTTTTATATTCCTTAAGTCTGGTTTCTAAGTTTCTTTTAGTTTTTCCTATGTAGTATTTCTCACATTCATTACAACTAATCCAGATTTTAATGTGTTTGGAATGGTATTTTTGAGAGGTGTGTTTAGCAAGTTTTTCAAGCTGATTTTGTTCTGTAGAGCTAGTCTTATGTTAAATTTGTTGAAGATTCGTTCAAATTTTCTAAAGGCCCAAGGGTGGTATGTGAATTTCTTGTATTTCCAATTTGTGTTTGAGAGAGGTGTTAAGAGTGGTGGAATGTGAAATTGCCTCGAGTTTTTTGTTCTTCATAAAATGAAGTTGGGAACATTGCTGTGCAACCAGCTCTTAGTGACCTGTTGATGTGCAGGGGCTGTGTCCTGTTGAAATGTTCAATTTGATCAAGTACTGTTTCTTTGTACACTTTTGCTGACATTTTGACACTCTTTTCACATAAATGTATGGGTATTATACCATTGTAAACCCACCATATCATAAGACAGTGGATGATCCATTGTTGTATTCTTGGTCATTTTGTCGGTTAAAGCACTGTTCCATATCAAATAGCTTCTCATTGGTGAAAAGAATTGTCTTATGTTGACCATTAACATAATGCTTTAAGAGTTTCTTCGATTTCTGATTCCTGTTTTTCTTTTTAAATTCAGGAGTGAGAAAGTGCCCAGTCCATCTATGATATGCCTTCTTCCAGGTCATCCCCGAGAACTTGTTTCATGCTGTGTCAGTTCACGGGCAAGGATTTTTTGCTTTCGTACAGGATTTTGATGCATTCCGGCCGCCACTGCTCTAATGAACTCTGGTGTCTAACTGTCCTTGGACAGCCACTTCTTAGCCTGTCAGCAGTGTTTGGGCTCCATTGCATCGACTGATAGCATGATAGACAAACAGTTTACTTATTCCAAGCTTTTTCAAGTGTTGAAAATTTGTCCATTCCTACTTTATATGTACGTATATATTTATTTCCATAATGCTATACAAAATTCTTACAAATTTTAATACATTACTTTGATCTACTTAGCTGATGATGAAAACAAGGTGTCTTCAAAACACGTTCAAGGTAATTAACTTGTAAGAGTGTGTTGCCACATGAATTTTATTAATATTTTAATTACTTCACTGTGTTTCCCATTACTTTGAGTTGCTATTTTTTCTTTCTTTGGTCCATCATGCATTTTAACACCGTGGTTATTTATGCATGGTGGGTCATAACAAATTCATATTGCTTTATTTTTCTAAACCATTTTTCTCTTACTCTCCGCAGTATATTCTCCTATTCTTTTTATATGCCTCTCCTTTTGTATTTTCACTATCCTAACTTTTAATACTTCTTTGTTAACATTCTCCCATTCTTTAGGTAAAAACTGATCTCTCCACAACCGCGGGTGCAGTTGTGACGAGAAGTATGGCTCAAAAAACAAGGCAAAAGAGCATCCAAAGGGAGGAAAACTATAAAAAAGAAAGTGACATGGTGAAGTATAGTGAAAATTATTGCTGGGAAAGTGAAGGTGTGCATCGAAATTATATAGAAGCTGAGAAAAGTGCTATGACAAATAATGGAAGAACGGCACTCAAATCACGGGAAGAGGAAACAATAGCGACGTTACATTTGGTAATAGAAATGTTGAACAAGGATCTCAAAAAAGCAGCCGATGAAATAACGCAGTTGAAACAAGAAAAACAGGAATTAAAAGTAAAGATAATTCATATTGCGCAGTAACAAAAAGGATCCGGAATGTGGAGCGACTAGGCTTGCAAAGCATCGAAATCTCAAATCGCTTTGAAGTATTAAGAAACCAGGAAAATGAAACCAAAACAGAAGCAATAAGTACCCAAACGCAAAGATTTGTAAAATCAACATACAAGATAATTAATAAACCGAAAAAATGGAAGAAACTATACAAAAAGGAAAGAATAAGGAAGAGAAGAAAAAAGATAAAGCTGCATTTAACCGGAATGGTGTTATAGTGGATGCTGTAAAGGAGAGCAATTTGTTGGCATTCATTGAATCTGCAAAAGAAGATCTAAGCAGCGAAAAGAAGAAAGAGGATAATGAAGTTCTAAACCCTACTGGAGCCCGAGTGATATGTCGACAGCAGCTTCAAAAGTGCTAGTACTCGGTGACTCAATGATTGCAAACGTAACAGTTAAGAATGCAGACAAAAGAGTGTTTAGGGGCATAAAAGCTGCTCAATTATGCTCTGTAATGATACATGTGGGTACTAATGACTTAAGAGGGGCAAAGAGACCAGAAGAAGTTATGGGTGATGTGTACAGTGCTATAAGAACTGCAAAGGAAAGGTTTCCAAAAGCAGTTATTTCTGTAAATAGTATAATTAAAAGGCGAGATGTAAGTCAGGATTTCATCCAAAGTGTGAATGAAAATATTAGATGGGCTTGTGAATCCTTGAAAGCATTATATGTAGATGTAGATAAATACTTAGACCAGACTTGCTTAGGAAGGGATGGGTTACACCTTAATAGAAAAGGTACATGGAGGTTAGGTCAGGTTCTGAACAAAGTTGTAAATGTTGTAACAAGACACAAAGTGCAGGAAAACTAAGTGCAGTAACAGTTGGTGACTCAGACAATAAAACGAAAACAATTTTGGGTAATGAAAACACAACGGCATCAATAGAAAAAAATCAATTTGACCAGGCTGCTGATTGGCTTTTGCACCTCAATATTCAAGGCATATTGTCTAAAATAGATGAATTTAGTTTATTTATAGAAGGATTAGAGTTACACTTAGCAGTAATATGTTTAAATGAGCACTGGCTTGGACAAGAAGAAACTGTAACTTTAAATAAAATAAAGGGGTTTTCCCTAGCAGACTATTATACTAGGAGGGAATCGGCACGAGGTGGATCTTGTATTCTAGTTCATGACCACCTGTTACCATATACTAAAATCAGGCATGATCTAAAAGCCTTAAGCACTGAAAAAAGTTTCGAATTGTCAGCAGTGAATATCGATTGTTTGAACACCTTGGTAATCTCTATATACAGGGTACCCTACTATCACACACTAAAAATATTCCTTACCAAATTAGAATGTCTGTTTAATAAAATACAAAATAATAAAAAAACAAAAAGTCATTATAGCCATGGACTGCAATATTGATCTGTTCAACGCAAATTCAAGCACAATTGCTAATGACGAGTATCATGGCAATCACATTCATAACTTGTACACCAGTATAGTACAGAGTTATGGGTTTCAATTCACACATAAGTATCCAACCAGGATTACAAAATTCTCTACTACATGTATTGACCACATATTAACCAACAAAACGTATGAAGATGGAGAATGTATAGTGCAAGAAACGGGTCTCTCTGATCACAAAGCAGTATATACAAAGATGCCAGTCAAACACAAAACAAACAAAGTAAAAAAAGCAATTTCTAGGCGTCTCTACAGCACAGAAACCATTGCAAAATTCAAAGATAAATTACGTAACACAAATTGGTCATTTAACCTCACAGATACTGTCGACACCAATTATAATAATTTCCTCAGGGAATTACTAAATAGTTATAATGAAATGTTTCACAATCAACTAAAAAATATTCACTAGATTGGTGCACTCAAGGCATAAGAATATCCAGTGCCCGCAAAAGATTTCTGCATAAATTGTATAAACTACTACCAACACAAACTTTATCCAGTATTACAAAACATACTGTAAAATTTATAAACACGTAATTAAAAAGGCGAAACAGCTAGCCATAGATAAGTTTATTAAAAATGCTGAAAATAAATGCAAGGCAACATGGAGTGTAATAAAAGGGGAACTGGGATTAAGTAACACCAAAAATGATAAACTCAATGTTGTAGATAATGTAACTGCGGAAGCATTAAATAATTATTTTGTGGATATAGCTATGCATACTCGTGAGGAATTTCCATCTGTCCAAGACTATAATTTTGCACTCTTAAAAAATGGCTGTAGGCTGCAAACACCTCTGTTCAATTTTTCTAGTGTTTCACCGGATGTAATAATAAATGTAATAACAAAGTTAAAAGGGAAAACCTCAAACGGTTGGGATGAATTACCCCCGTTCCTTATAAAGGAAATAAAACATGAAATAAGTGTGCCACTCAGCAAAATAATTAATCAATCTTTATCCATGGGTCTCTTTCCGGAAAGAATGAAGTATGCGGTGGTGAAACCTGTATATAAAGGTGGAAATACTGAACCAAAAAATTTTCGGCCAATTTCGATTCTCCCAACATTTGCAATCATATTTGAAAAAATTGTTCATTCTCAACTTATTACTTACTTAGAACACTACTCCAAATTAAATAATTCTCAACATGGCTTTAGAGCTAACTATTCAACAATAACTGCATTAACAAATCTAGTAAATGATGTCTCACAAATGATAGATGAGAAACAACATACTGCAGTACTTATATGTGATAATTCCAAAGCTTTCGACTGCGTGAGTCATGACATATTATTGAATAAATTGGAATTTTATGGCATAAAGAATACTGCATTAGTCTGGTTTAAAAACTATTTAAAAAACCGGAAACAGAGGGTCATTCTGAATAATTCAACAAGAACGGTCCAATCTAACTGGAAAGGAATAACCACTGGTGTACCACAAGGAAGCGTGTTAGGCCCCCTATTATATATAATATACACCAATGATCTCCCAAATTGCATTAATTCTAAAACAGTCATGTATGCAGATGATACGTCCATCCTATTGAAAGGCATAAACAATGGACATCTTCTACAAAATGCAACAGTAACCTTAACTCAGTTAAAGAAATGGTTCAGCAGCAATGGCTTAAAATTAAACACTTCAAAAACATGTTTTATGCATCTCTGCAATCGAGACAAAGGGATGGCTTATAACCTACCAATCAACCAGACAGACACTGCAAAAATATTAGGAGTGTATCTAAATAAACAATTAAAATGGGACGATCATATTCATTACATTAACAAAAAATTAAACATAGCTTGCTTCAACATGCGTTGCATAGCCCAGGTTACTAACTTAGAAACTAGAAAAATTGTTTATTTTAGTTATTTTCACTCTATAATGACATATGGAATCATACTCTGGGGTAACGCAGTGGGATGGAACACCATTTTCAAATGCCAAAAAAGAATCGTACGTATAATGTCTCAAGTTGGATCAAAAGAACCATGTAGAAAGCTATTTAAAAAGCTTAAAATACTAACACTACCATCTCAATATTTATATGAATTAAACAAATATATCCATACTAATTATGATAACTTGCACAACTTACAATATCAACATAATTATGGAACCAGAACAAAAAACAATTTAAAACCATCCATGCATAGGCTTAAACTGTATGAAAATAGCCCACTTTATGCAGGTGTAAAAGCGTATAACAAACTTCCAAACCAAATTAAAGCCATAAAGGACCAAGGTTTATTTAACAGGACATTGAAAAGCTTCTTAATAGATAAGGCTTAGTATTCAGTAACTGAATACATAACCATGTAAATAGTAGAATGTAACAATAGAATTAGTTTTATAAATAGTACTCTCTAAGGTTTGTAATGTTTATTTAATTAATGTATTTATTATACTTGACGAGTCACCTGTTTACTGAGCTTTGCTCATCTGATATGTAAGCGTTTTGTGACAATAAAGCATCTTATCTTATCTTATCATTCAATTTATAATGCAAATCATTATCTGCCTCTCCACAAAGAGGACATCTATCCAAATTCGCTCCCTTCCTATCTCCCCTTAGCCTATGTGCACTTAATCTAGACCAGGCCCACCCTTCTCTCACTAACCTATTACCTACATCCACATACTTCTCCTTTCCCCAGTCCACCTTTAATTGTCTATATAGTTCCAAACTTTTCTTTCCTTCCAGACTTTGAAATAATTCTTGTTTCTCTATATCTTCTACTCTGTTCCTCACTTCTTTCCAGAAACCTTTAACTAACCCCTCTCTCTCCTCCCATAAGTTACCCATTCCTATTTCCTGTGAAATTCTCCTTATTCCTTGAGACCAGTTCATCCCATCTTTGGATTTTTCTTGTATTAATAAACATTGCTTCAAGATATTATGCTCGTCCAATGATTTCAATCTATGCCAATAATTAAGTATCCTTTCTACTAGAGCAATAACAGCTATTCAATTTTCTTTTTTGCCCCATTCTATAATTGCAACCCACACTAGCACTGGCGGTTGGAAGACTGAATGCAGGAAGCACAGGCCTCCATTAATGTGCTTCTTTTCACTTGCCTGTGTAAACACTAGGCACAGGGACTTGCAAAGTTGGATAACAATATTTATGCTCCTACTAGGTTTATTATTGTTCTCTGGAATTATTCAATATAAATCTGCTACTGTAACTTAACACGGCTTCCTTCGGAAGGGAAGTAAAGCCGGTGGTCCCGTGTCGTAGATTTACGACAACGACACGTAAAAGAACTTCAAGCCTGATAAAGAGGTCTCTGAGCAAAATTACCTGTGTTTCACGCCCAATATAGAATGGGACGCTAAGAACCATAGTAGTTAAAGAGCGTCCATAAATAAAACGCAATTTCATTTCAAGAGTAGCAGAAGACTAAGTCAGTCTAAGAGTAAACATATACAGTAATTGTTTCTAGGAATGACTACATTAATGCATACAATAATCATTTAGAAAAGAGTAAATATGCTGCAAGTTCTTTGTGCTTAAATGGTGTAATTAATTGACAAGGCAGTTTATGCAGAAATAATACAAAAGTGGAACAGGATAATTTCCGGCTAAGGTATATGAAAGTTGATTTACCTAAACGGCATACAGAAAAGGACTTCAAAAGCTAGAACAATGTGTCATCTGTGTTTGCTTCATATTTCATAAGAGGTGAAAATGGAGATTTCCCAGTATGTGTTGCTACGTTTAGAAAAGTGACAGGTGCATTACTGATGATTATTAGGTTGTATGTTTGTAATCGCTTATTTATTACTTACTGAATACCTGCACTGTAAGTAGTAAACAATATCTTTTTAAGTGTGTTTCTGGAGATAGATTAGGGCATATTGCTAAAAGACAAAACTGGAATATCTTGCATCTAAGGAAAACTGAAGAGGGCAAGTCCCTCTTTACGAGAGGAAAGAAGAGCAGACTCAATGCATTAAAAGATATAGGATGGATTATGATGAACCATTGCACTGAAGTGCATAACAAATACTGAGCAAAACATTTGCTTAATTATATAGAAAATTTGAGTCAGAATTGGATCATTTACATGTTTTACAATTTGACCGGTTTCAGGAGCTAATTGCTCCCATCATCGGAAGTGGCCGACTGGTTCCTCATGGTGTTGTGCCATATGCATCTGTGTGTGTGGAATCTGGTGTAGTGGTGAAACACCATAGTAGGTTCAGTTGCAGCAATTCAAAATTCGTCACATGGTGTTTATGTTCTGTGATTAATAACTTTTCCCAAGTATCTAACTTTGCAGTGTTGTGATTTGCTGTCCAAAAGTGATGTGCAACTGCAGATTTGTCCATTTGTTGTCTCTCATATGTTATTTTAATCTGGTCTCTAAATTTCTTTTTGTTTTACCTACTGTCCATTCCAAACCAGAGTGCCTTTCACTGAAAACAAACATTTGTATTATCCGCGCGAAAGTAGTTCGCAATCCCCGCTCCTAATATCGAAATCAGAACTACTCTCCAAAATAATGGCAAGTTTATCCACAATTCCACAGCACTGTCGCACTTAAAACAAGTTCCCACATTTTATCCTCTTCTATGTTCTATTACATCTGTTTATATTCCCTGCACGCTTTGGTTACACTTCTCACTGAAACGTCTGTAAAATCGGACATTAGTTTCGTAATATGCACTAATACAAGTGTCAGGTATTTTTCTAATGAGTTGAATATATTAAGTATTGTTTGTCGCTTTTGTGTTTGAACAGTTTATTCGCACCACACGCACCTTCGTCTGCCATGAGCATTCAAATACCAACTGACTAAATCACAAGATTTGACCTGAGCTGAGCATACATGTGCTAGCGTATTATGAATGACTTTGCTTATCATATTTCCTGTGTTATGCAAAGTGTTTATTCAGTACTCAGATAGCATCTCTGGGAATTCACTGCTGCATTTCTTGTATATGTAAGAGAGTGGCAGTCATGCATGCGGTTGGTATTAACAAGCAAAATACTCTCGGCGTTAGCGCAACAGCAGATAAAAATCATATTTTGTAATCTCCTAACAGTTGGTATATATCCATTACCTTTAGTCATGAGTTCTTATGATAACCGCAAATAAAATGTGCAGTTCTATACTTTTCCTGTCCTAATATTTCATGATACAATACATGTATTAAGGAACTATTTACCTTGGCGTAAGAGTGTGTTCTTGGGTTCGTGACAAGCAGAAGCACGTGCTTTTGTTTACATCAGAGGGAACTCTGGTTTGGAATGGACAGTATGTATATTTGGTCACATTCTGGGCAATTAATTTGATAGATTCCTGCTTTTTTGTTCTGAGGTATTTGGGGTGGCGTGCACCAACCTAGAGTAAGCTCCACTTCTGTAGCAAACTACTATTAAATGCAACACTCAGCGACTTCCGTACGAGAGTAAACAACTTTCGAAGTCTTTTACTCCTTTCATATACTCCCACAGTAAATTATTACAGAAGTAAATGTCGGAGAGCATCATCCTGTAGTATATTACTACAGAAGTAAAAACAGCACAAATGTAGGTTAGAATTTACTCTTGCTACCTGGATGGAGTAACTCATCTGTCGATTGAACTACAATATTGCATTGTATTTGGAGGAATATATTTCTACGTAGTCATAGATTACCTAGATTATATAGATGATCTTGACAAAGAAAACAACCAGAATGCGATAATGCGTGTAGTATGCTAAAGGTGGGATCCATATGATACTTATACAGAGAACGAGTTCAAGGAACGTTTCAGAAAAGAATCCTTTACATTCCTCTTAAACCTACTTGGAGAACACTTACAACAAAATTCAGACAGAAATTCAGCTGTATCGCCTAAGTTGCAATTGCAATGTGCCCTGCGAGTGTTTCGTACCGAAACATTTCAGATAGTTGCAGGCGATCTTATAAACATTCACAATACGACTGCTGGTCATATCTTTCATCGCGTTGTTAGAGCGTTTTTAAGGTTAAGAACAAGGTACATATATATGCCCACAAGTGATGATGAGTGTTTAGAAAATAAAAGGCAATTCTTTGCTTCCGCAAGTTTCCCTTTTTTTTTCTCTCTGTATTATTTGATTTTGTAGTGAAAATAAGCTGTTATTTGACGGAGAAATAAAATGGTAGTTGAGAGTTTTCAACATTTAGGTCTTAATTCCGCATTTTCGGCTTACATTTTACTTCACGAATTTATTTCTCCAAGTCACATGCCGATGAAAGTGTGTGATGTATACACAAAAATGCTCTACCCAATTCATGAAAGATAATTTTGAAAACCACATACAATAAAGTTGAATGTTGGTATATTTTTCAGTAATTTATAAAACTGAAAATGAACAATCTGAAAAACCGCCAAAACACGAAAACTGTCTTACCATTTAATTTTTATGTCCAAAAAATTAACTTTTCCTCCATTAATTTGGCTGCTAGAATTTATTGAAGTGCAGACGAGAATACCTGCTTGAGGGGTGTATAATATTTTTGCAAGATTTTGCACAGGGTTTAAAAGAAGCCATTTTATTCTTTTGATGAACTATTTATTCAAATATTGAAATATCCATTTACTGCTTTTGTCATTTTTTTAAAATTAAAGTTTTTGTGCAGCAGTATGCAAGTACTTTATTATTATATGTAGATTCTATATGCAAGTTCAGGGTTTGTACTGTGTTTAACAATTGTACCAACATTTGTAATGGGAAGTCTATTGTATACAAAAATACTGTAATATTCCATTATATTCGTTTAGCACCAAGAATACAAACAATTTCAGATTACAAACACATTCATTATATACTTTTTACATTCATATAGCACCGACGATGCAATCACTTTTAGGTTAAATATATTCTGTTATATAGTTCGTACATTCGTATAGCACCATGAATGCAACAACTTGTGGTTAAATATATTCCATTATATAGTTCAGTGCATTCGTAAAGGGTCATTTACAATGAAAATTAAGCATTAACATAACTGAGTAAAACAAACTTAACATGGTGCGTTGTCATGTGTGTTGACAATGCAAACTTAAGCAGCAACCAATCGCAAGTGAGCATTAAACAGCTGGGCTAATATGGCGACCTGCGAAGAAACCAATGACAAAGAGGTTATGTAGATTTATCGAAATTAGCAAGAACTAGTTACCCGGTTAAACCTACAAACAAAACATCACTTACACTCACAATTTCTTTTTTCTGCGATTTTTATATACCCCAGTAATTCATGGTCCGTGAACTAGCACAGAAAAGTGTGTTAGCGAGTCGCCACATGGCAATGGAATTCTGATGGGAGATGGCAAAATGGTCATGTGATGAGAATTGCTTTCTGATTGGCTAGTTTCTTATTTTTGATGTAACTTGAAAGCTTGGATCTTGCAGGCTTCTTAAGTTTACGCAAAATTCAATTTTAATTTTTATGTTTATGTTTACGTAATTAAAAGTGACTGGTTCCATTATAATACATATACTTAAGTTGACGTTATGCTTACACTTAATTTTCATTGAGAATGGGACCTTTGAGGTTAAATTTCTGTAAAATAAGTTTTGCTGACCTAACAAACTTTATAATATCTTGCCTTATCACAGAAGTTATGAATTATGCTTCCGTGTAAAACTGTTCATTCTGACGTTTCAGACAAAATTTCACTCACTTCGCTTGCTTGATACCAGTAAGTGACCAAGTTCACTGTACTTTCTATGGGAATCAAGGATAATTTGTTCCTCAATGAATGCAGTATATCCATTCTCAGAGTATGCGTTTCCTCTTGCATCTCTCTTTCTCGTTGCATGATGGACATTTTCTCTTCATGTTCTTTATGAAGAAAGTTCTGTCTCATCTCATGCAGTTCCTCATGCCGACGGTTTATGTTGCTCTCCTGGCCACTAGATCATTTCCTGTTATTCTCTTTACCTCCAAGATCTGTAATAAATAAAAATGCAGGATCTCATTACTTACATATACCTATCTGTTTAATTTTTTCAGAAGTAATAAAAGTGAGCTAGTTTTTCACTTACCACATTTTGAACTTCCACAAACATTCATGGAGACATCAGGGTTAATATCCACTGAAACATCAAAACTTGGACCCATTTCAGCTTCTAAATCAACAGCAGTACCATTGTATTCTCGTCATTTTCAGCGGAATTAAACATTGCTATATCATCGTCACATACCGAGTTGATTCCTTGGAATACTTGGGGAATTATTTCAATAATTATTTTTTAAATATCACCTACATATGTTGTCTGTGAACCACCACCAGTTTTAAAATTTTCGCGTGTTTCCCTGGCTTTCTGTTTTTTAGCTTTTGCTTTTAAGTCTTTCCAAAGAATTTTAAGTTGGTCTTCGGTATGTTTTCCATCGCTCGCAGCATTAAACTCGTCTGTCATGACTTTCCAGGTATTTCTCTTTTTATCCAGCATCTTTACGTCCATGTTTTTTGCACTCTATACTATCTACATGGATTTTCATAATCTCTACCAGCAAACATTTGTCTCTTTCGCTGATGTTTTTCCCCCTGTTTCCTATCGCACATAACCTTATCCATGATCGCTTCAAATAAATCGTGCAAACAAAACATCTACTCCAGAGTAATGAGCTCTTACTTCCATAGTCGTAACTAAAAGAGTACATTGTAATTGAGCTCTCCAATGTTACTTCTGGAGAAAATTGCTCTCCAAGTAACCTACTTACGTAGTGGGGACTTCTTTAGTAAACGTTACTTCCGAAGCAATTTACTCCAACATGGTGCACGCCACCCTTGGTCCTTTGATTTGTTGCAGAGTAATTTCTCTATACTTCATCTGTTTTGTGGAGCTAGGTAAATGTTATGTTTTTTAAAGATGATGTGGAATTTGTAGCAAGTCCTTGGGTGGAAAATGAACTTCTTGAAAATCATTTTGCTTTTTTTGGGTCCTTAATGTGCTTCTGTTTCTTGAAATGTGCTATTTTTTGGTGAAGCCATTGTTCATGGCTTTACCAAACACCACATCAAATACAAATGGATAAATCTGCAGTTGCAAATCACTTTTGGAGATCAGATCACAACAAATATAATGCTCTTAAAAACAACTAAACACACTGTAGAGTTGGATACTTGGGAAAAGTTATTAATCATAAAACAAACACCATGTGATGAATTTTGAATTGCCACCACCAAACCCACTATGGAGCTTCATCACTACACCAGATTCTACCACACACAGATGCACATGGGACAACACCGCGAGGAACCAGTCAGCCATTTCCAATGACGGGAGCAATTAGCTCCTGAAACTGGTGAAGTTGTAAAACATGTAAGTAATATTAAGTGTTTCAATTCAGACTCAAATTTTCTATATAATTTCAAATTCACATCACTGTTACTAGTTTATTCATATTTTATACTAATTTGCTTAATTGTTTTTAGTTCAGCAATATGTAAGCATTATTATTATTATTATTATTATTATTATTATTATTATTATTATTATTATTATTATTATTATTATTAAACATATAATAATAATTTTGCCAGCTATGTATGAAAATGGTTGAAACATTTTATTATATCCATTTTTTAAATGCACATAAGTTCAGTTTTGTATAAATTCTGATTTTTGTCATTTGTTTTTCCAAATAATTAAGATAACAATAAAAATGTTACTTTCTATTAATACACCTTCAAAAGAGAAACATTGTCAACTTTTTCCAAGAATTACTAAACTTTTAAAGTAGCATTTGTTGAGTTCTGTTAAAATGGTGCAATGGTTATTTTAAGGTAAATTTAATTTGACCCTACAATAACTGTCATAACGTCCTCCAAACAAAACATGACTAATGGCATTTACTTTCCCTCATAATATCAAGCAACTTTTATTAAAAACATTTCTTTCTACAACGCTTAAGTTTGGAGATGTACAGTCACAACTTACAATGGTCCATCCTGTAAATAATCACGTAGGTCATATTGGACGATGAGTGAATGGAGTTTGTGAAATTAGGCTCAAATGAGCACAAGTCCATAGAGCTTAGGATTACCTGGCATTCATCTTGATACTTGATAATGAGATAAGGGAAAGCCCTGTTTTAAAAAAGGAAAACTTATCTGGGTAACTCACCCTAACCAAGATTCAAACTTAGGACCTCATAAATGTGAAGTAGACATACCATGGATGTGGGCTCATGAAGGAATTGATTGTGTACTTTAACTCTGGCTTTAGATCCAGCTGCAATGAAGAAGAGAACAGTGCCAATTCTTCATTGAAATTGAAGTGATGAAGCAAAACACAAGCAAGTTGAAAGAGGAATTGGATTACTTAAAAACCTATCCAAAGTTTATGTTTTCTAAATATAAGTGTGTCATTGACTAATTTTGAAGATTTAGAAGCTAGTAACAGTGATGTGTCATAATTTAAAATAAAGAGAGTTGAGGGTTGTTACACTACATCACTAAAATATTCTTACTTGAACGCGTTTCGGGAGACGGCTTGTTCCCATCGTCAGCATGTTCTCAACTGATGTTTCCGGTCATCGCTCGCCACGCAGCAGTCTTTGAAGGTTCATCAGCCCAGCACCAGAGAACACCACTAGCCACACACATCCCCAGAAACATCAGTTGAGAACATGCTGAGGATGGGAACAAGTCGTCTCCCGAAACGCGTTCAAGTAAGAATATTTTAGTGAAGTAGTGTAACAACCCTCAACTCTCTTTATTTTAAAAAATAAGTGTGTCATTTAATGGAAGATACATGAAAGTTTCTATTTATCATTATTATTATTTTCTTATCCTTTGCAAGAGCTCAGGAATTTATTTCTGTGTATTTGTGATAAACATCTGAATGCTTACATGTACATTAGAAACAATTTACTGCTTAATTTAATATTTTATACAAAAAATGTCATGAACAACTAGAGACTCCAACTTTTCGCAAGAGCTTTTTTTTCCCAAAATTGTCTAAAAATCAACTATGAAAGTGTTTAATCAACTCCTCTTAAATTATATATGTAAATCCATCAATTTTGATTTGCAAGAAACAAAAAATTATTTCTATATTAGGAAATTGTGAAATAATATCATTGGCATCATGTCAGATGTGATTCGTTCATGCTTGAATCATCACAATTCTAATAGTACAATTACAGGTGGGTTAGTTCATTCTGTTCTCAAGTACCAGGAATCCAAATAACATGGTTAGAGAGAGTCTATACGGCTGTAGTGAGGCAAAAATGCTCTATCAAATGGAGATATGGGGTTTGGAGGAAAGGGGTGGAAATATGGATAGGATCCATAGAAACTTTTGCAAACAAATCCTGTGCTTGCCAAGAGCTTTACCAAATGGAGTGGCACAAGCAGAATTAGGAAGAATGGGAACTAGAGGGAAAATTATGGAAAGAGTGTTAAAATATCGGGATAGAATTAGAAAAATTAGATGAACAGAACGTTGTACATCAGTGTTTGGTAGTACAGGAAAGGCTCAACCAAAAAGATATTTGGCTCATCGTTACAAAATGGTTTCTGGAAAGAAAGTAAATTAAGACTGGAAGATATGAAAGACAAGAAATATTAGCAAGTTTCAATTCAAAAAGCTCACTGGGAATATATAGAGAAATGAAAGCAGTCCAGAACACACAATGTTATGTTGACATATGTGATAAAGCAGCAAGAGAAGGCTTTGTTGTCCTCCGTGGTGTAGTGGTTACCATGCTAGCCTCTAGTTCCCGAGGCTGCGGGTTCAAACCCAGCACAGGCCAATGGATTTTTTCGGGCATACCTTAGCATCGCTTCCTTCGGAAGGGAAGCCAGGCCAGTGGTCCCATGTTGTAGATTTGCAGCATGTAAAAGAACCTCAAGCCAGATAAAAGAGACCTCCAAGCGAAATTACCAGTCTTTCACCCCCAATATAGAATGAGACGCTAAGGATCACAGAAGTTAAAGAGCGTCCATAAATAAAAACTCAATTTCAATTTTAACAGAAGGTTTTGCATGGGCTAGAACTGGGGTGGTGAAATTGAAACGTTTGTGAAGAGAGTGTGATTTGGAGAAATGCCCCTTGTCTTACTTGAAGGATAAAAATGGCATATAGTTTTAGAATGTGAAGAAACTAAGATGCTTAGGGAGGGAACAGGTAAAAAGAAATGGCCAAATATACCAAAAGAAATCCAAGCAAAAGTTAATGAATGTAACATCTAGGAAAAAATTTAAACAAAATTGGAAACTTTTTGGGCAGAGTAAGAGCCAAATGGTTGAGGAAAATTAAACAATAGTAGGTAAAAGGCATTAGATTTAAAATATAAGCAGGATCTAATAGCTCGGTAACCACAGGGTTTGAGATTGTTGGGTCTCAGGGTATACACAGCAACTCAAAGTAGTGGTAAGAAAGTAAAGAAATGTATACTATTTGTAAAATTTATGGAAATAAACATAAAAATTATTCTGTTTTCAGCTGCATAGTCAATCCTTCAATTCTACATCTTGTTTCACCCTCTCTACCAAAGCTTAGTACGTAGAACATTAACATAATGAAGTGTCGAAATCTTTATATTGTCTCCAACTGTAACCAAATATACATTTTCTTTTAAGCCTCTAATACCTATAATAATTCTTTTTTAAGCTAGAGCTTTCACATTAACCAATGTGTACAACTATAAAGTATAATAGATTTTATTTTACTCTTGTGGGATGATAAATTAAATTGAGTTTTATATATGGACGCTCTTTAACTGCTGTGGTTCTTAGCGTCCCATTCTATATCGGGCGTGAAAGACCGGTAATTTTGCTCAGAGGCCTCTTTATCACACTTGAGGTTCTTTTACGTGCCGTAAATCTACGACACGGGACCACCGGCTTTACTTCCCTTCCGAAGGAAGCCATGCCAAGGATTTTTACACCTGAAAAAATCCATCGCCGGGATTTGAACCCGCGACCTTGGGAACTAGAGGCTAGCACGGTACCACTAGTACACAGAGGACGACTTGTGGGATGATGGGTAGGTAAGTAAAATGTTGGTTCAGTTGGAAGTGGTATACTTAAACTACACGTCCCAATCATATGTACGTTCTCTTAAAAGCTGACTCAGATTAATTTAGTAATAAATTATATTGAGTGGTTTCAAAGGCCAAAATAAACAGTTATCAATTTTCTTCAACTGGTAACAACATAAAGACTTGCTTTCCATAAATGTTTTCATGTGATCAGTTGTACCCTACTATAGAGAAAGAACTACTGAACTGATAATGGTTATCATTCACTTATTACTTCATTTTTAGAATATACAGCCACACATTAGAATATAATTATTCACATTAAGTGCAAGGCACACAAATATATTTTGGCTAACCTATCTTGAAATCAAGCAATGTATGCAGCAGCTTTATTATCAATCTTAGTCCTGCAAATAGGACAGAAATCATTAATTCCATCACTGCAATCTTCACAGAGGCACACATGACCACATGGCAAAAGAATCACTTCTCTAGGACTCTGGCGGCAGACTACACACAGCTGCGCTTCTGGTAGATCACTATCACGAACCTGCGCCCGACGCTGCCGTCTCATTGCTTCCACTCTTCTATGCATTTCTTCTTCCTTGCGCTTACGGAGCTGTTCTTTCCACCATCGGTGTGTTATCAGCCCTGCGATGAAGATGGCAACCCCTCCAAAAATTAGCATGTAAAACCTATAACAAAACCAAAATCTGTTTAGAATTTTAGATCAATTTCTTACAACAACCTTGTAGGATTTGAAGAATTCTTGATAGGCTTCCACATGAGACAGCCTACCAAAAATCATCTGCAAAATGTAATTCTGGTATTTCTCAGTTATTTACTCTACGCAAACATAACTTATCTTTATCTAGTTATCCAATATATCAGTAAATAGGTTAAATAATCAAAGGCTGAGTTTACAGCATTGTCTTAACCCCATGTTACGAGGGCTGTCCCAGAAGTACCCTACCTAACAAAGAAAACACAAAAATGTTGGGAAAAAAATATCTTTATTTCTCTACATAGTCTCCTTTCAGCTCGATACACTTTTCCCAGTCATATTCAATAGCTTCAATACCCTGTTTTTAGTGAGAACTGTCAAGTTCTGCAAAATAGCCATCAATGTTGGGAAATCTTTTACCACCAAGCCATTACTTCAACTTTGGAAACAGAAAATAATCAGAGGGGGCTAAGTCTGGTGAATAGGGTGCAATTCAAACTTTAACTCATTGATTTTGGCCATGGCTATAATAGATGTGTGAACTGGTGCACTGTCTTGATGAAACAGAACTTTCTTTTTTGCTAAATGTGGCCGTTTTTGCTCGATTTCATTATTCAAATGCTGTAATAAATTTGCATAATACTCAGCATTGATTGCTTTTCCTTTTTGAAGATAACCAATGAAAATGATCCCAGGCACATCCCAAAAAACTGACTCCATGACCTTGCCTGTAGATGCAACTGTCTTCGCCTTCTTTGGAGCCAATTCTCCCCTATCAATCCACTGTTTTGACTGTTCCTTCATCTCAGGTATGAAGTGATGGACTCAGGTTACATCCATAGTTATGAATTGACGCAAAAACTTGGGTTTATTGCAGCAAAACATCGCCAAACACTCGACCGAAACATCCTCACGACGCTGCTTTTGTTCCATTGTGAGTAAATGTGGCACCCATCTTGCACACAGCTTTTTTATGTCTAAATTTTCAGTTAGTGTGCGATGTACAGCACTTTTTGAAATGTCTACTAGGTGTGCTAGCTCATGCACTTTCAGTCGATGGTCATCCAATGCCATTTTGTGGATTTTCTTCACAATTTCTGGTGTGGTCACCTCATTTGGTCGACCACTGTGATGTTCGTCTTGGCAGCTCATACAGGCCACCCAGTATGCTTAAACTCTACCACCCAATATTTTACTGCTATAAACAAAGGAGCAGACTCCTCCAGAGCAGAATCTAGCTAAGGTTTAGTAATAGTTGGACTAAGACCTTTCAAATGATGGCCAGTTTTACCCATGTTTACAAATTCGCTGAGAGAGTTCACTATTAATGGCTGTCAAAGAATTACTAAACAATGTAGCATCATTAAACTTCAAACTTAAGCTTTATAAGGGTGGTACTTTCTACCAAAGTCATTTGTTTGAAACAACCGCTCTATATCTCTATATATATATATATGTAGGTCGGGTACTTCTGGGACTGCCCTCATATTTGCAGTCTTTTCAGTTACTTCATCTCCATTTAACCTACTACAAAACTTGTTAATATATTATGGATTGCTCTAATAAATTTGGAACTTAAACCCTTATTTCTCAATTTAATCCCTATTGCTTCTCCATGTAAGTCAAATGCTTTCTCTAAATCAATAAATGCCATAAATATCCTGCCTTTTTTATGGCTTCCCAGAGCCAAACTCATAGCCTCCTATACCCTTTCCTGACAAATTTATTTATGAATCAACTTGAAACACACATCACCAAAGCCTTCCCCTATATGTTCAAAGTTTGGTCCAGATATGTTGACGATATATTCATGATAGTAAAATAATAAATACATAGAGGACACTTTCAAGCTTTTAAACTCACAGGACCCATCCGTTCAGTTCATAGCATAAACAGCTAGCAACAACTACATAGCTTTCCTGGCCCTCAAATTAATGAAGATTGCAGGCATGATACAATTTGGTAAACTCACAAAACCCAAGCACACAGTTACACCCTTAAGGCACACAAAGAAGCAGCATTCAACAGCATGATTTATAGACTAATCAACATCTCCTTCAACAAAACTGAATATAACGAAAAATATTGTGAGTAAATAATGATAATTCCGCTCGCCAGCATAAACACTGGGCTTGCTATCAGCAGATAACTAGAACTTTCTGGAAGCTTGTTCTCCCCTTTCCTCCAGAATGTATGTCGAAATAGTTCTAGAACGTTCCAAAGCCTTGTGGAAAGATTCCAGTGACTATATTAGCAAGTATTCTCATGAGAGCAGTTAGAGCTGTTGAGTCAGTATGCGAGGAAGTTAGCAGCTGTGTTTCTGATGCACATCAAGAGCAATTCTCCAAGCGAGTTAATGACGACTGTTGTGACGTGCAGTGAGTGCTACTGTGGAGCAACGGGTTGTGGAGTTCTTGTAAAGTGAACAGTACGGTGTGAAGAGACCACATCACAAAGGAAGTAAAGTGATAGAGTTGAACTAGTTCACCTTAGTGAATTGAAAGCGTGAACGAAGTGAACTAAATAAAACAAAATAGTGACAGATAAGAACTCAGTGACAGTTGAAAAACGGGACAAAGTCACAACACATCATCAAATCTGCAGAAGAGAATGGATCCAGCCAGGAAATGGTAGATAGGAAAATATTGAAATTCAAAAGGCAAAAATGCATCAAGCAGGTTACAACACTATCAAACACAGCAGAAAAGACCAACTTCAGAAAATTTACATACCACCCAGGTCTCTTTCATAAATTTCAAGAACCACATCTCACCCTGGCACCTTACAACAAATACAGCATCAAGGATCTCATTAAATCAAAAAACATCTGATTCTATACCAAGGAGAAAAAATCAGGAATCTAGCAAATCCAATGTAAAAATTACAAGGTGTACATCGAAGGTAAAACAAAAGGAATAGGCACCCACTTCAAGGAACATTGGCATCAAATTCAAACAGACCAAAAAATCCACAGTTGCTTCACACTTCTGGACTCAAAACCACAAAATAGGCACCAACATCAAGTTGCTCAAGCCAGCCCAAAAACACAAAGAACTGGAAATATGGGAGAAGATTTATATAAAGAAATTTGAAAGCCAGATCATAACTTTGATTTCCTAGAATCAAACAACCGCTTATTTAGGTTCACCCACAGGCCACTAGAAGGCACCCCGAAATGACTTGAGAGTTGATCCAACACTCAGCAGGCAGCTGCTGCATAATAAATGAGTGAATGAATCTAGTAAGAGTGTTTAAATTGATTCCACTTTCATTAAGTGTCTTTTATGAAGCACTTCTGCCCTGAAACAATTCCATAATAAATATTATAATTACAATGCAAACAACTCACTTTGTTTATTGAAGCATAAAACATTCAATACCCAGAGCTGTAACATATGAAGACTCCTTTCAATTTACTTTATTTTTAACTAAAGTGATTTGTGGGACATGCAAATGTGCAATTCCTCAGTTGCTAAGATAGAGGTTCTCTCAAAGTGGACCACTCAGTATAACACCAGACAAAGCTGCATTGTAAAACATAAGCACGGGGGGGAAAAAAAAAAAATCTGATGTGTTACACTCACATGACTTTCTCTACTCTTGTACAAACTATTTTTACAAACGCTTATTCTCCATATGCTTCATGTTTATCGAGATGTTAATTTTATTGTTAATTTTCTTGTAAATGCAAGGGGAATTGGTAGGCTTTAAGCGATAGTCAAATATTTTAAGAGCTGGTTGCTATTTGGAGTATTCCATTCTCTTTGCATTACCAGGACAAAAAAAAAGAAGAAGAATAACGAATTTCCATTTGAGAAACAGTACAAGTATTTGAAAATTTAAGGGAATAATAAGTAATATCTCGAAAATGGTTCAACTCAACAAAAAAAAGGAATATGACATAAATTGTGTATTTTAATGCGATCTACATTTTTTGTGTAGTAAAATTTTGTCTATCTCTTATGGTTTACCAGTTATGCAAAAGTCGTTCACAATGAAGAATACTTTTGGTGACATACCCAGAAAATTTGAGATATGCATTTCAATTGTCATGAAAATATCTTAAACATATGACATTTTAATCAAAATTGTTACAGCCATTTTTGAGAAAATTAAAATTTTCGAAAAATGTTCCATGTAAAGGGTAATCTGGGGTGGGGGGATTTTCTTGAAAACCTTCGTGTCGCATCTCTGGAAGATACTGAACCTAAATACCAAGTTTGGTGTTTATCCGACTGTTCGTTTCTGAGTTATGCTGTTCAAAGACACACAAACACACACACGGACATGTTTCCAAAAATGCTTTTTTTGGATTCAGGGGGTCTCAAAACATGTATTTCCGATGAAATCTCGATATCGAATTTATGGGTGGAATACAATACTTCCCCTACTTACTATACGTAGTAGAGAAAGTAAAAAAACATCAATAGTTTTTGCTTAACTGCAATGGCAACAGCTCAAAGAGTGGTTCTACAATACAAGATAGAAAGCACGTGAAATTCCCCAAACACTAGTGGTTAGAAGCTATATAGAGGTTTGCTCAACAGTATTCTGCTGATGTTCGAAATGTGGAATTATGGGTTTCAGCCGATAAATTTGTAAAGCTAATGGGCATAGAATTTTGTGCAAGAATGGATGTCTGTGGCACTTTGAGAAAATACATGGTATCACCAAAAGGAAAACATGTGGTGAATCACTAAGTGCAGACGTTACAGCTGAAGTGCATCCAAAGCAATGACAGAAATCTGTATTGAACAAGACAAGTGCAGATGTTGAGCAAGTAGAATTGTTTTCTAAATACATCAATGAGCTGAATGAATCTGAGGGCCTCATTTTTATATGATTTGCACTTTAATGCACTTCCAATTTTATGGACATCCTTTCATCACCATTAGTCCATTAAATCGAGGCTTACTGTACTATTAAGTGCTGAGTAATGTACTTTTCAAACATACACAGAAATCAGTTACATATATTTTTGTCAAGTATCGAAAATGGAACCAGACCACTTGCAATGTCAAGCTCAGGTTAATGCTGAACACACATGTAGCAAGTGCCACATGCACAGTGCATTGCATGTCAGTTTGATATGATATCTTTATTGAGTGTTGAGCTAATACAATATATATGGGGATGATCAGCATCGAGCCCTGGCTCCTATTGCCAATCATACCCAAGATTGCACATTTGCAAAAAATGTGTGTTGAGTTAGCTTCATATCGCTAACAGTTTCTCATTTAAAGTCACTATACTGCTTAATGTTCTTCTCCCATTCCCATCTCCTTCCCTTACTTCCTCCGATCGTCTTTGAATCTCCACTACCAGCAGGAAATGGCAACTATTAGATGAAATTTAATACCTTAAAGAATTATGTTGATATTGTAATGAAAAGAGGCTAGAAACAGTGATGTGTATTGAATTTATTTAAAGGTGAGTCGGAATTGTTACACTAACATCACTTAAGTTGTTTTTTTTTAAAAAAACATGTTTCGGGAAACCGTTGTTCCCATCCTCAGAAGGTTAATTCGACTGGCCCGTGTTGTTGGTGTTTCCGTTTTTTGGACTGGATCCTGTGGTGGCATCTTGTGGTGGAGAAATGTACTTCCAGAGAGGATTTGGTGGCGGCAAATCAAAATTCATTAGATGTGTGTTGTGTTTTAGAATGGTGATCTTCTCCCATGCATCTAATTCGGCTGCAAATTTGGCTGGTTTGACTAATGTAATATTGGGTTTGATGTTGTGATTAGTGATCCAAAAATGGTGTGAAACTGCAGATTTGTCCATTTGTTTGTATTTAATACATCTCATGTGCTCCTTTAGCCTAGTTTCTAGGTTTCTTTTTGTCTTACCTATGTATACTTTATTGCAATCTGAACAATTGATTTTATAGATTCCAGCTTTTTTGTCTCGTGGAATGAGGTCTTTTAACTTGTTACAAAGTAATTTCTCTATGTTAAATTTGTTCTGTGGAGCTAGGCTGATGTTATGTTTCATGAAAATCTTCTTAAATTTGTGAAAAGTTCCTGGGTGGTATGTGAATTTCTTGAACTTTAGCTCTTTATCTTGCTGGCTGAGATTTGTTGTGTTTCTGATGTGCATCTGTCGTTTGAATTTTGCAATTTTTTTGTCAATAGTTGTTTTGTTGTACCCATTATGTATTGCTGTGTCTACTATATGCTGGTATTCTAACTGGTATTCTTTTTTATTTAAGGGGGTATATACCAGTCTATGTGTTAGGCTGTTTAGTACTGCATGTTTGTGTGTGGTTGGATTGAAACTCTTATTTTTTATGTAATTAGTAGAGTGTGTTGGCTTCCTGTATATGCCAAAGGTTAGGTTCTTTTGTTCTCTGATGATTTTTAGGTCTAAAAATGGTAGCATGCCTTCTTTTTCTATTTCTATGGTGAATTTTATTGATTGGTTCTGTAGGTTTAGTAAGGCTAAGGAGTCTTGTATGAACCTGTTAGGGAAAACAGCGAAGATGTCGTCAACATATCTGTGCCAAACTTTAAACATGTATGGAAAGGAAGTTGTTATGTGTGTTTCTAAGTAGCTCATAAATAAATCTGCCAAGAAGGGTGAAAGTGGGTTGCCCATGGTTAGACCAGTTGGTTGTTGATAGAACTTCTTATTGAAACTAAAACAATTTTGTGCAATGCATAAATTGGTAAGTTGTATGAGGTCTTCTATTTCTTCTTCAAGTAGGTTAGTCTGCTGTAGCCATTTCTTTAATTGACGCTGGAGTTGATCTGTAGGAACACTTGGAAATAGTGCAGTGACATCAAAGGAAACTAATCTGTCTTCTGGTTCGAGTTCCAGGGATTTTATCTTCTGTATTAAATCTTCTGAATTCATTATGTTTTTTTAAAAAAACATGTTTCGGGAAACCGTTGTTCCCATCCTCAGAAGGTTAATTCGACTGGCCCGTGTTGTTGGTGTTTCCGTTTTTTGGACTGGATCCTGTGATGGCATCTTGTGGTGAAGAAATGTACTTCCAGAGAGGATTTGGTGAACTTAAGTGATGTTAGTGTAACAATTCCGACTCACCTTTAAATAAACCTTAAAGAATACTTATTGTGTACCCCGTGCTGATCGGCCATAACACCACTTGCTCGTTCATATTAAGAAATGTAACTCTCCCTCCTAGCCCTCTCCGTATTTGCCGTCCTTTATATCTAAATCATTCACTTCATGATTTCATATAAATCTATCACTTGCTTATCAATACTTTACTTTCTCTAATTTGTTCCCTTCTAGATCATATTTCATTTCCACAACACATTCATTCTATAATCACTCTCCCTCCCTATTCTAATATTAACTCCCCCATTATTATTGCTTCAGTGTTCCCATACTTCTCTCAGAGCCTGCTCTATTTCTATACGTATGGCACACTTTCCTACTCCATAAATCTATTCTTTTTGGCTCCCTTGACGATCCCACTTTGTTTCTGTCCAGAGCCCGTAAACTCCCATTGGGTGTCAACACAATTCCTTCTTCTTCCACCATTTCGCCATGAAACCACGCCTCTGCCCTGCACACGACCATATCACGTGGCGATTGATCTTCCTCCTTCCTCGATGATATCATTTTCCTGGCTTTGCCAGCTGTTGCCGCATGTCAGTTTAGAGATGTGATCAAAATTATGCAATTTAGCTGATGAACTACTCTTTCTGTTTAACATAGAAACTCTGTGTTTTATCATTGAGAACACAAGTAAATGAGAGTTACACTACGTCAGGGGTGGCGAAAATGTCTTCCTTCCACAAGTCACCAAAATGCAACAAGTGCTACTCCTCTCACCAGCAGTGTAAAACAAATGGACAGCAGCCCAAGAAGGGCGACACCTGCGAGTCCAAATGACTTGTGAGGCTCACTTTCGCCACCTCTGTACTGTGTAATGCTTTGTTTACAGTTCTTTTTATCTTCTGATGGGTAGGGTTAATGAAAATTGGTTACCTGTAAAGCCGTTTTTGTTCTTCTAACCTCCGAATTAGGGATGAAATTGGTAGGACAGTAAGATAATATGGTGTACCATCTGAAGGTGCTGCCAGTTTAACAAGCCCTTCTTCAGAAGCTTTTATTTCTCCAATTCCTGTTACAAGAGCCCCTACTCTTAACATTTCTTCCTTGTTCTGAATGCCATGTCGACGGATCCCTGCCAAAGAAATTGCCATTTTTAAAAAACAAGTTAATAGAATTCTTGGGTACCACCTTAAGATAAATATTTACCTGTAAAGAAACCCCAGAGGTGTTCCAGAGCAGTGGAGGTAGTCGGTTCAAAATGATCTGCTATGGTCTCCAAATCCAATATATCTGCATCCAACACATCTGTCACTTCCACTTTATTCTTTCCAGATTGCAGCACAAATGGAACAATGTTATACACCTCCTGAATTGATCGATGTTGCTCACCCCTAAAACATTTTAAAGAGGTATAATAAGCTCAGTTCAAATTCCAATAGCCCGCCTTAGGCCCAAATATGTTTCTTTGCAGTCTTAAGATGGAGACATTTAATTATAACTTAATGCTCATGTGAATGCCACATTACAGTAGAATGTTCTGAGCTTATCAAGCATTCACCTGTAAACACTGGCTGCTCAATTTCAATTACAGCATTTATTAAGATGCATAGTTTTTAATGTGGAAAAAGAAAGGAAATGGTGGAAAGCTCAGTCGTAAAAGGAAATAAGCATGAAGCAATTAACACTGTAAGCTAAAAATATTATCATATTGTCACGAACGTGACTGAGGAGATCCGTATTGTAATTATTATTTTATATTAATTGACATTATTCTATTATCCTGTCACAAGTTTCTAAAGTTTCTAATTTCACAGAGAATCACATTTTACATTTCTTAACTTTTCTTAAGCCTTAGTAAGTGTTTATATGGCAGGAAATAGTGGTCTGCTACTTCCCTTGACATTTCCAAGGGATGTCACTATGTCATCATTTCCTGAGGAGTACGTGTCTTTCTGCAGGCTATTAGCTGCACCTTAAACCGCGTTACGTCACATAGAATGTTCTAGAACATTGACGTATCGAGTTATGATTGGCCGCTATATTTCAAACCCAGGGTGGTGGCATACCATATTTGGTAATAGCTGCCATAGTATTAGAATGAACCCCTCTAGGGTATTCAACTCTATACAAGCAAGCGCTTGGGCTCTGCTCAGGGGACTTTGTGTTGTAACTTGACCAGGACCACTATGGTACCCGTCGACAGCCACTTCAGATGGTTTCACTTGGCACCACTAGCAGCTTGACAAAGTCGTGTTGAGTATTGGCTCTCCTCATCCAGGATGAGACATTTCTCAAGGCAAGCGTTATAAAATAAATTGTTAATAATAATGTTAGCTAGTACCATCATCATCATCTCTGATCTATCGCACGGTAGAAATGTAACTCTTTAGAATATAGCCAGATCGCTCTAGTCAAGTGTTTTAATAATTGTCTCTACCTCTGCAATCCCTCATTTAGCTATTCCCCCAAGAGTCACAACTTAGCACGTGACAATATAACTTTGGAAGTTACTGCAGAATCAGAAACCTTTTTGTTGTAAGTTGCTTCTCCACCTACAATAGAAGAAGTGATTTCCTAGTCAGTAATATCAGAAAATTCATTACAAAATTTCTAGTTACTCAGTTTTGAGTACAGAAAAAAGAAGGCATTGAGGAACTGCAGTATACCTTAGATGCGGTTCTTATGAGAATGTTAAAACAAGGTGAACATGAACAAACAATAACATATTCAAAACATGCAACATCTAAAAGCAAAAACATCTGAATTATTACATTCACATGAGTTTCTTACCCACTATCGTTTATATTTATGTAACTTCTATAAACAATTCTTACAAAAGCGTATTCTTCAATCTACTTCATTATAATCATGATAAACCTTTACAAAAATAGTTTCATTACATGTTTCGTTGAAGGTACAAGGCGAACAGAGGAAATCGAATTGGCAGTCAGATGTTGGCTTATGGTGGCCTAGATACTCTTTCCATAACATCATGAAACAATTGAATAACAAAGGCATTTTAAAAAGTGACAAAGTATTGAAAAATTCAAACCAATAATAACACATGTCTTAGAAATGGCTGATGTCACAAAAAAAAAATTCTGTGTTACACTCACATGACTTTCTCCACTCTTGTACAAACTATTTCTACAAACAGAATTAATTGTTCTTTCACACAAGCCGTGTGTTGGACAAGGTTGGAAAGGTAGAATTAGATGACTGAAAAATTCTACCTTTCCAACCCTATTTCTACAAACGCTTATTCTCCATATGCTTCATGTTAATCGAGATGTCAATCTTATTGGTAATTTTCTTGTAGATGCAAGGGGAATATGGTATGTTTTAAGCAATAGTCAAATATGTCCAGGACATAAAAAAATGAATAACGAAATTGAGAAAAAGTATAAGTATTGGAAAATTTAAGGGAATAACAAGCAATATCTCGAAAATGGATCACTCAACAAAAAAAATGTACATGACATAAATTGTGTATATTAATTCGATCTACATTTTTTGTCTATCTCTTATGGTTTACCAGTTATGCAAAAGTCGTTCACAATGAAGAATACTTTTGGAGACATTCCCAGAAAATTCCAGATATACATTTCATTTCTCATGACAATATCTTAAATATATGATATTTTAATCAAAATCGTTAGAGCCATTTTTGAGAAAATTAAAATTTTCGAAAAATGTTCCATGTAAAGGGTAGTCTGGGGTGGGGGGATTTTCTTGTAAACCTTCGTGTCGCATCTCTGGAAGATACTGAACCTAAATACCAAGTTTGATGTTTATCCGACTGTTCGTTTGTGTGTTATGCTGTTCAGACACACACACGGACATGTTTCCAAAAATGATTTTTTTGGATTCAGGGGGTCTCTAAACATGTATTTCCGGTGAAATCTCGGTATCGAATTTTTGGGTGGAATACAATACTTCCCCTACTTACTATACATATTAGAGAAAGTAAAAAACCTATTTGAGATCAATTGTGTATTTTAAGAGATCTACACTATTTGTGTGGTACATTTTTGTCTATCTCTTATGGTTCACCCGTTATACAAAATTCCTTTCGATGAAGAGGACCTCACAGGCTATTCCCAGAAAATATTCAAGATATACATTTTGTCATTTAAATAAGATCTACACTATTTGTGTGGTACATTTTTGTCTATCTCTTATGGTTCACCCGTTATACAAAATTCCTTTCGAATGAAGAGGACCTCACAGGCTATTCCCAGAAAATATTCAAGATATACATTTTGTCATTTAAATATGTTAAATTTAAGGTATTTTAATTAAAACTGTTAGGCAGCATTTTTGAGAAAATCACAAATTCCAAAAACCTTTCCATGTAAAGAGTAGCTTGGGTTGGGAACATTTTTGAGTTATGCTGTTCACAGACACACACAGGAGCCTTAAGTGCTGTTTTTGGGTTCAGGGGGCCTCAAAATATATTTCCAGTGAAATCTTAACAAAGAATTTATATATTATACATAATATATACAATGGTATTGCACACTGATAGGTTTAATCTAGGTTTTGAGAAACTGGTTGTTGCTTCACATATGGAAAGCCAATTTGAAGTAGGGTGTATTGAAGGAGGAGTTATATTTCAACTGTTGGGGAGCCGAACTTGAAGAAGTTGCAACCGCATGTATGGTACAAAGTTTCCGGTAGCCTTCGCCCCAAGTTTAAGAATTTTCAATGTTTCTTTAAATATTATATATTTTATGTTTGCCTTGGCTGTGTCAGTATTAATTTGTAGAGACATGAATTTCTTTGCAGGAAGTGGTGCGGCTAAAGAATGTAGACTTACACAAATTATAATTTTTACTTCACTCCTTTTATTAATCCTTGACATGATTTAAATACCACTTCACTGATATAGAGAGCTGTAAGATTGTTTACTAATTGCTTGCACTTTTTAATACGTAAACTTTATAATATTCGTCATAATGAATTTTCATCTCACACTGAATACATATTAAACTTCTCGAGGACGTGTCTCACGTCCAGTTAGGAACACTGTCTACTAGCAACTGACTTCTGAATTTGTACAATTTGCTCTATTTCAGTTTCTGATTGGCTAATCCTACTCCAATAGAATACTTTCATTTAACCTTTAGCTTTTTCTGGTTTTTGATTGGCTATTTATTAACTATTTTAAAAATCACATTACTGTTGCTCCAGAATTACTAGTAGCATTATTAAACTTTCTAATTCATTATTGCCTCAAGGTTACCTCATTGTTAGCAACTTTTGACCTATATTCTCACAGCTCCTACATTATTAAATTACCTAATACATCTACATAACATTATTAAACATGTACATAATAATATAAACATAATAAATGACTGTTACATACATTTTATATATTATATTTTACACATATTGCTTTAAGGTGGGCAGTTATTATATTTTATATTATATAATTAAACTGAAATCATTTAAGTGTTAAAAATACTACCTCAGTTTTCTTTATGTGATTAAACTTGAAACATTTATCTTTTATTTGTGAATTCAGGCCCTTGTCACTATTAATCACTTGAGTCACTGAGCCGAAGTTGTACCCAGCTTGTGAACCCGCTACCTTGGGAACTAGAGGCTAGCATGGTGACCACCACACCACGGAAAACAACTGTACACCACTATCTTTTTTTTGTGAGCCAAATAACTTGAAATAAGAAGCATTGTCAATGAATTCACTGAACATTGACATTATTTCATTATCTGCCAGTGTTTGTTTCGATGGAATCTTCACATACTGTGCAAAAAAGCTCTACTCACACATGCCAGTGTAAATCATAAACTAGTGACTGGGAATCCCCTAAAACATGCTTTAACACACTATGAATGGCATTCTTGCATACTGCTAACATCTGACAATGATTGCACCAAATATTAGATAGATCCAGCTGCCAATGCTCAGTTGATAACAAAGTTTACCTCACCTTTGGATGCTTGCAGTTATGCCCACATCCCAACTGCAAAGGGTTAAGACTGTTTAACTTGCCTCATAAAAGTGTTAATTACATTACTTAGCTCCAACATTATCAACTAATATCAATGCTATTCTTCACTTGATGAGTTTATACATTCATAGTTTGTGGCATCTGCTTTTCTACAATCAGGAAATAAAAATAAGAGTTGTAAGATTCTATGAAATATTGTGTACTAAGGATAAGATTATCTTGCATTAGCTTTTAATTTATGAGGGGCATTCTAAAAGTTCTTGGCTTGACTCAGAGATGTCATGAAGATCACCAAATTACTTTTGTCAAGTATCATAATTTAGATTGGCAAACTATAAAGTTTCAAACATGTAAGTGCAGCCACTTCTTTGTGACGATTGTGTAAACAACTATACAGTAAAACCTATCTTTAACAGACCCCTTGTTAAACGGAAATCTGTCTTAAATGAAAATATTTCATGGTCCCATGAATTTTGGGGTGAAAAACATGCTAAATTTCCTTTATTAAAGGGAAACTTATTGCATGGATTATGGAAAACAAACTACGCCTTTTAACGTAAACTTTCCAGTTCCAGAATGCACAGATTAGAAAATTTTCAGGTACCCTGTGAAAGTCTGCTCTAAGTACGTGATGTTTAAGTTGAAACAATCATTTTGCTCCTACTTGATCAGTCTAGGAGGTGGGTGATCTAATGACGGTCCTAATATTGAGAAACCTGTCACACTCATCCTTCACTGCATAGTTAAGTTAACAATAAGCATGGCTGATTGTCTTTTATTGTTGTCTCTTCCCTTTCCATTTCCTGTTCTAATGACTTGTCAGACAGCATAGAATACAGCTTTAAACTTGCATAGGTGATGATTTATCAGCAGTAGTCACCATGGCTTCAAAAACAAGAGTTGTGCTAGATCTTAATATGAGAGTGAAAGTGATTTATGCTAGTGAACATGATAAATTGACTGTAAAGCATATCATGAAGGTGTTCAATGTACGCAAAACTCAAGTTTACGAGATTCTAAAGAAGAAAACAGAAATTCTGAAGCAGTGGGAAAGTTGGCTAATGGAAAAATAAAGAGAACTTAAGAAAACTGAAAACCAGGACATAAATGAAATAGTGTAGTTCGTTTGTGTTAGGGCAAAAATCACTGCATATCGGGGCCTATGTTACAGGAATATGCTAAAAAGGTGGCTCAAAAAACAGGGTAAGACTGAATTCAAAGCATGTATGGATGGTTGCAGAGTTTCCGCAAAAGCATCCGATAGTTTTTAACGAACTTTGTTGTGAATCGAATGACAATATTGAAACCGTTGCTGATTGGATTGCTAAATACCTTCAATAATCGAAGGATATGAACTGAAAACATAGCAAACAGCAATGAGACGGGACTATTCTTCTGTGCGTTACTGAATAAATCACTGTGTTCAAAAGGTGAGAATAGGTATATGTTTATGGTTTAATTTTGTTAATAGCCTAGGCCTACCTTTGTTCAACAGAAACCCATCTTTAACGGAAATGTTAGAGAGCCCCGTTTAATTCTGCTGAAGACAGGTTTTACTCTATTAACATTTTATACAAAACGGATAAAACTGAAGTACAAACTGTGATAAAGTCCTTTGATTTGAAAGGTTTAAAACCAATAGAAAAATTAAAGAAGTTAGATTCTACATTAAAGAATTCTTTACCTTTGTTTTCAATGGTTAAAAGATGTTGCTGCTGAATTTAAACATGGTCGTACATCTGTTCAAGATGAGTGCTCAGGGTGTCCCAAAACCAGTGCGCAAGTACAGCAATTAACAATACTGTATTCAATTATTGCTGATTTAAGGTATGCAAAGACCTGAATAAGCATTTCTACTACATTTTACCTAAAGTTTTGGGTATGAGAAAGCTTTCTTCTCGAGTATACTAGATTTGTTAACAATGGACCAAAAATACATTTGAATGAACATTTCTCGAGTATTTAGAATTGTTTAAATACAATTCCAGTGAGTTTCTCCATTTGTAACAATAGATGAAACATGGATTCATCTCTGCATGCCAGAGATGAAGGAGCAGTCCAAACAATGGGTGACAACAGGAGAAGGTGCACCAAAGAAAGCATAAACAGTTCCATCTGCAGGAAGAGTCATGGTTATGGTTTTCTGGGATTCTCATGATGCGGTGCTCATAGACTTACTCTAGAAGGGCAAAACCATCACTATTACATTTAACTGCTAGACCAACTGAAGGATGCTATTCAGGCTAAACTTCCACACCTTGTGAAAAAGAACATTTTCTTTCATCACGATAATGCACCTTCACACACATCCAAGATTGTTGCTGTAAAACTGTATTATCTTCACTTCCAAGTGCTTCTACATCCTCTATATTTGCTAGATATGGCTCACAGCAATTACTTTCTGTTTCCAAAGCTGAAGTAATGGCTGGGTGGATGAAGATTCACATCAAATGATGAGTTGAAGCTGAGACAAATACTCATTTTGTACAGTTGGATCTCATTTTACTGAGAGTATTAAAAACTTGGGGAGAGTTTGGTACTAGTATTAAATGTACTGATTTATTTGCAAGGTGAAAAAAAAACTAAAATCTTGTTGTTGTTGGTTTTTTTTTGTTTTTTTTTGACTGGCAGAGAACTTTTAGGAGGGCTCCTCCTGGTGTAAAAATAAATTAAGTTTTATTTATGGACGCTCTTTAACTTGTACTTTGGTTCTCAGTGTCCCATTCTATATTGGGCATGAAAGACCAGAAACTTTGCTCTTATCAGGCTTGAGGTTCTTATTTATATACATACATATTCATTTGTTTTTTCTCTCCTCTTAAACCTGTGGATGGTATATCTTATTTATTTGTGCTAAGTTACGAACTATATTATGGCTTTGAACTCAATCCTTGTCCTGCACCAAACCATAACTTAAAGAGTAATATATATATAGTTGACACTGCATGTTATGTCAACCTGAGGCAGTATTTTTTAACACTTAAATGATTTCAGTCAGATTATATAATATATAAATTCAATAACAGCCCGCCTTAAAGCAATAAGTGTATGTAACAATATATAAAAAGTGTATACTACAGTCATTGTATATGTTTATATTATTGTATACATGTGTAATAATGTTATGTGAATGTATTACGTAATTTAATAATGTAGGAGCTGTGAGAATAATAGGTTAAAAGTTGCTAACAATGAGGTAGCTTTGAGGCAATAATGAATTTGAAAGTTTAATGCTACTTGTGATTCTTGGAAGCAATAATGTAATTTTTGTGATGGTTTATAAAATAGCCAATCAACAACCAGAAAAAAAGCTTAGGTTAAATAAAAGTATTCTATTGAAGTAGGATTAGCCAATTAGAAACTGAAATATAGCAAAATTTACAAATCTAGAAGTCAGTTGCTTGTAGGCAGCGCTCATAACTGGACGCATTGGTTGTAGATAGTGTTCCTAACTGGACACGAGATGCGTCCTCGAGAAATTTAATACACATTCGTGTGAGACGAAAATAGTTAACATGTTAAAAAGTGCAAGTAATTAACAAAAGAATCTCACAGCTCTCTATATCAGTGAAGTGTTATTAAAATCGTGTCAAGAATTAATAAAAAGGAGTGAATTAAAAATTATAATCTGTGTAAGCCTACATTCTTCAGTGTAAATATAACGTAAATAACAACGTAAAAATAAAAATACAACAAAAACAAACCTACTTCAAACCTATCAATTGTCCATAGGCGTTTATTACTAGCTTTATATAAATATTACCCTAAAGCCTGAATTTTTTATTTAGCTCCAAAATTTTTTTTTGCATGCTATTTCTTTATCCATTTTCAGCTTATGTACATTGAGTTTCCATTGTGCTGCTCATGTACAATCAAATAACATATGCTTAACATCCTCTTCATTTCTAAGAAATTGAACATCTTGTCAATTCTGCTACCCTACCTAACATTATACCAGAGTAATCCCAAAAGTAAGGTCTCCAAAGCGCTGGAATCACAGGGAAACTGTTTGTGTGTATGTTGGCCATACTCTTTTTTCCTTCCTCCCTCACTCTCTTCAGAAACCACCGCACATCCCTTAGCGCCCTCAGTCTTGGCTTGGCAGCCTGTTATAATGGTGCTCCCATTAGCCACTATCGCTAGGTGCAAAGTTCGCGCAGTTATTCGCTTTTTGAGTGCAAAAGGGGTTAAACCTGTCGAAATTCATCGACAGTTGATGGAAGTGTATGGAGAGTCTTGTATGGATGTCAAAAATGTTCGCAAGTGGTGTAGAGAATTTGCAAATTGTCGCACGGGAATTAATGATGAGGAAAGAAGCGGGAGACCATCCATTTCTGACAAAACAATCGCAAAGGTTGAACAAATCATGCTTCAAGATCGGCAGATCACTCTTGATGAGCTCTGCATTGTTGTTGCCGAGATTTCTCGAAGCACTATTCATCGGACTTTGATTGAAGAGTTGAAATTTCGGAAGGTGTGCGCAAGATGGGTCCCAAGAATGCTGACAGAAGATTACAAAAGGCAACGCGCTGAAACTTCCCGCCAATTTCTTCAACGTTATGCGGATGAAAAGGACAACCTTTTGGATTCAATAGTCACAGGTGATGAAACCTGCGCTTTCCACTTCACACCTGAGACCAAACAACAATCACGTGAGTGGCGGCATTCTGGTTCACCCAAGCCGCGAAAATTCAAGAGAACACATTCTGCCGGTAAAGTCATGGCAACTGTGTTTTGGGATCGAAAGGGGATATTGTTGGTCAACTTTATGGATCCTGGGACAACAATAAATGCCGACAGGTATTGTCAGACATTAAAAAAACTCAGACGGGCAATTCAGAACCGTAGAAGAGGAATGTTGAGCAAGGGCACAAGCCTTCTCCATGACAATGCTCGCCCCCACACCGTCCGTCAAACCAAGAATCTTCTGCAACAGTTTGGATGGGAAACCATCACCCATCCACCCTATAGTCCGGACTTAGCACCCAGTGACTACCACTTGTTTTCCAAGTTGAAAGAACACTTGGCTGGAAGGTGCTTCGGTGACGACGATGAAGTGAAAAATGAGGTCCATCACTTTTTCAAGAGCATGGCAGCAAGCTGGTATGACATGGGCATACAAAAACTGCCACAGTGTCTACAAAAATGCATCGACCGAAATGGTGATTATGTGGAAAAATAGACAAATATTAAAGCTTCAAAACTATGTACCATTTGTTGTCAATAAAAGTTTCTTTGTATTTTAAAAAAAATTGGAGACCTTACTATTGGGATTACCCTCGTAGTCATCCACATACTATTCTTTCTTAGGATCTGTCTTAATTTGTATATATAAAACTCAAAAGTCAGAATTTATGTTTGTTTGTATTGAAAGCAAATCCGCACTAATGCACTGACACCAAATTTTGCCCTCTATCTCTCCCTGTCCAGATACATTATATGTGTGTGTGTGTATTCCCCTCCTTCACTAAAATTAAGGGAAAGCAGACACCTATATCTCTCTCAATTATATAACAATTAAACAAAACAGAGCTGACACACAAAATACCAGTTACTCTTATTTTCCTCCTCCTTTGTTGCGCACTGAAATAAAAAACACAAAGAATTCAACTTAATCATATACTTTATTTGCTATAAGTAATAAGTCTCTGTGATTCCCTAGCATTGCCAACATAAGGAAGCTAAATAAATCAAAGCTAATATCAATACCCATACTTTAATGTTTGGAAAAGCATACAATTAAGTTGAATCCCTTGTATTATTTTATTTCATTCCAATACACAACATTCTTCTCTTTATTTTTCTTTTTTTCTTTCTTTAAGAATGAACAAAGGTAAAGCCATTTATGCCTTTCCTAGCAAGATAAAAGCTAAACAAAACAGAGTGTCAAAATAAGTTAAATATTAGTCTTTTTTTCTGCCTCTCCTTCTGTTTCTTCTTGTTCTTTATACGAGGGGGTGTCAAAAAATAACCAGAATTATTTTTTTGCATTGTAATGCACCTGAGCTGGAGTTTAATGTTGACCTTGAGTGATGAAATGTCATGCACGTCATTCGTCTGGCTGTCCTCCATTGGAGGGAAGCAGGTGAAGTAGAAGAGTGTGTTAACTGCACCCAACATGGTAAGTCTTAAGTTGCAGCAGCATGCATCAATTAGACTTTGCGTAAACCACATAATTTGGAGTATACTCAACAGACTATGCAAAGGGGCTTTAGGGAAAGTTTTGAACAGTGGAGAGAATGCTGGAATCATTGTATTGTGTCTGAGGGAGAATACTTTGAAGGTTTGTAAAAGAATTTTAATAAAGGTGAGCAGTATTTTCTAGCAAAAAAATAATTCTAGTTATTTTTTGACACCCCTCATATTTTATTAACAAAGAAAAGTAGTTTTATTGCCAGTTATTAAAACATTATGACATTTAAGTTCAGCCGAAATGAGGAAAGGGAGAGATGAAGGTATGGGAGTATGGGAGAGATTAGAAAATGAGAGGGAGAAAAAGATAAAGATGTAAAGGGAAAAGAAAGGGAGAGATAAAGATGCAAATGTAGTGAGAGAGAGGAGGGAGATTTGGAATGATCTCCACATTTAATGCAATTATGGGCACAGAGCTGCAGATTCTGCTAATAGTTACAAAAAAGTTAGAGAACTTCTGTCTTTCATTGGTCCATACATAATTTGGCTAGCTATATCCTCTGATCATTGCCCTAACCTCTGCCAAAATCCTCCTTGCAAGTTGTTTCTCCCTGTCCAAATACCACCCATTCCATTTATTTGTTGATATTTTATCTGTTTAATCCAACAGTTATCATCCTCAGGATTCTTCCTATGTTTTAAACAATCTTTTAACGTATGTCTCCCAGAGAGTTGTTGATCCTGTACCAGTGCTTAAATATCCTTTCTCTTATCATCCCCCACAGAATTTCCTCATCTCTATCAAAGCACCAATATCTGTAGAAAACAGTTTTACATCCCTAGGCCAAGATTTTATCAATTTCTTCACACTCTTTCTCCATTCTGTTCATCTCTACTCTGTATTTTGATTCCACTGAAGCTGCATAGATCCTCATAGATCCAACCATCTCACATCTCTTACTGGTGCTGTCTAAACTTTTTCTTATAAGCCTTGTGGGTGATTTGTCTAGGGATTGTATTCATAAACAGGACATTCAGTAATGACTTTTATAATAGTGCTTTTCTTAGGGAATTCTAGCTTTACTGAAACTCTTATTCATAGACAACAGATTCAATGCTTTAACTTTGTCTTTGAAAAGTTGAGATTTAATGTTTCCATGTTGGCTAACCTGATTTCCATAACCATAGCCCTCTATAACAATAAAATTTACTTTTAGGTCCAGAATTAACTCATGATTGCAATTCAAAAGACACTGACTGAAACATCTGAACTCCATTCCTCCCCTCCAGCCTTATTCATGGAAGAATATACTACAACATGAGGAGAAACTGACATCCCTGTAATTTATCAGAATATTGACTAATTTTGAAGATTTAGAAGCTAGTAACAGTGATGTGTCATAATTTAAAATAAAGAGAGTTGAGGGTTGTTACACTACATCACTATAATATTCTTACTTGAACGCGTTTCAGGAGACGGTTTGTTCCCATTGTCAGCATGTCCTCATCTGATTTTGCCGGTCATCGTCTCGGGGATGTGTGTGGTTAGTGGTGTTCTCTGGTGCTGGGCTGATGAACCTCCAAAGGCTGTTGGGTGGTGGCAGTTCGAAATTCATTAGGTGATTCCTGTGTTTGACAATATGTATTTTTTCCCAGATGTCCAATTCATTACTGCTGTTGATCGGTTTTAAGAGTTTTATGTTTGGAGTGATATCATGGTTTGAAGACCAGAAATGATGTGCTACTGCTGATTTATCTGGCTGCTTTTGGTAAATGCATCTCATATGCTCTTTAAGTCTTATTTCAAGATTTCTTTTTGTTCTTCCTATATATACCAGGTTACATTCATTACAATCAATTTTATATATACCAGATGATTTATCGTTGGGGATAGGATCTTTTGTTCTGTTGCATAGTAGTTTCTGTATGTTGTGGTTATTCTGTGGAGACAGGGTGATGTAACGTAGTCATTTGTTGGATGTATTTCTGTCTTTCAAACCTTTTTATCTTCTTATCTATTGTTTTTTTCTGGTATCCATTCATAGTGGCTATGTTGATAATGTGTTGGTATTCTTTCTGGTATTCCTGTTTCTCCATTGGTATATGTACTAACCTGTTTGTAATACTATTTAAAATTGCATGTTTGTGGCTTGTAGGATTGTAGCTATTGTTTTTAATATAATTTTCTGTGTGCGTTGGTTTTCTGTAAATGCCGAATTACCTTACCTAGACATCAGGATCATCAGAAATAATGCACACAACAAACTAACGTTCGGCATTTACAGAAAACCAACGCACACAGAAAATTATATTAAAAACAATAGCTACAATCCTACAAGCCACAAACATGCAATTTTAAATAGTATTACAAACAGGTTAGTACATATACCAATGGAGAAACAGGAATACCAGAAAGAATACCAACACATTATCAACATAGCCACTATGAATGGATACCAGAAAAAAACAATAGATAAGAAGATAAAAAGGTTTGAAAGACAGAAATACATCCAACAAATGACTACGTTACTCAGACAACAAAAACCACAAGCATATAGAAAATTCACTTATCACCTTTTCATAAATTTCAAAGGATTTTCAAAAAATACAACATCACCCTGTCTCCACCAGAATAACCACAACATACAGAAACTACTATGCAACAGAACAAAAGATCCTATCCCCAACGATAAATCAGCTGGTATATATCAAATTGATTGTAATGAATGTAACCTGGTATATATAGGAAGAACAAAAAGAAATCTTGAAATAAGACTAAAAGAGCATATGAGACGCATTTACCAAAAGCAGCCAGATAAATCAGCAGTAGCACATCATTTCTGGTCTTCAAACCATGATATCACTCCAAACATAAAAATCTTAAAACCGATCAACAGCAACAATGAATTGGACATCTGGGAAAGAATATATATTGTCAAACACAGGAATCACCTAATGAATTTCGAACTGCCACCACGCAACAGCCTTTGGAGGTTCATCAGCCCAGCACCAGAGAACACCACTAACCACACACATCCCCGAGACGATGACCAGCAAAATCAGATGAGGACATGCTGATGATGGGAACAAACTGTCTCCCGAAACGCGTTCAAGTAAGAATATTATAGTGATGTAGTGTAACAACCCTCAACTCTCTTTATTTTAAATTATCAGAATATGCTGAACCATAGTAGAATTGTGCACTACCCGGTGATAAACTATATAATGTAATTGTCAACTATTTTGCCATCTACTGTTACATTTCAACTAACAATAATCCTGTCACCTAGCAGTAGTTCTTTCTAATATACATTCTTACCCACTGTGCTACCATCTGGTGACAAACATTTCTAGTATTAACCCCCACCCCTTTTTACTTTCTCTACTACGTATAGTAAGTAGGGGAAGTATTGTATTCCACCCAAAAATTCGATACCGAGATTTCACCGGAAATACAAAAAGCATTTTTGGAAACATGTCCGTGTGCGTGTCTGTGAACAGCATAACTCAGAAACGAACAGTAGGATAAACACCAAACTTGGTATTTAGGTTCAGTATCTTCCAGAGATGCAACACAAAGGTTTTCAAGAAAATCCCCCCACCCCAGACTACCCTTTACATGGAAACATTTTTCGAAAATTTTAATATTCTCAAAAATGGCTCTAACGATTTTGATAAAAATATCATATGTTTAAGATATTTTCATGACAAATAAAATGTATATCTTGAATTTTCTGGGAATGTCTCCAAAAGTATTCTCCATTGTGAACGACTTTTGCATAACTGGTAAACCATAAGAGATAGACCAAATTTTACTACACAAAAGATGTGGATCGCATTAAAATACACAATTTATGTCATATACATTTTTGTTGTTGAGTGAACCATTTTCGAGATATTGCTTGTTATTCCCTTAAATTTTTCAATACTTATTTTCTCAAATGGGAATTCATTATTCATTTTTTTGTCTTGGATATGCAAAGAGTTATAATCTGTGGCAAAGGGAATGGTGCTGCACCTAGCAACCAGCTATTAAGAGAGATGTATGTGCTTAAAGGCTACTGTTTTTCTATATTGCCCTTGTAAATATATTTTCCCCTTACATCTACAAGAAAATTAGCAATAAGATAGAGTTTGCAAATGTTTATCTCGATTAACATGAAGTAGATGGAGAATAAGCATTTGTAAAAATAGTTTGTACAAGAGTAGAGAAAGTCATGTGAGTGTAACACATCAGATTTTTCTTGTAGTTTTCATTAAAATTCAACCAAGATAGAATATGCTCTGTTCAAAACTAATTCGCTAATGGTATACCTCAAAATGAATTTGAGACTGCCTTGCAGTTTAACAGGGAAATGTAAAACTGTAAATCGTTGCGGAATTTAATTTCCTAGACATAAAAGAACTGGGGCAATGAACTGCCAGTCTGAAGATCCGCTGTTCAAATCCTATGTCACTGAGTATTTGAGTTTGATTCTACCAAGAATCTATTTCATTCTCTGATTCTTCCAATTTTTCCTAGACCGTAGTGAATCTAGGAGCTAAAAAACCTAGTCTATAGAGAAGTAACACTATTTCAGAAAAAAGGAGTGTTTTAAGCATCAAAGTGATGGTGTTAAAATGCAACAATAGTCTTTAAGTGTAGCAGAAATTAAAAATAAATTCAAAATCTAAATTTCTTCGAGTGAAGCTTCATCCATTGTAGCCCTTTAAAATTAAAGGTTAATTTGACTACCCTTAAATATACGTACAAATCAAAGTTTTAAAACTAAAAGTTTGAATCTCGGCTAGGGGAAAAAGGTTTTCTTAACCTAAGAATCTTTAACCTTAGGCTCATTTGAGCATAATTTCAACCATTCATTCATTTAAATTTCCGATATGACTTTACTGGTTAAAGAACATTAAACTAAGGGGATAAAAAAATTACCTATCAGACTAGCAATAATGCCCAAGTCATTAATAACAGCTTCAAAAAAAAAAAGTAAATCTACTTACTTTGCTGGTTGCTTTAGAAGTACAAAAAAGCTTTCTTTGCAACTGGCATGTATACATTTTGACATCCAGAGGCCCTACACTTAAATTTAATTTGAGTGTTAAGCCAGCAGGGGAAGAGAATGGTCATGTTTGTTGTAAGCTCCGGAAGTGAGTGGAAGAGTGGTATAAGCAGCTATGGGAGTGGATCTGGCAATGTATCGGGCAAGAATCAGACTTTTTATGCCAGTGAAATTTAAAAAAGGTACGCTGGAAGTTGTATGATGACAAGGTATGCACTAGTAGGGAGTGTTATTATGATACTATTAATGATAGGAGGGGTGGAACTAAACCTGGGACCGGGAGATAATCAGACATTGTTGGAACATCTCACAGACAAAATTGCATTTATGGACGGAATGGAGCAATGGATAAGTGATAGTTTGAACAAAGTGACCAGGAAAATAAAAGAAGATGTGAGAGAAGAAATCAAAGGAATACGAGAGAGGTGAAAGAAGTGAATTTGAAATGTAAAGATTGCTCCAGAGGAGGTGAAGATTTAATCTACTCTTTATAGGTATAGAAGATCGAAGAGGGGTTTGGCCAGTGGAAGAGGTTAAGCAAGTTTTGTTTCAAAACTTGGGAATGTTTGTTTGGGAGATAGTGGAGGCATACCATGTCAGAAGCAACACTGGAAAAATACCAATTGGAAAAATACACTAATCAGATTCTTAGTGAAATACGAATTATGAGATTTACTTAAATCTTTCCTCGAAGAAATGGACACATATTTTAAAAGTAAGAAGATTCCCAGTGAATTCAGAATGATGGTGGTTAAGAAATGTTTCAAAAGAAAAAGTCAATACTAGCTGAAATCCAATTTGCATGAAATGAAAACTACACATCTTTTAAGAATCTATTTTTAGCAGGGGTCCAGCTAGACAAAACCAGATAAAGTAAAACAGGGAAATTTAACCCCTTAGAAAATATAAGCAGGACAGACTATTTTTAAAAATAGCTAACAAGAGTTAAATAATTGAATCTCCCCTATCGGAACAAGAAATAATCCAGCAGCAATTGGGCATTTCCCTGACACAGTAAGACAAAACTTAATATTTGCAAAACCTGTGAACTTCACAGATGTAATAGAACTGCTAACACCTCTTGAATGTCAATCGGTACCACCAACAACTATACAGCAGACACATCCTGAAAGTAGCAACAAAGATACCTCAAACCATTACACACAAACACAAAATAACAGAGCATCTATGAACACGCATGTGGTAAACCACCAAAATGCAAGTGATCGAAAGGGCACAGAAATCAAACTTTTTGCAAGGGAAAGGCACCAAACAGCCAGACTTATCCGACACGCAACAACCATGGTACCAAACACCGGAAACAGCTATCACAACACAACAGGCCCTCAACCTAACAGGAATAGGAAAAACTTAGGAAACCAAATGAAAGAAACACTAGTAGGAAAAACAATGTTGCTAGGCATAGCAACCAACGACTACCACAACAGAAATCAAAGACAATTTTGTGGAAATTATCTAGACAACTAGACACCTACACCTCATATAAACTGAGGATGGAAGCAAATGGTAGGCACAGTAAAACGGTCCTGCAGAAAGTATTTGGATGGAGACAAGTGAACACTGACACTCTTAACACTCTAGTAACGAGTATAGAAGCCTCTATTATACCCCCGCCGCTGAATCTTTGCACTTGACAGTTCATGTGGCTTTGCGTAAAGTTGGCTACATTGTGGTTGCGACGTTGCCAGAGTGGCTAGTAAATAACAACAGCTGATAGTTCTTTCTATCGTGTCTAAGCCGCATACAAAAGTGTACGTAGTAGCGAACGTCAATGTATGTATGTATGTATTTATTTATTCTGCAATTGGGTACTTCCCGGTGGCAGAATTAAACCGTATAAAATTTACATCACCATGACTAGCTTACAATAATAATAATAATAAACAAGACTAACAATACAAAATGATTAATTTTAAATATTAACGAAGCTTTTAAAATCCCTAATTACTGAACCATTTATAGTTTACTTAACTATTCACAATTACTTAACTATTCACCATTTACTTCACTATTCACAATTTACTTAACTATTCACAATTTACTTAACTATTCTCAATTTACTTAACTATCTACAAAGTACTTAACAATTTACAAAGTACGTAACTATTTTCGAGGTACTTAACTATTTACAATTGGTCCTTATATTTAGTTACCAGTATTTTCAACCTGGTAGTGTCAACTTTAATAGTATAGTTTGTGAAATGAGTACACTAGTTAATTAACCAACATTTATCCTGCTAATATTATTTCTGAACTGCTTTAAGGTCAGAGGACAGCCCTGAAAGGCTGCTACAGGCAATTCATTCCATTCCTCAATGGTTCTATTAACAAAAGAAAATTTTCCCACGTCGGTTCTGCACTTTCTACTCCTAATTTTAAACAGATGATCGTTTCGACCGTAGTGTGCTGGATTCTATAACCTTTCTCTAACATCCGCCCAAGCATTTGAACCAGTATAAGCTTTAAATAACGCAACTAATCTATGTTTTTTACGCCTAACTTTTAGCGGTTCCCATTCATTCTCTTCACCTTTTGTAAACCCAAAATCTTTACCTCTCCTTATGAATTTTATAGCCCTTCTCTGTACTTTTTCTAAGGAATCAATCTGATTGACTCTCTATGGGTCCCAACATGCTACTCCATATTCCATAACCGGCCACACTAAAGATTTGTAGGCTAGTTCCCTGGTCTTTGCGCTCCCCTTTTTCAGTATTCTCATTACGAAATGCAATGCTTTCCACGCTTTCCTAGATGTACTATTTATCTGTTCCCTCCATCCAGCATTACTTGACAAGCACACTCCCAAATATTTGCAGCTGTCCACCTGTGGAATTGGTTCCCCGCCCATTTGATAGTTATGTATAATCTTCCCCTTAGTTCTGCTAAAAAAAATGGACTTACTTTTCCCAGCATTAATTGTCATTTTGTTTCCTTCGGCCCACCGCCTGATTTCATTTAGGTCGTCCTGAAGAGCAGTCTCATGCATGGAATTCCTAATCTTATTGTAAATAATACAATCGTCTGCGAACAGTCTTATCTGGCATTTAATGTTTATATGGATATCATTAACAAAGATAAGAAACAGTAACGGGCCCAGTACCGAGCCTTGGGGCACGCCCGAACTTACGGTCCCCCCTTCTGACAGTTCTCTACCTACTCTTACTCTTTGCGTCCTCCCTTTCAAAAATTGTTCTACCCACAATACAACGCAATTATCAAGTCCCGCATTTGCTAGTTTCCGGATGAGTAAACTATGTGGCACTACGTCAAAAGCTTTAGAAAAATCTATCACCACTGCATCAGTTCTTCCCCCTGCATCCACCTCATCTGCCAAATCTTGAATTAATGAAGTTGTTTGACTTTCACATGAATACCCGGATCTAAACCCATGTTGCGCTTTGTTGAACCACTGTTTGTTTTCTAATTCCTCCCGTATGTATTCTGCAATTAGATGCTCCATTACTTTACACACTACCGACGTTAGGCTGACAGGCCGATAATTATTTATTTCTGTTTTATTACCCCCTTTGTATATTGGAACTACAATAGCGGATTTCCAGTCTTCCGGTAGTGCACGGTTGTTAATTGACATGTTAAACAAGAGCATTAGGTAGGGAATCATGGCTTCTCCCCCTACTTTTAATATTTCAGTAGGTACGTTGTCCGGCCCTCTTGATTTTCGATTCTGTAGCATCTTGATCCTTTTACGTAATTTTGGCGCCATTATTTGAAATAGCGATTCTCCACCAATCCTATTTTCCCGTTCAGGACTATCATCCATTTGATGAAAGACCGATACAAAATGTGCATTTAATATGTTCGCCTTTTCCTTATCATTTATTACGGCAGTCCCGTTAACTTTGAAATCTGGTATGCCTTCTTTATTACCCCTGCGTCTCCTCACATAATTGTAAAATGCTTTCCATCCATCACTTTCCTTATTTAAAATCTGTTCTAAGAACCACTCCTGCGCTTGCAACTTTTCGTTTTGTAAATTCTTGGTTAATTCTTTAAATTTAATAAAATGCCATTCTGATTTCCTCCTTTTATGATACGCGCGCCTTGTTTTCCTTTTAAGTGACCTAATACGTTTTGTATAAAATTCTGGATCAGCGTTATTTTTAATAACTTTAAAAGGTACATGTTTCATAATTGCTTCCGAAGTAAGTGTTTTGAAACTAGCCCAGGCTTCATTTACACTAGTGGCAGATTTTACGAAAGACCAATATTGCTTGCATAGAAAATTCTGAATAGCAGCCCCGTCCGCTTTCTGGAAATTCCAGCTAATTGATGTTTGTTCTAATTCAAACGGTTCAATCGTCCCCCCCAGCTTACTTCTAATTGCACACAATGGTGGTCACTGATACCTGGCAAGACCTCACATTCAGCAAACAAAGACTGAGGCCTGCATAAAAATACATCTAGTAAGGCTGATTGCCGAGTACTTGTGTTAACGACTTGCAACAACCCCTGTTCCCAAACCAGAAAATTAACAAGATTTTGGTCTTCGCCTCCTATTAACTGACCTTTCCAGTTTACATTTGGCAGATTTACATCCCCTGCTACAATAACGTTTCCCTTTACGGAAGAGATTTTTTTCTATTAATTTATGCAACGTTTTGTGATTAGTTTCACTAGGTGGTCTGTAGCAAGCTATTATTGTTATATTATTACCTTCGTTTTTTTGATCAATAATTTTAATTGCCATAATCTCTACATCCTCTTCTACCCATAGCGCTTTGCTTTGTAACTCTGACTTAGCGCAAATAAAAATTCCCCCTCCCCTTCCGTCCCTGTCCCTCCTAAACACCCTGTAATCTGAGCTGAAAACTTCCGCATCATTTATATCAACATTTAGCCATGACTCCATACCTATAATTACATTTGGATTACATATCTCCATTAAATTCCAAAACTCTACAACTTTATTCATAATACTACGGCAATTTACCTGTAACAGCCTTAAAAAGCCAGCCCCTACCTGTGAATCTTCGTTTCTCCGAGGTTGTTGTCACTGTTGCTTCTGCCGCTTGCTGCCATCGCTCCACGTCGTCACCCTCCCGAACAAAGCTGTCAACTTCGAAGATCCACTTCGGTTTAAGTGCACACCGTCCCGTCCGTAGTCCCAGTCTTCAATCCACGAATTTGGGTCCAGAAACTTCGCGCCCAGTCGCTCCGCTACCCATGCATACGAGTCGTTTACCTGCATTATCTTCCTCCAGTTGACATCGCGTCGTCTCAAAACTCCACTAACGACGATCTTCGCTGAGGGAAATAGCTGCCTTGTCCGTTTAACTAAGTCGTACATGTCTCCCATCACGTAGTTTACACTTCTCCGCAGGTCATTGCTCCCAACGTGCAATACAATCGTCTTATAGCTGTCTTCCATCTCCTCTTGCTTTTTCTCGATTTCCCCCAGCAGTCCTTCAGTCCTTATGCCAGGATAGCAAGCTACCTCTGCATTCGGGTTCCCCGCATATCTCACAATAGAGTCTCCGACTATCAAACATGGTTTCCCCTTTTCTTGTCCATTTTCTTTCCTGAGCTCCCTGAGTTGGCTATTCTCTTCTTCTAACTTCCGAATTTTCTCTTCCGCGCGTTGGAGCTTCTCGCGTAACACCCGTGCTTCTTCTTGCAGCTTCTCCAGTTTCTTCTGATTTGCGATGACCGTTTCAGTTCCCCTGCAGTCCTTACATTCCCAGTTTTCTTCGATGTTCTGGTCCCTCTTAATTTTTTGGCAGCCAAAATGGTACCACTTCGCGCAGCTGCTGCATTGTACTCCTGTCCTTAAAGCTTTGTTGCAGCTCCCACATCCTTCATCAGTCACAGGTCTTGGGTTTAATTCAACACCTCCTATCACGAGCAAAATTACTAAAACAAACGCCATAAAATAACACTTGGACGTTACGTTCGTCCTACCTAATACCTGACTACCTGCTATCCACGATCCCCTACCCGTCCGTATTCCGATCCTTGCTCGGTAAACCATCAACTCCACCCCCATGGCCGCTACTTGTTTATACCTGCGTGTACTTGGAACGTCCTGACACGACCTCTCCCCTCAAGGTCTCGAACACGAATATAATAACTATTTTGTATTATTATTGTTAATTGAAAATAACTTTGCATAAACATTGCAGCGTATGTAGAATAAATTATGCACTTTTGACAATATAGAAACAGAACAATGCAAACTTGCCTGCCACATTGAGGGGAAATAAAACAAATTATAACCACGCGATAACAAAAGTTATTTTCATTCACGATTTAAAACTGCAATGGCTCAATTCCATCCAAATCCCCGTCATCATTATCTTCACCAAGGCATATCATTAATGGTTCACACTCACTAATAATTCCATCTATTTCTTGTGTTTTTCGTCTTAGCTTATTCACATGATCTACTTTCTTCTTCCACGAAGCCGCGTCCACCTTCGCCACACTTTCCCACAAAAGCCTTTCCACCTCGGTAATGGTAAATGACTTATTGTTCTCCCTCACATAAACCTTAATGTCGTTCCACACTAATTTGATAGGGTTGAAGTGACTGTATGGCTTTATCAGCAGGAATAGAGGGATGGCCGTGAAGCTTCACGTACTCCTTTTCCTGTTCAAAGAATTCTCGGGTGCTCCTTAATAGTTCCAATGCCTGACTATTAAGTGGCGCAAAGGATTTACACTTCGTGAATCATCACTCGGCGATCGACGTCATTTTTCAGACATTGTCGCACTTAAATCTTGTATAAATAAATAATATGACTTAAATGTATATAAAACAGATAAATATATATAAACGAACAATAACTAAACTATAAAACAATAACCACAAATACAAATAACAAGAACAATATGTAGCTTGCAAAGAACAACTCGACGCTTGTGCTAGAGATTTTCAAACTGAAGCACGTGGTTGGGGATAGCTACATCTGGCAACAGAGCCGCTTCCAGCTCCCGTTCCGCTTCCGCTTTGTCATCGACCATCCAGAATGCTGCCTTGTGATTGGCTTAGAAAGTCAAACGGTGAAAGCTTTTCATCTGTTTTTTTGCGAGTGTACCAACTTAAACGCGAGCTGTCAAGTGCAACGTTACAGCGGCGGGGGTATAATTCACACCCCCTGCTGCAGGATGAGGGTTCTACTGCACTGACCCCCAGCTCACTTCCTCAACAGATGCCATCTGGATAGCATCCCTACAGGACCTGAACCAACTTTAAGCATCAACTTGAAGAAACCGTTTTGCCTCCAGCAACAAGCCACTGAGCACTTCCAGAAATGATGGGCGAAAGAATATCTCTTACACCACAACCTAACTTTACTTCAACTTACCACAACATCCCATATTAATTCTACTTCATCACATGACATCCAACCTAACATAGCAGGAACCAAAACATAGTTTATCATAATCCCGGCTTAATCAGATAAAATCCCTTAGACCAATTAGTTTATCATCATTTATTTTAAAAATGCTGGAAAAACTTCTTGATTTGGGAAACCTCACTAAGAGAAAGGCCACTTAACCCCAATCAGCATGCTCATTAACAGGGTAAACTGTGAGAGATAGCTCTTCATCAGTTGATCAAGACAATAGAAAAATCACTGAACCATCAAAATACTGCTCGTGGAATATTCCTTGATATAGAAGGTGCCTTTGACAATGAATAATTTAAATCTATAATCCTAGCAGTTAAAAAGCATTGAGTAAACAACACCTGTTGCAGGTGGATAAAAACTATGCTGAAACCTTAGAAGATTCTCATTAATATGTTTGTATCTGCAACCAGAGATTACCCACAGGGAGCGGTTTTATCGCCACTTGTGAGATTTGGTTGTAGATGACCTGCTGGAGAACTGGAACGACCTAAGCTTCTATACCCAAGGATTTGCTGACGATACTGTCATACTCATTCAGGGCAAGTATACCAGTACAGTATCTGAACTCATGACTGAAGCTCTGAAATATGTGGAAAAGTGGTGCAAAGAGGTAAACCCTTCTAAACAGCACTTATTCCATTCACACATTAAAAGAAAATGTATGGTTTCAAAACTCATATTTTATTTAATAAACAATTGCATATTAGTTACAATGTTAAGTACCTGGGTGTAACTGTTAGATAACAAACTTACATGGAACCTACATCTGCAAAGAATAATAAACAAAAGGCAAAATGGCTCTTATGATAGCTAGAAAAACTTGGTAAAACATGAGGAGTCAAACCAAATATGACGCTTTGGCTGTATATAGCACTTGTGAATTCTTGTGTTGTCATTTTAAGTGGCGCATAGGTAATTATGGTTCTCACTTGTGTGGCGGCTTTAAGTTAGTCAAAAACAGGCAGCTAACAAACTTTGCAATATTCAAAGTTTGGCTTGCCTTTGTATAACAGGGGCCATGAAAAGTATCCCATTCAGCTCCAATGGAAATCCTCCTTAACCTGCCTCCTATTGATATAAACTTATATCAAAAGGAAATGCAAGGCTGGGGACTTATTGGCTGAATCTAAACTCAAACTGTACAACCCTAGTATTTTAGGGCATACTAGAATTACAGTGTATTCATTAACCCTCAATAACAATAGGATCCAGAAAACCAGAATCAATGGTTGTGATTCGAACCAAGTGTTATTACTACAGGTGTCCCATAAGGTTCTTGGTCCTTTGTTATTTTTAATATTTATAAACGATCTGCCATATTATCTTAGCAAATATTCAATAGCTGTGTTTTTTGCAGATGATACCAGTGTACTTATATCTGAAAAGTCACATCAGCAATTAAGAAATTCTGTCAATAAAGTATTCAAACAGTTCAACTTTTGTTTTGAAGCCAATAAGCTTTCATTAAACTATGATAAAACCAATTTTATTCAATTTCAAACAAAGCATAAACAAGTGAGTGAATTAACAATCAGGTACAAAAATTACACCATAAATAAGTTATCTGATACAAAATTTCTTGGGTTTCAAATAGATGGAGAGCTCAACTAGAGAAAACAAATAAAAATCATGCTGCCAAAACTGAGCTTGGCTTGCTTTGCCTTAATAAATTTCAAAAATTTGCTCCACCAAAATGCCTTAAGAACAGCATATTTTGCCTACTTTCACCCCCTTTCTTGCTATAGAATAATATTCTGGGATAATTCGGCACATAGCAAGCAAGTATTTATATTACAAAAACGGTCATGTGTATTATCTGTGGTTTTGGGTCCCATCATTCCTGTAGACCCTTGTTCAAAACCCAAAAAATTCTTACTCTCACTGGTGAATACATATATTCTCTCTTGAGCTACCTTACAGATAATTATGATAACTTCACAATGAACCTTGCTGTGCATGGCTACAATACAAGGCATGCAGGTGATTTGCATAGACCAGCAAACAGCTTAAAACTGTTCCAAAAAGGATGTTACTATTCTGCAATAACAATTTATAATAACCTTCCATGCTACTTAAAACTATTAGGCAAGCCTAATCAACATAACATCTTTAAGAAAGAGCTTAAATCTTTCTTATATACCCACGCCCCATATACTATGGAGGAATTTTTTATTATGTTGTGCAACATATAAATTTCAATACATAGGCCAGATGGCATATGATGGTGACTTACACTTATTTTTATTGTCCTACTGTAATGCATGTTGAGATGTTTACTCTTGGAATGGTGATGGTTTGCAAATTTCCATTTCTTAAATAATGCATGGTGTGGGGAGAGAGGAGAGGGAGAAATGTTGTTGGTGTTGGGTGTTATTAGTTAAGTTCTTGGTGCTGGGTATGTTTATTAGTTATGCTGCATATTTCATAATTGTATGACGTGTTCAATGTCCCCGAGCATTGCTCACAGTGGGACCAAATGAACAAACAAACAAAACAAAAACCCTCTACATGAGATGGGTGGTGAGTATAGGTTACCAAAATTGTTTCGACAAGCCATTCAATATATGTTAAAATGGAGTCAGAACAAGAAACACTGTCCTGAGGGCAGTCTGATCTGGTATACAGATGTATCTAAAACAGACAATGGATCTGGAATACATGGGGAGGCATCAAGTTGTGACATCCATATTTCTTGATATTGTAATGAAAAGAAGCTAGAAACAGTGATGTGTATTGAATTTATTTAAAGGTGAGTCGGAATTGTTATTTATTTAAAGGTGAGTCGGAATTGTTACACTAACATCACTTAAGTTTAAACTTAAGTGATGTTAGTGTAACAATTCCGACTCACCTTTAAATAAATCCATATTTCTCTTTGTCACAATGCCACCATATTCCAAGCTGAAGTTTATGCAATTGAAACCTGCATCAGGGAGAATCTAAACAAAGGCTAAGAAGCAACATTTGGATTTTCTGATAGCCAGGCTGCTTTGAAAGCAATTGAAGCTATCAGATAACATGCAAGTTAGTCTGGGATCTTATACAACTGACAAAACACAAGATTACCCTTAGGTGGGTATCTGGACATAAAGGAATTTTAGGCAATGAAAAAGCAGATACCCTGGCAAAGAAAGGGTCTGCTCAAACTTTTACTGGACCTGAACCAGTATTTGGCATTTCGAGTAAACTGAATTACTAGGGTCCTCCAAAGTGATGGCGTTCCTAACTTTAGGTTTCTGATAGGCCGGAGCCGCTAATGAGGCTCCTAAGCCACAAGGCATAACCCAATGTTAAGGGCCCTAAGCTGCAAAGCATTTTTTTAGAAGTAGAGGAGTGGAGCAGTTGCAACCGCAAATGCGAAGCGACAACAGGGCATAGTCACAGGATCTGCGCATCTAAAACTTGAATGATTTACCAATTATTTATAGAACCATTACCGTAACAGTCAACATCTACTTCAAAACATACTAATAAGGTAATTTAATCACTTTCCTTTAGGTTTTAATCACATTTTCAAATAGGCCTAGTAATTTAGAATAGCCGGCATTCCTTTAAATTCTGTTTGAAGAACCATTGATGACTGGATTAATTATAACCACCAATTGCAATGGATTCAAACAAAAGCTTGCAAGCACAGTAAGCAAATGATGAGTAAAATATCCTCCTCACTTGCTGATAATGTACTTAACCTCGATAGATCCCAAATAAACCTGATAACCGTGATCTTGATGGGACACTGTAGATTATTACAGAAACACCTACATACAATGAGAATCTTCAAAAGAAGAGCAGTATGCAGGTTATGTGATGAAAAGGACCAAACTGCCTATCATATATTCTTCAAACACTAAATGCTATAGGAAAAGATATGAACTTCTGGGAATGATAAACCAGATAACCATTTTGCTAAAGAAAATTTAGTTAATAACCTACTGCCTCTTATTAAAGAGCCAGGGCTATTTAACTAAAATGATAGAGATAAATCATACAATAAACCTTATGGCTTCAGTGTTAAGGGCAAACGTAACCCAACTCCATCTTTACACGAGTCAATCAAAAGTGATATTTAGAAAAACAAGTGTGCTTCTACAGAGAAAGCCAAAAACCTCGACTGCGCAGTGTTTTTCCTGTCTGTATCCTCAGCACTCGCCGTCTGCCACTATTATAGAAAGGTGCGGATGAAACCATCCAACATTTTTAAAACTACTTTTATAGGCTTTACTTACCACCTTTATGAAAGGAGATGCTGAAACTGGCCAACATCGTTGTCCATATATTTTTGGCACCTCTTTAGGAAACTGTCTGTCACTCGCTGTAGTTCACGTTGAGAATTTTGTGGCGGATATTTTGTTGTAATTTTTCCAGGGTGTGTGGGTTTGTCACGTTGAGAATTTTGTGGCGGATATTTTGTTGTAATTTTTCCAGGGTGTGTGGGTTTGTCTTGTACACTTTATGTTTTAAGTTACCCCAGAGAGAGAAATTGCAGGGGTTTAGGTCGGGGGACCGAGAGAGCCACAAATCTCTACTAATAATTCTGTCCTCAAACAAACTTTCAATTGTTCTCATTGAAATATTGGCCATATAAGCTGTTGCAGTCTTGTTGAAAAAAGGCAAAATCATGCTCTGTCTGTTAATTCTTTAAAAAGAAAAAAAGGGGGCTAAATTGTATTCACATATGCACAGGCATCAACTGTTGATTCAAAAAAAATTGGCCCTATAACTCTTTCTCCGCTCATGGCACACCATACACTAATTTTTTCATCATGAAGGGATACTTCATGAACAATATTACTGGCTGCGCTGTGTTTTTCCAGTGGGCGTGTGGAAACATGGTAACACACTGCTGCTATAAATAAGGCCACGCTGTTGACGTGGTTTTACTCTGCAGTGTGAAGTGCAGTATTGAGTTGACGTGATCTGATGTAGTTCAGTTATTACAAGTTATTTATTATTTTGTCCTGTACTTAGTCACAAAGTATACTATGGCTCAGCATATGTTCTACTGCACAGCGTGTATTTATTTATGATTCGTATGTGTTAACTCGGTCAGCTCGCCAAGTGAAACTACGATTTGCAGAAAGATTTCCAGGTGTAAAAGTTACAAGTCATACAACAATTCATGAACTTTACAATAAATTTCAGGCCACAGGAAGTGTTCAGGCTAAGATCTAAAAGATGGCAAAAGAGTTATAGGGCCAATATTTTTTCGAGTCAATATTTGAAACCCGTGCATATGTGAATACAATTTTGCCCCCTGTTTTTAGAGAATTAACAGACAGGGAGCGTGATTTTGCCTTTTTTCAACAAGACTTTGCAACAGCTCATAAAGTCAATATTTCGATGAGAACAATTGAAAGTGTGTTTGAGGACAGAATTATTAGAATTTGTAGCACTCTTGGTCCCCCGACCTAATCTCCTGCAATTTCTATCTCTGGGGTAACTTAAAACATAAAGTGTAAAAGCAAACCCACACACCCTAGAAGAATTAAAACAAAATATCCACAGGAAATTGCCAGCATTTCTCAACGTGAACTACAGTGAGTGATGGATAGTTTCCTAAAGAGGTGCCAAAAATGTATGGACAATGACCGTGGCCAGTTTCAGCATCTACTTTAATAAAATTGGTAAGTAAAGCCTTTAAAAGTAGTTTTAAAAATGTTGGATAGTTTCATCCACGCCTTTCTATAATAGAGGCAGACGGCGAGCGCCGAGGACGCGGACAGGAGAAACACTGCACAGCCGGTTCGTAGTTTTTTGGCTCTCTCTGTATCTAATATTCCTAATTAAATGTTTCTACAAAGCAATGTATATTTAAGGTAGATTTGCTTGAAAGATACTATTCAGTTAAGAATATAAACTATAAACTTATGAGATATCTTGCAGTAATTGTAAAACAAACCAAAATCCAGCAGAATTCCTTGTAAATACATGTTCCTTCACACTAAGTTTCTGAATAGTTCCAGTTACATCAGAGTGATTTATGCTTGTGATTGGAGAACCAAGTGGCTTGACAACTCCACGTATAGCAGCATATGGAATCGCTTTTTCTGTGCTTCCCGAAATGATTTCATCCAACTTGGAGCTCACGTCTATAACTGGTGCATTCTGAAATATAGATAAAATAAAATGTAAAGAGGTTCATTATCTGATTTTTACTCCAAAAGTCTCTGCCTGACGGTAAGAACTCTCTTTCTCTCGCACATTTTAAGGTAACATTGAGCGTCTAAATTAAACATTAGAAAATACCATACCTACTTTACTCTTACTATGCATAACTGCCTTTGCCCTTATTAACATAGCTTATTCACAGAATAGAAGAGATTTAAAAGTATGCACATTCAGTAACTTTGATGACAATAGTTGCAACCCGTTATCCTTCTATCGTTAAACCCTATTCTAACTTGAGTACAAGAAAAAATTTGCATAGATCCACATTGACAAATCTACACACTTACCTGTACCGCTTTGACTGCATGACGCTGTCGTAAATAGTATTTACAACAAATGCCGAACAACAAAGTGTCAACACCGAGGGCCAAGGCTTCTCCCAGGTAATCCATTTCATAATATTAAAAATATACTTGAGATACACCGATAATTTTCTCAATCCATTCTAATCTTTTGTTTTTCCCCCCTTTCCCTCCGAATCCGTCATTTGTATGCAGAATGCACAACAGAACTGGACAGAATGTAATGGAATATATATTCTCCAAAGGCTAAATAAAATAGAAGAATAATCGGATATATCGCTTTATGTCATATAAGTCCTTTAATTTAGAATACTATATTGTACGCGCTCTTAAACATATAAGCAATATATTCAAGGCCACGTATAATGTTGGTTGCCATGTTTATTTATAAAAAGGTTGAACATCTGAAACATATATCTGAATTAACCTCACTTTCACTTCAGTAAAATAATTAAACTTAAAGTGTTAGCATAGCATAGCTTACTAGAGCCGGGCAGTTTGGATCAGATAAAATACAGATTAGTATAGAAAAATGGCAGAAGCAGCCGAAGGAGATGAAGATAAGAAAAAGGAAGAGGAAACATCTACAAAGATAGTACACACGTATCCACTTGTTAGAGTAAGTTGAAACTCGATGCAGCAGTATGTAAACCAAAATTTGGAACAGCGTTATGTAATAATATATCTACTTTTACAGTTCTCAGATATGGGGGAAGATATGAAAAACGAAGTGGTTGAGCTAGTTGTCACTGCCTGTGAAAAATATGCCGCCAATAATGAGGTAAGTATTAATAACTGGTTTGTGCGACTATTTCAGTTTGCTTTACATGTGTTGATTTAACTGCATCTGTGTTTGTTGGATCTAAGTGGGTCTTAATAAACCTGCCAGTCTAGTCCCATAATTAATCAGGTGGGTACCTTCAGGTGTTTCTAACTGCTTTAGTTTTAGTGTTGAAAGTTAATAGAAAATTGTTTATTTTAGCTTTTATTTTACCAGGCCCCCAGTAATATACCAGAATCAAAAAATGTACCAGCACCTACCATTGATTGCTCCTATGTATGAAAGATTACAACTCATCAAAGGTTGACCCAGACCGCCCATATAAAAGTATTCAATGTTTATTTCTTTGCTTTTGTTCCGTAGATTCCATTGAAAGGAATTTCCAGGGATTTTGTTGCACATCACAATCGCATATTGCAAATTTAAGATGACAACGTTTGTGCCTTTTAAACCAGGGTTGAGAAGAACCTGAGTATTTTTAAAAACACCCAACCCAGTAGTTTAAATTAGATTTTTATGTGTTTTTGTGGGGTTTTTTTTATACTGATAATTAAATAATGCAATTTAAATTATCTAATGATTAATTTGTTCAAAACACTAGCCTATTTGGACAATCTCCTCTTAGAGTATCCCCCACGGCGATGAATATGATGTTTTATTTGCCCAACAGATGTCACACTATGTCATGCACTAGCTCAACAGATTTCGCTGTATGTCATAGCTTATGCTGCCAACATATGAAAAATTAATGCTGCGACTGCGGAAACGACCACAAAGCGTAGCCGAGGGATTTTATACAACCTTAGGCTTATGAATTCACGGAAGTTTAGGTTAGTTTTTTTTTATATAAGCTTACGTTTCTGATTTCACGGAAGGTTAGGTTTAGGTTAGTTTTTTTTTTATATAAGCTCAGGTTTCTGATTTACTTTTATATATATAACCTTGTTTTAAGTTGTTACCAGTGGTTACATCAAAGCACGCGAGCGAAGCAAGCGTGCGTTCCTAAGCTTAGGTTTCTGATTCACAGGAGGTTAGGTTTAGTTTTATTATTTTTTTATAAGCTTACGTTTCTGAATTCACGGAAGGCTAGCCTTAGGTTAGGTTTTTTTTTTATGTAAGCTTGCGTTAACTAACTACCACTGTTGCAGTAAAGGAACTTATTTATTTAATGGAACTAACAAATTAATATAACAAACTTTCGCGAAAAGAATAAAAAAATTACAATTTTGGTGGATAGTCTTTCTTACTATGAATGCATTGCATTTTTTCAGCGGAAACTAACAAAGAAGAAGAAGAAAAGGTAGTAACAACAGCGCATCGCATTTTTAGCGGATTTCACATTTTCATTTAGGTTGGCAGTACCCACTTTGCATGTCATTTATCGGAAAAATGGCTACGTTTGTTGTGTTCCTGACGCGATTTGCCTATATAAGTAAAACACCTAAAAGGGACGGGTAGGTGGGCAACAGATATAGAAGAGATCACATCCTGTTCTAAACTCACTCCTAAGGATATTTATTGGCTTTCTTTTTGATTTTATAAGAAATTTCAACAGGGATACTCTAATAGGAGATTTGCTGCCTATTTTTATAACTACTTTATTAGTAAAAAGAATAAAAACTAAACAGGCAAAAACTAGTAAATTAAATATTCTTATGTTGGCAACCAGAATCAGTGTCCCACTTTAGCTAGTTAGTATAGTTAAAAATCTGATGTGTTACACTCACATGACTTTCTCTACTCTTGTACAAACTATTTTTACAAATGCTTATTCTCCATATGCTTCATGTTAATCGAGATGTTAATCTTATTGCTAATTTTCTTGTAGATGCAAGGGGAATACAGTAGACTCTAAGCTATAGTCAAATATTTTAAGAGCTGGTTGCTATGTGCAGTATTCCATTCTCTTTGCATGCCCAGGACATAAAAAAATGAATAACGAATTCCTGTTTGAGAAAAAGTATAAGTATTGGAAAATTTAAGGGAATAACAAGCAATATCTCGAAAATGGTTTACTCAACAAAAAAAATGTATATGACATAAATTGTGTATTTTAATGCGGCCTACATTTTTTGTGTAGTAAAATTTTGTCTATCTCTGGTTTACCAGTTATGCAAAAGTCGTTCACAATGAAGAATATTTTTGGAGACATTCCCAGAAAATTCGAGATATACATTTCATTTGTCATGAAAATATCTTAAACATATGATATTTTAATCAAAATCGTTAGAGCCATTTTTGAGAAAATTACAATTTTTTAAAAATGTTCCATGTAAAGGGTAATCTGGGGTGGGGGGATTTTCTTGAAAACCTTTGTGTTGCATCTCTGGAAGATACTGAACCTAATCAGGAACAAAAGCAAAAATATTATCTACATATCGATATCAAGTTTTAAAAGTTAAAGGGTATGCTTTAGTGACTTGTATTTCAAAATAGCTCATGAAAAGATCACTAATAAAAGTGAAAGTGGACTACCCATTGCTAAATCAAAGGTATGTTGGATTTATTTGTAGTTAGCAATTGCTTTCAGTGCTGCATGACAGTAAGAGAAAATCCAAATGTACCACTTTGTAGTCCTTTTTTAGATTCTGTCTGATACAGGTTTCAATTACATAAACTTTGGGTGGAATACTGTGGTGTTGCAACCAAGAGCAACATATACGAGGGGCACTTTTATATTTTGAGCCTTGGCAACCCTGAATGTTGTAGGTGCCATCTGACTTTTCCAATGGAAGGTTTGACATTTTTTACCATAATCTACTTCAACCATTTTGTCAATAGAGCGTCATTTGTTTTGTTTACACTAAAATTAAAAATTGTGTGTCAACAAAAACATGGAATTAACTCGTGAAAGTGTTCATGCAATGATTTATTATGACTTTCGACGTGGATTATCAAGACAAGAGTGCATCGATCAACTAACTTCCACATTTGGCGACGAAGCTCCATCCTTTGCTACTGTTTAACGCTGGTATAACAAATTTAATCGTGCCCGCCATTCGCTCAATGATGAAGTTTGTGAAGGTCGTCCAAAATCAGTTGTTATGCCAGAAAACATTGTTGCTGTGCAAAAACTAATAATGAAAGATCATCATACAACATATTGTGAGATTGAGGCAACCTTAGGCATTAGTTCCACCAGCATATATAAAATATTGCATGATTATTTAGCCATAAAAAAGGTTTGCTCTCGTTGGTTCCCACATAATTTGACGCAATCTCAAAAAGATGCTCGTGTCGATTGGTGTACAAAAATGCTCAAGAAATACAATGGCGGTGCCTCAAGATGTATATAAGATTGTAACAGCTGACAAATCATGGATCTATGTGTATGAGCCGGAACGTAAACAGCAGTTGACTGTATGGGTGTTTCAAGATGAAGCAAATCCAACAAAAGTTGTTCGCACTCGAAGCACTTCAAAGCAAATGGTTGCCTGCTTTTTCAGCAAAACTGGCCATGTGGCAACAGTGCCTTTAGAAGAACATAAAACAGTCAATGCTGAATGGTACGCAACCATTTGTTTGCCGGAAGTCTTCGGTGAAGTAAGGAAAACCAACAAGAACCGTAGGATCATTCTTCATCAAGACAATGCGAGCGCACACACATCTCGTCTAACAACAGAGTATTTGAAGGCTCAATAAATCGAATTGATGGGTCATCCACTATACAGCCCTGATTTGGCACCCAATGACTTCTTTTAGTTCCCGAACATCAAGAATAAATTGTGTGGACAACAATTTTCGTTGGCAGAAGAAGCTGTTGATGCCTTCAAAAACCATGTTTTGGAGGTATCTCAAGAAAACTGGAATAAATGCTTTGACAAATGGTTCAAACGGATGCAAGAGTGTATTGATCATAAAGGAGAATATTTTGAAAAACAATAAAGGAGGTTTCAATCAGAAATTACTTTGTTTTAATTATTGGGCTCAAATTATAAATAGTGTCCCTCGTATGTTGCACTTTGGTACCTCCCCATGAATTCCAGCCCCCAAGAATAGCCGAGTTCTGTAATTGTTTATATAATAATGAAACCAATTCATTAAAATCAGTGAATGTCGTTGCAAATACTTCATTGCCATTGAAGACCTTTTTCTATTTTCTTCAACAACAATTCTGTACCTATTATACTTGACGTATAATGTTCCTCGTGGTACTGCAAAATCATTGCATCTATTGTTAATTTCTCCTATTATGATACAGCACATAAATACATCAGATCTGGTGGGAAACTATCTACACCAGTTTTTATAGTGTGCAGTAATTAAAATATTCCATCATATTTGATACAAGAGATAAAAACAGAACTTACAAGATTGCTTGATTGCACTAGAGTCCTTACTCCTGCTGTATAAGCTGAAATCCAAAACTTTAAAACTCTACAGGCTTCTATCTTTCTTACAAATTTTCTTTGTTTGCACTCCCCATCTCTTAACTTGCTACCATTTGTAAGGATATTTTAATGTGACTCATGGAATGGATGTTCAATGGCAGGGACAGCTTCTGGGCTAGTTCTGCTGTGTCATGGCACCGAAAAAGGAAAGAAATAGAAGTATAAAGGGATTACACATAAAACATTGTTTCCAAGTATGTGATATCTCATTTGAACAGGCGCGTTAAGCGGCACATGCTCTGCAGATAGTTTTCTGAAGCTTGGAGCCAATTCCAAATTGACACCATTTACACGCATAAGCCCTGTGTATAAGGCTAGGGTGTATGTTTCACATGGTTCTTATGGGAGAGATGGAGCTAAGATTACTTTGACTCAGGGTTTATGTTTCACCCGCTAGAGCACAGAACTTAGTGACAATAGAAGACTACAAATTTCCCGCTAAGCCTTGCTTTAATACAGTGTCACCATTTTGCTGCAAGTTAATGCTTAAATCAAATGCAGCAATAATACGCCAAAATATCCCTACAAATACACTACGTGATCAAAAGTATCCGGACACCTAGTAGCTGAAAATGGCGTACAAGTTTGTGGCGCCCTCCATCGGTAATGCTGGAAGTCAATATGGTGTTGGCCCATGCTTAGCCTTGATGACAGCGTTCACTCTCACAGGCATACTTTCAATCAGTCGTTGAGGCCTGGCACGAAGTCGGTGTTCCAAAACATCCCAAAGGTGTTCTATAGGATTCAAGTCACGACTCTGTGCAGGCCAGTCCATTACAGGGATGTTATTGTTGTGTAACCACTCCGTGCAGTATAAACAGGTGTTCGATCGGGTTGAAAGATGCAATCGCCATTCCCGAATTGCTCTTCAACAGTAGGAAGCAAGAAGGTGCTTAAAATATCAATGTAGTCCTGCATTGTGATTGTGCCACGCAAAACAACAAGGGCTGCAAGTCCTCTCCAGGAAAAACACGACCACACCATAACACCACCACCTCCGAATTTCACTGTTGGCACTACACACGCTGGCAGATGACGTTAACCGGACATTCGCCATACCCACACCCTGCCATCGGATCGCCACATTGTGTACCATGATTCGTCACTCCACACAACATTTTGTCACTATTCAATTGTGTAATGTTGACGCCCTTACACCAAGCGAGGCGTCGTTTGGCATTTTCTGCGTGATGTGTGGCTTATGAGCAGCCGCTCGACCATGGAATCCAAGCTTTCTCACCTCACGCCTAACTGTCATAGTACTTGGAGTGGATCCTGATGCAGTTTGGAATTCCTGTGTGATGGTCTGGATAGATGTCTGCCTACGGCCCTCTTCAAATGTCGGCGGTCTCTGTCAGTCAACAGACAAGATCAGCCTGTACGCTTTTGTGCTGTACATGTCCCTTCACATTTCCACATCACTATCACATCAGAAACAGTGGAGCTATAGATGTTTAGGAGTGTGGAAATCTTGCGTACAGACTTCTGACACAAGTGACACCCAATCACCTGACCATGTTCGAAGTCCGTGAGTTCCACGGAGCGTCCCATTCTGCTGTTTCACGATGTCTAATGACTACTGAGGTTGCATATAATGAGTACCAGGTAGTAGGTGGCAGCACAATGCACTTAAGATGAAAAATGTATGTTTGTGGGGTGTCCGGATACTTTTGATCACGTAGTGTATATGGTTTTGAATGTAATTGTTATTAGGTTTCAAAACTAAGAGACACTATTTCAATATTTGTATATTTCTTAGCAGCAGGGTTATTGGTAATGATTGAATACGTGGTATCTTATCCACCACAGAACAAAAAACTAACTTATTCACCACATGTTGAGTACCTGCTTTTTTAAACAGTACTCAAATATTTGTGTTTATCTTCATGTAGTAACAGTTCAGTTCAAAGACAGTGTAGTTCACCGCAAAGTCAGGTAACTAAAACATTGTAGCTGTGCGTAGAATGTTTTCTTTAAGTGAATATCCAGTTGCATGTGAAAGTTACAAACATGAACAAAGTAAGTGAGTTATTAAAACCTCGATTTAGCAACAGGACTCTCAGTGAAAAACTTCAGGTGAAACATTGGGTGGGCCAATCTGCAGCAGCAAACAAAAATTGATGCTATAAGTTTGATCCCAAAATTTTCCAAATGAATTTGTGGCTGCGAGGAAAACTGCTATTTTTTTCATTTTTCTTATGTGTTATTTGGGGAAGATGTCCATTGGTATAAGACCAGAATAACTTGTATTAAGCATATATTCTAAAATGAAAGTACATTTCAATTCTTGTCAATTAATTGCCTAATACGTTCAGTGCCACTGCACGGAATTAGTAAACATATATTTAAGGACTTTGTTCTCACCTTTTTTTTTGGCACCGCCAATAGAATACCTCAGCAACTGCCACTGTTCAATAATGCAAAGGGGCATGAAGTTCCTCAACAGCTTAAGTTATTTAGTTGCACGTTTCAACTTTCAGAGTATGTGAAAACTCTGTAGGTAACCTTAACCATTCAGTTTTTATTTGGAGGTTAAACCCAAGCTTTCAAATCGTAGCTCTGATTATCATTGGCCGCATCTGATTATTAACACACATATACTAATTTAATTCTGTTATAAAATTACGCCAACTTTCCTAGGTGAAAACTCTGGAGGTAACCTTAACCATTCAGTTTTTATTTGGAGGCTAAACCCAAGCTTTCAAATCGTAGCTCTGATTATCATTGGGTGCATCTGATTATTAACACACACATACTAACTTAATTCTGTTATAAAATTACGCCAACTTTCCTATGTGAAAACTCTGGAGGTAACCTTAACCATTCAGTTTTTATTTGGAGGCTAAACCCAAGCTTTCAAATCGTAGCTCTGATTATCATTGGCCGCATCTGATTATTAACACACACAGACTAATTTAATTCTGTTATAAAATTACGCCAACTTTCCTTATTTCATACAAAGTGTTTCTTCATCTTCAGTCAATCCCATTTTACTTTGGAGACATTTATGTTGTACTTAGTAATTATCAGTGCCTGTTCATGTCCTATGTGTATGTTCTTACAATAGATAAGTGTTTTCTTAGTGTTCCTTGTGAACTCTGGAAATGTAAGAGGACTTTAAACATATTAAATATTGCTGTCATTGTTTACTGGTCATATTACCAGAATGTACTCTCTCCCCTTTCCTCCCATCCTCAGATACACTAACATTTAACATTAAACATCAAGGGAATTGTGGAGTTCTGTTTATAAGCATTTGTAAAATGTTATTTTTTCATGGGTATAAATCTACTTTTTCAGATGGCTGCAAAGTCGTTAAAAGAGACCATGGATAAAAAGTATGGACCACCTTGGCAGGTAGTAGTGGGAGAAGGTTATGGCTTTGAGATCACCTATGAGATTAAAAATTTGTTGTATATGTTTTTCGGAGGCAATGTGGCAGTTTGTATCTGGAAAATTTAATAACGCCTAACTAGATTGTAACGAACAGTATTAATTTCAATACTTATTAATAAGATGCATAAGAATTGCTTGTGGATTCTGCCATAAACTGGCTTACTAGCAGTATTATGTTTTTTACAGTTTTCAAAAAAGTCCTGTGTTTTTGTACAAAATATATATTTTATTTACCATTATTTTTATATTGTGCTTTACCAACATATTTTTATATTTAAATGTTCCTTATAAATTTTATTTGTTATTTATTGTTTTGTGTATAGTTTATGTTTTAAAAGAACTAATTATTTGAATGTGTAACAAAGGATTTTTACAGTTCTTTTAATAATAGTAATAGTAATTAAAAAAATACTTTTTATAATAAAAATAAATTTTGCTGTTCCAAGTACATGGTTTACAAGAAGCGCTTGACAAAATTTCTTAAACTGCCTAAATTAAAAGAAAAACTCTTTTGAACAAATCTAAAATGTATACTTCTGTAATATACATTTCTGAAATAAGCATTCAAAAACCTGCATCAATTAAGATTATTCTAGTACAACCTGTTTCACTGTCCTAGTAATTGAGGCATTTCTGGAAGATTGGTGTAGTAACAAGCTTACCTTTCAAGAAATTTGGAGTTTAAAATCTATGAAGTAAGGTAGTTGAAGAAAAAAGTAATTCTAACTGAAGAATATGTAAGTAATTTGGCTATATTGTGATTTTTGTTTTAAATAATATTTCAACAACGTATTTAAATTTAAAAATTATTTCCTGTAAAAGCCATTATGTCTTTATCCCTGAATGAATTAAATTGAACACAAAAATAAAATTACCAGTTCCAATAATATTTGTTTAAACCATTAAGAAGTAGAAGTTGGGATTATTTTATTTGTTGTTTAAAGAAATTTTAAATTTATTGAATTAATTTAATATCTTTTCATTCAGTTTGGTTATAGTATGACAAAATAAGTGATTTTAAGTCACAAAAACGAAATGGGATTTTATATTTGTAGTTTAGAAGGAATTCTGTTTTTCCTAAGTTAGGAAAAATATCCTTACTTTGTAGTTTCTCATGGCCCTTAAAACATGCTCTCCACAAAGCAGCATTGCAGCATTATATTTGCCGTATTATAACTTGTCCCTTGAGGCAGCTCAGTGACAGTTCACGTCATTGCAGCTACATGTGTGACAGCCAATCATCATTGATACTGCCCAACACCCCTTTGTCCCCTCTGCCATAACCTCCAGCATAACGACACTTCCGCTGTTGAAGGATTTATTTATACAGCTGCACGTGGTAATATATATGTGTTTTGGTCTCATCAATCCTAGAAGAAATACATGCACGTATAAAAAATAGATAAGGCCTTGACATAATATATAATAAACAGTAGTCAAGTGTTATTAGAAATAATAATAATAAAGTGAAGCACACACAAGTGTGCAAGGATGAGACAATCCTTTAATTTTCAGTATTGAGTCCTGTCACTGATTTTGAGCACTTAGGGCTGGTTTCACCAACAGATGCTAAATTTTAACACATTGTTAAACTGATTTAACACTGAAGTTAACACAAATTCTGTTTCATCAAGCAATGTTAACTTTAGCAATGTGTTAAAGTTGGTGTTAAGTTAACATCACATATCCCTGTGTTAAGGCGTTGAACAAATGTTAGAAATTGGAAAATGGCTGCAGCAAACCTAGCTGTTGATGCGAGTTTGCTACAGTTGACATTTTAATGTTATTCCTAATAGAAGAACAGTCGTACGTCATAATAAATTTGAAACCCTACAAAAGAGGAATTTTTAAAGCAATATAGACTGTCCAAGGGGTCATGAGCATGGTTTTATGGGAAATGTGAAAGGTTAGAATACTACCAATGGAAGCATGCCTCTTTCTCCTATGCTAAGTGTTAATTAGGTACTTAGATTTTATGCTACTAACATTTTTCATTTACTTGTGATAATGTTGGAATTTCCAAAGCTACCGTTTTTGGGTTTATCCGGAAGGTTCAAGAAGCAAACAGTATTTTTTTCGGATCAGCTTGATTAATGAGCAATAACACATTTTTGTCCAGTTTAGTTTCAATGTAGTGTCCACCACCAGTTTTAAACCATCTTAAATGCTCTTCGCACTTAACGTTTCTGGTGCTGCACTTTGCACTAGCATAAAATTCCCATAGTTGCTTACTGGACTTAAGAGAAACGCGTTCATTCCAATCAAATTACTCGTGGATTTTGTCCCAGGCTTCAATTTTAACCTTTAATGTAAGAAGGTCAGCTTTTTCGCACTTGACAATATGTCTATACTTATTAACCAGATGTTAATTAATGCATTTCAATTGGTGAAACATTTGTTTCAATTGAAATCGTGATTCTAACTTCAAACAATAACACTTCTCGAAAGCTAGCGTTCGCAGTTGTCTTTGATGTTAACAAAATGTTAGCTAACAATTTGCTGTAAAAGCTTGATGAACGCAAAAGTTTTAACTTTATGTTAAACTTTGAACACCTTGTTAACAAACAAGATGTTACAGTATTTTTAACATCGGTTTGTGAAACCGGCCCTTAGTGCAATGTAGCATGTATTTATTGAACTTAAGTAGTTCACAGAGTTTACAAATACATTTATCTGTTACTACATGAGAATTAAACTATTATGAAACGAGTTTTATGTACAATTCATTACAACGTTTCTTATGTGTTGATTTGGTTCTGTTATCAAATGTTTGTTCTGTCAGAAATGCAACTCACAAATAACATGTAGCCTTCCCTCTTCCTGCTATCTCACCTCACAACGCTATAATTAAATATATAAATAATAGCGGTAGTTAATATGGCTTTTGATAATAGCATTTTTGTAATAACAATTTCCTTTTTTGTTAACAGTGTGAGAAAGATGATTTATTCAGTCATGTATGTACTGTTAGCATTGTCAATTGAGCATGCCTGGTAGCATTTCACCCTCCCATTCCCCTCCATGCAAAAGGTTGCAGCGTAGCTCTCCCTCCACCTCACTCACGGCATGTGGTGCCAAAGCTGTCTCAAGGGACAAGTTATAATACAGCGATTATAGTGCACTTAAAGAAATTCCAGTATCCTGCACTTTATCTACTTTTCATGGATTGTAAGACATCCAGAAAAAAGTGTTATATTTCTTAAGCTTGCTTCGTTGGATTATTGGTTCCAAACTTGTAATGATGAGCCTGTGCTGCTGAAAGTTAGAGAACATAAGTTTTGCAATGAATTTCATATTGACATGTTCTTCATTCTCATACAAAAAGCATTTATTTGACGAGTATTATCTGCTTAAAATAAAGACTTTTACAAAAGCCATTGGCTGTTAGATGTTGAAATACCAGGTCAGAGTGAAGAAATCAGCATGGGCCAAAAACCTCTATTACTGCCTGCAATAAGCAACATAGATGCCAGAAAAGCATATAGCCCCAACTTATACATTAGCATCCAATGTTTCAGAGTAGCATATTTCAGCATTCAAAAACAGTAAGTAACATTGAGGAGGTTTCCTTGATAAGATGTATTTTTTCCAGTGGTTGGCGTAGGCTAGTTATTGCTGCATATTATCATTGTTAAAAAATGGAGTTTACCACCTTTCTTTCCCCCCCTTTTCCTTTCTTCCTTGTGTTTAATGTTTGACGTATTAAAACAAAAGCATCAAATACCCAAATTGATTTTTTTTTCACAGATATTTATTACTCCATTTCAATGTTGACATGATCTTTTTCAAAGTAGTCCCCTCCTAACTGAATGCACGTCTCTGCCAGTCCTCGAACACATGGTGCAGGACATTCTTTGTCAGGTCTTTGAGAATCGCCTCACTTTTCTTTAGCACTGCTTCAGTGCTCTCAAATCGAATGCCCCGGAGCTTTGCCTTTAGTAATGGGAATAAAAAGAAATCACAAGGGGTAAGACTGGGTCTTTAAGGCGGATGCGGCATACAGGTAATGTTGAATTTAGCCAAAAATTCCTGAACTTGATTTGCGACGTGAGGCCGTGCATTGTTGTGATGAAGTCACCACCCATTCCGATGATGTTCTGGACGTTTCCTTGTAATGTGCTTCCTCAGTGTAGCCAATACTGACGTGTAGTAGCTGCTGTAGCAGTAGTGTGAGGGGGGGAGGAACTGCATGCTGGTAAATCATTCCATTCCGAAACACCAGGCCCACCTTGCTTAGCACAGAGGACTCGCCCTTCTTTGAAGTCCTTGAACCACCTAAACCCGTTGCATGAGGTAGTGCATCTTCACTGTATGCTTGCTTCAGCTTTTCGAAAGTTTCAAGGCTGTATGATTTAAACGAAAATAAAATTTTATTGCACTGTATTGCTCCACTCGTGTCACCTCCATTTTGTGGTATGCGAAATTCAAGTAGGGTCAACAATATACAGCATTACTACCAACCTACCGTTACGAGAGTGCTGTCGCTTATGGACATTATACATGAAACCCTGCTCTTTTCAAGTATTCGTGGTAGAGACATAAAACTATCAAGGAAACTACAGAAAAAAATCAGTCTCAGTCTTTATTGATCAGCCCTCGTAGATTATTAATGGAACATGCATTGAATCATCATTTTATATATAGTTATAACAGTACATGATCACAAAAGGCATTTACAAAACTGTCATGCCATTATTTAGTCAGAGCAGATTCTGAGAATAATGAACTGTGCTATAAGATAATGTTACTAGTTTTATCTTGTACTTTGATACTCTTTTGAGCATGAAAAATTCCTCAGCATTTCTTTCATTGGCAGTTTTAATTGATAAATAGCTTAAAAGTTTTCAGAAGTCAGTGTAACAGCATTAGTGTTGACTGTTTAAAGCTATAATCACAACACTGCATGATACTTAGCTCATTTGAAATTTTGTATCTCATTTTTCAAGAAAAATTTCAGAGAAAAAAGTACTTTAATGCTTACAAAATATGTAGAATCAGATTTGTGTGCATATTAATGGTTTTAATGGCTAATAAGTGTCTCCATACTCTTTAAGCATTTGCCAGATATCCAAGGTTCTTGTAAGGATGTTACTATATGAATGTCCTTTGTCAATAAATGTAATGGCATTAACAATGCCAACTTAAATGAATCAGGACCTTTTATCTGATATAAGATGTATGTAGATTTAAAAGCTGCATGGCATATTTAATTTAGTACATCTTGGAGCTAGAAATAGTTCTTTGTTTTCTTCTTCTTCTTTCTTTGTGCCAAAAAAATACATTATGAGAAGTTGTGTAAAAATTCTGATTGATAGTTAGAACATCACTTTTTTGGAAATATAAGCACTTTGTTAAAGCATTAGAATTAGGTTTAGATTTTTAGAAATATAGCTTAGATCGATCTAAAAGTTTTTATAACTTCCTTGTAACCACAGAGGTGAGAACCACTTTTCCTGATTGAATGCCTTCTTCTCTTGGTATGGAGTAGGCTAGCAGTGAATTAAAGAAGCTGGTTTCCAAATAAGCTAATCTATATAGTATGGTGATTGAGTTTACACAATCTTATGGCTATAACATATCTTCCAGAAAAGCCCTCAATTGTCTTTTAGTAAATTTCCATTGCTTTCATGGATACCATACTAGAAGTTACATAAAATCCAAAAGTTTTATATTTGTATTAAAAGTTTTAATTAAGACAATTTATTAAAGTAAGATGTAGGCTTTTTTTTCTTTTTTTTTAATATAATATTGTGATATAACGGTTATGGCTTAGGCTTATCAGGAGGTTGGTGCCGGGCAGTTGGAGAGGTAAACAGAGATAATTAGTTGGGCAGCGCTTTTGCCCAGTGTAAGTGCAAGAAGCGCTACCAAGAGATAACCAGAATCTTCTGGAATTCCCAACTCTTGGACATTCTGGAACTCTGTGGAAAATTCTATTAGGTATATGTATAAGCAAGCATTCTCATGAGTCAGTCAGTTAATGAGCTAGTGAGTGCATTTTTCTGGTGCGACAAAAATTGCTGGATATGGATATACCATATCTTCCAGGAGAGCCCTCCAGTGTCTTTTAGTAAATTTCCATGCTATCATGGATACCATACTAAACATTACATAAAATCCAAAATCTTTATATTTCTATATAAACAAACAGGCAAGTTTGTAACAACTGCTGTGATGTGCAGTGAGTCTACTGCAAGGGATTACAGGGGTATTGTGTTTGACTCCCCAGCAGGTGAGCCTTCTGATTTCATTACGCAGCTGTCACGAAGAAAAATGAAGTGACAGGGAAAATTGAACTAGATCACATTAGTGAAGTGACAGCGAGAACTGTCATACTGGTGGACAAAGTCACACTGGTGTCAGGAGTAGGATATAAAAGCCAAGATGAGGAAATGCTTAAAAAATGATTACCCGGAATGGAGAAAATGGAGAGTGAAGTAAAGAGTGTAATTTCCAGAGTGGAGAAAATGGAACGGAAATGAAATCTGGAGATGAAAATAGAATGTGGAATGGAGAAGATGAGAACAGAAATGGATAGTGTTAAGAAAGAAACAAAGAACAAACTGGAGAAAATTAAATCCAAACTTGGCCATGATATTGAAATGAAATGGAGAACTCAAATTCGAACTCGGCTTTGACATTGACTCTGTAAAATCAGAGATAAACATTACAGTGAAAGACATGACAGATGACATCGCTAAAGAGAAGATATTAAATGTGACTTGGAGGATAAAATTAATGCATTGGAAGAGCATCTAGATCAGCAAGAACAACTAGAGGGGAAGATGAAAGAAAACAAGAGGATGATAGAAGCTGCAGTGGAGGAGCTTCTGGACCAGCAGGCAAAGGAAGGAGTTGTGCCACGACCTGGAAGCCAATATCTGTGCCAAAGTTGTAGAGGATCCCATCGCTTAATAAAATAGCAGTGAAGCTACTGAAATTTGACGATACCTCATCCTGGACGACTGTTGCTTCCAGATGCCCAACCTATAAGAGCTATGGAATGCAGTGGGTCTCCCTGGTGGTCAGGAATGGTGTACCAAAGAGACTTTGGAATTCTGTAATTGGATATTCCCAATCAGGGTGGAATAGCTGTGCTGCCGAGGAATACGGTGAAGGAAGTCCTCGAGGAAACCCATGTCAGTGCCATGAGGGCACCTGGGTGAATATGACCTTGAAGAAGCTATGTTGCCAATTCTATTGGTTGCATCTCCTAAGCGATGTTGAGAGGTGGGGTCAGCAATGCAACATCTGCGCGGCAGGTCCTGGACCCAAGTTACACAGTTGGGGCATCAACAGACAACCACCACCTTGCCAGGAGACACCTAAAGCTAGCAAGGCACACTATGACAATCTGGCGACCAGTGGCGGATTCCCAGAGGGTGTCCGCATGGCTGTATCATCCCACGTGGACTAAAGGGAAGTCCCCGAAGCTGCAGTGTTCTTGGGACGGCCCATATAAGGTAAATGTTCATATCAATGGTGGTGTATATGGCATTCAGAGTCAACCCTGGGGGATAGTTCATCTTGATCGCCTTGCTACATGAGGCAGAGCTGCTTTGAGGAGGGAGCTGTGTGATGCAGTGGTTCAGCCCAAGCTTATCAAAAGGTCGGCACTGGTCATTTGGAAAGGTAGACAGAGATAAGTGGACGTGGTAATGCCCTCGCTCAGCGCAAGCACCATAAACACTCGAGAGAACAACCTTAAGAATAAGAATCTTCTGCAAGTTTTCCTTCTTCCTGACTTGAACATTCTGGAAGATTCCATTTGAAGAAGGTATGTTCTTCAACACTGGTTCACGTAATAAATTATGTATATTACTTTATCTGCCCCGCAGTTGGGAGCAAACTTGAAGTAGTTGATTTAGCTCCACGCTTGGAAGCCAACTTGAAGTGTGTTGTTACGTAATATATGTTTTTACGTAAACTTAAAGAAGGTTATGTTGTTTAACTGTTATTTTATGTAATTTGTAACACGCTTTGGGCATTGGTTTGAATTTTTATGCTTACGTAATATTACTGTTTGAATTTGCCTCGACTGCATCAGTCTTACTTTAGAGTCATGTATCTTGGGCAGGGCGCGGTATGACAATTATTGTAGACATCACAGAATTAAACTTTTAATTTAACTTCTTTTATTTAAATTCTTGCACATATTTATATAGCACTACACTTTTTAAAGAACTATGAGAAACTTTTATACATTCACTTAGCGCGTATATCTGTTTTTACTAATCACCCGTGGAGAACACATTTTCCCATCTGTACTCTACCAAGTCTCGCCAGCAACTGAGTAACCTCAATGGTCAAAACCCATAAGCTTCGGTATTGCAAGTCTCTGATTGGCTAATTTTAAAACTGTTACAAAATTTACGTCATCGTCACTCTAATCATGACCAGTACATTTCAGAACTCTTAAACACATTATTGCCACAATTATCTCATTATTACTCAAGGTTAGCAACCTAAAACTTATTATTCTCACAGTTCTTGCATTATTAGAGTATGTAATGTATTCAGATAACATTATTAAAATATGTTTACAATAAAATAAGCATTTGCAATGACTGTTACATACAATTTAAATAATTATTACATACATATTGTTTCAAGGCGCACTGTTATTGAATTTACGTATTTTAAATTACAATTGAAATTATTCAGGTATTAAAATACTGCCTCACATTGGCTATATAAGCTAGCATTCTCACAAGTTAGTGAGTGAGCTAATGAATGTGTTTCTGGTGTGACAAGAAGTGCTGTTCTCCAAGCGAGTTTGTGATGATTGCTGTGGCATGCAAGGGATTAGAGGTCTTGTGTTCTCCCCAGCAGGTGAACCATCTAAAAGAATAGGTTACATCACGCAAATTTCATTACGCAGCTATGTCACAAAGAAAAGTGAAATGACAGGGAAAATCAAATATGACTTTCCATTAATGCATAATTTCAATCGAACGTTTTGAATTTGTGAAATAAATTTGTAAAAATGAACTACAAATGGCAGAATTATGTATTTAATTGTATTTTAATTCCAAATCACATTTGAGGCAGTATTTTAATACCTGATTAATTTCAATTGTATTTTATATAAAAGTAAATTCAATAACAGCCTGCCTTAAAATAATATGTAATATGTAATATTTATTTCATCATTATTACAATAATACAAATAAAGCTTACATCTAAAACTTATGTTTAGTGCACCAGTTTTCTAGCTCCCCCATATTTAGCCCCTAGGCTGTATATATTGGGATAAAGCTACTATACCATCTCTCTACTTTACAGACTATACTCATTCAGCTGTACCTTTCTTAAGCTCCTTATCCACTTATCCCTTGTGTTGCCTAAAAATGTTCCCATCATTTTAATTATTTCTACTTTTGTGCTTCCCAACATTCTTAATGCTACTGCTTCTTTGTTTAACTTGTCCCATTTTTTATTCCATATAACCTCTCTCCACCTTTTAACCTTATCACATTCTATTAGACAATGAAAAGTACTACCTGATTCATCACACATAATACATCTCCCCAAACCATTATATCCATTCCTTTTTAAAAATATTACTCCTGTGCGCATCCAGCAAGACCTATTCTACCAAATTGATTACATATATCTACATACTTCTCCCTTCCCCAATCTCTTTTAACTGATTTATACAAGATCAATGACCTTTTATCCTCAAAACTAGCCCATATCTCTTGTTTCTCGATATCTTCCACCCTCAATCTCACTTCTTTCCAAAACCCATTGTTATTATATTTATCTAATAGGAAAATATTCCTCATGCCAATTTCTTTTAGGACATTTCCCATCTCCCCTAACCAACACTCTTCTCCTAGGACAGCTTTTTGAAACTGTATACATTCTTTTAATATATTATTATCTTCTAAATTTAAACATCTATACCAATACTTCAAAATTCTTTCCACTATTATACCTTTTCTCCCTACCCTTCCTAGCTCTGCCAGTGCCACGCCCCTTGGTGAACTCTTGGGTAAACCCAAAACTTCTTTACAAAACATTCTATGGACTATATCAATCTTAATCCATCCCTTTGCCACCCCCCATATTTCTATTCCATATAACATTTTTGACTCTACTACAGCTTCATATAGCCTTTCCAACCAGTTCATTGTTAGCGTGGATGTTTTGCTCAAGCAAACTCTAACAGCTTTCATCGCTAGCTTTCCTTTCAATTGTGCATATTTAGAAATAATATGTATATAATAATTATCTAAATTGTATGTAACAGTCATTGCAAATGCTTATTTAATTGTAAACATATTTTAATAATGTTATCTGAATACATTACATACTCTAATAATGCAAGAACTGTGAGAATAATAAGTTTTATGTGCTAACAATGAGTAATAATGAGGTAATTGTGGCAATAATGTGTTTAGAATTTGAAATGTACTGGTCATGATTAGAGCGACGATGACGTAGTTTCAGTGACAGTTTTAAATTAGCCAATCAACAGCAAAGAAAAGTTTTAAATTAAATGCAGATATTCTATTCGACTAGAATTAGCCAATCAGAGACTTGCAATACCAAAGCTATAGGTTTTGACCTTGAGGTTATTCATTTGCTGGCAAGACGTGGTAGTGTGTAGGTGGAAAAATGTGTTCCCTACGGGCGTTTAGTAAAAACAGATATACACGCTAAGTGAATACATAAAAATTTTTCACAGTTCTTTAAAAAGTGTAGGGGTTTATAAATATGTGTAAGAATGTAAATAAAAGAAGTGAAATTTAAAAGTTTAATTCTGTGATGTCTACAATTATTGTCATACCGCGCCCTGCATAAGAATCATGACTCTAATGTAAGACTGACGCAGCCGAGGCAAATTCAAACAGTAATATTACATAAGCATAAATTACAAACCGATGCCCAAAGAGTGTTACAAACTACATAAAACAACAGTTGAACTACATATAACCTTCTTTAAGTTTACATAATTCATTAGGTAACAAAAGTTGAAGAACATATCATCTTCAAGTTAGCGCTTATATGTGGGGCTAACTCTAAACAGCATCCACCAAACAACTTCACATTTATTTAAATCATAACATCCAGGTTGTAAATGAATAACACTGCACAAATGTTACTGGTAGTAGTTGATTCCTAGACAATCAATTTGAGATAGGAAATAGGTCTACAAAATCAAATTAGCAGTTGTGACAATTTACCATTGTAGTTTGCACTGTATCATCACAGTTTTCATGGTGTACTATTTCTGACAACATCAGTCACTGACTCACTTAATTTATTCCATCCATGACCTAAGTCTGCTGTACGTTGGTGAGGTCATGTTTATGGTAGACAATAGTAGTACTTTGCACTGAGGTAAAATTATGTAGGTGAGATGGTGTGGCAGAAAACAATGGTACTTACCAATGATACTTGCAAATTATGTTAATGTATGCTGAAGTAAGATGCAGAGCTGGAGAAGAAGCTAAAAGTTTATGAAGTAAAATTTTCTAGCAGAAATTATCCAACCTTGTTTAACACATTCAGAAAAAGTGGTTCCTTTATATCAGGAGAGAGGGTTGTGTATACCATACAGATATACATTATGTAGAGAAAGGTTTTTGGCAGCTGATATAGATCTGGAAACAGATAATAGAGAAATGACTTGCTGCTTGAAGCTTTCAAATGAGTTTTTTTTTTATGAACACATCAAGAATTGTGAATCAAACGTCTTACCAATATATGTAACAATTTGTAAATATTTAGAATTTGCAGTAATTTGTTTTGAGAAATTTTTATACCCCTTTTGGTAGTAATATTTGATGAAGTAGTTATATTGTAGTTCAAATGTTGGGGAGCCAAACTTGAAGTAGTTGCAACGGCACGTATGGTAAAAAGTTTTGGGTAGCCTTCGCACTAAATGTACTTTCCCGTGGCCTTTGCTCCAAGTTTAAAAAATATTAACTTTGTAATTTTGACTGTTTCTTTAAATATTATATATTTATGTTTGCCTCGGCTGCGTCAGTATCTATATTTTTTTTAGAGACATATTGTCTTGGCAGGGAGTGGTGCGACTGAAGAATGTAGGCTTACACAGATTATAATTTTACTTCACTACTTTTATTAATGTTTGATACGATTTAAATAACACTTCACAGATATAGAGAGAGAGCTGTGAGATTTTTTTTTTTTTTTTATTAAATACTTGCACTTTTAACACTAAACTATTTTTGTCTCACACAAAAATACGTAGTAAATTTCTCGAGGACACATCTTGCATCCGGTTAGGAACACTGTCTACAAGCAATTGACTTCTGAATTTGTAAATTTTGCTCCATTTTAGTTTCTGATTGGCTAATCCTAGTCCAATAGAATACCTTCATTTAACTAAAGCTTTTTCTGGTTGTTGATTGGCTATTTTATGAACTGTCACAAAAATTACATTATTGTTGCTCAAAGAATTACCAGTAGCGTTTAAGCTTTCTAATTCATTATTGCCTCAAGGTTACCTCATACTTACCTCATTGTTAGCAACATTTAACCTATTATTCTCACAGCTCCTGCATTATTAAATTATGTAATACATTAACATAACATTATTACACATGTATACAATAATATAAACATATACAATGACTGTAATATACACTTTTTATATATTGTTACATACACATATTGCTTTAAGGCGGGCTGTTATTGAATTTATATATTATATAATTAGACTGAAATCATTTAAGTGTTAAAAATACTGCCTCATATTGAACATTCTATACTGATTATGGCAAGGTGGATTTTACTATCCACTATTTGTGAAATCTCAAATTTTTACTGGACTGTAAGAAATGGAATAAAGTGTACCAATATCAAGGCAAGCAATGATAAAACTAAAACTAATTCCCTAATAAGTAAACAATCTTTACCAATATTCTAAAGAAAGAAAATTTGTGTGTATGCGTGCACATCATTGTACAGTAGTTGCACAAAAAATGGGGCAGGTAAATGAAATTAATTAATTTTTCATTTGCAAGTTTTAAAAAGCTAACAGGTCAATGTCACGTAAACCAGGTAGTTATTAATAAAGTTTATTTCCTACCAAACAGTGAATAGCAGAACAACTAGTTTTGAGTTGTTTTAAAGTGCAGACTACATTTGCAAAGCACAAAAAATTTAAAAATATTGTGACTTTGTCCAATTTTCACTGTCACTTCACTTAGTTCTCATGACACAGTGGTGTAATGAAATATGCATGATGCAGCCTCTTCTCCCATCTGCTTCAGTCACTGGAGAGTTGAACACAAGACCTCTCTAATCTCTTGCAGTAGCAGCACTCACTGTACATCACAACAGTCGTCACAAACTCACTCATAGAACAGCACTTTTTATCACATCAGAAATGCGCTTACTAATTCACTCATGAGTATGCTCGCTTATATAGCCACTGGACTTTTTGTGAGAGCTGTAAAATGTTTGGGAGTTGGAGACAAAAAGATTACAGAACAATCTCGTTATCTCTCAATAATGCTTTCGGTGTTTACGCTAGGTGAGAGGACTATCCTATGAGGTCATCTCCTCACCCAACCAGTTGGTCGGTTGGTCAGCACCTTCTATATGATAATTGAGGACCATGGCTATGTCACAGTGTCTAAATGTTAGTATCTGAATTATGGCTTTTTGCACATATACTTTTTATGCTATCTTTTTGCCTGCATTAAGTATATCAACTTCTGTCACTTGTCACATATGCAACCAGCATTACACAGAAAAGGCTTTTCTTTATATCTACATGTAAAACATGCATTATAATGTTATAATTGATAAAAATATGCTGCATTTATTTTTATAAGACAATCCTAATGTTACTTAATAGTTTTCATAGGCACTTAAAGAAAATGTATTGGATGAAGCTAATTTATTAGGTGAACCATATACTTTGGAACAGAAGTATTTTTAAGGTGGTGAGATTGATACCAAATACTCAGTTATGGTGCTGAACTTGTGCAGTTTTAAGTGGATATACACAATTAATGTTTCCTAAGTTAGTTTTTCATGTGTGTATATAGCATAATGCTGATAAATTGGTATCCTGTCACCAGGTGATGCATATATTGCCAATAGAAATGTGTGTCATGTTTGCATATGTTCATGCGCTGGGACCCATTTTTACATGTGTTACTGAAAGATTAAATACTTGAGGTAAACATAGAATTATATGTTTATAGATTTGGATGTGAGAATATGCCTTAGGTTTTTATTGAAGAAATTGTAAAGCTTTTGAGTATTGTCAACTTAGTAAACTGAAGGAATGTTAATCTGGCTGTGATGCTTATCTTATGTAACAATATTTTATTCAGACACATTAAACTCCATTCAAAATCAGATGACATCAAAATTCATTGATTACTGTGTAAAGAAGAATAAGAAAGGAAAAAAACTGCAGTGTTGGTGTACTCTAGACAAACTACGGAGCAAAGGTAAATTACTTCTAACGTCAGGAGGAAGTTCATTTAAACCAGTATATATCTTAAGAATGTTTTAATAAACAGGCTGGATGTAACAGAAACACCAGTAAATAAACACTAAATGGTCATTTGAGATTGTATGAAAGCTTACTTCAATTTGAAGCATACGAGGTCCGTTAAAAAAATTCCAGAACATTCGTAATTTCGCACCAATGGATATTGGAGTAAAATGCGGTTGGCATCCCTGCACACACCTGTATTTAATGTGTAACAGCCGGAAGTTCATTATTCTATGTCTGTTAGTTATTGTTCAGTACTGTATTGAGTAGAACATTGTGTCACACAGTTTGCGAATTTTGAGATGGCAGAGTTAGAGAAGCAACGCGTCTGCATTAAATTTTGCATGAAACTCAAGAAAACCTATACAGAGACACACCAAATGATGCAGGAAGCCTACGGTGATGAGTGCTTAAGCCATACTCGGTGTTACAAATGGTTCACGCAGTTTAAAAATGGCCGGATGGAAGTTAAAGATGACCCTCATTCAGGACGCTTTTCGACGTCTACCAATGACGCTCATGTCAGGAATGTCAACGAATTGTGCGTGCTAATTGAAGACTGACTATTGGGACGTGTTGCAATGCCTGCAAGAAAAGTGAGAAGGAAACGGCCTGAAATGTGGTGAGACAATTATCTTGCACCCACACATTCATCCCTGTTGGTGCGTGACTATTGCACAAAAAACGATGTTACTGTGCTGCCTCATCCTCCATACTCTCCATACCTGGGCTCTGCCAACCTTTTTTTATTTCCAAAGTTGAAAACCCCATTGAAAGAACGAAGATTTGCAACATAGATGAGATAAAAGAAAATTCGCAGACGACACTTCGCACGATCCAGAAAGAGATGTACTAAGACTGCTTCCGGAAGTGGAAATGACATTGGGAGCGGTGTATCAATTGTGGAGGAGAGTATTTCGAAGGAGACCATGCGCAATAAGTAAAAGCTAAGCGTAGAAAAATGTTGTGGACAAAGTTCCAGAATGTTTTGAACAGCCCTCGTACTCTAAAGTGACATAAAAATCAAGCAATTACATTCTTTCAGTGTATCTACAGTAAAGAGATACTCTCACTTCTACTCAAGGAATACAAGTATTAATAAAATATTTAATTTTTGGAAGGCAACTATGCACATAGACCTTCTTATCAACAAGTTACCCAACCAGATAGTAAAAGAAAGCAACTAAGACCATCTGTCTGGTATTACTTTGACATACCAAAGCAGGAAACAACCATTATAATATAATCAATCAGTTAATGGGAGTAATTGAACATAATTTTCAAAAAAGTGTTCTCTCATTAAACTGTGTAACATAATTCCAGGAATATTAGTAAACTTAGAAAAATGTTGTGATAATTCAGTAGGCATTTCTTAATGACATCAATGCAGAGTGATAGAGTTTGAGAATCACAAAAATAGATGTACTTCAAAATGCCATCTGATTTTGAAAATACAGCTGTAAAGAATCTTAGTTTTAGAAAAAAAGAAACATTTTTAATGATATGCTTGCCTTAGGCTGTTTGGCCATCAAGTGATTTGCCGTCCATTAATCTTCAACCTGCCTCTGTATAACATACATCTTATTAAAAGGACGGAGAAATGTAGTAATAGTGCACGATATCTTTTGTGTATGAAAAGTACTTGTGTGCCTAATTTATTTTTCCAGTTGTTCTAAACCTGTAGTGTAGTTTGTATTGTGAAACATCCATGTAATTAACAAAGGAAGACTTCCACTTACTTAAAGGATGAAATTTTAAGTATTTACCACTCTTCTTCCATGTACTTAATGGTGATCATGTTTATATATAGATTATCAATTTAGTGATATAAGTTAATTTTGTTATTTGAATCAAGAAGGTCTTGAAATTGAAGCTGAAATCATAAGTGATGTATTTTTAGTTCCTTAAAGCTGTAATTAAAATCTGTAGAATTTTATAGTAAAGTAGTCATTAACAACATAAATGTATGTATAATTATACAACCATCCCAGCCCACTTCCAATAGAGGTGGATTTCTGGAACGTAGTCCAATAGTGCTTTTATAATCTGCTATTTTAAATGTCAAATTGCTTGCAGAGATGGGGTTCACTATATCAACCTCAAATCCAGAACCAACATAAAAGTATGTATGTGTTACAATCACACAACCTTTTCTACACACTAAATTTATTTTCATAGTTATTCTATCAGTTCTTGAGAGAAAAAATAAAACAAAAAATAATTCTGTTTCCCTCCTATTAAACATTTTATTTGGCCAAAATGGTTTCAATACACTTTTTGTTGTAGTCACACTGTATAGGAGGCTATATGATGGTCTTGATATTACATACTCTTTACATGGGCTGATGAGAAACAAAACAGACATATTGTTCTCCTAAATGGCTAATGGTTTAAGCTACCAAAAGGTTATTTAACAAAATGCATACTTTAACAAGTTCTACATTCTTTCTTTGTATTTCTGTAGTTTCCAACTTGTATAAATATCTAAAATAGAATGAAAACGATTTCATGGATTCTATACAGAAAACTTAAAATATACATTTTATGTGTCACGTATCTCAAGTATACGAGGACAGTCCTAGAAGTACCCAACCTGATGTATATATAGCAGTTGTTGTTTCAAACAAGTGACTATGGTAGAAAGCACCACCTTTATAAAGCTTAAGTTTGACAATGCTACGTTGTTTAGTAATTGGCAGCCATTAATAGTGAACTCTCTCAGCGAATTTGTAAACATGGATAAAACTGGCCATCGTTATGTGATACTATACTTTCATTTGAAAGACCTTAGTCCAACTTATATTAAAGCTGAGCTAGATTCTACTCTGGGGGAGTCTGCTTCTTCGTTTACAACAGCAAAATATTGCGAACATCGCAGTGGTCGATCAAATGAGGTGGCCACACTAGAAATTCTGAAGTAAATCCACAAAATGGTATTGGGTAATCGTTGACTGAAAATGCACAAGCTAGCAGACATCGTAGGCATTTCAAAAAGTGCTGTACATTGCATACTAACTGAAAATTTAGACATGAGAAAGCTGTGCGCAAGCTGGGTGCCGCGTTTACTCACAATGGAGCAAAAGCAGCATCTGAGGATGTTTCAGTCGAGTGTTTGGCAATGTTTTGCTGCAATAAAGCCAAGTTTTTGCATCAATTCATAACCATGGATGAAACATTGGTCCATCACTTCACAGCTGAGACGAAGGAACAGTCAAAACAGTGGATTGAAAGAGGAGAATCAGCTCCATCTGCAAGCAAGGTCATGGCGTCAGTTTTTTTGGGATGTGCGTGGGATAATTTTCATTGATTATCTTCAAAAAGGAAAAGTAATCAATAGCGAATATTATGCAAACTTATTGCAGCATTTGAATGATCAAATCAATAAAAAAACGGTCGCATTTAGCGAAAAAGAAATTTGTTTCCTAAAGACAATGTACCAGTTCATACATCCATTATCGCCATGGCCATAATCAATGGCTTGGTGGTAAAAGATTTGCCAAAAATGAAGAGGTGGAGTTTGCAATTGATGACTGTTTTGCAGAACTCGACGGTTCTCACTATAAACAGGGTATCGAAGCTATTGAACATCACTGGGAAAAGTGTGCCAAGCTGAAAGGAGACTATGTAGAGAAATAAATATGTTTTTTCCCAAAAGTTTTGTTTTTTCTTTGTTAGGTAGGGTACTTCTAGGACAGCCCTCGTGCATTATTTTAATTAGAATTTTAAGTGCTTTTTCAGAAAATACAAAATGATTAAACATTTTCTGTGTGAAGGCTAGTTTGGGATTGTAGGAATGAAGAGTGAAGGAAGAATTAAAAATCTTTGTGTTGCATTGTTGAAATATGCTCAACTTAAATATGTAGTTAAGTTCGAGTTGATTTGTAACACTTATACATCATTTATTTAACATTAATGAATGTTAATTCTATTATTAGTGACATCACTGTAACCAAGTCTCCCCACGATCTAATATGAAGTTAGGTATTCATCTAACATTTTGTTTTTGAGTTATGTTGCTCATAGATACGCAAGCAAAATACCGTTTTTCTAAAAATATTTTTGTTGGGTCACTTTTGAGGACATTTTTCAGGTGCTCTTATCAGTTAAGTCTGGATACCAAATGCAGTACTTCTACCTATCATTGATATAATATGAATTAATGATATATACATTTATTTACAACAAAAAGAACAAAGAAGTGCAATGGGTAACTAAAAGAGAAAGTAAAAAGGATTTTAAGGAAAATTTAACACAGGGGTAAATGTAGGTCTTAAATATTGTAGCATTTATCTTTAAATGTTTGCAACAAGATTATGGCTTATGTTAAAGTTACATTAGATGATGATGATGATGATGATGATGATGATGATGATGATGATAGAGTTTTATTTATGGATGCTCTTTAACTGCTATGGTCTTAACGTCCCATTCTATACTGGGTGTGAAAGACCAGAAATTTTGCTCAGAGGCGTCTTTATGCTTGAGGTTCTTTTATGTGCCGTAAATCTATGACATGGGACCACCGGCTTTACTTCCCTTCCAAAGGAAGTCATGCTATGGATTTTTACACTGGAAAAAATCCATTGCCCTCTGCCAGGTTTAAACCCATGACTTTCGGAACTAGAGGCTAGCATGGTACCCCTAGACCTTGGAGATAACACATTAGATAGAGAATATTCAGCTTTACACCAGCAATGCCAAGCTTTATAGTAGCAATGATTTTTCATTTGGGGTTTTCTTTTGCCCTGATGTAAATACAGATTGTGGTTTTGAAATGAAGTATGTCAGAGAGGAACTAGAGCACATTAGGACATTAGATCCAAGAAGAATTTACACTATCAGTTGCTTGCTTTCATAACATAATAAATTTAGCAGACAGTGCAGATTTTCAAAGCAATTCGCAAAATAACTCATTGTTTAATTGGTTCATAACTGTGAACAGACTTCATCTTAGAAGTGTGACCAAAGTTTAATTCCAAAATTGTAAGATTCAGTCCAGATGTCTGTTGATCAAATCTAAACATGAATATAAACAATTTAACCTGTATGCATAACTATGGATCTGTCCCAGATATTAGCTGTATGATTTTGAGATTTTCAAGCAGAACTGAATTTCAGGTCACATGGCATTGAATACCTCAAGTGAACTGTTGCAGTATTTGTATTGATATTAACAAAACCTTTACTGCAAGCAAAAAGTGCTTTCAAGCTAATAATTTGGAAAATGCTTGCAAACAAGAAGGTGCATTTGAATCCTGTTTTATCAGTATGGAAAACATTTCCTTGCAAGTTTAAGTTTTCCATTTTATGTATTTGTTAAGTTCAATTTGATGCATTTGAAGGCTGTCTCAGAAGACAAAGTCAATAGTATATTATAATTTTAATTGTTTATAAAGTTGATATATACTAATTTAATCCAATGCAGGAAAAGTAATAATGAATGAAAAGGAAAGAACACTAAACAAAAATGTCTTTTAATAATGAAAATTTACATAGAATATCTGGTTTTTAAACATAATTTTATTCAGATATCTTTGAAGCCTTATCTTAATGCCATAGAGAACTTACATAAACCAATATATACAGCTGAAAATCAACATTATTTAAGAGGTGCTATAATGTGTGATTTTGTTATACTTAAAATTAATTGCATGATTTTTTTACACTTCTTTTATGGTGTTTTTCTAAATATGTCACATATTCATTACAATTTAGCTCATGAAATTTTGATCTAAGCTAAATCTGGACAAAATGTGCATTAAAGTATCTGCATTTTTCATCCTTTGTTACTCTTGTGGTGACATAGTACTATTTGTAACCACTGTAAATGTATTTTACATACATCTGTTAGATGACACATTACAGAATGTAATATAAGTTTTGTTGTAACAAATGTGTGGCAATGTATACATTAGGTGAAAAAAAGGAATGGGCTAACTTTTGGAACGGCATAAGAACACCCTACACTCAATAGCATTCCTGCCCTAATTTTGACTCAGAATAATGTACAAAACACAATTCCTTTGGTAATGGAATGATTAAAGCAAGCATCTATAATTTGTATGGTACCTGGTTCAAATTTTGATGTCTATGGGTGCTTTTTTCTTTCTTTCATTTTCTTGCTTAACATTTCAATTATTATAAATTTAAAAACAGAAAGTACTATTAATGGTTAAGTTATTTTCATTTTAAGTGTGTACATCAACTCACTCATATTTTAAAATTATAATTATTGTTTTAGAGCACTGAAACTAATATTTAATCCGTTAAAAGCAATTGAAACTATTATCACTTTGAAAGTTTTTATAAGGCATCAGCTGACCATTAAACATACATTTTAACTGCAAGATACAGTTTGTATTCTTTACAAAAACAAAAGAAACAAACTCAGTATCTTATGTTGTACACTACTATGTTTTGTTGTTATTATTATTGTTGTTGTTATGTTTGGTGTGATGTGATTGGTCGTCCAAAAGTGGTGTGCAACAGCAGATTTATCGGTCTGTTTGTATTTTATGTATCTTATAGCTTTTTTAATCTGGTTTCTCAGTTTCTTTTAGTTTTACACACATAAATTTGGTAACATTCTGGGAAACTGATTTGATAAATTCCTGCCTTTTTGTCCTGAGGTATCTGGTCCTTCAATTTGTACAGGGTAATTTCTCTATGCTGAATTTGTTTTCTACAGCTAGGCATATGTTGTGTTTTTTGAAGATGATGTGGAATATATAGTGTCTTGGGTGGAAAGTGAACTTTTTGAAAATCATTTTGTTTTTTTGTTAGGTGAGCTTTGTGATATCCTTGATGTATTTCTTTCTTTCTTTTTGAGGGTCGATTTGTTTGGTGAAGCCATTGTTTAATGCCATGTTGACACCTAGAGCATATGAGATACATCAAATACAAACAGACGGGTAAATCTGCAGTTGCACACTTTTTTGGTTGACGAATCACATCATGCCAAACATAACACTCCTAAAACTACAAAATACCAACAGATTTGGATACTTGGGAAAAGATTTTAATTTAAAACATAAGCACCGTGTAATGAATTTGGAATTGCAGCCACCAAATCCACCAAGGAAATTTGTCAATCCACCACTAGATGTCACATAAACAACCACACAACGAACAACACCATCAGGAGCCAGTTGTCACTTCTGATGATGAGAGAAAGTAACATTTGAAACCAGTCAAGATGCAAAAAGTGTGAGTGATGTTAAGTGTTTCAACTCCGACCCAATTTTCTCTATAATTTTAAATTCACGTCACTGTTACTAGATTATTTAAATACAGCAAAACCTTTTTATTTAAAGGTGAGTCGGAATTGTAACACTAACATCACTTAAGTTTACTCACTTAACATGTTTCGGGAAACCGTTGTTCCCATCCTCAGAAGGTTAACTCGACTGGCCCGTGTTGTTGGTGTTTCCGTTTTTTGGACTGGATCCTGTGGTGGCATCTTGTGGTGGAGAGATGTACTTCCAGAGAGGATTTGGTGGCGGCAAATCAAAATTCATTAGATGTGTGTTGTGTTTTAGAATGGTGATCTTCTCCCATGCATCTAATTCGGCTGCAAATTTGGCTGGTTTGACTAATGTAATATTGGGTTTGATGTTGTGATTAGTGATCCAAAAATGGTGTGAAACTGCAGATTTGTCCATTTGTTTGTATTTAATACATCTCATGTGCTCCTTTAGCCTAGTTTCTAGGTTTCTTTTTGTCTTACCTATGTATACTTTATTGCAATCTGAACAATTGATTTTATAGATTCCAGCTTTTTTGTCTTGTGGAATGGGGTCTTTTAACTTGTTACAAAGTAATTTCTCTATGTTAAATTTGTTCTGTGGAGCTAGGCTGATGTTATGTTTCATGAAAATCTTCTTAAATTTGTGAAAAGTTCCTGGGTGGTATGTGAATTTCTTGAACTTTAGCTCTTTATCTTGCTGGCTGAGATTTGTTGTGTTTCTGATGTGCATCTGTCGTTTGAATTTTGCAATTTTTTTGTCAATAGTTGTTTTGTTGTACCCATTATGTATTGCTGTGTCTACTATATGCTGGTATTCTAACTGGTATTCTTTTTTATTTAAGGGGGTATATACCAGTCTATGTGTTAGGCTGTTTAGTACTGCATGTTTGTGTGTGGTTGGATTGAAACTCTTATTTTTTTATGTAATTAGTAGAGTGTGTTGGCTTCCTGTATATGCCAAAGGTTAGGTTCTTTTGTTCTCTGATGATTTTTAGGTCTAAAAATGGTAGCATGCCTTCTTTTTCTATTTCTATGGTGAATTTTATTGATTGGTTCTGTAGGTTTAGTAAGGCTAAGGAGTCTTGTATGAACCTGTTAGGGAAAACAGCGAAGATGTCGTCAACATATCTGTGCCAAACTTTAAACATGTATGGAAAGGAAGTTGTTATGTGTGTTTCTAAGTAGCTCATAAATAAATCTGCCAAGAAGGGTGAAAGTGGGTTGCCCATGGTTAAACCAGTTGGTTGTTGATACAACTTCTTATTGAAACTAAAACAATTTTGTGCAATGCATAAATTGGTAAGTTGTATGAGGTCTACTATTTCTTCTTCAAGTAGGTTAGTCTGCTGTAGCCATTTCTTTAACTGACGCAGGAGTTGATCTGTAGGAACACTTGGAAATAGTGTTCTTTTCACTACAATATCAATAAGACCAACAAGTCACAAGAAGCAAAAGTTATAATTGGCCACCACGTTAAAAAAGATACAAGTCATGGCAGAAAACAAGGTAAGATTAGAAACCCTAAATTTCAATACAGATTTCAGTGGAATAAAAAGTGACATCAAAAGATACCAAAAAATTGAAGAAAAGAGAAAAAACACATTTGCGGACATCCGTTTTTTAAACCTATGCATACAAAACAAAGTCACACCAAAGTTTGTAAGGAGAATTGTAAAATATGACAAAAACAGCAAACACCAAACATCAGCCGATAAAAAAGTAATAATAATTGAGAGAAACAACCACTACGCAAAATTACAAAAATTGGAACTGGAATTATATTCTCTTCACCTTAAATTAACGTACACACTCGGCTATCCACTTTGGCAAAACATGCAATCAAAATTCCTCACTATTCTTAGCTACAGGATGAAAACAAAAACGCTGAAATTAAAGAAAAAACTAGACATACTACGCCAGAAGCAACATTCATATAAACCTAACCTAAAAAATGAAAAAACGACGTCATACCCAGACGTAATTAATCTTTCAAATGTAACTTTCACCAAAGCAGAATTATCGGTATTAAACCTTGGCCTAAAAACATGTGTTGGCTACACAAAAACAACCGATGAAATAGTCGCAGACATTGAGATTGCTACTTACAACCTAAATGAAAATAGTAAAACCACTATAAAAAAAGAATGTGAAATTGTTCTCCAAGAAATACAAGCAGATAAACATAACAATTTCCCAACCAAACATGTGATCAAAACCAGTAGTATACACAAAAGCTGACAAGGGAAATAAACTAGTTGTACTGCAAAAAGATGATTATATTGCCAGAGTAGAAAATATGCTGCAACAAGAAAATTACATACAAATTCAAGAAGACCCATTAAAATTACATTTAAAAGCCTTCAATCAAACCATCCAGGAAAGCAAAACTATAACAGACACTGATAAATCTAGATTAAAACCAGATCACCCCACTTTACCAAGAATGTATGCTCTACCTAAAATACACAAACCGGGTAATAAGATGAGACCAATTGTCAGCAATATTGATTCTCCTACCTACAAACTGGCAAAATGGTTAGTACAGAGATTCTCTTCACTACCAAAATTCAATAGCAAAAACATAAGGAATTCAGAAGATTTAATACAGAAGATAAAATCCCTGGAACTCGAACCAGAAGACAGATTAGTTTCCTTTGATGTCACTGCACTATTTCCAAGTGTTCCTACAGATCAACTCCTGCGTCAGTTAAAGAAATGGCTACAGCAGACTAACCTACTTGAAGAAGAAATAGTAGACCTCATACAACTTACCAATTTATGCATTGCACAAAATTGTTTTAGTTTCAATAAGAAGTTGTATCAACAACCAACTGGTTTAACCATGGGCAACCCACTTTCACCCTTCTTGGCAGATTTATTTATGAGCTACTTAGAAACACACATAACAACTTCCTTTCCATACATGTTTAAAGTTTGGCACAGATATGTTGACGACATCTTCGCTGTTGTCCCTAACAGGTTCATACAAGACTCCTTAGCCTTACTAAACCTACAGAACCAATCAATAAAATTCACCATAGAAATAGAAAAAGAAGGCATGCTACCATTTTTAGACCTAAAAATCATCAGAGAACAAAAGAACCTAACCTTTGGCATATACAGGAAGCCAACACACTCTACTAATTACATAAAAAATAAGAGTTTCAATCCAACCACACACAAACATGCAGTACTAAACAGCCTAACACATAGACTGGTATATACCCCCTTAAATAAAAAAGAATACCAGTTAGAATACCAGCATATAGTAGACACAGCAATACATAATGGGTACAACAAAACAACTATTGACAAAAAAATTGCAAAATTCAAACGACAGATGCACATCAGAAACACAACAAATCTCAGCCAGCAAGATAAAGAGCTAAAGTTCAAGAAATTCACATACCACCCAGGAACTTTTCACAAATTTAAGAAGATTTTCATGAAACATAACATCAGCCTAGCTCCACAGAACAAATTTAACATAGAGAAATTACTTTGTAACAAGTTAAAAGACCCCATTCCACAAGACAAAAAAGCTGGAATCTATAAAATCAATTGTTCAAATTGCAATAAAGTATACATAGGTAAGACAAAAAGAAACCTAGAAACTAGGCTAAAGGAGCACATGAGATGTATTAAATACAAACAAATGGACAAATCTGCAGTTTCACACCATTTTTGGATCACTAATCACAACATCAAACCCAATATTACATTAGTCAAACCAGCCAAATTTGCAGCCGAATTAGATGCATGGGAGAAGATCACCATTCTAAAACACAACACACATCTAATGAATTTTGATTTGCCGCCACCAAATCCTCTCTGGAAGTACATCTCTCCACCACAAGATGCCACCACAGGATCCAGTCCAAAAAACGGAAACACCAACAACACGGGCCAGTCGAGTTAACCTTCTGAGGATGGGAACAACGGTTTCCCGAAACATGTTAAGTGAGTAAACTTAAGTGATGTTAGTGTTACAATTCCGACTCACCTTTAAATAAATTCAATACACATCACTGTTTCTAGCTTCTTTTCACTACAATAACAGCAAAACCTGCCTTCAACGGATCCCTTGTTAAACAGAAATTTGTCTTAAGTGGAAATATTTCATGGCCCCATGAATTTTGGGGTGAAAAAGAAGCCAAATTCTCTGTATTAAACGGAAACTGTCTTACACGGACAACGGAAATCAAAGTACGCCTTTTAATAGAAACTTTCCAGTTCCAGAATGCAGAGTTCAGAACATTTTCAGGCACCCTGCGAAAGTCTGCATTGTCTATTCTGAGTACATGATGTTTAAGTTTAAACATGACCATTTGCTGCTACCTGACCAGTCTAGGAGGGGAGTGCACTATGCAGCCCAAATATTGAGAAACCTTCACACTCATACCTTAGTTAAGTTAACAATAAGCACAGCTGATTGTCTTCTCTTTCCATTTCCTGCACTAATGACTTGTCAGACAGCATAGAACACAGCTCTTAACACTACACCCCTAAGCTTACTATACATAGGTGATGATTTATCAGCAGTAGTCACCATGGCTTCAAAAACAAGAGTTGTGCTAGATCTTAACACAAGAGTGAAAGTGATTTATGCTAGTGAACGTGATAAATTAGTGTAAAGCAGATCTTGAAGGTGTTCAACATAGGAAAAACTCAAGTTTACGAGATTCTAAAGAAGAAAACAGAAATTCTGAAGCAGTGGGAAAATTGTGCTAATGGAAAAATAAATAGAAAACTGAAAACTTGGACATTAATGAAATAGTGTGGGAGTGATTCGTTAGTGTTAGGGCAAACAATCACCGCGTATCAGGGCCTATGTCACAGGAATATGTTCAAAAGGTAGCTGAAAAACTGAGTAAGACTGAATATAAAGCATCTAATGAATGGTTGGAGAGTTTCCGCAAAAGCCATCAGATAGCTTTTAACAAACTTTATGGTGAATCGAATGACGTTAATATTGAACCATCGCTGATTGGATTGCTAAATTACCTTCAATAATCGAAGGATACGAACCTGAAAACATAGTAAATGGCAAAGAGACGGGACTATTCTTCCATGCGTTATCGAATAAACCAATATGTTTAAAAGGAACCTTCGTTAAATGGAAACCTATCTTTAACGGAAATGTTCGAGAGCCCCATTCAATTCCGCTGAAGACAGGTTTTACTGTATTATACAAAAGGACTTAAAAGTTTCAAGCATTTCATTACTGTTTTCTTAAAGTGTACTTGTCTCATGCAGCTGCCAGGTTTAACTCTGTTGGTTCAAGTTGCCTTGCTGAGGATTTTATTTAAGGTTTACCTTCAGCCCCTAAGATTTTGAGACATTAGCTCATTTTGGTATTTACTTCATTTGTTCATTCATCTTCTGATGTGAATTGTCTTCTTAAAAGTTTTTAAAATAAAAAAACCTGCTGTGTTACACTCACATGACTTTCTCTACTCTTGTACAAACTATTTTTACAAACGCTTATTCTCCATACGCTTCATGTTAATCGAGATGTTAATCTTATTGCAAATTTTCTGGTAGATGCAAGGGGAATTGGTAGGCTTTAAGCGAGTCAAATATTTTAAGAACTGGTTGCTCTGTGGCGCATTCCATTCTCTTTGCATTACCAGGACATAAAAAAAATGAATAATGAATTCCCATTTGAGAAAAAGTATGTCTTGGAAAATTTAAGGAAATAACAAGCAATATCTCGAAAATGGTTCACTCAATAAAAAAAAATGTATATGACATAAATTGTGTACTTTAACGCGATCTACATTTTTTGTGTAGTAAAATTTTGTCTATCTCTTATGGTTTACCAGTTATGCAAAAGATGTTCACAATGAAGAATACTTTTGGAGACATTCCCAGAAAATTCAAGATATACATTTTATTTGTCATGAAAGTATCTTAAATATATGATATTTTAATCAAAATCGTTAAAGCCATTTTTGAGAAAATTAAAATTTTCGAAAAATGTTTCCATGTAAAGGGTAATCTGGGGTGGGGGGATTTTCTTGAAAACCATCGTGTCGCATCTCTGGAAGATACTGAACCTAAATACCAAGTTTGGTGTTTATCCGATTGTTCGTTTCTGAGTTATGCTGTTCACTGACAGACACACACGGACATGTTTCCAAAAATGCTTTTTTTGGATTCAGGGGGCCTCAAAACATATATTTCCGGTGAAATCTTGGTATCAAACTTTTGGGTGGAATACAATACTTCCCCTACTTACTATACATAGTAGAGAAAGTAATACAGCATTCATACACTTTCAATTAGAAGTACACTGAAATCTAAAATTAAGCATGATGACAATAAGTAACATTTATATAAGAAACATGTCATCTTTTTTTTTTTCTTTCGGGCTCATGCTAAAATATTTTAAAGCTAAATAACATACATTGTATTGTTTTGAAAATTCAAGTGAAATTAATAACCTTTCAGAGCTTAGTTTTTGACTTAAAGAACACGTGCTCGTGTTTCACATCTGGGCATGCAAGAGATTACTCCCACCTCTACTGCTTAACTCTCATCATCACAGTAACCTCATACTTCAGGCTTCTCCCTCAGAGTAGGGAAAAGAGATCATTAATGTCACAAGACTGCATTTTCCAGCTCACCATAAAATTAAAGATCTTGGTTTCACATACTTAAAAGAGTTTCTAGTTAAGACAAGCATTCCATCTAATAATTAGTGTTTAGTGTTGGCAGGTACTCCAAGAGTAAATTCTTAGGGTTTGCTACTCTCTATCTAATAGTACATTTACTTTGCCCCATGTTTCCACAAGTTGACTGAAAACCAACTACAGGGTTTTCAGTATAAAACCTAATTGCTCGCATGGGGTTTTGCATCTGGGTAGCACTACATGCCACAGGCAGCCACACAGCCACTCTGTTTTCACTTCTTAAATCTGTATTACTGTAAACCTGTGCATGAAATACGAGGGTGATCTGAAAAGTTTCCGACCTAATAAAGAGACATTTTTTCAGATTTTTTTTTTTTTTTTTCAACATAGTCTCCTTGTAACTCTACACACTTCTCCCAACGATGCTCCCATCTCTGTAACCCATCCAAATAGTACTCTGCATTTTTCTCTGCAAAATAATTGTTCACGAAGGTGATTGCCTCTTCATTTGACGAAAATCTCTGTCCTCCGAGCGCAATTTTCAGATGAGGGAACAAAAAGAAGTCGCTTGGGGTTAGATCTGGTGAGTAAGGCGGATGGTCAAGCAGTTCAAACCGTAATTCGTGGATTTTCGCCATTGCAACCGCTGAGGTGTGAGATGGTGCGTTGTCTGGTGAAACAGGATTTTCTTTTTCTGCAAATGTGGCCATTTTTCCACAAGTTCTGCCTTCAGCTTGTCAAGTAATGATGCGTAGTATGCTCCTGTAATGGTTTTTCCATTTTGAAGATAATCAATTAAAATAACTCCATGACTATCCCAAAAAACAGTCGCCATCACTTTCCCAGCCGAAAAAACAGTTTTTGCTTTTTTTGGAGCCGGTTCCCCCTTAGCAGTCCACTGTTTGGACTGTATTTTTGTTTTGGGCGTATAATGGTGTATCCAAGTTTCATCTATAGTAATTAATCGGTGCCAAAACTCAGATTTATTGCGCCTAAACTGTGCCAATAGAGCATTGGAAATGTTCATTCAAACATGTTTTTGGTCAAATGTGAGCAAACGCAGCACCCAACGCACGGACAGCTTTCTCATGTTTAAATGTTGATTTAATATGTGACAAACACATTCTTTTGACATGTTCATAGCTTCTGCTATCTCTCTCACTTTAATTCGGCGGTCGTCTAGCACCATTTGGTGAACTCTGGCGATGTTTTCGTTGGTAGTTGAATTTTTGGACGTCCCGAACATTCGTCCCCCAAGCTCTTGCGGCCACGTTTAAATTCAGCTGCCCAAAATTTCACTGTGGTAAATGATGGTGCAGAGTCCCCATACACAGAATCCAACTCATCTTTGATTTGCGTAGGGTATTGCCTTTCAAAAACAAATATTTAGTGACAGTTCGATACTCGATTTTGTCCATTTTCATAAAAACACTCACATCACCTCACTCAAATGACTTGTTACGTAACAACTGAGCATCCAAAATGGCTGAAACTTTGGTGACTAACTGTCAACAGATAAACAACGAAATTCACTAGCTTTTATTTACGAGTGCTGCCATCTTCATGTTGAGGTCGGAAACTTTTCAGACCACCCTCATATAACAAAATTAACTCTTACCGAGTAAACACATTTATATTCACACATTTAACTCACCCACTGTAATGTTTCGTATTTCAGTTTGTATGTTTTCCTTAAGTTCCTCCTGTGTGAGAGGATTTGTTTCATATACTTTGTCCTTCAGGGTACCCCACAGTTAAAAATTATAGATCTGGGGAGCACGAGGGCTGCATACCAGCACTATCACTGTATCGTCAAACGCTTTCATAATTGTATGCATGGACTCCTTGTATGAGCAGCAGAATATGATTTTTCCTCTTCCATTAGCTGATCGAAAAATGGGGCGTGAGTGCCATTTCAGTACTGGTTTCCATTTACTGTATTCTCATATAAAAAATCAGACCGATTATGTATGTTGCGCTATTTGCACACCAAACTCAAATTTTCAGGGAGAATTCCTCTACACAATGTAATGTGGATTTTCAGAACACCAATAGCACATATTTTGAGTGTTCACAAACCCTATTAGATGGAACCATGCCTCCATCTTTAAAGAACACAAGCTGAGGGTCAATTAATTCTTCACTGATGACACCAACCACTTGCAATAATGCACACATATTGGGTTCACCTGGATTTAAATTATTAATATGCATGCATTTGTAAGGTTTTAGCAATTTTAAAGCTGTATGTGCAGAAGTCACCGAAATCCCAACTTGTGCTAACTTCAATAGCAATTTTCGTGATGAACGTTCCAGCATTTGCTATGAGGTAATTTTGTTATATTTTATGTACAGATTTACAGGAATACGATTTAAGAAGCAAAGACAAAATGCTGACATGGCAGGCTGTGGCATGTTGTGCTACCCAGATGCAAAACCCTGTGCAAGTGATCAGGTCTTATACCAAAGACCCTGTATATGTATCAATCACCACAAGGACCTACACTAGTAATGGTAGTAGGATCCTTTGTCAGAGGATCACAGATAGTTTATACAATAATGGTATAAAGGTAAGGGAGAATTACATAAAGTTATATATAATGTATCATATTTTGATACTTTATTCCCTGGATCCGTATTCCCCCCTTTACCTCTAGGACCGCCAACATGTAGACCATGACTTAAGGGTGGTTTTAGTCACAGGAATCGCAAATAAAACTTCTTGATTATGTGAAGTGGCTTAATTTTACAGTATTACTAAGTATTTGGTCAGCATATTTCCCATACAGTTTATTGCTTGGGTTTATGAAGAATTTTATGTTTTTTGTTTTTCATATAAAATGTATATCATCACAATTTATGTATAACAAATTAAATTTGTGTAAAACAAAGCATTTCATTTTGTATGGCAGTTATGTGATAAAAGAAATTGTGTCCTGATAGAGTTCTTGAGAACAAATCAGTATTGTTGCACATTGTTTCAAATCTCTTCTTTTTATGCCAGAAGTTTAAATAAAACAAATTAATGTATAAGTTTGTGGTCTGCGTTTGATAAATTATGGGGCATTAGTGTTCTTAAAAGTATTATGATATACTTTTAAGAATATGCAACCATTATATTTAAAAACAGCAACTGGGAGGAAAGTAAGACAGTGAAACTACAATTTTATAGCCTTGTGTGTTGAAAGTTAAGATACATGAATTTAAAAGCAGAAAATTTTACATTAGAGATATATGAAAACCAAACATGGAATGTCAATGCAGAAATAGTTACAATTCACACAGATACAATTGACAATTAAGTATTTAATAAGTTTCTGAGTAATTCTGAATAAGATAATGCACAAAAATATTTGTTTTGTATTGGCAAATAGTTGTTTGTTTGCATTGTAACTCTGATGAATTAAATTCATTGTCATTCTTGTGTTCAAATATTTTCACTTATATTTTCCTCGTTCAAAGTAAAACTTGCTACAGAGTCCTATATTGCCTCAGGAATTCATCATGCATTTTGAACAGTGTGGTGGAAGTGTATTTATAAAACTTATGCCCCTTTGTAAATTACTGTGTTATTTGTATAGCTTATGGAGATTAAACTTTGTAACGTATTTGATCTGTAATGTTGAGTATTTATGTATTTCAGATCTGATAAACTTTTAATGGAAATTTTGTGTACTATTTTTTATGTCTGATTAAATCATGAAAGAAAGAAATTGCTTTTGATTGAAGTTTTCTAATCCCCACATGAATTCTCTTTCACAGGTACTTTCATAGATTACAAAAGAAAGATCTCAGAGTTGCCAGCTGATAGACTTTAGTATTTCTGACATTCATTATTTTGATTTCTGAATTTAAAATGAAGAAATATATTGCATGGTATCATTTTTCTATTTATAAACTCTAAAAATAAATTTAGTTTAAGTTATAATAGTGTTACACCTAAGAAAAACACTTATTAAAGGCCAAAGATGGGACTTGAACCAAGGATCTTTGTCTCACTGAGCCAACATAGTACTCTATGACACTGTGACATTACCCCAGAACATCCTTGAGATTCTGTGGATTGCACAGTGTCTGTGGGTTTGTATTTTTCAAATCTGGTTTGTCTTTGCAACTTCAGCGTACATAATTATGTTTTTCTTTGATAATGTTACATTTATTAGATAGTTTAGGAGATAATTTAAGAATTTATTTCCTTAATTATTACTTTAAAAGTCAAATTTTTTAGACATTTCTTCTGTTTTATATGTATTCATTTATTCTGGTAGATATTGAGGCCATAAGACCTTTTTCTCCAATTTACTAAATTAAAACACTTAACATTAAATTACAGTTTGTTAAAAATACAAAAACACAGCAAAATGGTGAGAAGGAGAAAAGCAAAATATTCCTCTTGAGTGAATGGAATAGCAAAACTGATATGTTATGAAAATGACAATTATAATAATGTTGCAGTTACACAAATCAAAGAAGAAGAAAAATAGAAATTATGGGATTTAACAAGCATTTCCATACCAGAGCTGAAGAGGCAATGTGTTTTTAAATCACAGGTGGTAAAACTGGTACTAATGAGCCATTTGGATTCTCTCCATTGCTTTCCCTCAGAAACGCAGTCCTCTCACATTCCATTTGTTTAGCATGTGCTGTTAAGTAGCACACAGTGACCCAATGAGCTATGTGAATCACCTGCGTAGTGTTTCCCCATTGAGCATGTGGACATATGTTTCCCACTGCTACAGTCAAGATCACGGTACTGAAGCTGGCTGTATTGTGTTGAACATAATGCAGTTGTTATTAGTTATTTATTATTGTGTCCTGCATTTAGTCACAATTATGACTCGGTATATATTTACTATTGTAGAGGGTGTATTTATGTATGATTCATGTATGTTAATGCAGCCAGCTTGTCGAGAGTGAAGGCTAGTTTCTAAAATACGTGCCAAAAATGTATTGACAATGACATTAGCCAGTTTCAGCACCTCCTTTCATAATGTTGTTAAGTAAACCCTTTAAACGTAGTTAAGAAAATTGTTGTATGGTTGCATCGGCACCACTCTATGATAGCCACAGAACGGTAACATATGAGCATCACAAGCTGTAAAAACACTGCGCAGCTGGCTTATAATTCTTTGGATCTCCCTATATCATATATGTAGGTTGCTTATTTCTGGGACTTGGGAAGAAATGTATTTTCTCCACTCCTGGCTTAAATAGGCTTATCATATGATAGTTTCTTACTTGAATAAAGACAGCATTCTAAATTGAGAATAACAAACAACTGTGATAATGAACAGAGGTGTGTTCATTGGGGAAAGAGAGACTTGCTCCTGGTTCAAAGTCATCAAATGCTTAAATTAATGTGCAGTAATACAATGAAGTCATTTTTTTAATTCTATTTTTTTTTTTATGTCGCTTTAACTCCTTGGCCATATTGCGACGGATCTGTTGGTGAATATCTCTTAGAGCAATATGTGATAGACAGTTAGCCTTTTGGTCTCATCCCTGTAATCCCTGCTTCATGCTGTGCAGAGGGCATTAGGGCACCGTCCAGTCCAACTGCCGCCCTCACACAGAAAGGCGGACAGTTAACCTTCAAGGTCTCATCCCTGTAACCCCTGCTTCATGCCATTGCAGATGGCATTAGGGTGCTGTCCAGTCTAACTGCTTACATTGTCTGTAGATAGATGGCATAGCATTTGCTATTACCACTTATTTTTCATTTTACTATTGTTTTAGATTTAAGATGGAACTTTGGGTCGTGGTATTAAATATCCAATCCGGTATTTACCTTTGCGACTGAGGAAAACCATGAAAAAACCTCAGACAGATTGGTTGGCCCACAGGATTTGAACCTGGGACCTCCCGAATGCGGGCCACAGACTTTACCGCCTGAGCCATCCTGCTTGGTTATGAAGTCATTGTGTAATTGAATAAATTAAATAGAAAACTGAGCATTTTATTACAACTGAAGACAAATTACAAGGATCTCTTTTAGACTAATCCTAAGGGACTTAGAGCACATTTGTGACCTGAAGATTATACTTCAGAGTAGGCAAGACATCCTACTAAGATACTTACCATCTATTTGACATTCAACTGATGCAATCAACTTATATTAGGTAAATATTTACCAGCACTTCCAGTGCCTGCTGGAGGCTTAAATAATGTAGGTATAGATTTATTCATCCTGTTGACGATATAGATAAAATATTTAAAACAAAATTTACAAAAGTAGAAACAATCTATGCAACTTGCTAAGAACAATTACAAGTATTGACATCCTTTTCTTCTAACAGTGTACTATCTATTTACATCAGATGTAAGTCGGTTTTGAACACCAGGTAAATGTAGCATTTTTTAATAATGAAATAGAAGTACCTTGTTTATAGTGCAAGTGCAGTAGTGTTCTGGAATATGGAAGCTCTGCTAGAAAAAATTAATAACGGAGAAATAGCCCAGATAATGAAACTAGGGGATGTGGTGACAGGGCAGCAACTTGGTTAACTAAGAACGTAGATATAAATATTAATGGTTTTTTTCTATTTTGGAAGAAGTGGGGTGAAACAGAGAGGGAAAGGATGGGTTTCAGGTACAATAGGGATGTTTATTGGAAGGAAAGAAAGGAAGAAAAGTATGCAGGTTCAGATAAAGTGATGTAGATTGTGTTACAGACTATGCCAGGAGCAAATCAAAATTTAGCCTTCAGAGTGATATACAATCTGCCAGGTTCATCAGAGTTCTATGAGCCAAAATTATACAGAAAGCTAGAACAAGACATTGAAACAGAAATATATAATGGGAGACTTCAGTGCAAGAGCAGATAATGGGGCTGAACTGGACAGTGACAGTAGGAAAGAAATTCAGTATACAAGTAGATGTAATAGGAAAGGGAAGAAATTAATTGAATTTTGTGAAATAAACAACTTAATAATGTGTAATGGTCAGAGGAGGTCCAATAACAAGGGAGAATTTCTCTTGTGAATCAAAAAGAGCAAAGTGTATATATTGTGTTCAAGTAATCTAGATAGTGATCTTGTAGATTTTAAGTTTGTGAATATGATGTTAAATATGTAGTTACCAATTTGCTTTATTGGCAAAGTTACAAAGTGTCGGTGTAGCAGATGAAAAAGTAAATGTAGTAGGGCAAGAAACAAATTTAGACAATTACGGATGGTGCAAAGAAGAGAAGGAATTATTTTGTATGAAATTAGTCAAACTATAGATTGTAATCCAGAAGGTAGGGTGACTTAATTGATTGAAATAGGGAATTCAGAGGTAATGGCAGTGTTAGAATGGGAAATAAAAAGAGCAGGAAACAGGATGAAAGCTAAAGAGCAGAGGAGGGATAAAGTGAAAGGATGGTATGATAAGGAGTGTTGTATGGCTAAAAAACAGGTGGAAAGAGAACTTAAGGCATGGGAGAAACAGAGGAGGCAATAGATAGAGAACGATTTTTAATAGCAAGTTGGGGTTACAAGTTAATGGTGACCAAAAAAAATAGAATGGTGTGGGAAAAATAGGTCAACATTACAACGAAGTAGGATTAGAAAACAATAGTAAAATGATTTGGGAGATGGTGGAACAAGTACATAGAGGAAAATTAAGAGAGATTAAAATAAGTCACTAGAGGAGTTACTTTGTGGGATTACTGGGAGTAAATAATATTGTAATGCAGGCCAAAATTCTAGGAGGGCTTAATATTGATATATATGAATTAGACAAGGAAATACAAGAAGTGAACGAACTGATAACAAATATAAAAAGTAATAAAGCAAATGGATGTGATGGGTTACCTGGAGAATTCTGGAAGGTATAGAAGGAAGATAAAGGAGAGGATTATTAACTAAGCCAATTTAATGTGATAGTAAAGGGGGGGGGGGATCTCATAACTGAAAATTTACGAAGGAAAACAGAATGTGAATAGGGTTGCACTGTTGGTTTGAGATGGTTTGGTTATAAACAGAAATACGGTTTAAACCATTTAATACACGGTTCAGTTGGTTGAATTGTGATATCAATGAATAGACAGAACACAAATACAGAAAGGATGCAACTATATGCATGAGGCTCTTTTATTAGACCTTTATATCGGGTGCAACAGTAATATTTTTAACTGTTTGGAAATTTACAGTTCCCTTGTAACAAAAAGTATCATTAATGAAATGTTAAACATATTTGTTGCACAGACAAGTTCATTTTGTAGAAAAAAATAATATACTCACAATTGTCTTTGGATGATCACATTATCATCATGAAAACACATTGAAGGACAAACCATGGTTGATTCCTGTTTACAAAAGTTTAAACACCTTATGTTGATTCCTCATCTGATGAAAAGGTATGTCTTGGAGATTTGTATACTTCTACAGTGCACTGAAACGAGTTGTTTCTTACCTTAGTGGGAATTCTGCCATGAACAGACCAATTGCATTCACTGTCTGCCAATGATGGTGAATGTTCAAAACTTGTGAACCCTGAAGAGACAATGGTTGCTTATTACATATGCCGCTCCACCATATGGCTGGAGAGATATGTTGATCAGCAAACCAAATTCTCTTTGATGCAAAAAAAAAGAAAAACTGTATGCGCTCGAAATTCCACTAGATTAGCCAAAACAAGCTCAGTGTCAAGTTTAAACAAATCACAGAATGTTAGAATGTACTCCAATGCTTAACATTCCTCATCAAATTAAGAAATTAAGAACCATTTCTTTGTATCGGAGATCTACAAGGTTTCCTGTCACATGAATTGCCTTCACATGAACTCTTTCCTAACAGCTAATTGGTCTTCTGCAGAAATTAATTTACAATCCTTCAAATCTGAATCTACGTATGTGGAAAGTTCAGAAAACGGCTTGTGCACATCTGACAATGTAGCGTTGTCCCATTCCACTCTAATGGTAGCTTTAGACGCAGGTTTCAGTAGACACAAAGCTTCTAATTTCTGCCAAGACTCATTGACCAGTGAGGAACACTTTAACAGTCCTGTTGATCCAAGTGCTGGTTCAACACAGCTTCCATAGAGCTGCTTTAACCTTTAGCAAGCTATTGAAGCATATCACTACAGCAGTCTACTGTGTTGGAGATGGGAGTTGTAGTGTGATGGAAGAATCATATTTTTCTTTCCTCTCAGACTCCAGTATTGTGTTTGGAATGTGGCTATACTTAAAACACTTAATTATTTAAGTATAGTATATACTTTATTAAAGTATAGGGTCTGGTGTGGTGATAATGAAATTTACCACACTTTTGCCTGAAATACCTGTCCAACCATCCAAAGTAAGGCAAATGCATTTGACTTATTAATCTTCTGTATAACCACTGCTTGCACACGTTGGTATTTACTATCCAGCAATTGTGTCTCAAGAGCATGATGGACAGATAACCAGGATGGATCTTCTGAAACATATCTCACCATACCTCTAACAAAGAGGTACCTCTGAAGCGTAAACAGCCCTAGTAATACTTTCATCCACTTCATCATCAGCTATGTACATGAAGAGGATGGAGTTGTTGACAGCACCTCTGGAAGGTTACGAGATTCACTACACATTGCAGCAGACACAGATCCTGATGTCAAAAGTACAGGACTAGTACAGAGTGAGCCAAAAGACTCCGAACCGCCTGTGCAGTGTTTTCCCTGTCCACATCCTCGCGCTCGTTGCCATCTGCCGCTATCATAGAAAGGTGCGGATGAAACCATACAACATTTTTAAAACTACTTTTAAAGACTTTACTTACCAACTTTATGAAAGGAAATGCTGAAACTGGCTACCGTCATTGTCCGTACATTTTTGGCACCTCTTTAGGAAACTATCCATCATGGAATGTTTGGGGGGAATTTTCCAAACAATGACTGATGTCTTCTAATGTTTCTTTGGTAAGAACCGAATGCTGTTTTTTAGATTTCTTAGCCTGAACACTTCCTGTGGCCTAAAATTTACTGTCAAGTTCATGGATTGTTGTACGGCCTGGAACTTTTACATCTGCAAATCGTACTTTCACTTGGCGAGCTGACTGAGTAACACATACGAATCATAAATAAATACACGCTGTGCAGTAGAAAACATATACTGAGCCATAATATACTTTGTGACTAAGTACAGGACAAAATAATAACTCGTAATTAACTGAACTACATCACATCACTGTCAACTCAATACTGCACAACAGCGTGACTTTGTTTATAGCAGCACTGCGCTATCATGTTTTTATTATACTTCCACACACCCAGTGGAAAAACACAGCGCAGCCGGTAATATTGTTCATAAAATACCCCTCTGGGGTAACTTAAAACATAAATTTTAAAAGACAAACCCACAACCCTGGAAGAATTAAAACAAAATATCCACCAGGAAGTTTCTCAACGCGAACTACGGCGAGGGATGGATACGTTTCCTAAAGAGTGTGCCAAAAATGTATGGACAATGACAGTGGCCAGTTTCAGCATCTCCTTTCGTAAAGCTGGTAAGTAAAGCCTTCAAAAGTAGCCTTAAAAATGTTTTATGGTTTCATCCGCGCTTTTCTATGATAGTGGCAGATGGCGAGCACGAAGGACGCGGACAGGAAAAACACTGCGCAGGCGGTTCGGAGTCTTTTGGCACACTCTGTACTTCCTAATGCAATTTGTGATGGCTGCTGCTTCTGTACAGCATTATTCCGCAAAGAAGTCATGCGTTGTATATATTGTGGATACAACTTACATGCAATGAGATGATTATGTAGTCTTGATGCCAATGCAAAACAATGTTCTCAGTATTTGAACGTGCTTCTCTTTTTCCGTCAACTTTCCATATTTCGTACAGACCCCACAACCGTCACAAGGCTACATTGCTTCATGAACTGGAGAACTATGCTCATGTCCAACCCGATGCAAGCTTTATATTTACATGCAAAGATGTTTCAGAATGTTCAGTTCAACATTTCTGCGCATGTGCGTAATCATTGGTTGCTTACTAATCACTTTTATAAACCACACCTGGCAGTTATACATCTCTCAAGTCTCCAGGGTTGCAGCAATTTATACAATCAAAGCAACAAATTAAAAAACCATTTACAACCTCACTTAATGTAATAAATCCGTTCAGGACAGTTTGTTTACACCCTAAATGTGACCAATCCAGCAAGCTATAGAAGCATCAGCCTGCTTTCAATGATAGATAAGCTCTATTTGGAGTTTTAGCTAAATGAGTCCAGAAATGGGGAGAAAAAGAAAGCAAACAGTCTGAATTCCAAGGGGGATATAGGAGGGGGAGGTGCACTGCAGACAATATTTTATCTGAAGAACTATGATAGACCTAGAAAAGGTATATGATATCATTGGTAGAGATGCACTCAGGATTAAGTTGAGGGAAATGGTGTGAGTGCAAAGATGATAGGGACAATACAGAGATATTACATGGACAATAAGTACTGCATTAGATACACTGGCAATAAAGCAGCAGACTGGGTATCAAACATAATAGGTTTAAGACAAGGTTGTAAGCTAACCCCAATATAATTTATATATATGAACATAAACACTGCTCATCAGTCAGTAACAAAGGCATTTCTGGATTACTTTTTGCCGATGATCTGGTAACTGCAGTGATAACAACAGTTTATCTAAAGCACTAGAAGCAACAGAGGGATGTTGACAGTGGGGTATAAAAATAAATAAAACATTATGATCTGCAAAAAATGAAACTTACTTAACAGAAATGAAAAGCAGTGACTGAAGGATAGTAAAATCAAAGAAGTAAAGAAATTTGACTAGTTAAGGATATGGCTAAACAACAATGGAAGATGGATGGAGCAGAAAAACACACTAGGAAGGGGAAAACTAGCTATGAGTAGCATATGAGCATGTTTGAAGAAAATTCCAAGCATGAAAAGCTTGAGTAAGTTAATGAAGCCACAGTGAAATAAAAAATTATTTATGGGGTTCAGAGAAAGCATGGAAAAACATTGGTCAGATTCACAGATCATTCTGCAACTGATATTAGGATTGTCTAGAGCAACCCTAAATGGTGCTGCTTTAGCTGAATTGGGAAGGGTGGGGGAAAGGGCTTAGTGGTAAAATATGAATTAAAATACTGGTTTAGAATTGGAAGAAGGAAGCATTATCAAAAACTGTCTGAAAGCACAAGAGAAGGCAATGGGAAGGGAGCTGGCTTGCACAAATAGAAAAGTTAGTACAAAAAATTGGAAAGAATGAATGAGTGCTCAATCATTAGAAAAGAAACAGGGAGTAAAGCTAAATTAAGAACTGAAAATGTGGAAAAACAGGAAATACTTAGTAGGTTAAGAGAAAAAACTACTTTAAAATACTATGGAAATTTCAAAAAGGACTGGGGGAGAGAAACGTATGTTGATATCTGTAATAAAACAAAGGTAAGGATTAGTATGGGCAAGAATCAGGGCCATTAGACTAAGTGGATTAAAAATGAACAAGGAATTATGTCCATTATGAGGAAACAAAGATAGCAACCTACACTGTGTAATGGAATTCCTAGAAACTAATGTATGGAACAAGTGGGATAACTTAGGGCTAGAAATTATAATTTTAAGAATCTTTAGAAATAGCACAAAAATGTTTCTGAAAAGTTTCGGCAACTATATAAGGAAGTTTTAGGTAAGTTAAACAAATAGTAGATAATGTTGGAAAGGTAGAATCAGACAACTTTGGTGCCTTTCCTTTAGCCGGGAGAAAAATGTGAATCGGTTGGGGAACTTAATGTCCTTCTGGCATTTTGTCATGGTAACTCAGTGGTCAGAGCAACCGGACAGAAACTGGGAGATCCATGGTTCAAAACCCGGCATTAGCATTGAATTTTTCAGTTGTCTGATTCTACCTTTCCAACCTTGTCCAACACGTGGCTTTTGTGGAAGAACAATTAGTTCCATTAATTGACCTAATAATGGTTGAAACTATGAAGCCCAGGACTTAAAGTACTTACAGCATTGTAGGTCGCCACTGGGGTATGTCATCTCAATACAATTTGAGATCTCCTTGTGGTTTACCGGGAATAATGCAAATCAATTGGGGAATTTAATGTCCTTCTGACATGTAGCCATGGTAGCTCAGTGGTTAGAGCAACCAGACGGAAACCGGGAGATCCATGGTTCAAATCCTGGCATTGGCATTGAATTTTTCAGTCATCTGATTCTACCTTTCCAAACTTGCCCAACACACAAGAAGAACAATTAGTTCTAATAGATAATGTATTCATAATAAAGACAATTGTAGACAAGTATCTGAACAGGAAAAGAGGAAGGATATACATGCTTTTTTGCAGATTTTGAAAAAGCATTTGATAATTTAAATAAAGAAGCATTAGCTTATAAATTAAGAAGGAATGGGGTAAGTGAAAATTTTATAAAAGAAATTAAGAAGATATACAAAGATATAAAATGTTGTATAAGATGTGGAAATATTGGAATTATACAAATGACTGAGCAAAAAATAGGATTAAGACAAGGGTGCAAATTGAGCCCCATATTATTTAATGTATTTATAGATGACACATTAGATAGAGAAAAAAAAAAGTCTGCACCACCCCATAATAGCAAATAGAGAGATGCCAGGTTTACTGTATGTGGATGATCATATTGTTGGGGCTATAATGGTAATCAGGCTACAGCAAGCAATTAATGGAATACAGGAATTCTGCAAGAATGGGGAATTAAAATGAATATACACAAATCAAAGGTTATGGTATTTAAATGAGGAAATAAATTTTAAAAATCTGATGTGTTACACTCACATGACTTTCTCTACTCTTGTATAAACTATTTTTACAAATGCTTATTCTCCATATGCTTCATGTTAATTGAGATATCGAGATGTTAATCTTATAGCTAATTTTCTTGTAGATGCAAGGGAAATTGATAGGCTTTAAGCAATAGCCAAATATTTTAAGAGCTGGTTGCTATATGGAGTATTCCATTCTCTTTACATTACCAGGACAAAAAAAAATGAATAACGAATTCCCATTTGAGAAAAAGTATAAGTATTGGAAAATTTAAGGGAATAACAAGCAATATCTCAAAAATGGTTCACTCAACAAAAAAAGTGTATATGACATAAATTGTGTATTTTAACGCGAACTACATTTTTTTGTGTAGTAAAATTTTGTCTATCTCTTATGGTTTATCAGTTATGGAAAAGTCGTTCACAATGAAGAATAGTTTTGGAGACATTCCCAGAAAATTCAAGATATACATTTTATTTGTCATAAAAGTATCTTAAATATATGATATTTTAATCAAAATCGTTAGAGCCATTTTTGAGAAAATCAAAATTTTCGAAAAATGTTCCATGTAAAGGGTAATCTGGGGTGGGGGGATTTTCTTGAAAAACTTTGTGTCGCATCTCTGGAAGATATTGAACCTAAATACCAAGTTTGGTGTTTATCCAACTGTTCGTTTCTGAGTTACGCTGTTCACAGACAGACAGAAACACATGCGGACATGTTTCCAAAAATACTTTTTTTTGGATTCAGGGGGCCTCAAAACATATATTTCCAGTGAAATCTCGGTATCAAATTTTTGGGTGGAATACAATACTTCCCCTACTTACTATACGTAGTAGAGAAAGTAAAAAAAGAAGAGAAATGGCAGATGGGGGTTTAAAGTTAGAAGTTGTCAAGGAGTTTGATTATTTGGGGGTGAGGATGAGCAGTAATGGAGAATGGGTGGCGCATAGCAGAAAGGTTATGACTAAAGGAAAGGCACCAATGACAGGAGTAAGGATGTATAAATTACAAATGCTGACTAAATGGGTAGAAAGAATGTATGAGGCATTGGTAAAAGCAAGAATGTGATCTGCAGTTGAAATTTGGGTTTGGGGGGGGATCTGAATTAAGCAGAAAAATAGACCAGAGTTACAAATGTTTTGTGAAGAACTATTGGGGTTACCAAGATCAGCAACAGGGGAAGTAGCATCAGTGGAACTAGGAAGAACAAGAAGAAGAGGAGTGATATTGGAAAGGGTATCGAAATTTTGGTTTAGATGGTTGAAAAAAGATGAAGGGAAAATTTTAAGGATACGTATGGACCAACACAAGAGTACAAAAAATAAAAATAGTTGGCGCACAGGTGTAGAAAAAATTATGGAGAAGATAGTAATAGGAGATATTTGGAGAGCAGGAGAGAGGAATAGCAACAGCTTCTGGTTAACAGTAAGAAACAGAGCAGAGGACATAGAAAGACAACTATCTGGGGAATCTTAGAAAATAAAAAATCACTAGGGTTCTATAGGTTAGTGAAAAGGAAATGGGAAAGAGAAGGATACGTGGATTGTTGTAATAGAGCAGAAAAGGAAGTGTTGCATGAATGAGAACAGGATCAATGTACCTGAGAAGGCTAAGAGGCAGGAAAAGCAGAATTTGTGAACTATGCGGAGGCAGTGACAGCACAGAGCATTATATGATAGAATGCAAAGATTAGCGGAATGGAGACAAAAAGTATGGAGGAAAAATGGTAGCAATTAAAATGTTGACAAGAAAAGAAGAGAAGAAATATAATAATATGGTGGAGTTTTTAAAGAAAGTAAAGAAGAAATGGATTAGAAAAATAGGGGAGATAAGAAAGGTAGAAGGGCAAATGGAGGGGGGACAGGATGGATCATAGGTGATTAAGGGTAGCAAGGGCTGCTCAGTTGAGCCATAAGGCCAGGGTGCCAGGCAAAATGAGCAGTACAGGCAGAACATAGCTGACCAGAAAATTTGTACATAGGTTAAGTCATTTTATAAGTGAAATACTGTAAAAAAGGATTGTGTATAAAAAGATGTACAAATAAAATTCAGTAATTCATACTGTAAATATGTAATAGAGAAAGTAAAAAAATCTTATGTATTACATATAGGGAAGATAAGAGATGCATAATGGAGGAGAATTATTAAGGCAAAGGAGGACTTAAGCAATACAATTGAGGATTAAAATACAAACTTGTGTGAGTGGAGGGAAAAGGAGAGAGCTGGATAGAATTACCTAGGAACACTATACATATAGAAGAACAAATATAAGAGCAGGATTCACTATCCTGAGATCCTGAAATCAAGCAATTCCATGTAGAGTAATATGCATTATAACCTCTACAGATCCACTACAAGATAAATTTTGTGTTTGTGATAATTTTTGTAACAGATGTAATCAATATATCCATAGTAGGTATTAGGAAATAACAATTTTTTTGAAAATTTTTGAAGTAGTATTTTCAAAATTTGATGTGTCATATACGACACAGTGATCTTGAGGGAGAGCAATGTTACATATAAAGTAATAATCAAAGTAGCAATTTATCTTTATTTAGGAATACAAATGGAATAGAAATACAATATAAATGACATGAACATTTTATCAAAAAGTTTTTTCAGGAACTATTTCACCTTTTTAAATAAAGATTATCGTCCTAAAGCAAGTGATATGCTTTGAAGCAATTTCTGTCTTTTACAAGGCACAAATGAATATTACATTGAGAACAAAACACTCTTGCCCTGACACTTTTGCAGCCAGGCATTCTGCATTGGTGATTCTTCTCGTCATTCAATATTTCAGGCATGTGTACTGCTGCACTTCTTCGCTCTACCTGACTTGGATGAGGTGTCGGAAGCTTTTTTCTTTTTGGGGTGATGAATGATACTTCTTCTTCTTCTTCAGACTTCTCTTTGTCATGTAGTCTATCAGTTGCTGAATAAAGAAGCCATTGAGAAACACTGATTTTAAATTTCAAGTAATCCAGCATATCCTTTTGCTTTGTTTTTAAAACTGCACTATCTCTCCTGTACTCAATCCATGCACTAGCACAAACAAAATCAAACATATGAAAAATTAATCTTACTGTCCATTTTTTTGTCTTGTAGTTTTGCCTATAAGTTGCAATCATCCCTTCCAAAAAATCAACTCCTCCCATATATGCATTATAGTTTTCAACGGCATGTGGCCTCGTCACATTTACATACTGCTTGTCTCGTTTTGACCAACGCTTGCATTGACCTAAAGGAAGTTTTCCCTCTGCAGAAGATGCAAGAGTGACTGATTTGTTATCATACCATTTTATAATCGCTATATGACCATCTGCTCTTACAGACTGGACAGCAGCACCACGGCCTTTTTTCTTCATTTCGGTATCAGAGGGCAGTTTGCTATGTTTGGGAATCCTACCTAATTGTATTGTTCCAGTTCCCTGGCAACTTTGCAGTGCATGTAGAAGATCAAGAAGCTCAATAGATGTGAAATATCTGTCCATATAAATGATAGATCCTGGTGGTAGTGACTTGACTAAATGTATTACTACTTTTCCACCAATATTCAAAGATTCATAACCTTCCAGTAGAATCACCCTTTCCCTCATACATAAAAAAATCTAGTGGAAGCCCATCAGGTGAGGTACATACAAAATTTTTCAGGTCACAAGGATTGGGCTTACCCTGAATGTATTGCCTCATTGAAGCATGACCCCAAAAAGGAACTATCTGTTCATCAATGGATACTTTTTAGGTTCGTGGGTTGAGGAGGCAGCCTGTTCTTATTGAATCTAGCAACGGGCGAACCTTCCAAAATTTATCTTTCATTCGAACATCATTTGACACATCATCATCCACCACCAACTTCAGTGAACATCTAATTGAAAAGAAGCGCTTTCGTGACATCTTTTCAGCAATTTCGACTATTCTGGTACCCACAGCCCAGTACATGTGTAATCTTGGATAACCCAGGTATGGACATTTTTAATGAAATGCCAAAAAAGGGTGTTATCTCTTCAGGAGAAGTAAATATTGATTTGCCTGTGTGAGCAAATGTTGAATGGTTAGTACAGGAGGATATTAGTTCAAAAATATCATTAGGGATGTATTTTAAAAAATACTCCTGCACTTCAGTATTTATACCTTTCCATGCTGCTTCTTCAAAAGCATGTGCAGGAGGCAATGTCTCAAAATCATCTGTATGCCACCAAGGGCTGTTGGCTGTTGCATTATTTGTCCCTCTTCGTGCAAAATACTTGGCTGATTCTCTTGTTCGTCATCTGAAGAGTGCTCACTTATCGAATGTGTTTGAATAACAAATGGCTCATCTTGCCCTTCATCATCTGATTCTCCTTCAATTTCAGATATATTGCCATCAAAGTCAAAAGGCTTCTCCAGTTTGTCAAGTATTTCTGCTTCTGACACTAAAAGAGAAATTATTATTTTAGTACCATTAATTAACATTAAAAGGATTAATTTGAATTTAAAGAAATTTACCCCATTATGACCATCATTTACTAAGAAATTCTTATAGAAAGAAGGTAAAGAATATGAAATTACATCTTTACAATTGTCTCCTAACCTCAACTACTTATACTGGACTGAAAACCAGTGTGTCGTAGGTGACACATGTGTGTAAATTAACTCCTAAATGTGTCTGCAGAGCTACTCCTTGAAATATTAATGCATATATTTAAGGTACGTATTATTATGATTATGTTAGTATATGTTTTATTATGATAGGTAATAAATATATTAGTAAAAACGTTTACTTACATCCCTTGGGCATGATTTACGCCTTTGGTGCAGAGCTTCAAACACTAATGGCTGCCAGATAGAGATTGCATTTGTTCACTTTGTAACTGGCCTCATAACATGCTGCGATCTACCGGACACTGCCTAAACTACTACAAAATGTGTCATTGATTCCACAATGGATCTGTAAGCTATCATAAATTGCCAATTTTGTGTGTTGTATATGACACACGGCATCTGAAGAGGATAATGTAATTTTGATATAATTATGAAATGTGAAATAAACCATATTCATTCATTCATTCATTCATTCATTCATTCATTCATTCATAATGCAGCTAGATATTTATGCACTAAATAAAAACAAGTTATTACAATGTAGAATAGTTTGCATGCATGATTCCCTTCTTCCTTTGAATATGATAGGTGCCCTCTTTTGAATTTTAAAAATTCCTCTTATTACTCCAAGAAATAACTCCATACTTCATTAGATTATAGAAGTATGCATAGTATAGTAGCTTCCATTTATGCCATCACCACTGCTTTGGTAGGCATTTTACCAACTTTCTCAGCGGGCGCATTTATACTAGGGAGGAGCGTTCTGACTTTGTTTGACCAAATGGTGTGTGTTAACTATAGCTCACATGATATATACAAATATTTTGTGTGTGCATCGGGGAAGAATTGTTGTTATGCAGGAAGCCAATTTGCGATTTACATTGTTAGAGCATTCGTATGGAAAAATTATTAAAAATTATGTCTAACATGTCCTATTTGAGAGTAAAAAGTATACTTTACTTCAGTTTTACATTATACTGTCATTAAAAATAATTTTTCATGGAGAAATTGGGCAAAACAGTGTTTTATTTAGTTGTATATTTAGATTGGACATATGATTCCAATAATGTGTCCTCTTTGAGAGTAAAAAAGTAATGTATTTAAGTTTATGTAGCCATTAAACATATTTTTTCATGGAGATATTATGGAAAACAGGGTTTTATTTAATTATATTAGGTTGACTCATAAGTTCATTTGGTTTGCTCGCAAATTCCATCTATAGCACCTGAAAACCCTGAACCCCCTGTACACTCAAGTTATCATAGTTGCCTAACCACCCCTACTACTTAGAGGTCAACATCCAGACTCGCTATTGGATATGTCAGTGTGTGTTTGTGACTGATGTTGGATGCAATAGCATGAACTTGTGTTTACAGACTATGGAAAGCAAAAAGGTACATTTCGACATCTTATGCAGTTTTACTATTGTAAGGGTAAAACTGCCTCATAATGCCAGCAGAAAATATGTGTTGTTTACAGGGAAGGTGCAGTAACAAATCAAGCCTGTCAAAAGTAGTTTAGTCAATTTCAAGCTGGAAATTTCTCCCTAAAAGACAAACCTCGATCTGGACAGCCAATGGATACAGATGTGGAAGGAATTCATGAAATGATAGTCAACAATCCACGAATGATGACTTGGGTGTTGGCACTGGAGCTCAATTTAGCTCGTGCTACTTTAGCCAGGAACTTGAAAAAACTGGGTTTCATAAATATTCACAATGTATGGGTTCCTCACGAACTGAGTGAAGCGAATTTGATTCATCGCATTTCCAACTGTGACTCCTTATTGACATGCAATCAGAATGATTCTTTTCTGTAATGGCTGGTACCTGGGGATGGGAAGTGGATTGTGTACAACAGCGCCCGAAAGAGTAAATCATGGTGCAAGAAAGGGCAGGCAACACTATCGGTTCCTAAACCATGGCTGCATTTGAGAAAGGTTATGCTATGCATTTGGTGGGATTGCAAAGGTATCCTCTATTACGAACTTCTTACGAATAATGAGACTATCAATTCTGAGAAATACTGTTCTGTTCTCAGTTGGATTGTCTCAAGGCAGCCATTGAAGAGAAAAGACCGTAATTAGGAAGTGATGTCATCTTTCACCACGACAACGCCAGAACACATACCTCTATGGTGACCCATCAAAAGTTGTGTAATTTTGAGTGGGATGTGTTACCCCAACCACCGTATTCTCCAGACATTGCCCCATCTGACTTTCATCTATTCCATTTCCTGAATGGCAAATGCCTCACTTCCTTAGAGGACTGCAGACTGAACCTCGAAGAGTTCATCAACCAGAAAACTCCCACATTTTGGAGAAATGGAATTCATAAGCTTCCAGAAAAATGTCAATACATTGTCGACAATAATGGTGTATACTGCAGGAAATAAGTAGTTTGTTTATAAAACCTAACTACCATAGTTATTTATCTTTTGTTTAAAGTTTGTAAATGGAAAGTTCGGCAACTACGCTGTCGTAGCTGTGCTGCGGGTGAGGTGTGTTCCCAGGCGTTCTTAGTGATTGAAACGTAACAAAAAATGAACAAACTTATGAGACAACCCTATATATTTAAACATGTTTATTATAAGTGATGAGGCGGCGCCGTGGCCGAGTGGTTAGACCGCTCGCCTCCCACTGAGGTGGACCAGGTTCAATCCCAGGGATCTGCATGTGGTATTGTGGTGGACGAAGCGGCGTCTGGGCAGGTTTTCTCTGGGTTCTCCGGTTTCCCCCGCCATTCATTCCACCAACTGCTCCATCATCACCTTTCCTTTCATCCATTTCACCAACATTTCGTTTCATCTACTTCCTTCATCACATACCAGGCATCGGGCTGATCACCCATCCTGGATGTTCTGTCTGATCCATGAGTATCTGCTCCTTGATGGGCCTCTGACCCCAGGCACCCACCTGTAAGTCCTGGGGGGTGTAAGTCCTACATAAGAGGAGGGTAAACAGATAATGAATGAATGAATATTATAAGTGATGATGAGTAAAGCTATTGCTAAGTTATATACTGATATGTGAATAATCTAGAACTGTGCACGTAAAACAGGACGACACTACATACGGGGAAAGGTAAACAGATGGACCTCCTCCTTGCTATACATACTCAACTGTGAAGGCCAGTAGAATGCTGCCTGAAAGTGTGGTGACAGCATGTATGGAAGAGACTGTACAAACTTCTCAGTACAGTAAAGTTAATACTTTCACTTATAACATTAATGGTAAAACATACGTGGATCAACTTGGCTGTAAATTGTCAATATGAACCCCTATTTTAAATTTTCATCTAACCAAACATCTCAAAGCTTCACGTGTTCACATATGATTTTTTGCCCTCTAATGCCAAATGAGGTTTGAAGCAATTGTTATTCTTTAAATGAGATTGCCCAAGTGTCTTCTGTACTGAACACAAGCTTATTATATAAAGCTTTCTTTGGCATGAATTAATTTTAATTCACATTCCATTTCACTGCTGCATTAAGCTGATATATTAGTATCATCAGCAAACAAAGTAACAAAGTCTGTTGAAGTGTGTTTAATTAGGCTGTTAGTGTACAAAAAGAACAAAAGAGGCCCAAGAACTGAACCCTGAAGAACAGAATACCTTTACTAAAAATTTAAATGGAAAAATAAACAATTTTTTTAAGTTTCTATAAATTTATTTTCATTTATTTAGTTTATTTATATGCCAATTAAAATTACATTAATTTATGTCATTATCAAGTAAAGGTGAAGTACAAGAGAAGTTACATAATACAATACATTAAGTCCTACCTACAATTTCAACAAATTATCTATAACTGCTGAAGTAAGCTTATCCATTTTCTATGATAAATATGGATAATTTTGAGGCAACACATAATTTTCAGCTTTTGTACTTCCTGACAAAAGTTGAAAATTATGCATTTCTCAAAGTTACCTCAATTTATGGTAACTCTTTTTCTTATTCCATAGAGCTTAATAACTTTTTTTTAGCAGAATGATATGATCCACCAGGTCCAAAGTCTTGAAAAGATCTAAAAATAATCCAATGTTAAAATTCTTACTTCTGATAATTTACATATTTTGTTCAATAAAACTATGTATGACAGTTTTAGTGCACTCCCTTTAATGAAACTATGTTGTTCCAAATTTAAAATTTTATGCTTTTGAAGGAAAGCATATTCTTTTAAACATTATCATCTCCAAGATCTTTGATACATAACTCAGCTGTGCTACAGTGTGTAGTCTTCTGTTTTATTTTTTTCCCCTTCTCATAAATTGGTTTGATTTTTGCTATCTTTATAATTATGGAAAAATTCCATTTATAAATAACATTATTTCAGTTAACCAAAGGTTTTACAAAAAATTTGCAGCTTTGTTTCCATACTACATCAAGCATATTGCATTTACAGTATGACTGATTCGTAGTATATTTCTTGATTGTGCATATCTTTGGTATTTTGAGGATGATGTTTATAAAATGCTCATTAAATGAATGATCAACCTCCCTGCATTAGTAATCAGTTCCTTAAATACATTTTTATTATATCATTTTGATTTGTCTATTTGTTTGTTCCTTACTCTAACTATGAACCATATAAATCTTAGCTTTATCATTGTAAATCTTTTCACTGCACTTAACACCTTGTTAAAAATATTTTTGTATTTTTTACAGTAACCTTTAAAGCTGTCTGATGCTGATGTTTCATACATTTTAATGAGAAATTTAAATCCTTCAGAAGAATTTTAATAGCTGCAGTTATCCATGAAATGCTTTTCATTGAATTTAAACCAAATTTTTGTCATAGCTATGACATTGCAATGTTTTTGAAAACAGTTTATAAGCTATATTTGTATCACTATCATTTGTATTATTTACTTCAGTAGCTAAATCCTTCAGAATTTTGCAATTTTTTCTTTACTGAACATGCAAGAATTTTGAACTCCCTCTTATTGTCATTCAGTTTTAATATTTTGTTTTACTCCTCTTTAGCCACAGTTATTTATTGGGTATAACAATCTGAGAATCCTGGACTTATCACTATCTTTTAAGAATTTGATCCAAGATTATTTTGGGAGTTAATCTTCTGTCTGTCCATCAGCTTATGATCCCTGATAGAAATGCATTCATTCTGCATTTCAATAAATAATTGAGGAGCATTTTTCCAAAAGTCGATAGATGCAAAAATTTCTGAAAATGAGTTATATATTGCATCTATATGTTGTTTAGCATCTGAATCAGTCCATGGTATCAGATTTAGTGAAACTCGATTCATGCCATAATTAGAAATAACCAAACATTCTAGGCTTTTTCAAAACTCAATAGATGCAGTATTTTAGTTCAAGCAAAGCTCATGCTGGACTCCTTATTTGAAATATACACATGGCCAAGTAAAATGTTTTCCACCATAGTGTAAGGTTTTAAGTAAGAGTATTCTCCAGTGTCGTAATATTCCAACTACTGCGATTCTATGAGAAGGTTCCCTAGTTCTCAGGTGGCAAGGAGCAGAGTATTAATCCTTGCATCCTTGGACATACATTGGCTTAAATAGTCATATTTAAAGCTTTCAATATAAGCATGAGCTAATGTTTTCCACTTAACTTGTACTGCGCTGATGTAACATTCTTATTTGAAACCATGCTGCTGCAAAGCTGGCAGATTCCTCTCACGACTTTTCTGCTGGTTGCAGATTAGTACCACAGTTTCTGACATTCACTTGTGTGTGAATAATGGATACAAGGGGTGAATTTATTATGGTTCAAGAAACAGTAGCTGACAGAAAATCAAGAACTAAGGGGGAAAATTCTCGTAAAGTCAGAACAAGAACAGCTTTATAATGGCAACACTCAGGGCTTTTTTGCAATAAAGCAGATGTTTTGATTGCATTCATTTTTTTGATATGCTGTTATAGTTATATGGCTCCAGATTGTGTTTTTGACAGAGTAGAGAAAGAATACAGAAGAATGGAAGACATCTTGACACCCAGTGGTTACTTAAAGATATTGAAGAATCATGACAGTGATGATCCTCAAGAAGAACTGGAAAAATCAATGAGCTTAAAGGCCAGTGCTCAAAAAGTGTTACAATTGTCATTGCCTTTCAAGATGGCTCCGTGAGTTGTGTCACTTACTAAAAAAAATAAACTATGCATCATAATGTATCTATTGAAGCACAGAACACACATACTGCGTGTCCAGTGGTAGTGTGTGTGCTAAAACCAAGAGTTAAAACATGCGACACTATGTTAAATTCCTGTGTCTAAAGAAAAAAAGAATGACATTAAGAAAATCATGCAGTATTTCAAAAATAACAGATGAGGCAAAGGATTCTGCACAACTGTTCTAGCGGAGGTGTCCCATTAGACTTTTGTGATATTTACAGTTTTGTGCTAAAATTATTAATTTTGTTCAGTTCTATTAGTACTCTAATAAGACTTGTATGAATAAAGACTGCATCTATGGAGTTTTAAAGAAACCTCAGTTTTTTTGGGAGTAAAATAGACCAATATTTTTATTTAACCCAATTTCATTGCCTCTGAACAAAGAATGCTTCATGCCAAACACTTTTGTTCTAAGGCATATGCTTGTGTGTTTAAAATAAAAATGTGATTTCTGTATCTATCGACTTTTACAAAAATGCTCCTCAATTCTATCTACACTGTGATATCTGATGCTGGAACTATACTTACAGCATAGTGCCAACTTGAGAGAATGATTCTTGCAAAGAAGTGGAAATGATTGTAAAACTTAAAGTTAAATGTTACTCAGTATGATGCATTATATTTCACTTATAAACAAGGTCCATTCATCTCAAGTGGTGTGATCAGTTCTTTGGAACTGGACTGAGTTTCACTGGAGGAAGTTGCGAACAAACCTTACCATTTCTAAAATAGCATTTTCTCCAGGAAGTAGAAAAAAATCTATAATGAGGCTTCACTTTACTCAACAGTGAAGATATTTTTATGCTTAAGGCATGTTAAATCCGTTGTTTTCATGGTGCCAGTAACAGTTTATTCATACTTTTTTTTTAACAACTGCAGTGCATGGATTTTACTTCTGTTTTAATAAAAAAATTAATATTTTCACAATATAAACAGCTTACCTGCATTATATTGTTGAAGGTTAGTATAATATGAAATCAGAAAAATGTCATTAAAAGACCTAAAATCTTAAAAAAAAGCACCTTTGTATCAAATTTGGTACAGCAAGGTATAAAGGTATAAGGGGTTAAATGTTCTATAGATGTTAAAAGCATGCCAATAAAACACAACTTTGCATAGGAAATTGTGATAATGCATGCACAATTTTATTTTATTTATTCACCTTTTTAAATAAATATCAACTTAGACCCATAGAAGATATTTGGTATTCCTAAATCTATGATAAAAGAATGAGGAGGGTCCAAATAGAATAACCAGTGTGATGGCATGCTTGGGTGCTGATGAGTTTATGTTTGAAATAAATTAACCATTGAGCCAGTGTGTTTGTTTTCATTACAAGCCATGCATGTAAAAGCAGTTAGGTCAGCAATCATAATAAGAAAAGAAACATTTTACAAGCACAAGGAAATGACCATTTTTTAATGGAAACATGTGTATACAATGGTATGAAATTGTCCACTTTTGATGCAAAACAAATAAATAGAGAATTATCACTTGTGTGCTATGGGTTTGTCCAGTTTTGATTGAAAATACTACTTTTTTTGCCACTTTTTCCCATGTAAGTGACTGCTTTTGAACAAAACTAGTTACAAATTCTGATTGCTGCCTATCTAAAGCTACGAAAACCATAGAAAACTAAATGTTTAATTTTTGTGAAAATGATCAATTTTGTTTGCAATCTGCACAATTGCTACTGTCATATTCCAGCAAAATGATAGTAGTAGTGATGATGTTTTCCACTAACCTTCTTAATATGTTTGCAAATCCATGACATTCTGTTTTAGTCACCAGTGATTACCCTTAAGCATTTTATGGTCCAATATCTGCAGTGATAAGCTACCTGCCATATTTCTTTACAACGATTTTCACTTTGACTTAAGCTGATTCTATGAGATTCAGATAAAAAATATATGGAGGTAACCAAACAGTGTGGCACAAAGAAAGCAAAAATGCACCCACATTAAACACTTCTTTAGGTTTCTTTATTTTAATTAGCTTGTACAATTCTGATTTATGCATTAAATCTGAATCTCTCTTCTTTGCAGATTTCACAAAGGGGGTTTGTCCATCTCTAAAGGTGATATGGAGCATTATTTAAGACTACAGCAGAAAGGGGCAAATTAGGAACTAGTCTTTCTTGAATCCACTTTTCAAAGTACACATGGTTCATTTGTTCTAGTAAATTTTAGTTGTCTTGGGCTTGTAAACAAAAATAGAACTTTCCAGAAACCCATTCACACAACCCACATACATATTGATACGAATGCAAAAGTCTTCCTTACTTTTCCAGGATTTGCAGAATGATTGCATTCTTTTATTAGTTACTACACAACCCACATACATATTGATACGAATGCAAAAGTCTTCCTTACTTTTCCAGGATTTGCAGAATGATTGCATTCTTTTATTAGTTACTCTTAAGATGTTACAAATGAAGCAAGAGATATCAGCTATGACTATGATACGGTAATTTGTATCACAAATTACTCAAATGTAAATAACGATTGTAATATGAATATGTATTTTTATGTGACATTGATTTCAGAGGTTTATTAATTATAATTATTATTGGTAAATAATAATATACGGCTCTACTGAAACTGTCAACAATAACGCAATAATGCAGCAAGGGGGTGAGTTGTTTGTCATTGCCGGGAACCAGGAAGTTACGTAATGTTTCGCGCCTTTTCGGTAAAAGCTTCTAGAATGTTCCCTAAAAGAAATATGTATTAGTGGTTTTCATTGGATATTAAAATAGACGCTAATGTTGGCGCGTTTTATTAGCCAATGGCAGTTCATTTATAATCTTTAGGCGTATCTTGAGGCAAGCCTATAAATAGTGTGGGTCCGAGGTAGCGTGTCCCCAGTGCAACAAGATTCTCAAAACATTACACATCGTCCCCAGTTCAACGGAATTCTCAGTACACTACATATCGCCAGTCAGTTCTTCATTGCGCGCAGCAGAATTACGAGAATCTAAATTATTATAAAGTTAATTCTACACAAAGTTGAAGTACGTGAGTTAAAAGTGAGAAGTTATTACAAACAGTTTCAGTATGGCGAGTATCCAGATAAATATGTGAAAGTGTTTCTGACGTGTTCGGCAATAAAAGTTATAAAACCAATTTCTTCGTCAGTATCATTTCTGGATAAAAGATTCCTTTCCGATTCACACCCTGCATGAGAAACATATTCGACCCAAAGAGCTAGCTGGAGGATATTTAAAGTGAATTATTTCAAAACTGATACAAATTGCTACGCCAGATGGAGCTAAACAAACCAACAAGGAGTGACGTCACAAGAAGGCTTCAACACACGTGATGTAAACAACATTACGTAAAGCAGCACAACATATGATCTACAAGTTCTCATTTCTTACACTATAAATATTACGTAAGAAACATTTACCGTCACAAATTGGCGCCCAACGTGGGGCTATATTAATGTTAAACACATATGTAACATTAATTACGTCGCATATTTGGCTCCACAACGTGGGGCTCGACAACAAAAAGACATTATGTAAAGCAAGTTCTCTCGCAAATACGCTAAAGTAAACACACCACATTTGTAACATTTACCGTTACAAATTGGCACCCATGACGTGGGGCGAAGATGACCAGGAAAGGAAGGCGAAGTGATCAGGAAAGGAAAACGATGACCAGGAATGAAGCAGAGTAACCAGGAATGCAGCGGTGAAATGATCTACAAGACGCAGATTCCAGAAACAACAGGGACGACAGACTTCGATCGTAATTCCGAGATTACGATGCAACAAAGAATTCAACTACAAAACAACAAGACGACGTAGATTCATCACAACACAACGCAGAAGCGACATACAAACATAGGAGAATGGGGCAGAACGCTGGACATCAAAGTAACAGCAACATACAGCATCACAAAGGTATCGTAATTTTTTTTTAGAAAACAAACACAATGGCTGCTAGTAATACAGAAGAAACAATGATGGAAGGGGATAGTGTAACAGTTAACTGTAAGTCAATACAGGTTACAAAAAAAGGCTCAAACAATGTAGTATTGGAGGGAGGAAATGTTAGTGCAGAAAATAAGAATAGAATAGCAGGAAATATTACTATTGATGCTGGTATGATGAAGGAAATGATGGAAATGCTGAGAAATATGAATAGAGAATTGATGGAAGAATTAAGGGAAGAAATTTGTAAAAGTAATGAGAAAACGAGGGAATATATTAGTAAGAAATTAGATCAGAGTTTGGAGAAATTGAGAGAAGATATAAAAAAAGATCATAGGAAATCAATTGAAGATATTGGTAGGAGTAATGAGATATTAGAGCGAAAAGTAGATCAAAGCAGTGGAGAAGTTGAAAAGAAAGTTATGAAGCTAGATAGTAGTATGCCAAAAATGAGAGATGAAAATGAGGAAGTAATAGCAAGTGAGATAGGAGAAATTTCAAAGAAAATGCTAGACATGAGCAGGGATAGAGATAACAAAGAAAGTGCGGTTAATACTAAAAGTGAGGTTAATGTAGAATGTACAGAGTTAGGAAGTCAAATGAGTAGTATTTCAAGTGAGATAAGAGAGATAAAAGAGGTTATGAATGTAGATGTAAATGAGGCGCAGGTTAATTTCAGAGGGGAAATATCAGAAATACAGAATAAGACAGTAATGCAAAGAAATGAATTGTACCAAGATGTTCAAAATGAAAACTCCAGTCCAGTACAGTTTAGTACAGATTTGTTAAAGTACTCTCAAATTATAGAGATAGTAGAAGAATTGAAAATGACAGTTGTTAAAAGATGTGTTGTTCAAGAAACTTTAGATTGTTTTCAAATATTATCAGGGAACGAAATGTCATATGAATACAAGAGGTTATTCATTAACAAAAATTGGAAGGTTAGGTTACGGCTACGAGTAATGTTTAGCCACACACAATTTGATCCAGGAGGGTAAATAGCCATAAGATGTAAAGTAAATGCTGGATAGGTAAAGATGACTTGCAGAGAAATGTATTGGAACGTAAGAGGGTTAACTAAATAAATATATTTATATATGTCATTTGAAAAGAGAAATAAATTATATAAAAAAAAAAAAAATTAAATTTGTGGTAACTGCAACAACATTTGAAAATTAAGAATGCAAAGATTGAAACTTAATATGATATTAAATTAAAAGTACGTAAATACAATTCCAAAAGTATTGTTAAAATAATAATAAATTCAGAACAAAAAGATTGTTAAAACTAATTAAAAACAAATATTTATGTAGTAAATAGAACATGTGAAACAGTGCCTAGATTTAAGAGATATCAATATTTGTATAGAGGGTGAATATTTTGGTAAATATGTATAATAATTACAAAAAATCTTAAATGTATAAATTTTTGTCAACAATGTAAGAGAGTGAACAATTTTGAAACAGTGATTAAATAATTTAGGGTAAAGTATTTGCTATAAAAAAAAAAATTTGTAATGTCAGATTAATATCTAAATTAATTAAACCAAAGCCAGTAAGTAGTGGCGAGATAAAACATATGTCGTGTGTTAAATGCGTGTGAAGTGTTAAGTGAAAGTGATAACGTGTGTTCCAAGATTTAGGAGACTAAAAACACAATTTTAAAATTTCTAAACAAGTTATAAATATTTATAATTATGTTTCTAGTGGGGCATATGATACGGTAATTTGTATCACAAATTACTCAAATGTAAATAACGATTGTAATATGAATATGTATTTTTATGTGACATTGATTTCAGAGGTTTATTAATTATAATTATTATTGGTAAATAATAATATACGGCTCTACTGAAACTGTCAACAATAACGCAATAATGCAGCAAGGGGGTGAGTTGTTTGTCATTGCCGGGAACCAGGAAGTTACGTAATGTTTCGCGCCTTTTCGGTAAAAGCTTCTAGAATGTTCCCTAAAAGAAATATGTATTAGTGGTTTTCATTGGATATTAAAATAGACGCTAATGTTGGTGCGTTTTATTAGCCAATGGCAGTTCATTTATAATCTTTAGGCGTATCTTGAGGCAAGCCTATAAATAGTGTGGGTCCGAGGTAGCGTGTCCCCAGTGCAACAAGATTCTCAAAACATTACACATCGTCCCCAGTTCAACGGAATTCTCAGTACACTACATATCGCCAGTCAGTTCTTCATTACGCGCAGCAGAATTACGAGAATCTAAATTATTATAAAGTTAATTCTACACAAAGTTGAAGTACGTGAGTTAAAAGCGAGAAGTTATTACAAACAGTTTCAGTATGGCGAGTATCCAGATAAATATGTGAAAGTGTTTCTGACGTGTTCGGCAATAAAAGTTATAAAACCAATTTCTTCGTCAGTATCATTTCTGGATAAAAGATTCCTTTCCGATTCACACCCTGCATGAGAAACATATTCGACCCAAAGAGCTAGCTGGAGGATATTTAAAGTGAATTATTTCAAAACTGATACAAATTGCTACGCCAGATGGAGCTAAACAAACCAACAAGGAGTGACGTCACAAGAAGGCTTCAACACACGTGATGTAAACAACATTACGTAAAGCAGCAACCGTCGCATATTGGCTTCCAAACGCGGAGTTACAATTAATGATCTACAACATTAATACCGCACCATATTGGCACCCATACGTGGGGCAGTTAAAGTTATGTAAACAAACATTTATTTGCAACATACAATTATGTAACATTTGTACCGTTACAACTATGAATAATTATAGTTTAAAGAACATTAGTGCTAAGTTGACAACATTAACCCAACATAACAATGACAGATATGTTTATAAAGGATAACATTAACATGGAGCACCATTCTTTTCCCTTCATTCCCTGGAGACTTTAAGCCTGTGGACAGGCAGTAATGGGTACATGAACTAAAGGTATAGGCTTGTGCACAAGATCTTGCAATTTTTGTTTTAATTTTCCTGGTGAGAAGTATGCATTACAATCTCTTAATAATGCACTTTTTGTACAAGGTATTTCATCTGAAATTATGTGCAGATTATATATGAGTATAGCAACACTAGAAGAGTCCTGCATAGGTAAATAATTTATTTAGATTTATTATTTCAATCATACTTGCTTAAAACGTTTATAGCAGTAGACCGAATTAATTTGATGCCTGAATTCTTTTATCTCAATATTTTGCATAATAAATATATGACCCCCATGCTTCTTTGATAACCACAGTAAGATGCAACTAATTTATAATTAGGAAAGTTCATTGCATTAATTTGTTCCCATTTAATCAATGCTCTGTAAAACATAATACTGTGTTCATATCAAAGTGTGTCATGATATCATTGCTTTGAATCAATTTTTGAAGCAAGTGTCAGCTCTAAAGAAAAGAATATAACATAGTACATCTGTGGCAGAGAAATAACTTAGCAAAAATGGCATTCTCCCTGAAGAGTGCTAATACAGTAACAGCTGCCTCATGGCTGGAATGTGAACTGTTTCGAACACTGAAGCAAGTAAGTGTCTGCTTTACTGTCAGGGTAATGGGCAGAAGGTTAAGATGATTAGTTGTTTACACCTCGATAGAAAACATGAATCTAGAGCACTTGATTTTTATTGTGGAATACTATTCCCGAAATAGGATCAGGGTGGAAGGATAGCATCAGTAAAATTTTAGAGCCTGCATGAATGATTTTCTAATGAAGTATCCAAAATTCCAGGAAGTTCATACTGAATGCCATGCTGCTTCTCCGACACATAATTATACGCCTCTGTGGAAGTACTACATGGATTAAATCTAGGATCAGTGGCTAGACAAGTGATGTTATATGGCACATTTGAAAATGAACACCAAGTATAACTAAATCACTTTCCTGTAACATAATTTCTATATTAAGTAATTTATTTCTCATGTGCTAAATATTTTTATGGAATATATTTAAAACACACTATTATAAACTAAGTATTGTAGTTCCTTGATATCTCACCTTCTTTCTCTGGCATACTTTTAGGAACATAAAGCTTGTACTGAGAAGCATGCACTTTACATACCTTTGTACTTTATTATAGACATATTGCAGCTATCACCTTCTTGATCTCTCCTCAGTTTCCCTGGAAATTCTTATAAATGTTAAATCACATTAATCCTAACTTTTCTTGACGTATGACCTTTATAGCTCAAGTGCGCACCATTATTTCTCAAACAGTTGTTGTTAAAACACATATCACAGAATATTGCATTCAGAGTATTATATGCCTCATATGGTCATTAATATGCTTGATGTCTATATAGCCATATGTTTTCTCATGGCATTAACCACCCACCAATCACACACTCACACATATGGGGAAATTCTTCTTAGTGCTTATAATGTCATACAAGTCACCCATGATATTGTGACGAAGCAAATCCTCTCCTGGATATCAGCTGTGTGCGTCAAGTGCTAGCTGGCATATGTTTGGAGAGGTTGAGAAGGGGTGACACTCTGGAAGACTAATCAAGAATGTTGGCAAATTTATGAGAACTGACCTCTTTACCCCTTGACAGTGTACAAGGTTCCAGATGGTTAGTTATAAAGAGGGGGACCATTTCTATTGTTGATGTGACAGAAAGCGCATCCATGTTCTATGAGTGACTGAGGTTGTTATCAAGGTACTTAGCTAGTTCTCTGTCATTAGAGCAAGGGAGAAAGAAGTCCTGTTTTCAAAAGCTAGCAAGCAACTGGAAGAAAGAAGCTAAGTCCTGTGTTCGACACTCCAGTGAAGGACGAAGAGGCTCCTTCAGGTGTGATTCATTACATCATTAAGTGGAAAAAAAATGAAGTGACAGAACTAAACTGTCACAGTATACTCAAGTCATGAATCAGAACTCTTTGGGCTTCTTTGCATCATGCATTTGTAAATCACTCTTCAGCTGCTCAGCTTTGATACCTCTAAACACCTTTTGATGCCTTCAGGCACTTCTCATAATTAAAACTTCATTGCTATTCACCTGCTGGTTTTCTAGGTTAGGATTCATTTATTTGTATCTTGATTTGTTACTTTGGTCTATTCCAGCTTCAAGTACCTCTTTCTCTGCAGTGATCTTTCTTTCCCATGAGTCAGGATTATTTGGGAATATTGGCAACTACTTTCATGTTTGAGCTCCCACTCATTTCAGGTGTCAATTATTTAGCTGCTGGAATATTTTATGTTCTATTATTTTCACTGTTAATGTTTGTATTAATTGTTTTGGCATAATTAAAAGTCTTTTTCTTAAGTGATAGTAAATAAAATTAAGCAGTGTCATTCAAATGTAAAGGGGTAGTGTTCATTAATATGCTGCTGCTAGAAAATAAATTTGACTTGCCCATTATCTTTTTAACATATCACCTACTCCTTCATATGGCTTTAAAGTGGTACTCAGATAACAGCCATTTCACATTAGAAAAATTTTATGTGTTGCACTATTCACGTAGAACCTCCAGGAAACTTTGAAAATTACTTATCATCAGCAACATGGTTTAGGTATGTTGGCTTGTTCTATCCTCAAAGTATGTCAAATTGTTTCATCTCTTCAATGGACATCCTTGTAGCCTCTTTTTACTTTCTCTACTACGTATAGTAAGTAGGGGAATATTGCATTCCACCCAAAAATTTAATACAGAGATTTCACCGGAAATACATGTTTTGAGGCCTCCTGAATCCAAAAAAAAAAAGGATTTTTGGAAACATGTCCATGTGTGTGGCTGTCTGTGAACAGCATAACTCAGAAATGAAGTCAGATAAACACCGAACTTTGCATTTAGGTTCCGTATCTTCCAGAGATGCAACACGAAGGTTTTCAAGAAAAATCCTCCCACCCCAGATTACCCTTTTACATGGAACATTTTTCGAAAATTTTAATTTTCTCAAAAATGCCTCTAACGATTTTGATTAAAATATCATATATTTAAGATACTTTCATGACAAATAAAATGTATATCTTGAATTTTCTGGGAATGTCTTCAAAAGTATTATTCATTGTGAACGACTTTTGCATAACTGGTAAACCATAAGAGATAGACAAAATTTTACTACACAAAAAATGCAGATCGCATTAAAATACACAATTTATGTCATATACATTTTGTTTGTTGACTGAACAATTTTCGAGATATTGCTTGTTATTTCCTTAAATTTTCCAATACTTACACTTTTTCTCAAATGGGAATTCATTATGGTAATGCAAAGAGAATGGAATACTCCACATATGTAGCAACCAGCTCTTAAAATATTTGACTATTGCTTAAAGCCTACCAATTCCCCTTGCATCTACAAGAAAATTAGCAATAAGATTAACATCTCAATATCTCGATTAAATGAAGCATATGGAGAATAAGCGTTTGTAAAAATAGTTTCTACAAGAGTAGAGAAAGTCATGTGAGTGTAACACAGAATGTTTTTTAGGTTTGTATTACAGTATTTAAAAAAAAAAGCTCTATTTTCAAAAGTGTAAATGTTTAATTTTTCAAATTAAAATTTAGACAGATGACTGGTAATCTTTATGCTCACAGTATTTATAATAATTAGTGTTTTATCTGTGTGTCATTGTCAGTATTATAACTACTCACTTTCCTTTTATTGTGTTCCATTCATTCTTATTTACAAGGGTACTTTCCATAGGGGAAAGCCAGTTATCATCACTCCCAAATGTTTTCACAACTATAACTTGGTATATTATATTTATAACTTTAAATCTACGCATTGAATATTATTTTCAAATGCATAAAAGGCATTAATTTTGTTTTATGTGAAAGATGTGTAGCAAACCTGTTCAATAGAATTCTAGCGTTGCCATATATGATAATTGCACAATTCAAATACTGGGATAGGAAGAGCATTGCGTTGCATGAGCGTGGAGAGAACAGATCATGGTAGCAACACATTTGCTATACCTAGTTTTCTGTCATGCTGGGATCATAGGAAAGGTGCACAACTATACGGCAGGGCAAAGTTGGGAGTGAGAAGGCAGCATACTGATTGAAAGTCTATGCATGAATGTAGAAATTTGTCTTTGTTCACTATGCCACTGGTTTTCTCACTATGATTCTGCTGTGAATATCTACCTTCAGAGAAACTTTTCTTTGCAACCCTCACCTTCAGATTTTTGCTTCACCCTGAAAATCACATTTCCTATCTTTTATTTTGTAAGTGACACTTCCAGTGCTTCTTTGAGGTATTCATCATGCATGTACTGTGACATGCTAAACTGATACCTTGCTTCCAACACAATTAGTGAGTGAAAATAGAATAATAAGACATTTTCAGTATGAAATGAATGACAGAAGTTTACTGAAAATTCTGGATACTCAAATCTCCTGTTAATTTAAGTGGGTTTAAGATTTGCTGTTATGAAGAATAGTCTGATGGATTTTCAATATACAGGAATGGTTATTAAAAAAAACAAAAAACCCACCCCAAACACAGATATATATTTGACTGCATCGTTTGGTGGTACTGAAAAATGTCAGAAAACAGAAAGTTTTGCTTGAAAGGCAAAAAATAATGTTTTACTTAAAATATAGAAACATAGAAAATCTGAAGGCGGTTACAAGTGTAACAATCCTTCAATCCTTGTGGTTATGATTATTCTTAAGATGTTCGAATTCTGTGCACCAGATTTTTAGATCATAAATTACCACTGCATATTTTAAAAGAAACTTCACAATGCGTATTGTAATGTTCACATATTTTTACTTTCTCTACTATGTACAGTAAGTAGAAGAAGTATTGCATTCTGCCCAAAAATTTGATACAGAGATTTCACTGGAAATACATGTTTTGAGGTCCCCTGAATCCAAGTAAGACATTTTTGGAAACATGTCTGTGTGTGTGTGTGTGTGAAGACCATATTACAAAAACGAAAAGTCAGATAAATACCAAACTTGGTATTTAGGTTCAATATCTTTCAAAGATGTGAAATGAAGATTTTTAACAAAATCCCCCCCACCTCAAACTACCCTTTACATGGAACATTTTTCAAAATGTTTGATTTTCTAAAAAATGGCTCTAACAATTTTGTTAAAATATCATATATGAAAGATGTTTACATGCCAAATAAAATCTTTATCTTGAATTTTCTGGGAATAGCTATGAAGTCTTCTTTATTCGAAAGGAATTTTGTATAATCTTTATAACTGGTAAATGTTAAGTGATAGATGAAAACGTACTACGCAAAAAATGTAATCTCTTTAAAACACACAATTTATTTAAAATAAGTTTTTTTGTGGCACAAACCATTTCTGAGATATTTGTTGTTGTTTCTTGCGATTGCATTGAAGCAGTATGGAATTTTAAGAGCAGTATACAGCATCCAGTTCTTAAACAGCTATTTATTCCCTTTGCATTTTTATAATGAAATGTGTAACACAGCTACTTCTGCAACAGTTTGCCTCAATTAAAAATGAAGTAGATATAAAAATAGGCTTTTGTAAGAATAGTTTTTATAGCCATTAATAAATGTGGTTAGAGAATGTCATGCAAATGTAGCACATAAGATTTTTTTTTTATAATTATAGATGCAGTCTCAACCAACAAGAATGCTTGTTAAGATAACACAAAATCACAAATTTTGAACAATGTTTCACATAAACGGTAGTTGGGGGGGGGGATTTTCCTCAAAATCTTTGTGTAGCATTTTTGGAAGATATTGAACTTAAGTTTCAAGTTTGGTATTTATCAGAGTTTTTGTTTTTGAGTTGTGTTGCTCAGACACACACATGGACCTTTTTCTAATTTTTTTATTTATTTATTTATTTTTTTTTTATTAAGGAGACCTCAAAATGTATTTTGAGTGAAATCTCGGTATAACATTTTTAGGTGGAATGCAATACCTTCTCTACCTACTATATATGTGGTAGAGAAAGTAAAAATAACAGCATGTAAATGCTGCTATGACAACCACAATGTACAGCAACTGCAATAGTAGGAGCTACACATAACCTAATGTGATAATTATTAAAAACATTATTTCAGGTGCTGCTAATAGTCAACTTGTATCTCTTATAGTTCCTTGCAATTGTGAAAATTAAATAAGACCTCATACCAAATATATCTTACCAACCAAAATGAATACATCATATACCAAATTAATTGGGAAAGTCCTAGTATTAATGCTCTAAAGATGAAAAATGCAAATTTTATATCAATGTCGCCATTTAATCTCCTTGAAATTACAAACACAAATAACTCCAAACATCTGTACTATCAAGCGTATCCTATTATTCTCTTCTGAAAAACTGTTTTGCACTCATGAATTGATGAGATCACATACACTACGTGATCAAAAGTATCTGGACACCTGGCGGAAAATGATGTACAAGTTTGTGGCGCCCTCTATCGGTAATGCTGGAAGTCAATATGGTGTTGGCCCACCCTTAGCCTTGATGACAGTGTTCACTCTCGCAGACATACTTTCAATCAGGTGCTAGAAGGTTTCTTGGGGAATTGCAGCCCATTCTTCAAGGAGTGCGGAACTGAGGAGAGGTATCGATGTAGGTCGGTGAGGCCTGGCACGAAGTCAGCATTCCAAAACATCCCAAAGGTGTTCTATAGAATTCAAGTCAGGTCTCTGTGCAGGCCAGGGATGTTGTTGTCGTGTAGCCACTCCGCCACAGCCTGTGCAGTATGAACAGGTGCTTGATTGTGTTGAAAGATTCAATCGCCATCCCTGAATTGCTCTTCAACAGTGGGAAGTAAGAATGTGCTTAAAATATCAATGTAGGTATGCACTGTGATCGTGCCACACAAAACAACAAGGGGTGCAAGCCCCCTCCAGGAAAAACACAACCACACCATAACACCACCACCTCCGAATTTCACTGTTGGTGCTACACACACTGGCAGATGACGTTCACCGGGCATTCGCCATACCCACACCTTGCCATCGGATCGCCACAATGTGTACTGTGATTCATCACTCAACACGTTTTGCCACTGTTCAATCGTGTAATGTTGACGCTCCTTACACCAAGCGAGGCATCGTTTGGCATTTTCCTGCATGATGTGTGGCTTATGAGCAGCCTCTCAACCATGGAATCCAAGGTTTCTCGCCTCACACCAGTCATAGTACTTGGAGTGGATCCTGATGCAGTTTGGAATTCTTGTGTGATGGTCTGGATAGATGTCTGCTCATTACTCTTTACGACCTCCTCAAATGTCGGCGGTTTCTGTCATTCAACAGACGAGGTCGGCCTGTACACTTTTGTGCTGTACATGTCCCTTCACATTTCCACTTCACTACCACATCAGAAACAGTGGACCTAGGGATGTTTAGGAGTGTGGAAATCTCGCATACAGACTTCTGACACAAGTGACACGCAATTACCTGACCACGTTCGAAGTCTGTGAGTTCCACGGAGCCTCCCATTCTGCTGTTTCACGATGTCTATTGATACGGTAATTTGTATCACAAATTACTCAGATGTAAATAAGGATTGTAATATGAATATGTATTTTTATGTGACATTGATTTCTGATGTTTATTAATTGTAATTATTATTGGTAAATAATAATATACGGCTTTACTGAAATTGTCAACAATAACGCAATAATGCAGAAAGGGGGTGAGTTGTTTGTCATTGCCGGGAACCAGGAAGTTACGTAATGTTTCGCGCCTTTTCGGTAAAAGTTTCTAGAATGTTCCCTAAAAGAAATATGTATTAGTGGTTTTCATTGGATAGTAAAATAGACGCTAATGTTGGCGCGTTTTATTAGCCAATAGCAGTTCATTTATAATCTTTAGGCGTATCTTGAGGCAAGCCTATAAATAAGCCAGGTTCAAGGGAGCGTTCCCCCAGTTCTACAAAATTCTCCGTACTCTCCACGTCGGTATCGCAGTTCATTTATTTCGTCAAGTTATGCGCAGCAGAATTACGAAAAATCTTATAAAGTATTATACAGTTAAATATATAAAGTTGAAGTACGTGAGTTAAAAGTGATAAGAAGTTATTACAAACAGTTTCAGTATGGCGAGTATCCAGATAAATATGTAAATGTGTTTGTGAATGTGTTCGGCAATAAAAGTTATAAAACCAATTTCTTCGTCAGTATAATTTCTGGACAAAAGATTCCTTTCCGCTTCACACCCTGCAAGAGATACAAGTTCTACTAAGATAATATGATAGCTAGCCGGAGGACAATATACATAACCTTAAATTCTTTCAGAAACTAATTGATACAAATTGCTACGCCAGATGGAGTTAAACGAACCAAACAAGGAGTGACGTCACAAGGAGGCTTCAACACACGTGATGTAAACAACATTACGTAAAGCAACGACCGTTGCATATTGGCTTCCAAATGTGGTGCTATAAAAATGTTAAACACATATAACATTAATACCGCATCATATTGGCTCCACAACGTGGGGCTCGACAACAACAAAATTACGTAAAAACATATTACGTAAGCTATACCACTTCACTAGTGACTACTGAGGTCACAGATAATGAGTACCAGGCAGCACAATGCATCTAAGATGAAAAATATATGTTTGTGGGGGTGTCTGGATACTTTTGATCACATAGTGTATTCCAGGGCTTATGTAGATGTACATAAATTTCATTCATGGTTACATGTGGACGAACAGGAGATTTTGTAATTGTTCTCAAAAGCATAGAGAGATGAATACATATTTAAAATGGTGCAGGGATTCCCATTCTGAATTGTTGAACTTGCAGAAGCATGCTTGTTAGCCTAATCAGCTATGCTGAAAGACAGTTTGAGCATATGGAATTTTCAGGCTCTCTATAAAATAAATGGTTGGCTATTCAATCACCGGAAGAAATCAATTCGCCAGTGTAAAAGCATGTGCTAGACGATCCCATAGCATTACTATGATAAGCCAGTGCATGAATTGTACTTGGAGAACAGTGCAATTGTACAACTTGTGCAGTTTTAGTGTATGTATATAAAGCTTGGTCACGCACTGTGGTGCTGTGGGCTAGAGCACAGAGCTCTAGTTCCTGGCCATAGAATGTACCTGGGATTGAACCCACCCATGGGATTTTAAGTATGGGGTCTAGGACCAGGACTCAGCATCATGAGGAGCTGCGACAGGCAATGCCAACTTTTCAGCTGGGGGATGCGTGATGCTGGCCACATCACCTCCCCATATCGGTTAGATGATCGTCCACCTCTGCTGTGCATATGTGGGTGTAAACTGGCAGGCAGGTCGACCCTGCACAGGCTTTTGTGTCACAGGAGGATACAAGGCATGTCCATGCCGTCTATAAAATAAGTGGTTAACAACTTACCAATCCATTGATGAAATTAATCAACCAGTATAAAAACATGTGCTATATGAGCACATCTGAAAACAGGTGAATTAGCTATCTTGTCATAATTAAATCTGACAGTGAACGTCTTTCCTTTTATCAAATAATATTTGAACTTTTGAATGGATTATGATTTTAAGTGGATGTTGCCATGGCCATGCTTGGTAAATCCAAATTCAGGTAAATTTCACCAGAAAAGTTTCTGTTACTTAATTTAAGTTAACTTTATTACAATATATTTATCAATATTGTCACAAATCAATAGCCCATATTGGAAAAGATTCTGTACTTCTGAAAGCTGAAATAAAATCAGTTGTGAGCAATTACTGTCTGCTTCCCCCCTCCTATCCTAGAGAAAAAGAATTCCAAAGGACATTTCAAAATTAAAATTCCTATGCATTCCCTGGCAGCATTCACTACTGTCAGAAATAGAACAATCAGATGATGAATAAACATGGCACACAAATTCAATAAATAATTATTTATTTCTTTTATTGTTATGTGAACATATGCTTGTGTATAGAACATTATGCAAAATAAAAATTTCATAGCAAAGTAGCGCAATGCTACACTGGTGATTATAAAACATAAATACCAGTCTAAGTATCACCCTCTTTTAATCACCATAAGAAAAGACTCATTTTGGAATGATTAGCATCCATCCATTATAATATGAGTGATATAAATGCCAGGTAAAGGCACCCTTATGTTCTACTCTAACCAAACTACATAGCAGATTTCTATAAGCAGTTCTTCAAAATGCAATCTGCCCCAACTATGTTAAACCAAAATATAAAACATGCATCTATAGAACCATATCAGTCTGTTTATTTGCAACAAACAGTTTTCCTGACCTGTATACTACAAGAATTGTGCTTTAAATATTGTTTAATAATGCTTTGGTAATCTAATCCATTAAGTGGAAAATGGAAGTACTGACACTATATTTTTCAGGCACAGGTATTTCATTGCAAGAATGCTTAAAAATAATCCTCTACCTTGAAACAAGACAATGATAAATGCCAATAAGGATGAACTCCAGACAAACTTCATTTCTAAATGTTCTGATTCTACTATCCATAATTCCACTCTTTTTTGTCTAGAGTTGTTGATTTTGTTACATATTTGAAAGCAAGGAATTGACAACTCTCTGGTGAAGATAATGGTGAGTGACAATCTCATTGTATACTCACTGATAGTAAGCTGAAAATTTCTGAAAGAGAAATCTGAGCACACATGAAGAACTTCCATCTGTAGAAAGAAACCAAAACAGTTCTGAATATTTACGAAGTGCTAATGAAAGTGAATGTAAAATACTGACTTCAATATGAAATATTTCAATGACTTCTATGAACTAGGGAGAATTGTAACTCAGTGCAATCAAATATATTTGATTTTTCTACTGATTAAAAATTCTACATATTTTATCTGTAAAATATACACATTCTTAAAATTGAGATACTTGAGAAAAAGGTCTAAACTGCCATAAACTGTCTTCCGATTGTTAAAGTTTCTTACAAAAAGAAATAGTGTCACAGAGCTCCTTAAGTCAGAGAGTCTGTAGTTTTCAATTATCTCATCCCACTACTCATTTACAAAATTCAAGAAGGAGCAATCTAAATTTGGCATGAAACTCCCATCGGAAGGAAGGAGAATCTAGAATTTTACTTGCATCTTACCAACGATTTTTAAAACTTTTCTTTCCTAACATACATTTCTCCAGTGCACCATAAGTGTTACCCTCAAATCATGTTTGCTGTTGCAGTTCAAGATATCGAGCAACAAGAATGTAGGATGGAAGGAGTTAGACTGCAATCTTTTTAAGAGCTTATAGAAATCAGAGGACCAAAAGTTTTGGGACTATCAATGATCTTTCATACAGAGTTACAATTTCCACAAAGCAACTCAAATGTTCAATTAGCATCTGTGACCTCCTCTACAAATACTACAAATGCAGGGTGTCCACAAATTATTGATTTTGTAGAAATGGGGGGGGGGGTGTAGGAATGATATTTGTAATTGCCATTGGAATTGGGGCATCGGCTTAGCGACTAGAGCTCAACATGTGTTTTGCTGCTACAGATAACTGAATGTGTATGATGTTAAGTCTATGAGAGAGGGTGCCCATTGTGATGTGGAGTTGCAAGGGTATCTTATGGTGAGATCTGGATGAAATTCGAACACCAGACAAAACAACTAAACTGTTGGTGAACAACTTCAAGTGCAATGGGACCATTACGAATGAACCCAGCCAAAGCTGTCCAACTTTTGATGATAGAATTGGAGCCATTAGGACATCCACTGAATGCAGTCCAAAGTCTGTGCAGTGTTTGTCATAAGAACTGAACATTGCATGCTTGATAGTGCATAAGGTGTTGCATTATATGCTGAAGGAAAAACTGTACCATATGCAGGTTCTGTACCATTTATATGATGAGAATTGGAGACAGGATGTTAATATTGCATGAATTTTCCTGCAGCAAATGAAGATGGCAACTCCTTGAACATACCTTATTTAGCAATAAGGCACCTCACACTTTTGGGAAAGGTTAACAGACATCATTATATCATCTGGGGCAACACACTGTACTTGGAATTCCAGTGAGACTCTCCCAAAGTTAATGTGTGAATGACTGACAAAATTTATGGCCCATTATTTTTCGCTGAAAGCACTATTAATGGGATAAAGTACCTGGATATGCTGCAACAGTTTATCACAGCTTGTCCAGGATGAACGTATGGACAGTCTCTTTCCAGCAGCATGGTGCACCATGCCATTACACCATAAATGTTCACACTTTTTGAATGACATGTTTCCCTGGATGTACACAGACCCATGATCTGGACAGTGAATTCTCCTGACCTCACACCAACGGACTTATTCGCGTGGGTATTTATCTAGAGATGTGTGTTCTGCCAACGAATTACTACACTGGTGGAGCTCTGAGACCAAATTATACAAGCTGCTGTACTCATAATACCACCAATGCTCCAGAGTGTATTTGTTGACAAATGGGAGATGTGTCATGATGAGAATGGCAATCATGTTAAATGCAACATATCATTATGCTATTTCAACGAAATTGACACTTAATTTCTGGACATCTGTGCAGGATCCTTTGCTATTACATGCACAATGTCACTAAGAGCATTTGTGTGCAGTATGCTGAAATTAGTCTTACTTTTTACAGTAATATATACAGAAATGTGAACAGCAGTAAAAAAAACTTCATTAGAAGGAATTTATCACAGCCATCTTGGATTAAAAACCAGAGTAGTTGTTGCACATTTTGTAAAAATATGGAGAAATAGATGAATAATTTATGTCTGTGCGTATCTTAATATGACAAAATAGTATTACATATTTTTGTTGATTTTATTATGAAGAATTACCCCTTGAAAGGAGTGTACTCTAATCTCCTCTATCTTAAGCAGTAATTATGTTATAACTAAATACGGATGAACTACCTTACCTCTTAAATAAGCAACATTTTAATGGTGGACGAATTATTAATTATTTTTCTTGAATGAAGCAATTATTCATGGCTTAAGTAATTCTGTGGCACTAAAATGGTAGCTTGACAGATACTCATGCATGCAGCATTATATACCAATTACTGTTTTTAATACATTTTATCACAGAGGATTCACAGACCGTTACAAGCTTGTCTTCATAATGTCTCAAAACTGTCTATTGACATTTATCTATGTCTTGCATGAAGGTATGGAATAGACGAATTAAATGACCAAGCATTTCTTTAAACTTCTACCTTTGTATGGTTAACTAAGCTTTTCATTAAAAGCCAAAACTGACCATTGCTGTCTCTGCTTTAGTTTGGACACAATAAATCACAGACAACAGATCTTGGAATGGTACTTAAAAAGCAGTTATCCTAAGATTGCACCTCAATGTTAATATATGAAACATATCAAACCCTTGTCAATCAAATGCTTCGTTCCACAACAGAGATTTGGAGAACCTATGATGGGTAACTACAAATCAGGACAGTTTTTCTCCTGATGCTGAACTCCTTTATATACGAATCTAAGCATACATGGAAGAAAATAAAGACCCTTCCTTTCTCCTCATGCGGAACTTTATCTTCCTCCAAAGAGTGGTCTCTGCTACTCCTGTTTCACATAGCAGTGAAGATCATGTCAATGATCTCAGGATGCCAGTTTAATAAGATGGCAGAAATATATCTTTTAAAATAAAATTAATTGCAAACTCTGCTGTAACTAGATGTGATATATCTGCAGTACTTGATTAAACATTTAGGAACTGTGAGACAATTTAGAAATACGGCATAGCTCTTAGCTCAAATAGAAACTTTACACTACACTTAGTTTTGCAGTCAATGACAGAAATCAAAAGAAAGAAAGAAAAAAAAACAGCCTGTGCTGATATTACCCACGTCTGGTTTAAAACATTTCACAGTATTATTAATAGAGTCAACTGAAAAATTCAATGTCACAGCTGGGATTTCTGTTCAAATCCCGGCTGTGACATTGAATTTTTCAGTTGACTCTATTAATAAGTTGCCAAGACTGGCTAAGGTCTGTAAAAAGTATAATTAATTTCAATTAATTATACATCTAATAATAAAAATTTCACAGTATATTAGGCAAAACTCTCTGCCTGAAGCTACAGATTGATTCACAGGATACCTTATTGTGTGTCAGACACTTTCTCTATAGATAAGTGCATTATTGATTGTTATAGCCACATAACGCAGTTAACATGAACTTTTTCTTAATAGTTTATGAAATAAAAGCATTTTGCTCATTAAAAATAGGATTTACAAACATAATTTTGTACCTTTGCATATTCATCTTAACCAAAGAGTTTTCAATAGCTAACGGACATTGTCTTTTAAAAGAGTATATTTCATTTCTTTCAGATTATGTACATTTATATAATCTTTTAATTTACTCTATCGTAAAATATTAGGGAACCTAGCTGTCCAAAAATGATTTCTAATACTTAATTCTGTTCATGGAAATATTGGGGCAATGACAAAACCACATCAAAGGGAGCAAGTACACCATGATATAAACCATTCCCATAAGATACACTTTTTCATGTGTGTTGCACTTCATATTTGAATAAGATTCTTAAGAATCTTGTTTTTTACTTGTAATTACTTTAACTCCAAATTTATTTTACTCACTTCTAAGACTTGGCTTTTACAAAAATCTTTGTGTTTGTTCTTCAAATTATGTTCATAATGCACGCTCTTTCATGTTTGATTTTGTTATTTTCAAGAATGGGGTCTGACATAAGCCCTGCAGTGCAAAACACAAGTGAGCACAGCAGACCCATTGCTATGGTAATAGCCACTATGTTGCCGGCATTACCAATGCCATATTATCACGTGCTAATTCGTAGTTCTCTCTGCGTTGTGCTCTTGGTTTCAGCTTGCAGATAGTGTGTCTTGTTTATGTTTTGTGGTGTTCATTCACATCTAATGGAACCTGTACTCCAAGAAAAGGGCTGCCTTCCATTATTTCCATTTCTTAACTGCGTTATTTATTATACTTAATGTTTTATAGCCAACGAATTATGAGGTTGTGTTAATGCCTAACACTCAATTTTTGTAAATACATGAAACAATATAACAGCATGTAGTGAAGTGTATGCTTATAATTGATTTGCTCTCTATATATTTCTCTTACCCTCTGAGTAGTTTGTTTTATAACAAGCATATATCACATGAACGCATGTTGCGTATATTGGCCACATCATGCTGTAGTTCAGTTTGGTCACTAATCTGTCAAGATGCCAACTCTAGAAAGGTATAACACTACTCTGCATGACATCGATGACTGAAAACTAATAAGTGATTCTGACTCACTTTTTATGCTGATTTCAGAACTGCTTTTAGTTTTTTTCTATCACGTACAGTTTTTTCAGAATTTCACTTCAAAAATATAGAGATATAAAAATATTGCTTCCGCCCCTACACATAAAATTGCACTTGATGAAGCAATTTGTAAGGGCTCTACCACAGGATGGACCTTGCTTCAAGTACCTTTCCAAGAAATTTCCTTCATTACACAAGACAAATTAAACGCTACAATTTTTGTTGGTCCTCAAATAAAGAAATTGATGAAGGATGAAGATTTTGAGAAGACAATGAATGAGAGAGAAATAGAAGCATGGACCACCTTCCGATCAGTTACTGAAAACTTCTTACGCAATAACAAAGATCCTAATTACAAGGCCATTGTTCGAAACAATATTGGAAAATTTCAAGAACATGTGTTGTAACATGAGTGTAAAGGTGCATTTTCTGCATTCACATATCGACTACTTTCCAAAAAATCTGGGACATTATAGTGAAGAGCAGGGTGAACGTTTTCCCAAGATATTAAGAAAATGGAGAGGAGGTACCAGGGGAGATGAAATAAAACTATGATGGCCAACTACTGTTGGATGTTGAGGAGGGACAGTCATCTTCAAGGATCTGCAAGGAAGTCAAAGAAGAGAAAGTTTGAAAAAAATTAAATGAAACACTTTGGCTTCTTGTATTGTTAAAATGTAGTCATGAAATAAATTAGTGGAGTTCTTGAGAGTATTCTTAAAATGTTTCTTGAATAAAAACTTACCTTGTGTGAAATGGTATTTAAATACTTTTCTACGCTCATTAGTAAAATTATCAAAACTTATTCTTATTTTGTGTAAAAACCTGACGTGATAGAAAAAAACCGAAGTTATTTCTGGAATCAGCATAAAAACTTGATTCAAGAACACCTACTTTTAAGAAATCATCTGACAAAAAGTTTGAAAATGCAGACTAGTATAATTAGTAAATTACCAATTTGTTTTGAAAAATACACATTTACTTCTCAATTCAGAAAGAAATGAAAATTATTTCTTTTCTTTAAATTCATGAGTCTATTATTATATCATTAGGAGCTTTCTGATGGAGAATGATGTTATGTGATGAAATAGTGGAGGGATGACTAGGAAACAATAGCACCAGTGAACATTTGAGCATCAGCAATAAATAAAGAGATGAAAATATGCTTTGCTGATAATGAACTGAAGTGAAGAAGTTGTCATCAAGTTAACATATTATGCACAAATAGTAATCCACACATAAACCTGGATGAACTGCATAACCAGAGAATCCAGTAGTTTATTATGATTTGCTATACCTCCCAGTCTGCACACATTTATCTTTCATAACTCTAACTTGTATTGATTCAAAGAAATATGCATACTTATTTCTCAGTTACATGAATAGTGTCACAGAGAGCAGCTCAGCAAATAATTCAGAATTGTAATCCTGCATTTTAGCTTAAGTTAGAAATACAAGATGTTTCAAATAATATGGCACAAATATGTGTAGCAAAGGTACCAATAAAGAAAAACGTATAATGATTGCAGATAATTATAGCTATAAGTTATACATTTTGTCATCCTTTTTGTTACAGGTCAGTGGCATAGCAGAACACGATGGTGATAACAAAGCCAGAAAAGCATACTGCATCGTGGAACACGTGTGAACAGGGGCTGTTGTGACTGTGCAGACACTTTCAGAGTAAATTCAGGAAGGCTGCACTGCATAAAACTGCATTATGCAATGGGTGCACCGATTCAAAACCAGTGGTTGTTTGTGTCCTGCAAAACGTCCTGGTCGTCCACAGATCTCAGAAGAAACAGTGAATTAAATTGAAGCTGTGTATGAACATAGCCCAAAAGTCTTCATGATGAGCCAGTGTGGAACTTCAGGTACCACATAGGACATGGCGTGTCATACGCAAACGTCTGCATTTTAAGTCATACAGACAACTTCTGCAGGAGCTATGACCAAACGCAAAAACTTTTGCATGGCTATGCAGGACCAAATGGAGGATGATGATTTTGCTGGTAAGGGTAGTATTCAGCGATGAAGCTACCTTTCACCTCAATGGAAAGGTCAATTGCTACAACATCCACATCGCGGTTTCTGAATACCCACGTGATACTGTTGAGCATGTAAGGGATTCCCCAAAATTGAACATGTTTTGTGTGTTGAGCAAACACAAGGTGTATGGTCCCTTCTTTTTCCAGGAGAAGACTGTTACTGGCCATACATATGTACTTGGATATGGTACAACAATGGCATATGCCCCACATTATTGAAGATCTGTTACCTTTCAGCAGGATGGCGCTCCTCCTCATTTTCACTTGGATGTTCACTGATATTTAAACGATAAGCTTCCAAACCATTGGATTGGTCGTTCTGGACTTATTGGCTGGCCTCCATGACCACCAGACCTCACATCATGTGATTTCTTTCTTTGGGAGTACATCAAGGACAAAGTGTATCATCCCCCCTATACTACAGGACATAAAATATCTGAGAGAACAATCTGGAGTACTGACTTGACATCTGCCATGTTACCAACGGTGCTCACATCGAGCATTTGTAATGTGCATACAAAACTTATATAACTACTTTGCATTTTTATGTTTACAAAAGTTTCATGCATTCATACAGTTATGAGTAAATTACCTCTACTTTTGCACCATCTTTTTTTAAACATCCTGTATTGTAAGCTTGAATTGCTTACACAGCTATGTATCATGGCATATTAACTATATTGTCATTACCAGACACAGCATTATTGGGTCTCCTTAGTTATATTTCAGTTTAACGATCTTTCCTGTTGGCGCAGACCACGCCAAAAGGAAAGATCTGTTTGAAATTGTCTGGTATGACATTAGCCCTGTCTGGCTTTAGCTAGACACGGTTGGTGGGGGCAAGATAGCATCACTCGAGAGTAAGTGGTCATTGGAACCAGTCGTGTGTGACCGGTCTTCGGTCTGTAGCATCCTGTTTCCTTTGCTATGTAGAGAAGCCAAACGTTTTTGTGAATAAATCCCAGGTAATATGTGTTATGTAATCTTTCAATGTAATATAAAAACCCACGCCTTCCCCTTAAATTTACACACCAAGGTCCCAGACTTTTAGCTGCCAGCGAGTTGTGCCCTCCCATGTGCATGTTGGGGCGACCTAAATCAATCATTTTCTGGTAACCTTTTTGGCCTTCATTCCAACATGTAACAGTATACAGTTAAATATTTATTTGTTCAGTTATAAAAGTTTCTGAGGAAAAACCTGGCATATCATAGCTGATTACGAAATAACTTATATTGCAGAATCAGTCAGCTGTGAAAACAAAAAATTTCTAGTGGCTTATGTAGTATTAAACAAATTTGGAAGAATGTGTTACACACACAATCTGTGTTTATTTATATGCATTTAGACTTTTTTTTTTGGGGGGGGGGAGAAAGTGCTTCATTCTGTCCCTTTGAGATAAAAAAGCAGTGCAGTTACAACTCACTATGTTTTTTAACTATTGTACAGTGTCATATTTGCTTTATTCATGTGTAGAGGTGTGATTTGATCAATAAATCTACACCATACAAGTATGACATATCAAAATTTAAAAAGAAATAATTCAGCCATACTTTCTGATGTGATTCGTATATAGAACTGTTGAAACAGTAAGGAATTCATACATCAAGAGTTGCTTACAAACATGTAAGACCTGTACCTATATTTAATATTGTGTACATATGTACAAATCCATTTCTCCCTGGATTAACAAGGGTTTGCTTATACACATTCTATAACTAAAGTTTAAAAAATACTTTATAAATGATAAAACTATTATAATTGAAATACTATTCATTTAAACTTCTGTGTGCATACATAAGCAATTTGTACTATAATACTACATACACAATACTGCATCTGAATGCAAGGAATATAATTCTACAAGTGCCTTGAATATTGCTAAACTTGATCTAAATAAATGACTACCCATGAATATTTTGTTTTATATTGTTATAGTAAACTGCAAAGCCTTTGTCATTATTAATTATTTGTTTTAATTGCATGAGACGTAGGATAAAAGAAGAATTACATACCTATTGGAAGACGCAAGGAAAAAACCAGGGAGTCTTATTGCTATAGTCTGCATCACTAGTTTAAAAGTGGATTCACTGCTATGAGCTTAAAAGCTGTCCAAGTGTAACAACACTTTTATATACAGCGCTGATAAAATCAAGCACTGAGAATATGCTATAATTATATATTTTATTTATGTGACTTATGATTACAGAGGTATAAGTAGACCTCTCCATAGCAGTTACATGACTTTAGAACTCATTTGAAACAAAAGTTTGCAATTTCTTCCTGTATATTTTCTCTTAAATTAACACAGTTTATTTTATAAGAGTGATAATTAAAATTTAAGAGTTAATGAAGTGTAATGCTCTTTGGTTTTATCATCTTTTGCTTGGTGATGCTTACTATAGTTTTGTACATCTTCAACTCTTACTCTGTTTATGAGTACCATACATTTGCACAAAAACTGCACTAAATATTACAAATATAGCCAACATTAAAATAAGAATACAAATTGTTGATATTAATATAAATGCAATCTTACAAAGTAATAAAAAAGAATGATGAACCTGAAGGAAAACAATATACCTGTGTACTTGTAATATATTTTGGTATACGCTTAGTGCATGCACCTTTACATTCAACTGAGCTCATATTTTTTATACTTTCAGCTACAACTAGCTCTTTTAACATTTTTTTGCCTTAGGTACTATAAACAATTCTGTGCTCTTGAACAGTTTGAATATATCTTGTGAACTGAAGCTGGCAATCACACATTCAAAACAAAATATAGACCTGTTTGTGCTGAGCTATATCCTTGAGAAGATATCCTTTCTGTGTCTATAGGTATAAAACAAACATTTCAATATGCACTGTAATTACTGAGCCAGGAGTTGAAAAACAAAACATCACTTAAAGCTGGTTCACAATAACCAAGAATGGTAACCGGAATGAGACAAACAAGTTAAAATGCATGTTTTACAATATGCATGTTCACAATTAATGGAAAGCTTTCCTGGGTCTCAGGAAAGGGAAACAGGACTTGGTCAAGTTTTAATTTTCTCATTCTCATTCCTGGTCATGAACATGAAACAGTCGCGAGAGCCCTCTCAAGTCGCAAGCTGAGAAAATGAAAATGGAAAAAACTCTAGCAAATGTGGATCCAGAACACAGCTCCTGACTCCCTGAGATCCATTTAGCATCATTTCTTCTAGTGAAAACGTCGTAGTTTATATATGCAACTCAAAACTGTTTAGTGCCTCAAAAATGACAAAGAACAGCAAAAAGCTGATAGAAATTAACAACAAACAGTTTTAATGTATGCTATTAATAATGAAATGAAACTTGGCAGGACTACAGAAATCAGAAATATTAATGGATCTGCATTTAGAAAATGTTCATTTGAATTTTGATGTTGGCTAACCTGCATTATGCTGGCTGAATTGGGAAGCAAATGAAAAAAATCTGATGTGTTGCACTCACATGACTCTCTACTCTTGTACAAACTATGTTTACAAATGCTTATTCTCCATCTACTTCATGTTAATCGAGATAAGCATTTGCATACTCTATCTTATAGCTAATTTTCTTGTAGGTGTAAGGGGAATATGGTAGGCTTTATGCGATAGACAAATCTTTTAAGAGCTGGTTGCTATGTGGAGCATTGCATTCTCTTTGCATGTTCAGGACAAAAAAAATAAAGCATTTTTGGAAACATGTCCGTGTGTATGTCTTGTGTGTCTGTGAACAGCATAACCCAAAAACGAAAAGTCGGATAAACACCAAGGTATTTAGGTTCAATATGTTTCAGGGATGCGACATGAAAGTTTTCAAGAAAATCCCACCACCCCAAACCATCTCTTAAATGGAACATTTTTCGAAATTTTTTATTTTCCCAAAAACAGCTCTATCGATTTTGATTAAAGTATCATATGTTTAAGGCATTTTTATGACAAATAAAATGTATATCTTGAATTTTCTGGGAATATCCCCAGAAGTCCTCTTCATTCTGAATGACTTTTGCATAACTGGTAAACTGCAAAAGATAGACAAAATTTTACTACATAAAAAATGTAGATCTCGTTAAAACACACAATATATGTCAAAATTTTTTTTTTGTAAAGTGAACCATTTTCAAAATATTCCTTGTTATTTCTTTGAATTTTCCAATACTTACACTTTTTCTCAACTAAGAATTCATTGTTCTTTTTTTCTGTTCTTGACATGCAAAGGAGAATTACATTTTACACATAGCGACCAGTTCTAAAAATATTTGACTATCACTTAAGGCGTAGTATGTTCCCCTTGTTTTGTATTTGCAAGGGCAATATAGAAATACAGTAGCCTTTAAGCATAGACATATCTCTTAATAGCTGGTTGCTCGGTGCAGCACCTTCTCTTTGCCACAGATTAATACTCTTTGCATATCCAAGCCCCCCCCCCAAAAAAAAGAATAACAAATTTCCATTTGAGAAAAAGTATAAGTATTAGAAAATTTAAGGGAATAACAAGCAATATCTCGAAAATGATTCACTCAACAAAAGAAAAATGTATATGACATGAATTGTGTATTTTAAGGCGATCTACATTTTTTTATGTAGTAAAATTTTGTCTATTCTCTTATGGTTTACCACTTATGCAAAAGTCGTTCAAAATGAAGAATACTTTTGGAGACATTCCCAGAAAATTTAAGACTTACATTTTATTTGCCATAAAAATGTCTTAAACATATGATACTGTAATCAAAATCGTTAGAGCTGTTTTTGAGAAAATAAAAATTTTCGAAAAATGTTCCATGTAAAGGGTAATCTGGGGTGGGGGGATTTTCTTGCAAACCTCCGTGTCGCATCTCTGGAAGATACTGAACCTAAATACCATTTTTAGTGTTTATCCGACTGTTCGTTTCTGAGTTATGCTGTTCACAGACACACACATGGACATGTTTCCAAAAATACCTTTTTTGGATAGAGGAGGCCTCAAAACATGTAATTCCGGTGAAATCTCAGTATCAATTTTTTGAGCGGAATATAATACTTCCCCTACTTACTATACGAAGTAGAGAAAGTAAAAATATAATTGGTCACTTACAAATGAATGGCAAAATTGACTTTCCACTCTGCCATCTATGTGGGTCATTGATGTGCCTTACCATTCTCGTTACTGGGTATTGTGAACCAGGCTTTACTGTAGCTACCGGTTTCGAGGACATTTATCCCCATTCTTAGCAACCACTAAAATAGTTTCTGATGGAGGCGGTTGTAGTAAGGATAGACACAAATGTTCTAAAAATATGTTCAAGACACGCAGTTATGATAATTGATGTTTTGTACTTCAACTCCTGACTCAAAAATTACAGTAGATTGCTAATACATCACTGTCTTAAGGCTTCTATGTATTTTAATTGTTATTACTTCAATATGCATTTCACTTGCACATGTGAAAGCCTCAGTTCCTTCTTATCCATAGCAACTTTCTGATCACTTGCTTTTATTTTTTGCATTTTATTTCTGCTTACGATTTGCATAACATTTAAGTTTTGCAAGAAGACTTAAAGCCCTAAAAGCTACTAAGGGAAGAAATCTTTGCAACATATGATACAACAAAACTGGCAGAAATGTCAGTAATATCTTACAGAGAACCTTGTCAAGTACCAGCTTTTGCAACAGTTATTCATCTTCACAAAACACTGTCCTGCACTACGTACATAAAATCCTCATAACAAAACCATTTACTTTGACCAGATGGAGGTTCACAGAAATGATGACACACCTACTAATTATTTTTCTGCTTAATTAATTTATACAGAATAAATTCTTGTGTGTTAAATTTCTGTGAATTGTTACCTTTTCATCAAGTTTCACCAGAGCATGTACTGTGTATGTAGTATGAACCTTTTCATAGATGCTTTATTACTTCACGTAAATCAACAAATTACACCACTTTCTTGGGGCACTGACCAGATACTTGTTATAGATTATTAAAAATAAAAATATCTGCAAACTGTCTTCTTGTTTTTAATTTGGGAGCAAGTTCCCATCATACCCTCTATAGTGTTTATGTAATTAAGAGGTTTAGCATTCAATTATCAGATACCCTGAAAGGAACAAACTGCAACATTTCTATTCACATCTACAGTTTGCTCAGAAACTTGTCTTCTCAGCGTTTAGACTGATCCCAGTGGTTATTTCCGAGAAAAAAAAAAGAACTTGGAAGGGAAGAAAGGAAATGGAAATAGAATGATACTTAGTATTTCCTATTCATCATCTGTAGTAATAATTGGTTACCTGAATCCAGTGAGCAAAAATTAAATTTTCCCACAGTAATATACCATCAAAATCCAATATACCAAAGCTGCTCTTGACATTATTTAAAAAACACTTTCACATATGGCAGAGTTTGATAAAACTTTTGTTCAAGGAACATCTGTAAAAACTTTAAATATATGGCACTTTGTGCTATCAGGATTTCCAGAAAATAAGTTTACAGCAAACCACTGCTTTTTCTCAAAGACAAAGTCATAACAATAAGTAGTAAAAGAAGCCCACTTGCTTTTTCAGAATTAAAGAAAAATGTAGCAATTAGTGCATCTTAATCAAGGCTTAACAAAAGTAAACAAAGAATATTTCAACATAATTACTCTTACACAACATGAACCAACAAACACCAAAACAATGGCTCTTCCTTATTTTTCACTCCCTGTGGTGAGAGTGGACTTCATTTGTTTCTTCACTTACAGGACAGTCCCATCTGAGATGCACTTCTGGTGTAAAGTTGATAATGTGTACATTAATAGCTTGAAATTTCTCAAACTTTGGCGGGATGGGGCAAAGCTTGTATCTCACTTCATCTCCTGGCAAAGGTACATATTCTCCTTCAATGCTGTGAACAGTATGCAATATAATTGCTACAATTGCATGAATCATATTTTAAACCTACGAGGGCGGATCGAAAAGTACCGCACAATAATTTGTTTCTGCCTTGATATTGCAGCTGGAATGTTGCATTTTCACACAGATACAGTTTGAAGTTTCCACTACAGAGGGTATTTTTTGTTTCATGTGCAGCTCTAGCGAGAGAAACGTGGACTATGCAACATGGATGGCACGCATGTTACTGTCGTCCACATGTGAAGAGCAGAGAGATGTGGTTTGATATTTGTGGGCCAAAGGACATAAACTGAGTGATATTCATAGGGACATGCATGGCGTGTGTAGGGATGATTGTATGGACTGTAGTAATGTCTCCAGGTGGTGTGCATTCTTCCTAGAGGGCCGTGTGAACCTTAGTGATTTGCCACGCTCCGAGAGGACGGTAACAGCTGCAACCCCTGCAGAATGTCAGAGGCATTGAGATGGCAATTTTGAACCTTATCACAGCAGTTCAACATTTCCTATGGTGCAGTGTATGATATTGTTCATGACACGTTGAAATTTTGTAAAGTTAGTGCTTGCTGTGTGCCTAAGAACCTGACAGTCAACACAAGGGCCAGCAAATGATGATGAGCTTGGATCACCTAACGCGGTACATTGCAGAGGGGCATGACTTTCTGAAAGGAATCGTCACTGGTGATGAGTCGTGGGCATACCACTACACACCCGCAAGCAAGTATGTAGTGGAAACATGCTGATTCCCCAGTGAAGAAAAAATTCAAAGTGACTCAATCTGCTAGGAAAGTGCTTGTGACAATGTTCTGGGATATGCATGGTGTTGTGTTGGTGGACTTTGCTGAACACGAGACCACTTTGAATGCTGCAGCCTACATGAAAACTTTGGTGAAGTTGTGTCGTGCCCTTCGTGACAAATGCCACAACATGAATGCTGACGATGTCAAAATTCTTCAGGACAATGCTCGCCCCCATGTTGCTACTGCTGTTCGTCACAAAATCACCAAATTTGGTTGGGAGGTGCTCCAGCATCCACCATACAGTCCGGACCTTGCACCGTTGGACTTTCATCTGTTTGGTCCCATGAAGAAATTCCTGGCCGGCCAACGCTTTGCGACAGATGCGGAAGTGAAATCAGCAGTCCACAGATAGCTATACTCCAAGGAAACGGAACTTCTACGAACAGGGCATATTGAAACTCGTATCACGATGGGAGAAATGTGTTGAGAAGCTTGGTGACTATGTCAAAAAGTGGGTAAAAGATGTAAGTTCATTTGTGATTTTTTTGTTGTTGTTTTAAGTATTAAACGTTTTTGCAAAAATATTATTGTGCGTTACTTTTCGATCTGCTCTCGTACATGAATTTTTCTCTTTAGCCTTTAATATTTTAAGGCAATGTATCTTTGAAAATCTAAAAATATAGTTTTCTTCTGATTTCTGACTTTTTTACCATATACTCTGAACATAAAGCATATAGTGCACACAACATTTTAACGAACTATGACAAATTATTGTTAAGATAATTGAAGTGTTATTCAGAAGTTAGAGACAGTGAAGTGAAACAATAATTTGAGTCAGTGGATACAAGTGAAGCTTTAGTGTATCTACCTACTCAAGATCCAATTAAATCATTATCAAGATATTAATCTCTTTATTCATTTCACTTTTTGATATGGTAATATGAAATGCTCCTTGGACCCTCCTTGTATTGCTCCCAAATTTTTTATTTGAGCTTAGTACACAAACTCAAACTGTTGTGTAAGCATTTCTTAATTTTAATTAGTTTAAAAGGAAAACAATATTTTGTATGTATACTTGTTATTAAATTTTTCAACTTTTCAATGTGAGTTATAGAAAATCATATCATAACTATTTGGTATTTTTTGGAGATAGATGACGGAAATAAACAAAAATATATCCTTTTAGTAAAATACCAATTTCTCTTAACTATTGCAGATAAGCTCACCAAGTTTTATATGAATATATACTAATGTCTGCTACATATACAATATAAATTCTATGTATATCTGATAAGTATCTTTCATGAATCAGCTGTTTTTATCCTGAGGTTACTTTTTTTTTTTTATAGAACTTTATGTTGCTTTTTTGCAGAAACTATGAATGATACAACTTTGAATTTAGTACAGAGACTCTCAGCAATATTTTCTTTAATTTTAACTACAGGGAGGGCCAAAAAACTACAAACCGGCTGCGCATGTTTTTCCTGTCCGTGTCCTTGGCACTCGTTGCCATCTGCTGCTATCATAGAAAGGCGCGGATGAAACCATACAATATTTTTAAAACTACTTTTAAAGGCTTTACTTACCAACTTTATGAAAGTAGATGCTGAAACTGGCCACCGTCATTGTCCATACATTTTTGGCATCTCTTTAAGCTTATACGGCCAATATTTCGATGAGAACAATTGAAAGTGGGACAGAACTAACCTCCTGCGATTTCTATCTCTGGTGTACCTTAAAACAAAGTGTACAAGACAAACCCCACACCCTTGAAGAATTAAAACAAAATATCCGCCAGGAAATTACCAGCATTTCTCAACGTGAACTACTACGGTGAGTGATAGTTTCCTAAAGAGGTGCCAAGAATGTATGGACATCGACGGTGGCCAGTTTCAGCATCTCCTTTCATAAAATTGGTAAGTAAAGCCTTTAAAAGTAGTTTTAAAAATGTTGTATGGCTTCATCCGTGCATTTCTGATAGTGGCAAAAGGCAACGAGCACCGAGGACGCAGACAGGAAAAACACCACCCAGCTGGTTCGTAGCTTTTTGGCTCTCTGTGTAGACTCAATCTAATAGCTTTATTGTAAAGCTTTAACTAAGAATTATAACTCACGAAAAAAATATGCTTGAAGAAAAAATGCATAATTTTTAATAATAATATTCACTAATGCCCATATTACTCAATATACACAGATGATTGTAGTTCAAAATAAGCAGGCATTATTTTTGCATGTTCCTATACAGTTTCACTACAATTGGCCCATTACTTTCAGAGAAAAAGGCAATAAAGCAAAGAAAATGTAGTTTTGAGAACAACCAATTTAAAGTAGAAGGCATAGGGGGCATTTAAAGGGCTCACTATTCCATTAAACAGCCATTCAAGAGCATAAATAATATTGCAACCATGTAAGCCATATATTATTCTACTCAGCAAAAATTGCACAATTTTTTTTTTCCAGTCACTTCATCTCCTTTAACTAGTGTACAAACATTTTTAAATCCATAATTCCTGAAGCTTTCCTGAAAATTTCAAGTTAGTAAGTTATAAACTGTAGTCCAAGAGTGGCGAAAACGACTTCCTTCCGCGAGTCACCAAATATGCAACACGCACTGCATTACTCAGTAGCATGTGAAAATCAAACGACGGTTGCAGAGAGGGAACGTGTGCCTGCGAGTCACGTTTTTGCCACCTCTGCTGTAGTCCAAGGATAATTTTGAATAGTGAAACATGCTGGAAAAAAAAAATGAATTAAGAAAAATGGAGTTTAAAGTTCAATGCAGTGCATTACATAAATGGTGCTGGGCTGATTAAAAAGCCATTTGTGGCTTTAAAATTAATATAAAATAAAACCAGTTGTGTAGCATGGAAGTACAGATGTGATAAAGATGCAAAAATAATAAAAATTGAATGTTTTCACATACTTTACCAATACCTCCTTAAAACCAAGGTATCAAGAGCATTCTAAATCTTGGCAATAATGTCGAAGGCATTTTTATTCCACAATACCATGAATTACCTCCAATAAGAGGGAGGAACAGCACTGGGTGTTCTTTAGGTCAGATCTCATACTCAGTACTGAGATATGTCCTCTGTAGGACCATGTAATACACACACATGCTAATGTCTACAGCTTGGAAAGCTTGCATGCTACAGGAGTTTGTAGTGTTTGCATCATCAAACGATAGAGCAACAAGACATCTAACCATTGGAACATACGAGGTACATTCAGAAAGTTGTTGTTGTTCACCAATGGCACTGGGGATTAATTGATCTGCATCATTTTCCCTCTGGCTTCCCAATATAAAGTCTGTAAGTTATCACTTTTAAGGCCTTTGCATTTGGCGAGATGTTGTTTGTTCAGGATGACATCTTCTTCACAGAGAGTACACTTGGGTGTAGGTAGGCATCGTATCTTGTGGAGATGTTCTGCGAGGCAATCGTGGCCAGTTCCATCCTAAATAAGGCTACTGCAGTCTTCCTTGGCATTTTTTGTATATCAACTCTATCTTTAATATTCTTATAATCTTTATCCTTTAATTTATCTTCTTCCATCAAGTCTCTGCTATCTTGAAATGTTGCTTAATGTTATTTAATTGTTTATTTATTTCTATTTGTCCTACAGGTTTTATTTGTTGTATCGCACCTTTCTTTGCTAATTGATCCGCATATTCATTGCCCAAAAGTCCAACATGAGCTGGGATCCATTGTAGAGTGACATGATTTCTAGTTTCAACTGCTTTAATTAGGCTTCTTATTTCCTTTAATATGTCTTGTTGTTTTATTATTGCAATTTACTTTCCATCTATGGCTGATTTTGAGTCTGATAAGATGACTATTTTTTGCTTTATGTATGGTCTATATAAAATGTTCTGTAATGCTGCTTTTATAGCTATTAATTCTCCATCATAGTGGTTTGACATTTCAGCTAATGTTAGATACTGTGTAAAATGTTTTATCTTTCATTTTCCATCGCTATTGCTATGGCTCTCATTTCATCTGGTATATTGTTTTGTTTGTGTATTGTATATATCAGGTCATTCTGATATTGTATATCAATATATTCTTGTATTTTAAGTTATTAATATATGTTCTGAAGCTTATTTGAGTTTTTAAATTACTTATAGTATCTGCTGTGTGGTACCACTTGTATCTGTTTCTATTGACTTGCAGTTTTTGTGCTAGAGTAATTGCTTTCAACTCATGTTCCAATTCTATTTTGTGAAACTTTGTAGTACTGTTATTGGTGTTGTTTTTACAGCTCCTGTTATTATTCTTAGTGAATTATTTTGGGAAATTTCTAGTTTACTTTTAAGTCTCTTGTTTACTGTTGCTAGTAGTTCTCCTCCATACAATAGGTTAGGTTTTATGTATGTTTTATATGTATTATTAAGGAGGTCCATGTTTCCACCCCATTTTATTCCTGCTAAATGTTTTAAAATGTTGTTCTTTTTTATTCTATTTGTTACATTGTTTACATGTTCTTTCATTGATAGTTTTTTATCTAATTCTATCCCTAGATACGTTGTTGTAGTTGCTTCTTGTAGTTTTTTGTTGTTGATTTGCAGGCATATATTTTCTGTTTTATGCTACATTGTGAACAGTTGATATTGAGTTTTTCTTGCATTTATTTCCATATTGTTATTATTAGTCCACTGTTCTAGGGTTATGATTGTATTCTCCATTGTTGTTTGTAGTTTTTTGTAATGTTTCCCACACTTTATGTTCTTTTCTGAAGTCCATATTACCACGTTGTCAGGAAACATTCTTACTTGTATGTTATCTATTTTCTTAAGTACATCTACTAGGTCGTTTATATATATTGAACAGAATAGCACTTGTAACAGATCCTTGAGGTAGTCCAACTCTCGTTTGTTTCCATTTAGATGCAGCTGTTTTGGATTGTACTGCAAACCATCTTTGGGATAGACATAATGCCATATGTCTTCATTTTATATAGTAGCATTTCTCACCATACTGTGTTAAATGCATTTTTGAAGTCAACAAACAGTGCTAGAGTAGTCTTATTATTATTGAAATTTTCTTTAATATCCTGTGTGAGTCTTACAACCTGGTGTATTGCTGAGCTGTCCTACCTAAATCCAGCTTGTTTAGGGACTAATAGATTTTGTGTTTCTAGATAGTATGTCAGTCTTGTAGCTATCATTCTTTCTAAGAGTTTTGCTATGTTTGATGTTAAGGATATCGGTCTATAACTATCTATCATTTGAGTTGGTTTTCCTTTCTTCTTAATGGGTATAATTTTTGCTTTTATCCACAGTGTTGGTATGTTATTTCTGGTTGTCCAGATTTTATTGAAAATGTTTAATAAAGTATGGAGTGCTTCATGTCCTTAATTTTTGAGCAGCTCTGGATGTATGTTATGAACCTGGGCTCTTTTTATTTTTTAGCGTCCTTATTGCTTGCTTTATTTCTGGGAGTGTGAATGGTTCATTGAAGATATTTTGAAAGTTAGATGTATCTTCGAGGTTGCTATTTCTTAAGTATTTATTCTGTTTTTTGTTTTTATTTTTTAATGTACTACTAGTTTTATAGTATGTTGCTAATTTTTCTGCTATTAGGTGATCCTTGTATATTTCTTTATTATCAACATTTAATGGCTGATATTGTTGGTTTTCTCTATTTACTTGTTTAATGTAATTATGTACATTAGTACTATTTGTTCTATAGTCTAGTTTGTTTATAAATTCTTCAAAGCTCCGTTTTTTTTTGACAGATTTATAGTCTGGTTTAGCTGTGTGTTTGCTTTTCGCCATTCTCTAACATCTGCTTTGTCTTGTGTCCTTTCTGCTTTTTCTCTAGTTTTATCTCATTTTGATTTGAGTTGTGCTAACTGTTCATTCCAGAAGGGTTTGTATTTATGAATTTTCCCTCTTGGGATACATTGTTTTGCAGCTTTTAGAATTGTGGCACTTAGTTCTTTCACTACTTTGTTTGTTTTGTTCCAATTTAATTTCTTTGAAAAGTTTGTTTGTTTTTGTTTTCTATTCTTCCCAGTGTGCCTTTTTGAAATTCCATTTAGGCTTTTATTTTTCATTTTGTTCTAGGCGGTTGATGATTTAGATCTGCTTTTGTTATTATGGCTCTATGTCCACTACCACTATCTTCGATTACTTTTTTTGCAGTTTTATATTCTAAATCAGTTGATATGATAGCAAGGTCTGGATTGGTTGACTGTCCTGAGTAGTGTATGTAGGTTTTGGGATCTTCATCCTTATGTAATATTTTCATTAAGTTGTAGTCTACAAATTCTTCAATAATTTCACCAGCTTTATTGTTGTCCCATCTTGGAGAGGGGAGGTCCAAGGCTACAGGGTAACTCTAAAAATGCAGCAACAGCAGCAATATGTAAACATTCAGAAAGTAAGTTTTCCGATTTTGTTCCCTTTAAAGTAAATGCATTTAACCAGGAAAATTCTATATGCCGGTCGGACAGGTCTTGCCTGATGTCTGTAGCATGGCAGCAGTGGCCCAAATGGCAGTTCTTATTCGTTCTTCCACCACCTGTGAGGTTCGATCAGTGATAAAGTTCCTTACTGTACAAAACATAGTGCTGATCGAAATTCATCAGCTCTGCCAGATCTATGGGCCGAACATCATGAGCAAACAGATGGTGCGTCGCTAGTATAGGCAGTTTTCCGAAGGTCGGCAAAGTGTCCATGATGAAAAGTGCAGTGAGCGACCGTCCCTCATCAATGATGACCTTGTTGAGCTGGTGTGGCAGCGCATCTTGGAGAACTGTCACTTCATGATTACGGAGCTTAGCAGCCATTTTCTGCAGATATTACAATCCTTGTTGCATGCAATTGTCACTAAGCACCTACTGTTTAGGAAATTGTGTACCAGGTGGGTGCTGAAAAACCTGACACCCACGCACAATATGAAATGCTTAGGAGCAGCACTGACATTTCTGCAGCCTATCATGATGACGACAACAAGTTCCTCGACAGGATCATCACAGGCGATGAGACGTGCATTATGCATTTTAACCCAGAAACCAAGCAGCAGTCAATGGATTGGCATCACAGTGCGTCTCCGGTCAAGACGAAATTCAAACAGACTGTGTTGGTGCAGAAAGTGATGTGCAAGGTGTTCTGTGACAGGAAGGGCATTCTGCTCATTGACTTCCTGCCTAGAGTGAACACTGACTGTTACTGTGAAACACTGCAGAAATTGCGACGTGCCATTCAAAACAAGAGGCGTGGAATGCTTACTGCAGGTGTTGTGCTGCTCCATGAAAATGCCCGTCCACATACGGCTCGGTGCACAGCTACTGTTCTGCAAGAGTTTGGCTGCGAACTGTTTGATCATCCACCACACAGTCCTGATCTTGCTCTCAGCAATTTCCATCTTTTCTTGCACCTCAAGAAATTCCTGTCCTACGGTCAGCATTTTGATGATGAAGAGCTGAGTATGATTGTCACATGCTGGTTCCATTCACAAGTGACAGACTTCTACGACACAGGAATACAAAAGTTGATCCCATGATATGACAAGTGTCTCAATTCTTGTGGTGTTTATGTTGAAAAATAGCTCAAACATTGCTGTACCTGTTGCCAATAACGTTTTTCATGTAACTATGTTCTCTTTGTTTTAAAAAAAATAGGGAAACTTACTTTCTGAATGCGCCTCATATAACCAACTGCTGATGTCAGTTTTAGGCTCCAGCCATTTGATGGTTGAAAGAGACCATTTGGCTCTATGGAGAATGTTATGAATACAAGGGTTTCAATTCAGCCACAATAAACCATTTCCCAAATATCTAAAAGGAGCTAAATCCCTGCCAGTAGAAGTGTAGTGAGCAATTTAAACAGCTCTGGTCTACAGTGTATGTCCAAATTCCATCTGATACACATACGAACATGGTATAATTCAAGGTGAGACAGTATGTATGTTGAGAAGTAAAACATATGCAATGTCACATGTTTTACACAAAAGAAAAATTTAATGAGCTACATTAACATTACTTTCTCTACCCTCTGTCATTTATTACTTTCTCTACTACGTATAGTAAGTAGGGGAAGTATTGTATTCCACCCAAAAATTCGATACCGAGATTTCACCGGAAATACATGTTTTGAGACCCCCTGACCAAAAAAAGCGTTTTTGGAAACATGTCCGTGTGTGTGTCTGTGTGTCTGTGAACAGCATAACTCAGAAACGAACAGTCGGATAAACACCAAACTTGGTATTTAGGTTCAGTATCTTCCAGAGATGCGACACGAAGGTTTTCAAGAACATCCCCCCACCCCAGACTACCCTTTACATGGAACATTTTTCGAAAATTTTAATTTTCTCAAAAATGGCTCTAACGATTTTGATTAAAATATCATATGTTTAAGATATTGTCATGAGAAATGAAATGTATATCTCGAATTTTCTGGGAATGTCTCCAAAAGTATTCATTGTGAACGACTTTTGCATAACCGGTAAACCATAAGAGATAGAAAAAATTTTACTACACAAAAAATGTAGATCGGATTAAAATACACAATTTATGTCATATACATTTCTTTTATTGAGTGAACCGTTTTCGAGATATTGCTTGTTATTCCCTTAAATTTTCCAATACTTATACTTTTTCTCAAATTGGTTATTCATTTTTTTTATGTCCTGGACATGCAAAGAGAATGGAATGCGCCACATAGCAACCAGTTCTTAAAAGATTTGACTATCGCTTAAAACCTACCATATTCCCCTTGCATCTACATAAAAATTACCAATAAGATTGACATCTCGATATCTCGATTAGCATGAAGCATATGGAGAATAAGCGTTTGTAAAAATAGTTTGTACAAGAGTAGAGAAAGTCATGTGAGTGTAACACATCAGAATTTTTTTATATAGTTTTTACACACTATTCTTATGAAAGCGTACTTTTCTATCTACTTCATATTAATCAAGATAAACCATTGCAAAAATAGTTTCACTATATATTTCATTATACGTACAAGGGGCAGAGAGGAAACCAAATTGATAATATTTAAAAGCAAGTCACTGTATGCAGGCTTTGTAAGTAAGAAATTCAAGTCAATAATAATGGATATTTTAGAAATGGCTGATGCCACAAAAAGGTTATTTGAAATAAATTGTGTGTTTGAAAGAGATCTTAAGATTTTTTTTGTGTAGTATATTTTTGTTTCTCTCTTGATGTTTACTAGTTAATACAAAACTATACAAAATTCTTTCCAAATAAAGAGCACTTCATCACAGGCTATTCCCAAAAATTCAAAATATATATTTTATTAATATCTTAAATATATGGTACTTTAATTAAAAACATTACTCATTTTTGAGAAAATAAAAAACTTGAAAAAATTTCCATTTAAAGGGTGTTTTGGGGTAGATGGTTTCTATAACATCTAACTTTTGGTTTTTGAGTTATGTTGCTCCCTATGGCACATGCACCCACCCATAACACACACTCAACTAACTTTAGCACATTACATAAAATATACAGGGTGAACCATTGAAGCTGAGACTGTACAATATTTCCAAAAACTAAGCGTTATAGAAAGAAATGTCTTTAATAAAAGTTGCTTGATATTATGCGGGAAAGTTGTCCTCCGCTGTGTGGTGGTTACCATGCTAGCCTCTATTCCCGAGGTCGCGGGTTCAAACCCGGCGGAGGGCAATGGATTTTTTCGGGCATAAAAATCCTTAGCATGGCTTCCTTTGGAAGGGAAGTAAAGCCGGTGGTCCCGTATCGTAGACTTACGGCATGTAAAAGAACCTCAAACCTGATAATGAGGCCTCTGAGCAAAATTTTCGGTCTTTCACGCCCAGTATAGAATGGGACGCTAATGACCATAGTAGTTAAAGAGCGTCCATAAATAAAACTCAATTTCATCTCATTATGGGGGAAAGTAAATACCATTAGTCGTGTTTTGTTTGGAGGATGTCATTTTAGGGTCAATTTAATTTTTTAAAATAGGAACCTACAATTAGGTCATAACATCCTCCAAATAAAACATAACTAATGGCATTTGCTTTATCCCATAATATCAAGCAACTTCCTTCTACAATGCTTAGTTTTGGAGATATTGTACAGTCTCAGCTTAAATGGAACATGCTGTTTAATAACAACAAATAAATAATCAAAAAAGACAAATACAGAAGTTTTTCTAAAAATGCCTTTCTTTTTTATTCATGAACCCCAAAACGCGTATTTCTGGTGAAATCTAAATATCAAATTTTTGGATGAAATGCAATATCTTCTCTATCTACAGAGAGAGCCAAAAAACTACGAACCAGCTGCACAGTGTTTTTCCTGCCTGTGTCCTCGGTGCTCGTTGCCGTCTGCCGCATCATAGAAATGCGCTGATGAAACCATACAACATTTTTAAAACTACTTTTAAAGGCTTTACTTTAAAAATGTTGTATGGTTTCATCCGCATCTTTCTATGATAGCGACAGACGGCAACGAGCGCCGAGGATGTGGACAGGAAAAACACAGTGCAGCCAGTTCGTAGTTTTTTGGCTCTCCCTGTAGTCTATAGATCTATACTGGGTGAAAAGGGTATACAAGTTATTCACTTACACAGTGATCCTATGCTCACAGACTAATGAAAAATATACATAGCATTTCATTACAGTCTTGTGGACACTTACCTCCCCCCCCCCACCGCAATTCTTAGTGCTATATTTCACAAATGGATTAAAAACAAAATTATAAAGGTACACCATAGAACAACAGCTGATCATTTTGCTGTTAACTTCACTTTCTTCCTTAGCATTTTTATTTTGCATAAGTTTAATAAGTTGAAACAAGGATGAATTAATTTCATCCATAATTTATGCTATGAATAACTATTTAAATAAAGGTTTTGCTAACTGAAATTCATACAACCTTTTGTAAACCTTTGTAAATGTATAAAAAATCTGATGTGTTACACTCACATGACTTTCTCTACTCTTGTACAAACTATTATTACAAACGCTTATTCTCCATATGCTTCATGTTAATCGAGATATCGAGATGTCAATCTTATTGGTAATATTCATGTAGATGCAAGGGAATATGGTAGGTTTTAAGCGATAGTCAAATATTTAAGCGCTGGTTGCTATGTGGCGCATTCCATTCTCTTTGCAAGTCCAGGACATAAAAAAATGAGTAACGAATTTGAGAAAAAGTATAAGTATTGGAAAATTTAAGGGAATAACAAGCAATATCTCGAAAACGGTTCACTCAACAAAAAAAATGTATATGATATAAATTGTGTATTGTAACGCGTTCTACATTTTTTGTGTAGTAAAATTTTGTCTATCTCTTATGGTTTACCAGTTATGCAAAAGTCGTTCAGAATGAAGAACACTTTTAGGGACATTCCCAGAAAATTCGAGATATAAATTTCATTTGTCATGAAAATACCTTAAACATATGATATTTTAATCAAAATCGTTAGAGCCATTTTTGAGAAAATTAAAATTTTCGAAAAATGTTCCATGTAAAGGGTAGTCTGGGGTGGGGGGATTTTCTTGAAAACCTTCGTGTCGCATCTCTGAAAGATACTGAACCTAAATACCAAGTTTTGTGTTTATCCGACTGTTCGTTTCTGAGTTATGCTGTTCACAGACACACAGACACACACACACACACACAGACACACACACGGACATGTTTCCAAAAATGCTTTTTTTGGATTCAGGGAGTCTCAAAACATGTATTTCCGGTGAAATCTCGGTATCGAATTTTTGGGTGGAATGCAATACTTCCCCTACTTACTATACATAGTAGAGAAAGTAATAAAAAGATACTGCCCTACAATATATGAAATACTTGTCTGATACTCTTTGTTGAAGTAAGACTCCATCTTAACTACAATATAGCACAACTCACTCCTCAGAAAGGCAACATGATTCCTACCATTTGAGAATGTGTACTCATATCTATCCTGTGGTTTAAATAAAGCGACATTTCTTGGCAATGTCCAGTTTTGAAAACAAAGGGTACAACTTGGACAAGTCATAGAAGAAGTAAAACATACAATGAAGTCATTGTGGCTCTTAGCTACAGACTTGCAATTGTCTAACAAGTGGCTTGTTTGCAAACCCATGTTTGTTGGGACTTTTTTTGCTCTTATTTGTGTGTGCTGTCACCCCTGTTAGTTTGTATTTGTAATATCAATTACGATACACTCTGTATATAGGTCCATTTCATGTGATACCTGATAACATAAGAGTAAATAAATCATTGGGTAAAAATGAGAATACTCTATTACATTTCAGTTTCTTTGTAGTTTACCTATGGTAGGTGCAGTAGTAGAGGCAGCAAATTACGAGGGCTGTCCCAGAAGTACCCGATCTAACAAAGAAAAGACAAAAATTTTGAGAAAAAACATCTTTATTTCTCTACCTAGTCTCCTTTCAGCTTGATACACTTTTCCCAGTGATGTTCAATAGCTTCAATACCCTGTTTATAGTGAGAACCGTCGAGTTCCACAAAATAGCCACCAACTGCAAACTCCTCCTCTTCATTGTTGGCAAATCTTTTATCACCAAGCCATTTCTTCAACTTTGGAAACAGAAAATAATCAGAGGGGGCTAAGTCTGGCAAATAGGGTGCATGAGGAAGCAATTCGAACTTTAACTCATTGATTTTCTCCATGGCAATAATGGATGTGTGAACTGGTGCATTGCCATGACAAAACAGAACTTTCTTTTTCGCTAAATGCGGTTGTTTTTGCTTGATTTCATCATTCAACTGTTGCAATAAGTTTGCGTAACACTCACCATTGATTGCTTTTCCTTTTTGAGGATAATCAATGAAAATTATTCCACGCGCATCCCAAAAAACTGACGCCATGACCTTGCCTGCAGACGGAACTGCCTTCACCTTCTTTGGACTGTTCCTTTGTCTCAAGTGTGAAGTGATGAACCCATGTTTCATCCATGGTTATGAATCGACATAAAAACACGCTTTATTGCAGCGAAACATCGCCAAACACTTGATTGAAACATCCTCACGATGCTGCTTTTGTTCCATTGTAACTGCGGCACCCATATTGTGCACAGCTTTCTCATGTGTAAATTGTCAGTTAGTGTGCGACGTACAGCACTTTTTGAAATACCTACGATGTCTGCTAGCTCGCTCACTTTCAGCCGACAGTCATCCAATACCATTTTGTGGATTTTCATCACAATTTCGGGCGTGCTCACCTCATTTGGTCATCACTGTAATGTTAGTCTTGGCAGTTCGTACGGCCTCACTTAAGCTCTGCCACCTAATATTTTACTGTTGTAAATGAAGGAGCAGACTCCTCCAGAGTGTAATCTAACTCAGCTTTAATTTTAGCTGGACTAAGATCTTTCAAACGAAAGTATTGTATCACATAACAATGGCCAGTTTTATCCATGTTTACAAATTTGCTGAGAGAGTTCACTATTAATGGCTGCCAAATAATTACTAAACAACGTAGCATCGTCAAGCTTCAAACTTAAGCTTTATAAGGGTGGTGCTTTCTACCACAGGTATTTGTTTGAAACAACAACCACTATATGTACTTCAGGTCAGGTACTTCTGGGGCTGCCCTTGTATTAAGAGAGGGTTGTGTATAGGGGTCCATTTTTTAAACAATTTGTACCAATTCAAATGATAAATGTGAATGAATTCTGCGTGGAAATATTTAAATAAATCAGTTTTATATTCGTATATTAAGGTGCAGCAATTAGAATTACAACTAGGATACAAGGTTTTGCATATTCTAAGCAGAAAATGTGTTGTCTCATGAGAATTTAATGGAGATTTTAATATAATATCAATATGTAAACTAAATGAAAGTTGATTTATAGTTTATGGAATATTAGGCTTAATATTATTTGCAGTTGTTGGGGGTGGTATATTAAATTGAGTTATTTTTTTTACTCCTTATATAATTTATATAACATTATTAATGAAAATAATACCATTATGAAGTAATTTATATTGACGCTGCAGGCCATTTTATTTCACTACAAAATAAGGTTACAGTTATGTAACTGTACTGGGAGATACTGCACTAATTTGGAAACCACTCAAATTTAGCACTGGAATGAAAACATGCCCCCAATATCTTAGCATGGTTGTACAGTGCCATCTAAAGCACAGTTGCTGTTGCTGTCACCTTTGGTCATATTGTCCAAGACATGCGGCATAAATATAGCGCAACAAGAGATACAATTAGGAAGTATTTCGTTCCCAGCAACCCAGAAAGGTGCTATTATTTTAACAAAGCTAGTTTTGCCATTAGTTTTTACATAGTTTTAGTAAAGGGGGGTTCCAGCCCCCTAACTTCTACTATGCCTCTGGGTAGGTGGAGGAAGTATTAGATACCTGTAAAGAAGCATGCATGCATGTACACATGAAATAAAGCATTTTCAGAAAACGTTCAGAAAAGTGGAGAGAAGCTATGAAAAATGCTTCTGTAACCTTTAATAACTTCCATATTTAAAAAACGGAAGTGTTTTAAATAAAAATTACTCAAAAGAAGGAACCAGTTCTCTAAAAAGTTTGTTATTAGGATTCCTTCAATGCTATCATGCTCTTTGTCAAAATAAACAATCACTGAAGTGAAAAGAAGTTGCTCTAATAATAAAAACTGCATTGATGCAAAATATATTAATATAAATTTAAATGAACCAAATAAACTTACTCAGAAATGTGGACAAATATATCTTCTCCTGTTGCATCTGAGGTAATGAATCCGTGACCTTTAGAACGGCTGAAAGTTTTGACTCTTCCAGTTTCAGTTGGGTTCTCATGAGCTCGTGCTGACCTAAACAGATTAAGTACATTGCCGTCACTCAGACAATATTTACAGCCCCATAATACCCTTATCATCTATCCACCAAAGCTAAAGCAACAAAGCAAGCTGCTTAAAAATAAAAGTATGTTGTATTAACATTCATATTATTATATACATGTTCAATAATGTTATGTGAATGTATTACATAATTTAATAATGTAGGAGCTGTGAGAATAATAGGTTAAAAGTTGCTAACAATGAGGTAACTTTGAGGCAATAATGAATAGAAAGTTTAATAATGCTACTGGTAATTCTTGGAGCAACAATAATGTAATTTTTTAGACAGTTTATAAATAGTCAATCAACATATAGAAAGGCTAATAAGTTAAATGAAAGTATTCTATTGGAGTAGGATTAGCCAATCAGAAACTGAAATGGAGCAAAATTTACAAATTCAGAAGTCAGTTGCTAGCAGACAGCGTTCCTAACTGGACGAATGCGTATTCAGTGAGAGACAAAAATAGTTTACGTGTTAAAAAGTGCACGTAATTAATAAATAATCTCACAGCTCTCTATATCAGCGAAGCGTTATTTAAATCGTGTCAAGTATTAATAAAAGGAGTGAAGTAAAAAATTATAATTTGTGTAAGCCTACATTCTTCAGCCACACCACACCCTGTTAAGAAATTCATGTCTCTACAAATTAATACTGACGCAGCCAAGGCAAACGTAAATATATAATATTTAAAGAAGCAGTCAAATTACAAAGTTAATATTTTTAAACTTGGGGCAAAGGCTACCGGAAACTTTTTACCATACGTGCGGTTGCTCCCCAACATTTGAACTACAATACAACCTTCTCAAAACCTCCTTCAAATAATGCATGAATGAATACAGCAGAAAAATCATGAAGTAAGAAATGTCATAAATGCCAGACCAATTACTTACCAAATTTCAATATCTTAACATATATAGTTAAGGATGCCTTAACACTTGTTTAACATATTCAGAGAAATACTTTATGGATCACTTTTTCTTTAAAATTATATTCTCTTATACTATTTGAATGCTTTTTCGTTATTTTTTATACAAACTTTTAATGTTTCCTTTAAACAGACACATACATATGCAAACAGACTTGCATATTTTGTAATTTAAATGTCAATAAGCAAATATGTACTAAATCTGTTTGATTGTTTTTATATCTATTGTTTTTCTGACCTGTCTTTTCTTTCTTTCTCTCTCACGTGTGTTATTAGAGTTGTCAGTTTAATTATTAAGTAGGGATCGAACCTCAAGACTGTTGATGCTATTGATACTTAGTGTTATTGAAATATTTCTAATACTTTTAAATAAATCCTGAATATTATTTTGATACTTCTAAATGGGTGCCAATGGTAGTATCAGGACACTTTCATTCATTTTGAAATGTTATTATCTATATTACAAAGTGGTATTTTAGTAAAAGAAAACAGTTTTTAATGGCTATTCCAAACACTTCGTTTTCGCAATAAGCTGCCAGAAAAATATGTCAAGGATATAGTTATCAATAGGGCGTTTTTGTTTTGTCATGAAGGAAAATGAGGTTAAAGCAGATAGGATGAATCACTCTAAAATTACTCCTAAACTAGGATGTGCTTTCATGATTTGTTTAACATAATTGAAATATACAGTATGAAAAATGGTCTTGGTGTACTTGTAATTCCGTGTTCCAATTTTAACATTTTTGGAAAAACCAATAAGGCAATCCAGTGTGTGTTAGTATCAGGACAAAAGGTGGTTAAACATATTTTAATCCTATATCGCTTGCAACTGATGTACTGTACAGTACATGATATTAATTCATAGAAATGGACAACATGTGCTGTTAACACAATTAGGGAGCCAATAAGTTATGCTGTTAATTCAATTCAATTTTATTGCAATTCAATATGGTGTAATACACGATTGAATCAGTCAATAGTAAACAAGTACATAAGTAACAAACATATAAGTAACAATATTGATGGTGATGATAATGATGATGATGATAATGATAATAATAATAATAATAATAATAATAATAATAATAATAATAATAATAATAATAATAATATAATGTAAATATAAATATAATATGTACAAATTACTGTTAACCAAGTAGTAACTGAATATGCACAATGAACAATTTGCAGTTGGCACAACAATTTATAATTGAAATGTTACAAGTTATAGAACACAAATATAAAGTAGTGCTGTTAATGAAGTATTACAGAGCAGTTATTACAGTTATTACAAATTTATTTACACAGGTATTCGTCAATACTGTAAAAAGATTTACTAATTAAGAACTGTTTTAATAATTGTTTAAATTTCTTAAAATTATTATTATTATGCCATTTCTTGACTTCTTCTGGTAGTCCATTATAAAATTTTATTCCAGCAAAACTAGGCATCTTTTCATACAAATGTAATCTGTGGCTAGGGATTGCATAATCATTTCTATGTCTAGTGTTGTATCTATGAACATCAGAGTTAGTTAGTGACAAAGAGTTATATTTCATAAAATGTATAATGGTTTTGTAAATATATAAGCTTGGTAGGGTTAATATATTTAGTAGCTTGAAGGCATTTCTACATGTATCACTAAGTTTTAGTTTGCCTAAGTATCGGATTGCCCTTTTTTGTAGAGTAAATATTTTGCCAAGATTTGTTTTAGATGTGGTGCCCCATAGTTCAATAGCATAAGCCATATGCGAGTGAATAAGGGAGTAGTATATAGCTATCGCTGCTTCAGTTGGAATATACTTATTTAAATATTTCAAAACAAATAGGTTTTTGCTGATAATTGATCCCAGTTTCTGTATATGATCAGCATAGGTAAGTGATTTATCTATATTCAATCCTAGAAGATTTACTGAGTTTACGCTGTGGATCACATTGTGGTTTATGGAAAGCTGTAACGCTGGCTCAACTGTTTTAAATCCGAAGGTGATTAATTCACATTTAGCTGCATTTACGTACATATTTAGGTTACTGAAGTACATAACTATGAATATATGGTTACAATATGAATGTTTTCTTTTTCAAAAAAGGAGTATACTGAATGTTTTCAGTATGAAATTAAGACTGGGACATCTTCTATGGTAGTGAGAATAGCTTTCTACAAAACATTATCAATAAATCTTCTTTTTATGGCCACACAAAATGATTCTGTTCTACACAGCAATTGTGTCATATCTGAGGCAGTATTTTAATACCTGAATAATTTCAATTGTATTATATAATAAGTAAATTCAATTACAGCCCGCCTTGAAACAATATGTATGTAATAATTATTTAAATTGTATGTAACAGTCATTGCAAATGCTTATTTTTATTGTAAACATGTTTTAATAATATTATGTGAATACATTACATACTTTAATAATGCCAGAGCTGTGAGAATAATAAGTTTTAAGTTGCTAACAATGAAGTAATAATGAGGTAACCTTGTGGCAATAATGTGTTTGAGAGTTTGAATGTTACTAGTCATGATTAAAGCAACGATAATGTAATTTCTGTGACAGTTTAAAATTAGCCAATCAATAGCAAGGAAAACGTTTTAAGTAAAATGCAGATATTCTATTGGACTAGAATTAGCCAATCAGAGACTTGAAATACTGAAGCTTATGGGTTTAACGGTTGAAATAATGTTCAGTTGCCTGCAGACCTTGGTAGTGACCGGACGGAAGATGTGTTCTCTAGAGAAATATTACGTATTCGTGTGAAATGAAATTTAAGTATACGCGTTAACAAAGTACAAGTATTAAATAAAAGAATCTCACAGCTCTTGATATCAGTGTAGTGCTATTTAATTTGTGTCAAGGATTAATAAAAAGAAGTGAATTAAAACTTAAAATCTGTGTAAGCCTACATTCTTGTCGCACCATGCCCTGATTAAGAGAAACGTGTCTCTAAAGTAATACTGATGCAGCCGAGGCAAACATAAACATAAATACTATTTAAAGAAGCAGTTTAGTAAATAATAGTTAATATTTTTTTTTAAACTTGGAGTGTAACAACAAAATATACATCTTCAAATCAGCTTTACATACGTAGCAGCATATTACGTAACAAACAATCTTCTTCAAATTAACGCCCAAAGCGTGGTGCAAAACTCCAACAACAATAAACTACAACACTTGAAGAACAATACTTCTTCATTTTAAATTTCTTCAATAGTCCCTGGCAATCAATGATTGTCACAGATCACAGCTACCTATTCTCCTAATGATGGTTGTTTTTCTTTCTTTGGATCCTTCATTCATGCACTGACGTACAAGTCACTTCAATGACTTGAGCATCATGGGGAATTCGTTGGTGAAGTTCTCATATTGACTGCAGTCCAGTCTTGATTTAGTGATGCAAGATGGCTATGATTTGATGTATTTTGTGTGCACCCTTCAGTGTGTTAATATTATTCCATAGCCTATCACATTCTAGTTTGGAATACTCTATGACTAGTTTTTAGATCTTGACACGTGTGTGGCGCTGATGACCTCAGCTGTTTAGCACCCTTAAACCGCATCTCATCATCATGACACGTGTGTGAAAACATTTCAGCATTATGCACCATTTTCTTTTCCAAGTGCACTATGTTCCGAACATATCACTTCACTACAGCATCAATACTATGTCAACCTTGCCCCATGAGATGAGGCAAAAACATGTCCATTTTAAGCCCCCAAGACTGTACACTGATCTTCTTCATCACCATAAACTACACCATTTGGACCTTAAGATCCGTTCCGGCTACACAGAGTTACAGCTGATCTCTCCATCACTTTTTGGGTCTTCCTACACTTCTTCTACCCGCTGGACAGTAATTTAATACTTGGACAGGACTACGGTGTGAGTTTATTCTACGAAGGTGCATGTACCATTCATCTATTTTATTTTCCATCATTTCTACTGTATTTGTAGTTCTTATTCTTTCCTTATATCTTCATTCCTTTGATGATCCAGCAGAATATATCCAGCCATTGGACGCAGCAATTTCATCTCTGATGCCTCAATCTTTTGTACATAGCGTCCTTTTGATAGTCCCTATTACAGATTATCATTAATATCATATTCTACTGTGTAGGAAACTGTACAACCTAAATAATTGAATCTGGAGAGTTGTTCTATTATTTTGCCATTTAATTCAATTTTTGCTCTCAATTGTGATTTACTTCTATATGCCATTGCCTTAATTTTTTGTGGTGATATTTCTAAACTATACTTTTTTCCTAGTTTACTTAAATACAATTTCATCTGCAGTATAGTCATGATTTAAAATATCTTGCCATTTGTTTATAGCTTTGTCAATATAAATGTTAAAAAGAGTGGGTAATAAACAGCACCCTTGTGTTACTCCTTTATTTCTATAAAATTAAAACTATTAGATGTGATTTTAATATTATTATTGATATAAAGACTTTGTATAACTCTAACCAGATGGAGTGGTATCCCTTTCTTTAACAGTATTTCCTACAGGAGGTTTCTATCCACCTGATCAAATGCTTTGGAGTAATCGATAAAAGTAATATACAAGGGTGGTCTGAAAAGACCTAATTAAGATACAAGACATTTTTTCAGAATTTTTTTCTTTTTATTTTTCAACATAGTCTCCTTGTAACTCTACACACTTCTCCCAACGATGCTCCCATCTCTGTAACCCATCCAAATAGTACTCGGCATTTTTCTCTGCAAAATAATTATTCACGAAGGTGATTGCCTCTTCCTTTGACGAAAATCTCTGTCCTCCGAGTGCAATTTTCAGATGAGGGAACAAAAAGAAGTCGCTTGGGGCTAGATCTGGTGAGTAAGGCGGATGGTCAAGCAGTTCAAACCGTAATTCGTGGATTTTCGCCATTGCAACCGCTGAGGTGTGAGACGGTGCGTTGTCTTGGTTAAACAGGATTTTCTTTTTCTGCAAATGTGGCCGTTTTTCCACAAGTTCTGCCTTCAGCTTGTCAAGTAATGATGCGTAGTATGTTCCTGTAATGGTTTTTCCTTTTTGAAGATAATCGATTAAAATAACTCCATGAGTATCCCAAAAAACTGTCGCCATCACTTTCCCAGCTGAAAAAACAGTTTTTGCTACTTTTGGAGCCGGTTCCCCCTTGCAGTCCACTGTTTGGACTGTATTTTTGTTTCGGGCATATAATGGTGTATCCAAGTTTCATCTACAGTAATTAATCGGCGCCAAAACTCGGATTTATTGCACCTAAACTGCGCCAACATGTTCATTCGAACACGTTTTTGGTCAAACGTGAGCAAACGCGACACCCAACACGCGGACAGCTTACTCATGTCTAAATGTTGATTTAATATGTGACAAACACATTCTTTTGACATGTTCATAGCCTCTGCTATCTCTCTCACTTTAATTCGGCGGTCATCTAGCACCATTTGGTGAACTTTGGCGATGTTTTCGTCAGTAGTTGCAATTTTTGGACGTCCCGAACGTTCATCGTCTCCCAAGCTCTTACAGCAACATTTAAATTCAGCTGCCCAAAATTTCACTGTGGTAAATGATGGTGCAGAGTCCCCATTCATAGAATCCAACTCATCTTTGATTTGCGTAGGCGTATTGCCTTTCCAAAACAAATATTTAATGACAGCTCAATACTCGATTTTGTCCATTTTCATAAAAACACTCACATCACCTAACTCAAACGACTGTTACATAACAACTGAGCATCCAAAATGGCTGAAACTTTGGTGAGTAACTGTCAACAGATGAACAACGAAATTGACTAGCTTTTATTTACGAGTGCTGCCATCTTCATGTTGAGGTCAGAAACTTTTCAGAGCACCCTCGTATGTAGGAATGTTGTATTCTCTGTGTTTTTCTATTATCTGGTTTATGATGAATATGCAATCAGTGGTAGATCTGCCTCTGCGAAAGCCATGTTATTCTTCTGAAAGTATGGTTTCAGTTATTGGTTTTCGGCTTAGAAGAATTATTCTTTAATATATCTTATATGCACTATTAAGCACACTGATGCCTCTATAATTATCACAGTCACTTCTATCTCCTTTTCTGTATATCAAGATAACTAATGATGTATTCCATTCTCTTGGAACATGACCAGTATACCAACAAACGTTAAAAAATTCAAGAAATCTATAAACAATGGAGGTGCATGTTTAAGCATTTCCATATTTATTTTGTCCATTCCTGGTGTTTTTCAGTTTTTCTTGACATGGGCATAAATTAAATATTGTCTCATCAGTACTTGTCCATAATTTCTGAAAGTAGTTAAGCCAATGGTCTTCTTTATAGCATTCAACCGTGATCTGTCTCTTTCTGACGAATTTAACTCCCTTATCACTTTATAAGCTTTTGCTTGGGAACCATGTACATCATATTCAATATCTGCTATCAGGTTTTTCCAATTTGAACGTTTAATTTTATGTATCTCTTTTTATTACAGCTGACTTTCTTTTATATTCAATTTCATCCTCCAGCACTGAATTGAGAGAAATTTCAAATATGCAGCTTTCTTATCCTTGATTATTTTACTCAATTCATCATTCCAAAAGTTTAGACCTCTTTTACTTCTCCTTTTCTTTCACTTACCTAGTGCTTCTTCAGCCACTTTCAGCAATATATCCTTTAACTGCTCCCATTCACTATCTACATTGTTTCTTCATGACTTTGAATGTAATACCTGCAAGACCGTGTTTTTATAAAACAATTTAATGCTTTCATCCTGTAATAAATGTAATTTAAAGTCTCTTTAACATATGTTTTGTATTTCTGCTTTTTCCTAAATTTTCTGGTAGCCTTATTTTATAAATTACAAGGAAAAGATCTGAGCTTATATCGTAGCTTCTGTATACCCTAACATCATCTACTAAAGCAGCTATTTTATTATTAGCTAAAACATAGTCAATACTAAATTTACTTCCTCATGCGCACCCGGTATATTTATGTATAAATGTGTGTGGAAAGTAAGTATGCATTATTTTAAATCCATTAAAAGTTCCAAAATCTATTAAGATTTTCCATTTTGGTTTATCTATTGCTCTCCATCTTTGCCTAGGATTCTTTGGACTGGTCTGTTACTTACTCTTGCATTCCAGTCCCCACATATGATTAAATAATCATTTTTAGGTACTTTGTCTGTCTATACATTTGCAATGTGTCATAGAATTCTTGTGTTTCTAGTGTTCTCCCTTCTTCAGGTGCATATACTCCAAAGATTGTCATAGGTCCTCTGCCTTAAACCTCAATTGCATTATTCTTTCATTAATTCACATATACACTATGTGATCAAAAGTATCCGGGCACCCCCACAAACATACATTTTTTCATCTTAAGTGCATTGTGCTGCCACCTACTGCCTGGTATACTGATTATTCATGACTTCAGTAGTCATTAGACATCATGAAACAGCAGAATGGGACGCTCTGTGGAACTCACGGACTTCGAACGTGGTCAGGTGATTGGGTGTCACTTGTGTCAGAAGTCTGTACACGAGATTTCCACACTCCTAAACATCCCTAGGTCCACTGTTTCTGATGTGATAACGAAGTGGAAACGTGAAGGGACATGTACAGCACAAAAGCGTACAGGCCGACCTCGTCTGTTGACTGACAAAGACCACCGACATTTTAAGAGGGTCATAAAGAGTAATAGGCAGACATCTATTCAGACCATCACACAGGAACTCCAAACTGCATCAGGATCCACTCCAAGTACTATGACAGTTAGGCGTGAAGTGAGAAACCTTGGATTCCATGGCTGAGCGGCTGCTCATAAGCCATACATCACGCAGGAAAATGCCAAACGACGCCTCGCTTGGTGTAAGGACCGTCAACATTACATGATTGAACAGTGACAAAACGTTGTGTGGAGTGACGAATCACAATACACAATGTGACAATCCGATGGCAGGGTGTGGGTATGGCGAATGCCCGGTGAACTTCATCTGCCAGCATGTATAGTGCCAACAGTGAAATTCGGAGGTGGTGGTGTTATGGTGTGGTCGTGTTTTTCCTGGAGGGGGCTTGCACCCCTTGTTGTTTTGCATGGCACGATCACAGTGCAGACCTACATTGATATTTTAAGCACCTTCTTGCTTCTTACTGTTGAAGAGCAATTCGGGGATGGCGATTGCATCTTTCAACATGATCGAGCACCTGTTCATACTGCACGGGTTGTGGCAGAGTTGTGGTTACACGACAATAACATCCCTGTAATGGACTGGCCTGCACAAAGTCCTGACTTGACTCCTATAGAACACCTTTGGGATGTTTTGGAGCACCAGGTCTCACCGACCTACATTGATACCTCTCATCAGTTCCGCACTCCGTGAAGAATGGGCTGCCATTCCCCAAGAAACCTTCCAGCACCTGATTGAAAGTATGCCTGCGAAAGTGAACGCTGTCATCAAGGCTAAGGGTGGGCCAACACCATATTCACTTCCAGCATTACCGATGGAGGGCGTTACGAACTTGTACGTCATTTTCAGCCAGGTGTCCGGATACTTTTGATCATGTAGTGTACATCTGTATATTCTTTCTCAACTTTTTCAGCAATTAGTACAGCCACTCCAGCTGATACACATTTATCAGTGTCAACCCCACTATAAATCATTATATAATGGCTCATCTCAACTGTTTTTTTAATTTATTTTAGTTTCCAATAGGATTGCCAGGTCAGTATTTGCTGATTTAACTTCTTTTTCATTGTTTAACTTGTTTCTCATTTTCCTTTTTCTAGCCTCATTCATCATCAAGGATCAGTCTGACTATTTGCTCTATGTAGCTTAGCAGTAAATAATTTTTACGTGGGAGGGAACTGGTCTGCCGCACAACCCCCAAACTGGAGGACCAGAAGTTTGAATTTGAAGTCATCTTCAACTAGATGAGTTGTCTTCCTGGACTATTATCTGCCAGTTGTGAAATGTTCTTAGCTTCCCCTCTCCTCTTTTCGATTAGTAGCAAAGCTCACACAATCAGATGTTTGAGTCATTGAGTACTACACCCGTCCACTAGCGACAAGGTGATGTTTCCTCGGAGGGACTCCAATTTTAAGAATGTAATATTTACAAAAATGTACTTCTATTTGAATTGGAAAGTATGAGGGACATCCAATAAGTAAGTTTCCCTATTTTATAAAAAACATTACACACAATTGATCATGTTGAATTAATTTTATTTATATTGTACAATCTTTCTGTTACTTTTCTACATATTCAACATGTTTTTCCAAGTATTTTTGGAGATGTGACACAAGTTTTTCCAAGCCAGTGTTGTATCAGGTTGGGTCCTGTGCTCGCAACCAGCTGTTCACTGATTTGACTTCATCATAGATGTTAAAAGTGCTTACCTTTGAGTTGGAGGAACATGTGAAAATCAGTGGGGCAAGCTCCGGTGAATACAGAGGATACAAGAAAGCTTCCAAGTTGAATCTTGATCCAGGAGCAGCTCAGAAGATTCAATGGGAAGTTTTCTCGCATCCTCCATATTCACCCAACCTTTTTCAAAGTGATTTTCACATGTTCCCCTGACTCAAAGGTCATCATGGAGGTAAGCACTTTAACACTGTGACGAAGATCAATCAGAAGTGAACAGCTGGTTACAAGCACAGGACCCGACTTCTGGTTCACTTCTGATTCATGTTTGTCACGGCACGGCACTGGTTTGAAAAAACTTATGTCACGTCCCCAAAAATGCTTGGATAAACATGTTGACTATGTAGAAAAGTAACAGAAGGATTGTACAATATAAATAAAATTATTTCAACATGATCAATTGTGTATAATCTTTTTCATAAAATAGGGAAACTTTCTTATTGGACGACCCTCGTAGCTCCATCTGGAAATATATGAAGAAGTAGTAATGCCTGATTCTTGCTCTTGTGGTCTTTCACACTGTACCATATTAGTGCAGTAGGTATGCATTAGGAATTGTGACAGCTATGTTTTCAATTCATCTTAAGCATCACTTACAGTTTCTTCTATTAGCACTCTCTATCATTTTCTACTTATGGTACTGTACCATGTGACTGCAGTGTTTTTCATTCAGGCAGACATCACGCACGCACACACATTTCCAAAAATGCTTTATATGCATTCAGTGCACCTCAAAACATGTATTTCCTGTGAAGTCTCGGTATTGAATTTTTGGGTCGAATGCAATACTTCCCCTACTTACTATACGTAGTAGAGAAAGTAAAACTTGTTAGCTATTAAAAATAGAAGCACTACTAACAGTGAAGTTTTCTTCATGTTGAATTAGCAATGAGTCACACTAACTTTACACAAGCCTTCATTTACTAAGTTATTAAAGCTGGAATGTTTCAAGGGCATTCATCCTCATTATCAGGAGAGGAGAAAAGAAGAAGGAACATGCTTCAGTCACCTAACTGCTGATGATGAGAACGAATGCCCCCAAAAAGTTTGCAATTTTAATAACTTAGTAAACGAAGGTTTGTGTATAGTTAGTGTGACTCATTCCTAATTCAACATAAAGAAATTATTGTTATTTATCATTATCATTATTACTGCCTTTGCCAATAAGTAATATACAGCATGTAGCTTTATTAAAATGGAAAACGAATTACTACCAACTGGAGAATGCAAAATTGCTATAGTTACAGAACTAGCTTATAACAGAAAGTAATTGTAAAGTTTACATAATGAAAACTAAAAATACTGCCATAATAATTCAATGATCAAGCTACTACCTTTAGCCCTTTTTTTAAATTCAGTATTATCAAGCATCAGAGCTAAAAAGCAACGTCAATATAAAGTTTTAAGAATTGACTCATCTCTATTTTTATATGCTGATGATACAAATATCCTGGTTAAGGCAACCCAAAAAGAAACCTTTTTAACCTCTATTCACCAAGTCTCAGAGAAAATCACAAACTATTTTACATTGAATAATTTCATTATAAACACAAACAAAACTGTATCAATGGATATACGCACAAATATGAACAAAAATTATGTTGCCCCTCAAATACAACTCTAATCAGGCACTTAAAAAAGTAGAATCTATAAAATTCCTCGGGGTCTGCGTACTAAGCAATCTGAAATGGGATGCCCACACTAGCCTCATAAATAATAAACTCAGCTCTCTATGTTATATGCTAAGAATATTGACAACATGCACAAGTAAAGAAACAGAGCAGCATATTTTGCACATGTGCACTCACTCCTAAGTATGGGGTAGTCTTCTGGGGTGAGTCTCCAGCAAGCAAGTCAACCTTTATTGCACAGAAAAAAATTATCAGAACTATTGAAGGAGTCAGCCCAAAGTCGTCATGTAAATCTCTCTTTAAAAAACTGGGAATCCTCCCACTTCCCTGCATTTACATATATGCAGTCTTTCTGCTTATAGTCAAGAGCATTAATGCTTCTGATTCACTATTCATAACTAATAATATGGTGCATGAACACAATACTAGGGAAAATACACAAATACAGTGACCAGCTGCAACACCTCGCTCTACCAAAAAAGTATCTTATTCCCCGGCATTAAACTTTATAATAATTTACCAAGTAATATCAAGGCAATTAAAAATGTAAACCAGCTGAAATCCAGTCTCAAAGCACTCCTTTTATTCTATTAATGATTACCTTGAACACAAATGTATATCATGAACAGGTATTTAGCAGGTAAAGACCTATTGTATATAAGAAAAAACATATTATATATATTGCAAAAACCTATTATTGTTTATGTTTATAGCTTGACGTGTCCAATAGTGAATGTACATTGTACCAAACCACTTTAACGGATGTATAAAACTAACTATTACTAAATATTACTTATGAAATTGTGTATAATCCAAGTACTTTTTTTTAAACTTTCAATACTATCGGTATTGTGTGCTCTGAAAATGTACTAGACATTCATTACATAAAAGGAGGTAAGTAAAACTTCAGTATTACTGAGTTTCACACTTAGTCGATTTTTTACTGCAAGTTACAAAATCTAACATTTGTATACCACACATTCATTATACAGGTAGAGCATTTTTAAGTTGAGACTGCACAATATCTCCAAAACTAAGTGTTGTAGAAAGAAATGCTTTTATAATTCGGCGCAACAGTTCTAGACACGTGAAAATCTTAATGAGAGCTATGATGCGAGTTGCTTACTAGATAAGGTGGTGACTGGTCGTCTGCATGCGTGGGACAGTCATTGTCAAATATCCATACTGTTTATGCACTGCGTTGCGCTGATAAACTTAGTTATATACAGTATATTAAAATCCATGCTGTAAAAAGTGCTTAATACAAAAAACGCTGTCAATCATTGCCTCCAATTCTTCCACATCTAACAACCCTTCCTCTTCTGCGGAATCACTCACATTATTGCCGTCATCACTGCTGTCACTACTTTCTGCACCATTATCCTGGATGAGAATTATTTCTATTTGATTTTCTGCAATTCCGTATTTTTCGGAATAATGATTCTTAATTTATTCAGCATGTCGCCATACATTTTCCCATTCTGGCCTTCCAATTTCAGCAAATTGCTGGCGTTATAACTGCTCCACATATTTTAATTTAAAAGTGATATTTCTGCATGCCACCCATTTTTTGATATCAGACCAGATTAATTCGATTGGGTTTAGATCTGGGCGATACGATGACAGTCTAAGTACATTATGGCGATGTTGTATTACTATCTGGTCAAGTATGTATGACTTCTGAAGCTGTTTGTTGGCTTTAATTAAGTTATATAGCTTTGTTTTACTCATGCTTTCATCTAAAGCTATATTATGTCTAAGTAACCAAGCTCTCATTTCTTCTTTCAAGGAATTTGAGGTGGGTGGTTTGTGAATTTGAGTGTTGACGCATTGTGAAGCATTGTCGATGACCAGAACAGACCCAGCAGGCATATTAGGTATCAACATGGCATTGATTCACTTCATGTAATTTTCTGTATTCATTTCTTGATGAAAATCTCCTGTTGTTTGTTGCGACTTGTAAAAGAAGGGCATTTGGAACGTAGCCGATCTTTCCAACAGCACAAACGATAATAAGTATTTGCCCTTTGGCAACAGGTGAATGCAAACCTAATTCGCTATCGTCACTCCAACTTTTAGATGCTGTATGACTGCTGTGTATGTATGACTCATCTTCATACATTATAGTATTTTTCTGAAATTTGTAGCACCACCTTGAAAATTGATGCTGATATAAGTACACACTGATATAAGTACATATAAAATTATAGTCATTTGGAAAGGTATAATCAGACTGAAAAATTCAATGCCATAGCCGGGATTTGAACCACGGATCTTAGGCTTTCCGTGCCGTTGCTCTAACCAACTAAGCTATCATGGCAACATTTACTTTTTATTTTTATTTTTTTTTATTTTTTTATTTTTTTTTTATTTTATTATTATTTTTTATTTTATTTATTTATTTTGCTTTTCTGTTAGAACTCTTCTATTTGATTTCGGTTTCTTCCATTTGAACCCTAAATCTTTAATAATTTTTCTGAGATTTGTAGCACCACCTTGAAAGTTTCTGCTGTCTTTCAGCTGGATGAGCAATCTGCTTTTTGTTAGCACAGTTTTTTCTTCCACATAGGAATTGTGAATCGTGCGCCGAATGACACATTCGAAATCGTCTATTTCTGTAATATGTTTAGGGACCTTATGTTTCTTCCCAGGTGTGTCAAATGGTACTCTTTCATCCATATGTTTTTTTTCTCTTATCTTTGAGAACTCTGGAAACGGAACTCGGTGAAACACCAGTTGCTTTGACTACTCTTTCTTTCACTCTCTTAAGGCTTTTGTGGAACTCGGATATAATTTCTTCCTTCATCTCTGCTTCTTGCTTCATGAAGTCGATGACATTTGCAATTATTTCCCTACTTTGACTATGTAACACCTTACCACTTAACTTTGAAAACATAGGAGCCATGGTTATAAATATAACAAATATAAAATAAGTACTATTTAGATACTGCAGCTCTCTTTAAAATTACAACCAGATGCAGACACTTTCTATGCAGACTGTATGTGTTACGCACTGTGAGTAAGTAAAGGTATTATATCGCTTTCATTGATAAAGCTAAACATAAACCATTCCTAGGCTCGGCAGCTGGGTTGGCAATCAAGGTCACGATTCCAGGAGTTTTGCGCGAGTAATAATAAAAGTTGCTTCATATTATGGGGGAAAGTAAATGCCATTAGTTTGTGTTTTGTTTGGAGAACACTATGATGGGCATTTTAAGGTCAATTAAATACTTTTAAATGGGAACCTACAATTACGATCAATTTAAATTCACCATCACAATGTCCTCCAAATAAAACATGACTAATGGCATTTACTTTCCCTCATAACATCAAGCAACTTTTATTAAAAGCATTTCTTTCTACAACGCTTAGTTTTGGAGATATTGTACAGTCCCAACTTAAATGGTCTGCTCTGTATAAATAAAAACAGAAAAAATTAATTCTATCACTCATTAGGAAAATTATGTCCCAAATTTTTTGCAGCTGCAAAGAAGATGCTTGATCGTGGACTTAGTTGCCTTAACACAATCGGGTATTGTGCTTGTCTAGTTGTTGCACCATACAGATAGTTAAGGAAGGTTTTATGCTTAAAATAAAATCATTCATATATAGGTAGAATGAGACTGAAAAATTTAATGCCATGCTGGGATTCAAACCATGAATCCTTGGCTCACCGTGCTGCTGCTCTAAACAACTGAGCTACCACGTCAACATACTGACGCTAAATTCCCCAAATGCCTCACATTTTTCCTGGTAATCCACAAGGCATTCTCAAATTCATTTTGGGATAACATACAATATTGTAAGTACCTTAATAAAGTACTACTATTAAGCCAATGAATGATTATTGTTCTTTCACATATGCTGTGGTAGGCTAGGGTTGGAAAGGTAGAACCAGACTGAAAAATCTGATGTGTTACACTCACATGACTTTCTCTACTCTTGTACAAACTATTTTTACAAACGCTTATTCTCCATATGCTTCATGTTAATCGAAATATGGAGATGTTAATCTTATTGCTAATTTTCTTGTAGATGCAAGGGGAATTGGTAGGCTTTAAGCGATAGTCAAATATTTTAAGAGCTGGTTTCTATGTGAAGTATTCGATTCTCTTTGCATTACCAAGACAAAAAAAAAATGAATAACGGATCTGAGAAAAAGTATACGTATTGGAAAATTTAAGGGAATAGCAAGCAATATCTCAAAAATGGTTCAAACAAAAACAATGTATATGACATAAATTGTGTATTTTAACGTGATCTACATTTTTTGTGTAGTAAAATTTTGTCTATCTCTTATGGTTTACTAGTTATGCAAAAGTCGTTCACAATGAAGAATACTTTTGGAGACATTCCCAGAAAATTCGAGATATACATTTCATTTGTCATGAAAATATCTTAAACAATGATATTTTAATCAAAATCATTAGAGCCATTTTTGAGAAAATTAAAATTGTCGAAAAATGTTCCATGTAAAGGGTAATCTGGGGTGGGGGGATTTTCTTGAAAACCTTCGTGTCCCATCTCTGGAAGATACTGAACTAAATACCAAGTTTGGTGTTTATCCGACTGCTTGTTTCTGAGTTATGCTGTTCACAGACACACACACACACACACATGGACATGTTTCTAAAAATGCTTTTTTTGGATTCAGGAGGTCTCAAAACATGTATTTCCGGTGAAATCTTGGTATCAAATTTTTGGGTGGAATACAATACTTCCCCTATACTATACGTAGTAGAGAAAGTAAACAGAATCTAGGAATTTATGAAATGTTTCAGTTGTACTTTCACATTTACTATCATTTCTCAGTATAAGTTTCAAAGGCTGTTGCCCCCATCATCACCTGTGTGTCGAATGTCAGTTTTTGGTTGGGCTTGGGTGTTTTGTCCCCCTGGAGGTTTTTGGATGAATTTGGAAGTGGAAACATCAACAATCAATGTCAAAATTCATAAGAAACTTCTCATAATTTTTAATCTAAATCTTTTCCCAAACATCCAATTTACTATGTTTTTCAGCTGACTTTAATAAATTCAGTTTTTGTTTGATTTCATGCTTTTGGTCCTAGAAGTGGGTTGTGACTGCCAACTTGTCTACCTGTTTATATTTTACATTCCTTCAATGCTCTTTAAAACTGGTACCAAGTTCCTTTTTGTTTTATCCATGTAAATTTTGTTGCGGTTTATACATTATCTCCATTGCTTCTACTGATACGGTTCTTAAAGTATTTGTTCTAGGATGCTAGGGTAATGCCGGTGTCTTTGAATATTTTTTTGAAACTTATGGTGAGGCCATGGATGAAATGTGAATTTCCTGAATTTCTTGGTTTCTGGTGCAGATAAAATAGTAATCCGTTTGACAATTTGGTTTTTGAATCTGTAAATTTTTTGTCAACCATTCAACAAATTAAAAAATCCAATGTGTTGCATTTACATGATTTTCTTCACTAAACCTTCTGCTAGCTATTCTTATGAAAGCTTATTCTATTTCTTGTCACTTGAGATAAACTTTCATTATACATTTATGCATTCATTATAGGTATAAGGAGAATATAGAAGGATACAATAAAGTATGACACTTTTCTATGTTCAGCGAAATAGAACTGACATTAATATGCAGTGCGTATAAAAGAAGCCAGAAAACTTGTTTAAAAAAAGCTGATGTTATACTCACATGACTTCCTCTACTCTTGTACAATCTATTTTTACAAACGCCTATTCTCCATATGCTTCATGTTAATCGAGATATCGAGATGTCAATCTTATTGGTAATTTTCTTGTAGATGCAATGGGAATATGGTAGCTTTTAAGCGATAGTCAAATATTTTAACACTGGTTGCTATGTGGCACATTCCATTCTCTTTGCATGAATAACGAATTTGAGAAAAAGTGTAAGTATTGGAAAATTTAAGGAAATAACAAGCAATATCTCGAAAACGGTTCACTCAACAAAAGAAATGTATATGACATAAGTTGTGTATTTTAACGCGATCTACATTTTTTGTGCTGTAAAATTTTGTCTATCTCTTATGGTTTACCAGTTATGCAAAAATCGTTCACAATGAAGAATACTTTTGGAGACATTCCCAGAAAATTCGAGATATACATTTCATTTCTCATGACATTATCTTAAACATATGATATTTTCATCAAAATCGTTAGCCATTTTTGAGAAAATTAAAATTTTCGAAAAACGTTCCATGTAAAGGGTAGTCTGGGGTGGGGGGATTTCCTTGAAAACCTTCGTGTCGCATCTCTGGAAGATACTGAACCTAAATACCAAGTTTGGTGTTTATCCGACTGTTCGTTTTGGAGTTATGCTGTTCACAGACACACAGACACACACACACACACACATAGACACACACACGGACATGTTTCCAAAAATGCTTTTTTTGGATTCAGGAGGTCTCAAAACATGTATTTCCGGTGAAATCTAGGTATCGAATTTTTGGGTGGAATGCAATACTTCCCCTACTTACTATACGTAGTAGAGAAAGTAAAAACAGAGCCTATGTAAACCTCCAGCATTTACCTTGTAAAATTTCTGTATATAAAACAGAAACATTCATTCACTAAGCATTAAATGTGATTATTCTTTGTGATTTGTGAGGATTTTATTATTCATTAACACAGCTTAAGTTATGTAGAAACATATACCTATAGGTTTTTTTTTACTTTCTCTACTACGTATAGTAAGTAGGGGAAGTATTGTATTCCACCCAAAAAATTCGATACCGAGATTTCACTGCAAATACATGTTTTGAGACCCCCTGAATCCACAAAAAGCATTTTTGGAAACATGTCCATGTGTGTGTCTGTGAACAGCATAACTCAGAAACTAACAGTCGGATAAACACCAAACTTGGTATTTAGGTTCAGTATCTTCCAGAGATGTGACTTCAAGAAAATCCTCCCACCCCACATTACCCTTTACATGGAACATTTTTCGAAAATTTTAATTTTCTCAAAAATGGCTCTAACGATTTTGATTAAAATATCATATGTTTAAGATATTTTCATAACAAATAAAATGCATATCTTGAATTTTCTGGGAATGTCTCCAAAAGTATTCTTCACTGTGAATGACTTTTGCATAACTGGTAAACCATAAGAGATAGACAAAATTTTACTACACAAAAAATGTAGACCGCGTTAAAATACACAGTTTATGTCATATACATTTTTTTTGTTGAGTGAACCATTTTCAAGATATTGCTTGTTATTCCCTTAAATTTTTCAATAGTTATTTTCTCAGATGGGAATTCGTTATTCATTTTTTTTGTCTTGGATATGCAAAGAGTATTAATCTGTGGCAAAGAGAATGGAGCTGCGCATAGCAACCATCTATTAAGAGATATGTCTATGCTTAAAGGCTACTGCATTTCTATATTGCCCTTGCAAATACAAAACAAGGGGAACATAGTACGCCTTAAGCGATAGTCAAATATTTTTAGAACTGGTCGCTATGTGTAAAATGTCAAAAGATTGTTTCTGCAAATGTTTATCTCGATTAATATGAAATAGATGGAGAATAAGAGTTTGTAAAAATAGTCTGTACAAGAGTAGAGAAAGTCATGTGAGTGTAACACATCAGAATTTTTTTTGTAGTGTTTAATGCCCATTTTTACTCCATACGACATTCCAGACTGAAGTTTGGGGTACCTCCCTAGCATTTACCAGTTATCAGGACTGCAGAACACCTGAAAAAAACGTTAGTCACAAAGGATGGTCCTGGTTGGTTTTGATCACCGACCTCTCTCACTCACAAGCTTGTGCTTTAACGAGCTGGACCAACCATGTTGGTCTTACGATATTCCCTTAGTTAAAAGGTTGAAATATGATATTTCTGAAAAATTGTCCATTATTTTAATATTACTGCAAAACAGCGTTAAGAGGATGTTCATTGCAAAGATGCTGATCATTATTGTTGTGTAACACATTTTATAAACTAGAAAATAAATGTCAGTTAACAAACTCCATAATGATGCCATTGTTGCTGCATGTTTTTTAAGGAAACCCATATTTTATTCCCAGTATCAGCATGGAATTTGTCCCATGCTGGGAGGTTTGGTACATGTGCAGTCAGACTTTGGGGACCAAATGAAGAACTATTTGTCTGAATACTAATGGGTTCCAGGTCTGAAAGAAATTTGCATAAACAGCTGGTAGGATTTGGCATGTTAACCACAGTCTCACTGCATTCCTTGCATGACGTACTGTGGAGACACAGTTTAGAGGCAGCACTGGACCTGAAATTAGGTTTAATTTATGTTTGTTAACATTAATTTAGAAAACTGCAACATCATTAACCTTCTTTAAACAAATAAAACCTCAACTAATAACTGCAAAAAGCTTTTTTTTTTCCTCGTCCGTTATTTGTAATTCTCTAATAATAGGTTTGTTCCAACATACAGTTCTGAACACGTTCCAAACTAATTCCAACATATGCTAATGCACATGCGCCAGTCCGGTACGCTCACAGAACTAATTCAGAATTTTTGTGGTTGGAACACTAATTGAACCGTTCGTGTTCTGTCACGGCCTTCTTCGTTGCACAGTCAATTAGATGACGAAAAAATAACCCTAGATTTGCTGAGTATATCATGGAGAATCTGTCTGGTATAACTTTTTACTTTCTCTAATACGTACAGTAAGTAAGTAGGGGAAGTATTGTATTCCACCCAAAAATTTGATACCCAGATTTCACCAGAGATCTATGTTTTAAGGCCCCCTGAATAAAAAGAAATCTGATGTGTTACACTCACATGACTTTCTCGTACACTTGTACAAACTATTTTTACAAACGCTTATTCCCAATATGCTTCATCTTAATCGAGATATCGAGATGTTAATCTTATTGCTACTTTTCTTGCAGATGCAAGGGGAATTGGTAGGCTTTAAGCTATAGTCAAATATTTTAAGAGCTGGTTGCTATGTGGAGTATTCCATTCTCTTTGCATTAACAGGACAAAAAAAAATCAATAACGAATTTGAGAAAAAGTATAAGTATTGGAAAATTTAAGGGAATAACGAGCAATATCTTGAAAATGGTTCACTTAACAAAAACAATGTATATTACATAAATTGTGTATTTTAATGTGATCTACATTTTTTGTGTAGTAAAATTTTGACTATCTCTTATGGTTTACCAGTTATGCGAAAGTCGTTCACAATGAAGAATACTTTTTGAGACATTCCCAGAAAATTCAAGATATGCATTTTATTTGTCATGAAAATATCTTAAAGATATATTTTAATCAAAATCGTTAAAGCCATTTTTGAGAAAATTAAAATTTTCGAAAAATGTTGCATGTAAAGGGTAATCTGAGGTGGGGGGATTTTCTTGAAAACAAGTGTCGCATCTCTGGAAGATACTGAACCTAAATACCAAGTTTGGTGTTTATCCAACTGTTCGTTTCTGAGTTATGCTGTTCACAGACACACACACACACACGGGCATGTTTCCAAAAATGCTTTTTACTTTCTCTACTATGTATAGTAAGTAGGGGAAGTATTGTATTCCAACCAAAACTTTGATACCGAGATTTCACCAGAAATATGTTTTGAGACCCCCTGAATCCAAATAAGGCATTTTTGGAAACATGTCCGTGTGTGTGTGTGTGTGTGTGTGTGTGTGTGTGTGTGTGTGTGTGTGTGTGTGTGTGTGTGTGTGTGTGTGTGTGTGTCTGTGTGTCTTTGCTATTCCGTATTGAGAAATAAACATGCATGGAGGAATAAATTACATATTCAAATTTATTCCCCATAATGAGGAATTTTTTACTGAATACAGAGAGTATATCACTTTTTCTATACTCTCTGGCAAGTTTGTTCCAAGCGATTAGAATCGATTCTGAGATAATTGAGTATGCGCTGTAGACTATACAATTTGCGCATGTCCGGAATTTTCAGTTCCTACTTTTAATCAAGAACCGATTTCACTCGTTCCAAACTAGTTCACAAATACATTGGAACAGCAACTTGGAAATTCAGAATTAGTTCTGAACTGATTCTCTGTCGTGTTGGAACGCCACTTAGCTACTGCGCACACTCAGATAATTCAGAATCGATTCTGAATCGTGTGGGAACAAACCTAATTTTACAGCTTATACACACATTCAGTTTACAGGCAAGTTTACAAAATAATAAATCCCGTAAGTCTCCTAAGTACAAACCATGACAAGTCTATCAACTAGCTAGAGAGCCTTTCTACATAGAAAATCTAAAATGTCATATATTGCTGCCTACTACAGTTTTTAAAAAGCAGCTGGGCTAAATTGCCTTTCTTGGGCCCATTTATATTAGGTATAAGGAAGTGAGAAATAATGAAATAAATTACCTTATGAGGGAATGTAGAAGTAGATGTGAACTGTTGTACATCAGGCACCTGCCAGAAAATCAGTTTTTTTGTGCCTTACTGAAATAGGGGAATTGGGAAACTAACTAGAAAAAAATGTGGCCATCTTCACGGTAATACTGACACTCATTCGGAAGTGCCAACTGAAGTAAGAATCTGGGAATCTGCTAAGCAAGGGATGTGTTGGTACTTCTTCTTCTTATTCATATGTTATAGCCGCTTAAAAAGAGCGCCATGCATTCAAAGCAAGCTGTCCACAAAGAAAAGAAAATGGTGTGCACAGATGTCAGAATAGTGTGAAGACAGTAATGAAAGACTAGTTTGAGAAAATTAAAATTTTCGAAAAATGTTCCATGTAAAGAGTAATCTGGAGTGGGAGGATTTTCTTGAAAACCTTCGTGTCGCATCTCTGGAAGATGCAGAACCTAAATACCAAGTTTGGTGTTTATCCGACTGTTCCTTTCTGAGTTATGCTGTTCACAGACACACATACGGACATGTTTCAAAAAATACTTTTTTTTGGATTCAGGAGGCCTCAAAACATGTATTTCCAGTGAAATCTCAGTATCGAATTTTTGAGTGGAATGCAATACTTCCCCTACTTACTATACATAGTACAGAAAGTAAAAAATTAATTCAGAAACCTAAGCTTATATAAAAAAAATCTGATGTGTTACACTCACATGACTTTCTCTACTCTTGTACAATCTATTTTTACAAACGCCTATTCTCCATATGCTTCATGTTAATCGAGATATCGAGATGTCAATCTTATTGGTAATTTTCTTGTATATGCAAGGGGAATATGGTAGCTTTTAAGCGATAGTCAAATATTTTAACGCTGGTTGCTATGTGGCGCATTCCATTCTCTTTGCATGTCCAGGACAAAAAAAATGAATAACAAATTTAAGAAAAAGTATAAGTATTGGAATATTTAAGGAAATAACAAGCAATATCTCGAAAACGGTTCACTCAACAAAAGAAATGTATATGATATAAGTTGTGTATTTTAAAGCGATCTACATTTTTTGTGTAGTAAAATTTTGTCTATCTCTTATGGTTTACCAGTTATGCAAAAGTCGTTCACAATGAAGAATACTTTTGGAGACATTCCCAGAAAATTCGAGATATACATTTCATTTCTCATGACATTATCTTAAACATATGATATTTTCATCAAAATCGTTAGAGCCATTTTTGAGAAAATTAAAATTTTCGAAAAATCTTCCATGTAAAGGGTAGTCTGGGGTGGGGGGATTTCTTTGAAAACCTTCGTGTCGCATCTCTGGAAGATACTGAACCTAAATACCAAGTTTGGTGTTTATCCGACTGTTCGTTTTTGAGTTATGCTGTTCACAGACACACAGACACACACACGGACATGTTTCCAAAAGTGCTTTTTTTGGATTCAGAAGGTCTCAAAACATGTATTTCCGGCGAAATCTCGGTATCGAATTTTTGGGTGGAATGCAATACTTCCCCTACTTACTATACGTAGTAGAGAAAGTAAAAAAACCTAACCCAAGGCTAACGTTGCGTGAATTCATAAATGTAAGCTTGTATAAAAAAAAAAACCAAACCGAGAAATTTGGGGATATATCTCTGCCTTTGCTGGCATTACTTATTCATATGTTGCCAGCATTGCATTAAAGCCAAAGAATGACGTACAGTGCCATGTGTTGACATCTGTAGGACACACAGTGACATCTGTTGGATATCTATGACATCACTTCAGTCGCTAATGCGGGCCCAAGAAAGGCAATTTCCCCAGCAGCTGCTCCAGGAACTTGGGAAGGAGGAAATTTGAGAGTACTTTTACTGCACAGATGCCATCACTCCCAGGGACAGGACAAAAATCCTTTTTATGATATAATGATTTGCTTCACAGTGCATAGCTTCCACTACAAATATTGCACAATGAAGAGCTTGCATAATCCAGAGGATGTATCAACAGTGGTATGAAAGTCCATGTTAACTGATCTTTGTTAAAATTTAGCATATAACTATTCCTCCATATTGTGTAAATTTCTTTTATTGTTATTTTATATGACAACTCATAACAATGTAACGTTATAGAAAGTGACACATGTATTTGGCAATAGTGCTCAGTATTTACAGGTGCTACACACTTTGACATAAAAAGGAAAAATTTTAGACTCAAGTCTCTGTTTTCTACCACTGAAGCACATTGTCAATAAATAGATTTTTATTTTTTATTTTATTTAAATGACTTTTTGAGTTACAATAAACAACTTGAATGCGAGCATCAGCTATTGTGAAAGACGAACACAAGTGTCCTCAAAGGATTACAACAGTTGCAACTCTCCATGACAATTTTATTGTAGGAATTCGAATTTTTTTACATTAAGAACACTGATGAGAATACAGCCGGCATGAACTAAAATTAAGATAACAGCGACACCATTATTTGGGCTTGCTTCACCGAAAAGGGGGCGGGGCGCTGTCAATTAACATTCACATGCAAAGATAATTATACAATATACTATAATCAATATAATTGTTTTCGGAAGCTTCTCTAATACTTCAATTATCAGACTTACGTTGAATCTGTCCGAGTACGTCTTGTAATTAAAGGGCTTGGAACCTGTAACTTGGGACTGCCTCCGGGAGACTCTGGTGATAAGAGCGATGCTGCAGTTGGGTTACTTGGTTTGGAATGTTGAGACATTCTGTAAACCTTTCACTCTCGGTTCTCTGTAATGAATGCGATTGCACAAACAATTAGAATTAAGTTTAGAATGATACATGCACGTTTCGTTTGTCCTTGTAAGGTCAGATTAGCAACTCTTAAGCAATTTTAGGATTCATTCTCATTTATTAAATTATTTGTTGTATTAAATGTAACAATGAGAGTAGACTATACTATCCTAACTTTATATGAACACTTACAACTACTGCAGTTCCTTTGCTTTCTAGCAGGAAAACAGAAAGAACACTATGTTTCGCTGAGTTAGTCTGCTAATTTGCTTGTTTACATTACAAGTTACAACTATATTCGAGTTACATGCACTTGTTTTTCTCTACCTGCCTTTTTAATCGAAGTTACTACATATGTTACCAACATCTTCATTTTGTTTCTTTACCTGTAAGCAAGTAAATACATCTCATTTATAAAAAATGAACCATATAAACAAATAAATATGTACTTTTAAGAACCTTATTGAACAAAAATAAGTTTAACATTACATTATAGGTCCATAAACAAATAGATTTATCATTATTTGCTTTCGGCTGTTGGTACTCTGTTTAGGATGGCGGGAATTGGGAATAGGAAAGATTTGTAGTGCAAATTTATTGTACCGCATGTGTATTCTACATGCCTGAAATTCGCTTAGTTGAGGTTAAAAGCTTTACTTCCCAGGTAAGACAGGCCTTCTATTTATTTTAAGCTAATTACCGAAGCGCTCTTTAGAATCCAATACTAATACATTGAAATTTATTTGTTACTGGCTGCCAAAGTTACGAGAATGTTTCATCTAGTTTTAGTTTGAAGCTAAAGATTCCCACCTCGTTGTTTATAGTTTGTATTCCATTACCGTAATTTATAACTCTCTACCTTTGGTGTCCAGTTACAATTCAGATAATATGCGTTGCCGAGGTTTATTGTACTTGGATGTGTCAATAAATTAAAATTCTAAGGCCATATGGACGTGACATACAGACAGTATACATTGCTGAAATTTCTTGTGGTAGTCTAGTGTTTAAATTTTTTGAACTTGTCAATTATACAGTTAATTATACCCTATTTAAGCTCCATAAATGTTTTGTTAGTTACTAAATCTAAGTCATGAAGGGTTCTTATAAGAAATTTCCAACAAACTTCCTTATCCAGACCCTCTTGGTCAGTTTGCACTTCCATGCAGTAACAAGTTGGAGACCTTTGTTGACATTACACAATGATTTTGCTATAAAACAAAGTGTCTAAAAAAAGGTCGGGTTAATGGGCTCCAGGCTTTCCAAGTGTTTACATCTCCTAAACCTCTAATTTAGGTATTTTCATTGCATTCGTCTTCATTTGTTACAATTTGGGAGGAGGGGCAGCTGGATACGGTAGTCTAGCCACAATTTTAACAGTGGCTTCTCTTTCAGCTAATCACAGAAGTAAGTTACTGGGTTCAGGGTAGGGGTTGGTCTATTGGGTCAAGCTGTTATTCTAAGTCCTGGCGCATGCGCACAGGGTAAAATATCTGCGTGACGAGCTACTGAAATCAGATTATTGCACCTGATTACCATCTTCATAATCGTAATATAGTATCAGGCCACAATACAGATCGAGTGACTTTTACCACAGCTGATTGCATGCAAAGTTTCAGTTGTGTTAAGTGGGAAAATGCATTTCAAATACTATAAAGGGTTGTGAAATGGGAATAATAAAACATTAAATGGCGTTGACCAGACCATGTAGGCACAGTTTTTCCAGTTAGGTGTTTTACAACTGTAGAGAATATATTTTATGAGTAAAAATGGTCTTATGAAAGCAAAATTGAATATTTGAATATGTACAGTAGTAGTTCAAAACTTATGGATTAACCTGCACTAATATATACAAGCATAATCTTGTGGGCATAAATATATTTATACCTTTTTTCCTTCCATTTGCCTTTTTACTTCTTGCAAATATTTAAATTTGGAAATTATTAGATTAGAATATTAAATACATAATTTGATACTGTGTACAATCTAATACAAAATACAGTCTAAAATAAATAATCTGTTTTATCACCTCTAGACACAGAATGATTTACATATAGTGCATCTAAGGCTTAAAAGACAGTACAGGTTAAACGAGGTGCACTGTTGCCCCATGTACTATATGTACGCTTGCAATTTTGGCGCCCAGCTGCCATCGACTTACCAATTTAATGTCGTCTTGTGAATGATACATCACCAAACAGTGAAATATCTGTACTCCTGTTTAAGACTATTGTAAGACATTTAATTTCCACCTGAATTTGGCCTCTCTTTGTATTTTTATTACTTCAAAATAAAATTTTGCAGGTATAAAAATATACATAATCAAAGAAATATGGAGATGTGACATAAAATGATAAAAGCTATAATTTGGTAGGGTATCATCACTGTTGCCCTTGAGAAAATCACCATAATTGTGGGTGGAATGTATTCAAACAGCAAAGAATGAACAATGTGCCATACTCTGGTTTGCACTATTCCACCATATTGCCTTAACGTAGTGTGTTTTTGTTTCCACCACCCTTTTTGTTTTCTTTCTGGTAAGTCCTTAACCCTCTGTCAGGTGTGTGCTTTGGTAGGACACCGTTGGTCGCGCGGGGCCTAGTAGACCCACACTATATTTTTTGTTTTGTTATTGTTTGTGTTTATTTTTTTCTTTTGTTTATTTTCCTTTTTACTTTCTCTACTACGTATAGCAAGTAGGAGAAGTATTGCATTCCACCCAAAAATTCGATACCGAGATTTCACCGGAAATACATGTTTTGAGACCTCCTGAATCCAAAAAAAGCATTTTTGAAAACATGTCCGTGTGTGTGTGTGTGTGTGTGTGTGTGTGTGTGTGTGTGTGTGTGTGTGTGTGTGTGTGTGTCTGTGTCTGTGAACAGCATAACTCAAAAACGAACAGTCGGATAAACACCAAACTTGGTATTTAGGTTCAGTATCTTCCAGAGATGCGACACGAAGGTTTTCAAGAAAATCCCCCCACCCCAGACTACCCTTAACATGGAACATTTTTCGAAAATTTTAATTTTCTCAAAAATGGCTATAACGATTTTGATTAAAATATCATATGTTTAAGATAATGTCATAAGAAATGAAATGCATATCTCTAATTTTCTGGGAATGTCTCCAAAAGTATTCTTCATTGTGAACGACTTTTGCATAACTGGTAAACCATAAGAGATAGACAAAATTTTACTACACAAAAAATGTAAATCTCGTTAAAATACACAACTTATGTCATATACATTTCTTTTGTTGAGTGAACCGTTTTCGAGATATTGCTTGTTATTCCCTTAAATTTTCCAATACTTATACTTTTTCTCAAATTCGTTATTCATTTTTTTATGTCCTGGACTTGCAAAGAGAATGGAATGCGCCGCATAGCAACCAGCGTTAAAATATTTGACCATCGCTTAAAAGCTACCATATTCCCCTTGCATCTACAAGAAAATTACCAATAAGATTGACATCTCGATATCTCGATTAACATAAAGCATATGGAGAATAGGCGTTTGTAAAAATAGATTGTACAAGAGTAGAGAAAGTCATGTGAGTGTAACACATCAGATTTTTTACCTATGTTTACCTTCTATTTCGTTTGTAATGCATACCATTTACTGTCAGTTCTTAATATATATATATAAATATTTAAATAGCTTCATTAATTCTAGAGCAGGCATCAAATGTAATTGCGACACGAAGGTTTTCAAGAAAATCCCCCCACCACAGATTACCCTTTACATGGAACATTTTTCGAAAATTTTAATTTTCTCATAAAAGGGTCTAACGATTTTGATTAAAATATCATATATTTAAGATACTTTCATGACAAATAAAATGTATATCTTGAATTTTCTGGAAATGTCTCCAAAAGTATTCTTCATTGTGAACGACTTTTGCATAACTGGTAAACCATAAGGGATAGACAAAATTTTACTACTCAAAAAATGTAGATCGCGTTAAAATACACAATTTATGTCATATACATTTTTTTTTGTTGAGTGATCCATTTTCAAGATATTGCTTGTTATTCCCTTAAATTTTCCAATACTTATTACCTTTTCTCAAATGGGAATTCGTTATTCTTTTTTTTTTTTTTTGTTTTGTTTGTCCTGGTAATGCAAAGAGAATAGAATACTCCACATAGCAATCAGCTCTTAAAATGTTTGACTATCACTTAAAGCCTACCAATTCCCCTTGCATCTACAAGAAAATTAGCAATAAGATAAATAAGATAAACATCTCGATATCTTGATTAACATGAAGCATATGGAGAATAAGCGTTTGTAAAAATAGTTTGTACAAGAGTAGAGAAAGTCATGTGAGCGTAACACATCAAAATTTTTTAAGTTGAAATCGATCACTCATGCTCAGAGAAGATTTAGAAATGAATTTAAAATTGCACGGCATGAAAGAATTCTGTCCCGAAACCTATCTTAAAGTGGGTGAGTAAATTTACCAATTCTGGCAATATTTGTGATGAGTTTGTTGGCAGTCCAAAAACAGTCCTTATGCCTGAGAACATTGTGAGAGTTAGAGAAGCTTTGCAGCAAAGTCCAACTCTTTCTGCAAGGTGTCAGTCAATGGCTTTAAATGCATCGGACAGAAGTTTTCCTGCATCCTACCCTCTGACCTCTAATTTCATTTGTACAAATTTCAGTTTGTGCATCGAGTTAAACCAATTGATAAACTTCCTGTAATGCAGTTTTGTAGACAGTTTACTGACATGTTGAATACTAATCCAGATATTCTGAACATACTGATTATGTCGGATGAGGCACATTTCCACTTTTTGGTTGTGTATATAAACTGAATTTTCACTAAAAACCATTACACAGTCCAAAAGTAACGATCTCGTGTGGTGTTTCTGCCTTTGGAATCAACTCAGAATGCTACCAACAAATGCTCAGTGTTAGAAACTCATGGCAACATTAATTTTGATGATGAGTAACACTAGTCTGCATTTTCAAACTTTTTGTCAGATGATTTCTTAAAAGTAGGTGTTCTTGAATCAAGTTTTTATGGTGATTCCAGAAATAACTTCTGTTTTTTTCTGTCACGTCAGGTTGTTACACAAAATATACTAATGAGCATAGAAAAGTATTCAAATACCATTTCACACAAGGTAAGTTTTTATTCAAGGAACATTTTAAGAATGCTCTCAAGAACTCCCCTAATTTATTTCATGACTACATTTTAATAAAACAAGAAGCCAAAGTGTTTCATTTAATTTTTTTCAAACTTTCTCTTATTTGACTTTCTTGCAGATCCTTGAAGATGACTGTCCCTCCTCAACATCCAACAGTAGTCGGCCATCATAGTTTCATTTCATCCCCCCTGGTACCTTCTCTCCATTTCCTTAATATCTTGGTGAAAACGTTCACCCTGCTCTTCACTATAATGTCCCAGATTTTCTGGAAAGTAGTCGATACGTGAATGCAGAAAATGCACCTTTACACTCATGTTACAGCCCATCTTCTTGAAATTTTCCAATATTGTTTCGACAATGGACTTGTAATTAGGATCTTTGTTATTACCTAAGAAGTTTTCAGTAACTGATTGGAAGGCGGTCCATGCTTCTATTTCTCTCTCATTCATTGTCTTCTCAAAGTCTTCATCCTTCATCAATTTCTTCATTTGAGGACCAACAAAAATTTCTTGGAAAGGTACTTGAAGCAGAGTCCATCCTGTGGTAGAGCCCTTACAAATTACTTCATCAAGCCCAATTTTATGTGTAGTGACGGAAGCAATATCCTTATATCTCTATATTTTTGAAGTGAAATTGTGAAAAAACTGTACGTGATAGAAAAAACTAAAACCAGTTCTGAAATCAGCATAAAAAATCTGATGTGTTACACTCACATGACTTTCTCTACTCTTGTACAATCTATTTTTACAAACGCCTATTCTCCATATGCTTTATGTTAATCGAGATATCGAGATGTCAATCTTATTGGTAATTTTCTTGTAGATGCAAGGGGAATATGGTAGCTTTTAAGCGATGGTCAAATATTTTAACGCTGGTTGCTATGCGGCGCATTCCATTCTCTTTGCAAGTCCAGGACATAAAAAAATGAATAATGAATTTGAGAAAAAGTATAAGTATTGGAAAATTTAAGGGAATAACAAGCAATATCTCGAAAACGGTTCACTCAACAAAAGAAATGTATATGACATAAGTTGTGTATTTTAACGAGATCTACATTTTTTGTGTAGTAAAATTTTGTCTATCTCTTATGGTTTACCAGTTATGCAAAAGTCGTTCACAATGAAGAATACTTTTGGAGACATTCCCAGAAAATTCGAGATATACATTTCATTTCTCATGACATTATCTTAAACATATGATATTTTAATCAAAATCGTTATAGCCATTTTTGAGAAAATTAAAATTTTCGAAAAATGTTCCATGTAAAGGGTAGTCTGGGGTGGGGGGATTTTCTTGAAAACCTTCGTGTCGCATCTCTGGAAGATACTGAACCTAAATACCAAGTTTGGTGTTTATCCGACTGTTCGTTTTTGAGTTATGCTGTTCACAGACACACACACACACACACACACACACACACACACACACACACACACACACACACACACACACACACACGCGCGCGGACATGTTTCCAAAAATGCTTTTTTTGGATTCAGGAGGTCTCAAAACATGTATTTCCGGTGAAATCTCGCTATCGAATTTTTGGGTGGAATGCAATACTTCCCCTACTTACTATACGTAGTAGAGAAAGTAAAAAGTGAGTCAGAATCACATTAGTTTTCAGTCATCCGATATCATGCACACTAGTGTTATTATGGTTTCAACAAATTAGGACACACAGCCTGGCCACCTAGATCTCCTGATCTGACTACAGCTGATTACTTCTTATGTGGCTATTTGAAAAGTAGGGTGTATTGCAAAAAGCATCACATGATCATCCAGCTAAAAGAACACATAGGGAACAAAATCAGTGCCATTGATCCTATTTTGTTGGAGTGAGTCATACAGAACTTCAACAACAGATTGCAGGAATGCATTTGTTGCAGGGAGGCTATTTACAAAATATAGTTATGAAAAAGTAATGAGAGATTAATAATTAAAATGTATTACACTAGCTTACTTCCAGTATGTGTGTTTATTTTAATTCATTTGAGGCAGTATTTTTAACACTTAATTAATTTCAGTGTAATTATATAATATGTAAATTCAATAACAGCCCGCCTTGAAGCAATATGTGTATGTAATAATTTATAAAATGTATGTAACAGTCATTGCATATACTTATATTATTGTAAGCATGTTCAATAATGTTATGTGAATATATTATATAATTTAATTATGTAGGAGCTGTGAGAATAATAAGTTAAAAGTTGCTAACAATGAGGTAACCTTCAGGCAATAATGAATAAGAATTTATTTAAAGGTGAGTCGGAATTGTTACACTAACATCACTTAAGTTTACTCACTTAACATGTTTCGGGAAACAGTTGTTCCCATCCTCAGAAGGTTAATTCGACTGGCCTGTGTTGTTGGTGTTTCCGTTTTTTGGACTGGAAATTACTTTGTAACAAGTTAAAAGACCCCATTCCACAAGACAAAAAAGCTGGAATCTATAAAATCAATTGTTCAGATTGCAATAAAGTATACATAGGTAAGACAAAAAGAAACTTAGAAACTAGGCTAAAGGAGCACATGAGATGTATTAAATACAAACAAATGGACAAATCTGCAGTTTCACACCATTTTTGGATCACTAATCACAACATCAAACCCAATATTACATTAGTCAAACCAGCCAAATTTGCAGCCGAATTAGATGCATGGGAGAAGATCACCATTCTAAAACACAACACAAATCTAATGAATTTTGATTTGCCGCCACCAAATCCTCTCTGGAAGTACATTTCTCCACCACAAGATGCCACCACAGGATCCAGTCCAAAAAACGGAAACACCAACAACACAGGCCAGTCGAATTAACCTTCTGAGGATGGGAACAACTGTTTCCCGAAACATGTTAAGTGAGTAAACTTAAGTGATGTTAGTGTAACAATTCCGACTCACCTTTAAATAAATTCAATACACATCACTGTTTCTAGCTTCTTTTCATTACAATATATATATGAATAAGAATGTTTAATAATGCTACTAGTCATTATTGGAGCAACAATAATGTAATTTTTTTTGACAGTTTATAAAATAGCCAATCAACAACCAGAAAAAGCTTTAGTTAAATGAAGGTATTCTATTGGACTAGATTTAGCCCATCAGAAACTGAAATATAGCAAAATTTTCAAATACAGAGTTCAGTTGCTTCTAGACAGCGCTCATAACTGGACATGATGCCTGCAAACAGCGTTACTAACCAACGTAAAAAGTGTCAAGAAATATAATATGTATTCATGTGGGACGAAAAATAGTTTACGTGTTAAAAAGCGCAAGTAATTAGTGAAAAGAATCTCACAGCTCTCTATATCAGTGAAGTGTTATTTAAATTGTATCAAGTATTAATAAAGGAGTGAAGTAAAATTATAATCTGTGTAAGCCTACATTCTTGTCGCATCACAACCCTGCTAAGAGAAACGTGTCTCTAACAATAATACTGACACAGCCGAGGCAAACATAAATATACAATATTTAAAGAAACAGTTAAATTACAAAGATAATATTTTTTTAAACTTGGGGCAAAGGCCATCTGAAAGTACATTTGGGACGAAGGCCACCTGAAAGTACACTTGGGGCGAAGGCTACCGGAAACTGTTTACTATATGTGCGGTTGCAACTACTACAAGTTCGGCTCCCCAACCATCGAAATACGATACAACTCCTTCAATACAAACTACTTCAAATTGACGCCCAAAGCGTGGTAAAACAATAACGTAACAAACCATCTTTTCACATTCTAAATGTCCCCCAACAAGTCTGTAAAAACCATGATATCCCACTGCGCAACCTATATTAAATACGTCTGTGTATAAATTATATGTATAGGTATATATAAATGTATTAATGACAAAGCTACACATATTACTTTATCTACCATGTACATAATAGGTAGAGAAGGTATTGCATTCCATCCAAAAATTTGATACAGAGATTTCACCGGAAATGCATGTTTTGAGGCCCCTTAAATAAAAAAAAAGTCTGTGTGAGTGGGTATGCACACGCGTGAATGCAAACAGCATAACTCAAAAACAAAGTCGGATCAATATCAAACTTGGTGTTTAAGTTCAGCGTTTTCCAAAGATGTGACATGAAGATCTTCAAAAAATCCCCCTACCCCAAACTACTCTTTATATAAGCATTTTTCCAACATTGTGATTTTCTAAAAAATCTCACTAATGGTTTTGATTAAAATATCATTTACTAAAGATATTTACATGATAAATAAAATGTATATCTTGAATTTTCTGGGAATGGCCTGTAAAGTTCTCTTCATTCGGAAGGAATTTTGTATAATCTTGTACAACTGGTAAACGTTAAAGGATAGATGAAAACGTACTATACAAAAAATGCAGATCTCTTTAAAACACACAATTTATTTCAAATAAGTTTTTTTTTTTTTGTGGCATAAGCCATTTCTGAGATATCCATAATTAATAGTTCAAATTGTTCGTTTTTGGTCATTCTCTTAAAGTTCTATCAACATTCAGCTGATTCTCACAATTGCATGAAAACAGCATGGAATTTTAAGGACAGCATATAGTGTCCAGTTCTAAAACATTTGACTATTGTTGTTCTCTTTGTATCTATAATGAATTGTATAATGCAGCTATTTCGCAAAGGTTTATTTGGACTAAAACTAGTAGATAGAAAAAAATCTTACGTTTACACTCACATGACTTTCTCTACACTTGTACAAACTATTTTTACAAACGCTTATTCTCCATATGCTTCATGTCAATCGAGATGTTAATCTTATTGCTAATTTTCTTGTAGATGCAAGGGGAATTGGTAGGCTTTAACCTATAGTCAAATATTTTAAGAGCTGATTGCTATGTGGAGTATTCCATTCTCTTTGCATTACCAGGACAAAAAAAAAGTGAATAATGAATTTCCATTTGAGAAAAAGTATAAGTATTGGAAAATCTAAGGGAATAACAATGAATATCTTGAAAATGGTTGACTCAACAAAAAAAATGTATATGACATAAATTGTGTATTTTAACGCGGTGTACATTTTTTGTGCAGTAAAATTTTGTCTATCTCTTATGGTTTACCAGTTATGCAAAAGTCGTTCACAATGAAGAATACTTTTGGAGACATTCCCAGAAAATTCGAGATATATATTTCATTTGTCATGAAAATATCTTAAACTTATGATATTTTAATCAAAATTGTTAGAGCTATTTTTGAGAAAATTAAAATTTTCGAAAAATGTTTCATGTAAAGGGTAATCTGGGGTGGGGGGATTTTCTTGAAAACCTTCGTGCCGCATCTCTGGAAGATACTGAACCTAAATATCAAGTTTGGTGTTTATCCGACTGTTTGTTTCTGAATTATGCTGTTCACAGACAGACACGCATGCACATGTTTCCAAAAATAGTTTTTTTTGGATTCAGGGGATCTCAAGACATATATTTCCGGTGAAATCTCGGTATCGAATTTTTGGGTGGAATACAATACTTCCCCTACTTACTAATACGTAGTAGAGAAAGTAATAAGCTTATTTAGTTTGTATACCCACTAATAAATTATGGAGGTAGAGAAAGTCATGTGAATGTATCACTTCAAATTTTCCTTTTAATTAGAAAGATAAGTGAAGCTTTGCCATTAATATAAGTACATGCTTGTATATTAGCTTCAGTTTATAGTTATTAGTACTTATATTTGTTCTTAGGATGCTAAGCATGTGGCTGAGAATCTTCTCACAAGTAACAAGCTCTCTGGAAAGTGGCTTATTGAGAAACCAAGAAAGTTTCACCAGATGGAGGCAACATTTCAGCTAGCACAGATGTGTAGCATCAGCAGTGTGCACATAGGTACATTAGCCTTGTCAGTATTTTTAAATTAAACCAAATGTTAAGAGTTTACAACTTAATTATGCTTCCCCATTTGTAAATATATCTGCTATATGCATGTAAATGTATATGGGAAATCAGTAAAAAAAAATGTTGTTTTAGAAAATGAGAAAAAAAGCCTAGAATGTATTCATAAAAGTTCTAGAGTATCTGTTTGGTATAAGGAAGTATCAATCGTTTGTAGTCTCAATTTGCTTCACTGCAGCATCCTGTATTCTTCCATCTTTTGAATATCTTCTCATCCAGCAAAGCGCTTCAGCCAACTTCTTTTCCTCTTTCTGATAAATTTCAGCATTGTTCTTCCTCCATCCAGTTTTTCTAAAAAGGCCTCTTAACTTTTATTTCTTTTATATGACTAATTATTTCATTACTAATATTTGTACATATTATTACTTTAGTTGTAATGTTAATGAAAATACCTAAAATAATTTTATAATAATCCACCTACTCAGTCAATTCGCAAATCACTATACTAACCTTCTGATTTCCTGTGGAGACCCAATAATCTCAAAACACAATGATTGTTTAACTATGTGGCCCAGCTTTTTCTTTAAATCTAGTATCTAATACTTTCTTCTTTGTCTTATTTACTAATTTTCCTGAACCGTTTAGTTCTTGCTTTAGAGCCTCAGATACTGTAAATAATTTCCTATTTCCTTTATGTTCTTTTTTGATCTTATGATCATTATCTTTTTTCCCGTAATTTCTCTTGGCAAATTGGACCACTTTTTCATTCCAAGTTTCTGTCTAAGAATTTCTTTACATTCTAACCATAAATGTCCTATACTTTTACACTTATATGCAATGCCACATTAATCACATTTTAAGATGTAAAAGTATCCAAAATAATTCCTATCTTTTATCTTTTCAAAAGTTGTTGAGAGGATCATATATAATAGGCTAATTTCATATATACATAAAAATAGATTATTTTATTTTTAACAGGCTTATTTAAGTAACACTGAGTCGAAATTAACACTTAATGCTTCACTAATTTTTTACTCATACGTAGAACATGCTTCACAGATGTCTGCATCATCAGCTACATTCGACTGAATAATTATATGTGTTCCCTTCGGAATCTTGAGGCTCTCCTATTGGACCTTTGACAAATCTATGGAGTGGGTTGTCTTCAATCGGGATTTAAAAATTCATTAGCGTTGACTCATATTTTTTCAAGAAAATGTTCTCCCAAGTTTCAAGCTCTATTGGTCTTTGTTCTTGTTTCAAAAGATGGATGCAGTTTTCAATGTTGTGGCTAGAGTTTCAAAAATGGTATGCTACTGCTGATTTTTCTGTGTGTTTACACTTTGTGTACCTATGGTGTTCCTTGAAATGGGTTTTGATGTTCCGTTTTGTTTTCCCTATGTATATTTCCTCGTAATCTCCACGGCATTTTATAAATTCCTGGTTTCTTTGAGGATGGTGTTACATCAGATTGTTTGATTTAATTAAGTTTTTTATACTGTGTCTTTTTATGCTATAACCTTGGAAGATCTTTTGGAATTTTCTCATAAACATTGGATGGTAAGTGAATTTTTGAACCTTTTCTTTTCTTTTTTTTTTTTTTGCTGTTAGAGTGGATATCTGTTTCTTCTTTTTTAATTTCTGTAATTTTATATGTACCCTTGACTTGTTGAAACCATTGTTCTCTGCTGTTATTTCTATTTGTTTAAATTCTGTTTCATTTAATGGGATGTTGAGTAATCTGTGTAATAGGCTGTTTATGATGACATGTTTTTGGTTGATAGGGTTGAAACGGTTTGCTTTTATGTGATAGAAACAATGTCAGAGAACAACAGTTCCAACAAGTCATTGGTGCATAAAAAACTACAGAAATTAAAAAAGGAGAAACAGATATCAAACATAAGCACTCTAACAGCAGAAAAACAGAAGGTTCAAAAAATTACATCCAACAGATCTGATGTAACACCTTCTTCAATGAAACCAGGAATTTATGAAATTAGCTGTGGAGATTGCGAGAAAATATACATAGGACAAACAAAAAGGAACTTCGAAACCCATCTCGAGGAACACCTTAGGCATATAAAGTACAAACATACAGAAAAATCAGCAGTAGCATACCAGTTTTTGCAATTCTAGTCACAACATTGAAAGCAGTATCCATATTTTGAAACAAGTACAAAAAATTGAAACTTGGAAGAAGATTTTCTTGAAAAAAGATGAGTCAACGCTAATACATTTTGAAATTCCTGCCAAAGACAACCCACTCTGTAGATTCATGAGAGGTTCAGTAGGAGAGTCTCAAGATTCCAGAGGAAACACATCTAATTATTCTGGCAGTCGAATGTAGCTAATGATGCAGACGTGTGTATGGAACATGTTCTAAGTGTGAGTAAAAGTTAGTGAGGCATTAAGTGCTAATTTCGACTCGATGTTACTTAAATAAGTCATCATTTCGCTTCACTTTTGTTTAATTATCATAATAACAGACTCATAACATGAATTCAGAAATAGAAACAGCAATTTTTAACTTCTTGAACATCCTGTGAAATCAGTTGAAGAAAAAGTATTAGGAATATTCCTAGATTTGAGGCAGAATTTTTCAGTTGAAGAAAAAGTATTAGGAATATTCCTAGATTTGAGGCAGAATTTTTAACACTTAAGTGATTTCAGTCTAATTATATAATATGTAAATTCAATAACAGCCCGCCTTGAAGCAATATGTGTATGTAATAATTTGTAAAATGTGTCTAACAGTCATTGCATATGCTTATATTATTGTTTCCAAGTGTAATAATGTTATGTGAATATATCACGTAATTTAATAATGTAGGAGCTGTGAGAATAATAAGTTAAAAGTTGCTAACAATGAGGTAACCTTAAGGCAATAATGAGTAAGAAAGTTTAACAGTACTACTTGTGGTTCTTGGAGTAACAATAATGTAATTTTGGTGACAGTTTATAAAAATAGCCAATCAACAACCAGAAAAAGCTTTAGTTAAATGCAGGTATTCTATTGGAGTAGGATTAGCCAATCAGAGACTTGAAATACAGAAATTTATAAGTTTAGACGGTTGAAATCTATTCAGTTGCATGCAGACAGTGATTGTAATCGGATGCGTGATGCGTCCTTGAGAGATTTTATACGTATTTTGAGTAAAAAAAAAAAAATTACGTGTTAAAAGTGCAAGTATTTAATAAAAACATCTCACAGCTCTCTCTTTATATGAAGTGGTATACTTCTGTTATATTTATTTGTTGAGCCCCACATTTGGGAGCCAATTTGCGATGGTTTTAATGTTATTTATATTTATTTTGTTAGCCCCACGTGGTGAAGCCATTTTGTGACGTGATTCTTTGTTAGGTTTGTAGCTCCATCTGGTGTTAGCAATTTGCGATAGTATTAGTGTTTGTTTGAAAGAATGCGACTGTTATTTTATTTAATTTTTGTTTACTGTCCTCCGGCTAGCTATGATCTTTTTGGTCAAGCACATCTTTTTATACAGGTTGTGTAAACGGAAAGGAGTCTTTTATCCAAAGATAACACTGATGAAAGAATTTGTTTTACACTTTTATTGTCAAACACATTCACTATCACATTTACACATTGATCTAGACACTCGTCAAACTGAAACTGTTATAACAACTTCTTACTGATCACTTTTAATTCACATACTTCAACCTTTTGTATAATTAACTTTACAACACTTGAGAATTTTCCTAACTCTGCTACGCGTAACTTGCGAATCGATAGCCGACGTATACTTTACAAATATTTCTGCTGGACTGAGGGCGACATGTAGCATACAAATATTTTCGACGAACTGACGGAAAGAAGGCGACGTGTAATGTACAAAGATTTTTGATGAACTGATGGGGTCTATCTCTAACCTATACTCCTACACCCCGATATGCCTAAAGATTATAACTGAGCTGCTATTGGCTAATAAAACGCGCCAACATTAGCGTCTATTTTTATATCCAATGAAAATTATGAATACATATGCTCTAGGGACAATGTTCCAGCAAATTCTACAGAAAAACGCACCAACATTACGTAACTTCCTCGTCTCTAATAATGATAAACAGCTCACCCCCTCGCTGCATTATTGCACGCTATTATTGTCAGTTTCAGTAAGGCAGTATAGACCCACTTCTCAACAATAATTACAATCAACAAACATCTCAAATCAATGTCACACAAAAATGCATATTCATAATATAATCATTCTTTACATTTAAATAATTTATGATACAAATTACTGCATCATATGCCCCACTAGAAACATAATTATAAATATTTACAACTTGTTTGGAAATTTTATAATTGGGTTTTTAGTCTCCTATATCTTGGAAAGCACGCTATCACTTTCACTTAACACTTCACACGCATTTAACACATGACATATGTTTTGTCTTTATCTTGCCACTATTTACTGGCTCTGGTTTAATGTGTTTAGACTTTAATCTGACATTACAATTTTTTTTTTTATAGCAAATACTATACCCTGAATTATTTAGTTATTGTTACAAAATTGGTTTACTCTCTTATATTGTTGACAAAAATTGATGCATTCAAGAATTTTTGTAATTATTACACATATTTACCAACAATATTCACCCTCTACACAAATATATTTACATCTCTTAAATCTAAGTACTGTTTCACATTTTCTGTTTTCTACATAAGTATTTGTTTTAATTATTTTTACCCATTTTTGTTGTTTTGTACATTATATTCACAATACTTTTGGAATTATATTTACGTGCTTTTGCTTTAATATAACATTATGCTTCATTTCAAATGCTGTCACAGTTATTAAGAAAATGTTATTTTCCTTTTAAACATTTAGTTATGTCACAAAATTTATTTCTCCTTTCTTATGACATACATACATAATTAACCCTCTTACGTTCCAATACATTTCTCTGCAGGTCATCTTTAACTATCCAGCATTTACTTTACATCTCATTGCTATTTACCCTCCTGGATCAAATTGTCTGTGGCTAAACATTACTCGTAACCGTATCCTAACCTTCAAAATTTTGTTCATGAATAACCTCTTATATTCATATGAAATTTCGTCCCATGATAACATTTGAAAACAATCTAAAGTTTCCTGAACAACACATCTTTTAACAACTGTCATTTTCAATTCTTCTACTATCTCTTTAATTTGAGAATACTCTGACAAGTCTGTCATAAACTGTACTGGATTGGAGTTTTCATTCTGAACAGCTTGGTACTTGTTAATTTCAGAACTTAGCTTTTGATTCAAATCTTTAGACAAATCTTTAACTTCTTCAGACAATTTATTTCTCTGTGTTTCTGACTCCTTCTGAATTTCAGATATTTCCCCTCTGAAATTAACTTGCACCTGAATTAAATCTGCATTTATAGCCTCCATCATCTCTCTTAACTCACTTGAAATGCTACTTATTCGGCTACCTAATTCTGTACATTTTACATCAACATGTTCTATTTTATTATTAACCTCACTTTTCTGGTTAGATATTTCCCTGCTCATGTCTAACATTTTCTTTGAAACTTCACCTATCTCATTTGCTATCATTTCCTGCTTTTCATTTCTCATTCTTATCATACTATCTAGCTCCATGGATTTCTTTTCAATTTCTTCCCTATTTTGATCTAATTTATGCTCTAATTTCTCATTACTCTGAGTTAGTTTTTGTGCTAAACTCCTATCAATATCTTCCCTCAATTCCCTCTTATTCTTTTCCATATTCTTTTCCATATCTTCTCTCAATTCCCTATTATTCTTTTCCATATTCTCATTATTCTTTTTCATATCTTCCCTTAATTGATCTCTCAAATTTCTCAGCATTTCCATCATCATACTAGCAGCAAAATTAATATTTCCTGCTGTTCTATTCTCACTTTCTGCACTAACATTTCCTCCCTGAAATGCTACATTGTTTGAGCTATTTTCTGTAACCTGTATTGAATTACAGCTGTTACATTATCTCCCTCCATAATTATTTCTTCTGTATTATTAGTAGCCATTGTTTTTTTTATCCTACCGTTCCTAAGGTACATTTAAATTTTTTTACACTTTTTTTTAGAATTAGCATAACACTTTTCTAACCTTTCTGATGCTATCTGCTGATGTTGCTTTGATGTCTAGCTTTCTGCCCCTCTCTCCTAGATTATATGTTGCTTCTGCGTTGTATTATGATGAATCTACGTCGTTTTGGTGTCCTGTAGTTGAATTCCCCTGTTGCCTTGTAATCTTGGAATTACGATGCCCACTCATCCGCGTCGTCTGTCATCCCTGTAGTTGTTTCTGGAATCTGCGTCTTGTAGTTCAGTTCACTTCTCCATTCGCTCCACGTCCTGGTTCCTTCGCCCCTTTCCTGGTCATCGTGCCCCACGTTGGGTGCCAATTTGAAGTGGTATACTTCTGTTATATTTATTTGTTGAGCCCCACGTTTGGGAGCCAATTTGCGATGGTTTTAATGTTATTTATATTTATTTTGTTAGCCCCACGTGGTGAAGCCATTTTGTGATGTGATTCTTTGTTAGGTTTGTAGCTTCATCTGGTGTTAGCAATTTGCGGTAGAATTAGTGTTTGTTTGAAAGAATGCGACTGTTATTTTATTTAATTTTTGTTTACTGTCCTCCGGCTAGCTATGATCTTTTTGGTCGAGCACATCTCTTTATACAGGTTGTGTAAACGGAAAGGAGTCTTTTATCCAAAGATAACACTGATGAAAGAATTTGTTTTACACTTTTATTGTCGAACACATTCACCATCACATTTACACATTGATCTAGACACTCGCCAAACTGAAACTGTTATAACAACTTCTTACTGATCACTTTTAATTCACGTACTTCAACCTTTTGTATAATTAACTTTACAACACTTGAGAATTTTCCTAACTCTGCTACGCGTAACTTGCGAATCGATAGCCGACGTATACTTTACAAATATTTCTGCTGGACTGAGGGCGACGTGTAGCATACAAATATTTTCGACGAACTGACGGAAAGAAGGCGACGTGTAATGTACAAAGATTTTTGATGAACTGACGGGGTCTATCTCTAACCTAGCCCTTTTTATACTCCTACACCCCGATATGCCTAAAGATTATAACTGAGCTGCTATTGGCTAATAAAACGCGCCAACATTAGCGTCTATTTTTATATCCAATGAAAATTATGAATACGTATGCTCTAGGGACAATGTTCCAGCAAATTCTACAGAAAAACGCACCAACATTACGTAACTTCTTTGTCTCTAATAATGATAAACAGCTCACCCCCTCACTGCATTATTGCACGCTATTATTGTCAGTTTCAGTAAGGCAGTATAGACCCACTTCTCAACAATAATTACAATCAACAAACATCTCAAATCAATGTCACACAAAAATGCATATTCATAATATAATCATTCTTTACATTTAAATAATTTATGATACAAATTACTGCATCATATATCAGTGAAGTGTTATTTAAATCGTATCAAGTATTAATAAAAGGAGTGAAGTAAAATTATAATCTGTGTAAGCCTACATTCTTGTCGCATCACGCCCTACCAAGATATCCATGTCTGTAAAATAATACTGACACAGCCGAGGCAAACATAAATATTAAATATTTAAAGAAACAGTTTAATTACAAAGTTAATATTTTTTTTAAACTTGGGGCAAAGGCCACCTGAAAATACATTTGGGGCGAAGGCTACCGAAAACTGTTTACTATACGTGCAGTTGCAACGAAGTTTAAGTTCAGCTCCCCAACAGTGGAAATACGATACAACTCCTTCTAAAACTAACCTTTCTCAGATTTAACTGAAGTATTTGACATTGTATATCACAAAATACAACTTAGGTATCAGATCATGGGAGTAGTGATTAAATGGTTAAAATCAAACTTAATAATAGAAAACAAATAACAGAAATCAAATATTCAAAAGATTTGATATAGTCATGAACTTTTTCTGTTGAAATAATACATGGCTTAGCACAAGGATCTGTAGTAAGACCTCTTCTTTTTTTCCTTATGCAAACCATATAAAGTCTCAAGTCATAAAATGGAAACGAAGCCATGAATTTGTAAGAAAATTCTCATAGGGAATAAAGACATACATACTTTCATCAGATGATACTAGTATATTAATTAAAGTGAAAACATTGGAAGAACTTCACTCATTTGCAATAAACATACTCAAAGAGTAAAAAACAATTTCTCTAAAAATTTTCTAAATAACCAAACAAATAATTATTTTTCCTCCATATTAAAGTTAACAACACTGAGTTACAATCCAAAGGTAAAACAAAATTTTTAGGACCATGGATACAAAATAACCTAAAATGGGAAAACATGTTGATAACCCGTGTCATGTTACCATATATGAAAACCTTTAAGAACCACTTATTTTGCCAGTGTTCACTCCTTGCTAAGATATGGTATTATTTTCTGTGGAGAACTAATCAGCAAAACAGAATATAATCCATCAAAAAAGAAATGAGAATAATGACAGGTAGTAAAGTAAGAAAGTTGTGTAGACATTAAATGACTGGCTATTCTACCTCTAGCATGTGCATACATTCTTGAAATATAATTATTTGCAAAATAAAATAGTTCTTTCTTTCAAGTTAAATCAAGAAATTCATGTTTTGCCAAATAAAATAAAAGCTGAAGGAAAATTCAAAACTTTTAAAACTAAGTAATTCTTATATGAAAACTGTTTTTATACTTTAAGTGAAAATTTAGTTTTTTATTTATGGATGATTTTAACTACTATGGTTCTTATTGTCCCATTCTACATTGGGCATGAAAGCTGGAAATTTTGCTCAGAGGCCTTTATCAGGCTTGAGGCTTTCTTGTGTGCTGTAAATCTTCAACACAGTACCACCGGCTTTACTCCCCTTCCGAAAGAGACCCGCAAAGAATTTTTATGCCTGAAAAAATCCATCACTCTGTGGTTTGAACTCGCAACCTTGGGAACTAGAGGCTAACAGGTACTCCTAAATCGTGAATGATGACATTTAAATATCATTGTAAATAATGAATGTAATTGGTAATTAATTGTTCTTTTACACAAGCCGTGTGTAGGACAAAGTTGGAAAGGTCGAATCAGAGTGAAAGGATTTGAATCACGCATCTTCTGGTTTCCGTCTGGTTGTTCTAACCAACTGAGCAATTGCAGTTGGTACAGTGTAATACAATTATTGTTCCTTTAGCTGCAAAGTGGGCATTTTTAAAAATCCCTCCTTGTTTTTTGCTCTTTCAATTTCATAACCCTGTTCTAGCCTATGGAAAACCTTCTCTGCTGCTTTGTCACAGTGTTCAACTGTTCTACTCCAAACTGTTTTCGATTCTCTGTGTATAGTCAATAAAGCTTTGAAATTAAAACTGACAAATACATTTTGCCTTTCAATATCTTCAATTCTTAATGCAATTTCTTTCCAAAAACAAGTTTCTAGTGATTCTCTAGCTCTCCAGATTTCTCCAAAACTTTATTTTTTCCAAAATTTCATCATTGAGGCAGTATTTTTAACACTTAAATGATTTTCAGTTTAATTATATAAATATAAATTCAATAACTGCCCACCTTAAAGTAATATGTGTATTTAACAATATATAAAAAAGTGTATATTACAGTCATTGTATATGTTTATATTATTGTATCCATGTGTAATAATGTTATGTGAATAATTACATAATTTAATAATGTAGGAGCTGTGAGAATAATAAGTTAAAAGTTGCTAACAATGAGGTAACCTTGAGGCAATAATGAGTGAAAGTTTAAATGCTACTAGTCATTATTGGAGCAACAATAATGTAAATTTAGTGACAGTTTATAAAATAGCCAATCAGAAACTGAAAAGGAGAAACATTTACAAATTTAGAAGTCAGTTGCCTGCAGACAGCATTACTAACCAGAAGCAAAAAGTGTCCTCGAAAGAAGTATAATATGTAATCGTGTGAGACGAAAAATAGTTTACGTGTTAAAAAATGCAAGTATTTAATAAAAACATCTCACAGCTCTCTCTCTCTCTCTCTCTCTCTATATCAGTGAAGTGTTATTTAAATTGTATCAAGCTTTATTAAAAGGAGTGAAGAAAAATTATAATCCGTGTAAGCCTACATTCTTGTCGCATCACAACCCTGCTAAGAGAAACGTGTCTCTCTAACAATAATACTGACGCAGCCAAGGCAAACATAAATATATAATATTTAAAGAAACAGTCAAATTACAAAGTTAATATTCTTTTAAACTTGGGGCATAGCCCACCTGAAAGTACATTTGGGGCAAAGGCTACTGGAAACTGTTTACCATACGTGCGGTTGCAACTAAAAATTTGAAGAAGGTTGTTTTGTTGTATTGTTATTTGCTCCACTTATGGAAGCCAATTTGAAGAAGGTTATTATATTTTTACATTATTTGCACCACACTTTGGGCATCAATTTGAAGTAGGTTGTATTGAAGGAGTTGTATTATATTTCAACTGTTGGGGAGCCGAACTTGTAGTAGTTGCAACCGCATGTATGGTAAACAGTTTCCGGTAGCCTTCGCCCCAAATATACTTTCAGGTAGCCTTTGCCCCAAGTTTAAAAAAAATATTAACTTTGTAATTTGACTGTTTCTTTAAATATTATATATTTATGTTTGCCTTGGCTACGTCAGTATTCATTTTAGAGACACGTTTCTCTTGGCAGGGTTGTGATGCTACAAGAATGTAGGCTTACACAGATTATAATTTTTCTTCACTCCTTTTATTAATGCTTGATACGATTTAAATAACACTTCACTGATATAGAGAGAGAGAGAGCTGTGAGATGTTTTTATTTAATACTTGCACTTTTTAACACGTAAACTATTTTTCGTCTCACACGATTACATATTATACTTCTTTCGAGTACACTTTTTGCTTGTGGTTAGTAATGCTGTCTGCAGGCAACTGACTTCTAAATTTGTAAATGTTTCTCCTTTTCAGTTTCTGATTGGCTATTTTATAAACTGTCACTAAATTTACATTATTGTTGTTCCAATAATGACTAGTAGCATTTAAACTTTCAAACTCATTATTGCCTCAAGGTTACCTCATTGTTAGCAACTTTTAACTTATTATTCTCACAGCTCCTACATTATTAAATTACGTAATTATTCACATAACATTATTACACATGGATGCAATAATATAAACATATACAATGACTGTAATATACACCTTTTTATATATTGTTAAATACAAATATTACTTTAAGGCGGGCTGTTATTGAATTTATATTTATTTAATTAAACTGAAAATCATTTAAGTGTTAAAAATACTGCCTCATCATTCCTATTGAGCCTAAGTTTCTCCTTGATGCAACCTTTCTTGGTACTTCACACACTGATGTAAAATATTTTGCTTGTATAAATTTCTAATTCTACAGTATTTCAATAACCTTTCCAAAATTTTCCTTTATGATTGATTGATCTTTATTGAGTGTTGAACTATTACAATTCATTTGGGCATGATCAGCATCAAGTTCTGGCTCCTATTGCCGATCATACCCAAGCTTACAGCATTTAACAATCACATGTGTTGAGTTTGCTTCATTACATTAACAGTTCCTCATTTAAATTCAATATACTGCTTAGTACTCTTTTCCCATTCCCATCTCACTTTCCTAACTTCCTCCGATCGTCTTTAACACTCCACTACCAGTGGGAAGTGGCAACTATTAAATAATACCTTAAGAATAATTTTTGAGTACCCCGTGCTGATTGGCTATAACAACCTTATTCGTTCATATTAACAAAGGTAAACTCTCCCTCCAAATCCTCTCCGCATTTACCGTTCAATATATCTAGAGCATTCACTTCACAATTCAAATAAATCTATCACTTGACTTATCAATACACTTGTCTTTACTTCGTCTGAATTGTTCCCTTCTAGAACATGTTTCATTTCCACAACATATTCATTCTATATTCACATCCCCCTCACCTATTCTAATATTAACATCTCCCATTATTATTACTTCCATATCCCTGTACTTCTCTCTGAGCCTGTTCTATTGCTATATCTATACCATTTTCCTAGTCCGTAATTCTATTCCTGTTGGCTCGCTTGACAGTCCTGCTATATTTCTGTCCAGAACCAGTAAACTCCCATTGGGTGTCGACACAATGCTTTCTTCTCCCACCATTCCGTCACTCTGCAACCACACCTCCGCCCTCCCCACGACCAGATCATGTGCCGATTGAACATCCTCCCTCCTAGATAATATCATTTTCCTTGCTTTGCCCCTACATCACTCTGATCTGACATTTTCACTACGTCATCTCCACGTCTTCTCTCTGACACAATCATCTTCTTTCCACCAGCCCCACGTGCCGGTGACATAACTTCCATGTGTCCATCCTTTTCCTCCGGTCTCCGATCGCTCTTTGTACTTTCTTCCGATCTGCATTCCTTCTCTCTGGTCTTGGATGTATTTAGCTGGATCATTTCCTGCTCCTGCAATCTGCTGCTCCTTGTGTCACTTTCGTATCCAACCAACATGCGTCCATCGACCCACAATCGTAGATTCTTTATGAAGGCTCGTTTCCCTTCCATTCTTGCCAGCATCATTTTTGTATTAAATCTTTCTTCAAGGCCCGTTGTTCCACCAATAAATCTCTGTTTTTAAAGATATTTGTTCCTTTTGGTTGCTTTGTTTTCTTTAACACTTCATAAACAAACTGCACTGACATAAATCTTGCAACTATCATTCTGGCTCCTCTTGATCTCCCCACTCTGAATGCTTCCCTAATCTCCCAGCCCTGTAGCATCATTCCAAGCTTTCCTTCTATAATCTCTCTAATCTCTTCAACATTCCTTTCTTTCACTCCTGCTATAACTAGATTGAATCTGCGGTGTCTCTCTTCCAACAGCTCTACTCTTCTTTTGATATTCTGTATCTCATTTCTTATATCTTGCAATTCAGTTTGAATCTCTCCCTTGATATCTTTTAGTTCCTTTTCTACTCCATTGAATTTATTTCCTAATTTCTTATCCATATCTTTTATACTAGTCAAAATTTCTTCCATGATGTTTCGATTCCCTTTTGGCCCGGGATTAATTTCATCTCCTCCAATTATCAGTAGCATGCCTATTATATATGTGAGAAGAATCATGTTTATTATCTCTTCTTACTTTTATTTATTCTGAATTCCTTCCATTTTAACTTGTTAAAGGTTACAATTCTTCCTCTGTACTCTTCGATACTAATTCCCAGAGTTTCTTAAGCCCTTCTTGTCCTCCACTCCAGGAGCTTCCTCCACTCTCTTCCACTGCTTGCTTAGCACTCCTCCTTTATGATACCAGATCTTTCTAAAGGCTGGTTCACAATAACCTGAGAATGGGAAACAATACAGCATACAAGATTTTGGTTCACAATAGCCCAGTAACAAGAACAAGAATGCATATCAATGATCATATTGATCACAAATTGGTAAGTCAATTTCACACATGGGATTTCATTTGTTTTTAACTGACCAATGGTATTGTTTCATCTGCTTCCAATTCAGCCAACACAATACGGGTTAGTCAGCATCAAAATTCAATAGAGTAAACATTATCTAAATGCAGATCCATTACATTACCAATTCCTCTAGTCATACCAAGCTTTCATTCCTTTATTTATTGTACATTAAAGTTCAGAGTATCTTGAAAAATTGGAACTTACACACAGTGAAGCATTCAAATATATTGAAGAAAGAGTGAGTCGACTTAAGATACTTTTTGCTCCACTTTGCAGGAATGTGAGGGAATAATAAAACAAGTAGAAACATAAAAACACAACAGACAAACTTACAAACGAGCAATAGATACGTTAAATAAAAGAGATGTGATATACACCAAAGCAGATAAGGGAAACAAAATTGTAATAATGGATTTGGAGGATTACATAAACCGGATGAATGAACTTCTGAGTAGCGAAGAATTTGTGGAAATAAAGAAAGACCCCCTGAAGTAATGCATACAATCAGTAAATAAAGCCCTGAGAGATAGCAAAAACATTCCCGAAAAAGAAAAAAGGAGGTTAAAAACACCCAACCTGGTAATTGCCAGAATAAAAGGATTGCCAAAAATACACAAACCAGGAAATAAAATGCCCTCAATTATAAACAACTTAGACTCTCCAACATATCACCCTGCAAAATGGCTTCTTAATACCTTCCAGTCCCTGCCAAAATTCAAAAGCCTTAGCATCAGAAACTCCCATGAGCTAATTGAAAAAAACAAAAAACATAAGATTAACACAGGATGACAAGACTGGTCTCTTTCGACGTAAATTCATTGTTTCCGAGCATTCCAAAAACGAAACTTATAACTATTTTGATGAATTGGCTACACTCCCTGGAAATATAAATAGGGAAAATAGAAGAATACACCAAACTAACAGAAATATGCATAAACCAAACATACTTCTCATTCAATAAACACTTCTACCAGCAAAAATCAGGCTTAGCAATGGGAAATCCACTGTCCCCCTTTTTGGCAGATGTATTCATGAGCAAGTTGGAAATCCACATGACTAAGGCATTCCACATATATTTAAAACCTGGCACAGATATGTAGACAACATTTTCGCCATTGTGAACAATAAGCAGATAGAAGACGCACTAAAGTTGCTTAACCTACAGGACACAACAGTAAACTTCAGGACCAGACACTTTACCATTTTTAGATCTGAAAATAATCCACAATGGGGAAAAGATAGAATATGGAATACATAAGAAAAACATGCATACAAACAACTACATAAAAGCTCAAGGTTTTAACCCCAGATCACACCAACGTGCAATATTCAACAGTTTAATTCACAGACTGATAAACACCCCTCTTAAAGAAATAGAATACAAGAATCAATACGAACACATCGTAACAACAGCAAAAGCCAACGGATTCGATAAACACATGATCGACAGAAAAATAAAGTTCACCAGAGAAAAGCAAATCAGACAGATTATGACTCTTGCACCAATTGAAGAAAATTGGAGATACAAGAGAATTGCTTTCCACCCTTGGGCCTTCCACAAATTCCAGAAGACCTTCAAGAAATACAAGATAACTCTGGCACCATACAATAAATTCAGCTTAGGAAAGATGTTAAAATCTAGCACTACTAATAGTATTCCAGATGAAAAGAAACAAGGTATATATCAGATAAACTGCAAAGATTGTGACAAAATATACATAGGGAACATTGAGAGAACATTGAGGAACATTGGAACCAGGCTAAAGGAACACTACTGCAACATCAGATATAAACAGTTGGAAAGCTCTGCTGTAGCGAACCATTTTTGGAAAGAGAACCACACAGTAGAAAAGGAAGCAAAATTACTAAAGTACGTCAAGAAACCACTAGAATTAAGCTTGTGGGAGAAAATATACATCAAAAAGTTCCAAGAGCAACTGATGAACTTTGAAATACCACCGGGAAGAGATCTCATCACTAAGTTCATCAATCGGTCAACAGATGGCACCAGAGAACCGGAATCCTACTCCGAAGTCAGTCGACACATAGCAGTGGAAGATGTGGGGAATGCCTCACAAAACATGTCCTGCATGTAATATGTAGTAAGTGGAGCAAAGAGTATCTTAAGTCGACTCACTCTTTCTTCAATATACATTAAAGTTGTTTATTGCTCTTTGTTAATTTCCAGCCATTTTGTTATTCTTGTAGTTTTGCTACTGTTTTTGAGACAATACCAGTTTGAATTACATGTAAACAAACTATACATGACCCTTTCACTAGAAGAACAAATGCTCAATGGATCTGTGGGTGTCAGAATCTGGGGTTAGGATGCACATATGCTAGAATTTCTCCCTGTTTCATATTTCCAGCTTGGGACTAGAGAGAGCACTAGCGGCTGTTTCATGTCACAGCCATCTAGAATAGTCTCTAGTAAAGAGTCTAATATGTACAATGTGGATCTAATATGCTGTGCCCAGGATCGAGAACAAGAAAGTTAAACTTGACCAAGTCTTCTTTCCCAATCCCGGAGCCTGGGAAAGCTTCCTGTCAATTGTGAATACTCCCATTAAAATACATGTATTTCAACTTTATCGTTCTTGTTCTGGTTACTGTTGGGCGAAGCTCTGTGCAAGTCCAAGATTTGTTTATAAAAGTTCTTGTGAATCACATTTCAGTATGTCCATCTCTCCTGCAGACCCTAAATCTTCACTCCATTTAACATCTTAATCTCAACTGCCAAATAATCTCTCTCCAACCATTTGCATCCCTGTATTTCATCTATACATGAATATATACCTTTCAAGGAGAAATTTTCTTTAGCTTACTCCATCCATGTTATTGTTTAATCTTACTCCTGGATAATCAGATTTATAAACCACCTCAATTTCCCTTCTTTGCCAACACCACTCCTTATCTTTTCTTCACTTATCCACTGTTCTCATATTTTTGCTAAAAATATAGAGGGATCAATTAGTACCAAGGAAATAGCTTCAGTTACCAAGAGAGATAGTAAATGTAAGTTTTTAAAATAGAGAGTTGAGGGTTGTTACACTACATCACTATGCTATTCTTACTTGAACGCGTTTCGGGAGACGGCTTGTTCCCATCGTCAGCATTTTCTCTGAGAGAAAATGCTGACGATGCCGTCTCCCGAAACGCGTTCAAGTAAGAATAGCATAGTGATGTAGTGTAACAACCCTCAACTCTCTATTTTAAAAATTATGACACATCACTGTTACCAGCTTCTAAATCTTCAAAATTAGTTAGTAAATGTAAGGTTTATGAGAACAAGAAATGTAATTACAATTAGAGGGTAGAAGAATTACTAGGAACAATTAAAAAATTTCTGATGTGCTGCATTCACATGACTTTCTCTGCTCGCTCTTCTACAAACTATTCTTACGAAAGCTTATTCTTCTGTCCAACTTTGTGTGTGTGTGTGCGTGCGTGCGTGCGCGTGCGCGCCTTGAAAAACAAAACAAATGGAGTTATTACTCATTGAACTGTTGGTTTTAAAGTAACCTTTTTTCTTTATAGTACGGTATTAGATGTATTGACACTAGAGACAACTCAAGTGTAGGTGATTATTAGGATATGTAAATAAGAAGGGTAACAAGGAGTTTGTATATAAGGTTTTGTAAATTTGTTTATATATGACTTGTTTAATTCAAGAAGCTGAAATAAATTCATTTATCAATGTATTTTTCATAAAACCTGCTTGAAATTATAACTTGCCCTCTTCTTCTACCCAATTATGCAGTCTTGCAGCCAAGACCCCAGTGTATGCATGCATATGCATATATGTGAGTGTGTGTGTGTGCGCGTGCATGTGTGGAGAGAGAGCTGACAACAGGCCAATTGTTCCTGCAGTTTGCTGTATTGTTCACATCTCCCTTGTTTTTAAATATTGGAAAACCAGTATTGCTGTCCTCCAACTTCTTAGGACATTACCTCAAATACAGAGTTCAATATTCTAACTAATAAATCTGTTCTCATTTAATCTCCATGCCTTCCAAAGTTCCCCTGATTTTTAGTCTTTTAAATGGCTCTCACATTTCATTTATTCCTATCTGGCTATCCAGATGCTCTATATAGTATCAATTCTTCAGACTATTTTGTTTAGTCAGGTGGCCTGCTCCTAAGAAATTTTTATAACAGTTGTACCAAACTATTTAGCTTATGCCGTTTTCCTTGACATTAAGCTTGTAAATTCTCTTCCCTGAAAACACTATTGCTTCACTGTAATTTGCTTATCTTGTATTGTTTCCGAATTATGTTTTTTCCCAATTCTTTCTTTTTTACTTCCATTGACATTTATATACCCAACTTACAATAAAAAAGTTCACTTTTTCCTGCTGTTCCCCTGTTTGCCTCCATTTTCTCAACACCCTTACAACTCTTCCCTTTGCATTCTTGTGCTCTTCATTTTATTATCCCACTTGCTTATTAATTTAGTATTCTTTCATCCTCATTTTTACTCCTGGCGGCTTCTTTGTCTCCTCTGGTCTTAAAGCAACTCCCTCGATTCTGTCTTACAAAAGTTCCTATATGATTATGACTTATGGAATAACATTTTGGGGAAATTCAGTAGATGCAAAAAAACGTAATAAGAATAATGGCAGGTGTAAAGAAATCAAATCATTGTAAACCACTATTCAAAACATTTGGAATTCTACCATTTGCCTGTGAGTATATTTTAGCTGTACTTTTAACCATGGTTGACCACCTAGAAGTGTTTATAAAAAATTCAGACATGCACAGCAAACAAACCAGAAATGGGCAGGAATTACACAGTCCAAGCAATAACCTACAAGTATTCCAAAAAGGGGGTTACTACAATGGTATAGTATTATTTAATTCACTTCCATCATATATTAAGGAACTGAAAACTAATAAAAATAAATACAAGTTAGCATTGGAAAGATATCTCATCACTCACACCTTCTATACGGAGGAGGATTTCTGTCAGTCAAAAAAATAACGGACTATAAAATGTTACCAAATTTTATAAATACATTAAGTATAAATAATATTGTTTTAACATTTTTTAGATCTATCATACCCTACATAAAACTACAATTTATTTACATACAAGTACACAATGTAATTATGTATTTATGACAATCTACATCCTAGAGTAGACTAGCTTTCTTTAAGCTGGTCTAGCTCACTATAGGGTCTACAGATTGAGATGTTATGTTACCTATTTTCCTCATCTTTCCTGTCTATGTCCCTAATCTTTTAAGATATGTTTCTAATTCATCATCTCTCCAATTAAGTTTTTAATTTTAAGTAATCTCTGATCAGAAACTTCTACCTCTGCTACATGCACTTTGGGATTTAGTCCTTATTGGGAAATGACTGTATGAGCACGCTATATTTAGTGCTTCAAAATAAATGAGATGTGTATCAAGTTCTGCTGTATATGGTGTGTTGTCTCTCCTCTTGCACCATTACACATCTGCAGATTAAACTCCTTGTGGAATAATATCACCTTTATGGCATCATTGTTATAGATTCTGTCTTTACTAATTCTTCTTTCCACATGATGAAGTATTGATGTTCTTCAATTTGCTTACGTAAATATTATTACGTATATTTGAACAAGTCTGTTGTTAATTATTTAGCTCCACGTTGAGGACCAATTTGAAAATGTTATTGAGCCTCGTTGTATTTGTTGCCAACTTTAAAAAAATTATTTAGCTGGATGCTGGATATGAGATGTAAGAATTCCCACGTATGTGCGTCACTTTGAGAATGTATTTAGATTACGTAATGAAGGTACACTTTGATGTTGTTTGATGCTTGGTATGCCAAACTTAATAGTGAAGATGATGCTTGTTTTATGTAATATTATTAAAGTTATTTGCCTCGGCTGCTTCAGTCGCACTATAGAAACACAAGTTCTTTTAAGGTTGTGATAAGACAAGAATTAAAATACGTCTCAGAATATACTTTTTAATTTCACTTCTTTTTATTTCTCTTTAAACTTGCACATTTATAAACACAACACTTTATAAAAGAAAAGCTGTGAGCACTTTATATATTCTAGCGGAAAACACAATTTTTACCATCCGTACTTTACAACATCTTACCTGCGACTTTTACGTCTGCTCTGTATAACATCTTGCCTGCAACTGACTAAATTCAACGGTAAAAATCATATAGCTTCGGTAATGCCAGTCTCTTATTGGCTAATTCTAGTCCAATAGAATTTAAGTATTCAAATTAAAATCTTTCTTTACTGTTGATTGGCTAATTCCAAACTGTAAGCGAAATTACACTATTACCGATCTTTTCATGACCAGTATTTTTTAAAACTCCAGATACATTATTGTCACCAAAATTACATTATTACCTTATTATTAACATCCTAAAACATATTATTCTCACAGTTTTTGCACTATTAGAGTTTATAAACATTTACATAACATTAATAAATGCGTTTACTATAAAAATAAGTATTTACAATGACTTTACATACAATATAAATAATAATTATATACATACTGTTTTCAAGGTGGGCTGTTATTGAATTTAATTATAATAAAACACAATTAATATCATTTAGGCATTAAAATACTGCCTCAAATATTCCTTACTTCTCCTGCTATTTCACATTCAAGATCTATTATCTTAATTTGACTTTCTCCTACACTTCAGTTTAATTCAATGAATTCATGCATCATTAAAATCTCTCATTATAATAAGTCCTTTATGTATATGTATACACACACACCTATTTTTTAACTCTTCCATATCTTGTATTAACTTTTTAAATAAATTTGGATCATAAAATTCTGAAGAGCTTGGTGGGATATATACCATGCAACACACATTCTTTCACTTTCCCATACACCACTTAGAATACGCAATAACACTGAAGTTTCATCTAATTTATTACACACTTTCACATTAGTTTTCAAACCTTTTCTAGCAAACAATCCTATTCTAGACCTTTGTCCTTCCTTTATTTACTGCTTTTCTAAAAAAAAAAAATCATATTTGCTCAAATCAACAGGATATCTTATGCCAGTCACGTCTCAACAACACACATCTGCTAACTTCAAAACTTGCATAATTTTTCCATTCTTCAATTTTTCAAGCAACTCTTTTATGTTCCAGGATTTAACATCCTATGTGTTTCTATAGAGTGAACCCTTTTTGTAAAATCTAAATTGTTCCAATTTGGTCCTGCTCTTTGTCATCCTATCAGCAGCTGGCCTTTCCCCCTGCATAGTCCTCCATTTGCATGATACTTCCTTCAGGTGACGTTGCGATGCTGAGTCCTTCATTCCTCCATATGTCAATTCCTGTAGCTGCTTTACAGTCATGTGTAATTTTCTTATATGAGGGTAATCCAGAAAGTCCCAGACATTTTGAAATAAACAATTAACAAAATGCAAAAACACTTTTAAGCTATTTTTCTACATAATCGCCATTCAAATTGAGGCATTTATCATACCGTGGTACAATTTTTCAATACCCTCTCTGTAGAAATCTGCCGCCTGCAACTTCAACCACTGGTTTACACCGGCATGCAGTTCAGCGTCAGTATCAAAGCATCAATTTGATGCACTAAACTCCGTGAAATTTGGGGAAAATGTTCCGAAAGTTCTGTAATCGTGAAACAATGATTTTCACGAATTTTGTCATTGATTTGCATTGTCAGTTCATCAGTCTTAAGGCTAGGCCTACCACTGCGATCCTCGTCGTGAACATTGGTATGGCCATTTTTAAAATCAATGCACCATTGCCTGACACAGCTTTCACTCATTATTCCCTGCCCGTAAACATCACAAAGTTGACGTTAAATTTCAATTGGTTTCGTATGTATTGTAATGAAAAGAAGCTAGAAACAGTGATGTGTATTGAATTTATTTAAAGGTGAGTCGAAATTGTAACACTAACATCACTTAAGTTTACTCACTTAACATGTTTCGGGAAACCGTTGTTCCCATCCTCAGAAGGTTAACTCGACTGGCCCGTGTTGTTGGTGTTTCCGTTTTTTGGACTGGATCCTGTGGTGGCTTCTTGTGGTGGAGAAATGTACTTCCAGAGAGGATTTGGTGGCGGCAAATCAAAATTCATTAGATGTGTGTTGTGTTTTAGAATGGTGATCTTCTCCCATGCATCTAATTCGGCTGCAAATTTGGCTGGTTTGACTAATGTAATATTGGGTTGGATGTTGTGATTAGTGATCCAAAAATGGTGTGAAACTGCAGATTTGTCCATTTGTTTGTATTTAATACATCTCATGTGCTCCTTTAGCCTAGTTTCTAAGTTTCTTTTTGTCTTACCAATGTATACTTTATTGCAATCTGAACAATTGATTTTATAGATTCCAGCTTTTTTGTCTTGTGGAATGGGGTCTTTTAACTTGTTACAAAGTAATTTCTCTATGTTAAATTTGTTCTGTGGAGCTAGGCTGATGTTATGTTTCATGAAAATCTTCTTAAATTTGTGAAATGTTCCTGGGTGGTATGTGAATTTCTTGAACTTTAGTTCTTTATCTTGCTGGATGAGATTAGTTGTGTTTCTGATGTGCATCTGTCGTTTGAATTTTGCAATTTTTTTGTCAATAGTTGCTTTGTTGTACCCATTATGTATAGCTGTGTCTACTATATGCTGGTATTCATACCAGTTAGAATACCAGCATATAGTAGACACAGCTATACATAATGGGTACAACAAAGCAACTATTGACAAAAAAATTGCAAAATTCAAACGACAGATGCACATCAGAAACACAACTAATCTCATCCAGCAAGATAAAGAACTAAAGTTCAAGAAATTCACATACCACCCAGGAACATTTCACAAATTTAAGAAGATTTTCATGAAACATAACATCAGCCTAGCTCCACAGAACAAATTTAACATAGAGAAATTACTTTGTAACAAGTTAAAAGACCCCATTCCACAAGACAAAAAAGCTGGAATCTATAAAATCAATTGTTCAGATTGCAATAAAGTATACATTGGTAAGACAAAAAGAAACTTAGAAACTAGGCTAAAGGAGCACATGAGATGTATTAAATACAAACAAATGGACAAATCTGCAGTTTCACACCATTTTTGGATCACTAATCACAACATCCAACCCAATATTACATTAGTCAAACCAGCCAAATTTGCAGCCGAATTAGATGCATGGGAGAAGATCACCATTCTAAAACACAACACACATCTAATGAATTTTGATTTGCCGCCACCAAATCCTCTCTGGAAGTACATTTCTCCACCACAAGAAGCCACCACAGGATCCAGTCCAAAAAACGGAAACACCAACAACACGGGCCAGTCGAGTTAACCTTCTGAGGATGGGAACAACGGTTTCCCGAAACATGTTAAGTGAGTAAACTTAAGTGATGTTAGTGTTACAATTTCGACTCACCTTTAAATAAATTCAATTGGTTTGTTCTTTTTAGCCAAACGCACTGCACAAGTGGCGGGATTTTCTATTGCAGCGCACATTTGAACTCCAGTAAGGAAGGCACAGTCCTCACACTACCACAGCTGGATGCGTACTGAATGTAGGAATGTTCTGACACCAAGATGATGGCTCTAGCCCTACTCATCGCCACGATAGGCCAAAACGTCTGGGACATTCTGGACTACCCTCATATTTATGTTAGAAGTGTATATTTGTATTGCTATGGTAGCAGAAGCTGAATAATTAAACTTCAAACTTCTGAATTAAAAGTATACCTGTTGAATTTGCTGTGCTGCAGTGTTGTTAATTATCTTAAGAATGGAAAGCTTGATGGAAAAAATTTATTAAAGGAAAAAATAACATTCAAAATAATTGTTTAGTTTAAACCTTTACCATAGGTCACTTTACGCCCTGTACATTGAAATCCAGTTTTTGGTTGTTAATTTATGGGATTTTGCTATGACTTATTCTGCGCTGTACTGTGAATAAAGTAGTCCTCCATGGTCTAGGGGTACCATACTAGCATCTAGTTCCTGAGGTCATGGATTCAAACTCGCCTGAGGGTGTTGGATTTTTTCGGGTGTAAAAGTGCTTGTATGGCTTACTTTGGAAGGGAAATGAAGCCGGTAATCCCATGTCATAGATTTACGGCACGTAAAAGAACCTCAAGCCTGATAAAGAGGTCTCTGAACAAAATTTGCAGTCTTTCACGCCCAATATGGAATGGGAGATTAAGGACCTTAGTAGTTAAAGAGTGAAATAAAACTAATTTCAATTTCACTGTGAATAAAAAATGCAGTTGCAATGAAGTTTGTAGTGAATAAAAAATGTTTATTTGACATCTTAATTATTATGCAGTTAATAAATATTTCTGCTATCAGGAAAGTGCAATGAGTTTTTAAAGCTTGTCTTTTGTTTTTATTTGCTTCCTTTGTGATAGATTTCTTATTGCTTCACAGGCAACTGTGGGTCAGCATTTGTGTCATTGCTTGTTGCAAGGTCTGGCAGCGGAAACTTTGAGACGTTATTGCCATGCTCTGAACTTAGATCTATGCAGGATTCGAAGCTGGGCAAAAACAAGGAAAGCGTCAAAATGTATTTTCCAGGTACAATTCTATTATTTTTAAATGTATTAAATGAATGCATAAGGTTTACAAACTCAAGTATTTAGCATACAATACTTTGTTGCTTACCTGAAAATGCTACAAAAGAGTTAAGTAAAAATGCTTATAAGTAAAATGAGGATATAGTAGAATGCTATAAACCAGTCAGAGCTTTGAATTTTTGTGACTTATGTTTGTGTATTAACAAATATTTCCCATAAGAATTTTAATGTTTGTATTACGTGTAAAAGTCTTATCAAATGTTAACTTGCATATTTTCTACCATGTATTACAGTTGGAAGCATCTAGAGATGCTGTGGAAGTGGTGCTTCCCTTTAGTAGTCCTTTATATAAAACAGTTTAATTTCCACTGATCCTTGTTCCCCAACCTGTGGTCTTGGGGTCTGTGGGAGTGAAGAATGCCAATTTAAATGTTCATATTCTATGTTTTTAAAAAAATTTATTTCAGACTATAATCTGAAGAGAGATTGCAAGTACTGTTAGTTGGCCAATCCCTTTCTGGGTAAACATAAATTTCTTTCAAGCCTCTCTTACTCCAACTTTCTCTTTTGGCAATAAAACAATACTCAGTCTTGGAATATGAAATGTTTCATACTCCTTGTGTATCATACTAAGTTGCTTTGTCCTGTGGCTTTCGGTGTTCTGTTTCCCCAGCTTAGTGCAAAATATGGATTGATGGTCAAAATCAGGTTTGCTAAAAAGAAAGAATAGTGAAGTGCTTACAATTTCAACATCTATAAAGAAAATAACACAGGAGTTAGAAAATACTGTGAAAGTTATTTTGAACTATGGCAGTTATTTGGATTGTATATAGAAAAACTGTAAACAACCACCACAGTGCATTATTTTCTGTGAGGTGTTATCAAACAAAGTGATGAAACCTTCAAAATTAAAAGGTCATTTAGAAACCATGTACAATGATGCTGTTGAAAAACTACCAAAATATTTTAAGAATAAACTTTTCGGCCACCCGTAAGACCAGTGCAGCTAAAGACGTGGTGTAAATGGAACTGAAAACAAAATAAATTTTTAGAGCTTAAAAAAAGTAGGAAAGCTGTGAGGGAACTAGCTTCAGGTTCAAACAATGAAAAGTTTCTGTTAGTATTACAAAATTGCACAAATAATTGCAAAGAAAGGACAGTCACATACAGCAGGAGAACATTCAATTTTTCCTGCAGTGAAATCTTAACAGATACCATGTTTGGTGATATGTATGCAAAAGAAATACGTTTGATATCCTTGTCTAATAAACTGTCCTGCAAAATATAATTTCTTTTCACCAGTTTGAGATTTGAAAGATGATATTAACTAATTTCGATGTGCTAACTTGAATGGTGATTTCCATTTCTATCATGTAAGGGTTGTTTACAAATCACAAAATAATATAATGAAACTATGTTCTTGATTTAAAAAAAGTACACTATAAAATAAATATGGAATGCAAAATTTCTCAATAATAAATAAAAATAAATACCTGTAAAAGAAGGTGTGAAGTTATACTTTTTCTTTGGCTGGAAATAGACTGCATTGATTTACATTTATATCCTGGTTGAGCAGCTTCCCTTTTCAAGCACCAACAGTAGCCCGCTAACATTGCAGTGTTCCACTGACCCTGATATCTCCCCTCCATCTTCTTGATTTCTTAATGAACTTTCATCTTCTTCATCACTGAGCGATCCCAAATTATCAGGAAAATAGTCTAGATGAGAATGCAAGAAGTGAAGCTGTAAACTCCTATTACACCTGAGAGCTCGTAGCTTATTTCTTCACATTGCAGATCTTTTATATTTCCAAGAAACTTATTGACTGCCTTTTTAAAGGACACCATGCTTGGAGTTCTCTATCCGAAAATGCTCTGTTCTTCATTAGCTATCTTATCTGAGGTCCATCAAATACGAGGACGGATTAATAAGTCACTGAATTTTTAAAGAAAATAACAATTTTTTCCAAAAAATAAATTTTATTTCTCAATGTAGTCTCCTTTCACTACAATACATGTCCCATCTTTCTCCATTTTTTTTAACCCTTCCAAAAAATATGATTTTTAAAAGTCTGCAAAATATGAGGTTGTTTCTGTCATGATGAGTTCAGTTGCATTATAAATTTTTTTTAGATTGGTTGTTCTATTAGATTGTTTTTAATTGCTAAATTTTGTAGTGTTATAAATATCTGAAATTTATAACTTTGAAGCTGTTAAATTTTGTAGTGTTATAAATATCTGAAATTTATAACTTTGAAGCTGTTGTGAGGTTTACATATTTGTTGATAGGAAATGTTCTCTTTTTATATTAAATGTTGTCTTTTTCAATGATGGATTGGTGGTAGCCTTGTGAGTTCATATCTTTTTCAATAACTAAAATCAAAAGATGGCCAGTAGATGGCATCTTGAAACTTCATCTTCATCAGTAGATGGCAGTAAGAGACTTTCCATCAAAATTGCTGCAATTTGTCTTCAGTAGGACAGCATTAAACTCTATACTTTAAAGTTGATGGGGATCCAGAGAGAAATTACCCAAAGTATGCCAAAGTGGGTAAGCAGTTTTCAGTTTTCATGGTTATATACATGTTTCTCTGCTGCTGAATCCTGGGACAATAAGACTGGGTTTATCAGAAACAAAAGCAAATAACAGTACTATTGAGCCTTCTGATGTTCATCATGTTATGATGAACATCAGATCTTTCAGAATCTTATTTGCATTGTATGTTACAGTGTTTGAAAATGTTACAGTGAGCATCTATAATTCACAAATGCAACATAATCATGGAACGAGAAATAAAAATAATCTGAAACCACCTATGCACAGGTTAGCACTGTATGAAAAATCTGATGTGTTACACTCACATGACTTTCTCTACTCTTGTACAATCTAATTTTACAAACGCCTATTCTCCATATGCTTCATGTTAATCGAGATATCGAGATGTCAATCTTATTGGTAATTTTCATGTAGATGCAAGGGAAATATGATAGCTTTTAAGCGATAGTCAAATATTTTAACGCTGGTTGCTATGTGGCACATTCCATTCTCTTTGCATGTCCAGGACGTAAAAAAATGAATAACGAATTTGAGAAAAAGTATAAGTATTGGAAAATTTAAGGAAATAACAAGCAATATCTCGAAAACGGTTCACTCAACAAAAGAAATGTATATGACATAAGTTGTGTATTTTAACACGATCTACATTTTTTGTGTAGTAAAATTTTGTCTATCTCTTATGGTTTACCAGTTATGCAAAAGTCGTTCACAATGAAGAATACTTTTGGAGACATTCCCAGAAAATTCGAGATATACATTTCATTTCTCATGACATTATCTTAAACATATGATATTTTCATCAAAATCGTTAGAGCCATTTTTGAGAAAATTAAAATTTTCGAAAAATCTTCCATGTAAAGGGTAGTCTGGGGTGGGGGGATTTTCTTGAAAACCTTCGTGTCGCATCTCTGGAAGATACTGAACCTAAATACCAAGTTTGGTCCTTATCCGACTGTTCGTTTTTGAGTTATGCTGTTCACAGACACAGACACACACACACAGACACACACACACACACACACACACACACACACACAGACACACACACGGACATGTTTCCAAAAATGCTTTTTTTGGATTCAGGAGGTCTCAAAACATGTATTTCCGGTGAAATCTCGGTATCGAATTTTTGGGTGGAATGCAATACTTCCCCTACTTACTATACGTAGTAGAGAAAGTAAAAAAGTCCATTATGTGCAGGAATAAAAATCTATAACAAACTCCCTATAAAACTCCGTGAAATGAAAGCCCTCAAATACTTTAATGAAGAAATAAAAAACCTATTAATGGACAAAGCCTATTACTCAGTTACTGAATATATGAATGATGAAATTGAATTATGATAACGTTGTCATTCTGTAATTAAACTATAAACCAAAACTGACATTACAAAGGCACTACCATAATTATATCAATACTTGACTAATTTTGAAGAATTAGAAGCTAGTAACAGTGATGTGTCATAATTTAAAATAAAGAGAGTGTAGTGTAACAACCCTCAACTCTCTTTATTTTAAAATATCAATACTTGTATATACTATATCATATATGTAAATTTGGAATGATATTATTATTGTTATTGATATTTAGTATAATTATTGCTAACTTAATTCTTGTACACTTGACGAGTCACCTGTTTATGGAGTTCTTACTCACTTTATGTAAGCTTATGTGACAATAAAGATCTTATCTTATCATATGGAACTAATGAATTTATAAATAAATTAAACTCCCTACCGCCAAACTCAAGAAAACATGGAGTATCAAAGCAAATGGCTTCCTAAATTGTTTCCAGAAAATTAACTGACTGAGGTGTGGTGCTGTAAACCAATGTAAATCAATGCTAAAGTCAGCTCATTTAATGCATCATTATCTTAACTTCCTTTATATACACAGTAAAAGTCTCTTAAGGGTTTATTTATTTTCAGGTAGCTTCATGGAAAAAACTCGCAATGGGAAATGGGATCAACTACGTGTAGTGGTGATGCAGCCATTTAATCAAGATGAGCAGTTTGGGCTGTCCTTTCTGAGTGTGTATAATTTTTCTGAAAATAAACCTGACACAGATGTGACTGCTACAGAATTACAGAAGTGGGACAAAATGAGAAATTCTGCTGTTTTAAGGTTTGCTAATCTAGGTTTTAAACTGTAACTTGATTTAAAGAAATATCTACAGAATTTAAGAGATGAAAACTGTGTGATTGCATGGAAAAGAGATCAAGGTATTGGGGATCAAGCTATACACATATATTTTTTGTTTTTCCGTATCTTTTTAAATTTATGTTTCAGAGTAATACAGGTTTAAACTTAATCATGAGCTTATTTCAATCATTACTTTAAATTCTGCTGTTAACAAAGAGGATGTGTAGATGAGTTGGGACAAGATAGTGCTTAACTACACTGATGATTTAACATGGAAGTGCTTTGAAGATTTTAGACAAGAATTTATCAACTTTGCTGTTTAATCCGTTATAGAATTCTGTTATTCTCTTCATCTTCATAATATACAGGGTCCATCACAAAAAGGGATACACACTTTAAGGAACACAAATTCTGTTTTGTGTGTTAGTAATATAACAGGTTTAATGTAAGCTTCCTGCACATACGGAAGCGGATTGATAAGTCAGTGACTTTTTAAAGAAAATAACAATTTTTTCCAAAAAGTCAATTTTATTTCTCAACATAGTCTCCTTTCATTTCAGTACACATTCTCCATTTCTCCATTTTTTTTTTAACCCTTCCAAAAAATATGAGTTTTCGAAGTTTGCAAAATATGAGGTTGTTTCTGACATGATGTGTTCACTGGACGTGAATTTCTTCCCAGCGAGCCAATTTGTCAGGTTTGCGAAGAGGAAGAAGTTGCTCAGAGCCTAATCTGGAGAATATAGTGGGGTAACAGTTTGTAGCCCAATTCCACAAATTTTGTGATGGCAATGGCTGACTTGTGTGTGGGTGCATTATCCTGGTAAAAGAACCTTTTTTGTTCACCAAATGAGGTCATTTCTTAAACAATTCCTTGTGGAACTGATCCAGCATTGCGGCATAATATGAACCTGTGATATTTTTACCCTTTTCGAGGTAGTGGATGCTGATCACCCCTTGTGAATCCCAAAAGACAGCTGCCATGATTTTTCCTGCCGACGGAATGGTTTTCGCTTTCTTTGGAGCAGGTTCACTGAAGAAAATCCACTGCTGTGATTGTTTCATTTCAGGTTGATAGTAATGGATCCAAGTCTCATCAAATGTGATATAACGCCGCATAAACTCATTTGGGTTGCACTGGAACATGTTCAAACATCCCTGTGAAATGGTCACACGATTCCGCTTGTTCTCAACTGTGAGCAGTCACGGCACCCAACTTGCTGACAGCTTTCTCAAACCCAAAAATTTGTGCAGAATGTTATACGCCCATTCACTTGAGATGTTTACGGTCTTGGCTATCTCACGGATTTTCACTAGTGTCTTCCAACACAATATTGTGAACTTTGTTCACCATTTCTTCTGTTGTGACCTCAACTGGGCGTCCTGTGCACAATCTCTTGTGCTCGAATGGCCACATCGAAATTCTGTGAACCACTTGTGAACCATGCCATGTGATGGAGGAGAGTCCCCATAATACTTGTTCAGCTTTTCTTCCGTTTCCTTCACCGTTTTACCACACAAAAAGTAGTGCTTTATCAGAACACGAAATTCACCTTTCTCCATTTTCTACGGAGCAACACACATCTGCTTATTTTAAATGCTCTCAACAATGTTCTAAGAAACAAATGATGACAAATTTCTGTGATTATACCCAGAATAGATGTAAGACTTGGGTGCAAACAGAAAATCTGTGATTAAAACGCTATCTCTCGTCAAAGTCATGGACTTATCAATCTGCCCTCGTATTTAATTACTGTTGGTTCTTAAAGTGGTTGCCTTTAGCTGCCAGCCAAACCACAACAGCAAATGGTTGGTAAAAGAGTCCATGAGGATTTCTACACTTGCTGTTATAATTTCTCAATGAAGGGCCTCTGCATGGGTGTTTTCCTGCAATATATGTATCCTTCAAGGTCTCTCAAAAATAAAAGTCCAAACATATTACAACTGGTGAATGTGCTGGAAATTCAAGTGCACCTCTGTCCTATCCAATGTCCCTGCAGATTCTCTCCAGGAAAGCCCACATGTTTTGGTGGCATTGTGAGAGTTAGTGGAAGAAATAACAGTTTTCATAAAGAGCATGTACAACTGCTGATATTTACGAGGTGTGGCGATAAAGAAACTGAACTGATGCTCTGTCCCCTTCAATGTAGTCCCTTCCCCGATCCCTGCACTGCTCCATGCAAATTTTTCACTGTTGGTAGCAGTACTGCAAGTCTTTTTCTGTTATGCTATTAAGGAGTCTCGTTGCTTTTACCTTCACTGCATCCACGGACTCGAACCTGGTTCCTTTGAGCTCAGACTTCACTTTTGGGAAGAGAAAAAGTTGCATGGTGCTAGGTCAGGCGAATACAGTGGATGTTCCATCACTGGAATGTTGTTTTTCGCTAAAAACCTCTTCACAGGCATCGCGTTATGGACCGGCTCGTTATCCTGTTGAAGAATCCAAGCGATTCTTCTACAGATCTGGTCTCCTTCGTCGCACACGTTCACAGAGGGTCTTCAGAACAGTTGTATAATAAACTTCAGGTGGTCTTCTCGAACAATTCTACCAATCTTCTCTGCATTCTCTTCAGTTTTTGAGGTGGAAACACGGCCCAATTTTGGATCGTCTTCGTCTTCGATGTCTTCCCTACCGTCCTTGAACCTCTTAAACCACTCGAAAACTTGCATACGAGATAGACACTGATCACCATAAACTTATTTCAACAAGAGGAATTTGATGTTAACACGTTTCTACTTTAGAGCATAGCATAATTCCAACGGAGTTCAGATACACCACCCATTTCTAAGAAGGCTCACAGCCAGACTAACCACCACAGTAGTGTGAAATTTTGTACACATGTCAGGGAGAGTCCCGAGGCCAATCCCCTGCCCTTCTCCTTGTTATCAATGAAGCTGGAAATGCACGCAACAATCACTCCGGTTTCGATATTGCCACACCTCGTATGTGCTTAGCATTTCATGATACCTGGTACCAGTAACTGTACCTTCAAAGAAGAAAGATCCTATTCAACCATTAGATGACAAGTTTACACCAGACATTCATCCCTGGTAGATTGACTGCCTTGTTGACATGAACATGTAGATTTTCTGGTGCCCTGTAAACACAACTATGACAGCATCCATTGTTGCATTAAGTTTAAATTGGGCTTCATCGGTTCACAAAAGAATTCCATTTGGTTATCAGGACCATCCTCATTTAATGTGTGCAGTAATCTTAGTTCTTACGGTTTCCACTTAGAAGCTTTTAGAATGTGTCATACACTTGCATTGCTAACCCCTGCCTTATGAGCACACTGTAAAACAGTCTTTTGAGGTGACATTGCTTACTTTTCTGAGACCATAACAGAAGAAGCAGGATATCTAGCTGTACGAGGTCTTCTGAATCTTCCCTTGTACACATCACATGCATCTCAAGCTTTTCATAAACAAAGCCATGTAATTCTCAAGCGTGTTGGAGGTTGTGTTGCAAACACATGCCTCCATGCACACTGAACTTCAACATTTTCAAACATGAACCATTAGTTTAAAATGAGCTTTTGTTCCTCAAACTTCAAGCATGCCCCTGCAATTTTGACTCACTATCCTATACCACATGTTAGTTATACAGAGTCATATAGGTATCGAACATCTGTTGAGAAAACGCCATATTACAAATTCCACAGATAATTCAATGTACATAACTCTGAAAACAATATGCAGTTGCCATCTGTTCATATATTCAGTGGAATCTTGTTACTGCGTTCCTCATTAACACATTTTCCCGTGTATTACATTGAATTATAAAAGTCCCAGTACCAAATGTAATAAATAACGTTTGCTTAGTGCGTTTTCCCGGTCCCACTTACTACGTTTGAAGTTTTATGTCTTCATTCGCTGATTTGGCAATCCTAGGTCGGTCCAGTGGGAGCAGGTGCTTAGCATGTTCAAAGTTTGACGTCCTCATTTGTTACTTTGGTCAATCTTTGGTCACGGGGTGGATACCGGCAGCCAATCACATGGATGTATGTAAATATTTGTGTGACACGATTTATGTGGGCGGGATAGAGAATGCTTTACCTTGGCGTGGTAAAAACCGATAATTTCTACTGTTGAGTGATGACCAAACATACCTACATTGTATTTTAACTTTTCATTTGCAATGAAAAAAAGAAAGTATAGTAAATAACCAACAGTGAAAAACTGAAAATCCTTGAAATAGATCACAATCCAAATATGAAACATGTGGATATAGTGCGGAAGTTAAACATTCCTCCGTCAACCTTAAACACAATTCTTAGCAAACTTAAATTGATTGAAACTGCTTTTTAAGAAGGGGTAAATGCTAAAACAAAACTTTCCTCTTGAAAATAGGATCAGAAGAGGATCGAAACGAAATTTGTTGCATGGAAACACCTACCGTATTCAAATAGTATTGAATACGCCAAAGATACTATCATCTATTGTACTCGTAACATGATGCATGCTCATAATTTTGTTTTATTTTTTAGCAGAAATTGTTATCACATGTGTAATAAAAAACACAGCAAAGCCACTATTGTCGCTTCCATAATTCGCAATTTATTTTCTAAAAAACGTTCATAACCTCAAAAATTCGAGTTGACCAACATAAAAGCTGAAATTATTTATTCTCAGGCTTTGTGTATCCAAAACCATTTGAACATATATTGAATTTAACATGGAAACACAGATCGTATTCAGTATGAAATTGTACTCAAAATCGATTTCAATTGCCTGGAGAGTAGTAATTATTAGATTTTATTACATAACTATGTTCTTAAATTGCAGATTTTGCATTTTAGTTAACACGTTTTCCCGCCTATGACGTCCAAATCCTTAGGTACATGCAAAAACATACTAACGAGATTCTACTGTACAGTGTTTTTGTATACTGTGACGTAAAAGCTGTGACAGGTGCTGTAAATTTTTTTTGTTTCCAAATTTTTGCTTTATGTAGTTTCTATTGTAGCATTATGATTTATTTCTGGAGCACTCTAACAGATAATTAGTTGCTTCATTGGCTTTGATTTGCTGCCCCAAGAATGTTACATGAGCAATAGCAATTGAGCTTAACTGTCACAATATTTATCTTTTATAGATGCTCTCCCAGATGTTTCTGAGATTCAGGATATTCTAGTTTGGCCAGCTTAATGTTTGATACTAAAATGTTTAAATATTTATCATCTCTATCCCAGCCAACTTGCCAACCAATAGCAATAATGATGGCAGCCTAATTGTTGTAATATTCATATTTATGATAAAACTATGAACCTAATATGTACTCATGTTAAACATTGTCGTCCTCGTGTAATATTTACCATACTAGTCTCTAGTTCCTGAGGTTGCGGCTTTAAACTCGGCGGAGGGCGATGTATTTTTTTGGGCGTAAAATCCTTAGCATGACTTCCTTCAGAAGGGAAGTAAAGCCAGTAGTCCTGTGTAGATTTATGGCACATAAAAGAACCTCAAACCTGATAAAAATGCCTCTGGACCAAATTTCCGGTCTTTCACGCCCAATATAGAATGGGACACCAAGGACCACAGCAGTTAAAGACGTCCATAAATAAAACTCAAAAAAAAAAAAAAAGTTAAACACTAGGAGTTTCCTTGATGTCTTAGCAAAATAATATTCACATGCTGTGAAGCTGTTTTTGTAATTAGGTGCATAAAACTTTCAGAAAAAATTTGGATAAATTATTTTTGCAGCATTTTTTTTAAATTTTGGTTTTAACAGAAATTTGTGTAATGCTTGGCGTTTGCAATGAAGCCATTAGCTCTCATGCACTCCAGTATTTTCCTATGATGGATCCAGGAGGTTTGCAAGTTTGAAGGTTATTCATGAGTTTTCTTCTTTTTTAACAGAAATGTGACTTGGCACTATTTTGTCCCAGCCCCTTCGGTCCATATGGTGTATTGATTGCTACATTTTCATTTTTGTTGCTTCATTACACATATTTATAAGAGTTTTGGATCTTTCTGGCTTAATGAAGAAAACCGTACAAGCAACAAGCTGCTCTAATGACGTCTGGAACCAAGAATATGTAGTGTAGGAGAAGGGGTGATACCATATTCACTAATGCTTCACTTAAGTTACTTTCACAATAATGGCATGGCTAGTGTCTGTAGTTGCAAACCCTTTGTTTTCATTTCTTCCAGAACATATGCGAGGTCTGTTCAAAAAGTATCGTAAATTTTGAATTTCTGCACGCTTTTTTGAATTTCGATTGTTTTGTGGCGTTATGTTGATACTCATGTCCCTCACTTATGTTGACAAGCTCGGCCATTTTGAATGTTCAGTTAATTGTTGACAGCTATTTTGCTTGGACATGTTTTGGCTCGTCTTCAATTTTTGCCTATTCCAAAAAAATGGAACAAAGAATCTGTATCAAATTTTGTGTGAAAAACAAAATTAAGTGCGTCGATGCATTCTGAATGTTGACTGTGGCATATGGTGAAGCTACCTTGGACCAAAGCAATGTTTATCGGTGGTGCAAAATGTTCTCGGGGGGTCGAGAAGATGTGAATGACGAAGAGCATCCCGGACGCCCGAGCTCGTCAACAACAGACGAAAACATTGAAGAAGTATTGGCCAATCGTCGAATCACTGTTAGAGAAGTTGCTGAGACCTAAACATATCGATTGGCTCGTGCCATTCGATTTTTACCAATGATTTGGGCATGAGACGGGTCGCCGCAAAATTCGTACCAAAGTTGCTCAATTTCGACCAAAAACACCATCGCATTAACGTTGCTAAGGAGCTGTTCAACTCTGTCCGCGATGACCCAAATTTGCTCCAGAGGGTCATAACTGGTGACGAATCATGGGTTTATGGTTATGATGTGGAAACTAAAGTTCAATCATCCCAATAGATGCTGCCACATGAGCCAAGACCGAAAAAAGTGCGCCAAGTTCGGTCGAATGTGAAGGGATTGCTTACAGTTTTCTTTGATTGCAGGGGCGTGGTGCATCATGAGTTCTTGCCACAGGGTAGAATGGTCAATAAGGAATATTACCTGCAAGTTATGTGCAATTTGTGCGAAGCAATCTCCCAGAAACACCCGGATTTGTGGAAGAACAAAAATTGGCTTTTTGCACCATGATAACGCCCCTGCTCACACATCATTGCTTGTGCGCAAATTTTTGGCCAAAACCAACACACTTATGATGCCGCAGCCACTGTACTCCCCAGACCTGGCCCCCTGTGACTTTTTTTTGTTCCCAAAACTTAAGAGGCCCATGAAAGGACGATGCTACGCCATGATTGAGGAGATAAAGGCGGCATCGAAGGAGGAGCTGAACAAGATCACAAAAAACAATTTTTTAAAGTGCTTCGAGGATTAGAAAAAACATTGGCACAAGTGTATAATATCTGGTGGGGATTACTTTGAAGGGGACAAAATAGATATTCATGAATAAATAAATACTTTTTGAAAAAACACAAAATTTGCGATACTTTTTGAACAGAACTCGTATTTAATTTAAAGGAAATATATTTGTAGGCTTTGGCAACTTAGGTTTATCTGAAACTTCATTTGCTTATGTTAGATAATATTATACAATATTTTTCAATTATTTGCAGCAAATCGCCATCAATGTCTCGAGGCTCCAAACTTGTACAGGAGGCAAGGCAAAAGACAAGCCATTGTGAAACAAAACAAACAGCCACAACAAACATAGAAGATATACTGGATAATAGTGAAGATAAAGAGGCATTGTTTAAAGCAAAAGTGTACAGTTTTATGGACTCTCTCGGGTTGAGAGTAAGCGACTTAGAACATCTCAGGCTGAAAGAATTGGAACAGGGCTTTGAAGGCGCTCTAGGAAAGACTCTGGACAAACAAGAAAAATCTTGGTTTATCAGTATTGTAAGAAGTTATTTAAAGAACCTTTTGCAAACCAAAGAAGAGGCAAATGTAGTTAATTCTAAAGTGGGTGGGAGGGAGGAATCTAAGGCTAACTTTTCTCTAGGTACAAAGTTCCTAGAGACACAATGTCAATCTCCAAATGCAGCTAAAAGCAGAATACATAATTTAGATAGGTGTACAACCACAAGGACTCCAGATAAGAACAGCACAGAGAAACCTTCCACTTCAAATACCATGCATACAGAAGTTGTTTCAAATAGACGTAATTTGGTTAGTTTAGAAGATTCATTAATTAAAAGTGAAAGACTGACAGAAAAGGCATCTGTGAGTGATACAGTTAGTGATTCACAGGATTACTTTCCTGCAACAAACATAGGACCCAAGCTAGGACAAAAAAGAAAGCTAGTAGAAGAAGAGAGTGACAATGTAGAAGTTGATGAAGCAAAACGTGAATGTGTTCCAAAGTTTATTGAATGCCCAATTTGCAATGGTAAGTCATAATTTTGTTTTATTTTATTTTCTTATATGTGACTAAACATAGTTGAATGGGAGACTAAGAAATGTGATTTACAGAAGAAGAATGTTCCCACTTCCATTACTTGACTAATTGGTGTATCTAACTATTAATCTGAGGTGCCCTAATTCGAATCTTGGTAGGGATGAGTTGCGTGAATAAGGTTTTTTTAGGGTACTCTTTTATTGCTGTGGGACAAACATCATATAGCTCTCAGTTCTTTGGATCATGAGCTTACACTATGTGATCAAAAGTATCCGGACATCCCCACAAACATATGTTTTTCATCTTAGGTGCATTGTGCTGCCACCTACTGCCTGGTACTCATTATCCACGACCTCAGTAGTCATTACACATCGTGAAACAGCAGAATGGGATGCTCCGAGGAATTCACGGACTTCAAACATGGTCAGGTGATTGGGTGTCACTTGTGTCAGATGTCTGTACACGAGATTTCCACACTCCTAAACATCCCTAGGTCCACTGTTTCTGATGTGACAATGAAGTGGAAACGTGAAGGGACATGTACAGCACAAAAGTGTACAGGCCGACCTCGTCTGTTGAAAGGCAGAGACCGCTGACATTTGAAGAGGGTTGTAAAGAGTAATAGGCAGACATCTATCCAGACCATTACACAGGAATTCCAAACTACATCAGGATCCACTCCAAGTACTATGACAGGCATGAGGTGAGAAACCTTGGATTCCATGGTCGAGCGGCTGCTCATAAGCTATACATCACGCAGAAAAATGCCAAACGACGCCTCACTTGGTGTAAGGAGCGTCAATATTACACAATTGAACAGTGGCAAAACGTTGTGTGAAGTAATGAATCACGGTACACAATGTGGCGATCCGATGGCAGGGTGTGGGTATGGTGAATGCCCGGTGAATGTCATCTGCCAGCGTGTGTAGTGCCAACACTTAAATTCGGAGGTGGTGGTGTTATGGTGTGATCGTGTTTTTCCTGGAGGAGGCTTGTACCCCTTGTTGTTTTGCGTGGCACGATCACAGCGCAGACCTACATTGATATTTTAAGCACCTTCTTGCTTCCCACTGTTGAAGAGCAATTTGGGGATGGCGATTGCATCTTTCAACACAATCAAGCACCTATTCATACTGCACGGGCTGTGGCGGAGTGGTTACACGACAATAACATCCCTTTAATGGACTGGCCTGCACAGAGTCCTGACTTGAATCCTATAGAACACCTTTGGGATGTTTTGGAACGCTGACTTTGTGCCAGGCCTCACCGACCTACATCGATACCTCTCCTCAGTTCCGCACTCCGTGAAGAATGTGCTGCCATTCCCCAAGAAACCTTCCAGCACCTGATAGAAAGTATGCCTGCGAGACTGAACGCTGTCATCAAGGCTAAGGGTGGACCAACACCATATTGACTTCCAGCGTTACCGATGGAGGGCGCCACGAACTTGTACGTCATTTTCAGCCAGGTGTCCGGATACTTTTGATCACGTAGTGTATTTGAGCACTCAGTCCTCATTACTTCATTGTCTCTCTATATCTGGGATGTTACACATGAGGCTAAAATTAACTTGTTGGCCATCAGCCATTTAAAGCGTGCCTGACCCAGCCAGTAATTTAACTCTGCACAAGTTAAATGCAAATTATTCCATTATCTCTTAAGATGTTTGAATGAAACAAAAACCACATATGTACTGAAATTGTAACCACTAAGGATAAATCTACTAAATATAAGCATTGATTGTGGTTGTGTTTGATTGGTGAAAGAAATTTTATTTATTTTTTTCTCAAAAACTTAGATAGCTAATTTGTACATAATATGCAGAGAAGCTTGTTAGGTACTTCACTTCTGCTTGGACTGTACTTTGAAGACACAAAGTCAGCAGCTAGAGTCTAATGACTAGAGCAGAGTACCAAGAATTTCTTGATATGGCATCATTCGTCCTTGTTTATATCTTCTTATATTAACAAAGAATGTCTTACTACACACAAACATAAGCAAAGGCATGATAAATGGCCTTCATAACCTCAACACTCAATAAAAACTCATATGATTCAGGAGTGAACAACAGCAAAGTTCTATGTTATGTAAAGCCAGTGAAACATTCATAAGGCAAAGAAATTCACATGCACACTTCCTTTGTTTTCAATAATTCTCCTTGCTGTGATATACTTCAAAACAAGGTTCCAAACACAATGGGGCATCACATACACTCGTCTTGCAATACCTTAGAATAAGGAGACCGCAATACAATCCCCAGGAGCAAAAAATGTTCATATACACATAAGTCATAAAATTACATGTAACGTTATGCTAACAGTGGTAATCTCTTTCATATCTTGCTTCAATTGTTATACTAGGTGTAAAACAAATGATACTGCCACAAGTAACTGCAAATCAAAACTGCAAATCAACGTTTTATCTAAATTAACCTAGCTCTAATTCATGTGCGGACTATGGATTAGAGTCCATAGTCAGGTGAAGGGCATCTGCATGTGGTGGAACCATTCTGCCCATAACAGTGAAGGGGTTAAAACAAAGGGAAGTGGAGAAGGAGGGTTACAAAATTTTATCCACTTCTTTTTCTTCTTCCATGTTTTTTTTGTTTGTTTTGTTTTTGTTTTTTCAGATTTTTAAACAGAATATTATTGAAAGGAAATGCATATTAATGCCTACTAATTAGTGAACAATTACAGGAAGTGTATTTAGTTAGACTAAGTACCTAAGGGTAGGTAAATTAGCATGCCCTCAGAAACAAATAAATTTCTTCTGTTCCAGTTTTTGCATTAATATGAGCCACTAACTGAATAGTACATAAATGGAAATCTTGTACCTTATTAACTCCGCATATGAGGTTTCATATTCTTTCAATATAGTGCAGCCACAAAGCAGTATAGTCCTTAGTGTTTTCATAATGTGAAATAATTGGTTACAAGGTTTTTTTACCAATTAACTCCCTCTCTCCTGCCCAAGTTTGTTTTTGCAAAATTAAAATACATGTTTTTGCTTTCATTCTTTATTGTCTTTATAGCTTTCATATCTTGGTTGCATATTACCAATTAACACATTAAGAGTGGATGATACATATATGCTGTTTTACAGTATTCTTTTTCCAAAGAATAGTCATTGTAACTACATAATTCTGGACTTAATAATACCTAGCAATAATTAGTAAGTTTTCTTCATAGCTGTGCATCTAGTCTGGCTTCAATTTGTTCATCTGATGCAAGTCTGGCTTCAATTTTTTCATCTGATGCAAGAATGAAGTTATTGCAGAACAAGAAAAATCCTTATAAATTGGCTATTTCATCTCAAATCGTCCATATAGAAAGAATTTACATTTTTTAAACAAAATGAAGCCTTTTGTGTTTGGACAGAAGCTCAATACATTGCTTTATGCAGTCTAAAAATGCAGAACATAATAGTTTTGTAATTAAAATTGTTCAAATTTATCATATCTTCCAAAAATTCCCAACTTCATGCTGTTATGCTTTGAAACCTTTAAATCAAACTTTATTTTTATTCACTAAACTTGATTTCACACTGATATGTGAACATGTTCTTATTTTTATTTAAGTGAAGGAAGTCATTTTTCTCTTACTCTCCCCATATATTCTCCTATCCTTTTTATATTTTCATAAAATTATATTTTCCTTTTGTATTTTCATTATCCTAGCTTTTAATATTTCTTTGTTAACATTTTCCCATTCTTTAGGTAAACACTGATCTCTCCGCAACTTAGTTTCTTCACATTCAATTATATAATAATGAAACGCTGAATGTTGATCAGGCCACAAATCCCCAAGAGCAGGTCTTAGATGAATCTGTAAATCACACAAAAAGCAAGGTCTTGTTGCTTGGGAGTAGTCATGGGAGGGGCATAGCATCCCTGTTCAAATGGGACTTGGGGTGTGATTATGATGTAGTAGGCATAGTTAAACCCAGTGCTGCGCTCTCTGATGTCACTGAAGACCTGGTAAAGCTAACTGCAGGTTTTACCAAGAGGGATCATGTAGTGATAGTGGGTGGGCTAGGGAATAGCCTGGATAGAAATAGTAGCTATATTATTGAAAAGGATCTGTGTGACATCAGTGAGTCCAGCAGCCATACTAATGTGAAGGTAGTGGGACTTTTACATAGGCATAACAAGCCTCAGCTTCAGTGGAGGGTGAGGAATATGAATCTGAGACTTGAGCGTGCCTTGTTAAGTCCTGCTGCATCTCACATGTGTATGATAGATGTCGATGGTATAGGCAGGGATGGTTATACCTCTCATGGCCTACACCTAAATTCTAGAGGCAAAGAGCAGCTTTCTCTTCTTATTGCTGACAGAATTAAGGGTAAAATTCCTGTTGTCACTAGTAGGAGGTCTTTTTTAGGTTAAGTATGTCCTATAGTCAACATAATCATCGGCACTTAAAGCAAATTGAGATAACCATCCCAAATACCTCTGTATCCACAAGTAACTATAGAAATAATACTTCTGACATCAATAGTAATAATGATAAAAATAAAAAGTGCCTGTCTGTATTTCATCAGAATATAAGAGGCTTAAGAAACAAAGTAGATGAACTTACTATTAGTCTTAATACTGAAAACTCACTGCCACACATTTTATGCTTATCCGAACACCACTTGACACAACAGGAATTTCAGCCAATTTTACTGCATGGGTACTCTTTAGCAGCAGAGTTTTCAAGAAAAATCTTACATAAAGGTGGGGTTTGTATATATGTCAGAAATGATGTGACTTATAAAGTTTTGGATTTATCCAAGTTTTGTAGTGAACAAAACCTTGAACTCTGTGCAGTTCAGCTAAATGAAGGTAAATTGAATTTAACTATAGTAGCCCTTTATCGATCTCCCTTAGGCAATTTTGAAATATTCAGAAAGCAACTTTAACATCTTCTAAAATTTTTATTCAAACCAAAAAGAGAATTAATCATATGTGATGATATAAATGTTGATTATTTGAAACCTAGTCCTCAAAGGGAACAACTCAGCACTTTAATTACAACATACCACATGACACATACAGTCAACTTTCCAACAAGAATCCAAAACAGCTCCTCTACAGCTATAGATATTATATTTGTAAACTCAGATAGCATTAAGTTTTCCAATGTCTCATCAAAATCTAATGGCCTGTCAGATCACGATGCACAAGTTCTACACATTAAAAAGTTAAATTTAAAATCCAAACCTAAATATACTTATCAGAAATCTAGGGAAATAAATGAAAATACTCTGAGTGAGTGTAGCAAAGTACTTGAACTTGAATCATGGAATCAAACTTACCAAACGAATGGAACCAATAATAAATATAACATCTTTCTTCAGTGTTTCAAAACCCACTTTTATGCTTGCTTCCCGGTCAAGTTAAACAAAATATCTAACTTCAAAGGAGAGAATGCCTGGATCACTTTAGGAATTAGGACATCATGTAGACGTAAAAGAGAATTATATGAGCAAGTAAGAAGTAGTAATAATATAGATTTAAAACACTACTTCAAAAAATATTGCAAGCTTCTAAAGAAGGTAATAAAAGCGGCTAGAATATTGCATTACAATAAACAGATTCAACTCTTTGACAATAAAATAAAAACTACTTGGAATATAATAAAAAGAGAAGTGGGTAATCCTCATTACAAAATGACTTAATAACACTAAACATTGATAATCAAGAAATTAGTAAGCCTCATGAAGTTGCAGAAATATTTAACAAATTCTTTTTGGATGTAACAAACAAAATGAGTATTAATTTTGGAAGTAATGAGGCAGCTTTGGAACTTCTAAGATCAAATTTCACTAATGAAGTGCCTGAATTTAAAGTTAACCTGGCAACACCTTCTGAAATAAACAAAATTATTAACTCTGTCAAAACAAAAAACTCTTCTGGTTATGATCAAATAACAATAAAAGTATTAAAATCATGCTCATCTCAAATTTCGACTCCCCTTAGTTATTTGTGCAATGAGTCACTAAGGTCAGGAATTTTTCCTACAGAATGAAATTTTCCATTGTTAAACCACTTTTCAAAAAAGGCGAACGCAATAATGTTTCATATTATAGACCAATATCTCTCTTGCCAATTTTCTCAAAGGTTCTTGAAAAGGTGATGTTTAATAGACTTTATAAATACCTTGAATGTAACAACATACTTGTCAGGGATCAGTTCGGGTTCAGAAAAGGAATGTCGACCAATAATGCAACTTATAAACTTACTCATGAAGTGTTAACTGCATTAAACAAAAAAATGCATGTAGGTGGGATTTTTTGTGACTTAGCAAAGGCATTTGACTGTGTTAATCATGATATTCTGATAACAAAATTGAAATTCTGTGGACTAAAAGTTGGTTCGTATCATATCTAAATGAAAGAAAACAAAGTGTTCTGGTGACTAGTAAAAACTTGAATGAGTGTGTAATTAAATTGAATTATGTTTTGAACTGTATGTCACACTGGTTTAAAGCTAACAAATTATCTGTAAATCTAGAGAAAACAAAAGTTGTTAAATTTATAACCCATCGATCACTACACACTCCAATAGAAATTGGGATTAATGACATGTCACTAGAACAAATAGACAACATTAAATTTCTGGGCCTCCAAGTAGACAGATATTTAGATTGGAAAGTTCACATTACGTATATCATACCCAAGCTCAGTTCTGCATGTTATGCTATCCGAGCATTGGTAAATGTCAGTTCTATAGATACACTTAAATTAGTATACTATGCATATTTTAACTCTTATCATTGAATATGGAATATTATTTTGGGGAAATTCAGTAGAAAGTAAACGAATATTCCTCATGCAAAGGAAGGTTATAAGAATCATTTCCAGCACTCATAGCAGACACTCTTGCAAACATCTTTTTAGAAGACTGAAGATATTAACCCTACCTTGCATGTATATATTTTCAATCTTAAAATTCTATGTATGCAATCGAACCACATTTATTACAAACATGGAAATTCATGAGATAAACACTAGACAAAAGGATAACATCCATCATCCCAGTGCAAAGCTTTCTTGTTTCCAGAAAGGTGTATATTACGAGACCATAAAAATATTTAATACTCTCCCTAATGATCTTAAGAGAAAAGTTGACAAGTTCAATGTCTTTAAAACTGCTGTTAAAGAGTACCTATGCTCAAAAGCATATTATTCTGTACAAGATTATCTGAATGACAAATTATCCTGATGATAATACTTATATAGCTGTGTAAGTAGTATTAGTAAATATTAATGACAATTGCCAGTCATATTTGATGCCTGCTCTAGAATTAATGAAGCTATTTAAATGTATGTATATTAAGAACTGACAGTAAATGCCATGCATTACAAATCAAATAGAACAAAATGATGAGACGAACAATGGTAAAATCCTAGTGAATGTTAAAATAACTGTTCTTGCCTATACGTATGTTAACCTTATAACAGTAAGGAGGTATTCAACTCTGTACAAAATTACACTTGATTTGTTTCATTTTGTATATAATATGTCTTTATTTTAAATGTTCTGTATACTATGTAATATTTATGTATATATGTAACTTTATTGTACATTTCCTTGACACGCATATAGTATGTGTCTATTTTATTTCAAATGTTCCATATTCTGTGTAATATTTATGTTTGTATGTAATTTTTGTACATTTCCTTGACATGTTCTATGTTCACAAGCCTTTATGGCTGCTAGTGAACTCACAGAATACAATCTTATCTAACCTAATTATCTGCCTCTCCACAAAGAGGACATCTATCCAAATTCACTCTCTTTCTATCTCCCCTTATCCTATGTGCACTTAATCTAGACCAGGCCACGCTTCTCTCGCTAACCTATTACCTACATTCACATACTTCTCCCTATCTCAGTCCACCTTTAATTGTCTATATAGTTCCAAACTTTTCTTTCCTTCCAGACTTTGAAATAATTGTTGTTTCTATATTGATTGAGATTTTCTATATTATGTGCCTATATTATATGCGAGTTATTCTTATATACTTTGTGTTTTGGTTTGCCCATGAGTAAAAATTATATGATGTTAGATTGGCGCTACTGAGGACACAACCCAGTACTGATAATTCTATGCTAAAAAAAATCTCCTCAGTTAATCTAAGTGGTTCGCAAGCAGTGTGAACAGTAGCAGAGTCCTGCTGAAAGAATGATTGCTGGCATTCAGTGTTTGTTAACAGTTCAAAAAATGGTTTTAATATTCCACTTTGATATCCTTCACCTGGATACAAAATTAAAACAAATATTGGCCCTATTATTCTTTGCACTCTCAGACCATACCAAACACCTGTTTTTTTCAGGATGGAGCGAAATTTATGCACAAGGTCAGATTTCTCTGTGCTCGAATATTGATTGTTTTATCAACTAACTTGGTCATTCATTTAAATCAAGCTTTGTCTGAAAAATTCTACATTTATTCTGCCACCAAAAATATTATCCAGCATCCAATTAGAGAATCAAATTCTAGTTGCATAATTGCATGGTTGCAATTCATGGATAATTGTTAACTTAATTTGGTGACATTTCATGCTGAAAATTTTGGAATGGTATTCCTGATCAAGCCAGCAGAGACTTTTAAACATAATTTTATGCTTTCAGTAAAACTCCATTACTTTAAGCATGGAGATGCTGACTTTCTCTTCCCTTCTGCTGTCACCATGGTTCCCACCTGAAGGGGTATAGTTTGGAATGGGTTAGACTCGGCGGGGCAGTGGTTCCCGAGACCAATGGGAGATTGGGTACATCTGGGAGTGTTTCTCTACCGGCGGGGTTGTGAGACGCTTCAATGTCCTCCGGTACCGACCTGGATACCTGGTACTCAGTATGCTGGATTGCTGTCAGCCCTAATGAGGTTTGGCGTGTCCACTTCCATCCTCGCGCAAGCAGGGAGGGGGCCTTTTTAGACTCCAGGTATTGGCCTCATGGGAAATGCCCACGGACCGGAGAGCCACTTGGCTGGCACCACCCTGGGTTTAGGAGGGGGGCTTGGGCTTTGACTCTTGCTCTGGTAGACCTTGCTGTTCCGCATATGACTGCACTCCTATGGCCTGCAACCCAAATAACCTCCCTGTATAAATTCTAAAATAAAAAAAAACTTATACTTTGAAGAATATACAAGTGGGAGTTTTAACTAACTGTGCATTCAGAGTTGAGACTCATTGTATTTTTTGAATTGAATTTATTTATAAACTTACATAACTTTTTACATTTTTCATTTGTTGAATTTAGAATGTACAAATTATTGATTGACCTTGTTGCTACCTTGGCTTGCATGACACCAGGCCTCGCCGTGTAGCTCTTGTCATCCCTTTATCTTAATTATCCTCATCCGTCCCTCTGTCTCCTTATTTTCTTTCCCCATTTTTCTTTTGCTTTCTGTAAAAACTCACCTATACTTCTAATGTTCCTTTCTTCTTTCCCTGTTAACATTTTTTACCTACAATTTTCCCCTCTAATTTTCCCCACTTTTCCTCCCAAAACATTTTTCTCCATAACACTAGCTCCTTACATTCTGTCATGTAATGTGCTATACTTTTTCTCACCACATATTTGACATACTCCTTTTTCACTACCTCTTATTCCTCTTAGAAATATTGTTCCTGTCCTCTCTTTTTCTTGTGTGCTACAGTACAATCTATATATCGTTCTCAGTTTCTTTTTATTTGTTTATAAAATCGTAATGATTTCCTGTTTTCTAAACATCCCCATATCTCCTGCCTTTCTATATCTTCTATTCTGCTTTTTACCAGTTTACCTACATCACTTTCATTCCTTTCTTGTAACTTCTATATGTCTCCTATTCTTATTTTTGCTATAATTCTTGCTATCCCTGCCCACCAACTGTTCATGCTCTCTAAACTTCTTTGCTGCTTCATGCATAACTTTTAAGATTTCTCCCTCTTCTTACCAAACATCTATACTAAAATGTTACTATTCTCTCCATTATTATTCCTTTCCTTCTTGTTTTTCCTAGTTCTTCTAAAACTACTCTTGGTGCTGATTTTGGTAACCCTAATAGTTCTTTATAGAACATTCTGTATATATGATTTACCTTTTTGCTTACATCTGTGCCCCTTTAAATCTCTACTGCATAAAGCATTCTTGATTCCACTAGTGCCTTGTACATTCTTTCGAACCACTTGGTTGACATTTTTAGCTTATATTTACATATTCTTATTCCTGTCATTGCAGCCCTCCCATTACATTTTACTGCATTCATTTTATGAGATCAAGGTAGATTAATAATAATAATAATAATAATAATAATAATAATAATAATAATAATAATAATAATGTTTATTATAATAATTGTGAGATTTGTTTAACAATGCTAGCAACTGTATGAGGACCCCTGTCAGCACTAAGGATGTACCAGAATTTTGTCCATTCTGTGAGTAATCTTAAATGAGGCTGTCACATCATGCACCTCATTGTCTTAGACTAAGATCATAGTTACCACCTTAGGCACAAAAAGCTTACCATCTGTGCTCTCTAGTCTGACTCAAGGTAGACTCTTTTCTGATGGGACTGCAGTGTGAGTAATGACATAAATAGAACATGTTAATTGCCATTTATAATTTATTATAATATGGTCTTTCAGTTTGAACTACTGTCCATTCCAAACCAGAGTTCCCTCTGATGTAAACATAAGCACGTGTTCTGCTTGTCGCGAACCCAAGAACACACTCTTACGCCAACATAAATAGTTCCGTAATATATGTATTGTATTATGAAATATTAGAGCAGAAAGATATTGAACTGCACATTTTATTGGGTTATCATAAGAACTCATCGTTAAAGGTAATGGATATATACTAGCTATTAAGAGATTACAAAATATGATTTTCGTCTGCTATTACGCTAACGCCAACAGCATCTTGCTTGTTAATACCAACCGTATGCATAACTGCCACTCTGTTACATATACGAGAAATGCAGCAATGAATTCCCAGAGATGCTATCTGAGTACCGAATTAACACTTTGCATAACACAGGAAATATGATAAGCAAACAGTCATTCATAATATGCTAGCACACGTATGTCAGCTCAGGTCAAATCTTGTGATTTAGTCAGTTGTTATTTGAGTTCACATGGCAGAGGAAAGTGCGTGTGGTGCAAATAAACTGTTCAAACACAAAAGAGGGAAACCGTTAAAAAGTGGCAAAAAACAAACAATACTTCATATATTCAACTCACTATTACAAAAATACCTGACACTTGCATTAGTTCATATTACGAAACTAATATCACATTTTACAGGCGTTTCAGTGAGAAGTGTAACCAAAGCGAGCAGAGAATATAAACAGACGCAATAGAACATAGAAGAGGATAATATGTGGAAGCTTGTTTTAAGTGTGATAGTGCTGTGTAATTGTGGATAAGCTTGTCATTATTTTGGAGAGTAGTTCTGATTCTGATATGGCAGCTGAGTCATCTTCGGAGGATTTGGATTTGTGTGTTGCACTTTTGCCCGAGGATTGTTATTAATGTAAGTAAAATGTTCATTGCCGCATACTTATAAAATCGATTGTTACCTCAGGTTGCATTTTGAACTATGATTCTAACGCAGGGTGCATTTTTATAGATTAAATAGTGTTCAACAAGCATGTGAGAGGGGAACAAGCAGCCATTAGGGGCGGCGATTACGAACTACTTTCGCGCGGATAATACAAAGGGTTTGTTTTCAGTGAAAGGCACTCTGGTTTGGAATGGACAGTTGTTTTGCAGTAATGCAAGGGTTGCTGTGACGGCACTACAATAATGAATTGTAATTGTTTCCCTCTCTCTCTCTTAGAAATGTAATGAAATATACATTATCTCTCAGCTACTTCCACTATTTTCTCTTCCTGACAAATGCAACAGCAACATTGCATACTGTCAACACAGTGCTTAGAGCTCATTCTATTTATCTCTATAGTTGATTGACTTAGAATATGTTTGTTGCAGTTTTGTTTGAGGAGAGCTTAATTGAGGCACACAGTGCCAAGTGCAATTCATTTAAGGAGGTTGAAGTTGACATTCGTGAAGTGGTAAGTTGCATGCTTTCTTTGTTGTGAGAATTACTAAATCATTAAAAAGCCATTTGTCGTTCCTTTTCTTTTCCCCTTTCTGTTTTGGTTTCTCACCAACTATTCTGTTAACTAATGGGGCTTATAAATAAAGCTGGTTTTTTACACCTGTACAAATTGATGCAATTTATTTGGATTGCTGGCGAGCCAATTCAGATTGTTGTCATTATTTAAGAACACATTTCTGCACACACTATCACAAATTAATTGTGAGACAATGAAGTGCATACCTGCCAAATTTTACAGTTTGCCTGTATAATTTACAGGAACAGAGGCTTTTTACGACTTTAGCAGTGGATGACTTTTTTATGGTTTCTTGGGCTGATTCAAAGTGTGGCAGACATGAGATTAATTTCTATTGCATTATATTGTAATTTGTTTTAGTAATGTAAGACTTCTCCCTAACTTTTAAAAATAATGGAGTAACGAAATGACGGAGCAAAAAATAGGATTAAGACAAGGGTGTAAAATGAGTCCTATACTGTTTATTATATTCATAGATGACATATTAGAAAGAGTGAAAGAAAAAAAATCTGCACTGCCCCATAATAGCAAATACAGAGATACCAGGTTTACTATATGCGGATGATCTTATGGTCGGGGCTATAACGGTAATTGGGTTACAGAAAGCAGTCAATGGAATACAAGAATTCTGCGAAGAATGGGGAATAAAAGTAAATATAAATAAATGAAAAGTTATGGTATTTAAAAGAGGAAATAAACTCCACAGAGAAGAGAAATGGCAAATGGGGGTTTAAAATTAGAAGTTGTCGAGGAGATGGATTATTTGGGGGTGAGGTTGAGCAGTAATGGCGAATGGGGGGCGCATAGCAGGAAGGTTGTGGCTAAAGGAAAGGCAGCAATGACAGGAGTAAGGATGTGCAAATATAAATTGGAAATGCCAACTAAATGGATAGAAAGAATGTATGAAGCATTGGTAGAAACAAGAATGCTATATGCAGTAGAAATATGGGGGGGATCTGAATTAAGCAGAAAAATAGACCAGAGCTACGGAATGTTCTGTAAAGAGCTATTGGGGTTAACAAGATCAGCACCAGGTGAAGTAGCATTAGTGGAATTAGGAAGAACAAGAAGAAAGGGAGTGGTACTGGAAAGGATATTAAAATTTTGGTATAGATGCCTGAGAAAAGATAAAGAGGAAATTTTAAAGATATGCATGGAACAACAAAAGAGTATGAAAAATAAAAATAGCTGGTGGACAGGGGTAGAAAAAATTATGGGGAAGATAGGAATGGGAGATATCTGGAGAACAGGAGAAAGAAATAGCAATGGTTTCTGGATAGCATTAAGAAACAGAGTGGAGGACATAGAAAGACAAGAGATTTGGGGAAGCTTAGAAAATGAAAAGTCACTAGGGTTCTATAGATTAGTAAAAAGGAAATGGGGAAGAGAAGGGTACATGGATTATTGTAATAGAGCAGGAAAAGAAGCATTTGCATGGATGAGAACAGGATCAATGTACTTGAGAGGGTTAAGAGGAAAAAAAAAATGGAATTTGTGAATTATGCGACGACAGCGAAAGCACAGAGCATTATATGACAGAATGCAAAGAATTAGCAGAATGGAGACAAGAAGTATGGGAAAAAATGGATAGGAAAATAGTAGCAATTAAAATGCTAACGAGAAAAGAAGAAAAGCAAATTAAGAATATGGGGGAGTTCTTAAAGAAAGTAAAAGAGAAATGGATTAGAAAAGTAAGAGAGATAAGAAAGGTAGAAAGGCAAACGGAGGAAGGAGAAGATGGGCAATAGGGATAAAAAGTAGTAAGGAATGCTTAGAGGAGCCAGAAGGCCAGGGTGCCAGGCAAAAAGAGCAGCATAGCTGGCAAGGAAATTTGTACATATGTTAAGTTAGTTTATAAGTGGAACATTGTAAAAAGAATTATGTAGAAAAATGTGCAAATAAAGTATCATATGAAAGTATCATATGATGATATCATTTCCCTAACTTAAGATTACAGCCTGAATGTACCGTGCTAATAATATATAATGATGATAGGCCAAAGCTTACCTGTGTCCTTCATGATGCTCCCCCTTCACTCAGCTGCAACAAAATGCAATGTATACATTGAAGTAGGTATTTAGTTACGTATTATTTTACGTAATTTATTATTAGCTTCACACATTGGAAGCCAACTTGAAGAAGTATTGTTCTTGGAGTTACTTTGTTTAAGAAGTTTGCAACACGCTTTGGGCGTCGGTTTAAAGTTGTTGATTACGTAATAGTTACTGTTGTTACGCAATATACTGCTACGTATGAGAAGCTGATTTAAAGATGTGTTTTTGTTGTTACACTCCAAGTTTTACACTATAATATTTAACTTTGTTATTAAAACTGCTTCTATATATTATTTATGTTTGAATTTGCCTCGGCTGCATCGGTAATGTTTGTAGAGTCATGTATCTCTTAGGCAGGGTGCGGTACGACAATAATTGTAGACATACACAAATTTTAAGTTTTTAAATTCACTTCTTTTTATTTTATCCTTTGCACATTTTAATAAAGCACTACACTTTTTAAGAACTGTGAGATTCTTTAATACTTTCACTTAGCTAACGCATAGACATATTTTATGATTCACACGTAATATTTCTGTAGAGAACACATCTTCCACCTGGTCACTACCAAGGTTTGCCAGCAACTGAACATTACTTCAACCGTTAAACCCGTAAGCTTCGGTATTTCAAGTCTCTGATTGGCTAATTTTAGTCTAATAGAATATCTGCATTTTACTTAAAGCTTTTTCTTTGCTATTGATTGGCTAATTTTAAACTCACTGAATTTACATTATCATTGCTCTAATCATGACTAGTAACATTCAAACTCTCTAACTCATTATTGCCTCATTGTTAGCAACTTAAAACTTATTATTCTCACAGCTCTTGCATTATTAGAGTATGTAATGTATTCACATAACATTATTAAAACATGTTTACAATAAAAATAAGCATTTGGAATGACTGTTACATACAATTTAAATAATTATTACATACATATTGTTTCAAGGCGGGCTGTTATTGAATTTACTTATTATAAAATACAATTGAAATTATTCAGGTATTAAAATACTGCCTCAACATACTTTCTTTTGTTGGATTTAAAATTTGATTGCATCACAGTGACCTCTAGTGATAACCAGCAGGAATCAGTGAGCAGTAAAGGATGGTTCACAACCACCTGAGAAAGGAAGCAATGCACCTTGCAAGATATTGGTTCACAACAGCCCGGTAACGAGAACAGGAATGCATATCCATCACAAAGTGAAAGCCAATTTTGTGCATTGGGATTTCATTTGTTTTTAAATGGCCAGTGATATTTTTTCACCTACTTCCAATTTAGCCAACATAACACAGGTTAGCCAACGTCAAAATTCAATAGAGTAAACATTATCTGAATGCATATCCATTACATTTCCGATCCCTCTAGTTGTGCCAAGCTTTCATTCCTTTATTTAATGGCATACATTAAAGTTGTTTATTGTTCTTTTTTAATTTCCACTGGTTTATGCTGTTCTTTGAATCTTTTGTCATTGTTTTTGAGGTAATAGTCAGTTTTGAGTTGCATATAAACAAACTACAAATGACCCTTTCACCAGAGGAACCAACACTCATTGGATTTGCAGGTGTCGGGATGAAGTTTACTGCTAATTTCTTCCAGTTTCATGTTTCCAACTTGCGACTATAGAGAGTACTAGCGGCTGTTTCATGTTACAGCTGCCTAGAATAATCTCTAGAGTCAAGAGTCTAATATGCACAATATGGATCTAATATGCTGTGCCCGAGGACAAGAAAGTTAAAAGTTGGGCAACTCTGCTTTCCTGGGGCCTGGGAAGGCTTCCGTCGATTGTGAACACTCCCATTTGAATACATTTATTTCAACTTTCTCGTTCTGGTTACCATTCTCGTTGGTTGTGAACCAGCCTTAAATCGATACAGTAATGGATGATGTAAATTTTAAACCAAAATCTCCCATTGTAAAATATTTATTTTATTCACATTCTATGGTGTGGAATATGAGTTTCATATATTTTGTTATGTTGTGCATATCCCAACGGATCTTCAACAGTCGTTCATGATCTAAGGTACCACCACTGCCGCCGCCACCACCACCACCACCTCCACCTCCTCCTACATGGTATGAAGCATAAATATGGGCTAGAAATTTGTGTATAGCTTAGGAAGAGGTCTTTCTATAGTTTAATACTTATCTGTGGTACAAGGAAGAATTTCAGCACATATGACACAAAGAACAGTACTATCAGGTGTTCAAGGAATCTTACAAAATGGAATTTATGTGCATTTACTGCACTGAACATTTTACGCATTTTAATTTCATGTCATTGCAAAATTATTACACTTTGCTGGACGAGGAAAAGTTTTACAGGTTTGAATTTCAGAAAGTTAGCAAGTATGATGGAAAAGGAGGATGAGGAAGGATGTAATTCCATATTTTGTGACATGGGTAATTTAGTCTTTATGAAATATCCCAACTAACTTACTTTTCAGTTATCACTCGAACCATGTTTGGAATAAAGAGTTTATGGACTAATGGGGTATCAGGAATAAAAAAAGGAAAATAAATTTTAGAGAACCTGAACTTCAAAGTGCTTATCTGATCGTGAAAATGTTAGTTGTCAATTTGAATATGACTTATATAAAATATGGTGTTGTGATGGCTCAATGTAATCGAATGCATGTAGGTTTCCAACCCATTAAACAGAATCAAGCACATAATATGACAATAAAAATGATTTTGGGGAAACAGATAAATGAAGCAATGCAAAAATTCAACGAATCTAAGCGATCAAAAACACCATAAAAGAACCCCATTGCACACCAGAAAATCACATACCATTCAAAATTTTTACCATAAACTAGCACAATGCAGCATCAAGTACACTCTGAAGTCTTCATTCAAATAGTCATTAAAATAAACAGTAAATACGAATCTACAACAAAATACATGCTGGTAAAATCAAAACAAATTTGGAAAACTCTGCAGCAGCAACAAAATTTTGGATTTTAACCCATAATATCAGTAAAAAATAAAAATTTTTTAAACAAGCAAACAAACCATTAGAGCTAGCAGTATGAAAGATTAATGTAATTAAAAAACAGAAACCATTTAATGTCACTTGATCACCTTTGTAGTCACCATTAATAAGCTCTAAGACAACTTTTATTCACACAGCACCGACTAGACACCTGAGATTGGGCACAAAGGTGCTTAAATAATCTTGTTATGGAGATTAGTTAAGTCAAATTATATATACTATTCTGGCTCATTAGATATTTGTTTCTTTTGTTAATTTGCTTAAGACAACTGTGATTGATTTCATTGAGTTTTTCTTTTTGTGGTTCTTTGTGTTATCATTTCCTTTGTGTTAATCTTAATTGTAAGTCTATTGTGCAAAGATGATGGCAGGCCACGCCATTTGTGAGAGCATGCCAGGAGCCGTGATCATATGCAGCACTATAATGTGGGAGCATCCTTAAAACGCATCACCATCAACATAGCTGAGCCATTTCCTGTGTCTGACAGGGGAAATAAGTACCTGCTGGTGGTAATGGATTACTTCACCAAGTGGCCATAGGTACATGCAATCCCTAACCAAGAAGATGATGAACTGTCTCATGAAAGATCTGTTCTGCTGTTTTGTTGTAGCTACCAGCAATCAGGGCACCAACTTTGATAAAACCTGATGAAGGCAGCACAAGAAAGGTCTTGGCCAATCACTATACCCCCGCCGCTGTAACGTTGCACTTGACAGTTCGTGTGGCTTCGCGTAAGGTTGGCTACATCGTGGTTGCGACATTGCCAGAGTGGCTAGTAAACAACAGCTGATTGTTCTCATTTCTATCGTGTCTAAAGCGCATACAAAAAGTGTACGTAAGTAGCGAACGTCAATGAATAATAACTATTTCGTATTATTATTGTTAATTGAAAATAACTCTGCATAAACATTGCAGCGTATGTAGAATAAATTACGCACTTTTGACAATATAGAAACAAAATAATACAAACTTCCTGCTACAATGAGGAGAAATAAAACAAATTATAAGCATGCTATAACAAAGTTATTTTCACTCACCCATTTAAAACTGCAATGGCTCAATTCCATCCAAATCCCCGTTGAAAATTTTGCGCAAAAACACGCTTCGCGCCACTACAATGTGTGTCTTTTCCAGCAGCACTTTCCTTCCATTCAGTTTTTTGTACCGAAAGCCAATATCCTTCAGCACCGTTTTGCCCCCAGTGAACAGCTCTGCTTCTCTAAACGATATAAGAAGCTTTGGTATGGTCGGATACTCCTTTCTATGATAATAGGCATAAATGTCTACGTATGGCGTCTAATTGGAAAGCATCAAGATTTGTGACTGGACGAGGCTGCTTTCTTTTCTTCCCTGGAGTTGATAGAAATACCTGTTGCGTTCCAGATGGTTCAGGAATTTTGTCCTCTCTCTCTTGGAGTTTCACTCCTTTGTGAATAACAGTTCTCGTGCTTAATTCAAGAGCTGCTGCAGTTTGTTGTACGGCTTTATCAGCAGGAATAGAGGGATTTCCGTGAAGCTTCACGTACTCCTTTTCCTGTTCAAAGAACTCCCGGGTTCTCCTTAATAGTTCCAATGCCTGACTATTAAGTGGCACACCTCGGCGCAAAGGATTTTCACTTCGTGAATCATCACTCGGCGATCGGCGTCGTTTTTCCGACATTGTCGCACTTAAGTTTTGTTTAAATAAATAATATGAATGAAATATATATAAAATAGATAAATATAAATAAATATATGTATAAACGAACAATAACAAAACTATCAAACAATAACCACAAATCTAAATAACAATGTAGCTTGCAAAGAACAACTCGACGCTCTGCTAGAGATTCACAAACTGAAGCACGTGGTTGGGAATAGTTACATCTGGCAACAGAGCCGATTCTATTTCTGGTTCCGCTTTGTCATCGACCATCCGTAATGCTGCCTTGTGATTGGCTTAGGAAGTCAAACAGTTGAAGCTTTTCATCTGTTTTTTCGCGAGTGTACCAACTTAAACGTTAGCTGTCAAGTGCAACGTTACAGTGGCGGGGGTATAGAGGGAGTGGATGTCAGGGTGCTGTTTTTCTTGCTCGTCAACACATGGCACCGTCGGGTTGACATCAGCCAGCTTGGTCTTCGGCAGGGAGCTATGTCTTATCATGCAACCTGGTGTTTGGGAGACCCCCTAGAGTAGAACAGCCAGCAATCGACTACATGGAGAATCTCATGAACCGTTTCACGATGTGCATAAGATGACTCGCCAACACATCCAGGTAGCGAGCAACTGGACAAAGATCCATTATGACCAGCAAGCCAAGGTTTCCAGCAGAATGAAATGGTGTGGTTGTATCACTCTACCCAACCAAGGTACATTGCCCCAAGCTTCAACAACTATAGCAAGGGTGGTGGTACCGCATCCAGAGGCCACCCCGAGGGAAGAGGCTCGTGGTACACTTAGATCATCTAGCCTGCTATGATGGTACTGGCTAGGATGACAAGCCTTGAAGAGGGAGCCGTGTGACCTCATTTGTGAAGATGACGGCAGGCTACACCATATGTGAGACTATGACAGCCCCTTTACCTGGCTGCCTGATTGTTAGGCTCCTTTAAGACAAATGATCCACTCAATAATGACCTTTAGAACAAATGACCCGTGCAACAATTGCCCAAACAACAAACCCTTAATGTGTGCTTCCCGCCTTTCTGGAAAATGTCCCTGACAGCAGGTTTGAGAAGTCTCCCCAAAAGAAGCCGCCCCTAGAGAACATTTCCGCTTTGTTGCAGAGTTGTATAAGGAGGCTGCTGGTAGGCAATTGTTGAGTCAGAGAGAGAGAGTCAAGTGCAGTCAACAGCTAAGAGAAGCGAAGAAGTTGGACTACACTTAACATCTAAATGACAAATAAAGTTGTTTGGCAGCAAATTGAATTCATCATTTGATAAAGTATTAAAATAGTCATATTTTTTCCCTTAATTTGTAATTCCTAGTCTTTACTTAATGTCCTATGTTTACTTACCACTGTCATTGGAAACTATTTAAAAATTTACAAGCACAAATAAACAGACTTATTTGCACAAATGCAGGATGAAAAATATTAATGTCTAGCTTCATACTCATGTGTTTAAATTCATTATTACGTTTCCAGCTATCATTTCCAATATTTTTTTATAGTGGGGCATTGTTGTACAGCTATTTCTGAGGTTTTATTATGTTTCTTTTTAAGACTTAAAAGCCACCTTGTGGAATTTGTCTTGTCAGGCAGGATATTTCAGTTAAAACAGTCTCGAAGGTCATGTTTATAATTGTTTGCAGAACATCCCCATCAATAAAACATATTTTCAGTATTTGTTACACTAATAGACTGTTATGTGTAAAAATTCTTATTTCATTGCCTATTTATGCAATATTTTTTAAACACATTTTCAATACATGTGAATCTTTTTTCTAATTTTCATATTAAGCAGATATTACTTCAATACAGATAATAAAATTTCAGGAAAGACATATTAACCCAAGTGCAAATGATCATATACTACATGCAATCTTTGAGGACTAAGATACATCTTATTAAAACAAGCAAAATAATATAGGAATCAGTGTTGTACCTTGCAGATTTTTTGAAATGTCAACTGGACACATATTGTTTCCAACGTCATACTTCTGTATAGAAGGATTTAAGCTCAGTCTTTAGTTCTATGTTATTTTTTTTTTTTTTTTTTTTTTTTGTTAGAACCGAGATTTATAATACTCTCCATTATGGGGCTTTTTCAGAAGACTAGGGAATGAAATCCATAGTTGAGCTGTTTGTCTCCAGGTGGCAGCACTTTATAGTGTAGTGTTTATTATTAAGAATACAAGTGAAGCAAGTCTACACTCCATGTTGCCATTGCACCAGCTTATCAACTAAGACAGAGAAGAGTGTATGGAGGAAAATGAAGGTAAAATAAAATGTTTTAAAGTGTATGTATAGCAAAACAAAACAATTTTTACTAATTATATCATTTGTGTATACGATTTTAAGATGAAATGACCGTTTTGAAACTATAGTGAAATGTAACCTATTTAGTTTTCACTAATTATACTTTTTGTGTTTGTAACAGTTATTTTTATTGTATATTTGATTTGTTGCAGAGCCGAGAGAGGAAATCGTAGAGAAGGGTGAGTCATCTTTAAAGCATAGAGGAAGAAAAACAGCAAGAAATCTGGAGATTGTAAGATTAATAAAAGGAAGAGTGTTCAAAATACTGGACAAGATTATACAACCAAGAAAGGAAAAATGATTAAAGGAAAAGTTTTTACCTACAAATCAGCTCATTTCGATTAAAATGCTCATCAAGAATAACGAACAACAATCTAGGAAATTGGTTATTTCAGGAAGCTAGGTGATATTCACAACAAAATGTTTATCTTCAGGAAACAGTGCAATCATTCAATGTTCAAAGGAAACGATCACGGAATGGTTCTGGAAATGAGAAATCAACGTCATTTAAGTATTTCCTACTGGTGGAAAACTAAAGCATGCAGGTGTGTGAATTATTTTTTCTTAACACATTTCATAAATCTAAGGGATGACTGTACCATTGTGCATCAAAGCCAGAAGTTTTTACAGTTGTTGACTTGTGTGGCAAGAAGGCACCTGGCAATAGCAATATTATTAATCATACAAAATCATCTACCTATCAGTCATTACAACAGGAACAAAATTCCTGAACGAAAATATTTAAACCCGGATTTGTCTATTTGCAATAAGTACAGGCAGAAATGTGATGAACAGAAAACACCAGTGAAAGAGGAATTCTATTATAATGTTTTCGCGACCAAGTTTAATCTCCGTTTCAAGCTACCATCAAAAGACAGATGCAGATTCTATAATAGCATACAGATTTCAGTGGAACAGAGTGAAGTTAAACTGATGTTCCTGAAGCAGGAAAAAGAACTGCACTTAAGAAGAGCTGCTCAGACTAGGGAGAATTTAAGGTTACATGCAGCTAGCATTTCAGAATGAATGATATGTACTGGCTTTTTATAGTATTAAGGAGTACGAAGAGTATAAATGGCAAAATATATCCTTGCTAGCTCATATTTGATGAGCTGTTAGCATTACACTATACTATCTACTTAAATTTAATTATGTGCTTATTTATGCTTTTTAATTGATGATAAGGCAATTTTTTTTTAAAATGCTTTGCTAGTATTATTTCGTTGCAATAAGTTAGCATTCTTTTGTGTAACGCTTTATTTCTTCATGCTACTGCTACCATTTTTGTTAACTTTCTTTTATTGATGTTGGTATGCATGCATCTTGTAGTTAACAAAATTTCTACTCAGTATATGCAGTGGCGTGACCTACTTGACCTTCGTCATAAATAACAACACTGCATCCCAAGCATCAGGAAAACTTAAAGGCCTAAAACAAAGAAAAAAATCTGATGTGTTACACTCACATGACTTTCTCTACTCTTGTACAAACTATTTTTAGAAACGTTTATTCTCCACATGCTTCATGTTAATTGAGATGTTAATCTTATTGCTAATTTTATTATAGGTGCAAGGGGAATATGGTAGGTTATAAGCGATAGTCAAATATTTTAAGCACTGGTTGCTATGTGGCGCATTCCATTCTCTTTGCATGTCCAGGACATAAAAAAATGAATAATGAATTTGAGAAAAAGTATAAGTATTAGAAAATTTAAGGGAATAACAAGCAATATCTCGAAAATGGTTCACTCAATAAAAAAAATGTATATGACATAAATAGTTTATTTTAACGCGATCTACATTTTTTGTGTACTAAATTTTGTCTATCTCTTATGGTTTACCAGTTATGCAAAAGTCGTTCACAATGAAGAATACTGTTGGAGACATTCCCAAAACATTCGAGATATACAATTCATTTGCCATAAAAATGTCTTAAACTTATGGTATTTTATTCAAAATCATTAGGCCATTTTTGAGAAAATTAAAATTTTCGGAAAATGTTCCATGTAAAGGGTAACCTAGAGTGGGGGATTTTCTTGAAAACCTTCGTGTCGCATCTCTGGAAGATACTGAACCTAAATGCCAAGTTTGGTGTTTATCCGACTGTTCTTTTCTGAGTTATGCTGCTCTCTCTCTCTCTCTTTCTCTCTCTCTCTTTCTCTCTCTCTCTCTCTCTCTCTCTCATACTTTAAATGCATTCAGTGCACCCCTCAAGACATGTATTTCCTGTGAATTTTTGGGTGGAATGCAGTACTTTGCCTACTTACTATACGTAGTAGAAAAGTATAAAAAAGTTAGTAGAGCTTTGTTCTTACTGAATACTAATTACAATATACTACTAAAAGCATCGGTTCTCGAAAATAGAAACTCTTCAAGAATAGAGAGTATTTAATTTCACATGTGACATCACATAGAGGAAATACTACATTTTCTCAATTACTGTACCGACTTGAAAAGAATGATACAGAGTTTCCCAGATGCATTCTTTGGAAGGAGTGGCTTGGGTTTTCTAAACGTGTTTTACAGAAAACTGCCAAATAGAATATCTGGAAGGCTCAGTTGATTGCTAACATAAATTATTTCTAAAGAAAAGAAGAATAAAGAATCCCATATCTTACAAAATATGAAGAAATATGAAGATTTTCATAAAATATTAACATTTTACCAAAATATAAAAGTTTTGTCACGAGTCTTGAGTTCTACATACTGCAAAACTTGATCTCTTAATGATAGCAAGGATGATTTAGAATATGAAATTTCAGATTTTGCCTGTCTCTCTATAACGTCCATCAGACATTATTGCATGACGCACATTCTAGGCTTGAATCAAAATCGGCGACTTACTTCGAAAAGAATGGCTAAATAATGTTATATTTATTGGCTAAGCCTACTTATATGTCCATGCTATTCACAGTTGTCTACGAAACTTCATTAAGTTAGGCTTTATATAATAATATACTTCTGAATCCCGTGAGGAGCTTGCACCAGTCAACCCGATTGCCTTACTCATGTCTACAAACACAGGGCAGAGATAGGTCATATCCAACTATACCGAGAAGTGATGTGGCTAGCATCACGCTTCCCCCAGCCATAAAGTTAGCTCACGAGACCAGAACCGCTGCCTATCGCAGCTCCTCACTTTCCTCTGATGCTGAGTGGACACCAGTCTTATACCCGAGACTTAAAATCCGAACACCCATTGGTGGTAACAAAACCATGTGCATTCCGCAGGCGGGACCCAGAACAAACTTTATATAGGATACCTATATATTCATTTCATGCAAGATTCAAAGTTACAAGAATTGAATTTTGAAGTGTCTTTTGGTTATTTCCTATTTTTTCTACAAAGCATGAGGTAACATTGATTTAGTAATCATGAGATAGATCCATGCGTTTAAACCAAACAAAATAAGGTTTATTATAATGAGGAAAATACACAATTTATAGAAAAATAACGTTTATTTGCATTAAAAAGTATATCTTTAAGGATTAGTTGTGAGTTAGCTGCCATAAAAATAATAGTAAATAAAACAGACATGAATAAACAATATTTTAGTAACCTCCACCCCAGTTACAAAAGCATTGGGTCCAAAATTCGATCTGCTCCTTTTCATTACTGCATTAATGACATTTCTGGGTGTTCATATATTTAGCCCAAAAATTCTTGACGTTATGGTCACTATCGGCTACTGCTAACGGCTGCAAAAGGAATCACTTATCACCAAATCTATAAATAACAAAATAATATCAGACCAACATGTGCATAGAGCCTTTCCAGTTGACAAGGTATCCCGTTAATAAAATTAATAATAATCTATAGGCTTAATTAATGGTATCTATTGTCAGATACACAAAGATTAACTATTTTTAACGGCTGTATCCACATAATAAGTACAAAATTAAAATCACCAACGTTTTGAGATATGTAATATATTAGAACTAGCTGTCATACCTTTGTAAAAATAACTGTAGCTGAGTTTTCAAAATGTAAAACAAATTTGTAAGACGATACACGTTATTAATGGTTCGTTCCAGTTTTTCTATCTCTATCTTATTTTGGTTTAAATGAAAACTTCTATGGAATTCATTTTCATTATAAGACTATAGGATTGCTTGGCTTGATAATGTTTATCTTATTATGATAAGTAATGCTTAAGCAGTTGTATAAGCCAGTTTAAAATATTCTGACTTTACAAAATAAAATGCTATAAGTAGGTTTGACTTAATTAGGTTGGAATCTAAAGTGAGGTCGAGATTAAATTTCCGCTTTAAGATAGATATATGCGTGTCACTTAATGCGACTATAAACACAGGGCTTTAATAACGGAAAGATAAGGTTCAAAACGTTTGTTATTTTTATTTATTTCATAATTACATGTTAAGGTAAGAGGGAGACAAGCCTGAAAAGTCTGATGTGTTACACTCACATGACTTTCTCTACTCTTATACAAACTATTTCACAAACGCTTATTCTCCATATGCTTCATGTTAATCAAAATGTTAATCTTATTGCTAATTTTCTTGTAGGTGCAAGAGTATGGTACGCTTTAAGCACTGGTTGCTATGCGGCGCATTCCATTCTCTTTGCATGTCCAGGACATAAAAAAAATGAATAACAAATTCCCATTTGAGAAAAACTAAAAGTATTGAAAAATTTAAGGGAATAACAAGCAATATCTCAAAAATGGTTCCTCAATAAAAAAAAATGTATATGACATAAATAGTGTATTTTAACGCGATCTACATTTTTTGTGTACTAAATTTTGTCTATCTCTTTTGGTTTACCAGTTATGCAAAAGTCGTTCACAATGAAGAATACTTTTGGAGACATTCCCAAAAAATTCGAGATATACAATTCATTTTGCATAAAAATATCTTAAACTTGTGGTATTTTATTCAAAATCGTTAGAGCCATTTTTGAGAAAATTAAAATTTTCAAAAAATGTTCCATGTAAAGGGTAATCTGGGGTGGGGGGATGTTCTTGAAAACCTTTGTGTCGCATCTCTGGAAGATACTGAACCTAAATGCCAAGTTTGGTGTTTATCCGACTGTTCATTTCTGAGTTATGCTGTTCACAGACACACACACGGACATGTTTCCAAAAATGCACTTGCATTGAAGAACCTGGTATGGGCACAGTAATAATAGATCATAAATTTCTTGTGTCGGGACATTCTTATCAACCCAATAATGCATACTTTGTCTTGAAAGAAGCAAATAGTAGAAAAGAACACAAATTTATTTGCCAGATGACAGAGTAACCATTGTGAAAGAATCCAAGAGGAAATTCTTTTTTAAAATTGTTCAAATGAGGCATACTGATTTCTTATCCACCAAGGAATTGGAAGAAGCCATTGTGAAGGAAAGAAAGCTGTTGATGGACAGAATGTTGATTAGCTAGAAGTACAATGTTTGCGGTACAAAAAGGGATGTGAGTTTTCACTAAAATACAAGACGAGCTTCAGCCCTGACATACAGTTTTAAGAACTTAATTTGCCAAACAGAAGGTAAAGGAAGACCAGCTCGACAGCTACCAAAACAAGATTGTCTCTACATGCAGCAATGTGTAAATACTGACGTGAAGAACGATACGTTGGATTTGCTGCCTTTTATTCCTCCCATCCATCACACTTTCTTCAAACATCTTCCCTGCATTTCAACACTTGTCAATCACAGCGTGCTCAAAATGATTTAGATGCTGAAGACAATAATGAATAACTGTTCCATGTGTGATGTGTAAAGAAATGTGATCAGTACAAGAACTGATAATGGAAATATTAGAATGATGTAGTTTTAAGATCCATTTTGTCAATTAGAAAAATAATTAATTGTATAATAAATGTTTTGTAATAATTTTGTAGACAACTGAAGAAGGTCCATAATTTCTGTTTTAAAAATTACTATAATTTCAAAAGTTTATATTCTATGTACTGAAATTCACATGAAACGAATGAAGTACTATTTTCTCTTTGGAAATAAAACCAAATTTAGATTTATAAAATATATGCCAAGTTTTTTTTATTCCCATACATCTTTAACCCCCAATATCACACAAACAGTTTATCTGGACTTACACCACTTGTATTCTGAATGCCTCATGTATCTTTATGGAAAATCAAGCCTTCAAAATTGATCTTTTGTCATACCAGGCATTGTACAAATAGATTTGCTAGGTTTAACAATGGTGGGCTCCGACCTGTGGACTCTGAACTATCAGTTAAAAAGAAAATTATTGGCAACAGAAATGGATTATTGGAGATCTGCTAGGATATCTAAAAGAGAAAAAATTAGAAATGAAATTTTAAAAGAAAGTATGAATGCTCAACATTCAATTTTAGATTTTATTCAACAGAAACCATTAGAATGGTATGGGCATGCTGAAAGAATGGAAGATGAAGGATTATCCAAAAGAATAATAGAGTGGATGTCACCAGGAAGGAGGAGAAAAGGAAAAATACACAGAATGTGGATTCAAGGAACTAAGAGGGGCAATGATGGATTGGAAAATTGAGAAAGATTTATGGTCCAACATGCAAGAATGGAGAATTGTCGGGCTATGCAACATGCTTTGAAAACTTGCACCCTCTGTATTAAGGACTGTCCAGTATTCTATTTTCCCATCACTTATTGCCACCCTTTAAGAATCCTAAGGAATGTAGAGTTGACGTGTGCTTAATGTATGTAATTATTTTCCTTGAAATTCTTATGATGTGCTTACTGAAGCCAAGAATTTTGACATTTTCTGAACTGTTGTACACATATTTCTGGTGTTTTCTTGACACAGCTACAATATGTGGACTAAACCTAATCTTCAAAAGATCTGCAGATATTTTAAACGTTGTTGTTGTTGTTATTGATCAATGGCATGGAGATTAATTGATATGCATCATTTTCCCTCTGGCTTCCCAATATAAAGTATGTAAGTTATCACTTTTAAGGCCTTTGCATTTGGCGAGATGCTGTTTGTTCAGGATGACATCTTCTTCACAGAGAGTGCACTTGGGTGTAGGTAGGCATCGTATCTTGTGGAGATGTTCTGCGAGGCAATCGTGGCCAGTTGCCATCCTAAATAAAGCTACTGCAGTCTTCCTTGGCATTTTTTGTATATCAACTCTATCTTTAATATTCTTATAATCGTTATCCTTTAATTTATCTTCTTCATCAAGTCTCAGCTGTCTTTTGAAATGTTGTTTAATGTTATTTAATTGTTTATTTATTTCTATTTGTCCTACAGGATTTATTTGTTGTATTGCACCTTTCTTTGCTACTTGATCCGCATGTTCATTGCCCAAATGTCCAACATGAACTGGGATCCATTGTAGAGTGACATGATTTCTAGTTTCAACTGCTTTAATTAGGCTTCTTATTTCTTTAATATTTCTTGTTGTTTTATTATTGTAATTTACTATTCCATCTATGGCTGATTTTGAGTCTGATAAGATGACCAGTTTTTGTTTTATGTATGGTCTATATAAAATGTTCTGTAATGCTGCTTTTATAGCTGTTAATTCTCCATCATAGCGGTTTGACGTTTCATCTAATGTTAGATACTGTGCAAAATGTTTACAGTATACCCAACATTTTTTTATTGATGAGGGACCCATCTGTATATATATTTGGAGACATTCTTTTCCTGGGTATCTTTCATTTTCCGTAGCTATGGCTCTCATTTCATCTGGTATATTGTTTTGTTTGTGTATTGTATATATCAGATCATTCTGATATTGTATATCAATATATTTTTGTATTTTAAATTATTAATATATGTTCTGAAGCTTATTTGAGTTTTTAAATTACTTACAGTATCTGCTGTGTGGTACCGCTTGTATCTGTTTCTATTGACTTGCAGTTTTTGTGCTAGAGTAATTGCTTTCAACTCATGTTCCAATTCTATAGCCGTGTTTTTTGTGAAACTTTGTAGTACTGTGATTGGTGTTGTTTTTACAGCTCCTGTTATTATTCTTAGTGAATTATTTTGGGAAATTTCTAGTTTACTTTTAAGTCTCTTGTTTACTGTTGCTAGTAGTTCTCCATACAATAGGTTAGGTTTTATGTATGTTTTATATGTATTATTAAGGAGGTCCATGTTTCCACCCCATTTTATTCCTGCTAAATGTTCTTTCATTGATAGTTTTTGATCTAATTCTATCCCTAGATACATTGTTGTAGTTGCTGCTTGTAGTTTTTTGTTGTTGATTTGCAGGCATATATTTTCTGTTTTATGCTGCATTGTGAATAGTTAATATTGAGTTTTTCTTGTATTTATTTCCATATTATTGTTATTAGTCCACTGTTCTAGGGTTATGATTATATTCTCTATTGTTGTTTGTAGTTTTTTGTAATGTTTCCCAGATCTTATGTTCTTTTCTGAAGTCCATATTACCACGTCATCAGCAAACATTCCTACTTGTGTGTTACCTATTTTCTTTAGTACATCTACTAGGTCATTTATATATTGAACAGAATAGCACTTGTAACAGACCCTTGAGGTAGTCCAGCTCTCGTTTGTTTCCATTTAGATACAGCTGTTTTGTATTGTACTGCAAACCATCTTTGGGATAGGAAGGTTTGAAACCAGTTTAGCATGTGGCCTGATATGCCATATGTCTTCATCTTGTATAGTAGCATTTCTCGCCATACTGTGTTAAATGCATCTTTGAAGTCGACAAACAGTGCTAGAGTGGTCTTATTATTATTATTATTATTATTATTATTATTATTATTATTATTATTATTATTATTATTATTATTATTATTATTATTATTATTATTATTATTATTATTAGTATTATTATTATTATTATTATTATTAGTATTAGTATTATTAGTATTAGTATTATTATTATTAGTATTATTATTATTATTATTATTATTATTATTATTATTATTATTGAAATTTTCTTTAATGTCCTGCATGAGTCTTACAACCTGGTGTATTTCTGAGCTGCCCTTCCTAAATCCAGCTTGTTCAGGGACTAATAGATTTTGTGTTTCTAGATAGTATGTCACTCTTGTAGCTACCATTCTTTCTAAGATTTTGCTATGTTTGATGTTAAGGATATCAGTCTATAGCTATCTATCATTTGAGTTGGTTTTCCTTTCTTCATAATGGGTATAATTTTTGCTTTTTTCCTCAGTGTTGGTATGTTATTTCTGGTTGTCAGATTTTATTGAAAATGCTTAATAAAGTATGGAGTGCTTCATGTCCTAAATTCTTGAGCAGCTCTGGATTTATGTTATCAGGACCTGGGCTCCTTTTATTTTCTAGTGTCCTTATTGCTTGCTTTATTTCTGGGAGTGTGAATGGCTCATTGAAGATGTTTTGAAACTTACACATATCTTCAAGGTTGCTATTTCGTAAGTATTTATTCTGTTTTTTTTGTTTTTTTTAATGTACTACTAGTTTTATAGTATGTTGCTAATTTTTCTACTATAAGGTGATCCTTGTATATTTCTTTATTATCAACATTTAATGGCTGATTTTGTTGGTTTTCTCTATTTATTTGTTTAATGTAATTATGTACATTAGTACTATTTGTTCTTTAGTCTAGTTTGTTTATAAATTCTTCAAAGCTCTGTTTTTTTTGACAGTTTTATAGCCTGTTTTAACTGTGCGTTTGCTTTTCGCCATTCTATAACATCTGCTTTGTCTTGTGTCCTTTCTGCTTTTTCTCTAGTTGTATCTCGTTTTGATTTGAGTTGTGCTAACTTCATTCCAGAAGGGTTTGTATTTATGAATTTTCCCTCTTGGGATACATTGTTTTGCAGCTTTTAGAATTGTGGCACTTAGTTCTTTCACTACTTTGTTTATGTTTTCTTCCAATTTAATTTTCTTGGAAAGTTTGTTTGTTTTTGTTTTATATTCTTCCCAGTGTCCTTTTTGAAATTCCATTTAGGCCTTATTTTTCCCTTTGTTCTAGGTGGTTGATGATTTAGATCTGTTTTTGTTATTATGGCTCTATGTCCACTACCACTACCTTCAATTACTTTTTTTGTAGTTTTATCTTCTAAATCAGTTGATATGATAGCAATGTCTAGATTGGTTGACTGTCCTGAGTAGTGTATGTAGGTTTTTGTGTCTTCATCCTTATGTAATATTTTCATTAAGTTGGAGTCTACAAATTCTTCAATAATTTCACCAGCTTTATTGTTTTCACTATAGCCCCATTTTGGAGAATGTCCATTGAGATCACCAATTGTGATTGTTATTAGGTGGGCTGTAGATACCATAGATTTTAAATTTATGTGTTTGTTTACAAGCTGTTATCCTTATTATTTCATTTAGTGTCATCTTGGTTCATTTCTTTTATAATTTCAAATTTTCCATTTATGCATTAATGCCAGCAAGTATGCCACTTGGTATCTGTTTGTGTTATTCTAATATATTTGTTTTGTATTTTGGAAATTGATATAATTTTTCCTTTTGTTGATCTACATTTGCTTCAGCTATGATGAATATATCTATGTCATTGTCTCTTAAAAGATTGTCTATCATGTTTTTTTTTTTTTTTTTTTTTTTTTTTTTTGGCTTGGGAAGCATGCCTGTGTTATAGTCCATTTAGCATTACCCAGGGAACACCATGTGGAGGCGGACTACGTTGTTCCCCAGTTTTAAAAATGTTTAACATGGTATAAGGTAACGGGAGGACTCTGGTGCTGATGTGACGATGGGTATACACACGGAAGTATACAGAGCATGGATAGGCAGCTTCGGGAGAAGCAAAATCATGAAAATGGGAAAGTTAATTATAGATTTCCAAGTATGGATTGCGGCAGTAATCCTGATGCTGTTAATAATTGGTGGAGTGGAGATGAATCCAGGGCCGGTAGAAATGGACCAGTTAATGGAATCTCTAAAGGCACTTGGAAAAGAATTAGGCGAAAAAATGGATAAAATTACATGACGACTCGAGGATATGAAGATGCAGAGAGAAGAGATGGAACAGCAGATAATGGATTGCAGGAGAAAAATTGAAGATACAGAGAAAAGATTCGAAGCAGGGCAGAGAAGAAAGAACTGTGTAATTTTTGGAGTGACAGAAGCTTAGAAGAAATAGTATACAAGATCGTGGAAGAAGGTCTAGGTATGAACATGTTCCGAATTGGAAAAAGAGGAAGAAAACCTAGACCCATTGTTATAAAAATAACGATAATGGGAAAAAAGAGGGAAATTTTAAGTAACGCCTGGAGATTAAGAGGCACAAGAATTTTTATAGAGCAAGACTACATGAGAGAGGAACATTTTGAAAAAACAACTAATATCCAGGATGAAAGAAGCAAGAGCAGCTGGAAAAAAGGCATTTTTGAATGGTTTAAAATTATTCGTGAAAGGCGAAGCATGGAGTATGCATATACGGAGGAATGAGCAAGAAAAAATGTGCAAACATCAACAGAAGCAATGGCCCAGGTCACATTCAAGTTAAAGAACTGAGGGAATAGCTGAGTCGGTAGCTTGGGGAAAGGAGGAGAAAACTGCTGATCAAACTAAGACTCGACAGGTGCGGGAAACAGTCATGGAAGGAGTACAGAAGAAAATAGGGAGGGGGAGGAGGAACTAACATTGGTTGCAGTGGAGAAGAGATGCAAGGAGGGAAAAGTGGGGGAAAGCCAAGACTACCAGTGCAGTAAGAAATGCGTGTGTGGAGGAGGGAGTGATGCAAGTGATAAGTGGGGAAGTAATAAGAGTGAAAAGTATTAGTGAAGCGGAAGAAATTGCTAGAAGGAGGGGATTAAAATAATTGAGTTGAGGGAAGGGAGGAAAGTGTCAACCCAGTACCCAGACTTACTAGACTTAGAAAAGCAATGGAGAAATACACATATCATGATAAAACAAAGAACAAATAGGGAAAGGAAGTAAATTTGACACTCAACAAAAAAAATAGGATTTAGACAGGGATGTAAGCTGAGTCCAATATTATTTACCTATTCAATAGGGTTACAAAAAAGCAATGAATGAAATTCCAGAATTTTGTGAAAAATGGAGAATTAAAATAAATGTAAGTGATAGTGTTTAGAAAAGGAAATAAATTGAGGAAGGAAGAAAAATAGTTTCTAGATTGTCAAGAACTGGAGATAGTCAAAGAATATGACTATTTAGGAGTAAGATTGAGTAATAGTGGGGAACACATGGCAGGAAGATGTTAGCTAAAGGGAAGGCAGCTATGACAGGAATAAGAATATGCAAATATAAATTAAAGATGACGATAAAATGGTTGGAGAGAATGTACGAGGCATTGGTAGAATCAAAAATCTATGCAGTGGAAATATGGGGAGGAGGAGAATTAAGCAAGAATGTATGGAATTTTTTGTAAAGAATTAATTGGACTACCAAGAGCAGTACCAGGCGAGATTGCTTTAGTAGAATGAGGAGGAAAGATATAATAGTAGAAAGAATTTTAAAATTCTGGTTTAGATGTATGAAAATGGAGGAAGGTGAAATCTTAAAGATATGCCTGACTCAGCAAAAGGTTGTAAGAAACAAAATCAAGGGCATGGGAGAAGTTTTAAGGAAGATAAAGGAAAAATGGTCTAGAAAAGTAAGAGAAGCAAGGGCTGCTCAGTGAGCGATAAGGTCAGGGAGCCAAGCAATCTTAGGAGCTCAATAAGAAAACAAGCCCCAAGGAAATTGTACAATAATGTAGGGGTACAGTGATATACTAATGTACATTGTACATATTGTAAACCAAATTGTACAATAAATTAAAATAAAATTCAAAAGGCAACACTATTGATCTCTGTAGTATTTATACAATTGTCTAACATTTTAAATGTGATTAAAATTACAAGCAAGGAATTTAGTGTATTATCTTATTTAACTTATAATTCAGGAAATAATAACCACCTGTATGTTATATCTATAAATTCTGTCATAGCACTACTGAAAAAAAGCACATGTATTGCAAATTATTTTTTCAGTGCAATTTAATGTTTGTTGTACTATTTTTGTTTCAGCCCTGTCCATTGTGCAAAAAGATGGTGAGTGCAGTAGTGTTGGATGCACATGCTGATCGATGTGCCTACATGATGTTCGGGAATTAGTGTCTGCTGCATCAACCAAAGTGCCTTCTGTTTATGAACATAATTTCAATAAAGAACAAAAAGTCTGTGACATCTAAAGTTGCAGGAATGACTTCATCACTATCAGCATACATTTAAACTTGTGGAAATTGTCTGCAGGTGTTACAGCAGCAGACTCGTGTACTAAAAGGTTTCATGGTGTTGATAAATAATAAGACTGCGGAAATTGTGATTATTTTTATATAGAAAATTGTAAATATTGTTTATTTACTTGGCTTGCTGTCATTTTCTCTTGTAATTTCTTCCCCCTTTTTTTGAATCTCGTGCATTAATAATTTTGTGCAACAGCAGTAGAGGATTTTTCAGAAGTATTGGTGAGATTTCTGTACCATATGAACCCAAATTCATTTTATAAAGCAGTGTCTGTTGTATATTTTTAAACCAATGTGATTAAAAGTATCCGGACACCCCCACAAACATACGTTTTTCATCTTAGGTGTATTGTGCTGCCACCTACTGCCTGGTACTCATTATCCGCGACCTCAGTAGTTATTAGACATCATGAAACAGCAGAATGGGACGCTCCGTGGAACTCACGGACTTCGAACGTGGTCAGGTGATTGGGTGTCACTTGTGTCAGAAGTCTGTATGCGAGATTTCCACACTCCTATACCCCCACCACTGTATCTTTGCACTTGACAGTTCGTGTGGCTGTGCGTAAGGTTGGCTACTTTGTGGTTTCGATGTTGCCATACAATAACAAACACACAGATATGGTTAAGATCTGTGCAGAGATGCAGCAAAATGCAGCTGAGGCTTGAAGTTTGTGTTCTGAACATTTTCAGACGTGGCATCTGTCTTCTGGGCACACTTTTTTTTAGACATATAGAAATAATATTAAGAAATTATGGACCATTCCAGGTAGAATGTGGGCCTCAGAGGCCCTTGCATCGATTCGTTCACCAAGGCAGGCATGTTTGTGCATATGTCTATTATGAATAATGCACTAATAGAAAATATTTAATTGTAACACACCTTTAAGGATATATAAATGTAATAAAAATAGAATTTTGTTTAATCTTGTCATATAGTGTGCTGATAGTAGATTAACTCTCATGAAACTAAATGACTTAACATCTGAGCTATGGATAAGCTAGTAACAGTGATGTGAATTTAAAAAATCTGATGTGTTACACTCACATGACTTTCTCTACTCTTGTACAAACTATTTTTACAAACGCTTATTCTCCATCTACTTCATGTTAGTTGAGATAAACATTTGCAGACTCTATCTTATTGCTAATTTTCTTGTAGATGTAAGGGGAATATATATTTACAAGGGCAATATAGAAATACAGTAGCCTTTAAGCATAGACATTACTCTTAATAGCTGGTTGCTATGTGCAGCACCATTCTCTTTGCCACAGATTAATTACTCTTTGCATATCCAAGACAAAAAAATGAATAATGAATTCCCATTTGAGAAAAGAAGTATTGAAAAATTTAAGGGAATAACAAGCAATATCTTGAAAATGGTTCACTCAACAAAAAAAATCTATATGACATAAATTGTGTATTTTAGCGCGATCTACATTTTTTGTGTAGTAAAATTTTGTCTATCTCTTATGGTTTACCAGTTATGCAAAAGTCGTTCACAATGAAGAATACTTTTGGAGACATTCCCAGAAAATTCAAGATATACATTTTATTTGTCATGAAAATATCTTAAACATATGATATTTTAATCAAAATCGTTATAGCCATTTTTGAGGAAATTAAAATTTTCGAAAAATGTTCCATGTAAAGGGTAATCTGGGGTGGGGGGGATTTTCTTGAAAACCTTTGTGTCGCATCTCTGGAAGATACTGAACCTAAATACTAAGTTTGGTGTTTATCCGACTGTTCGTTTCTGAGTTATGCTCTTCACAGACACACGGACATGTTTCCAAAAATGCTTTTTTTGGATTTAGGGGGTCTCAAAACATGTATTTCCGGTTAAATCCCGGTATAGAATTTTTGGGTGGAATACAATACTTCCCCTACTTACTATACGTAGTAGAGAAAGTAAAAATTGAGTAGGAATACTTAGCATCGTTTACATGTTTTTCGTCATCAATTTCAAGAGCTATAGCTCCCATCATTGGTAGTGGCCGACTACTTTCTGGAACCCAGCTGGGAATCAAATATAGTAGGCAGTTTCCCATGAGCTCTCAGACCAGTAATAGTAGTTAAAGTGTTTGTTTTCAAGCATTGGGCTTTATTTAGCGGCCTCCTCTCTGTCAGTATGAGTCCCCTTTGCATTTCTGCTTAGGCGAACCTTTTGGTATCTGTATTATCTGGTATAAACTAACTTGAACTATGTACGGCCTGTGTGAGCCACCTGGTATCAATGTTTTTCTCATACAGCACATTATGAAGTTCTGATTATTGAATATGTCAAAAGACAACTGCATTTTCTTAAGAGAGGAAATCAAAGTAAGCAATGCATTCAAGAGCCCCAGTTTTGTATTGAATTAAAACCCTTCAAAGTAGTGCTTAAAACACACAAAAGCAGTGGTTTTTCATCATAAAAATATGCAACAATGTCAACAAAAGTAAAGTTTTGTTGTAGTAGTATTCTTTAATGACTATAAATACATAAACATATCTGAAAATTTAAATTTTTTACTCTAATAATTTAGCACAAAATACAGGCACATATTGTTTTCAAGTTGCACAGTGGAGGCAAGTTCATGCAAAAGAATTAAATTTCTGGAGTGTCCAATTTTTCAAGTTATGTGTTTACTTGCAAAAATTCTGCCTTGTCAGTCTTCAGTTTCGTAGAAACCTGGATAGCCTGCCATTTCATTCCCGTTTGTTTGTTTTCATATCTCTCTCTCAATCCCCCCCCCCCCACCGAGCACTCCTGTGCTTTTCACTCTCAGTTAATTCGCATCTTAATATACATTTATACATTTAAGCTCTGGAATGGATTGTCACAACTTTAAGATTTCCCTATTTGAACTTAAAAGTAAATAGTGCAGTCATGCACTGACTCACCTAAAAAGGGAAGAAAAGTTGCTACAAATTATATGTAGAAATGGTACTCAACAGGTCAACAGCTGGAACTTCAAATTAAAAAAAAGTCCAATGTGATGCATTCATGCAACTTTCTCAACCAATGACAAATTCGGATATACGAGGGCAGTCCCAGAAGTACCCGACCAGACATATATAGCAGTTTTTGTTTCAAACAAAGACTATGGTAGAAAGTACCACCCTTATAAAGCTTAAGTTAGAAGTTTGATGATGCTACATTGTTTAGTAATTGTTTGGCAGCCATTAATAGTGAACACTCTTAGCAAATTTGAAAGTCTTAGTCCAACTAATATTAAAGCTGCGCTAGATTCTATTCTGGGGGAGTCTGCTTCTTTGTTTACAACAGTAAAATATTGGGTGATAGAGTTTAAGCGAGGCTGTACAAGCTGCCAAGATGAACATTGCGGTCGACCAAATAAGTTGACCAAGCCAGAAATTGTGGAGAAAATCCACAAAATGGTATTGGATGACAGTCGACTGAAAGTGCGCAAGCCAGCAGACATTGTAGCCATTTCAAAAAGTGCTGTACATCGCATACTAACTGAAAATTTAGACATGAGAAAGCTGTGCACAAGATGGGTGCTACATTTACTCACAATAGAATAAAAATAGAGTTGTGAGGGATGTTTCACTGCAATAAAACTGATTCATCACACCTGAGAAGAAAGAACAGTCAAAACAGTGAATTGAAAGGGGAGAATTGGCTCCAAAGAAGGTGAGACAGTTCCATCTGCAGGCAAGTCATGGCATCAGTTTTTTGGGATGCGCGTGGGATAATTTTCATTGATTATCTTCAAAAAGGAAAAGCAATCAATACGAGTATTATGCAAACATATTGCCGCATTTAGTGAAAAAGAAAGTTCTGCTTCATCAAGACAATGCACCAGTTCACACATCCATTATCGCCATGGCCAAAATCAATGACTTAAAGTTCAAATTGCTTCCTAATGCACCCTGTTCACCGGACTTACTCTGATTATTTTCTGTTTGCAAAGTTGAAGAAATGGCGTGGTGGTAAAAGATTTGTCAACAATGAAAAGGTAGAGTTTGCACTTGATGGCTATTTTGCAGAACTCAACGGTTCTCACTATAAACAGGGTAACAAGGCTATTGAACATTGCTGGGTAAAGTGTATCGAGCTGAAAGGAGACTATGTAGAGAAATAAAGATGTTTTTTCCTAAAATTTTTGCGTTTGCTTTGTTAGGTCAGGTACTCCTGGGATAGCCCTCATAATGTGTATATTATACTATTCATGTATTGAAAGTGATTTTACTATCCTTGATACATTATGATATATTTTTACCTGGGAATTGTTACAAATTAAGTAAAAAGATTTCAACGTGTGAAAAAGCATTCAAATGTTTATTAATAGTAGCTCATGCAATAGAAAGAAAAGAAAGCTTTTAAGTATGTCCATTATATGATGCTTAGGAAAGTCTAAACTTACAAGTTGGAATATTTCAAAAGTGGCTAACTCAACAAAAAAAGTTTGACAGAGATTATACACTCAAATGAGCTGTAAGTTTTTGGTATCTTTTAAGATTTCCTTATTATAAAAAATCTATTAAATAAGGGGAAGTTTCACACAAAATTCAAGATATACATTTTATTTCCTATGTCAATAACCTATGACATTTCAGTCAAAATTGTTTTAGCCATATTTGAGAAAATAAAAAGCTTTACCGTAAAGGGTGGAGGGATTTTCTGGAAAATCTTTGTTGCAACTTCGAAAGATGTTGATTTTGAATGCCAAGTTTGGTATTTAACCAACTTTTCGTTTTTGAGTTATGCTGTTCACCGCACACACAAACTGACCTTTTTCTAAAAATGCCTTTTTTTGGGTTCAGGTACCCCAAAATGTGTATTTCTGGGGAAATCTCAATATCAAATATTTTACTGAAATACAATACTTCCTTTTATCTACTACATTAGAGAAAGTAAAAAGTCAAAACATCTGGATATGAGAAATGTCAGATCATTGAAGATGCAAATAAAGATTTGCAAAACGCGTTCTAATAAAGTACAAAAAAAGTGAAGTATATGAGTTACAGTGTAACACATCAAAACTTTGTTTTTGCTTTGATGTGAATTCTCCAAAAATTAAAATTGTTTCTATCAGTTTAACTTCGGCTCCAAAATTATTACACTGCACTCTTCGAGAGCTATCTGCCTTTGTGGAAGCAAATCAAATTTTCATGCCAAATCAAAACATGTTATGCATTTTACAGTTTTGAATTACTGCACATACGAGGTGTGATAAAAAAATAATGGGAATTTTTTAATTTCGCGAGCTTTATACATCCAATCTTCAAAACTTTTGTTTTATCTTGTTGGTACACATATTTCTGATGTATGTTTGCATTTTCAGTGGTTTTGAATATTTAGTTTATTATTGACAGTCAAAAAAGTTATACTTGTTTTCGAGTGCTCAGCAAATGTTTACTTTCGAAAAAGATGGATCAAAGAATTTGCATAAAATTTTGCTTGAAAAACAGAATTAAGTGCAGCAGTGATTCAAAATGTTGACTGTGGCTTTTGGCGAATCTGCTATGAGTAAGACAAAAGTTTACGAGCGTCGAGAAGACGTTGAAGACGATAACCGCCCTGGATGCCCTAGCACATCAATTACTGACTACAATGTGGAGAAAGTAAAGAAAATGGTTCTGGAAAATTGCCGAATTACCATCAGAGAGGTTGCTGGTGATGTTGGCATATTCTTTGACTCATGCCAAGCATTTTTTTTGGATGTTTTGGGCATGAAACGTGTAGCAGCAAAGTTTGTTCCGAAATTGTTGAATTTTGACCAAATATTGCTGATGATTTGCTGAATGAAGTCGAAAACAATCCAGAACTTTTAAAGAAGGTTATAACAGGTGGCAAAACATGGGTATATGGGTATGATGTCGAAATTAAGGCCCATTCCTCCCAATGGAAACTGCCTGAAGAGCCAAGACCAAACAAAATTTGACAAGTTTGATCACAATGTGAAAGTTCTTCACACTATTTTCTTCGATTACAATGGGATAGTGCATCAGGAGTTCCTGCCTTATGGTCATATGGTCAATAAGGAATACTACCTGGAAGTTATGCGCCACTTGCGTAAAGCAATCCAAAGAAAATGACCAGAATTGTGGCAAAAACACTTGTGGAAATCACATGATGATAATGCACCCGCTCACACCTCAATGCTTGTTCATGACTTTTTGGCAAAAAAGAAAACCGTTATGCTGCATCAGCCAACATATTCACCAGGCATGGCACCCTGCAGCTTTCTATTCTCGAGGCTGAAGAGAACCATGAAAGGACAACGTTTTGCCACCATTGAGATAAAAACAGAATCGCTCAAGGAGTTGAACACCATAATGAAAAGTGAGTTCCAGAAGTGCTTCCAAGATTGGAAAAAGCATATTATATCTGAGGGGAATTACTTTGAAGGTGGCAAAGTTGATGACGATTAAACAAAAATTCCTGTTGCTTTTTGATCACACCTTGTATATTACCAATTAAATACTCAACCTAAGAAATGATCAAATACGTTTTTTAGGGATATCGTTAATATTAAAACAATCCTGCACTCATATCACTCTCTCTCACTCTTCTACAAACTATTCTTGCAAAAGTTTTTCTTCTATCTACTTCTGGTTTATCAGTGTAAAGTTTTATTACACATTGCATTGTACATATAAAAAGAATAAGTGGATTAAAGCAATAAGCAGATTTTTAAAAAGCAGATTGTCATGTGATGCTCTGATGATAATCATTAGAGTAAACGAATATTGAAAAAGGTATACATTCTTGAAAATTCAAACTATAACACAGAATACCTTGGAAATGGTTAACACCACAAAAAATGTTGTTACATAGATAGTGTGCTTTAATGAAATTTACATTTTTGTGTAGTAATGTTCTGTTTTTCTCTTATGGTTTACCAGTTATATAAAAGTCATTCAGTATGAAGACAGCTTCACAGCCTATTCAGAGGAAACTCAAGATATAAATTATCTTTGTAATGTAATTAACTTAAAATGGGTTATTTTAATCAAAATTAAGAGCCATTTTTGAGAAAACCAGAAATGAGGAATATTTTTCCATATAAAGCGTTGTTTGGCGTGGGGGAGGAAATTTTCCTGAAAATCTTTGTGCTGCAGTCTTGGAAAACACTGAACATAACTACCAAATTTGGCATTTAACCAACCTTTCATTTTTAAGTCTCTCACGCCTGCCGGCGCATGCACACACACACACACACTCTCTCTCTCTTCGTTGTAGGTGCAAGGTGGATACAGGAAACTGAAATAATAGTGAAATGTTTAAAAGCAGGTCCATGTCATCGTGAGCAACAATTGAACAATGACCTTTTTAAAAGATAACACAGCATTGAAAAATTCAAACCAGGAAAAATGGCTATCCCAAAAATGGCTGATACACAAAGAAAAGTAGTTTAAAACAAAGTGTGTGTGTTAAAGAGGTCTACATATACTGCGGTAAGTTTTTTGTGTCTCTCTTATGGTTTACCAATTAAATAAAATTTTACAAAATTCTTTCTGAATGAGGAGGATTTTTTCCACACACACACAGACGCATGCACGCACACTCTCTCTCTATTAGTGCAAAGTGGATACTGGAAACTGAAATAATAGTCAAATATTTAACTGCAGGTCCATGTCATTGTGAGCAACCTTTTTAAAAGATAACAAAGTATTGAAAAATTCAAACCAGTAAAAATGGTTATCCCAGAAATGGCTGATACACAAAGAAAAGTAGTTTGAAACAAAGTTTGTGTTTTAAAGCGATCTGCAGTAAGATTTTGGTCTGTCTCTTATGGTTTATCAATTAAATAAAATTTCACGAAATTCTTTATGAATGAAGGGGATTTCAATAGGCCATCCCATAAAATTCTAGGTATGCACTTGTCATAAAAAACTTAAATACGTGGTTCTTTAATCAAAGTCTTTAGCCATTTTTGAGAAGGAAACAAAATAGCAAAATTCTTGGCATGCATCTTTGGAGGGCACTGAATATAAATACTAAGTTTAGAATTACCTAATAAAATATTTTATTTTTGGGAGAGAGAGGCACACACACAAAGGGGTCTACAGGAAACTAAAAAACAGACAAATGTTTAACAGCAGGTTCATGACATTGGGAGTAGCAATTTGACAATGACCTACTTTAATCAAAATCTTTAGCCATTTTTGGGTAGGAAAATCTTTGGCATGCAACTTTGGAAGGCATTAAATTTAAATACTAAATTTAGAATTCATCCAATATTTCATTTTTGAGAGACACACACACACACAAACAAACACACGCCTACATTTTCTGCAGTAAGTTTTTTGTCTCTCTCTTATGGTTTACCAATTACATAAATATTTCACACACACACACACTTGTAGGTGCAAGGTGCATGCAGGAAACTGAAGTAATGGTAAAATGTGTAAAAGCAGGTCCATGACATCGTGAGCAACAATTTAACAATGACCTCTTTCAAAGCTAACAAAGTCTTGAAAAAATTCAAAACATTTAAAGTGGTTATCCCAGAAATGGATGATGCCACAAAGAAAAGTACTTTGAAACACACTTTGTGTTTTAAAGAGGTCTCCAGTAAGTTTTTTGTCTGTCTCTTATGGTTTATGAATTAAATAAACTTTCACAAAACTCTTTATGAATGAAAAGGACTTCCCATAAAATTTAAGGTATGCACTTGTCACATAAAAAACTTAAATACGTGGTTCTTTAATAAAAATATTTAGCCATTTTTGGGAAGAAAGAAAAACATCAGAATCTTTGTCATGCATTTTTGGAAGGTACTAACTATAAATACTAAGCTTAGGATTTATCCAATATTTCATTTTTGGGAGAGAGAGACACACACACAAAGGGGTCTACATTTTCTACAGTATGATTTTGACTCTCTCTTATGTTTTACCAATTAAAACTTTACAAAATTGTTTCGAATGAAGAGGATCTCTATCTCACACACACACGCACAAATGCAGTGTTGTAGGCTCAAGGTGCATGCAGGAAGCTGAAGTAATGGTCAAATCTTTAAAAGAAGTCCACGACATCGTGAGCAACAATTCAACAATGACCTCTTTAAAAGATAACAAAGTATTGAAAAAAACCAGGAAAAATGGTTATCCCAGAAAATTGCTGGTGCCACAAAGCAAAGTACTTTGAAACAAAGTTTGTGCTTTAAAGAGGTCTGCATTTAATGCAGTAAGTTTTTTGTCTGTCTCTTATGGTTTACCAATTAAATAAAATTTCAGAAAATTCTTAATGAATTAAGAGGACTTCAATAGGCCATCCTATAAAATTCAAAGTATGCACTTGTCATATAAATAACTTAAATATGTGCTTCTTTAATCATGATCGTTAGCCATTTTTGGGAAGATAGAAAAATAGCAGAATCTTTGTCATGGATTTCTGGAAGGTACTAAATATAAATACAAAGTTTAGAATTTATCCAATATTTCATTTTTGGTACAGAGAGAGACACACTCACACCAAAGGGGTCTACATTTTATGCAGCAAGGTTTTTGTCTCTCGCTTATGTTTTACCAAATAAATAAAACTTTACAAAATTCTTTCTGAATGAAGAGGATATCTCTCTCTCTCACACACACACACACAAAGGGATCTACACTTTCTACAGTATGTTTTTTGTCTCTCTCTTGTGTTTTATCAAATAAATAAAACTTTTAAAAATTCTTTGTGAATGAAGAGAATCTATCTCACGCACACACACACACACACAGTGTTGAAGGTGCATGCAGGAAGCTGAAGTAATGGCCAAATGTGTAAAACCAGGTCCATGACATCGTGAGCAACAATTTAACAATGACCTCTTTCAAAAATAACAGTCTTCAAAAATTGAAACCAGTAAAAATGGTTATCCCAGAAATGGCTGATGCCACAAAGAAAAGTACTTTGAAACAGACTTTGTGTTTTAAAGAGGTCTGCAGTAAGTTTTTTGTCTGTCTCTTATGGTTTATTAATTAAATAAAATTTCACAAAATTCTTTATGAATGAAGAGGATCTCTCTCTCCCTCCCTCCTCCTCTCTCCCTCTCTCTCTCTCACGTATTTCATTTTTGGGAGAGAGAGATATACACCCACAAAGTGGTCTACATTTTCTGCAGTGTATTCTTTGTCTCTTATGTTTTACCAATTAAATAAAACTTTACAAAATTCCTTCTATATGAAGAGGATCTCTCTCTCTCTCACACGCGCACACACACACACACAGGGGTCTACATTTTCTACAGTGTATTTTTTGTCTCTCTCTTATATTTTACCAATTAAATAAAACTTTACAAAATTCCTTCTATATGAAGAGGATCTCTCTCTCTCTCACACGCGCACACACACACAGGGGTCTACATTTTCTACAGTGTATTTTTGGTCTCTCTCTTATATTTTACCAATTAAATAAAACTTTACAAAATTCCTTCTATATGAAGAGGATCTCTCTCACACGCGCACACACACACACACACAGGGGTCTACATTTTCTACAGTGTATTTTTTGTCTCTCTCTTATATTTTACCAATTAAATAAAACTTTACAAAATTCCTTCTATATGAAGAGGATCTCTCTCTCTCTCACGTATTTCATTTTTGGGAGAGAGAGAGAGATATACACACACACAAAGTGGTCTACATTTTCTACAGTGTATTTTTTGTCTCTCTCTTATATTTTACCAATTAAATAAAACTTTACAAAATTCCTTCTATATGAAGAGGATCTCTCTCTCTCACACGCGCACACACACACACACACACACAGGGGTCTACATTTTCTACAGTGTATGTTTTGTCTCTCTCTTATATTTTACCAATTAAATAAAACTTTACAAAATTCCTTCTATATGAAGAGGATCTCTCTCTCTCTCACACGCGCACACACACACACACACAGGGGTCTACATTTTCTACAGTGTATTTTTTGTCTCTCTCTTATATTTTACCAATTAAATAAAACTTTACAAAATTCCTTCTATATGAAGAGGATCTCTCTCTCTCTCACACGCACACACACACACACAGGGGTCTACATTTTCTACAGTGTATTTTTTGTCTCTCTCTTATATTTTACCAATTAAATAAAACTTTACAAAATTCCTTCTATATGAAGAGGATCTCTCTCTCTCTCACACGTGCACACACACACACACAGGGGTCTACATTTTCTACAGTGTATGTTTTGTCTCTCTCTTATATTTTACCAATTAAATAAAACTTTACAAAATTCCTTCTATATGAAGAGGATTTCTCTCACACGCGCACACACACACACACACACAGGGGTCTACATTTTCTACAGTGTATTTTTTGTCTCTCTCTTATATTTTACCAATTAAATAAAACTTTACAAAAGTCCTTCTATATGAAGAGGATCTCTCTCTCTCTCACACGCGCACACACACACACACACAGGGGTCTACATTTTCTACAGTGTATTTTTTGTCTCTCTCTTATATTTTACCAATTAAATAAAACTTTACAAAATTCCTTCTATATGAAGAGGATCTCTCTCTCTCTCACACGCGCACACACACACACACACAGGGGTCTACATTTTCTACAGTGTATTTTTTGTCTCTCTCTTATATTTTACCAATTAAATAAAACTTTACAAAATTCCTTCTATATGAAGAGGATCTCTCTCTCTCTCACACGCGCGCACACACACACACACACACAGGGGTCTACATTTTCTACAGTGTATTTTTTGTCTCTCTCTTATATTTTACCAATTAAATAAAACTTTACAAAATTCCTTCTATATGAAGAGGATCTCTCTCTCTCTCACACGCGCACACACACACACACAGGGGTCTACATTTTCTACAGTGTATTTTTTGTCTCTCTCTTATATTTTACCAATTAAATAAAACTTTACAAAATTCCTTCTATATGAAGAGGATCTCTCTCTCTTATATTTTACCAATTAAATAAAACTTTACAAAATTCC